>OX422208.1:370152319-372652319 GCA_949130495.1 Sambucus nigra | reverse complement strand
ATTCAACGAATCTAATTGTTGAATTGCTTGGTATGCTATGTGTTGTCATCTACAGTATAAATGTACATTAATGCTCATTAAATGCATAGTTATCCTTTGATCTTCCTGGTTGGTATGCCGATCAACTATCCTCGGGTGCCGACTAACTCTCCTCGGGGGCCGACCAACTCTCCGCGGGTGCCGACTAATTCTCCTCGGGTACTGACTAACTCTCATCGGGTGCCGACTAACACTCCTCGGGTACCGACCAACTCTCCTTGGATGCCGACCAACTCTCCTCGGGTGTCGAATATTGCCACGTAGGATGACATGTGTCCTTTTCTGATTGGTCCTCGTAGATGGAGAATTTTTGCGTTAACATATATTATTTAAACAAGTTATCCCCAGTCATAAGCTCGTTTAACATCTAATGCAACCATCACATATATCACATGAGTATGCATCCCCCATTTATGATAATTAACATGTTTAATACCCCTCACTAACTTATAACTTATACTTAATCATATAATTAACATTCCTAATCACGTTTTAGGGCCTTACATATTTATATGGAATCGTAGTATATAACTTCTCACTATGCAATAACATTGTGAAATCGCACTGTTATTTCGCGCTACAAACACTACACTAAATTTGCCGAATTGTCACGGTCATTGACCTTGACAAGTTGGACTTGTTAAGGTCAATGACCATGACAATTCTGGGCGAGACAACTTTTTTTGTCACGGTCTTATCACGGTCATTGACCGTGACAAGTTCATTAGAATTGTCACGATCGTGTCACGGTCCTTAACCGCGATAAGTTTTGCCACGGTTAAGGATCTGACAAAGCCGTGACAGTGATTAAAAAATTATCACGGTCAATGATTATGACAATTCTGGGTAGAATTGAAAAAAAATCTGCTGGGCAGTATGGCCACTGTCACTGCCCAGCAGTATATATGTACCTGTTATAGCAACGTTGTACTTGTTCAAACATTATATATCCAAATAAAATAGAGATAGTGAAAATATACATTCAAAATAAGAACAATCCCGTACCTGTTCAAAACTTTGGGATTCTCCACAAAGTACCTCAACTGTTTAACTCCATTGTTCGACCCCAATCCCGTAATTTCGATTGTCTTTAGGTGTGATCTCAAACAATCAGGTACATACCATTCCAACCACGATGTCCCGATTTGTTCACAATAAAATGAAAAACCCTAATATAAGAAGAAACAACATCACCATCAATTATCTCAAATCTACAAACTATTTAGCTGGAAGTGATGTTATGAACCCTTGACGTACCTCAAAGATAAGAACCTCTAGAAGAGGACAACTTTTGAGAAAATCCAGCACCAATTTCCAGTTCCAGTTCCACTATAAGAATCAGCCACTGCAAGACACTGCACAAGAGTTTAGTGCCACCCAACAAGAAAATATTCATAAAAAATCGAAATCGAAATTGAAAATTAACTATTCATATAAATACAAATACATTACCTATAATGCCATCCAAACAGCTAATGTACCCTAGGCAATCGTGTCAAATATAATTCCCTTCATATCTGAACACTAAGAAATGCCATAATCCTATGGAGTTATGATATGCAAATTCCTTCCAACCGTTGCGTAGCCAAACATCACGAGTTGAAGTTATCAATTCCACTTTCCATATTTTCCCATGTTTTGCTAGAGGTTCCAAGTGGTGGGGTATGGAAAGTGGAATTGACAACTTCAACTGGTGAAGTTTGGCTACACAACGGTTGGAAGGAATTTGTAGAGCATCACTCCATAGGATTATGGCATTTCTTAGTGTTCGGATATGAAGGGAACTCTCGTTTCATTTTTTTAGCTAAAGGATAGATGAAGAGATTCAGTCTCCTCTCGATAAATAGGACACCCTAAATAACTATGTACTAATCACCTATTAAAGGTAAGACACATATATTCATGGATTAGTATAAACAAAACTTAAATTCCAAATTCAAATTCAATTTATAATAGAAAGTTCCTCCAAAATTAACAACTTTAAGCCACTAAGAATATTATACAGAAATTATGCAGTCCCAAACTATACAAATGCATTGGAATATTTCGATAAAAATTGAAATATTTATTACAAATTGAAAAATTATTTAAAATTCGGGTTATCATCAAAAATGGATTGATATTCGATAGGAGCAGCCAAGTCATCCACACTACTGTTTAGACGTTTTGGCGCGTGTTGGATAATTGACCACGGTTTGTTGTTGATATACTCCGAGTAAAACACTTAGTTAACCTTTTGAAATGCACAAACAAACGGCTCATCGCTCAAGTGGTCGTTGCTCTTCAACTTGGACAAGTCAACCATGATCAAATTGGTGACAGGATCAACTTTACAAGAATTTTTATCCTCAACTCTTACCCAGTCACAGTAAAATACAACCTCTTTGAAGCTTATACAATCCAATTCAAATATATTTTGGATTACACCATAGTAAGTCATTTCAGCTTCAACGAGGTTTTTATCTCTTGCGCTCGCTCGAAAGAAAGTAAGAGCCTTGTATGAAATGCCCGAGTTCTATACATTTGTACTTTCCCTGTACACTTTAGCACCGAAAATGTAACTGTCCAATCGATACTTTTTGTACTCTTGTGCCACAAACAAGGGTCCAGTGGCTAGACGAGCAAGCCTTGATGCCGCATCACCCGTCTTTAAGAGCTGAGAATATAGATATATTAATTATATTAGTGGTAAAATTTGAGTGTAATGTAACGTTAAATAACGACTATTTTCATTATAATTACCTCTTGTGTCAACCACAGCCTAAATTCGCTGTCTGATTGTACCACTATTTTTCGTCTTTTATTGTTCTCACAGGCTTCATATTTTTTGCATATTACAAAATTAATCATGTATAAAATAATCTAAATAATGTTAAACATTATAATAATCAAAACTTACTTTTTCCATTCTTCGACATCTTCATGTGTGTCAAATAGATAATGAGCTACTTGTTCATGTTGCAAACTCGTTAATTTCACTCATTTTCCCATCACATGAGCACCATCATCGACGAACTCATTAGTGTCATCAACGCTAGTCGAGTCAGGCATATATTCCCGAGTATATATTGATGACTCCACGGTGATGTATTCCTCTGCAATTGATCCTGCAATGTATCGCGTATTCTTGACGTAATCTTTAAAAACTTTCATCAATCTTTCAAACGGATACATCCACCGATATCTAACTGGACCACAAAGAAGTTCCTCGTCGCATAGGTGTACCAACAAATGAACACTTATGTCAAAGAATGTTGGGTGAAAGTACTTCTCCAATACACAAATCGCTTCGGTCACTGCCAATTTTGTGACCACTATGTGTTCTCGATTGACTACCTTCTCACACAAGAGGGAGAAGGTAATACTAATTTGCATAGTAGCCCTCCGCAAATCCTTGTGCTTGGAGAAACAGTGCTTAAACAATAGAGGAACTAACTGCATGATCACATGCCAATCGTGGGACTTACATTTATGTAAATCACGAGTAGCATAATTCACAATCCTTTGCAAGTTGGACGAAAAAGTAAATGGTCCCTTCAAATTATATATTGTGTCTAAAAGCACCTTTCTTTCCCCACTCGTCAAAGTAAACGCACCAGGGGGAATTATTGTCCTTCCCCTTCTATCTTATTTCAACCATAGTTGTGGCCTTAAGTTTCAACGATTTAAGGTCTTTTCGTGCATTTTCTCCATCCTTCGAATGACTCCCCCTAAGGCAAGTGCCCACAATATGTTCAGCGAAGTTCTTCTCCGCATGCATCACATCCAATACATGGTGCACCGGGTTATTCTTCCAATAAGGCAAGTCAAATAAAATTGATCTCTGAGACCATGCATTTCTTGTCTCAGTTTCACTCCCAGTTGGGGTCTTCTTATGCTTGACGTTATTAAATTTGGGATTCTTACCTGGCATATTAGGGCCACATTCGGAAGATTTATTTTCAATTTCTGAACCCGAAAGTTGTCTCGGCGGTAGCCTATGTTCAACCCTACCCAATAAAAAATTGAAACCTTTCTCAGATCTGAAACTATGACCGGGGGTAAAAACCTCATATGGCAATGGTATAGATTTTTTTAGCTAAAGGATAGACGAAGAGATTCAGTCTCCTCTCCACAAATAGGACACCCCAAATAACCATGTAATACACAACCGGATAATGTCCCATAAGCTGGAAAATCATGAATTACCCACATCAACATAGCTTTCAGCGTAAACCCTTCTTTTCTAAAAGAGTCAAATGATTGCACACCATCTTCCCACAACTCATTTAATTCTTCTACCAAAGGAGCCAGGTAGACTTCAATGTCATCACTTGGTGCCTTTGGCCCAGGTATCAACAAAGCCATTATCGAAAATTCAGGTCTCATACACTGTGAAGGAGGGAGGTTGATTGGGGCTAGGATCACTGGCCATACACTCTGATTGGTGCTTATATTTCCAAATGGATTGAAACCATCTGTTGAGATAGCCAAACGAATGTTGCGTTGTTCTCGAGCAAAATCGGGATACTCAAAATTCATCCTCCTCCACGCAGTAGAATCAATAGGATGACGCATGATATTACCCCCTACTTCTGCCCTAGCATGCCAAGTCATTGCCTCTGCTATCCATGGTACTGTGAAAAATTACTTTAATCTAGGCCCAACGGGAAAATATTTCAATACTTTTTGAGGCACTTTTGAGCTTTTGCCTTCCTTGCTAGTAGAATGGACATATCTAGGTTCATCGCATACCGAATAACGATCGAGATTTTTATACTCCTTTCGGTATAGTATGCAGTCATACACACAAGCATGAATCGATTTATACTTCATTCCCAAACCTTTCAAACTATTCTTCATAACAGGATAGCTATTTGGAAGTGTATTCTCCTTGGGTAATAAGTCCTTCACCCATTTCAAAATTCCTGTCACGCTATTGCCAGACAAACCGTACTGCGTCTTCAAACTGTGCAAATCAACCATGGCATGTAAAGTTGTTTGATCTTTCTCACAACCATAGTATAACGGCTGGGTCGTCATAAATTTTAAACTTTTGTAGTCATCATCAAGTTTTATCGTGATATCTTCACGAGCACTTGAATCTTCTATATCATCAGTAACCTCATTCTCCTCTGCTTCATAATCTCCGTACGCATCATCAACTAAATCCTCTAACATATTATGATCTACGTCGCCCCCTTCTACATCTATTCTACTTGTTGAAGGTTTTTGTGAAGGTTGGTCGGGGACAAAAGGAACTTTCAATTCACCGTGAAAGCTCCAAAATCGATAACTATCTTGCATACCCGATCTTAACAAATGTAGTTCAAATGTTTTCCACTCAAGCACCTTACCATTCTTACACCTAGCACACGGACACAGAAACTCTTCATCATTATGACATCTCTTTGCATATTTCACAAATTCGTTAGCACCTCTGAGAAACACATCCCCCATTCTATTTGTCTCACCCATCCACTCTTTGTAATTTGGATATCCCATCACAGCTACCACAACTAATCACCTATTAAAGGTAAATAAAACTTAGATTCATAGTATGTTTCATTTAATTATGTCTTATTTATATTCAAATTCAATTTATAATAGAAATTTCTATTTCTTCCATCTCCTCTAAAGGGTGGGTGGTCCTATCCCATTCAAGACCGCATTTTTCTGTAATATACTTAACAGCTCATGCACATTGTTACGATTTGAAAAAAATTCGATAGCATATCCCCGTAGTTCTTCAAATACACGACGTAGATTGGCAAGTGTGAGTGTTATTTCAATTGATCAATTGAAATAACAGTCACACTTGTCAATCTAGTATGAACCCAGAGAACATTAAGATACGACTGCAGAACTTCCTCCAAAAGTAACAACTTTAAGCCACTAAGAATATTATACAAAAATTATACAGTCTGAAACTGTCCAAACGGGACAATTCGAGAGATCTCATTACAGGGGTAATGACTCTCGAATGGGTCTAAGGGCTATTGAATGCGTACGCATAAGAACTAGAAGACTAGTATCTATGCGCACTATATTTAATTTCAAGTATGTTTCATTTAATTATCATATTATATATATATTGTTCGATATACAAAGTAATTTTCAAAAAAAGTTGAAAAATTCCACCCCCATATGGACAATAATCCAGTGATCATGCCACTTTTAAAACTAACCAACCCAACATTTACTAAATAAAATAATCCAAAACAAATGTGTATCCCGTACTCCTTCTAATTCATCTACTCAATTAATTCATTTCATCAATTAAACTAACAATTAAAGTATACAATTATTAATTTACTAATTTACAATGAGGGGCAATCCTACTTTCATATGAAATAGGCACTAATTATTAATTTACTTTCATCTAAAACTATACAATTAAAGTTATACAATTTATTAATTAAAGCTATACAATTGTCAAGATTGCCCCACCACACACACACACACACACTACACCCCCACCACCACCAACCCACCCCCTGCCCCCGCCACACATACACGCACACATCTGCACAGACACACACACACACCACCCCCACCACCCCACCCCCTGCCCCCCTTCACCTAGGGGTGGCAATTCGGTTAGTCGTGTCATTTTCGGGTCGCGTTGATTTTAATTTGAGTATAAGTTTTGGATACTCTAAAATCTATATAAACTAATCGTGTCATGTTCGGGTCATTTCGAGTTATTACCATAAATAGGTTATCGTGTCAAAAATTGCCACCCCTACCCTCACCCCACCACACACACACGCACACACCTGCACACACGCACACACCACCACCACCACCACCCCACCACACGCACGCACCTGCACACACACACACACCCCACCCCCACCACCCCCTGTCCCCTCCCCCCACCACACACTGCCACACATATATATATACACACGTATAGAAATGAAAGAGAAAGAGAGGAAAAAAACATACCTTAGAGAGAGAGAGAGCTGGAAATTGCTTAGAGAGAGGAAGAGAGGGAAAACAAAAAAACGGTGGGAAAAAAGAAAGCGCAGGGTTTTTTTACTGAACAATTTATCACGGACGTGTCACGGTCATTGACCGTGACAATATTATAAGTATTTGTCACGGTCAATGATCGTGACAAGCCCGTGACAAATACAATTGTCACGGTCAATGACCATGACACAAAATGCGTGTTTGTTGTCACGGTCAATGACCTTGACAAGGCTAAGCGGCTCAAGGGTGTCAATTTGCCCATTTTGGTGTAGTGAAAATCACATTGTTATTTCGCGTTTAGAAATCGCACCGCGAAATAACAATATTATTTCGCAGTGGGAAATAACATTACAAAATCACAGTGATTTCGCATTAACAAATATCATTGTGATTTTGCGATGATTGTATGTTCACTAACAAATACAGGTAATTAATGCTTTTAGGGATATGTTGTCTAGAGTATAAGATACAATATGGGAACAAAAACATAGAGAAACGCCACCCAGGCAATATGAAGCAGAGAAATATTACATAATGAGTTCACTATTTCGGGTAATTATTGTCATTTTCAATATGTTACTAAAGTGTTTGTATTTTATATGTTAGTATTACATTAGAAGATAATAATTACTTTTATAATGATTCCTACGATTATTACCAAATGAATCCAAAAGGTGGTATAGATATGGTGAACAATTCTTATAGCAATTACGTAGATTTTTGGTATATCCTATGTGACACCCCGCCTAATTAAATACCGGGCGATCACTCCTTTACTAAATTAAAATCAAGGTGAACAGTTGGTTCATTCTTAGCATCACTGTCGTAAAAATACTTTTCCAATTTAAACACCCTAAATAATTAAGCTAAGTGTCAAAACCATTTAAAACCTTATTCTCATTTTATTAAATCCGGTTATAAAACCTTAAACCATTAACATCTAAAGGGTCACACATTAAGAATAAAAATAGAATTGAACATACACGAATTTAATCATCAATAATAAATCCCAACATTTACAACACTAAAGGAAAACATCCTGACAGTAATAAATCCCGAAATAAAGGTACTGAAAGTAAAAATTTCAATCTCTGACAATACCAACTAAATAATAGAAAGAGGGCGACACATGCCCGTGCTGGATAAAACTGAACTAGGAGTATAATCAAATGGATGAAGTCATCTAAACAACAGGCCTGCAACTCCCACCTAAGCTGCAGCACGTTCCTTCCAAAGGATCCTAAGTAAGATGCCCCTGTGGCTGGGCACCTGTAATACATACATATATATACAAGAGAGCAAAGGAAATAGAAACGGGTCAGAGCCCAATAGTGTATATGATTTAAAAATTCGTTTAGCAAGTATTTAAATTGATTACTGGCTAATGCAACAACATATTAGTGCGACACTCTCTTGAGAAATTCTCACCTCTCTTCTAATGTGCACACCTATCGCACTAACCTTCCCAATGGTCTATCTCGTCATATACCACACTATCTTTCCCCAATGATTTAACTTATCTTAGGTTATTCGCAGGATTTACAACTGAACAACACAAGTATTTAAAACATAAGATTTCAATTTGTAACCAAGGTTCTCCTTTTTAATTTATTAATCAATAAAGTTTTCCAGTGTCATATTATACTTTCTCAAAACAATTATTTATAATTTGAGTCATCAACCATGTCCTACATATCAAATCACAGTAGGCAGTTCCAGATTTCAGAATTTCATATATATATTAACTACTCGTATAATATATATATCATAACAGCACCCCACATAAAAACTACGGTGCGGGCATACTCTGCTATCCAATCCCCGTATCAATCATACTAAAGGGAATACAAGTTCGGAATCACTCTCAAACTGTATCAATACATACACAAACAATATTGAGACGAAGCATAGTTTCCAAGTCCAAGAGGTCAGTACATACCCTCACGTCTCTTAGGACCGTGACTACCGATTCGATAGCCTGTACCTAGGATTCCTATCTTCTAGGGTACGAGTCAATATCCCCCATAAGGCACACGAGATAAGATCGTCCCAGCGCGGTAACCTCAGGGATAGCAAGTAGCGCGGGCATGATTTTCACAAGTATATAATATATGCATACACAATCATATAAATATACCACTTTTATTATATCAATTTAGGTTTATCCAATAACCCACATTCACAACATTTATCCTTATTTTCCCATTATTATTTATCAAGTATAATGGTTCGTTTCTAACTTTAATTCGAAGGGTTTTTCCAACTTACTACGTAACCCTCATGGACTCTATTCTTCCAAATGTACAATTCAGTAGATATCTATTTATGTTCCAACATAACTCTCTCTTACGTGTCTCTCCCCTTTAATACATACTTACATTATCCCTTATGCAAAATATCCCAAAAGTATAGATTTCGCCTTACATTAAAGGATTTTGAATTTTATTTTCAAAGATGAGAATTTCAAACGGTTTCGAAATCGGAATTAAAATGGAGTTTTAATTGAATTTTTATTATCTTTAAGAGTCCTCAAAACATAAAACTGTCTAGCAAAAAAAATATTAAAAAATATTGAACGGTCCGATCGAGCTGAATTTTTTTCTGTAGCTTCCTCTCGTCTTCAGCTAATTCTCTATAAAATTTCATCCAATTCCAATGGTCCAATCGTCCGAAATAAATTTTTTTTGTGTGTGTTTGTATCTGATTAGAACTCTTTTCTTAATCAAACTCTTAATCCTTTACATGACAAAGGGTTTCCGGAATATCATATAAATCATCACTACATGAAAATTTCCCATCTCAAATTGGGTTTTTCTTCCATAAATCTCATCCTAATAACTCTTAAACTAATATGGATGATGCATCAACGAAATAAGCAAGATAAACACTTGCCTGGGATTTTCAGAAATCTGGTTTGGTGTTGAATTTGGTGTGGTTGCGTTCCCCGTCTCGCGATCTACGCGTTGGCGGTGGCGGCGGTGTAAACGGATGAGTTTTGAGCGTTAGAATGCCTTGAGAGCTCTCTCTTCTCCTCTCCAATGGCCGTTCTAGTGTTTTGAGTTATCTAACCCTAGGAGATAACCTAAACATCTGATATAACCCCTTTTATTTTCGTGGGTTTAATTACCCAAAAATACAAAATGACTAAAATGCACTCCCGGGGTACTAATTAGGCCTAAAAACTCCCCGAGACCTAAATCAAACCCCCGGGTATACTTTTCTGACTATCTCGACCCTTCCGGGCGCGTTGGCACACTCAAAACGACCATACGAATAACCTATAAAATATTCACTTTTATTGATCCACATTTAGTCCCGACACGACACAGGCGCGCCCCGACTTAAATTTCCACAATTGTCATTTTATTCACACGTGACAATATTATAAAAATAAATCTCATATATTACTATACTCATCCAGTAATATGCAAAAAATAATATATTCCCAATAATTACTAACTCTTGTCACGCTAGTAAATATTTAAAACAACATTTCGGATTAAAATTAAATTAATTTATCTCAATTAAATTTAATAAATTCTTAAATTTAAAAGCCATGAAAATACGAGGTATTACATCCTACTCCCAATTCACCATAAAGAAGATTTTGAGAAACGGACAGCACGTCATTGGACATTAGGTTGCTATGACATGTGGGAGTAATCATGGTCTTTATTCAACTCCCTTCATCCGAAAGGGAAACGCAAAGATGTCTACCTTAATGACGCAACTGAAGTGGTATGCATAATACAACATTTGATAAATGATTGATATTATAACCTAATAAATGATGCATTTATTCTGTCAACTTGCAAAAAAAAAAGATTCATTCATACAATGATTGTCATTGATCAATTTACAGACAAGTAATCACTGATAAAAGAGCTTTTAAACACCAAGCGTGAAATAGGATATTATCATGTCTGTTCCACATTGTTGATTAGTAAAACGTTGTTTATTACCACTAGCAGGGACTATTAAAATGACAGATTTAATGCAAAACATGTAATCACTTAAAATGGAAAAAGAAAAATGTTTGTATAACTAGTGTGGACAACATCTTAACATGAATCTTATACCTTCTTCAAATTAAGATAGAAAGAACTTATTTCCATTGCGAAATAATAATATTTCGCCCTGTGATATTTCAATATTTCGTCCTGCGAAATGATAATAATTCGCAATACGAAATTGTTAATATTTTGCATTGCAAAATTTAAACATATTGCTTATTGCGTACTTTAAATATGAACAAATAGTGAAAATAAATGGACAACTTAAAAAATTTGACCAACTCGTATAATTAACAGTGTGAAGTTGCTAGCTGACATCAATTTCCTATTCTGCAATGTATAGCAGTTGGATTGCATTTGTATACCAATTTCGACATAAGGTAATTCATCATCACAGGATTTATAATCTTCATCTGATCCAGACTCAAAGTCATTCCTTTCCAGACTCATTTTAATGTTTAGCCTACCCAAATAATTATGATATATATCCAGTAATGTTCTCCAAATAAATCGCATCATCTAAATTACAACACGGATTACCTGTAACTTCTTATCTCATATAAAATGTTGTGGATCTAAACGTTTCCCATTCCAGAAGGATTTTTTCAATAAATTCCTTGTACGAACACAATGCACATATAAGTACGGCGGCACTGAATTTACAATACTTAAAAAAACATGTAACAATTTCCTTTTCCATCGTTAACTTATTAAACAAAACTGAAATCTCAAAATCTAAATAATAAGAACCCTAATAAAAGCGTAAGATTGGAAAGGAAGAATAGTTACATAAATAAGATTGCAACAAAAAAAATAGTTACATAAATAAGAGCTCAGCCAAAATCTTACATACCATAAATGGTATTGGACACGCATCTTTTGTAACTTGTTATTAACCGGTTACCATACGAAAGGTAATTTTGGCAACTTAAGTACTATAAACATGTGCAATGAACGTTAGACTAAACTTGTTTGCGATCAGAGCCTATACTTGTAGACATTTGTTTCCAAGAGGAGATCAGTTAATTGCGCTTTAATTTATCTGCTATAGTTTCAGAGTGTGGGAAGACTTCTTTTATGGCAAAATTTCTAGGTAACTCATGAATGTTCAGTTGCTCAAACAAAGCAAGGGATTTTGATATAATGTTAAGGATTAATATTGTTCTCTTGTTATTTCTTTGTTCCTTTTTTACGTGGAGCATATTGATTCTACTCTATTGGCCTACGTTATCCACAAGAGGAGAAAAAATTTCAGGCACCAGGAATGTTACCCTGGGAATAATAGCAGGAACCTCGAGCACTAGCAGCTCACTAAGAAACTCAAGCAGCTTTACTACGAAAATTTCAACACTTCCCTAGGAAACTAGCTTTTTCTTAAGAAAGTGTTGTAAACATCTTCAAATGTGGGCAAAGAATATAAATACGATAGATAACAAAGTACAGATTCAATATCAACAAAGGCTATAGAAACATATCACAAAATGTATTTGGACGAAATGATTTTTCACACAACTTAGGCTTGAAAACATAAATGTGAATCAACATCTCATGTATGAGTTGAGTTGCCGCTAGAACCCACAACATAACTCATAATTCCTGTTTTCCCACGTATATCACAAGTTCAACAAGATAACAATCAAAGCAGACCATTGAACTGTTGAAAACAAGCCAAAAGACAAACACATAACAGCAACCCAAACATAAGAAATATCCAAAAGACACCACAAAATCAGATTCTACCAAAATAGAACCCCATTTTTTAATCCAAACGAGCAAAACCAAGTTGCTCTGCTGTCATCTTAGGCCTCCTCTTCATACCGCTCCTCTTCTTCTTCATAATCCCCTTCCTCATCAGCTGTTGCATCTTGATATTGCTGGTACTCGGAAACTAAATCGTTCATATTGCTCTCAGCTTCAGTGAACTCCATCTCGTCCATCCCCTCCCCAGTGTACCAATGCAAGAAAGCCTTCCTACGGAACATAGCAGTAAACTGCTCACTCACCCTCCTGAACATCTCCTGGATTGATGTTGAGTTCCCGATAAAAGTCGAAGCCATCTTCAAACCTGTAGGAGGAATGTCACAAACGGTGGACTTCACATTATTGGGAATCCATTCTACAAAGTACGACGAGTTCTTGTTCTGAACGTTGATCATCTGTTCATCAACCTCCTTGGTGCTCATCTTGCCCCGGAACATGGCCGATGCTGTGAGATAACGGCCATGTCGAGGATCGGCAGCACACATCATGTTCTTAGCATCCCACATTTGTTGGGTGAGCTCGGGGACAGTGAGGGCGCGGTACTGCTGAGACCCACGAGATGTGAGTGGCGCAAAGCCAACCATGAAAAAGTGGAGTCGCGGGAATGGGATTAAGTTGACAGCAAGTTTGCGAAGATCTGAGTTGAGTTGACCAGGGAAGCGAAGGCAGCAAGTGACACCGCTCATGGTGGCAGAAATCAAGTGATTCAAATCTCCAACTAAACAAAACAAGAACAGAGTTTCAAAATCATATTATAACAGTGCATTCTATGGTACCAGTATATGCCAATGACTTAATGATTTGGGTTGCTGCCCCTTGCCATTGGCCTGTACATATTTCAGCTAATAAAAGAATGGCAATCAATCCCATTGTGAACACTACTACATCAACAAAATGCACTGAATAAACATAATAACAAATAGCCATAATATTTAAGTATTCGATTGTAATCTGTCGTCGCAGCCAATTTAATCCATAAAAAAATCTTTGTGCTGTGAAAAAATATCCAATGAATGTAGCTGGTGAACCCAAACTTGTGTAAAAATCTCCAACAAGGAAGATTAATGCACAAAAAGTTATATCAAATGATGTGTAAATATAAGAGTATCTCCAATGGCATGATAGAATTTATAGGCCTACCCAAATTTTGCTTATTTGTTCAGAAAATCCACTCCAATGAAGATTGCAACAGCCTCTTAACTAATAATCAAATTTATCTCAACTAATAATCAAATTTAGAATTCAATAATCAAACTTAACAATATTTTCAGAATAATCAAAACCAGAGACCCACTTCCCACAAAAATCTCACAAGAGCAAACCTGTTTCTCTCTCCTCTTCCTCCCCACTAAAACCGTCATCTCTCTGTCTGTTTTAGTCTCCCCAATCTTCCATTAAAAAAATATCTGGTGGTTCAACTCAAGTTTATAGTAATCATCTTAATTTCAGAATTTTTGGTCTAGGTTTTACCTAGGGGTGGCAAGGGGTGGCAATTTGGGTCAACAGGTCGTGTTTCGGGCCGGCACGACACAACACGAATACCAAAAAATTTTAAATTTCACGCCAAAAAAACACGAGAACACAATAACACAACACGACTCATAATTCAGACACAAACACGACACGACACGACTTCGTATCAAAAAACCCGACACGAACACAACAGATTGTGCCAATTTTGAATCAATTTCGTGTCATTTTTTCGTACCGTTCCTAAAATTGTCACCCCTAGTTTTTCCTTTCAAATGAGATCCATCCTATGCGCTGCATATTTATTTGCAAAGAAGTAACTGATTCTCCCATAAGACTTGAGAAAAAGTAATATTATCTAGAAAGCTGGTGGAGTTTGGCCTTGTGATCCAATGGATGGAAGGGTAATGAAATTCAAAGCCTTTAGTATCATTCTCGACCAGCCCAAACAGAGATTTAAAAATAAATGAAAACACTGCTTTTCAAGATGTGTATAAAATCCATTGTTAGACTATATACCATTATGGAGGATCAGATAACAACCATATAAATGAGTAATTAAATGATGATGCGCCACTTTTTAGAATAATTATTTTGGTTAGGTTGTTGGAGATACTCTAAAGTTTTGTATATAAATTTACTCCATGATAATGTACGAGACCTTATTACAACACCACATGATTTGTGCAACTTTTGGCTTACTTTATTTGTGCAAAAAGCATTTTGCACTAAAAATATCTTGTTTTAAGAGATGGGTCCTTCATTCTTTGAAACAACTATATGCAAAAAGGACAAAACATATATGAAAGACATCTTTGGAATAAAATTTAACTAGTGGGATTCTATAAATATAATGGGACCTAACCTATGGGTCTTTTAAGATAAAAGTAAAGGCATATACGTAAATTTCTCTACATATTATTCAGCCAGGCATCTAGCATGAAAACATATCCAAATTACTAAACATATAATATTCTATAAATACGTATTTTAAGTGTCTGCAGGCGCACATGTGGTGTGTGTTTATGTAGATAGATGTATACACAAGCACACTCCAGTGTACAAGAAGATGAAACCCATGTGAAGTGACAACTGTATTTGTGCTCAAAAGATAAAAAGAAGAACATTGGGCCCCGAAACACGTGATCTTAAGTATGATTATAGAGTGCATCTGGTCCGTCCATGTTAACATCGAGACCACCAAAAAGCCGATGCCTTTACTGTTGCGATCTCACAAGTACAGGTAAAGACAATAATAAAGCCTACATGCCTGTTCCTTATACTTCCTGACCCAAAACTAAAAACACACAATAATTTAAATAAAAATAGCCAAAATACCCGACACAAATACAAATACAAATACAAATACATGCCAGGTCAATTTTGGATTAGTTTTGTGACATTTCGTGTGGTGTTTTCAATGGGGAACCCTATTCAAAACTCCATTTGATGTGGATACTTAAAGCGAAAGTGAATTTAATGATGATTCGTGGTAAATAGGAGGGAGATTTTAGACTTACAACTGGGAGTGGTGAGCTTGTTCCTTATACTTCCTGACCCAAAACTAAACACACACAATAATTTAAACAAAAATAGCCAAAATACAAATACAAATACAAATACAAATACAAATACAAATACAAATACAAATACAAATACAAATACAAATACAAATACAAATACAAATACAAATACAAATACAAATACAAATACAAATACAAATACAAATACAAATACAAATACAAATACAAATACAAATACAAATACAAATACAAATACAAATACAAATACAAATACAAATACAAATACAAATACAAATACAAATACAAATACAAATACGTGCCTTGTGAATTTTGGATTAGTTTTGTGACATTCGGTGTGGTGTTTTGAATGGGGAACCCTATTGAAAAGTCCATTTGATGTGGAAACTTAAAGCGAAAGTGAATTTAATGATGATTCGTGGTAAATAAGAGGGAGATTTTAGACTTACAACTGGGAGTGGTGAGCTTGAGAGTACGGAAACAGATATCATAAAGAGCCTCATTATCCAACACCATACACTCATCAGCATTCTCCACAAGCTGATGCACAGACAAAGTCGCATTGTAGGGCTCCACAACCGTATCCGACACTTTGGGCGACGGAAATACCGAGAAAGTTAACATCATCCGATCCGGATACTCCTCCCTTATCTTCGATATCAACAAAGTCCCCATCCCAGACCCCGTCCCTCCACCCAATGAATGACACACCTGAAAACCTACAACAACAACCAAAACTAAATTAACAAAACATCCAAATAAACAAATCAATAATAATAAATAAATATACCAACCAACCAACCTTGTAAACAGTCACAATTTTCGGCCTCTTTGCGAACAACATCGAGTACGGAATCGATAAGTTCAGCGCCTTCCGTGTAATGACCCTTGGCCCAGTTGTTGCCGGCCCCGGATTGGCCGAATACGAAATTGTCTGGGCGGAAGATTTGACCATATGGGCCGGAGCGGAGGCTGTCCATGGTACCGGGCTCCAGGTCCATGAGAACAGCACGTGGGACAAAGCGACCACAGCTAGCTTCGTTGTAGTATACGTTGACTCGTTCCAGTTGGAGATCTGAGTCTCCTTGGTATCGACCCGTCGAATCGATCCCGTGTTCGGCACATACGACTTCCCAGAACTTGGCTCCGATTTGGTTTCCACATTGCCCACCTTGGATGTGAAGGATTTCTCTCATCTTTTCTCTTTTTGGCTGTGTTTGGGGAGAGAGAAAGTTGTAGGAGGGTTTGGGTGGGAAAATAGGGGATTGGGGTTTTTATATGGGATGGGAAGTGGGACTTAACAGCCTCCGTTACCTTTTTGCTTTAACGGCGATCTTGTAACGATCGTTTTATTTTAGTGGGAACTTCCAATTTTGAAATTGGGTTGTTGTTGGGTGTAAATTACGTTTGTGAGATTGAGTACGTGTGACTGGGGATCAATAGTTCAAGTCGAAGTGAGGTAGGAGTCAATGAGTGTATCAGCGGTGCACAGTTCTCAGTGAAGGAAAGAAAGGCTCCAGTGGGGTCCCGTTTCATGCTATTATGAAGGACTCACAGAAAATGCTATAACTTGTTTCAGCCGTCATGTATCTTTGCCAAATGCACGTGACGCCACACAAGTGGGGCCATCACTTATATCAAAATGCCTACGCCTGTTTAAGTTTGGGGTTGCTCCGTAGCATTTTTTTCGTAATGACTTAGGCCCAGTCCAATGGTTATTTCCATCCTACAGATTTTCGAAGTTAGAAATAGTAGAAGGAAAAAAACGTCTCCAACTAGAGTTTATAAGAGCAATCTTTACGAGTAATTCAAATTTAGCCTGAATTAGTCTAAAATTCTACTCAAAAAATGATGAAATTTGCTGTGAATTAACAAATGAATAGGACAAATATAGAATAGTGTGAAAAAGGAGAGCAAAACGACGTCGTTTTGGGCTATAAAATGGGAGCCTTGGGCGGAACATGATGTTCCGCTTAAGGTTCTTTAAATTTTAAATTTTCACCCCAAATGATTTAACTTAATACGTTTCCCCCCCCCCAAATTTATTACCTCAACTGTCTCACCTATATTCCAACCACAAAATTAAATTCAACAACCCTATTTAAATCATCCCAGAAAATGAAGATAGTGTTCCTATTTATTAAAAAAAAATAACCGTTGGATAAATAGCCGTTGAAAAATTTGGGGGTTGTTTGAAAATTTTGGGGGTCAAAACAGAAATAGGAAAAATATGTTAAAGCTTGCGCGGAACATGATGTTCCGCTTAAGCTTTTTTTTTTTTTTTTTCTTCTTCCTCCTTGCGCGGAACAAGATGTTCCGTTTTGGGTGTGGGTCCCACAAAAAACCAACTAGTGCAATTGCATTTTTGTTATTTTTTGCCCTACCAATGTTTATATATACACTTTTGCCTTACCCATAGCATCCATATATACCGCATATATACCCATTTAGCACACCCATAAGGGTTGCTCTAAGCGAAGGAGGAAATGATGTGGAGGCTGAGTCAGATAGAAAATTTCTATCAGAATTTCTACATGTAGAAATTCAGATGCGGTTGGCCAATATGACGTGGAACGTATGCAACTTATCCATGATCCATTTTAGCCATAGATTCTCCCAAAACACCCACGATCTCTATTGGATTAAATTAACCGTAGATATGAAAGCATCAACTGTTGGAGAAGATGTTTTGAAACCATTACTATATTATCCCAAAAGATGACACATGGATAGGAGCAATTTCTAAAATTACCGCTCCAACAAGGATAGAAACAATTTTAGATACAAGAACATTGGAGATGGCCTTAATACTTGCAACTTGTTTGTCCTTAATTTTTCTTACTCACCAAAATGTTTATTTCTTACTTTATTTACAACTTAACAACTAATTATTGTAATTAAGCATGTATATAATGCACAAAGCTAGCATAACGAAATGTCATCACCTAAAACTAATTTTATATGACCACTCCATTTCTCAACGCTCTATAGTCAAAATTGGTACTCAAAAATGCCAAATTTTATCTATGAACTGTAATATTAAATTTTCACATCTCTATTTTTCTTTTCTTTTTTATTATTACTTTTTAAGAAGAGGAATATAAAGAATAGGTATAGAAGAAACAATGATGATGATGATGATGATGATGATGATGATGAGTATCCGTTTATTTATGTTTGATTTCATGAGCTATTGGGATCAGGTCTCATATAGTTAGGTTACGAGTATATAAGAGAGTTTACTTGTTTGGCTTATTCGTCTGACGTATGAGTTCCCACTAGGGGTTGAGATTTGGATCCAACATCCTATCATTTCTCACTTGTTGGATTCCTTGTGATTTCCCCATTCATTAGGTCGTTTGGTTGGTCGTGTGACTTCCATATATATTATGTAATAGTGGGTTATGTAAATGCCCTATATGTTATGTGTAGGTGCAAAAATCCCACAATGAATAATCCCAAATAATAAATATCAAACTAAATAAAAAAATCACACAATATAAGTATTTGCGTGGTTCAGCAAATTGCTTACGTCAACGAGAGTTTCTCTCTTTTCTTATGAATCGGTTCTCAATAAGATTTTTGTAACCCCTTTTTTTCAGGGATGTGTGTTGAATTTATAGAGATCACGAGGAGATTATGGCATGCAAAACTCTATGAGCTATTTGTTGATGGCGTCGTTCATTTAAGTTGGTCAACTCTAAATATTTAACTGATCAGATTTTCTCTCGTGTTTATCTCAAACTTTGAACGCATATCCCAAGATGCATGGACACATGTCATTTTCTCCTGTTAATTTGGAGCGCTATAATTATTCCCCCATAATTGCCCCTAAAGCTTTGCAGCCTGAATGGGGTGGAGAGAGGTTTGCTCGCTGATAGAAATGACCATGGTCGACTGAGATATGTTGGTCACAATATTGGAATATGGAAGTGCACTGGCACTTGTGGAGATTTCAGAAATGAAAATTTGCTTCGGTATGCCTGTTAGGTCTTGGAAGGGTGCGCGTGTAATTTCTCAGATTCAGTGAGGGTACGCTAGTAAAAAGCCCACTAAAATATTAAAGTTGAGGCATCTCTGCCAACTGTCATTTCACTGCATTTTAAATGACGAGTTGCCTTGGAATTTGAATCGAGTTATCTTAAAAAGTTTTCTACCACTAACTAGTTTTATCGCTTCAATTATTCAAGGCACTGGATTTTTTTGCAACTGTTTCTTCATTTGTAAGTCTCCATCTCCCTTGTATCTTTTATTTTTCCTGGAACGATCCTCTGAATTTCTTCATTTCTCCTCATTTTCATTATTTTTTTCTTCTTAAGTTTAGAAAAATTAGTATACACCGTGAACGATAGAACTTTTGGGAATTTAGGGGAAGGCACTCAATTCTCGATTGGATAAAGGTAGAGTGTATCGTTGCACGTGTCGATTACTACCATATTGAGTGCGGTCATTGGATTTACATTATCTTGGTGGCTTAGGGAGTATAACATCTCCTCCCAATAAACTTTTCCTTGAGTTTTGTGATTTTTTCAAGTGGTTCCTACCCAGTATTTCCTAAACATATAGAGGATTGTGAACGGGTATCATATGATAAACGAATATGGTACTAAAATTTGGATACCAGAAATTAGGTATTGCTATTCGTGGTCAAAGATGACTCGCAATCTCTTCTATTTGAAGGTAAGAAAAGCGGATAGGATTTTGGTCATTGACCTTCCTCACTCTAACAAAGGATATTGAGGTCATGCATTTATTGCTAGGGATTGGAAACATCTTCCCATTTATGAGGGGGTTGACCCATAAAGAAGGTTTGTGTACCCTGTGAATAATAGGTTGATGTTACCTTTTCTTCAAATTATGTCGTTGCCTATTAGTGGTTGAATGAAGTTGATGTTAATATTTATACTCTTTATTATTTTGTTCAGTTAGGTCAACGAAAAATGAGCCTTCTCGTTTCAACTGTGAGGAGATTATTAAGGTTTGGAAGCTAAAAAATCCTCTGACTCTATGTGTTGAAAACCTTAGGTCGTAGTCCTTTTTGCTCGAGTATACCAACTCCACGTCCAACTTTACAGGCAGGCCTATGTATTCCATTCCAGATATACTAGTCCCTTTTACTAGTGAGGGGTCTTCAAAGGCATCTACCTCGTATTCCTTTGAGCTTGTAAGCACAAATGGTTCTCCTGTTGTTGGAGAACAAATGGCTCCAAGGAAGCAAAATCTCACCTTGGTGGATGATTCCGACTTCCCCACCTCCCCCAAGGCAAAAATCTCTAAGAGGTCGAAGGTCCCTCGGAGCTCGTCACACTCTTGTGTATTCCCTTAAGAATGAGAGGGCAAAGAAGGATAGAGTCCCCCCTTCTACTTGTGTTACCGTTCCCACTAAGAACGGGGATGCCCCCACCATGGGGAAGGGCCACCAAAACATATCGAGGATTAAGAATCCATCTTTGGCCCATGGTCTACTGAGGGAGGGCGTTTTGGCACTGGACCGAGAGCAGGTTGACCTTCGATTAACTTACTTTTCATGTCACGGAAGTTTTATCTCTAGTAAGTTTTATAACTTTTAGTTTTGATAACTTCTTTGTTCTCATCGTTTTACTAACTCATGCTTGTCTTGTCCTCGCAATTCGTGGAAGATTTTATTATAGTGTTATTTAGTTGTTGGTGCTTTTCTGAAAAATATGGTGGGAAAGAGTTGATAGTCGACGAATCCCTTGTTTGATTATAATATTTGTACTATTCTACCATAGTATATTTGTTGTTCATGTCGAGCCGAGATTTTTTCTGTTATTTATTTTTTCCTCGTACATCGAGTGTCATGTGAATTGTTTTATCTTTCTGCATGTTAGAATCACTTGTTTTAAATTGAAGATAAAATTTATTAGATTCTAATTTTGACAAAACATATTTTGCACATAGACTTTTAGGATGTTTTTAACTCTTTTATTAATTTTTATCCCTAAATCGGTAATTTAATTTTAATTGGGTAGCTACCGTCGAGAGCCACTCTTATCTACAATATTTATTTGATATATATATTAAGCGCGCACACACACACACACACACACACACACACACACACACACATGTCGATAAAGAAGATGATGTGTAAGAATATTCTCAATGCGTCTTTCAAATACATAATTTGGTACATTAAGATATCGTACCATTAGTTAAAAAAATTGCAACACATGGCTTTAGATAAAAGCAAATTGGGACCTTGATAAGCACATAGTTTTAGATAAAACCACCACTTATCCATGCAATTCTTAAAAGAAAAATATTTTTCTTCCCAAAAAATAAATCCAAAAAGACATTGAATTGGGACTAAACCCCGCGATATAAAACCAATTTCGTTCCCACTATATGAGACCCCATAAACCTCCTCAGATATAAGAATAAAATATATTTAATAATTTCTAAATTTGACGAACTAATATTATACAAACATGTAAAAACAATATTATATTAACCTATAATAATCCCCAATAATCTAGTACAACACCAACTGCACTAGGGATGCTCCAAGGTAAGTTATTTTTTAATGTACACTCGATTTTTTACAATATACATCGAAGGGAATATGGCCAAATGCATGCCACATGGCTGACACGTGGCTCTTAAGGACCAACAAGCATATTCGGTAGAATATATATGGGAAGTAATTATAAATCTAGGAAGATCGGGTAGACGATGTGAACGACCAGTCCTAATAGGACTATAACTTGAAAATGGGATTAACGTAAAGAGATCCTTGTACTTATAAATAAGGGGGGTCCTCACCTATTTTGAGGATATTGACTTGTATACGACGACTTAAAATCTCAACTAGTAGCCTTAGAACTCCAATCGTCCTTTGTTCTTCCAGGAAATAAACTTCCTCGTGGATGTAGGAAGGACAATTTATCGAACCACATTCATTTTGTATTCTTTATTTATTATGTTCATACTTTTGGGGTCTAGATGATAATATTGCTTTTATTATGGGTTTCATATCCCCTAAAATTGGGTGTCGTCTGTGAGAAACTACTGAATTCTCACCACCATGAAATCATTTGCCCTATAATAAATATGAGTGTTAATCAGTATCACTATTTGCACGTAAGAAGTCGTGTCTACTATGAGATACAGTTCATCAGGAGGGAGAAAACTCCTCTCAGACTTCCTTCTCCTCCTGGGCGATCTAAGTCAAGGGGCACTCGCCCAGAATATATGGCCCTAGTTGTCGACACCATAGGTTGGCCAGTATTTATAAAGAAAGGCTATATAAATGCGATCAGGAGATTATGCATCTAACGAGGCAACCGACTCAACAATCGAAAGAGCATGGTTCCAGTTCTCATACTCTGTAACATATCAAGAGGAGGATAATTCATTCCCCGAGGAACAATATGTTTATCCATATTGGAAGGGATTTTAGGTCCAAAAGCCATCATGCAGTTCATTCTAACCCATGGTGTGTTCATTATTTGCCAATACACAACTCTGTTAGTTGCAACCACCAACAGTTCGACCAACCGAATTTGTGAAGAGCAATCTATTAGCTAGGTTGGAAGTGAAACCGAACAGAATCGGGAGCGATGAACTCCAAAATCTTATAAGAAAATAATTGGAGGGATTATTGAAAATAAATTTAGCTCGAACTCCAAAAAATCTCATCAGGAAGACACTGGGGCATGGCGCAACCTCACCTTTCACTCATAAGATAAAAATTATAGAGCCACTGAAGAAGTTCTTGGTTCCAAAGATTATAACTTACGAATGGAAGGGGGATTCCACCCATCACATACGGCACTATCACCAAATAATATCTACTTAGAGCCATCGTGACACCATCATGTGTTATTTATTTCCCATAACTTTAGGATAAATTGGCTTAAAGTGATTTGAGAAGCTGTCTTCCAGATCAATATCCTCTTGTAAGGAGCTGGCCAAGCAATTCACGGCCCGTATCATCACCAATAGCAAAGCAGTTAAGGAGGTTGACTGAATTATCCCTCTCAAAATAAAGAAATGAGAAATCCTCAATAAGTATGCACACCAGTACTGGGAGTTGTTCAATGAGATATACGACTGCAACGAATAACTCACCATCTCATCCTTTGAGTTGGATCTTTCTAGGTAGGACAATATTATTAATCCTTGATGAAGAGATCGACATTGACTATAGATGATCTCATGGCGCGTATTTAGAAATACGCCAAAGTAAAGGATAACTCATCATTATAGAGGATCTATATGATCAAGGTTTTAAGCAATAAAAAAATAATGACATGAAAAAAACCTCTAAAGGAAGAAATTATTTTGCTCCTGCTAAGAAGGGACCATGAGTGATGCTAACAAAGGGAGATCAGATGATAGACTAACGAAAGTAGTTTCCAAGCATTAGATACTTTCTTTAATGAGCCTATCTATAAGCTTCTTTCGCATATCATAGATAAGCCATATTTTAAGAGGCCGCCCCAAGATGGTCGGTGATATCGGAGAGAGAGATGCCAAACTTATGTGCACCTATCATAAGACTATAGACACCTTACGAAGAATTTTAAGATGTTTAATAAGAATTTAGTGGAGCTTATCCAAGCCAAGAACCTCAAAGAATATATTGGCACTGCCTAGACTAAGTCTGTGATTAGGATAAACGCAGTACATAAGGAATACGATAATATCCCATCTGTATGAGTGATTAATGTCATTCATAACTGCATCGATCCTTAAGTTTGCATTAGTAAAAAAACTCAGGGAGAAAGTTAAAATTAAGGCTTACATCCAGGAGGCCTTCCAGGTGGAAGTATCCAGGCCCATCCTATCCAAAGAGGAGCGTACGGATATAAGTTTTGATCAGGCCATAATCTTCACCGATAATGATCTGGTCGGTGTCAACTTACTGCGTAAAAATATTGGTCTTGACTTTACGAATCATCAATTTTGATGTCAAGAGGATTCTAATCGATCAAGGAAGATCATTAGTGATCATGTATGTGAGTTTGTTATATAAGATCAACTAAAGTATAAAAGTCCTTGTTACTAAGGTTGGACCACTTATCGACTTCAACAGGGATGTAAAAAATCCTCTGGGGAACATCAAGCTTCCAGTTAAAATAGGACTAATAAACTGCAAAATAGAGTTTCATAATATCCAGTAAGGGTCACCTTATAATGTCATTCTTGCAGAGGTCGGATCCACGATATGAAGGTTATCCCCTCGTCTCTTCACTACAATCTTTAGATCTTGAGCGACCAGGAAATCGCAGAGATTAGGGGAAATCAGGAAGCGACTCGTTGTTATTTCGTAGATGGCATCAAAATAAAGCAAAATCAGTTCAAAAATAATCAAAATGATGCTGATTTAGAGAACGATCGGCCCAAGTAATAACCAAAGGACGTTCGATCGAGAGTATAAGAAACTTGGTTATCCCCCATCGAATGAGTAATTGAGGAACTTATCACTATTCCTCTGGATTAAACTAAACTGGATAAATCCTTTCTAATCAGATCAGAATTACCCACGGAGGAAGCGGAGCAACTCATCCATATTCTTAAGACTAATGTCTACGCCTTCGCATGGTAACCCTATGGACTCAGGTGCATAAATCTGGATATTTATATTATTGACTGCATATGGATCCAACTATCCAGCCAATCAAACAAAAGTCAAGGAAGGCGACGCTAAAAAGTCAAAGTTATGGAAAGTGAAGTTAAAAACCTCCTCAAGGCTAACTCTATTAGAGAGGTTCAATTTTTTAAATTGGATCTCCAACATCATTGTAATGAAGAAGAAGAAGAAAAAGAAGAAGAAGAGAAAAAAGAAGAAGAGAAAAAAGTGGAGGGTATGCGTAGACTTCACTGACCTCAACAAGTACTTCCCGAAGGAAAATTTTCCATTGCCTAGGATATATCAGCTCTTGGAATTAACTGTCAAACACCATCACATGAGTTTCATAAATGCATACTCTAAGTATCATCTGAAACCATTGTTCAGATTGGATCATGTGAAGACCTTATTCATCAATAACTTGGGGCTTTACTGTTACAAAGCAATGCATTTGGTTTGAAGAATGTGGGACAACCGACCAACATCTTATTACCAAGATGTTCAAGAAGCATATCGGCTCAACCATGGAGGTTTACATTGAAGACATTATCATTAAGAGCAAATAATTAGTTGCCCACATCAAAGATATGACACAGACCTTCAAGATCCTCATGGAATACAGGATGAAGCTCAATGTTTTCAAGTGTATCTTCGGAGTAAGTTAAGAAAAGTTACTTGGGTACCTAGTTACTCAAAGAAGGATAAAGCTCTGTAGGATATCAGGAGGCCGACCGCTATTAGAGATGTATACGTTCTCATCAAAATATTGGTCACCTTAAATCGGTTCATATCCAGATCGTCAGACATGTGCCGTTCGCTCTTCCAAGCACCGAAGAAAGCAAGTTCAATAGTACTTAGGATATCCTCTTTTACTGTTAACTCCCATGATTGGTAAAGACCTCTACCTGAACTTAACCATCTCACAACATGCTACCAGCGTAACATTGGGGTGATTACAGGACGAGGAGTATATATCGGTTTATTATGTCAGCCATACACTCATTGAGGAAAATACTAGATATATAAATATTGAGAACATGGTCCTGGCATTAGTAACAATAACTACAAAGCATAAATGTTATTTTGATGCCTACATGATAATCGTCCTCGTAAGATACCCATTAAAGGACGCCCTAAAGAAAGAAGATTACTCCAATAGAATGGCGAGGTGGTCCTTAGAGCTAACACAATTCTACATCAAGTATGAGCTATAAATTACCATTAAAGGGCAAAATCTGGACGACTTCATGGTTGAATTCTCAGCATTGGCATCGGGTAAGAAGGAGAATTTGAATTCGATTTTGGAATTATTAACCATCAGCAAAAGCAGTCAGATATGAAAATTATTCATTGATCGGACACCATAGTTAGAATCTTCTTTGTCATACTACAAGGTTACCTCATTAAGTAAATAATCAGACTGGGGTTTAAAGGCTCCAATAACGATACCTAACATGAAGCTATAATCCATGATCTCCAAAGGGAGATCGTCTTACGAAATAATCGAATAGAAGTACATTGCAACTCTCGAATGATACAAAATCAACTCAGCTAAGAGTACGAAGCCAGAGATATCAAGATTCTCGCTTATAGAGATAAGGATTCTCCTCAAATATTTTTAGGTCATCCTCGATGGAGAAACTATTAAGGAACATTAATAGACATAATGATACACTGGCTATATTGTCATCCACCATCGATACTGACTTAAAGAGAACTATTGAAGTAGATTACATTGATCGAATGAGTATTGATGATCCGAACTAGTGTTGAGTGTCCTGCGAATTAGGATAGCCCCACTATGGATGGATTAGATCATAATCTATCTGAAGATAGGTGATTTATCATCAGACAGAAAAAATGAGCATAAGTTAAAGATCCAGTCAATGAGGTTCTACCTTAACTCTGAAGGCAAATTTTATCGATTATCATTCACCGATCCTATATTAAAGTGCGTCCATCCAGACTAAATTAAAGAGATCCTTAGTGAGATACATAAAGGCAGTTGTAAAGCTTATGAGAGGGGTAGGTCACTCTCTTATAGGTCAACCTCACAAGGATATTGGTGGACTTTCATGTAAAAAGATGACTTGAAGTTCTCCCAAAAGTGCGTCAAGTGCCAACAGTTCTACTCGATCATCAAGTAATCGATCAAAGATTTAAATCCTCTCAAGAGTCCCTGGCATTTCGCTCAATAGGGCATGGATATCATGGGACCTCTACTAGTTACACCTAAGAACATGAAGTACAAAATAATGATCATCGGCTACTTTACAAAGTGAGTGAAGGCAGAGCCGCTCCCCCACATTAGAGAAGCTGATGCCAGGAGATTTTTTTAGAGAATATTATTACAAGGTTCGGTATCCCAAGAGAAATGGTTATCGATAATGAAATACAATTTGATAAAATATATTCTTTGATAACTTTGTGTGAAGCATGGAATAATAATTCACTATGCATTAGTGGTGTTCCCTTAGCGTAACGGACAGACTGAGATCACTACCAAAATTATGCTATCAGCAATCAAGCGCCGATTGGAAAATGCCAAAAGAAGATGGGTGGATGAACTTACTCCCAGCCATTGGGTGTTTAGGATAACACTGCGAAGGCCGACCAAGGAAACCCCTTACTCTCTACCTTATGGTATGGAGGTAGGAGATTGAATTCTTAACTCTCAAATAATTTTTTTTGAAGATGATCGCTACGACAATCGATTGGATTACGAGTTGGATCTGGTCGAAGAGAGAAGGGAGTAGTATCTCATACACTTGGCATCTTACCAACAGGAATTAACAAAGCAATATGATAAGAAGGTCAAGGTCAGAGAATTTCAGGTCGGTGATTTGGTTATGAGAAAGCTCTTGTCGATGGAAAAAAATACGTTCTTATGGGAAGTTAACACTAAACCGGCAAGGCTCTTAAAAAAGCAGCTTCAAAGGGGGGTGGAAAATCTTGTCACCTAGGAGTTAGATGTAATAGTAGTACTAAGGTCATGGAATACCATGAACATTGGGAAGTTTTATCATTAGATAGGGGTCATAAACATATTTTCTTTATGCACAATGGCATAATTGATAATTAATCAATGAAAGTTTCTTTAGTTAATTGTGTTTCATTATTTTACTTATTAAAACCCATTCAAGCAGTGCTACGAATTGGAAATAAGTTGGTCGCCTGAGAACCCGACACTAAACTCACCTAAAAACGGTTGTGCATCCCAAGTTGAACTATTCAGCTTAGAAGAGGTAAGAACACACATAAGAATTGGTTGGTACAACTTAGACATAGGTTGAACACCTAAGTTTTTCATCAAACCCACTCAAGTAGTGGTACGGCATGGAAACAAGTTGGTCGCTCGAGAACCTGACACTAAACCTACCTAAAAACGATGATAAAGCTGAAGTTGGGATGATCAGCCTAAAAGAGGAAAAAACCACCTAAGAGTTGGGTTGTACAACTTAGTTGTAAGTTGGCCACATACGTTAAGCATTGAACCCACCTGAAAACGATGGTAGAGCCTAAATTGGGTTGGTCATCACAAAATAGGCATAAAACCCATTTAGGCATAACTTGAAAAAGATTATCCACCCCCGTTAGGGGAACCTTATCTACTAGCATAGTTTGCAAAGACATAATGAAGAAAATAAAATGCTAAAAATGTCATATGTGAACGAAAATGGAAACTGAGACAATGAAGTAAACTTAAAATACTTTCATTAATAAGAGAAAATTGGCCACATGCCTACAAAAGAATGGCCAAATGATCTATAAGAGTTTAACAAAAAGAAAAAAAAACTAACTAGGAGCCAGGGGTAACCTCCCCCTGACTTGAAATAATAGCATCCCCCTCAGGCAGAGTAGGGGAGCGGCAGGGACCTCAATAGTTTTTTCGGTCTCCTCTATGAGATGATTTTCATCAACATTAGGAAAATTGATGGCTATTAGATCGGTGGACATAGACTCAAGGTACTCACCCTCACCATTGGGTTCTCTAACGAAGGGTGTTCAATATAAGTCGAATCACCTTCAGGGATATTAACCCTTTAAAGGCAAGCAGCCCAACCTTTATTGAAGACAACAAACTTATA
This sequence comes from Sambucus nigra, assembly GCA_949130495.1. NCBI lineage: Eukaryota > Viridiplantae > Streptophyta > Magnoliopsida > Dipsacales > Adoxaceae > Sambucus > Sambucus nigra. The sequence goes on along the minus strand of OX422208.1, from coordinate 372,622,852 downwards.
ATAGTCCAATTGTGATGCGACATCTTTGATGGTCACCTCAAAGCCTTCGTCATAGGCCTTTTTGAGGTAGTCCTCATTTTCCTTCTCCAAAACCCTCGTCTGCCATTGAAGGATTAGTTTCTGTAGGACCTTTCGGAAGAAGGCAGTCTTTAATTTGGACAACTTTGTGTCCACTCAGATGAACTCAAGTTTAGTCACCCTAACCTCCTCTGCAACCTAATATTTGGCGACCATTTCAACCTTTAACTTATGGTTGAGATAAAGTAACTTTTACTTTTTGACTATCAACATATTATTCAGATTATTATTAGACTTAAAGAGGTTGTTATTGATCTTTCTCTTGCTCGAGTTGCGATCTACTGGGTGACCTGCATATCACGTGCAAAGAAAATACAGGAATTAGTTTAAGTAAATTATAAAAGAATTAATTCCAAGGAAGATAACTTACCAGTACGTTATGGTGGAGGCCTTATTATTGAGGCATTCTACAGTGAAACCTCTCAGGTCGATCCTATCGGAAGGAAACATCGCCACTTGAGCAACAGAGTAAGCAACCTATATATCTTTGTGAGCCCAGTCAGCAATGATGACCAACTCCCTACCTTTCATAAAGTCATGGGTGAATCCTACTAAATTATGGCGGGGGAGTCTTGACACGCCCCTGTGTTTGTCTTTCATTGCCGATCATAGGTTGGTTCAATAATGAAAGCGAAATTGAGGCATGGGAATCTTTCAGATTCTTGTCCTTACTCTTTTTTTATCCCACTCGGCCTCCCCTCTCCGTTAGCGTTCAACACTCTACTAAAACATTGATTTTTGTCATCACTAGATTGTCACTCCTAGTGGTAATGACAAACTTTATCACGATTGGTAGCAGTGACAAAGCAATTTTCATGATAAAATAAATTATTTTTTAATGCCATTAAGATTGATAAAGTTTTTGGGCAGTGACAAGTTTAAGTGAGTTGTTTTGTCACTGCTAATGGCAGTGTCAAATTTTGTCTTTAGTATTTGTTACTTCTAATGGCAGTGACAAATTTTTTCCTTGACATTTGGCATTGCCATTAGCAATGACAAAATTTGCAAGAACACGAGAACGAAGTAATGTCCTCTTCCGGTATTTCGATTCAAATACCCATAAATGGTATTTTTCATAGAAACAGTATTCTTGCTTATTTCGATGATACTCGATACAGAAGAAAGAGTTTGGGAAATACTAAATATGGGACTATAGAAGTGAATTCCATCGTCAAAAAAGAGGATTTTATTGAGTATCGAGGAGTCAAAGAATTTAGGCCAAAATACCAAATAAAAGTAGATCGATTCTTTTTCATTCCCGAGGAAGTTCATATCTTACCCGGATCTTCTTACCTAATGGTACAAAATAATAGCCTTATTGGGGCAAATACACAAATTTTTATAACTATAAGAAGTCGATTAGACATGCTGGTTTATCACTGCCATGAGCGGTGATAAAAATTTGTGCCCAATTTACCACTTTCATGAGTGGTGATACCTTTTATGCCCAATTAGTCACTACCGTTAGCAGTGAAAAAAATTGGCTTTAGAAGCAATTTTCCACTACCATAAGCCTTTATAAACTATTAGGTTAAAATATAAACTTATATCCCCCCCACACTTACTTTTTGTTTTACCTCCATTAGTCTCAGCTGCAAAGACATGTTTTATAAATGTCTGTCTAGAACCTAGGAATTCCTGTGTTGTCCTAGATCATGGTTAGTATATCGTATATGTTACATTTCGGCATGTCTTCAAAAGTTCAACCTTGACGTCCATCATCTGAATCCTTAGCATCACGCATCGTCAACACGCACCCATCATTGACATCGTGTGTTGTGCATCTTCAACTGATCTCCACCATTCTCACTAACTCCACTACGCTAAAAGTTATAATTTTTTAAATGGAGCTATTAATGTTCACGTATTTATTTGGGATATTTTATATAAAATCTTTTTATAAAAATAAGACATTTTTCTAAGTCAAAAGTAGTTTTTAAGGCTTGTAGGCGATACTTTTTAAAATAATGTTTTTCGCTCCTATCGTTCAAACGACATTGATAAGTCTTTCAAACGACAACTTCTAATGACATACAATGACGTTTGAAGGGTCGCTCAAAGGGTCGTTTCTTTACTGCTTCAAATGACCCCGTATTGTTTTGTATTTTCACAGGTCGTTTCTAAGGTCGTTAGTAACGACATCTAATGTCGTTCAAACGACATACAAATGTTGTTCGAACGACATGTGCCGCCTCAACTTTTTATTCAGCCAATAAATACCTGCTACGAAGTTAGGTTTTGTAAGTCTTTTAAAACTCCGCATCTTCATATCTGATGCACTTTAAGACTTCATCTTTTAGGCTTTAAAACCCTTTTTTATTCACTCAAATGTCCCAAATCTATATGCGAATCATTCTTAGACCCTTAATACTCATATTACCCAATCTTGGAGTATAACTTGTGGAGAAGGAAGCATGTATCCATTGCTGACTGTTGGAGCTCTTCCTAATGACAACGAACCGAGGCCTAAGGGTATTCATTTATCAATCATGTTTAATTTCTCTGTATTTGTAAGTCGAGGTTTACAACATAAAATGAAATATATGGTTTTGCCCCTTTGGGGAATTTTTCCTAAATCTTGTTTGTGATTGTTTGAATTTTCATGCTACACTTAATTATTGCTTTCAGTCACAATTAGATGTTTCGTTAGGGTTTGTTTAAAACTGGGATTAAAATTGGAATTTAATTAAATAAGTTTGGACATTGAATACAAGCGCACTCTCAAATTGGTATCAGAGCCAATTACACAATTATACCGTGTAATTTTTTTGCAATTTTTTTTCCTGAATATCAATTTCTTAAAAAAATTGATTCTGAAAAATATTAAGTTCAATGGAAAACTTATATAATCGGATGTCAATTTTTCATGGGACAAACTATGCATATTGGAAAGCCCGCATGAAATCTTCTTTAAATCCCATTGATGAACGTGTCTGGTTAGTGTGTGAAAGAAGGTGGACTCCTCCCTCTATCACCATAGAAAATGTGACAAATCTTAAATCGGTGTCAGACTAGACTGAGGATGAATTTAAATGGAGCACATATAATTCTCATGGGATAAGTGCAATTTCTGATCAACTCATCATGACGTGTACCACGTCAAAGAAAGCATGGGATGTTATTCAACTTACCCATGAAGGCATAAATGCAGTTAAAGAATCTAAATTATAAAATTTAACTACTCAATTTGAAATAATAACCATGCTTGAATCTGAATATTTTGATAAGTTTCGTGCACATTTGTCTGATATTGTCAATACTAGTTTTAATCTTGGTGAACATATTCCTGATGTGCGAGTAGTTAAAAAGATTTTTAGATCATTGCCTAAGCGTTTTATCCCTAAAGTCATTGTGTTAAATTCATCAGGAAATTTGAACACTCTTAAATTAGAAGAACTGGTAGGAGACCTCTAAACGTATGAAATTGATATGTTTCCTAAAGCGGTTAAATATAAAGATAAAGGGATAGCACTTAAATCTCAGGCTAGAAAATGTGAGGAGTCAACTACAAAGAGGGTAGAGTCGTCTATATAAAGAGAGGAAGAAATATTAGATTTTGATTTTGACGATTTGGCACTATTTGCAAAAAAAATCAAGAAATTTCTCAAATTAAAAAGGAATGGAAATTTTAAAGATAAAAAGAATTTTGAGAAAGACAAATTTGGAAGAAAATTTGATAAAGATAAAAAGGACACTCCTAAAACAAACGAAGAAAGATGTTATGAGCGTGATGGTAGGTCATAAGTCTTTTGAGTGTCAAACTAGGTTGAAACGTCAAGGCAAAGGCAAAACTGCTTTAAATGCCTCCCTTAGTGACGACAGTGAGGTCGAGTCGGTGGATTCTGGAGACGAATCACCGCATGAATGCAAGTTCACCGCATTCATGGCTAGCCATGTGAGTACTTGCAGTGCACCTCACGACGATGAGGAAGCTACATCATAAGGGCTCCTCGATAGTGGAAACTATGAGAGTAATGGGGAGGATGCTGCAAGTGAGAGCGATAATGACCTACGACACGTTTATGTCAATGTGTATGTCGATTCATTTAAAATTAAAAAGTTTAACAAAGGGTTATGAAAACGTAAGTTTTTCCTTTTTATGAAAAATGCGGAAGCGTAAAAAGGTGATGGTTCAAACTTTAAAACAAACAAATTTTAATTTCTTAAACAAATTAAAATTACACCAACCAATTAAACAATCCAAGTCCTAGAATTTGCCTAAGTCATATTTATCAATATTAGCAGATTAGGCGAAACCAACTTTTAGCAAATGACTTGAATTAAACACACTTTACCCAATATTTAATTTAGTCCCAATTAAAATGAAGTGTGATGATTTAAACCAAATTTGAAATTCTAATTATTCTAAACATGCGTTCTACGTTATTATGCAAGATAAAAATAAACCAATCACACTACGCCGCGATGTACGAGAAAAAACCCAAGACGGGAAACAACCTCGGACGGCCCTAGCCACAAATCCACTAGATACGAAATTACAAGTACAAGACAGATAGACTTACAACGCACGACTCGATCCCTCTCAAGCCTCGACGCTTCTTCTTGTAGACACCTCTTCCTAGCGAATAACCTTGGAACACCACCGCGGTCTCAGAATCCACCGATGGGACTTTATATGGTCACCGTCACCCGAGCATGGAGCCTTTCTCCGTGTGGGTACATTAACATAGAAACACTTCTTCTTTCTTTGTGGGTGGTGGAAGCAAAACCCAAAACTTCTCTTCAATTTGGTGTAGAGAAAACCGGTGCCAAACTCCAAGCAATTGATAAGTATATAAGAACTTGGAATAAACTTATTTGGGTGTAAACACTAGAGTGATGGAAATTTTTCTCTAAAAATCTCACTCAAAACATGAACATTTTCCTAAACAATTTTTGCTCTCAAACTCTCTCTAAGAGATAAACTAGGATGGAAAAGTTGGATTGAAAAATGTTATTCCCGCACATAATAAAGTCTGAAAAAGTTGGTTAAAAACCAAGTGGGGAAGTGGGTGCAAAACTGCCAAAAGCTGTTCCCGCCTGGCATCTCGTTCGAACGACATTTCGTTCGAACGAACGAAATCTCGTTCGAACGAGACTTCTAATGACGTTCCAGATTGAACTCGTTAGAATCTCGTTGGAAATCTCGTTAGAACGAACAAACTCGTTCGAACGACATTTCGAACGACGGACCAGTATACTTTGGTGGGAACTCGTTGGCAGGTTCGTTCGAACGACATTTTCGTTTCGAACGACTCTATCGAATGAAAAACCAGAAAGTTTGGAAAATTCTATTTTAGCCTAGAAAACTTTATAAACTTATTTTAAAGTTTTATTTAATTCTTTTGGAAAATTAAAACACAGTTTTTACAAAACCTAACACCCAATAAACTTTGTTCCAAGCTCCTATATATATAATATTGCATTCATACCTTGGGAGCATGGAACTATGGTTGATGACGTAAAAACGAGGCACGCAAACCGGCACATTTGATGAAGCTTTATACTCTTTGCCGCTACATCTTCAACAAACACTTCATAGGCTTGAGAATATTACAATTAAATACTTTCCTATGAATAAATGTTTTTATCCGGAATTGAGCCAAAACTATATATGGACTCAATTGGAAATTTGTGTCCTTACAAATCTCCCCCTTTGGCTATTCCGGGACAAAAACCAAACAGAAATCCTAAAGGGCCATCAAGCTCTACTAGACTCAAAACATAACCCACCCAAACTTGACTCAACCCAAGGATCAAACGCTTTGCCGTTTAAACAATGTCGCTTTAGAAGAAATCCTGCACACTTAAGCAAACTCATCAAATGCATAGGGAATATCAAAGTATTAAATGCAATTAATTAATTACTCCCCCTAAATTAATTCTCCCCCTTTATCAAACACATGACCTACTTAGAAAGACGTCTCCCCCTAAGATAAATCTCCCCCAAACTAAGATATGATAATAATAGGATTAGATACCATTTCTCCCCCTATCATCATTCTCCCCCTTTTTGTTCAGGAATTGGCAATAAAAGCATAGGCAAAGACAAAACAAATATCATATATATATAAACTAGAAATATACCAATGAAGCACTTGCATACATATATATATATATATATATATATATATATATATATATATATATATATATATATATAGATATAAACACACATATAACACAAAATACAATAAGTTTGCACACACGTAGGGCAAAAATGTGTCATATGGAAACGAAAGTGTAGGGGTGTGAACTAGCAACAATTAAATTTAGACCCAAACACTTAATAAACATTCACGGAGTTCTCATTTGATTGCAAACTTCATCACATTTAAATATAACCTCATGTGACAATATAGATTGAACTCAATGAACAAACATACACAATGCATACAAGCCTAGCATGATGATGATTCTACAAACCAAATAGAGTCATGACATTAAAGACAACTAGGATAAACGGACATTGTGCAAACCGTTGATATACCATCCAATTCTCCCTCAATAAGCATATATATTCTTTTTGAATGAATATATCAAACAAACATAGGCCTCGGCAGTTGTTTTTCTTTTTAATGCCAAATATTCTGTTTTTAGGCCTTTGGATCACGTATTTCTTTTAGATCCAATAAACGGTGGCTTACTATCGCAAAGGATTTAATTCATCCTTTCGGAGCCCTTCCCCGAGCACATTTAGATCTATAATTTTTATCTCATAAAGCTCACGTGCAACGGATTTTGACATGCACTAGTCCTCCTAGGTCATAGATATGTAGATGACTAGATTGGTAGGAGAACACCTCAAAAAGCTCAAATATAACATGTGACATTAAGATTTCAAAAGAGCTCGTGCATGTGTGAATAGAGGCATATAGAAATAGAATCCATTTAAACAACACAAAATCCAACTACTCCATAAAATATGGTAAAGAACATTTTAAGGATTGACAATCTAAACCAAAAGTTCTAGCCACGTGGGAGCGTAAAAGATGGAATTCAAACACAAATATATGCCACATAAAGTGTGTCAAACCAAAATATACACAAAAAAATCTTTTTGAGTTTTTGACATTTTTCACCAAAAATAAATATGTATACTCAAAAGAATAAACACAAATCATTTGTATTTTTCATTAAGCTTAAATGAAATAAATAAAACACAAATGATAAACAAAAATCTTTTTATATTTTTCAGTTAATTCAAACACAAAATATAATACAAAAAGATAAACAAGTCATAATTTCTAGCATATGATATGAAATAAGGCAATGACTAGAAAATGACTAAACAAGCATACATTTAGCATGTGAATATAGCATGAAGTACAAACGCTAAAGTATGCAAACACAAACACATTCATCCTTTAGATTTAGCAAGGGAGGAAGCATGTGAAAGTAAATGAGAATCAAAAACCCTATTTTGCAAGGCAACCAAGTCGAATTTCCTAACCCAAATTAATGAAGAATGACTATCTTGAGGTGTTGGAACTTTAACTACCGTGGTTACTTTACTATGGGGTTTTCTAGGAATTCGTTTAAGATCAAAACAAAATTTCCTAAGATGACCTTTTCAACCACAATGTGTACAAGCAAAAACATGTCGAAAAGATTTACTTAAGGAGTGATCTTTAAATGCAGTCCTAGTTGATTCTCCTAAAACATTGGTCTTGGCTTTATGAGTAGATTCATTACAAGTATTGAAGCTTAAACCACAAGTGTCATTTTTAATTTGGACCGTTCCAAACATTTTATCTAGTTTTTTCGAACGACACTCCAAATCAAATTTGACATGACTAGAATCTTTTAATTTATTTTCCAATTCTAAAATGTTAGATTCTAGTAAAAAGTTTCTCTCTTAAAATGCAAGAATCTCCTTTTTCAAGGATTTCATTAAACCCCTAAGGCTATCTCTTTCGCCTTCTACATATTCTAGCTTCTCTTGAAGAGTTCTCTCACGTGTCCTAAGGTTTTCTATTAAAGCATTTTCATCAACGACCTTGACACTCTCTCTTAAATTAGCTTCTAACTTCAAATTAGCTATTTTCAATTTAATAGATTCTTTATAAAGTTCTTAAAAAGCATTTTGAAGTTCACTCACATTAACCTCTTCTTCATTTTCACTCTCTCTTTCTTCTCCACTCTCACTATCATCAAAAACAAGAGAATCATAAACTATGACCTTGGAAGTGTCATGTGTTAAAGTTTCATCAATCGATGAGCTCTCACTATCACTCACATGACTAGCCATAAAAGCCACAAAAATTTTCTTAGTGGGGGAATCGGGCTTCTCTTCCTTATCACTATCACTAAGGGTCGCATTATATGAAATGGGTCGCTTACCCTCTTTCCTTAGTTTAGTGGGGCACTCAAACGCCCTATGGCCATAACCTTCACAACCAAAACACTTATTAGAATCGTCCCTATCTAAATTTTCATTACTAGGTTTAGGGATCTTTTCGGCTCTAGGAATCTTCTCCGCTTTAGAAATCTTCTCGTTCTTGTCATGCTTAGAAGATTCAAATTTCTTAAAGTCATTTTTAAATTTATCTTTGTTAATTTTAAGAAATTTTCTAAATTTGCGAGCAAATAAAGCCATGTCTTCCGAGTCACTATCACTATAGTTATCTACTACTTATTTGACCTCTTTTCGGGCTTTTAAAGCAACGCCCTTTTCGATTTTCTTTTCAGTTTTAGAGGGAAACATATCCAGTTCATAGGTTTGTAAATCACCTACAAGCTCTTCTAATTTCGTAGAGGCTAAAGTGGGTAAAGAATTTAAAACGGTCACTTTTGGAATAAATCTATCGGGTAGGGACCTTAAAATTTTCTTTACAACACGGTCGTCAGGTATTTTCTCTCCCAAGTTAAAAGATGAATTAACAATATCAGAAAGTCTAGCATAAAATTCATCAAAAGTCTCTTTTTCATTCATTTTGATAGTTTCAAATTGAGTGGTGAGGTTTTGGAGTTTTGAAGCTTTAACGACACTAGTTCCTTCATGAGTTAATTGTAAAATATCCCAAGCTTCTTTAGCGGTTTCACACGTCATAATACGTCGGAATTCATCCGGTGTGACAGCGCTAAACAAGGCATTTAAACCACGGGAATTGAAATTAGCAAGTTTAAACTCATTTTCAGTCCATCTATCGGCGGCTTTGAGAACACGTTCATTTTCAACTAAATAAGTTGGTGGGGACCACCCGTTAACAACAGACATCCAAACTCTCTCGTCGATAGATTTTAGTGCCGATCTCATACGTGCTTTCCAATACGCGTAGTTTGAACCATTGAAAATAGGAAATTTTGAAAATGGGGAAAAATCCATTTTAGCCAAAAATTATTTAAAGGATCGTTAACGAAATAATTTATCGCTTTGGCTCTGATACCAATTTGAAAACGTAAGTTTTTCCTTTTTATGAAAAATGCGGAAGCGTAAAAAGGTGATGGTTCAAACTTTAAAACAAACAAATTTTAATTTGTTTAAGAAATTAAAATTTGTTTGTTTTAAAGTTTGAACCATCACCTTTTTACGCTTCCGCATTTTTCATAAAAAGGAAAAACTTACGTTTTCAGGTTAGCTCTTAGAATCATCGCGTTAAAAAAAAATTTAGGACACACGAGAGAGAGAGAGAGAGACAGTTTTGAGAGAGAGACTATTTTTGAGATCCTTACATCCTTGGAGGCTCGAAAGAAACTTTAATCCCTTGTAGCCCAATTCACTCATGATCTTGAGAGAGGTCGAGAGGTCAAGGTAAAAATTGAGGACAGATCTGGAAAGATGGGAAATATTCTCATCGGCCTTGCCTTAGGGTTTGGTGAAAGGCAGGGAATAGGTTTTGACGGTGCTTCCACCTCTCATATCACATCAAAACCAGTTCCTTAGTTTACCACATCTCACAGTGGTATTTTAATAGTGGGTGCTCCAGGCACATGACAGGTGACGTCTCATTTTTTACCTTCCTAAAGGATCGTGAGGAATGTAAATATACTTTTGGAGATGGGAGCAAGTCTAGCATGGTGGGACGAGGTACAATAGAGATACCCGAGTTTCCTAAGCTAGAGAATGTGTTGTACATCAAAGGTTGGAAAGTAAATCTTCTCAGCATTAGCTAGCTATGCGACGCTGATTTTGCAATAAAGTTTGACCGATAGGAGTGTAATGTTTATGATCAAGCCCGTAAATTTCTATTACAAGGGGTAAGGATAGAAGATAATTATTATGGGATTGTGCCCAATTCGCCATTTATCTGCAACAGCGCCACGACCAGTCCTACGGATATATGGCATCAACATCTAGGTCACATGAATTTTATAGATTTGGAGCGCTTAGCTAAAAAGGACCTATTACGTGTTTTTTCGTCTCTTGGGAAGCCAACTTCCGCAGTTTGTGGACCCTGTTAGTTGGGAAAATAAGTCCGTAGTCCCCAAAGGAAGTTGCATTCCATTACCACTTCATGCGTGCTTGAGTTTATTCACATGGGTCTTATGGGTCCTACTCTTATTGAGAGTTTGGGTGGTAAGAGGTATATCCTCGTGATGGTAGATGATTTCTCACGTTATTCCGTAGTAGTTTTTCTGAGAGAGAAATCTGATGCTGTAGAATTTCTTACGACCAAGTGTCGTGTCCTGCAAAATCAACACGGTGTCACTATTAATAGAATGCATAGTGATAACGACACTGAATTTAAGGAAGCAAAGGTGTATCTTTACCGTGATAGCCTCGGGATCAAACATGAATTTTTAGCCATGAAGACTCCTCAGTAAAATGGGATTGTAGAAAGGAAGAATCGGACGATTCAGGAGATGGCTAGATCTATGATTCTAGGTCATAGAGTTACTAGGAGATTTTGGGCAGAGGCGGTGTTTATCACGTGCCACATAGTGAATAAGATTTATCTTCTTCCACATACACTTTAGTTGCCTTATGAATTATGGACTGAAAGGAAGCCCAACTTTTTATATTTTCGTGTTTCTGGGAACATATGCTACATCATACGGGACAAAGAGCAATTAGAGAAGTTTGACTCCCAGAGCGACAAGGGAATATTGTTAGGTTATTTATCGATGAGTAGAGCATACCAGGTTTTTAACTTGAGTAGATTTAAGGTTATGTAGTCAATAAATGTCACTGTGCAAGATAGCGAATCATCGAAATTTATTGATCCTAGCCTTTTATGTGAGGATGATACTCTTCCTAGTGATAATCCTTTAGTCCCTCACACACACAAGGTGGACCCTACTCCTGATTTAGGGGACACGCCTTCTTAAGTTCACAAGATTTATAACCCTTTTTCCATTCTAGGAGATTCCACTTTAGGGGTCAAGACTCGCGCTCATCTAGAGAAAGTTGTTAGCTTTATGTGCTACACATCCAAAATCGAGCCCAAGAACCACAAATAAGCACTCAAAGATGAACACTGGATATCTGCCAGAAGCGTTACTTAAGTTTAGAAATAATGATGTTTGGGAACCTGTCCCCCTACCTAGTGAGATGAACATGATTGGTACTAAGTGGATCTTCAAGAATAAGATGGATGGGAATGGTACCATTATACGTAATAAGGTTAGGTTGGTCGCTAAGGGATACACACAAATTGAGGGTGCAGACTTTAAGGAGACATTTTCTCCTATTACGAGGCTCGAGTCTGTCCGTTTACTACTCCCCGTCTCATGTCATCTGCACTTCAAGTTATATTAGATTGATGTCAAGAGTGCCTTTCTGAATGTCATTCTACAGGAGGAGGTTTAAGTGAAATAAACAAAAGGGGTTGAAGATCCTAAGCACCTTAGACACGTCTATTATCTGAGAAAAGCCCTGTATGGTTTGCATCAAACACCACGTGCTTAGTACGAGAGGCTTACTTCCTATCTCTTTGCAAGCGGCTCCAAAAGAAGGGGAGTAGATAAGACATTTTTTGTGAGGAAAGGATATGATGCTATTTTCGTTGCCCAGGTCTATGTGGACGACATAGTCTTTGGATTCACGTGCTCCTGCCATGCTCACGACTTTAAGGAGGAGATGGAGAGTGAGTTCGAGATGATCATGGTTGGTGAGCTTACATTCTTCCTTGGTCTCCAGGTTCGTCACTTAGAGGATGGGATGTTCATCTCTCAATCCAAGTATGCAAGAGACCTTATGAAGAAATTTGGTTTAAACTCCGCTAAGCATGCACGTACCCCATTGAGTACCTCAACTAAGCTTATCAAGGACACTTCAGGCAAGGGTATAGAGCAAACCTTTTATCCGAGTCTGATAGGTAATCTTCTCTACTTGACTGCCAGTAGTCCCGATATCGCCTTAGTGTTGGAGTTTGTGCGCGATATCAGGCATCCTCGAAAGATTTGCACTTACTCGCTCTTAAATGTATTATCAAATACGCGAGCGGGACTCTCTCATACGACATTTGGTATTCCTTTGATACCGACGACCGTTTATTCGCCTACTAGGATGCCGATTGGGCTGGGGATATAGATGAATGTAGGAGTACTTATGGTGGGTATTTCTTCTTTGGTTTTTCTCGTCTCTTGGTTGATCAAGAAGAAAAACTCCATATCTTTTTCCACTACAGAGGTTGAGTACATAGTCGCCGGGAGTTGTTGCATGCAACTCTTGTGGATGAAGCAGGTGCTAGAGGATTATGGGATATCACATGACACCATGACTATTTAATGTGATAATACGGGCGCGATACACATATCCCGCAATCCAGTCCAGCATTCGTGCACAAAGCACATTATGATACGTGAGCAATTTATTCGAGAGTTAGTAGAAAAGAAAGTTGTGACCTTGAGTTTTTTGTCCACTGCCCTTTAGTAAGTTGATATCTTCATGAAGCCTTTAGATGTCCTTAGATTTAAGAGTCTTAGGAAGTCTTTAGGAATTTGTATAGTTGACTGAGGGGTGGTTACCATATCTAGGATAGACTGTATTTTCATGTTCATATCATACGATTCCTATTGCTAGATTGTATCATTTGGAACATTTTTGTATTATATTTTTATTTATTCATATTTTCAGAAAACTAATAAAAAAATCTATTTTTTTAAATAAAAAAGACAAAAAGATTATACTTTTGATAAAATTTTTGGAAACAGACAAAAAGATTTTCTTTTTTTATAATTTTTTAAAAAAAAACAAAAAGAGTTTTGTATTTTTATTTACCCCTTTTATGGATGAACATTTAGGATGGTTAAAGTCACAATATCATTTTCATATTCCACATGACTTTTTGATAGTTATTTGAGACGCTACATCATTTAATCCATGTTCTTTATAATGTTATGGAGTCATTGAGATGCGATTAATGATATCTTTCTACATGTTTGACTCTTAGTCTCCTTTAATTCACACGTGCACGGATTTGTTTGATTATTGTACTTATCTATCACATGCTGGTCAAAGTGTAACCATCTCAATCCTGTCTTTAAAATGAACCAAATGCGATAAAACTAGATAATGAAAGTAGTGTATGTAATAACCATTGTCCGTGAGGAATTTGTTTAAATATAAAAATAATGAGTGAATACGGGAAAGGGCTACGAAAGGAACTATGTCCTTTGCAATTTAGCCACCATTTAAATCGAACCTAAAAATAGTGTGGCATTGTAAAAAGTAGCCAAGGCGAAACTAGTTTAATTTGATATGATCATTCACAAGAAAAAAATTGAATCGAAAAATATGATAATTGTTATATTTGAGGGAGTTTGGTTGGAAATAAATCAACGGGTTTGCACGTCCTGACAAAGTCTTGAAAAAGCATTACATAGTTTTAGATCAATGCGTTTGCACGTCCTGGAAAAGTCTTGAAAAAGCATTACATAGTTTTAGATGTTATTGGTGTGAAAATTATTTTAGACTTTGATTTGTTGATTAGAATGAGACCGTGCCATTTAAATTCAACATTTTTACACCTAGGGACGATTTTGAGTTCATTCGCTAAGAGTATCCAAAATTCATCGTGCACATATGTTATGATTGTTTTCATTGATTTTTCTATCGAAATTATCACACCCCTTAATTTACGCTTTCATCGAATTGGTTATCTTAGTGTTCTTTCTTGGTGTGATCTTTGTTGTATTTTTTTTTGTACGAAATATTTGGAAAAATTAAAAAGGAGAAGTCTATTACCTTGTGACACTCTCCGTATGCATTGCTATGTTTCTTCTTATTTGTCTATTTGGGGACATCATAAAAAGGGCGAGAAAGAATTATGGGGGAGTAGATTTGTTTGTTTGATTTAATGATTGCTTATGGCTTAATTGATCTCGATTCTATGCTTATCATTATAATTTAAATATTTGCGCGTCACGGGTATTTGTTTCTTGTCTCATGTTTGTAGGTACAAATCAAGGATCATTATTTTGCACACCCTAATGATGATAAAGAAACATTAGAGAATTGAAGATTTGAAGATGTTGAATATTTTGAAGACATGTACTTTGATATTTCCATTTATGGCTTTGAGGGGTGCATAATTCAGATTTTTTTATAAATGTACCGGCATAGACATAGGAGAGATTTGTAAGGAAATATTTTATAAATATCCGTCTAGAATCTAGAAATTTCTGTGTTGCCCTAGATCATAGTTAGTATGTCGTATACCGTTACATTTCAACACGTCTTCACATGTTCAACCTTGACATCCATCATTCGAATCCTTAGCATCACGCATCATCAACACGCACCCATAATTGACATCGTACGTTGTGCATCTTCAGCTGATCTCCACCATTCCCACTAACTCCACTACGCTAAAAGGTATAATGTTTAAATGGAGTTATTAATGTTCACGTATTTATTTGGGATATTTTTATAAAATATTTTTATAAAAATGAGGCATTTTTTTAAGTCAAAAATATTTTTTTAAGACCTTTAGGCGAGACTTTTTTAAATAATATTTTTCTCTCCTGTCGTTCAAATGGCATTGATAAGTCGTTTAAACGACAACTTTTAACGACATGCAGTATCGTTTGAAAGGGTCGCTCGAAGGGTCATTTCTTTACTGCTTCAAATGAACCCGTACTATTTTGTGTTTTCACAGGTCATTTTTAAGGTCGTTAGTAACGACATCTAATGTCATTCAAACGACCTGCTAATGTCGTTCGAATGACATGTGACGCCTCAACTTTTTATTCAACCTATAAATACCTGCTACGAAGTTAGGTTTTGTAAGTCTTTTAAGACTCCGCCTTTTCATATCTGATGCAGTTTAAGACTTCATGTTGTAGGCTTTAAAACCCTTTTTGATTCACTCAAATGTCCCAAATCTATATGTGAATCATTCTTAAACCCTTATTACTCATATTACCCAATCTTGGAGTACATTTTGTGGAGAAGGAAGCCTGTCTCCATTGTTTACTGTTGGTGTTCTTGCGAGATCTCTTGTTGATGACAACGGACCGAGGCCCGCGAGTATACATCTGTCAAACATGTTCTATTTCCCTGTATTTGTAAGTCGAGGTTTACAACATACACTGAAATAAATGGTTTTGTCTCTTTAGGGAATTTTTCCTGAATCTTATTTTTTGTTTGAATTTGCATGCTACACTTAATTATTGCTTTCAATCACAATTATATGCTTGGTTAGGGTCTGTTTAAAACTGGAATTAAAATTGGAATTTAATTAAATAAGTTTGGACATTGAATGCAAGTGCACTCTCATCAACTCTCATATTCTCTCCTCTTCTCCACCATTCAAGCCCACGATTCCATAATCCATCTTCGGCCATATCCTATTCTCTACTACCATAAGCTGTCTCAATCACCGGGTTATCACCATAATCAATTAAACACGAATTTAAAACCACTTATATACAAGATTCAATAACCAATTGTAGACAGGACTTAATAAAGATTCAACCGATTATTCACCATATGTTTTTTTTCTTAACATTTAAAATAATTTTCGTGTTATACATTTGTTTAAGTTAGTCTCCCAAACCTATTAATGATATGATCACATTTGTTTAAGTTATGATATCCCATTTGTTTAAGTTATGATATCCCATTTATTCAAGTTGTGATAGTAGATATTCGTTATTATAGGCTTTGATTTCTGTCTCTTTATCTCCAAATCAAATTGAGAATGTCGGGTTTTCATATGGGATTGATGCGATTTGGGTGATTAGGGAGATGGGGTGTGCTGTCGTATACAACATTGTGGTTTAAGGGTGAGAAAATCGCTCCGATAATGGCCTTCCACTCTCTCTCTCTCTTGATTTTGCATGGGTGGAGGGGCCATAGATTATTTATTTTATGGGTTATGAATTTGTTTCGTATTAGTTTCAGGTTTGAGATTAAAATGTAAGTGAATTTGCTTTGTATCATTTTGAGGTTTAGACCAAACAACCAATATCTACTAATATAAACAACACCATGGTACAACTATTGAAGCCTTTTTAAATTTTATTAGTTTTTTGTTTATATATATATTATCTTGTTAATTTGTTATTTATTGAGATGATTTTTCTTTTTTTGTTAGTTCTTAATTTATTTTGGTGAAAAGGGAAACAAATAGACATTAAATAACTTTATAGGATACATAGTCCTTCTATGGCAAACGGTCCCATAAGAGACACAGACACCTTCGACTGAACCAATATAACTCGTAGGAACTGAACGTATAGTCACGGGGCTCTCGATTTGAGAATATTATGATAATTTTAAAATATTTAGACTTAGACTTAAAAAGATACCGTTAAAGGGATGAAACCCAAAATAACCATGAAAAGGCCCTGTGAGAGACATAAACACTTCATACAGAACCAATGTAACTCTTAGGAACTGACCGTGTAGTCACGGGACTCCCAATTAAAGAATAAGATGATACTTTGCAAATATCTAAACTTAGGCTTAAAAACATGTCGTTAAAGAGCAAAAATGCAAAATAACCACCAAACGGCCTCGTAAGAGGCACTGACACCTCGCATAGGATCAATGTAACTCTTAAAAACTGATTGCATCATCATGGGACTCCCGGCTTGAAAATATGATGATAATTTTCAAATATATAGACTTAGGCCTAAAAACATGTCCTTAAAGGGCGAAGATCCAAAACAACCACCAAACCGCCCCTAAGAGGCATGGACACCTCATACAGGATAATGTAACTCGTAGAAACTAACTGCATAGTCACGCGAATCTCGATTTGAGAATATGACGGTAATTTGTAAATCAATAAACTTTGGTTTAAAATATGCCATTAGATGTTTAAAACCAAAAATTCCCCCTAAACGGTCCCGTAAAAGACACAAACACCTTGCACGGGACCAACATAACTTCTAAGAACTGACCATGTAATCACGAAACTCTCGGTTCGAGAATATGGTGATAATTTGTAAATCTAAAGACTCACGGTTAAAAATATGCCATTAGAGGCTTAAAACCCAAAACAATCACCAAACATACTTGTAAGAGACACGAATACCTCCCACATGACCAATGTAACTCGTAGGAACTCACCGCCTATTCACATGACTCCTAATTTGAGAATATGGTGATAAATTACAAATATCTAAAATTCAACTTAAAGACATGCAATAGAGGTTTAAAATCTAAAAAAGCCCCAAACGACTCATTAAGTTATACGAACAACTTGCACGGACCAATGTAACTTGTTGGAATTGATCGCATAGTCATGGGACTCCCAGTTTGAGAATATGAGGATACTTTGTAAATATCTAGGCTTCGGCTTAAAAACATGCCCTTAAAGGGTGAAAACCCAAAACAACACTTAAACAGCCCTGTAAAATATACGATCACCTCGCACGGAACAATGTAACTCGTAAGAACTGATCGTGTAGTCACGCGAATCTTGACTTGAGAATATGATGATAAGTTGTAAATATATAAACTTAGGCTTAAAACATGTCGTTAGATGTTTAAAACTCAAAGCAACACCCAAAACGACCCTGTAAGAGACACGAGCACCTCATACGGGATCAACATAACTCATAGGAACTGACAACATAGTCAAGGAACTCCCGCTTTTGAGAATATGATGATATTTGTAAATATCTAAACTTAGCCTTAAAAACACATCGTTAAAGGGATAAAATCCAAAATAGCTCCCAAACGGTCTCATAAAAAACACGAACACCTCTCACAAGACTAATGCAACGGGTAGTAACTGACTGCATAATCACTGAACTCTCAATTTGAGAATATGATGATAATTTGTAAATATTTAGACTAAGGCTTAAAAATACGCCATTAAATGGTGAAAACTCAAAATAGTTCCAAAAATGCTCTGTAAGAGACATGAACACTTCACATGGGCCAATGTAACTCGTATTAACTGATCGCGTAGTTATGAGACTCCCTATTTGAGAATAAGACAACAATCTACATATATCTAGATTTAAGCTTAAAAATATGCCATTAGAGGGTAAAAATGAAAAACAGCCATCAGACGACCCCATAAGAGGCATGAACACCTCTCACGGGACCAATGTAACTCGTAGGAACTGATCGCATAGCCACAAAACTACCGATTTATAATAATAATTTGAAAATATCTAGAATTAGGCTTAAAAATATGTCCTTAAGGATGAAGACCCAAAATAACCTCAAAACAGTCTCGTAAGAGACACGAATACCTCGAACGAGACAAATGTAACTTGTAGGAGCTAAATGAGTAGTCACGAAACTCCCGACTTGTGAATATGATGATAATTTATAAACCCCTAGACTTAGACTTAAAAACATTCGATTAAAGAACAAAAACCTAAAAGAGACCCTAAATGGCCCTATAAAAGACACACATACCTCACACGGGACCAATGTAACTAGTAGGAACTAATAGAGGTGTTGAAGTAAAAAATTAGATTATCTCTAATTAATCAATCACAGATAAAAATAAATAAGACAAAAGATTTTTAAAGTGGTTCAGCCCTATAAGAATGGCCTACGTCCACTGTTTTTATATTGCTGACTGTTTGATTGGAATTCTCGATAAGTGGTTCACCAAGAGATCCCGAGTCCCCCTCTAATGAGGAGGTTACAATGTATTTATAGCCTCGAGGCTGTACATGTGTAAGGACAATGCGCTGTTATCTAGTAGATATATACATCTGTACGATAATAATGAGCATTTAATGTGCAGTCATCTTTTTGATTCTCCTAATTTGGATGCTTTGTACGTTGAGTTGCTTGGACTGCCTGAGTTTCTCGGTACGCTTAAGTTGCTCGGAGACTTAAGCTCCTCAGGGCGCCTAAGCTGCTTGGTATTATTGAGTTGCTCGGGGCGTTTGAGTAGCTTGGTGACAGTATGTTGTTCGTTGAAAGTGTTTGTAATTGTCACGTAGGGTGACACGTGTCTTCAAGTGAGTGGTCCACGTCAGCAGACTAAATTTAGTATCAACAGAAGCCCCCAATGTTTCACACTTTGAGGTTGAAGAAAAGTGTAGAATATTCTGCTAGAAAATTGCTCAGATTATTAGTTTTTTATGGATTTTAGGAAAATTTTCGCATAGTATCAGGCTTCATAAATATTTTGAATTTTCATGACCACTTTAATATTTGTGCCCTTTTATTCTTTTAGCCGTCGAAAATGCAAACGTCTTCCCTTGTAATCATTGCCTTTCTCTATTCTCGAGATAAAGTATTTAAGCGCAGCAGAAATCCTATCGTCTTTCACTTTTCAAATCTGTATCTTTGAACTCTTCATTTCCTCTCTATCTTGTGCCTTCGTTCTTTCCATTGTTCATTGTCAACTGATCTCTCTTTTTCTGTAAGTTTTTCTTCCTTTTCTTTTATTTACTTTGCTCATCATGGTTTATCTTGTTGTAATACAAAAGCTATACTTCATCTTTCACTGCTCGTCCTCGTCCATTGGTAGTTAATATTGACCAAGTACCAGCCTCTGAGACTAGTGTAGAAGGTTCTTCCTCTGAGTCGAGTATTCCCATCAGTGATCTGATGAAGAAGAGAAGAGCTCCTGACTTTTTTGACAAATCTGCCTCTGCCACTGTGGAGGCAAAGAAAATTAAATAAGATGTCCAAGAAGAAGGGACAAAAACCATTGTGTACCCGCTCCTGCTGCTGCCAAGAAGTCTGTCGAAAAGCCCCCTATGGCCCCGAGCAAGACTGTTTTTGTTTCTCCTTCAAGTGATGTTGTTATCATATCACCAATAAAGACAACATCTTTAATTAAAAATGCCCCAGCTCCTCTGAGGATATTGAAGAAAAGTTCTTTTGAGAGACCTGCTGAACCTGTCTCTCAACCTTCAAATGTTGAAGGTAGTGTTCCATCTTTTGTTGCTCCAAGCTCTGCTGTGAGTTTGGTAAGATCCTGGACTGTCCCAGAGGTCTAAGGCATTGAAGATACTTTTTCTCGTGAGAGAATAACTACTCTGGTTGCTCAACACATTGCATCAGTAAGGACCTATGTTCACGTATTGACTTAAAGTTCTGTCTTTTTTCAGCTTGTGACGTGTTTTAACAGCATTTTAAAGAAGGATGAAGCTATCAAGGCTTCAAGCTCCTCGGGAGGAGTAGAGGAAGCTTTTTTGGGCTAACCCAATCTTTAAAATATTCTCGTCAAAAGTACGAGGAATATAAAGTTGATTGGGAGAAGCAATTCAAGTCCATTGAGCTAGACAGAAATCAAGCTGTGAATGCCTCCAAGGAGTTAGAGAAGAAGTTGAAGGAGTTTGAACAGAGCAATAAGGATTTTTAATAGAGCAATAAGGAGCTTGAGGCTAAGCTCAAGTCTGTTGAAGAGAAAGTTGCCAAACTTCAAGATGTTGAGCGACAGAAAACGGAGGTGGAAGAAAAATTAAAGGCTGCCGAGGAGCTTCTTAGGGAAAGGACCTCCTCGGAGAAGGCAAAAAGGAAAAATGTCGTTAAAAAATCATTCAGTGCTGGTTGGGACAAAGGCTGGAACAAGGGCCTGGTTATCATGTCTTCTCAAATGGAGTATGCCAGCGTTAAATATTTTAGGGATGGATGGGTAACAGCCTTGCAGGAGCTGAAGGTTGCTGAGAATTTCGAGTTATTCCAGCAGCACACTCATGACCCTCCTTCCTCTCCTGGAGAAGAAGAAGAGGATGAAGCTGCTTCAGATGAATCTTCTATGATGAATGGAGATCAGGTCCCTGCTGTTCCTGTTGTTCAACCTTCCGAGCAACTCCAACCAACCAGCACTTCTGCCGAGCAGTTACCCTTGTCCTCCGAGCAACCAGTCCCTTCCTCCAAACCTTCTGAGGAAGTCATAGGAAATAAGGAGAAGGAGTAAAGTTGTTTGGAAATTTTTATTGCTTTCTTGAATCTAACCTTGGACTATGTATCTCCTCTTATGATGAATAAAAATTCAAACTTTGGTTGTTCGTCTTGACTTTCTCTTTTACTTACTTTGTCTGCATCATTATTGATTCTTTTTATTTATTTTCTTTGTTAGTTTATGGCCAGGATGGAGCTCTTATCAGCTCATGACACAGAATTAATAAAGAAATGCAATGACTATTTTAAAGTTGGTCATGAAGATTTTAATGAGGCTCAAATTAGTAATATCCTTGGTTCAGATGCTTCTGAACGAGCAGTTGAAGATTATCAATACTTAAAGTGCTTGCTCGATCGTGTTGTTGCCAACAATGTGGCCTACTACGAAATGATTGAAGATCTCCAAGGAACGATCGAGAAACTTCAGCAGCAGTACAAAGAGTCCTCCACACTTTCTCATCAAGGATACGAGAAGAAATATCAGTAATTGAGTGCTGACAATGGGTATGATAAATTCATCTCTGCTCATGAGAAGAAAGAGAGTGTTCTGAAGCTTGAAGTTGAAGAGCACATGCATATCGCTAAGTTATTGGAGCAGGAGAATATTGCTTTGCAAGAAGAGATAAAATAACTCAAATCTGCTGCATCTTCTTCGAGAGCCTTGGTCCGTGTTAATGATGAAGGTAGAAAATGCCAACTTACGAGATGAGTTAGAAACTTTGAAAAGAGCTGGACCCTCCACATCTACTCGTGGACGAGAAAGATCTTCTTCTCGTGGACGAGCAAGGGCTGGTCGGGTTTCTATTGAAGAAGCGAGAACTCAATCGGCATTGGAGAATCAGGCAGTTCAGTTGATGGCGAAGAATCAAGCTTTGGCAGAAATGTTGAAGAATATTCTGAATTTTACTGACCAACTCTCTTCCCAGAGTTTTGCTTTGGAAAATAAGGAAATTCTGGTAAAGAGTCTCCACGAGCAACTGGAGAGGTTAACTTATCAGTTCCATAAATAACCCAGAGAGTTTTGGATGGCTGGGTATAATGAAGCCCTTTACCATCTTGATGCTCGAATCCAGCAGTCAAATAACGAGGGGTACAGGCAAGGGTGGTTGAATGCACCGTGTGTGCTAAAATTAGAGCAGGGCCACTACTTATGGGATTATTATGACCCTGGAGTGCTCGATTTGCCCGTGCCTCCTTTTAAGCTTGACATTAGTTGGATTCCTTCTTGGGCAATTCCTCAATGCTTGATCTTCAAGTATCTCGGTGATTACAGTCTTCATGCAAACTTTGAGATATCTCGCCCAGAGCACTTGCTTGATCGGCCCTCCGTGATGAATGTTCGAATGCTGCGAGATATAAATTTTATAAATTCCCCTTGTGCATTAGATGATCCTCCTGCTGGGGTAGAACCTGTTTCAAATGCAGAAGGGAAAAAACCAATAGAATAGGGTTTTTTATGTAATGAAGTATATTTTTCACATCATATGTAATTTTACTTTATTTGAATGAAGAAATTTTTAGTCTTTTGCCATTTTATTTTCTTCTAAATAATTTGTATAATATCCTTGCTTGTTGGTTGGTAAATATATATGTATATATTATACTTATCCCATTTGTTGTTTAATTATAGTGACTTGTCACTCTTTGGGCCTAAGCAATGGAATGATTTGCATTCCATGTTCCTGCTTAGTTGTAGTAATCTCTTATGGATTACTTTATTGCCTAGACAGTGGATGCCCCGGGAGGTCGTCCAGCTTCTTGTCTAGTTTGCTACCAACCAACCGGAGTTGGTGGTAATTAGTTCCCGACCAATCGGAGTTGGTGGTAATTGATTCCCGACCAACCGGAGTTGATGGCAGTTGCTCTGAATTTGGTAATTGCCCTGAATTTGATGTGTAGCACTAATATATTCCGAAAAAAAATTAACAAAGAAAGAAACTGGGTGAAACATCACTTTATTCATACTGAAGAAACTACATTACATAGGAATTTCAATTACTGATAATACTTGCGCAGATGCTCTGTATTCCATGCATTCTTGAACTCTTCTCCTTCCAAGGTTTCAATCTTGTATGTCCCTGGACGGACAACTTTTGTTACTCTGTAGGGTCCATGCCAATTGGCTTCCAGTTTGTTATTCTTTTGGATCACTTTCTTCAGCACATAATCCCCTTCCTTCAAATCACACTTCTTCACTCTTTTGTTATAGAACAAAGCTGTTTGTTGTTGATATGCTGCATTCCTGATTGCTGCTTCTTCCCTAACTTCTTCGAGCATATCCAGGTCTAATCTTCTCATCAAGTCACTGACAGGAGAATTGAAATTAAGCACCCTATGCGTGGGTAGACCCAATTCAACAGGTATGGCAGCCTTACTCCCAAATGCCAGCATGTATGGAGACTCTCCTGTTGTTGTTCGTGGTGTGGTACGATAAGCCCACAGCACATAATGTATCTCATTAATTCAATTTTCTTTTGCATCATCTAATCGTTTTTTTAAACCATTCAACAACGTTCTGTTTGTCACCTCAGTTTGCCCATTACTTTGGGGATGGCCTGGTGCAGAATGGGTCTTCAGTACATTGGATTGATGACAATACTCAGTAAACTCCTCGTTATCAAACTGGGTTCCATGGTCAGTAAAGAATGCATGTGGGAGACCATATCTGCAGATAATATTCTTCCAAATAAATTTATAGACTTTGTCCTATGTAATATCAATGAGAGGCTCAGCTTCCACCCATTTGGTAAAGTAATCCACAGCAACCACGAGGTATTTAAATCTTCCCCTGGTCGTTGGAAGTGGCCCGACTAAGTCTATTCCCCACATGGCGAATGACCAAGGAGACGTGATGGGTGTTAACAATGCTTGGAGAGTTCTTAGGATAGAAGAGAAGCGTTGACATTTATCACACTTCTTGGCATAAGCTAAACAATCAACTCTCATCGTCGGCCAGTAATACCCCTGCATTGTTATTCTTTACAAAAGCGTCCGATCTGCTACATGGGCTCCATAAGATCCCTCATGAACCTCTTCGATCAAATCCTTCACTTTGGAGGGATGGACACATCTTTATAGCCCTGCTATAACTCCTCGTCTATATAAAATGTCATTGGTCAATACATAACGAGCAGCTTTAAACTTTAGTTTCTTGGCTCTGATTTTATCAGTTGGTAAAGCCCCCTCTTCAATATTGGCCCTGATGGGGTCCATACAAGATGGTCCCAAGTAGAGGGAAATGAAGTTAATCATCAGATCTTCGTCTATGCTCCAACCAACCAGGATTTCTATTGGTATTGTTCTTCATAGCTCGGTGCGTGTGGCTGATGCTAACTGAGCTAGGGCGTCTGCTCTTGCAATTTCCAATCTTGGTATTCTAATCAATTGAACTGCAGTAAAACTTGATACAACCTCCATTGCTTTTGCATGATACCTGATCATTAATTCTCCTTTTACCGCATACACCCCTAGAATTTGATTTACGATTAACTGTGAATCATTGAATACAATGACTTGCTCTGCCTTCATGGTTTTGGCTAGACTTAGACCCACTATCATTGCTTCATATTCGGCCTCATTATTAGAAGCCTTAAATTGAAAGCGCAAAGCATACTCCACATCAATCTCATCCGGACTGTTTAAAATAATCCCTGATCCACTGCCTGTAGTGCATGAAGAGCCATCCACATACAAATTTCATATAGGTACTTTATCATCAAATTTTTGATCAGACAGAGTTCCTCGGTGGAATATTTAGTGCTTCCTTTTATCCTCCTCCGGCACTTCTCGCTTCTCATTAATCATCTTCTCTCGCTCGTCTACCGACGTGAGTTGGTCGGGGTTAAAATTTGATGATCCTGTAACATCCACAGGTTGGTCTGTATTCAACTCCTGTTCTTCGAAGGCATCTTCTTGAGTAAACTCTACGATAAAATCCGCTACTGCCTGCCCTTTGAGCAACGATCTAGGCTCATAAACTATATCATATTCACCAAGTTCTACTGCCCAATACATCAATCTTTCTGATTTCTCCGGTCTATGCAGAGCTTGTCTTAATGGAAGATCGGTGTAAACCACTATAGTATGGTCTTGGAAGTATGACCTCATCCTTTTGCTTGCTTCAATCGGTGCTAGTGCCAACTTCTCCAACCTTGGATATCTGATTTGTGCTCCTCGAAAATCCTTGCTGGTGTAATAGACTGGTTTTTGTACTCCGTCCTCCACCCTTATCAACGTCGAGCTCACTGCATTTTCTGAAACTGCCAGGTACAAGTATAGTTTTTCTCCCACCACTGGTCTAGATAACAATGGAAGCGTCCCCAGATATCTCTTCAGTTCTTAAAAGGCCTCCTCTCACTCATCATTCCACTCAAAATTTTTTCGAAGTGTTTTGAAGAATGGGAGGCATCTGTCTGTTGCTCGTGATACAATTTATTAAGCGCTGCAACTCGCCCTGTGAGACTTTGCACTTCCTTCTTTGTGATTGGATATCGCAGCTCCAATAAAGCCTTGATCTTTTCAGGGTTCGCCTCAATCCCTTGTTGGTTAATAATATATCCGAGAAACATACCTTCTCGTACTCCAAATATGCATTTAGTTGGATTCAAATTCATTTGATATTTCTCTAGTTGATCAAAGGTCTGACCTAGGTCAACGAGATGATCAACAACTTTCTTGCTCTTCGTCAGTATATCGTCAACATAAACCTCCATGTTATGACTGATTTTCTCCGCAAACACCTCGTTCATTAGCTGCTGATATGTTGCACCTGCATTTTTAAGTCCAAAAGGAATAACATTATAACAATAAGTTCCCCTTGGGGTGATAAAAGAGGTACTTTTCCTGTCCTCATGCTTCATCTTAATCTGGTTGTAACCAGAATAAGCATCCATAAAACTCAACAACTCGTGTCCCAAGGTAGCATCCACTAGTTGATCAATTCGGGGCCAAGGAAAATGATCCTTTGGGCATGCCTTATTAAGATCAGTGAAGTCTACACACATCCTCCACTTGTTATTTTTCTTTTTTACCATCACCACATTTGCTAGCCAATTAGGATATTTGACATCCTCAATAAAAAAGGCTTTTTGTAGTTTCTCTACTTCTTCCTGTATAACTTGGTTCTTCTCAGGACTGAACATTCTTCTTCGCTGCTTCACTGGCTTGATTTCCTTGTTCACGTTGAGCTCATGACATAGGAAACTTGGGCCTATCCATGACATGTCTTCATGAATCCATGTAAAAGTCTTCTTTCTGAATCTTAAAAATGCTATTAATTCCTGTTTTATCGATACATCCAGTGATGCACCAATTTGAGTTGTTCGTTCTGGATGCTCGTCGTCCAGAATGATATTTTCAGTAGCCTCCATGACCTGGCCCTTTACGAGATGAGACTCGTCTCTAGGGTCTAACGTTTCAATCTCTGCATCTTCTATTTCCTCCACTTGATAGGTAGTAGTCTTCTTCCTAGATTCTTCACGTTCCTCCTGTTCGGTAGATGAATAGTAGCATTCCCAAGCTACTTTCTAGTTTCACAACTCCCACTCCAAAATTGGTTGGGAATTTTAAACATTAATGTACAGTAGATGGTACTGCCTTGAACTTCTTCAGACCTACCCTTCCCATGATGATATTATAAGCTGATTGGATATTTTTATCTATTACGAAAAAGCGTACTATTTCTGTTCGACAAGCAGGACATGTACCGATAAGCATATCCAACTTGATCATCCCAAGTGGAAAAACCTTCTCGCCAGTAAAACCAAGGAGGGGCCTATGATATGGATCCAACTGGGCTAGCTTTAGATTCAAACTGTCAAAGCATGGATAAAACATGATATCTGTCGGGCTACCATTATCCACTAGTACTCGTGAAATCACCACTTCCTTCATTCTCATCTTGATCACCAATGGGTCATCATGAGGATATAGTACACCTGCCAGGTCATTCTTAGAGAAACTAATGACCAGTTTGTCTTTATTCACCTTTCTCGAGAGATCATCTTCACGTAGATTTATTCGCTGAATGTACGAGAGAGCTTGAGCTTTTTTGAGGTAAGCTTTTCTCTCCGCAGTCATGTCTCCACCTCCTGCATCTCCACCTGTAATAACATTACATTCAAATGATCCTAAATGGATTGAAAATACCTCACGCTCTGGCTGCCTTGGTCTTTTGGGGAGATCAGGGTCATCTTGGTCATCTTCTGGATCTTCTTCGTGACTTCTCTTCTTTTGCACGACGAGGAGATTTAGATCTTTGCCTTCTTCGGTCTCTGGTTTTTCCACCATTTTGGCGATCAACATACTTGGTTAATTTTCTCCGCTTGATGAGTGCTTTAATTTTATTCTGGAGAGCTATGCAATGCTTGGTCGTGTGACCATGGTCTTTGTGGAACTCACAATATTTAGACTTATTCCTCTTGTCAGGATCTGCCTTTATTTTTTCGGGTCAGTTGAGCTCCTCGCTGTTCTTGATCTCTTCCAGAATGTGGTTTATATCTACCTTCAAAGGAGTATAATTTCCAAATTTCTTCAACTGTTCCAGTGCTTGCTTTGCTTTCGATTGCCTGTTGCCACCATTATTCTTCTGATCCTTCTTCTTAGTCTTATCAGCCTCGACCTTGGTCTCCTTAGTGTCTGTATTCTTCTTCGCAGCTATAGCTTCCTCAGCATTCATGATTTTGGCTGCTTTTGCCATTAGTTCAGCCATGGTCCTAGGCAAATCTTTAGCTAAAGTGTAGTACAATTTATCTGGCAATAATCTGCTCATCAGAGAAGTAATTATTGTTTTCTCCTCGTAATCAATTACTTCAAGTTTCTCATTATTGAAATGAGTAATATAGTCCCTGGTGCTTTCACCTGTCTTTTGTCTAACACTCAGTAAGTGTGCTACTCGTTTGACTGGTTTCGCTCCAAAATAGAAATTCCCAATAAAGAGTTCTGTTAATTAAAAGAAAGTCATAATTTTCCACCGAGGAAGGTTATTATACTATATCTGAGCTGATTCGGTAAGAGTTCCTAAAAATGCCCTGCATCTCATCTCATCTGGAACTGCATAGATATCAATAGTAGCTTGGTATTGTTCTATATGAAGGACAGGGTCAGTTTTTCCATCATATTTAGGCATCACCATAGGAGCTTTGAATTTTGATGGTGTGGGAAAATCCATAATTGCTTGTACAAATGGTGTCCCTTGGACAAAAGTTATTTGTAGAGGATTCTTGGCTTTAGCCATTTCCCCTAATCTGTCCTCCAATCTTTGAATAGAGCCCTTCCATGCATCGTTTCCCACCTCGGGCCTAACTGATTGCATTGAGTTTGCCTCTTGGGATCTTTCATTACGAGCAGTTAGTCGTGATTGGGCAGAGCCTTCCCTTAGATCGGATGGTCATGGAGAGTTTCTCGACACAATCCTAGGAGGACTTCTATTCCTCTTAGGACCCAAACGATCAAAATGAGAGACTCTACTCAACCTTTCTAGAGCATTAGTCCTTTTCGGGGATAGAGTGATGTTTCGTTGAGAATCCGTAGCTCGTACTGAGGAAGTTCGACCAGGTTGATAGGAAGGATCATTAGATCTCTCAGTACGATATGAATCGGTGCGTCTAGATCAGGATTCCTCTGGGAACAACGTTCGCCTAGTTCATGAGGAGGGTAAACGGGTATTTATCTGAACACTTCGTTGTCCTGATTGGGCCGACACTCCGCCTTGAACAGTTTGTATAAGTTGTCGCATGGTTTCTTATATGGTCATCTGGCCTTGGGCCAAATTAGCCATTATACCAGCCAGATCTTGAACATGATTATCAGCCATAGATTACTGGATTACTGGATTTTGGGGGAGTAGAGAGGTTCGGAGGGACCCCAGTGTTTCGATTACTGGATTCGGGATTATCAGCCATAGATGATGAATTATTTTGATGAAAAATGATAAGTACAGTCGTCTCCCACAGACGACGCCAATATGTTGATATAAAAATTAGATTATCTCTAATTAATTAATCACAGATAAAAATAAATAAGACAAAAGATTTTTAAAGTGGTTCAGCCTTATGAGAATGGCCTACATCCACTGTTTTTATATTATTGACTGTTTGATTGGAATTCTCGATAAGTGGTTTACCAAGAGATCCCGAGTCCCCCTCTAATGAGGAGGTTACAATGTATTTATAGCCTCGAGGCTGTACATGTGAAAGGACAATGCATTGTTATCTAGTAGACATATACATCTGTGCGATAATAATGAGCATTTAATGCGCAGTCGTATTTTTGATTCTCTTGATTTTGATGCTCTGTACGTTGAGTTGCTCGGACCACCTGAGTTGCTCGGAGCCTTAAGCTCCTCGGGGCGCCTAAGCTACTCGGTATGATTGAGTTGCTCGGGGCGCTTGAGTAGCTCGGTGACAGTATGTTATTCGTTGAAAGTGTTTGTAATTGCCGCATAGGGTGACACGTGTCTTCAAGTGAATTGTCCACGTCAGCAGACTAAGTTTGGTATCAACAAGCAGGGTCACGGGATTCCCTATATAGGAATATGACAATAATTTACAAATATTAAGACTCAGTCTAAAAAACATATTGTTAAAGGGAGAAAATGCAAAACAACCTCGAAAAGGCTCCATAAGTGATACGAATACTTTACACGAATCAATGTAACTCATAAGAACTGACCGCGCAGTCAAGGGACTTTCGTTTAAAAATAAGATGATAATTTGTCAATATCTAAACTTAGGTTTAAAAATATGTTGTTAAAGGGTGAAAATACAAAATAACTACCAAACGACCCTATAAGAGGCACGAACACCTCACATTAGACCAATATAACTTGTAGGAATTGACCGTGCAGTCACAGAATTATTGATTGAACAATATGATGATAATTTTCATATATTTACTCTTAGGCCTAAAACATGTCGTTAAAGGTCAAAGACCCAAAACAACCATCAAACAGCTCCATATGAGGCACAAACATCTCATACGGGCCCAATGTAACTCGTAGGAACAGACTGTGTAACCCCAGGACACCCAACTTGAAATATGATGATAATTTACAACTCTTCATACTTAGGCTTAAAAACATGTCGTTAGAGGTTTTAATCTCAAAACAGCCCCCCTAAATGACATGAATACCTTGCACAAGATCAACATAACTCATAGGAACTGACAGCAAAGTCATGGGACTCTTGATCTGAGAATATGATATTAATTTATAAATATCTAGACATAAGATTAAAATAATTCCATTAAAAGGTAACAACCCATAATAGACCCTCAAATCCCCGTAAAATATACGAACACCTCACATGATACCAGTGTAACTCATAGGAACTGACCTCATAGTCACGAGACTCAACGTTTGAAAATATGATAAAATTTGTAAATATGGACTTAGGGTTGAAAACATACCGTTACAGGGCAAAAACCCAAAATAACCCCAAAAAGGACCCGTAAGAGACACGAAGACCTACACGGGATCAATGTAACTCATTAGAATTGATCACGTGGTCATGGGTCTCCTGGTTTGAGGATATGCCAATAATTTGTAATATCTAGACTTTGACTTAAAATATGTCGTTAACGGGAGAAAACAATAGCCCCCAAAGGGCCACGTAAGAGGCATGAAACTAATGTAACTCGTAGGAATTGACCGCGTAGTCACGGGACTCCCAGTTTGAGAATATGACGATAATTTGTAAATATATAGACTTAGCCTTAAAAATATGTCGTTAATGGAAAATTTTCAAAACAACCCACAAACGGCCCCATAAGAGAGACACCATCTCACACGGGACCAATATAACTCATAGAAACTAACTATGTAGTCACGGGACTCCCGATTAGAGAACATTACAATAATTTTCAAATATCTAAATTTAGGCTAAAAAATATACCTTTAAAGGAAAAAATCAAACAATTACCAAATGGCTTCATAAGAGGCATGACCACCTCATACGGGACCAATGTATTCGTAGGAACTGACTACCTAGTCCTTAGACACCCGATTTGAGAATATGATAATAATTTTAAAGTTTATACACTTCGACTTAAAAATATGTCGTTAAAGGGTGAAAATGCAAAACAACCACCAAATAGCCCCGTGAGAGGCACGGACACCTCACATGGGACCATTGTAACTTACAAGAACTAACAACATATCCATGGGACACCCGATATGAGAATATGACAGTAATTTTCAAAAATGAAGAGGTAGGCGTGAAAACTTGTTGTTAGAGGGCGAAAAGGCAAAACAGTTACTAAACGGCCCCATATGAGCCACGAACAACTCCCATGCGACCAATGTAACTCATGAGAACTGACCACATAGTCACAAGACTCTGGGTTTGATAATACGATGATAATTTGTAGATCTCCAAAATTTGACTTAAAAATATGTCGTTAAAGGGTCAAAATCTAAAATAACCCCCAAACGGACCCGTAAGAGCCACGAACACTTCGTATGGGACAATGTACCTCGCTTGAAATGACCACGTAGTCACGGGATTTCTGATTTGAAAATATGATGATAATTTGTAAATATTGAGATTTAGACTTAAAAATATGTCGTTAAAAAGAGAAAACGTAAAATATCTACCAAACGGCCTCGTAAGAGGCACAAACACTTCACACGGTACCAATGCAACTTGTAGGAATTTACAGCGTAGTCACAGAACTCCTTATTTAATAATATAATGATAATTTTCAAATGTCTATACGTTGGCTTAAAAACATGGCGTTAGAGGTTTACAACCCAAAACTGCTCCCAAACGGCCCCGTAAGAGATACGAACGCCTCATACGGGACCAATGTAACTTGTAGAAAATAATCGAATGATCACGAGACTCTCGGTTTGAGAATATTACAATAATTTATAAATATATAGATCGAGGCTTAAAAACATGTCGATAAAGGGCGAAAATCCAAAACAACCCTCAAACGACCTCATAAAATACACAAACACTCGCACAGGACCAATATAATTTGTAGGAAGTGACCGCATACTCTCGGGACTCTTAGTTTGACAAAATGACGATAATTTACAAATATCTAGACTCAAGAATAAAAACATCCGTTAAAGGGTAAAAAACCGAAACAACCTTAAACGTCCCCGTAAGAGACACGAACACCTCACATGGCACTAATATAACTTGTAGGAACTAACAACATAGTCACATGACTCTCGGTTTGGGAATATGACAATAATTTTCAAATATCTAGAATTAGGCTTGAAAACATGTCGTTAAAGGGCGAAAATATAAAACAACCACAAAACAACCCTGTAAAAGGCACGCAACCCTTCACGGGACAAATGTAACTTGTAGGAACTAACAACATAGTCACAAGACTCTTGATTATAAAATCTGGTAATAATTTATAAATCTCTAGACTTAGGCTTAAAAACATGCCGCTAAAGGGCAAAAACCCAAAAGATCCCCTAACGGCCTCGTAAGAGACACACATAACTCACACAAGACCAATGTAACTTATAGGAACTAACCATATAGTTATGGAACTCTCAGTTTGAGAATATAACGATAACTTGTAAATATCTAGACTTGGGCTTAAAACATGTCGTTAAAGGGCAAAAACCCAAAACAACCACCAAATAACATTATAAGAGACATGCTTACCTCACACGAGACCAATGTAGCTCGTAGGAACTAATCATGTAGTCACGAGACTCCCGATATCAGAATATGACGATAATTTATAAATATATAGATTTAGGCTTAAAAACATGCCGTGAAAGAGAGAAATCGCAAAATAACAATTAAACAGCTCTGAGAGGCACGAACACCTCACATGGACCAATGTAACTTGTAAGCACTGACTGATTAGTCACGGGACTCCCGGTTTGAGAATATGATGATAATTTATAAATATATAGACTTAGGCTTAAAAACGTGCTATTATAGGGTGAAAACCTTAAACAACTCCAAAACGGCCCCGTAAAAGGCACAACACCTTTCTCGAGACAAATGTAACTCGTAGAAACTTATCGCGCTGTCACTGGAATCTTGGTTTGAGAATATGATAATAATTTATATATTTTTACACTTAGGCGTAAAGACATGCCATTAAAGGGTGAAAATGCAAAATAATCCCAAATGATCTCGTAAAAGGCACGAACACCTAGCACGAGACCAATATTACTCGTAAAAACTGACCACGTAGCCACTGGATATGCGGATTGAGAATATGATGATAATTTTTAGATCTAAAGACTTAGGCTTGAAAATTTGTCATTTGAGGGCAAAAATGCAAAACAACCACCAAACGCTCCGTAAGAGGCACGAAAACTCGCATGTGACCAATGCAACTCGTATGAACTGATTATAATCTTATTTTACTCATAACAACTAAATATTATACAATTTTTATTTACTATAATCTTTATTTACTATACATATGATTCCCCAAGTAGTTTCAATACACGGTTATAGGGAACTTAATCTGGTATTCTTATTTCTCATCATTATCCATTATGTTACGTGATACAGATCAATGGGGATATTGATGAGGGTGTTACGAGGATAACAACAATTAGATGAATGAAATGGTGACAATCTATTGGGGTGTTATACGATAAGAGGATAACTAATAAATTAAAAGGGAATTTTTATAGAATGGTTGTTAGGCCAACGACCATCTATGGAGTGGAGTGTTAGGCTTTAAGGAAAAATATGAGCAAAATATCCATGTTAGTAAGATGAGGATGCTCCAATAGATGATAATAATTATTGCAAATTATAACATTGAAAACCAGCACGTGAGAGATAAGTTAGGAGTAACTCCCATTAGTGATAAATTAAGAGCAAGTAGATTTAGATGGTAGAGACATTTGTTGCGTAGACCATTAGATATACCTATAACTAGAGGAAGACTACTGAAAATAGAGGGTAAAAGACAAAGGGACCGTGTTAAGCTATATTGGGAATAAACTATTAGGAGAGATATTATGAAATTAAATTTAAATGATAATATTTATTATAATAGATTAGAATGGAAAAGGAGAATCCATGTGGTCGACCCCATGTGATGGGATTAAGGAAAGGATTATGATGATGCTACTCAAGTTATGTTGCGTAGTGTTGAAACTTGGACATGAGTCTGGTGGAACTACTTTAATGTTAAAACTTGTAATGATTAAACATGTTGGTTTTCATGTATAAAGAAAGGAGACTATATAAAAAAATTAATTTTTTAAAGAGTTTCCGATACGATTAACTAATATATTTCGATATTTTATTTACTGTAAGAAATTTTATATCACTATAATCTGATTTGGAGGTGGGGTGAGGGTTACGTTTTATATATAAGCAGTTCAAAAAGATATTATCCAATGACTGCAAATAAATTATCTACTTTTAACTTTGATTTTATCTCCAAATGATAATAATTATATTTGAATGTTTGCAGGTATACACATGGCATACTAGACATATGTAGTATTCAAAGGCCGAAGTCCAGGTATATACACTTCATGACACACAACACAGTCACAAGTCAATGAATACTGATGAGCCATGTGTAAAGGGTTTTACTTCACTTAACTTGCTCAGCTAGCATACTCCAAGTACATAAGGGAGGTTGTTACCGTATTAACCCCCCCCCCCCCCCCACGGTTCATATATATTGACTTCATGAAGCATGGGAGCTTCATTGCCAATAGGAGCCATATTATATGTGCTATTTTTTTTTCCGATGTTCATATTGTAATTGGCGCCTGGGATGGCTTTATTTAATGTTTTTAGACTTGTATGATGCCCTAAAATGGGTTTATGCGATATCATTCTTGCTGTTAAATTTAAGTTTAAACAAGTTTTATGTCTACATGATATTTGGAATGTTCGAAATATAAAGGGAATTTAGCCTTTTTTTTAGACTCGTATGATGCTAGTAATGGATTTATGTGATATTATTCTTGATGTTAATTTAGGTTTAAACAAGTTATATGTCTACATGATATATGGAATGTCTGAAATATAAATGAAATTATGCCAACTATTATTTAAAAAATATAAAATAACTCGTCACTCCTATACATGTAGTGACAAACATTAAATTTGTCACCTCTGTCGATAGTGACAAACATTAAATTTGTCACTGCTATCAGCGGTGACATGTTTTGTCACCGCTATCAACAGAGAAAAATATTGAATTTATTGTCACTATTATCAGCGGTGAAAAACTAGTCACATCCGTCAACAATGGCAAATAATGCAAACAGTGACAAACTTGTTACCGCTGTCAGCAGTGACATATTGAATTTATCACGCTAACAGCAGTGACAAACATATGAATTATCACTCCTATCATCGGTGACAAAATGGGCGGGGTTATTTTCGTCACATTTTATAACCCTATGGGGGTGACCAAGACTGTTTGTCATCACTTCTAGCGGTGACAAATATTATTTGTCACCCCCAAATTGTGACGGTAAATAGAAGTAACAAAGGTCATTTTTCAATGCTAATGGTAACGAAAAATCGCTTATTTTTGGTGTAGTGCAAGCTCTTGGGCTTCCTTATCTTTGAGGGTCATTACTTTTTTCTTCTTCCTGACTGCAGTCTTTTTGACATGCATATTTGTGGGCCACTATTTTTTGGGTTAACTCGGGCAGCTACCAAATATGTATGAGTGTGGTTGTACCGGCGTTTATGAAAAATTGGAATGGGTGAGGCGTGACCCACTTCCACAGATACCACCTTTAAAGTGTTAAGAGCAACTATGGGAGATAAAAATCCACTTCCAGTAATAATGGAGTAATGACTGTGACTTTTTTTCGAAAAAAGAGTCGGGAATAACAAATTTCATAAGTAATAATGATGTCTGTGAGAGAGAGATCTCTTGAGAATAATGGTTGTAAAAAAGGGAGTGAAAAGGCAAGCACTTTGAGACTTAGAGAAAGAGATAGCAGGGAGAGAATACTATTTCTTGTGCAATTTTGGCAGATTAATGGTGCAAACTTGAGTTTTCTGTCTGTTCTTGACCTTACCACAAGGTCCTATTTATAGGTATATACTAGGGTTGACTTGGCATTTTGGGCACCAAAAAAGAGAGGGGATTTAAGGACAAGGTCTGCAATGTACCATTTGTCCCTATCTGTCTGTTAGCTGCCTATCCCCTTTGACAAACGACATTTGGTGCCTAGCAAAGCCAAAAATCAAATATGCCGGTAAATAGTTCCAAAATATGTGATTTAGTAAATATTTTTTCAAACGGTAACTTGTTGTACAAAATTTTGTAAAAACTTGCGAGTGGCCTTGAGGGCCATTCACCAAAGGTCATCTAAAAAATATTCTTGTGAGTAACCTCTTGGATACTTACTCATTTATTCTAAGTGTGGTCTGTGTGCATGCTTGAGTGAGTAGGGGTCCCTCTATTAGTCTTTACCCAACAAGCCTTATCTCTCAGCCACCAAATCAAAACTCCTAGGAGATCCCAACTGGCACACATGAGACCTACTTGCTCAATCAAGGCTACCTATATAGGAAAGGCAATAATATTAGTAACTATCTATTTTCAGTAACAACTTAGGGATGGGGGCACTCATGGTGGACCCCCTCACCCTAAATCATTTTCGGCCATCACTTGAGGGGATGGGGCCACTCGTGGTGGACCCCCTCGCCCTAAATATTTTTTGGTATTGCTTTGGGCATGATGGGATACTTATGGTGAACCCCCATCCCTAAATCTTTGTGATTTACTATTTTGGGGAGGAGGACACTCGTGGTTGACCCCTTCGCCCTAAACCCTTTTTGGATCACTTTAGGGATGGGGTCACTCGTGGTGGACCCCTTCGCCCAAATCTTTATTTTATTCTAACTTGTGACGGGGGTCACTAATGGTGGATCTTTTCATCCTTTAACCCCCTCACCCTATTTGCCTTATTAGTGAACTATTGAGTGGGTACCCCTCCACATTAGCCCCCTTATGCAAAAAAGTCTTTGTGTTGGGCAAACCAAAGGGTTTTGTATGAAATAATTGTCCTGTCTCGGAATTTAAAAGATTTACTTGCCATTTCATTATTGGTCTGAGGGCATTAAATAAACCTGTGACTACACCCTATGTTTGTAGTCTCGAGGAGACACGTGCCTAGTTAGAAGCATCCCATCATTTGGTTAGTGATTTGACCCTCTTTCACTCGTCAAAGTGTGTATAGACTCTTTGGTATAAAAGGGTTAATAAAAAATGTTTCCTTATATCTTAGGTATTCAAACTTTGCTTATAAGTTTTAGAGAGAGAAAATATTGTCCCTTCTCAAAATCTGTAACTTCCATAACCAGAACCTTCGATTTCTTTCATTCTCCATGGCTTCTTTATCTTAAATCTCCTCTATTTTCATCACCACCATCACTAGTGAGCTTCTGGTGGGTTCTTTGCCTATTTTGTGATAGTTTAATCCATTTTGACCACTGGTGTTACCACGGTGGCCACCTCCATTACTACCTCTGTCACCATCATTACTGGTGGGGATTCTTCAGACATAACCCTTTTAAAATCTCAGAGGGAGTTTCTCAACAATCGCTCAAAGAGTACATTGGGATCTATTGTCTTGCCCCTTACTTTAGGGAAAATTATACCTTTATGCCCTCACTCGAGAGGTTTGAGGAGGAATTCGTGGCCAAAATTAATGAGCAGCCTCACCTAAGCCTGAGTGAGTCCACTGATACCCTTATCATTCTTACAGATAGCAATTTGCAAGTTAAGGTGGATAGGGGTGACTTCCCCTATTCCAACATTAACCTTAATGTTTGTGGAGGTGACCCAGATGAGTGGGACCTCTGGGTAAATCACGTTCTTGCTGACCCTGCTCATAAGGCCGTCAATGAGGTCCTAGGTCTAACTAGGACTATTTCAAGTTTAAAAGATTACACTATTAAAAAACACTCGACTACTTTCAATCTTGCGGATTCTAATTAGAGTATGCACTTGCATACCTTTATTACTTTTTGGGGATAATTTACTATTACCATGGAGGATATAACGAGCTAACTAGACTCCCTTACTCGAGGAGCCATGTATTTATGTATGAAGAATTATAGCAAGTCTTGCCTGAGTTTTCTCGTTATATTGCTACTAACAAGATGGGTGCCACCAAGAAATCCTTTGCAATGTGGTAGATATATTGATTTAGGGACTTCGAATTCATCCCTAAAGAAAAAAGTTTGAGAAGAGTGACCAAAATCCAGGATGGGCCCAAAATCAGGTCTCCTTCACACTTAGCTACATTTCTTGTCACTTTTCTGAACATCCTGGGAGACCAGACGATTCTCCTCACGAGTTTATTTTTAGATTGGCTGTTAGGCTTGATCCAGGGAGGGATGTTCCCCTCGCAGCCCTTACTTTGGGATCCAGGTATACTGGGCTAGATCGTTCACATGTAGATATGGAATGATCAAGTGGTCACCATGACTTGACCAGTTTTGTTAATTTATTTATCTTAATTTCCTTTCTCGTCGAGAGGTTTCCAAACTTTGCTCCAAAAGCTTGTTCTTGTCATAGTGATGCCACTCGAATTACTAGGTGGAACAAAAAGAATCCCAAGAATCCCATGGCCCCCTTATTAATAATGTGGATGGATTTTACTTTCACCCCTAGTGCAAGTGAGTGGGTGGCGTCTTCTCATAGAGATCCTTTCCAAATAATAGGGGAATTTTCTATGGTCCTTCTGGTGTGGAGTTTGTATCTATATGCCCCCAAATTTTCGTAATGTTCATGATTCTTCCTTGCACTCTTCCTTCATTAATAGACCTTGGCCAAGGTGTAGAGTTTTATCACTCCGAGCGAGTGAGGAGGCAATTTGGCTATAATGAAGGAGTCCATACCCTCATTTATCCATCGAACACCTCTCCCTCAGAACTATACTTGGATGCATATGTTAACTTTACTCTCGAGGGGATACTTCACAGGATTGATGGCCTCGAGGGATTTTTTGTACCTGCTCATGATTATCTCTCCTCGTTTAGCCGTTCGTGGTTAAACCTTTGGTAGCGACATATTATTTTGATCAAGAATTTTATCATGGATGTGCCCCATGAAACCTATGAGTGCATTATCATGATCTTAATGTAATATTTATATGACTAAATTTCTACCAAACACAAATCTAAATTTCCCTAAGACATACCCTAAGACATACATCTAGGTGATAAAACATATAACGTAAACCATGAATTCAACAAAGGCAAAGTAGAGGAAAAATCCCTTATGGGGAAAACCTTTTTATTTCAGCACTTTAGAAATAATACAAGACAATCGATTTACAAAATTCTTGATACCAACCACAAGTATAACACAGTAGTCTTCACAAATCTCTAAGTAAAACCACTTGTTTTTAAGTAGTACACAAGCAGTCTTCCACCCTCGGTATCCACCGATTACTCTTTGTCTTCAGCAATGATTCCCTCGAAAATCACAATGGTTAGCAATGATTATGATCTCTCCATAAGATTAGTGTATACAAGGATACAAATTATCTAGGGGTTAAACTGATTCACACAAATATATCTTGGGGATGTGTTTTGTGAATCAAAAGAGTTTTCTTAACTCAAAAGCTTGAAAACTTTTACAAAGTGTATGCAGAAATCATTCTGGAAAAAGTCTTAAAAAAATTAGACATGAAACAGATATCTATAAGGTGAACACAAATTTTGAGGCAACGACTCGTTTGAACGAAAATGATGCTCATTTAAATGAGAATAGTAGTTCATTTGAACGAAATAGGATCTCATTCAAATGAAAAGTCTATCTCGTTTGACCCGACTTCAAACGACATTCAAAAGATGCCAAACAGTATGCCCTCGTTAAATACTTGTTTGATGAAGATATCGAACGACCCTTTTAACGACTTAGACATCTCGTTCGAACGATAATATCTTCTCGTTTGAATGAGGCCAGTGAATTTTGAAAAAAAAAATAAACCAAAAGGCTTTGGTTTTAAACATAAAAAATCATGTTTCAATTAAAATAAAATTCAAATATCCCAAAATAAATTTAATGAATAAGTTTAAACTCTTACTAGCTTTATACCTTCATAATGTGGACAACATGGAACTTGGAGATGTTGGAGATTCGGTTCTTCATGACGACTCGAGTTAAATGGTAAGGGGATATGCCAAAATCTATGTAAGCCTAAGCTATTAGTAAATGACAGAAATTATGCTCTTACATATCTCCCCCTTTTGGCTATTTCGGTACAAACATAAAACCAAAATCCAAATTACATTAAAGTCCCCCAAGACAATGAAAATATCCTAATACCCTCCCAAACCCTGGAAAATGTATAGGTACAAGATAATGATGTCTTCAAATATCCACTTCTTCTTGGTCTTCTCTTGGGTACTTTCTCTTCCTCGAGTGTAAAGTGCATTTGATCTTCCAAAAGTACCTACACACATGAAACAAAGCAAATACCGGTGATGCATGGATTTTGATAAATAAAATAAAATTCATAAAAATTCTCCCTCATAAATCAAACACATGTAGTCTCCCCCGTAATTTGTTCTCCCCCTTTTTATTTTGTCCAAAATAGATAATGAGTAGTAACTAATCATGAAATATAGAGAACATCACTGAAAAGAATAAGATATCATCACAAAAATATATGAATGACAAACATGCAATGATAATCTCAAAGGCTCTATAAACTATTTTTGAAAATTTTCAAATTTTTTCAAGTATAAAACTTTACAAATGCAACACAACATGGAGAATTACAAAAATACCAGAATCATGAAAATGGAATGTAGGGGTGTGAACATATCCTATAGGTTAATCAACATAGACAAACATAATACATGTGAAGGAAGGATTGAGACACCACTAACGAAAGATCTCAAAGTCTATCTTAGGTGTAAAAATGGTGAACTCAAGTGAAATTGACTTAACCTAATCAACAAATCAAGAACGTAAGTGATTTTCACACCAATATACCCCAAAACTATGTAATATATTTCGAGTTTTTTACAGGACACACAAACCGTTGATCTTCGACTTAACTCCCTCAAAATCTCCCATATTGCAATTATTCTCCCAATTATTTTGAAGAAATTAATGCTCATTTGTATCAAAGCATCAATTTTTTAGAAATTGGCCGGACACTTATGTTTTTATGTGCATTTAATCTTTTAGTCTATTTTCATTCAAAATGGTGTCTTTTCACGCAAAGTCAACCTGTCTTTCGCAACCCAATTCCATTGTGTAATATACAACATTTTTTACCGGGAAAAATGAATTTTTATTTTTTCAATCTGGGCAATAGTTCTTACATACACAACTTTTATAATCTCATTTTCCACATTCGGTTCATTTTAAAAGCACAATTGAGATGAAAACACTACAATCGGCATGTGATAGATAATTGAAATACTCAAATAAGTCCGTGTTCGTGTGCAATAAAGGTGACAGGGAGTCAAACATGTGGTAAGTTGTCATCAAATCACATCTTAATGGCTCCACACATTATAAAGAACATAAATGAAATGATGTCACATTTTAAAACACTACAAAATAGTCACGTGATTATGGTATGAATGGGTTACTTGGACATCTTTGATGTTCATCCATATATGGTATACAAAAATACAAAACTATTTTTGGACTTTTGCAAAAATTTTATCAAAATAATTTTTTTTTGTCTTTTTCACTTTTTCTAAAAAAATAAAAATCTTTTTGTATTTTTTAAGAAAAACAAAACTCTTTTTGGATTTTTTAAACATATATCAAATGAAAAATATAAGTACAGTAATAGTACAAAATAGCAATAGGGATATACGACGTGACCATGAAAAATACCCTATGTTAGAAAATAAGTCTCAACCTCAATCATTAGGCCCGGAGAAGTTCTCCAAAGGAGATGACTTCCTGTGAAAAACCTCCATTAAATCTTGTGAAGTCTTGACTAAATACTCTACTTGCTCTGCAAAATTCTAAAAATCTCTCATGTGATGTGCGGGAGAATGCGGAGTAACATGTGTGGGAGTGCATGCGGTAACTCGTGTGGTAGCATAATGTGGAAGATGCTTATGAGACACTTTCCCCAACTTAAAATAAAACTCTCTGAGTTGACCTCTTTCCATGCAATGGGAAAAAACATACACGGGATTGGGTCCACCTCTCTTAAAATTTTTAAGACGGGCTCTCCTAAGTGGGTTAGGTCGAGGGCCATAAGGATCTAACACAAACTCGAGAAGCGGGTCGGATGCGACAGGAGAAGTGGATGAACCGTCATAACCTATTCCTTGCCTCTTGATGTCACCTAATGTGGGACCGAGGAGAATCTTTCCAACTTTCTTAGATGTCTCCTCTACAGTGACCTTGACCTCTTAAGCATGTTCTAGATCTCTCTCGAGTTGGGATACACGGGATTGAAGTTTTTCACGAGTCTCCAATAAAAATTAAAGATCTCTCGCAAGACTAGCCACGGTGTTTGTCAAATCGATCTTTTCTCGACCTAAACGATCAACTGCTCACATACAGAAACCTTCGCCTTCTCGAGTTGACTCACCCATACCTCATACTCTCTCAAAACTTTCACTTCCTTCTTCAAGTCTAACACCCTAAGAGATAAATTTTTATTTAACTTTTTAGTTTTCAATGTCTAGGTGTAAATATCCCTAAATGCCTTTTG
This sequence comes from Sambucus nigra, assembly GCA_949130495.1. NCBI lineage: Eukaryota > Viridiplantae > Streptophyta > Magnoliopsida > Dipsacales > Adoxaceae > Sambucus > Sambucus nigra. Next base: position 372,579,920 of record OX422208.1, on the reverse strand, counting down.
GAAACCACCTTCTCCCCCACTCAAAACCTCATCCTCATTCTCACTATCTCCCAAATGAATAGAAACATCATCGATGCTCTCACGTTTAGATATGTCCTAATTGGCGTGGGATAAACTAGAAGTGCTAACATGACTGTCCATGAATGCAACACATGGTTCGTGCAGTTATTCTCCCCCTGAGTCAACTGAATCGATGTCACTATCGCTAAGAGTGACTTTATTTAAAATCTCATTGCCCTTTCGCTTTAGCCTAATGGAACACTCATGTACCTTGTTCCCTTTACCCTCGCACTCATAACACTTTATATCTTCCTCTTTCTCATCGCTACTCTTGACTTCATTTTTATTTTTGTTTTTCTCAAAAATCTTTTTATTGGAAGAGTTTTCTTTCCAAAATTTGAGAAACTTTTTTAAATGTTTTGCAAATAAGGCCAAGTCATCAACATCAAAATCACCATTGGATTCAGACTCACAATTTTTTTCTTTTTTTTCTTAGTTTAAGTCTTTAAAGCAATCCCTACCTCCTTAGGTTTAACGGTTTTAGGGAACATATCGATCACGTAAGTTCGAAGGTCTCTTACGAGTTTTTTAACCTAAGATTGTTTAAAATCCCTAATGATTTAAGCACAACTACCTTAGGAGTAAAGTGGTCAGGGAGTGACCTTAAAAAAAATTCACAACTCCTGTCTCCGAAATTTTCTCACACAAATTAAAACTAGAATTGACAATGTCTGATAAATGCACATAAAAGTCATCGAATGACTCGGACTCTAGCATAGTGATGGATCATATTAGTTTGCCAAATTTTGAAGCTTTTATGTTTTTACATCATTGGAACCCTCGTGAGTGAGATGGAGGGTATCCCATAATTCCTTAGACGTAGTGCACATCATGATGCGACGAAACTCGTCAGGGGTGACGACTCCAGAAATAGCACTAATTCCACAAGATTTAAAATTACTCCACTTAAATTTCTCATCAGTTTAGAAAGAAATAAGCTTAGGGCCAACAACATTATCAACAGTGATAGTGGGAGGAGTCCACCCTCTTTCATAAACTAGCCAGACTTGCTCATCTATGGCTTTCAATACATATCTCATCCTAGCCTTCCAGTAAGCATAATTGGTACCATCAAATATGGAGAAATGATTATAAAACTTTTCCATTAAAATCCACTTTTTTAAAGATAATTTTTTTAAAAAAAAATTGATATCAAAGAAAAAATAATAATTTTGTGAAAAAGGATCACATAGTATTTTGTGCAACTGGCCCTGATACCAATTTGGGAGTTCGCTGTCGTGATCTTAATGGAATATTTATATAACTAAATGTCCACCAAATACATATCCAAATTTTATCTTTTTACCCAAAGACATACAGATAGGTGATAAAACATATAAAGTAAATTATGCATTCAACAAAGGAAAAGCGGAGGAAATAACCCTTACATGTAAACCCTTTTTATTTCAGCACTATAGCAATTATACAAGATAGTCAACTTACAAACTACTTGATACCAACAACAAGTATAACGAGCTAGTCTTTAGAAATCTCTAAAGAATACCACTTATCTCCAAGCAGTCGACGGATGGGCTTCCACCCTCGGTATCCACCAATCAGCCTTTGTCTTCAGCAATGATCCCTTCGATAATCACAATGGTCAGTAGTGAAGATGTTCTCTCCATAAGAGGAGTGTATGCAAGGATACAAACTATATAGGGTTTAAACTGATTCACTCAAATATATCTTGGGGATGTGTTTTTTGAATCAAAAGAGTTTTCTAAACTCAAAAGGTTAATTTTTTTTGAAAAGTGTACGCATAAATCGTTCAGGAAAAAGTATTATAAAATTTGGACACAAAATAGGTATTTATAAAGTGAACATAAATTTCGAGGCATCGGCTTGTTCGAATGAAAATGAGGCTCGTTTGAACGAGAATAGCAATTCGTTTGAATGAAACAGGATCTCGTTCAAATAAAAAGTCTATCTCGTTTAAACCAGCTTCAAATGACCTTCAAATGATGCCAAATAGTACGCCCTCCTTAGATGCTCATTAGATGAATATATCGAACGACCCTTCTAATGACGTAGACATCTCGTTTAAATGAGAATGTCTTCTCATTTGAACGAGGCCAAAGAATTTTGAAAAAAATGCTTCGATTTTAAACAATAAAAATCCTATTTCAGTTAAAATAATATTCAAACATGCTAAAATAAATTTAATGAATAAATTTAAACTCTTAATAGATTTATACCTTAATAATGTGGAGAACCATGGAACTTGGAGATGTTAGAGATTTTTTTCTTTATGACGGGTCAAGTCAAGTGGAAACGGGATATGCCAAAATCTATGTAAGCCTAAGCTATGAGTAAATGACATAAATTATGCTCTTACAAAACCATCCCCACCAAGATTCCAAACAATGACAAATACGTGGGGAAAAGGACTCATAAGGAGTTGTGGTTCTGTAGCTCAATAGCTAAGATCCCCTTCGAACAAGTCACACTTGTTCTCTTAATGCCCTTGTGCGAGGAGTCCATTAATGTGAAACATCCTGAGCCCCAGTCAACCAAGGAAAAGGGAAAAACCAAGTCCAAAGCCCCTTCTAAAAGGAAACAACCAGATATAGATGCGACTAACTTTATTATTGCTCCCCTTGATGCTCCTTCCCATCCTCCTTCTCCTGTGAGGGCTAGGGATAATAAGAAGAAGAATAAAACTAGTGTGGAGCATGTTTCTCCCCCTCTATTACAGATCAAACATCAGCCACTGATACCCTTAGGATGATGAGACTTACCAAACTATTCGCGATCAAGGCTATGAAGCCTTAGATATTTCTACGGAGGAGATACCCATCTCATTAACCCCTATTGCTTAAGGTACTCTAACTATTTCATCTTTACTTAGTAAAACTATCAGTCATGAGGTCTCGATTGCTTGTTCCCCTTCTTACTCACTTGAAGCGAAACCAATTGATTATGGAAGCACCCCTTCCTATGATGATAACAGTTCTTCTTTAAATGACATCGATGTCGTTGATACTCATCCCGATCACTGCTCTGACACTTGTGTTTTATTGCTTGTTTTGAGGGAACCTGACAGTAAGGATGATACCATGATCTACTCCCCCTTTTCTTCTAACCCCACTACAGGATAACTTCCCTATGGGCGAGCCTCTCTCTCTTCAACTGTACGTGCCTCTATCATTTCTTTTATTTCTTTTTATCTCTTTTTTTTCTTGTCTTCTCTTCCCTTTATTTTCTGACCTTTTAACTTGGTTTCTTATTTTGTGTAGGTTGCTTCTCGATAGGTGACTGGTACTTTAGGGATGGGGACCACCCTATTATATTCACCTGACCCCTTCGTAGATCCCCCTTCTTGCTCGAGAGGAACTCCATAGTCGTCTCTTCTTTAGGTCTTTCTAGGGATGTAAGTTCTTAATACTTTAAGATCTTCTTCTGTTCTTTATCTGTTCAATTGTATTTAACATTTTGTGCTTTTATTTATTCTACATCTTTCTATTGTGTTTCCTACCTCTGTAATGGGGTCTTCCATGGTTTCTCGTACTATGCAGGTACTCACTCATCTCCTCAAGGACTTTCCTTTTCTTATTTCTTCATCTGTTAGCTCATAATTTCTATTGCTAACTTATTTATACATGTGTCTGCCTAATAGGTGACTACAAATCCCAATCCACCTGTTAGGCCTTCTCCCCTTTCTTCAACGAGCAACTCTATTACTGGTCCTTCTGTTGTAAAGGTACTTTTTATTGCTTTTCTTACATGTGTTTTGGCTCATGTTTGCTATTATCTTAAGTCTGACTATTGCATTTGAACATTGTGCTGCAGGGCTCTATTTCAGATAACCCTGCCACTAGCGAGGGGATACACCTACCTACAGGAGTTGTTATTCTCAAGTTGCCTCGTTATGGGGGATATCTATTCCTAGGGTCTGTCTCTCCATGGACAAAAAACTGTTGACTCGGTCCTTTCCTAGCCAACCCATTTATAGTATGTCTATTAGCGAAAAAATCAAGTTTCTTCTTTAAACACAGGTACTCATCTATCTTGCTTTGCTATATATGAATACTTTTGTCCTTACTTGGTCTTTTCCTTATAAGCTATTTATTAGCAGGCTGGCATGAGCACCCCAGCAACCTCTACAGTTAGTCTGAGACCTTCTGCCACTCCCAGGGTTCAGGTACTTATCTATTCTTGCCTTTAGTCTTTTGAAAGCCTATTGTATTTTTACTCTAGTTTGATTAAAACTCTTTTCTTGCTTCTCTACTCTTTAGACGAGTGTTAGTACTAAAGTACCAGCTGCATCTGGAGTGGGCATACTAGTGAGCAGCTTAGCTCCCCCTTTACCTCAGGTATTCACTTATTTCTTTTGGGCTCTCTATACTTGTGATTCTTATTTTCCTTATTTTCTAGGATGTCACTATTTCTAAGGTCCCTTCATCTGCGGGACATATGGCGAGCACTGAGAGCTGATTCCTCGGGTATTCATTTTGGCCTTTCTATGTGCTAGACTTTCTTTTTTTTCACAAGTAATAAGCTAACACTTAATTATTTTCTTTCCTTTAGGCTTGTGTGGTTGTGGTCCCTTTTCCAGTGGGACACCCAGTTAGCACCGTGAAGGAGGCTTCCAAGGGTACTTGTTTGGGTATGCTCTTTTTTTAACTTGTTTTTCTTGTGCAAGTGTTCGCTAACACTTTATTTTTTCCCTGTTTTCAAGTTAATGCTATGACTGTTCCTATCACTATGGAGCAACTTGGGGATATCATTATGAGTGTGATATTATGCTTTTATACCTTATGCACTTTTTTCTAGTTTACTCCTTTTTTTCCGTTCTTTCTTTTATTGTACAAGCTTCTTACCATCACACCCCTGTTTCCATGTTTTAAGGTTAGTGAGGTAAGTGTTCTTGTATATGTGAACAGACTGGGAGCATTACCGCAGGAACTCCTCAGGTATTGTATTATTATATTTGATTCATTCTGGGTGTTTCATAGAGTTTTGATTTTTTGATAATCAAGTCCACTGATAACGCTACATTTATTCTGTCATTAATAGGTTGGCATAGCCCATCTAAGTGGACCTTCTCGATTTGTTGGCAGCATACTCACCCCTTTGGATCTGGGGTAAACTCTTGACCTTCAATCTTACTTTCTAAGATGGTTTATTTAACTATCCTTATTTCCTCTCTTTAACCATTCTCTCTATGCTCTTTGTTTTCAGGATCCTGTGAGCGAGACTATTGAGGCGTCTGATGAGTAGGGGCCTAGCTCTGAGGCCACCCACTCTGATTGTGCTAAGGGTTTTGGTGAGGAGTCATCTTTCCTCCATTTCTAGATTCAGTACAGGAAAACGGGCTAAGAAGACATTGAGGTAGAGTCTATTGAGGCTTTTATGAGGGATCTATGGTGCGAGGAGTAGCCTAAAAGGTTTAGGAGTCATGAGCAATAAGTGTTGGAGATGATCTTAAAGCATCATCTTGAGACTTTTACTTCTCCAAGTGTTCTTAACATCTATAGTCTCACTGTCTTCAACCTAAAGGCCCATGCCAGTCATATTGATGACTTTCTATCCTCTCATCCAGCCGACCTAACTAGTGCATCGACTTCACTATTTTTGCAGGCTCTCCATGAACTTAATAGGGTCTACCATTTTGAGTTGGATTGGTTGAAAATTCAGTTCGTCGCTTATTGAGTGTTGCTTTTAGGAAGAAGATGAGGCTTTATGCATCCAAGCAGTCCAGAACTCAGAATCCATTTGGATTCGAGGTCAGATTCAATTACTAGAGTCCAACTTGGCCAAGTTTGAGTTTGGTGATATTGATGACGCGGCTAAGATGGACAAACTAGAGGATCAGTTCATCCAGGAGGCAGGTCCCTCTTACGCTGACATGCGCTCATTTGAGGATATAATTTTTATTTAATCTAGTTAATGAAATTTGTGATTTAGACTTTTTCTTTGTATTCTTCATCTATTTTGTACATATAAAGGTTTTTCTTGTTAATGAAAACAAACTTTTCGCTTTGATTTTCATCTTGTCTCTGTGTTATTTGATATTTATTTACAATGAGTTGCTCTCTTTTTCTGTGAGAACATTATCACAAAGTTTTAACAAGTGTAATTCTTGAACTGCCTCGTCGTTTGTGGGGTATTTGCACATGATCTGAGAAAATTATTATTTAAAACTTCCCCTCTAAACGTGGGGGTGTAATAACCCATATTTCTGCATATTTGATATTTAATTATTTCGGTACTTAATTTGTTTTATCTTAAGTTACGCGAGATAAGTAATTTAATTGAATTGAATAATGATGTAATTATTAAATATTAATCGAGAGAAAGAGATAAATTGATTAATATTATGAATTATATTTATTGAGTGAATAGTAAATTATTAATGATTAGAAATTACATCATAACAAATGATATGGGCGTAGTTGAATTTTATCTTAACCGAGAGTCACGTGTAGACTAACTTGGGGTCGAGATGGGATATTTATTTAGAGTGACTTGAATGATGATTACAAGGTCACGGACGAATCCAGAATTGTCGAATTAGTCAAAATAGTATACCCGGGGATGTCGATTGAGTCACGGGGTAATTTTAGGCTAAATTGAGACCATACGAGGGTGTTTTGGTCATTTTATATTAAGGGGTTAAGTGAACTACTAATTTGTAAACACTAAATCAGATTATAAGGCTTGGGAGATAGGGTTTAGAGTTTAGAAAACTCATAGAAGTCATTGGAGACTCAGAGAGAACAATTGTGAAACCTAAGGAAAAGATTTGGAGGATTTTGGAGTGTGATCTTGCACCACAGACTACTTGGGAAGGAATATTAGAGGAGAAAAGAATCAACCCAACACTTAATCCATAAAATCAGACCCTACAAACATAGAGGCAAGTGTTTATTGCAATCGATATGAAGTAATAATACCCATGTGTCCAGGGTTTCAATTATATTGACTATTTTGATGACTCTTAGAAGAAAAGATTGATTTAAATACATGTTTGGGAAACAATTGCATATAAAACGATTTGGTATCAGTAGAGGATAATAAATTAACGATTATGTGTTACTATCCACGAATTAAATTAGATTTTGATGAATAATAGAGGATGAACATGGAAACCTATGTTAAAATGGTTTAATTCGTTCTTAATTAGACACGGTATTGATTTGGTGTAAAAATCACACTGGAATTAACCCTAATGCATGTAGTAATGGATAGGGACACTTGGTTTTGAGTTTGGTGAAGAATTATAAGAGTTTTGTGAGTGATAATGGTGAAAAACATATTTGCATGTTGGAGAAGATGAATCTGCAGAAAAATGAATCGATTCGGCCTCCTGGCGAATCGATTCGGCTACCCAGAATAGTTGAGATTTCCCTTTTTAAGCCTAGTATGCCTAAAATGTTATCGAGGAAACTTTGGGGACCTTTATGAAATATAATGTAGGATGGTTTATATTATAGTAGGCCTATGATAGGGTAATAGGCTTTGACCTTGAGTGAATTAAAGTAATGTTTTAACAAGCTTAATTGCGACGTAATTTAATTCGAGGATACGATAATACAATTACGGGAAAGCATGAAAGATCTTAATTGCAAAGACCAGTAGGGTAAGGAACAATTAACTACTGAAATAAAAAAAAGGGGTAACTAGGGCCCTTAGAGTAGAGAATAATACTCGGGTAATACGATAGTGAGTCAAATCGTAAGATAACAAGTACGGGGAGTACGTGAGTGAATTATCCAACGTACGAACAATGATATTTAGGTTGTGTGAATGCCTACTGAATGCCTACTGAATATATATATATATATATATATATATATATATATATATATATAGGTTGTGTGTGTACCTATATGATTGATATTATGAGTTAGCATACCTACGCTTCTTGCTATCACCGGAGGTTCTCGCGTAGTGGGCGATCCCACCTTGACGATTCTAGTGAGGTCTGGGTTTGTGCCCCAGAACATAGAACTTATGGTGTCTCTCTATATGAAGTGTATTAGTGAGACCGGCGTGTCATTTGGATACGTTAGGTATGTACGTATCCCAAAGTCTTAGAACTATGTTCGCCTCCACCGTTTGATATATGATTTTGGGTTCGGGTAGACATGCCGAACTAATAGTCCCTATTTAGTACGAGAGGTACTTGGACTGATAGTAGAGTATGCCTATTATTTCATGGTGGTCCTTTTTAAAGACATCGTATGTATACACACACACACACACACACACATTAGAGAGAAAAATATATATACACGATTGTGATTATTCTACTTATGTGTGGCAGTAGACTGATAAATAGTGTATATCTAAAGAATGGATTAAGTAGTGAAACTTAATTAATTGAATGAACGGGAAGATAAACGAAATGTTAATTTCAACTCTTAACATACGAGAAATGTTAATTCGTTTAGCATACTGTATGGGCGGTACGGGGACATGGAGAGGTGAATAGTCCAGATAGTTACTTCTGTCTAGTTAGCTTGGGTAGTATAGCTAGGTCGGCTAAGTAGAGAACATTAGGCGTGCACTATAGGTGAGAGGTGAGGATACTCAAGAGAGTGTACGTAACATGTGTAATCAATAACCGATTTTGAAGTGTGATAAACTCTTGCTAAATATTTTCAAAATGTTTTGAGTACTAACTCTTGCTATAAAATATTTTTCAAAACCTTTTAGGTGTCCAGCCAAAGGGACGCCAGACTTGATATTCTTCTTAAAAGACACGCAACTGCGGCACAAGTGGATGCTTGCAGAGTTTTTGATTAGACACATTTATTTTTCATTCCTAGTATAGGAAACAATTTTCAGTTACAGTTTCAGTTGGGCATGTTGGCCCTTTCAGATTTATTATCTCAGTTCAGAATTGTATTGGATTTGATTTGGTTTGGTTTTAGCCGATGGTTTATTTGGCCAGACTTTATTTATCTATATCTTGTGATGGTTTAGACTTTGTATTATTGTAGAGTTTATATTAGTTTTCACATGTTGTAATCTGTTTAATGAAAGATAATTTGGCACCGGTTTAATTAACTAATAGGTGATTGGTAATTAATTTGGTTTTCGACAGTGATGCTAAGAATGAACCAATTTGTAAATCCTGATTTAATTTAATAAAGAACTGATCACCCTGTGTTTAATTAGGTGGGGTGTCACACGGGGTTCTTGTTCCACACTCTATTTGGAACTTTTTACTTTTTAAAAATAGGTGAGAAAGCAAATAGATACCCTCTTCACATTCTCAAGTAATCGAGTAAACAATTTGTAACACATAAGCAAATTAATATTTTCAACTCTAGTAAGGAATCTATCAATTCTTTAAAACATCACTTTAATTCACGGGGTATATAAAATTTATATCTAGGGGGCTTTGCTCACTATACTTTCCTTTGGGATGGATATAACCCCAAGTATATCGAGTAAATTTCTTTAGGTTATGTCCCCTCTCATAAACTTGGGAGTAAAAAATATTTTTTTCCCCTACCAGAAAATATATATTTCATTTTCTTTTATATTTAAGCAAAAAAATGATAAACTGGTTACTCTGGACGTACCCGCTTCACATTTATTAGTGAGTGGGTACTTATAATCTATTTGCAATAAATGCAGGTAAATAAAGTATGCAAAAAATTTCCAGTGTTACTCAGTCAAAATAACTGATATTCATTCTTTTTCGTACTATATTTAGTTTTTATGCTGTTTACAGAGATTGTGCTCATGATTTTCTTTACAAAAAAAGAATTTATGTGCTTGAGCAACCTTTTTGAACTTATCAAAAGAAAGGAATCTTGGGTAAGAGTTAGGCATAATATTTCTTTATCCACTTACAATTGATAGACAAGAGACACTCACTCTTGAGCTTCGATATTTGGTAGTAGCCTGAGTTGCCTACCCCTCGTACCATCCGAGTTTGTCTTGAACTTCGATGCTGACATACTTCGCAGGTGGTGAGTGGATGCTTATAAGACTAAGTCCCCTACTTGAAACTCTCTAGGCTTAACTAAATTCTCATAAGCCCTATATAGCAGTTGGGTACAGACCTTAAAATTCTCTTTGGCCTTATCTTTGCGTTCATCCAATGCCTCTAACTGTACAAGCCGAGGGCCTGGTATGAGACCATCACTAAGAGACACTCTAGATGAAGATACTATTAGTTCTAATGGTAGGCCAACTTCAGTCCCATAGACTAGTGAGACTGGAGTAAACCACGTTGGCTTTCTTTTCGAAGTTCTATAGGCCCATAACACCATTGGTAGTTTTTTATCCCAAGCCCCCGACATATCTTCAAGCATTTTCTTCAAGATGTTTATCAGTGTTTTATTCGTTGCCTCCACCTGGTCGTTCCCCTTGGGATATTGGATGGTTGACCTATTATGTATGATCTTGTACTTATTTGTCGGGGGCCCTATCTCCTAGCATACGAATTGTTTCCCATTCTCTGTGGGGATCACTTTTAGAATACCAAACCTATGTATTATATATTCCCTGATAAACTGGGTTACCACTTGAGCAGTCACTCTCCTCAAGTAATCGGTTCCGCCTACTCGGTATATAATTCAGTAGCAATAAGGACGAAAGCTTTGCCATAAGAGGTTGGGCTGATCTCACCCACTAAATCAAATGCCCAAGTATGGAAGGGGTATGGGTCTACTAGGCTTTGTAGATTGAATAAGGGGGCATGCACCATGTTGCCATGCACCTAGCACGCCCTACACTTTTTCATAAAGTGGATAGAATCAACCTCCATCGTCGACCAATAATACCCCGGTGTCATTAATTGATCATATAACTTGTCACCTCCCATGTAAGAAGGATCATAAGCCTTATTCAACACTTTCTCTGTATAACCCTTTGCCACACACCTCTGTACTTTCTCATTATTCCCTTTCCTGTAGAGCTCCCTGCCTACTAAGTAGAAACTGTCTGCCCACTTCTTCAAGTATATTTCATCTACTCGCTCTGTTGGAAATTCTCCCTCCTTGAGGTATACTATATAGGGTTGTCTCCAATATTTAAAATTTTCTACAAAGTTAGCCTCAATGGGTTTATCAAACTGGGTTTAACACTTTAAACGGCCCTGTGGCAGACGAGCAACTTCCATGCTCATGGTTGGCCAATAATAACCTCCCCGTTGCAATCACTGATAAAGGGTAATATTAATATCCCGGCAATGCCTCTCACGTATTAATGTCAGCCTTTCTTTGGCTTCTTCATCCCCTATATACCTTGACAATAACCCTCACGAATCTTAAAATAGAGCGTTCTCTGGAGCAGGTGATAATTCACTAATTCTGATATCTTTATGCCTCCTTCTTTCATTTCCAACCATTTCACTATAGGGCACCTCCAGTCTTCTGGCTCCTCACTTGGAAACACTGACTTCACCGTGGTTGACATTGTTCTTTGTCACAATATGATTGTAACTTCTTGCCCTTCCATCTTTAATTTCTGAAATGTTAGGGCCAAAGCGTTCGGATGCCTATTAATCATCCGGGCATACCTCTTTATTGTCACCTTAAAAAATTGGGTAAGTAATCTTTGAGTGATGAACCAGTATGGGGCTAGTTTAACATGCTTGAGAGCGAACTCTCCATTAACTTGTTTCACCACTAAGTTAGAGTCCCCTATATGTATAACACTCTGATTCCTCTTTTTAGTGCCTCTAGCAGGCCTAGAATGAGAACCTCATACTTGGCTTCATTGTTTGAGCATTTAAAATCCAACTTGAAGGAGAGAATGACCTTTTCCTTTCCATTTGAGAGGATAATACCAGCCCCACATGTCCCTTGAGCACAAGATCCATCAAACTCCATCTTCTACTCCTCCATCTACTCTTTTAGGTAGACTTGAAAATTCTCACATGGCAATTCCATATTTGGAGGTTCATGGGTTTTATTGGGGAAGTGGGCCGATAAATCTTCTAAGACTTGGCTCTTGATGGACTTCGAGACCACACATTTTAAGTAATATTTAGAAAATATTAGAAACCACCTTGCTGCTATCCCCACCAGAACTGTTCGATCAAGAGGTATTTGATGGGATCATAATTGGTGATAATGTGACTGTGAAAGTAAACAAGTAGTGTCTCAGCTTCTGCGCTATAAAAACTATGGTAAGATAATGTCTCTCCACGCTGGTATATTTGGACTCGGTATCTAAAATCACCCGTGATAGATAGTACATAGGCCTCTTTATTCCTGACTTTTCTTGAGCTAGCAAGGCTCATATATACCTTTCCATTAAGGTCAATTAGAGTAGTAATGGTGAACTTTCTTCTGGTGGTACCATCATTAAGGGGGAAGCCTATATCTCCTTTATCTTTTCAAAATCTTCTTTTTTGTTGGTCCCCAAAACCCATTTGGCATTTTCGTTCATTAGAGGGGTAAAAGGTTGAGTTACCTTTGCCAATGCTAGTATAACTCTTCTTAGGTAAGAAAACTTTCCCAAAAAGCTCTTAAGTTGTCTTTGACTTTTCGATGGTGGCATCGTCAGAATGGTTTTCCTCTTCTCTTTATCAACTTGAATTCCTTGCCTTTTTACTACAAAACCCAAAAATTTCCTCGCTGTTACCCCAAAGTCACATTTAGAACGGTTCATCTTCATATTGTATTTACGTTATCTTTCGAACACCCGCCTTAGATCCCGAATATGCTTGCTTAACTTCTTGGACTTCACCACTAGATCGCCCACATAGAGTTCTAGTATATCATGAAATAAATCTTAAAATTTAGCCATTATTGTATACTGATAGGTGGCACCTGTGTTCTTTAGACCAAACAGTATGACTGTGTAGTGGAAGTTCCCCAAAGGTGTGAAAAAAGCAATTTTCTTAGCATCAGCTAGATCCATTCTAATTTAGTTGTAACAAAATACCCATCCATAAAGCTGTACATTTTACATCCTGCTATGGCATCCACCAAAGTATCAATGTTTGAGAGTGGGAATTTATCTTTTGGACAGGCCCAATTTAAGTCTTTGAAATCTACGCAAATCCTTATTTGTTTCTTATCTTTCTTGGCTACTAGTACAATGCTTGAGATTCATATGGGGTACTGAATTGGCTTGATAAATCACCATGTTAACAACTTCTCTATTTTTGCTTTGATTTTGAGGTCCAACTCAACCTTGTAAGTGCAAGTGGCTTGCCTTATTGATAGATTATTAGGGAGAACATTCAACTCGTGGGAGCTTACTTTTGGATCCATCCTAGGCATCTCCGTATATTTCCAAGAGAGCATATCTGTGAACTTCTTGAGCAGGTCAATGATCTCCTCCCTCTGTTTAGGGTTTAGGCCTTTGGAGATAAAGATATGGCTCTCGTCTCCCCCTTTTACTCCCAAGTTTATCTCTTCTAATTCTTAGAGATGTCCCCTTGGCCCATCCTGTATACACTCATGTGCCTCTTCAGGCTCTTTTATATGTTCAATAATGTGAGACTCATCCACCATAATGCATTTAGTTGTCGGGTTAGTGCTTTCATCCTAAAATACAACCCGTGCAGATCATTATAAGTGGTGTATCACTTTAGCATCAGGTAGCACAACTTTCTTACTGGTTTGAGGAGGCATTATCTCAACCTCAAGCTTTGTATTTCCTTTAACTTTTTCATCTTATGGTGTCACTCGCTGAACTAATCTCTCGTGTACATGCTTTTTGATTTGATCTCTTTCTCTTACTATGCGAGACTCCTTCAACCTCCTGGTTAAGTTTCTTCTTTCTTCATCTAGCTGAGTGTATAATGCTACTTCCACTAAGTGAGCTTCTTTGATTACGAACTCCATGCCTCGAATTTTAGCTTTTGCACACTGGTAGAATGTTAACGACACTATCCCGTGTGTGCATCCAAATTCTCCCAATCAAGAGATGGTAGTTGGTGATGGTGTTGATGCTATGAAATTTGATATGGGAAGTAAAATTTCCCAATTTAATTCCCATGTAAACACAACCCAATGATTACATCCCTGCACTGTCAAAATCAAAAATCACCAACAAAACTGACACTATCTTCTCTTGAGAGATGATTATTTTATATAAATTGCTAATATGCGTGATGTTAATGGATTCCCCTCTATCCATGAGTGATCTAAGGAAACTGATTCTGTTTATCAAAGCTATCACATACAAAGGACGATTGTGAAAATATGGCACTTACCTATCAGCTTCTAAGAATACCACCTCAGGGGTGTATCTCTTGATCAATTTTCCTATGGGTCCCTACTAATTTAAAGAGGGGTCCCCTCGCTGTTGAACTGACTCTAGGATCCTATTTGTAATGACCACATGGGTATTATGTTTGACTCCAATCTAATCGAAAACCAATTGAATTTCAGACTTCTTGTTATAGCTGTGCATTCTGAGTCCAACTCCTCTTCATACGTTTCCGTATTGCATACATACTCCGTTTCAGATTTCCCTGCCTCATATAGGGCAAGGATTACATATGCTCTTCCTTGTGAGAGTCTCACCTGCTCACCCCACTCATCCTCTTGCCCTTTTCTATCCAGGTTGGCTAGTCGATCTTCAAACATTTTCTAATTGCTCCACCACTCTTTAGGTTCTTAAGTTACCTCTTCATCATATGCCATCACCATGTTAGCTGAATCATAATGATGAGCGGGTAGTGGGTTCTCATTAATATCAACTGAAGGTATTTGCATAGTACCATTAGCCACCTTCTCTCCAATGATCATTCGTAAATAAAAGCAATTCTTGGTCGCATGCTGGACCCTTTGGTGAAGTTCATAAATTTTTACGTCTTTCTTATCTTCAGTTGGCGGTATTTGGCCGTCAAAATGATGGGTACCTACTACCCCTTCTCTCACTAAGGTGTAGCAACAATCCGTGGTTTCTGCTACACTATAATGTAGTGGTGGTGGAATGTCATCTCTAAACTTCCTTTTGCCTATTGGACTGTCGCCTTTTTATCATTGGCCTCCCTTATTACCTTTTGAGTTTCCATCCACATTATTGATGGCTTGTTACTTGGAGACTCAGAATCTTCCTGCTCTTAGGGGTACTTGCGTCCTCCAATTCTGTGATCGGGGTTTGTAATCATTGCGATGTTACTAGCTACTCGCGTGACTCCCTGAAAGTTCCATCTCTAGTATCATTGACCAAATGGATTTTTTATTATTTAGCAGCCCCTCAACACAGAACTGTAGTAGCCTTACTTCTGCTATATCCTCATGGACATCCAAAACCCTCTCTTAAAAGCATTTGATGTAGTGAATCAAATTTTTTCCAGGATTCTGCACCTTTTATGCGAGGTGCCTCAACATGAACTCATCTTTCGCCAAGAAAAACTTCTGGAGGAATTACCTATACATCTCTTCCCAGGTTAGGATGCTTTTCTATGCCATGTGGGGATACCGTGTGTACGCTATTACTATACGAGTCTTGGAGAACTCATATAACTTCAATTCCTTATAATTTGCAAGCACACCCAAGTACTCTACGAAACTTTTCATGTGTTCTTTCGGGTTCTCATGCTTTCTATTTAATTTGATGAACTTAGGAGTAGCGTATCCATCTGGGTATGGCTTCTCATTGATGCTTTTTGGGTAGGGATTCAATAACTCCTCATACATGTGAGAGGATTCCCTTTCAGAGGACAACAACTTCTTCACTTCCTCCACAGTAAAGAGTTTGGAAGGGGGACTACTCCAATATAACTTTCATTGTCACCAGTGAACTTACTGGTATTTCTATCTTCTCTATTGCCACCTTTCGAGGTAGAGCCACCTCTACGTTCGTTGCTACTGATGCCCCTATAGTAGGGGCCACTGCAGGCATTATGCAAGTTTGGCTCAAACGTGCTAGGTCAACATTGTTCTACTTTAAAAATTCAAAAAACATACTCATTAAGCTCATCCCCGACAAGAGCGTGGCCGTTGCTGCACCGGCCTACCTTACTTGAGGAGTAGGTTATCTTACTCCGATCACTAAAACCTCATCTTGGGATGTCTGGTCTCTCTAAACTCCATTGCCCACTGGAGTGTCTTCAAATACTAGCTACTTTGAAATATTATGTCCTTCTTTATCCATGGCAATAAGAATACCTCCTTAACAAAGTCGCCAAATGTAGGAGGGTGATTGTACTCGGGTCTACGAAGAACTGGAATGGGTGAGGCATGACCCACTTGTAACACCCCGTATTTTTATGATATTAAATAATTAGGAGATTTATTATGATTGATTGATTAGTTAAAAAAAAAGGTGAGAAAATTTATAATTAATCCGAATTAAAATAAATATTAACTAGCGTGCCAAAGGTTAATACTTATTATTGATATTTATTGAATATTACTATGTGAATATGTAATATGGAATTATGAAATTTTATAAATTGTCAAGAGTGGGAAATACGACAGTTTGGTACATTAAGCCAGGACGCGCGTATGAGTCATGTCGGGACTAATTTAATGGATTAAAGAAGTAAGTTATTTTTAAGTAACTTGTATGGTCATTTCGAGTGTGCCATTGAGTCCTTAAGGGTCGAGATAGTAAAAAAAATTTACTCGGGTATTTTATTTGGACTCTGGAATGTTTTTAGGCCTAACCGGAACCCTATAGGGGTATTTGTATCCTTTAAATTTGTGGGGAAATATTATGGACGAAAATTAGGAAATTAAATATGGATGTACGTGGGTTAGAGGGAAGTTATCAGTTCTAAACCTACGAGAGAGAAAAGAGAGAGGCACAAAGGAAGAAAGAAGGAACCATATGAGTTCTTGGTGAATAACTCAAGAACTTACACCAAAAATCTCACCAAAGCATAGATCGGGAGATGAGGAATGCACCTATACCAACAGCACTAGTGGATCAGACCTTCAAAAGTGAGGCAAGTGTTTATTACTTGCTTTCTTATAGCACCATTTATGTTCATGTTAGTGTAGGATTGTAGAAACCATGCTTACACATAATTTTGGGGAAATTAAGGAAGTTAAATTCTTAATCTGGTATGAAATTGAGGATAAATTGATTTATCAATTGGTGTAGAGGAAAAATAATGATGTTTTATGTTTAAATGATGAACTAATCTATAAGTTACATGTTCTTGGTTGGAGATTTATGAACTAGGGTTCTGATTTGTTAAATTGGGAATTTTGGATTCTATAGATGAATTATGATGACTTAATGCTTCTAAGTTAGGAAAAATCATTTATACATGTTAGAACATCAATTAGGATTGTTATTTTCGTGTTTGGGTTGAGGAATTTAGAGGTTTTAGGACTGAAATTCCAAGGAAGACAAAGCAGTAGTAGGAAAACGTAACAGGTCTGGCCAAAACAGAGAAAAACTCCATCTCGTTCGAACGAGATGGAGTCTGGTTCGAACGAGAAGCATGGTCGTTCAAATGACCTGTTGATTCATTCGAACGACATCAGGTTTCTTTCGAACGACAGTACCAAATCTAGAAAATTCCCAGTCCAATCGAACTTCAGTTACTCAATTATTTTGAGTGAGGGAAATCTGTCAGTTGAGGATTTGTAGTTCAGTGCAGAATTAATTGGGAAATATTCCTAGGATAACACTTTAATATTTGGATAGGTGAAATAACCTTTGGAATTTCGAGAGAGTGACTAATCAAATTAATTACATAATAAATAGTAATGAGAAGAATACTACGTATGGAAAAATATATGTATGTATTGGGTGAATACCTGTATTTTAATAGGACGTGGGAACGCCTATTATTATTATTATTATTATTATTATTATTATTATTATTATTATTATTATTATTATTATTATTATTATTATTATTATTATTGTGTGTATAACATACCTACGCTACTTGATATCGGGAGGAGGTTTTCGCGTAGTGTACAGTCTTATTCTGGGTGACCCAATGGGGGGATATTTGACTTGTAACCAGAGCATATGAACTTGGATACGTGTTATCTGAGATGTAGGATAGTTTCGACGGCTGAATGGGAGCATAGGTATATGCGTGACCCATTTGGCTGGTGAGTATACTCGCCTCCAATATTTGTGCTATGAGATTTATGGTTCGTGAGAGACGCCGAACCAATTGTCCTTTACGCAGTGAGCGATGCATCGGGACACGATAACAGAGTATGCATTGCGCCAAGTGGTCCTAACCAAGGTCGCAGGATTTGTATGTATATGTATAGGGATGATGTGACTATATGTATATATGTATATATTTGTGAATAATTCTAATATGTGAAATTAGCAAACTTATAAATGCTGGTAAGCAAAGAATTTTCACTGGATAAAAGAATTACTATCAGAACAGTGAATGTAATATACGGTTAATTGGAATAAATGATCTTAATTACGTATTGTATGGGCGATACGGGTTACTCCCTTGAGATATATTTAGAAGTGTAAGTCTATGATCTAGTTGGGAGCCTTATGGATAACTAGGTTAGGATATACGTACGTTAGGCATGCAAAATAGTGGAGAGATGAGAATCTCATGTGAGAGTTCGAAACTAACATGCACATAATAATTACATTATTGCATTTTTAAATACTTGCTAAAACAAATATTTTTACAACTCGGGCTCTAACCCATTTCTTTCTATTCTTCTCTCTTGGATATATATATATATATATCAAGTGCCCAGCCATAGGGTTACCAGACTTAGACGCATGGATCATTTAGCGAGATACAACGGTTGTGGGAGTTGCAGGTTGTTGCATTAGATACCTCTATCAGTTCTTTCTGTTCCTTTTCAGACATTTCTCTTTGGGCTTGTTTCACCCATCTTCATTCATTTTATTAGAGATTATAGTCAATTTACGTTAGTACTTTATTTCAGTTAAACTTGCGGATTTTATGGTTTGTTGGTTTTAGACTTAGAACTTGAATGTTTTATCCAGTCTGATGTATTTCAGTAATTGATTCATATCCAGTATTTATTTTATTCTTGTGGAATGTGAGTACCTTATATTTTAAAGAATGGAAATTTATTAATGGATTAATTGGGTATTACTAAATTGGAAAAATGTTTTGACACTTAGCTTAATTATTTATTAGGTGATCAATAGTATTAAATGTTTTCGACAGTGATGCTAAGAATGAACCCACCGAACATTATGTTTTAATTTTAATAAAGAACTGATCACTCGATATTTATTTAGGCTGGGTGTCACACCACTTCTACAGATGCTGTCTTCAATGCCTTCAAAGTCTCAAGAGCATCTCCAGGAGAAAATCTTCCACTTCTGGTAATAATGGAGTAATGACTGCGACCTTTTTCCTGAAAAGTCAGTGGAGAATAGGAAATGTCACAAGTAATAATGATGTCTGAGAGAGAGATATCTCCTGAGAATGATGGCTATAAAAAGTGGGAGTGAAGAGGCAATCACTTTGACACTTAGAAAGAGAGCCGGGAGAGAATACTATTTCTGGTGCAATTTTGGCAGAGTAATGGTGCAAACCTCAGTTTTCTGTTTATTCTTGAACTTACCAAAGGGTTCTATTTATAGGTATATACTAGGTTTGCCTTGGCGTTTTGGGCGCCAAAAATGTTAGGGAACTTTAGGACAAGTTCTGCAATGTACCTTTTGTCCTTATCTGTCTGTTAGCTGCCTGTCCCCTCTGACAGACGACATCTGGTGCCTACTAAAGTAAAAAATAAAATATGACGACTAATAGTTCCAAAATACGTGATTTGGTAAATATATTTTCAAAGGGTAAATTGTTGTACAAACTTTTGTAAAAATTTGCTAGTGGCCTTGAGGGCCATTCACTAAAGGTCTTTTAAAAAATATTCCTATGAGCAGCCTCTTAGCTACTTACCGATTTATTCTAAGTGTGGGCTGTGTGAGTGACTCCTAAGGTCCCTCTACTAGTATTCTCTCTATGTTAAAGTGAAAAGTTGTTGGGATTTGGCTTTTTCCAACAAACCTTATCTCTCATCCACCAAACCAAAACTCCTAGGGAATCCCAACTAGCCTATTTGAGCCCTGTTTGATCAATCAAGGCTACCTATGTAAGAAAAACAAGAATATTAGTAACTATCTATTTTTAGTAACAACTAAGGGATGCCGCCATACGTGGTGGACCCCCTCGCCCTAAATCATTTTCGGGCATTACTTGAGGGGATGGGGCCACTCGTGTGTGGATCCCGCTTAATTAAATACCGATCGATCAGTTCTTTATTAAATTAAAACAAGATTCCAATTTGGTTCATTCTTAGCATCACTACTGGTACCAAATTTTATCTTTCATTAAACGAAAAAATAGACATGCGAAATAAAAATCATAAATCCATAAACAATAAAACTGAGTCTGAAAATAATGTTGAATAAATAACTAAAAGATTGGCCGTATAAACCATCGGCTACAAAGCCAAATCCAACATAATAATCAAACGAATTAATAAATAAATTTGAAACTAAATCTGAAAGTAAAGGGGTAAGACGCCTGAAATGAAACTGTAATTGAAATAATATCCCTAATCTAGGAATGAAGAAAATATGCATCTAATCCAATCTATTTCATGCATCCACATATGCCGCAGCTGCGTATCCCTGAAATGAAATCTCAAGCTTGGCATCCCTGTGGCTGGACACCTAAAAGGTTTTTAAAAATATTTTGCAGCAAGGGTTAGAAACCAAAATATTTTTAAAATATTTAGCAAATGATTAAGTTTGCAGCAATTAAAAATGCATGAATGCTTTTAATATTTAAGCTAGTGTCGCACTCCCTTGAGATAATACTCATCCCTAAACTATTGTGCACACCTACCTCTTTCCCTTATAACCCTCTTAGCTACACTACTCCGTCTAATTAGCCTTGTTATGAATGTTGCCTGAAAACTTACTCTAGCCCGAATAACTGTTACTAATGATTTATAAGTTATTTTTCACATTAACTTAATTTCTCATCTTTAAATAACTATATAACAATTTCTCTAGTTATATAAAAGTACCATTTCACTCTAGGCATTAGACCCGTATATAATTAACTACACTATTATATACGTATAAATATATTACACATTCACACACCTGTTGTATATATTTATCCATCCTCCTGAGTAAGAACTCACTGGATGCTTTCTCTAAAATGCTATCATCCCAGGTATACTCAATCCAACTCGCATACCACGAGATGGTTCGCTCACACTGAATCATGAAAAAATAATAAACATTGTGGAGGCGATCATAGTTCCCCGAGTGTGAGATTGAATCACACCAAAAGCGTCTCACCTCGAAAAGAATCACAGTAATATATAATGGACACTATGACCTAGGGATTATACTCATCTTGCGTTCACTAGCCAGGAGATTCACCCACATCGCGCAACCTCCTATGATAGCATTAGAGGGGTATGTATTTATAAAGTACGTAACACCGATATTTAAGAACCATATAATATTATATATATATATATATATATATATATATATATATATATATATATATATATATATATACACAATCACACTATCCGTATATATATAATTAATTTAAACTCAGCTATTCTGTGCTTAAGACCCGTAGCACTAACATAAAATATCTGAGCCAAATCCTGAACTCTTAATTTAATTAATTTTACAATTGCGTGTTACTCAATCATAACTCCCAGACTCACTCACTTGGCCCGTAATTTAACCTTTTAGAATTTATCGCATTAAATCCCATTAATAAGATTGACATCCTTACTAATTTATTCTACTTAATACCCTTCTATCACATCCTAGGTATTTACCTCAATTTAATTATCTCACAAATTAAATCCCTTAATTCTCATTTATATTTCCAGGATAATTAAATCCCTTAGTCTTCATTTAAATTTCCAAGCTAATTAAATCCCTTAGTCCTCATTTAAATTTCCAGGCTAAATAAATCCCTTAGTCCTCATTTAAATTTTACAATAAATAAACCCCTAAAGTGTTTACCTAATGAGTAAAGTAAAAAATAAATAAACACCGAACTCTCCAAAAATTGAGACTCACGATCGACCGGATGCATCTGGCAGCCTCTTATCCGAGTGGAATTCGACCATGGTTCCTTCGCCAAGATTTTAAACTTTCACCAAAATCCTCACCCAATGAAACCCAATAGTTAATACGTGATTATACCAGTTCCCAATCCTCAATACATCATTTAACAATAGAAATTTTCACTTTAATCAAGAAATCCACAAGTTGGGTTTTAAAGGGTTTCGTTCAGTCGATCACGAACATCTAAATTTGTAATCCAAATTAAACAACATTTATTACTGGTTTTCTATTGTAAATCATATTTCAATGTCATTGAATCGAAATAACACATCAGTGGAAATCTTTAATCTAAATAAAACTGTCCAAAATCATAAACCCCCACTTTTCATGTTAGAACCCACCCAAAAATGAATTTGACAATACACCCAACATGATATGATTCGAAAACTGCAAATTAAATTAGAAAGCAAGTTAACCACTTGCCTATACTAGTTCGTAGGGTCTGAATTCCTTTGGTGTAGATATTGATTCGACGAAGAACGCACTCGAACTCCTTTGATTTGGCTCCCCAAAATATCCCTACTTTCTCTCTCTTGTCTTATTTGTAGAATTAAGGTTTTGTTTTTGAGTTTTGACTGCCACAAACTTTTTAACTTAGGTTTTATTATGCTAATCCCGAAATTATGCTTGTGGACCAAATTAAAATGGCCCCCGTGTGATCCCGGTCATGCCTAAAAATACCCCGAGACCTATTTACTACCCCCTGGGTACTATTTTCTGACTATCTCGGCCTATCCGAAATCAAAATAGTCTATGCCCGACTCCAGTTCAGATAAAATAATACCCCATCACCAACGCTCGCTATGACGTAAATAAATTATTAATATTCACTTAGTAATTTATATTCTATAAATATAATCATTTACTCTTCCGATTAATATTTAAGTAATTCATAATAATTAATTAAATTAAATTATGACACACGAGTAATTTAAAATAACCGAATTAATTTCATATATAATGCTTAAAAATACGGGGTGTTACATCATGGTGGACCCCCTCTCCTTAGATCTATTTTGGTACTGCTTTTGGGATGGGGGGCCACTCATGGTGAACCCCCTCACCCTAAATCTTGGTGAAGTACTATTTTAGGGATGGGGCCACTCGTGGTGGACCCCTTCGCCCAAATCTTTATTTTTTCCTAATTTGTGACCGAGGTCACTAATTATGGATCTTTTCAGTCTTCAACTCCCTCGCCCTATTTGCCTAGTTTGTGAACTGGCGAGTCGGTACCCCTTTATAAAATTAAATAATCTTCCTGGATGGCTTGTTATATGTTTGAGATCCTTTGGAACATGTGGAAAAGTGAAGTCTGTAGCATAAAATTATCCTTTGCTTTCACCTCTTTCAAAGGGCGACCTGAAACGCTAGATCTAGGCCATCAAAAAGTGAATCCTCCTATTATTTGACCTCCTCCTCTTGATTGTCGTTGAATCCGGTCGAAATAATATAAGGGGACTCTTCCATGAAACTAACTCCTCTCATAGCTTTACTGGGCACAGGAGTGGATGTAAGGATGGATTCGACACCTACCACTGTATAATAAGCAGCTGTGACTTCATGAACAATGGTGAAATTTTTGACCGAAGGGATAGTCAATTTGTACCTGAGAAAAATGTTGGCCGCTCTCCAATGAAGATGAAGGCCGATCGGAGTTCTCTTTTTCCAAACAAGTTAAAGATCTCTCAAATTGACTTGATACTCTTTTGGCTTGCGATTTAATAAGTGATTTTCACCAAAGGTGTAACCAATCAGTTGTGAAAATGTAAGAACTATAGTTTTTCTTTATACAAATGGTGGTTGACCTACTAGGTTTCCCTTTCGTTGAAGGAACCGGAAGACCGTTATAGTTTTCACCATACAAAGACCCCAAAACACAAGGAAGTTCCTCTCAATATCCTTTTGCGATCAGGGCAAGTATATTACTAGATTGTGGGACTTATCCCTATCATAGAAATAATATATATCTACCTATGGGTAAGACCTCAGTTCGTAATAATACCGGATTTCATTGAGGCCAAGTTTTATCCCACGTATTTGGTTGATTGTAATTGTCCCACATACCTAGATTGGAAGTATTCTATAGTAACAGAGTACTTCCACCAATAATGGGTGGAAGGGAAAATGAATTGTCCTTCTAATATATGCACTAATAAAAGAGAAAATTCACAGTTTTGAAGGTCAAGGAGGCCCTCATTCTCTAGTGAAATCCTAATATTGACATTATCAGGAATTAAGTACTTGGTATGAAGTTATGAAAGTCATCCTTGGTTAAAACTTCATATTTCCTTCCACGCCTAGACATGTTGAATATAGGATGAAAGAAAGGGATGAAATTGGAAAGAGTTAGAATATATGGTGAAGACGAAGTCTAAAGAGAGAAAGGGTAGTGAAAATAACTTGTTGAGTTGGAAATGCCTAAGGTATAAGGTTTTAGAAGCCTTATATCTTTTGGCACCAAATAAAATCAGCCAACATATGGTAAATGGATTAGAAACCTGCCCTAATAGTAGCATAGTACATGCGCTATGATTAGTCAAAAATCTCATTGACAGTTTACGATGTTCAAGAAAGGCATGCGTGACAGTAAGTAATCACTACCACCAACTTCTAGAAATGAGCAAGTGAAAAATGGAAATGACAGTGTCGATACACTAATAAAAGACACATGTAAAAATGACACATGTCCATACACTAATAAAAT
Organism: Sambucus nigra; assembly: GCA_949130495.1. Lineage (NCBI taxonomy): Eukaryota > Viridiplantae > Streptophyta > Magnoliopsida > Dipsacales > Adoxaceae > Sambucus > Sambucus nigra. Next base: position 372,555,187 of record OX422208.1, on the reverse strand, counting down.
ACTAGAACGATCAACGTATTGCTCGACCACAACAGTCTTAGGGGGAATTGAAGGGAATGTGTCCGAATGCTTGCCACGTGGCCTTGAGTGGCCAATAAGCATAGTCAGTCATATATCTAGTGGAGAAAAGTAGAAATCTAGGAAGATTAGGTAGATTACGTGAACGACCAGTCCTAATAGGATGGTAACTTATAAATAGGATTAACATAGAGAGACATATAAGGATAGGAATCATGTACTTATTAATAAGGGCTACCTCACCAAATTTGAGGGTTTTGACTTGTATATTACACACGATGACTTGGAATCTAATCTAGCAACCCTAACACTCCAATTGTCTTTTGTTCTTCTCGCAAATGAACTACTCTTGTAGGACGATCTGCCGAACCACATACATCCCGTGTTATTTATTTATTGCATTCATACTTTTGGGGGCTAATTTCTTTTATTGTGGGTTTCATATTCCCTACATATATGTAAAATTGTTGTTGATGTATATTTGACTTTAATGTATGCTCGATTTTATTCTATAGATATATTATAATATATAATACACACGAAAGGCCATTTTAGACATTAAAAAATTATAGCTAGGGATTAAACTCAGAAGTCTCAAATTTTATATAAATAATGTGGTTGGGTCTGTTTGTAAATGTTTGGCTAAAGGCGTGGGCGAATCTACATTGGGACAAGGGACAACTGCCCCCTGAGATTTCCAACAAAAAAATGAGAAAAAAGTCCATATATATATATATATATATATATATAAATAGAAATATATATATAAATAGAAATTTAAAGGTCAAGAATTTAAGGTATCCTAAACAATAGGGTTAAAAAGCGTAATATTATGTTTGAAAACAAAACATAATATAAATACTCTCTCTTTTCAGCATCACTATTTGTATTTCTCTACCTTCTATTTTCTCTCCCATTTCTCATTTTCTCTCACAAAGTCACGACCACAAAAATGACCGGACCTTCTCTCCCCTTTGTCGCCGCCAACCTTCCGCTATCACTCCTCTCCTATTATAGTTTACATTAAGCTATAGTGGGTATGTTGATTTGCCTTTTTTGACAATATAATGTTGATTTGTCCATTTTTTCATAGTATAATGTTGATATGCCCATTTTTTCTTGAGTTGATACTATTGATTATTTCTTTATAATTATATTGTACACTAGTTTCCTTTATAAATTGATATGTAGTAGACGGAGTTTAATGTGCCCATTTGTTTTTTAAGGTTTAAATTAAATAACAGTCAAGACTTCAAAGTTTAAACTACATGTTGTTACAAGTGCAAACATATGTTAATTTTAGGAATTTGAAATGAATGTAGGGGGTTAAAGGCTTCAATCATTTTTTTGTATATTTCTTGCTTGATATGAACTTTTGTATAGATTTTTTCTTTTTAGTACTCAATTTAGAACTTAATACACAACATTGTGTGCCAATTCAATTTTTCTCGCGTAATAAAAATCCACACTTATATTTTCGCCCCTGGACTAGAATACTGGATCCGCCATTGGCTATAGGTTAAACCACGTACTTTTAATCGAAAAGAAGAGACCATTCACTTTGTTTCTATTCAACGTTGAGTCATTTTACATACTTTTACTTATTACTCTAAGACTATAATGACCTTGTATTATTGGATACTAAATGCATAAGTTCATTCTATCTTTTAAAGGTAACTCTAAAATTATTGAAATCCCATCACAACCTTAAGATTCAGTAGATGGAACTAGGTTCTACTGGAAAAACCATGCTTCATAAGATATCAAGCTTCAACTGCTCTGATTCATATGAAAATATCGTATCCGCTATCTCACCCTCCTTATTACTATCATAACATATTCACTACTTTTTAAGAACCGACATTATCGATTAAAGTATCTTTCATTGTCCATGGTAATGAAAATAATTAATCACTATCATAGACAAAGTCAACCCTATTATTTATGAATTATGTGCTTTTTGTATTTTATCAATTTAAAATATGAAACATAACATATTTCTACAATGAAAGTTAGACCAATATAAAGCTTACAAATGAATAAGATGAAAATATTAAGTTGAATGTTGGACACTCTGTCCTTAACACAGAATTCGCCTCCGCTAATGTTGCTTACGGATGAAATCAATGGGGCTCAGCCTCTTAAGATAAAATAATCACGACACATGCAAGAAGCACTTCAATGTGCGTGTCCCATGAACTAATTATATTTGATATTCACTTCCAATCGATTAGGAATGGAAATTATTGAAACAAATTTTATCTCCATTTTTAAAAAATGAAGACAAGTCTTATATTTATAGGCAAAAATCTATTCTTTCATGAAAAGATGTCTCTTTTTGTTAACAGTAATTTTAGGGATGTTTTTCACTAGCAATCACAAATAATTGTGACAGTCGTGACCTTTAGCGATGGTTATATAGTGAACACTCACAATCTTTAGGGATAGTTAAGAAAAATCATCCCAGGAAATTAAATAAAATTCTCAACAATTTCATAAATATATGGGGTACTTTGAAACCAAATTTTTAATTCATCGTTTGTCTGTTTTTAACAAATTAATATACCATGTGACTCCTCTTGCTATACGGAAAATGTACGTACATTGTCCCATTACGTTTGGTGTGTGGATCTCACTTTTATAATGGCTCAAAGTTAACGCAAAAAATTGATCAAAATAATAATTTGTGTAAAAAACAAAATATTTTCCAACAATTCCCCACATGAATCAAATTTGGGTGAAGAATCAAATGAACATGAAGACAAAATTATAAAGAGTATCAGTGGAAAATATATGCATCGGTAAAGATAGATTTTGGTCTTGAATCGTTCCTAGTGAGAGACGATTGGGTTTATTGGAGAATCAATGAACTCAATGTCTAGAATTGATCAATTTTTTATTTAAATCGAGACAATAGATTTCACACAGTCCTTCCCTGAACATTATTGGTTATATTATTGTGTCCATTTTCTCCCTTGACACCTCTTAGTTTCATGAGTGTGTTAGAGAGTTTAAAATTTCATGATTCTCATAGAATAGGACCCTTCCCATTCACATAGGTGATTTTAATTAAGATTATCCTATTAATATCCCATTTAACCATTATGTTCAAGATATAGAAATCATTAAAAATAAAGTTTATCTTATTACACATGACAGATTGTGCATTGACTCATCCTAGGAATGGGAATAAGATATATTTATCTTCTCCGTGCTAATCGAGTCACACATAATTAAGTTGTAACATTGAGCTTATTTCTTTGGATCTCTATTCATTTAGGTCGTGTTTCCATTATGTCTATCTTAAGTATTCTTATAGGCTTAATCCCATTCCACTTAATGATGTTTCATCTGTTTCTGTTTAGCAAATACGCAGTTATCTTAATAGGCCTAATTTTATCACTAAAAGAGAGTGATTTCTTTATAGTTATGTGTCATGAATAACAAGTCGTGGCATTCTATATTATTCTATGCCTTTTAGAAAAATGATTATCAATCACAACAATAAGAATTAGAAATCATTATCTAGGATCATCCTCTTTAAAATTTTCAAAGGTACCTTGATTTTTAGAAAATAATATTCATATTCAATAATTAAAGAGGATTTCCAAACAATAACACCTCCAATTTTCTTATTTATCCACTTGGACTACGAACCTCTACAGTAATAAATCTTGCTTAAGAGAAACTTATGATTTCCGTATGTTTATGCCACTACTATCTTGGTAACCATATAAAGATACTTAACTAATTATTTATACTTTAAAGTCTTTGATCCATTATATCCATTTCGAAGATTTGTGTACACATTTAATACTTTTCCAACCTTGGGATACGATAAAAGAGATTACATATTAATTGGTGTCCAATGAATCAAATATATATACACTTCTCAAGACAGATGCACACTGGAGAAACTATAATATATAACTACATATACACAATAAATGAATACACGTTCAATGGTCTTATTCCTATTTTCAATAAGACTCATGTCTTGTTCCTATTTTGGATAGGTAACATTGCCTTTGTAAACACCCCACATTTATAAAAGAATATAAGATGGTTCTTGACCTTCCCCATATCCAATAATAGCTTATTGTGGGTCGACGCATTGGGAATATAAGATATGTAGTTCAATGCTTCCCCCATAATTTCAAACCTAAATTTGAAATTATATTCAAAAGTAAATTTTATTTACTACATATATTCTCAACCTACAAAGGGTTTACTTCCCAGTTAGAATGAAATGAGTTTATCACATTAAACCACGTGCCGGTGCATTTAATGTTTACCTGGATAACACACGTCGATTTAGAAGGTATCAATCTTTTTCGATATGTGAAGAGATATTTAACTAAGAAACTTTTATATGTTTCTATACTTTTGTCAGTTTGACAAGTAATCCTTCACACAGACGTTTTAAGGTGTTTATGATAAAAAATAAATAAATACTTAAGTTTTATCACTGATATTATATTTTCCTCGGAACCATTTGAACATAATTTTATGAATATATATAAGCCATGAAAGGATCATTGACGAAATTACTTTCCCTTAATATTTCCATTCTAAGACACCTTTTTCTTAGTTATACCCAAAAGTTTTCAAAGAGATCATAATTTGATTCTACATTCTTTAAAGCAGTTGTGAAACCGCTCGGTTCCCTTAATCATTTCCATGGATTAATGATTTAATTCTACTGTTTTTAAGGCAGTCATGAAACAACTTGTTTTTGAATCTTAAATCATAAATCCAATGAATAGATCTGTAATCACACCACACTAGTTTGTTGTCATTGAAGAATACATTTGACAATAAAATACACAAACACATTAATTTGAAGGATAAAATTATTCCAAGATGAATTTATTTAATATAGAAAGACATATTTCACTTTAAATCTACCAAACTTTACCTTATTCAAAATGTATTGTTCAATTCATGACAATTTACATTATTTTTTGTCATTCTCCAGTAAATTATTTGTTACATTAATAATATAATACTTCACAAAATGTTGTATTTTGCACTCAAAAATTAATTTAAGTGATGATGCATTAACTTTAAATCACAAATATTATTACATCACTTTTTATTGACTAACCATATCAAGTTAGCCTACACGTGATAATGTCATGTACTTAATACACAAAACAAGTAATTAAATAACACAAAATAAGTAATAAAATATATAGATGTAATAATTATGTCATTATAGTCCACTAAAGAACTATACAAATTGTCTAAACACATGATAAAATATATGACACCACACACATTATATAATCACATATATTATTAAGTTACTACATTACAGACATGCGACCAATCACATAATCAAAGATGTGATAGAAATTTAACATGTTGGGTACACACATAATCACACATAATTACACATGTGACTATCACGCGATAATACACATCACTACCATGTCACTATACATATGGCACAACATCAATTGTAATAAACTCATTGCACAAATATATATTAACCGCAAAATTTTGAAACAAGACACCCCCTATTTACAACAAAAAAATGACTTTTGAATGTTCAATCCCCTAAAATAAATAATTTATTGATTTCTAATTGCAACAATCTCATACCATTGCATTACAATACATAACTTCAATTAAGTAATAACTATTAGTGATTATGTCTTCTAAAGAAGAAAAAATAAATAATAGTGATACATTGAATTACTATATTTGTGCACTATTACATTAAAATTAAGAATGACATTTAACATTATGCACCAATTTTATAAAATCTCATTCCAAAAGAAAATTCATGTTCCAATTGCAACTTGCAAAAGAATGTAAAATTTAATTTTGAAACATTAATAGGCAATATGCATTAAGTCACCCGATAAATAGAAAACATTCAAATAAATTGATAATTCCTATTAGTAGGGAATAATCCAAAAAATGCACCACTTATCAAAAGCTATAGAAGTTCTGAAAAGCCAAAACGTTTCAAAGTATTGGAGTTCATATACTCATGTAATGGCACCAGTAATATTTAGGATTTTTATACTAAATGTTGTTAGAATTATGGCCATTGGTGCATGGATTGTGAGAAGATAAAAGCATTTGAAAATTTTCATATGCAACACATGGCCATCAAATTGAAAGGAAAATTTAAAAACTATTTTTTAATTGAAGAGTTACAATGGTCGTACGTTACAATCGATGCTTTGTTCCTCTCATTGTCATCCAAGTCATATATATATATATATATATATATATATATATATATATATATATATATATATATATATATACTCTAGTCAATCAATAACAAACAGAAGGGTATGAAATTTAAAAAGACATTATCGTTACTTGGATTCTTTTGTTTGTGCACTCATTCATTAATACACTAATTATAGTGGCTACCGTTTAAATGTTAAAATATTCCATGCATGGTTCATCATTGAAATTAAATAATGTACCAATATCACTGTGGATATCAAAGGCCATGACGACACCCACTTACAAACAGTCAACATATCAAAATGGTGGGAAATGGATATGCGTCCTTTTATTTAATTTACAGTGACTAAAATTACTAAGACTGAAAATCTCATCATATTCAAATGTTAAGCAAAAATTACTTTGTAAAATTATCTTCACCAATGGCAACCAAAAGGCAATGGACACATGTTAGATACCAAATCAGAATCATTCACATTTGTGAAAGTTCAAGTATTCTAAAGGAACTAGTTAGATAACATATATAACACGTCTCCTTTAGAGTATGTACAAAGAGACAAAACACGTCAGCACGAGTTATCTCTAATAAACATCAATGACCATAAGTTGAAGAATTAAGTATTTTATTCCAAAATTCACTGCGGTAAAAAAACCCACTATATTAACATCACATTTTTGTGGGAACCAGAATTACGATAACACGTTCACTGCTCGACATGAATCTTTAAGCATCTTGTGCACTAAGTTGATGAAGGGTCCAAGTCACGGAACACTCGCACATTTTGATCACTCGATCAAATTGATAAGGGATAGGCTCGAACTTCTAAGAGTAGCTTCTAACAAAACTTAGGGCTCTCTTAAGCTTCTTTATAAATGTAAACTCGGCCCTCATTGAGAGAGGCATGCGATATTTTATCGTCGAGAAGTACTACAAATGTACCAACCAGTTCTCTGAGATAATAAAAGAACAACCGCCAAACCCTATGGACGTAAGCACGTTGCCGGACCACATATATCTTGCATTATGTCTTTTTGATCTTTTTTCTTTCAATACTTATTTTAATTTAGCTTATGTGCATTGAATACAAACATTGTGGGAAATTACCACCTATAATTGGGGTTGTCTGTAGGAAGCGATATGTTCCATTAGCTAAATTCCTAGGATGTCTTACTCACCCAAACAAGATCATATGAATATAAATGACCAGGAGGGTCATCAATAACACAGTTATGGAGACCTAGAGGGTTATCCCCTTGACTATGGCTATCATGAGGACCAAGAGGATCTCCAACTAACCCCTCCCTCTCAGAGGGTTAGAGACGAGATTGGTGAGTATTACCAATCCTCTAATGCTTGTTACTGTCCTCAGGAGGATAAAATAGTGAACAATAATGAGCATGAATGATCCAACTAGATCTCAAAGGTCATTGACAACTATGAGAAATGCCTCTAAGATGAAAGGGCTATCAACAGGCTCCAATAGGAAAAAAATGTCATGCTCTAACGGTGCCTAAAGAAGCTAAAGAAGGAATTCCACAAAGAGAAGAGCACCTCACGAACTCCTAGTCCTTTGGCGAGAAAATCTCCCAACCAAGGAAGGAGCACTCAACGACAAAGGATTCTTATGCTCGTCGAATGTTTCCTAAATGGAGACCACACCTCGATGATCGGTGAAGAGACAGAGAGATCTATGACTTTTTTTATAAGCAATGTAAAGCGACACACATCCCATAAAGAGGCTCGTACTAATAAGGAGCTCATCGAAAGAGCACTCATCTGCCAAAAGAAATCACCTTTTTGCTAATCTACTGAAAAGTTTGAGCCTCCCAAGAAGTTTTCTTCACCAAGATTTAAGATCTATAATGGAAAGACTGAGTCCACAGATCACATCAGGAAATATCACGAGGTGATGATGCTATGGAACACTAATGAATGATTAATGTGTAGAATATTCCCCTCTAGTCTTGGAGACACTACCTAAAAGTGGTTTGAGAAGTTTCTATACCAATCGATAACCTAATTCAAGTAACTGGTCGAGTCCTTCACAATAAGATTTATTATAATCAACACCCATTTTAATTAGATGGATTCATTTTGATGACAAAGAAAAATCCCCAAGAAACACCGAAAGTTATTACAAGGGAATTTAAAAAGATAATTAATTTACAATAAAATGACAAATATTGCTAGATCAATTGCGCGATAGGGATGGCTCATTCGTTGAACTCTCAACTCTAGTAGGTGTAACATCTAATGCGTAAAGAGTAACAGTCGTGGACATACCTCTGATCCTCGATGACTCCAGGGGACTCACCCTATCGACTAAGTGTTGTGGTCGATAGAGTTCATAATCTCCATTAAAGTCGTAATCACCGAGATACTTCCTTATTAGGCTAACTAGGAGGGTATTAGTGATCAAGGCAACCTAGGACATACCAATGACATAACTCAGAATCATGTAGGACCTTTTCCACTCTGAATGCATTAAGCTAACCATTTTTACACCCAACAGTTTGAGATTCGTTTAGGGAAGAATCTATGCTGATAAGGGCCTTATCATAACCATCCATCCACATCTTGTGAGGTTGTTTATGGAACTAGGATATGAGACGATCAATATTCTCGAACAAACTTTTGATGGTTGACACCTTATTGAGCAAATTTTTATTGGTCTTCCCGATCTCTTCTGCTAGATAACATTCATTCTGCCATTAGGAGGAGGATTGGCCCTTGGCAGTTATGACTTTATCATTCAAAGCCTTTGTAAATTTCTCTATTTCCTCTATCAACTAGGCGGTCTCTTCTTCTAAAAAGGAAAAGCTCTTTCTACCCTATTTATTTGATTTGGATTTATTAAGTCCTTCGAGCTGAACCCTCAGATCATTGTTCACCTTCTCAAGAATAGTGGCGACCTCATTAGTGCCTACCAAATCGGCATGCAGAATGAATTTCCTTCTGAAATGATCAAAATCAATGGGGGAAACTTCTCATCAATTCCACTCTTTATATTCAAGTTGTTGAGCTTCTGTTCAAAGTCGACCTTCAGATTGTCTAATGACTCCTTATAAATTCTTTGAGCAATGAGAATCATATCATGGAGAGAATAAATATCTGTAACCTCCCTATGAAATTGGCAACGAAGATCCAAATATGCCTCTTTTGGTTGAGAAGAAATGTTAAGACCTAAGTGTTGGTCAAGATCATCATCCTCATCATCTTTATCATGGCCAACAATGAACAATCTTCCACGTCTTTCCTAAAAATTATTTTGAGCAGCGACCAATGCTGTAATTCTTACATTAAAATGCATAAAGAAGTGATTGGATATACGATATTGTGAAACAAAAGAATTTTTTTTGCAAAAATAAGACAAAGCGACAACGGTGGAATGAAAACATGGATTTTATTAAAGAGGATCACGAATGAGGAACGACCCACATCATTCGAGAATAAAAAAGGAAATATAATATTACTTAATCAAAGCCCTCAGGGGCTATTTAATCGACCTTCTCCTTCTAGTCTACCCGGTTAGAAGCCAGGACCTCACTTTGATCGGTGCTGACTTGTACTAGATTGACCACTTTATCGCCATTATGACTAGAAATCTTCCATTTCTCTCAAATTATATGTTAGAGAAAATTATAATCGCTCAGTTTATTTTTATTTTACTTATGCCGTTACAACCCACTGCACCTTTATTACCATTCTGAAGTCTTCAAAGAGAAATCATTTGTGACATTTGCAAGATTTAAGATCGTTCATCACAACTTTACCCGATAAGAGATACGAGGTGGTTTGGTAAAGCTTGAAATATTTAGGGGTAACTGTTAAATAGAGTTTATTTGATAGATTTCTTTAAAATGGTTTTTAAAATATTTTTGAAAATCTCTCTAGTTCGTTAGAACGACTTCACAAGTCGTTTGAACAAGTTCTTGAGGGCCATTAGAACGAGTTTTCTACGTTCAAACAAGATCTAAAGGATCATATTTTTCGTCATTTTTGGAATGTCATTAGAAGTCTTGTTGGAAACCGTTCAAATGCGATTAGGTACTTCGTTCGAACGAGATGTCAATTCATTCGAACTAGTACGCATGTTTTTGTTTTTTTAAAATAAATCTTTTATAATCTATAATCCCTATCTCTTTGTAATAACTTTCCCACTAAATAGATATGAGGGTTTAGACTTTCCTTTAAGACTTTTTAGAGTTCTTTTTGTGACCAAAATCTATAGTTTTTTCATTCAAACACCTTGGATATTTTAGGATCACTTTTCCAACCAAGAAGAACACAATCCAAAGTTCTAAACCCTTATAGAGAAATTCTTTGATGCTAATTTCTGGAGTCGAGGATCTACGGCTGAAGAAGATCGAAATGACGTATTCCAAAGGCTGATCGGTGGATACCGAAGGGAGATATACTTCTTGTGCTTGGTGCTAGACTACAGTAACGAATACTCTTATGCGTTATACTTAGTGGATTTCTAAGTAGTTTGTAAGTCATTATGTTCTTGTCTTATCTTTAACAGTGCAGAATTAAAAATTATGCCCGAAAGGGATTTTTCCTTTATTTCTTATTCTTTCAGTTTGGTTTGGAGATTTAGTTTGAATTTATTTTTACACAATATTGCATGTTCACTTCAAATTAAATTAAGATATAATTTGGTAAAATCTGAATCTTTGTATATGTGACCTAAAGATAAAACTGAATCCATATAACCCGTGCTTTCTCAAATTGGTATCAAAGTGTGTTACACTAATATATCGTGTGATCTTTAAATTGGGAATATATGGATTAATTTATATATTAGACTACCTATTTTTATGGGTGAAATTATATATATTAGAAAGCTCGAATGAGATCGACTCTGAAGTCGATTGATGAGAAAGTCTAATTTGTTTGTGAATAAGGGTGGACACCACCCACTGTGACTAACGACGATGTCGTAAGTCTTAAACATGTCATTGTCTGGATAAAGGATGATTTCAAATGGAGTTATTTTTACCCTCGTGGCTTGAGCACCATTTTTGGTGCAGTAACTCCCGATGAGTTTTGTTGCATTATGATGTGTACCACGTCTAAGGAAGTGTAAGATACCCTCCAACTCACTCATGAGGTTACCAGCGATGTGAAAGATTCTAAGCTATAAAATCTCACCACATATTATGAGATTATTACTATGCTAGAATTTGACACTTTTGATGAGTTTTATGTTAGTTTATTGGATATAGTCAATTATTATTTTAATTTGGTGTGAAAATTCCTAAGATGAGAGTTGTGTAATGTCGTCCCGTTTTATTCCTAAAGTCATGATTCTTAATTCGTTGGGAATTTTAGATATGCTTAGGTTAGAACAACTCGTAGGAGACCTTTAAAATTACGAAATCAATATGTTCCCCAAATTCAAAAGTAAAAGAAAATAAGTATTGCTTTGAAATCCGATTCTAAAACTAAAAAGGAAAAGTTTTTTTTTATTCTAATTCTGAGTTTGATTTTGAGCTTGATGATCTTACCTCGTTTGCCAAAAATTTCAAAAAATTTCTGATTTAACAAAGAAATTTTTTTCAAAGAAAATAAAAGTTTTGAGAAAAATAAAAATGCTAGTAAGGGAAAGAATGCTTATGATAATGATCACATGAGATGTTTTGAATGTGACGGGACAAGGAACAAATCACATGAGTGTCCCACTAGGCTAAAGAGACAGTACAAAGGCAAAGCTTCATACAAAGTCACTTTTAGTGATAGTGAAGTCGAATCGGTGGATTCCGAGAATAAATCACCACATGAACTTTGTTTTGTGTTCATGGCCAGTTAGGTTAGTACTTTGAGTTAGTTCCACGCTAGTAAGGACATTTCTAAACATGATAGCCTAAATAATTTATTAAAAAATTATAGAGAGAGTGAGAGGGATGAGGATAATTTGAGTGTGGGATAAGGTGAACTCCAACGCGGCAACGAAAAACTTTACAAAGAGTATTTGAGAAACAAAAAGCAAAATAGGAGTTTGACTCTTACAATGTATGATTTAAAGAAAGAGGTGAGAGTTTTGAGAGAGTGTTAGGCATCGGTGAGTCAACTCGAGAAGTTAAAATTTTATTTGTGTGAGAAATTGATTGTGGTTGGTAGGGAGAAGATTAACTTGCCCAACACTGTGGCTATTCTTAAAATAGATCTTCAAGATTCATTGAGGAGTCATTGAAGCCCGTATATCCTAACTTGAGAAAGATCTCGAACGTGACCGGGGAGTGAAGGTAACTTTAAAAGACACATCCAATAGGTTGGAAAGATGTTCCTTAATCTCGCATTAGGTTTTAATGAAAGTCAAGGAATAGGTTACGGCGATGCATCCACTTCTAATGCTGCACCCTAACTGGTTCCCTAGTTTGTAATGGATCCTTATGGGCCTCGACCTAACCCTCCAAGGAGACCTAACCCACTAAGGAGAGATCATCCTGGGTGTTTTAACCAACGTATACCCAAGCCTGTTTATGTTTGTTCCCATTGTAAACAAAATGGTCACCTTAAGGAGTTTTGTTTTAAGTTAGGGAGAGTTTCACTCAAGCTTGTTCCCCGATAGTCTCCCATACGAGTGACACACAGGTTCTCGCACGCGCTCCCACACATGTTACTCCATATGCTCCCATACACGATCATAGATACTTTGATAGTTTTTGAGATCAAGTTGAGTTTTTGGTCAAGACTTATCCATATTTAATAGGGTAGTTTCAAAGGATGTCTACTCATTTTGAGAACACCTCTTAGACTAATGATTGTGATAAAGAATTTGCATCAAGCATAGGGTGATTATCTTATTTCTATTATTTATCCCTATTGATAGATTGTATTTCTATGTATTTTATGTTTATATATGTTTTTATTCTGAAAAATCTTAAAAAATCCAAAAAGTTTTCTGATTTTTAAGATAAAGTTTGAAAAATTCCAAAAAGATTTTATTTCTGATAAAATTTTGAAAAAGATAAAAAGTTTTTTGTATTTTTTCCCACCATATATGGATGTTAATTTAAGATGTTTGAAACACAATTGCATTCCATCAATTCGTGTGACGTTTTCATGGTGTTCTGATACATGGCTTCGTTTCTTTAGTGTGCTTAATAATACGTGGCTAGCATTTCGTTGTTCATTAATGATCACTTTTTACATGCTAGACTTTTATTACCTTTATTGCACACATGCACGGACTTTTTGAACATTGTACTTTCTTATCATATGTCGAATATGGTGTTCTATACTCAATAGTAATTAAAAAAAAATGCAATATAGATAAGTTGTGCTTATAAGAACTATTGCGTGGATTTTGTTTCCCCAAAAAATTATTTTTTTGTTAGGCAATGGAAAAGGGTTACGAAGGAGAAAATTCTCTTTGAGTTAAAAGGCACCATTTGCAAAAGAGCCTAAAAGATTAACGACACATGAAAACAGAATTGCCAAGGCCATTCTTATTTCATTGATGCTCGCTACACATGAGCACTTGATATATTCAAAATTTGAGAGTGAATTCGTACAAATGTGATATTTTGAGGGTGTTATAAAGTAAAAGATAAATGGGTTTGCACAAAAGACTCTCCTGAAAAATATTAAATAGTTTGGCATTATTGATGTGAGAAGCATTTAAATTCAAGGCATGTTGCATAAGTAGAGTCAATTTCATTTATGTTCAACATTATTACACCTATGGTTGAAATTGAGTTCTTTCTTTAGAAGTATCTGTGACATCCCGCCTAATTAAATACCGGGTGATCAGTCATTTATTAAATTAAAATCAAGGTGAACGGTTGGTTCATTCTTAGCATCATCATCGCAAAAATAAATTTCCAATTTAAACACCTTAAATAATTAAGCTAAGTGTCAAAATAATCTAAAATCTTATTTGCATTCTATTTAAATCCAGATATGAAAACCTTTTTAAATAATTGAAAATTTTAGAGTCACGTAAATATGAAGAATGGTAATAAACACCCAAGAGTTCAACCATTCAGATAAGCCAATACCAAGTTTTAAAACTATAAATGAAGTATTCCAGACAGTAATCAAAACCCAAAGAGTACAAAATACTGAAATTTAAATAATAAACAAAAAATCTCTGACAATTTCAACTGAATAGGGTAACGGGCGACACATGCCCTAACTGTGAAGTACTAAAACAGGAGCTGAATCAATGAAGAGGTCGTCTAAAACAAAGGCCTGCAACTCCCACATAAGATGCAGCGCGTCCAATCCAAGGAACGATGCATGACTCCCCTGTTGCTCGGCACCTGTAATACATATACATATATATACAAGAGACAAAAAGACAGGAAACGGGTTAGAGTCCGAGTGTAAAACAGTTTTAAAATTAGTTTAGCAAGTATTAAAATGCTTACCCGCTAATGCAACAACCATGTTAGTATGTGACACGCTCTTGAGAATTCTCACCTCTCATCTAGTGTGCACTCCTACCGTACTAATAAATCTCATAAGTTTCTCTAACCTATTATCCATATGATTTTATCATGGGAAAAGCAAGGTTATGATATTTACTTTAGGAAATCAATCTTTTCAAGATTTCTTACGTTATTTAGAAACAACTCAGTACCGTTATAAAGTTCCCGAACACTTATAATAAAGTTGAAGCATTTATTCATTACTTAACTACTTATACGCACAGTAGAAAGTTCCCATTAGATAGACGTATATATATATTAGTCACACATATAATATATATATACTAACAGCACCCCACATAAAATCTATGGTGCTGGCATACTCTGCTATCAAGTCCCCGTATAACTCAAACTAAGGGAAATACTAGTTCAGAATCACTCTCGAACTGTATTAACACAACACACATAAAATAGAGGCGAAGCATAGTTCCAAGTCACTAAGGGGTCAGCACAACCCCCTCACGCCTCTTAGGACCGTCTGACTATCATTCTCCGATAGCCTGTACGAAGGAATCCTATGTTCTAGGGTACAAGTCAATATTCCCCATACAGGTCACTTCAGAATAAGACTGTCCCGGCGTGGAAACCTCCATGATAGAAAGTAGCGCAGTTATGATTAAACACAGATATTCAAATAATATATTTACATGCACTCATATATATATTTACATAAATCAGCTAGGTACGCCCACGACCCATAACATTATTCTAGCCATGCGTAACATATAACGCTCGAGTTCTTACATATAAGTAAATCACTATTTTTTTACTCTATTAAGTATAACAAATCCTTAAGTACTTCTTGAATCTAGAAGTGTATCCTCTCAATATAATATAAAATTAGTTGGTGCACCCTCACTACTCTACTGGTCTAATTCTTCCTTAATTCTCACAAGATATACTACAATGTACGGACGATTTTCCACTAAATTTATATTCCCGAAACCCCATGGTTAAATCACATATGAATCGTATCACTCGAACCTTGCCTACAATCCTACTGGTCTTTCCCAAGTCCCATTATGATAAATAAAATATGTATAAGGGTTCCCACAAAGTGGCACAGGGTTAATCATTAATAATAAAGAACAAGTTTCAAAATTCAGAAGAGATCAATCTATCGAAGGGAGGGGTTCGATCGACCGATCCAGTCGATCAATCGACATTCAAGGTCGATCGATCGATCGCCCAGATATTTCCCAGATTCTGCATATACTATCCTACGGATTTTTATCACCAACAGTCCTCAAAACCTCTATCAATTTCGTCCAAACTCTCAAAAAACATTACTACTGGTACTATATACCTAACAACATGATTTCCTACGTGAAAACATGTTCAAATTCATCAACGATATCGAATTAATGGGGTAAAATTGACAAAATCCTTAAGAACCCTAATTTTGGAGGAAACATACACTCTTCTAATTATTTCCCAGAATTCTTGTTACTAAATTCATACTAATTCATGGGTAATCCTATACATGTGATGGGTATGTCCAGAATATATTATATTTCTCTAAACATGCGATTTTAAGTCTCTAAATTATCAATTTCTTTGATAAAACATGTTCTTGATAATCATAAACTAACATGGGTGAGACATTAACTAAAAACAAAGAAAGATAGATACTTGTCTGAAATTTGAGTTTCTGATTTGTGGACGAAATAGGTATGGTTGCATTCCTCGTCGCGCGATCTATGCTTTGGTGGTGGTGGCGGTGCAAACTGATGAGTCTTTGGCCTTGAGTTTCTAGGAAAGCTCTCAAACTCCTGCTTTAATGGGCGTTCTTTGTTTTTTTGTTTGTTAACCCTAGAAGACAACTCCTAAAGGCTGATATACCCTTAGGAAATTCATGGGTTTAATTGCCCAAAAATGTAAAATGTCTATAATACCCTCCCGGGATGCCAATTAGGCTTAAAAACACCCCGAGAGCCGAATTAAACCCCCGGGTACATTATTTTGACTATCTCGACCCTTCCGAACACATTGGCGCACTCAAAAAGACCGTGCGGGTGACTTAAAATCTATTCACTTTAAATAATAATAATTTAATCCCGACACGACACATGTACGTCCTGACTTAATTTCCATAATTGTCATATTATTTCCTAGTGACAATTTTAATAAATTCAATTCTACTTATTACTTTACTCAATAAGTAATATTTAACAAATCAACAATTTTCCAATAATTACTAACTCTCATCACGCTAGTAAATATTTAAAACAAATTTCTGGATTAATATTAAATTAATATATCTCAATTAAATTTAATAAATTCCTAAATTTAAAAGCCAGAAAAATACGGGGTATTACATACTTCCCCCCTAATAACGGAATTTCGTCCCAAAATTCGAAAAAATAAGGCCTATCTGGTAAAACAATTTTGGATACCTTATCAGTACGCAAACTATCTACATAGTAAGGCGCTCAATCGCTATAACCCCCGCCTCACAGCAAACTTGTTTAACACTTTCGTTAAAGAGACTTCACATTGTGCTCCTATCCAACAACATTCGCATAAGACACGTCTATACATTATTAATTCCCTTTATTTCAATATCATTAGGAGGCTGCACCTCGCTACATGACAACTACTCGGATTTATCTAAACACTAAACTCCCATTCTGGGAGAAACCATACGAATATATGACCACCGTTGTTCGCCTAAAACAGTCTTGGAATTCCACCATAGTCATCAGACTCTAACTCAACCGATCCAAAATTCTGATTATCCACCCATCTCTTAATATTCAGAGTGAGGAAAGTTAAGGTTTTTCCACACCAAAACCTCAATAAGCATCTTGTTCACAATAACAGGTATGAGTGCTCCCACGAAACCCTACCATTAGGTAATATCCTCCACCAATTACCGTACTATACTCCACTTGTTAGCTATAACCGTTGTGGAAAAGAAATGATCACAATGAATCCCAAATTACTTTCACACTGCTCCACAAATGGTTCATCACCGCTTGCTTACTCCCCGAATTATGGGTGATACAACCTGCTTAAAACGAAACGATATCCCCGCTGCTTCCTGGAATCCCATATTAAAGGTGGGATTCAAAAATCTCAACCTAATTCAAAAAAATACTGTGTAGGACCACGTACCGGCGTGATCCTTCCTTTCAAAGGAAGACTGGGGCACACTAGCAAATATTGTAAATCACCCCAAAGGAATGTCAATCACTTCCTTCTTGGGCATTTTGTTCCACATGTTTGAAGGAACTCTTGATCTTAACTTGAGGTTGTCAACTCATCAAAGAAACTCTACCGACTTTACCGGACTCTTCCTTTATAGGAATTGTCGATAGCCACAAAATTCTCTGGTTGCTCCTCTTGTTCCAATCGATTTCTATTTATGAGTAGTGCCCGCGGATAATACTCACTATGTCTCACTCGACATTGACTTATACTTGTAATGTCTCACATTAAGTGACACTTAATACTCCCCTTTTTTCCTTTGCGTATACTGAAAGTTTCGACCCATACACTTTTCTCCACGATGTGCACTTCCGAATCTTTTATACCATACTAACATCTTCACTCTTTTTATGCGTGAGTCGCTCTCAACATTTGACTAATTATAACTCTGCTCTGAGTGTTCTCCATAATAATTACATTCTACCCTTCTCAAGGAATACCCCTTTTTAAATGGCATCCCACAGCCTTCCAACCAAATTCGGGTGTGTTACTCTAATCACACATGTATATATGGATTATTGTTCTTCATGTGATGCTTAATACACTCTGCCACTTCCACCTCGTTATGTTAGTCTCACAAATATATATTCCACACGCCTATTCCCATATCCCTACAACTTGGACGATTCTAACATCATCTAACTAGGATGCCCACACACCCTATAAATCGTGCATACTAGCATAAGCATCACATACGCTTCACACATAACACCCGATTCTTCATTTTCCTTGTGCTCACAACGTGACTACCACACTTGGGAACTATCAATCACCATAGAAATTGAAATTTTAACTCCTCCTTATCATCGTTCCACCCCTTAACTCTTGGTGATAAGACAAAACTTTCAATACTTTCTTTCCACATAACCGGCTCCACTGGCCTTAATTCATAATTCAACTTCCAATTTACAGATATAATTACCTGCTCGTACTACAACCGAGGTACCAAACTCATAAACTAATGACCAAACATCTTTTTACTTCCAACCTTACTCTAAGTTTCATGTGTGGGATGTCTCGCAAAGCGAAATCCAAACAAGGAACCCCCTGGTACACTACTACCTAGCATCGTCGGTTATCAAAATCTGTTAGGCCCTCCGTCCATATCATGTACCCCTTTATTCCGTCTCTTGACAGAAAAGTTACATCTCCTCCCGTAATTACACTTAACAAAGAACATTTTGCCAATTGTACAATTGTTCAGTATTAGTTGTAATCCCATCCCATAAACCTCGAATACATACTATCGGGGTTCTCGAAATCCTATCCCCAAACATATGGGTGTAACTCTTAACTCTCACATCTCTAAAGGATAGATATATCAATGAACTCTTCCTATCACAAAGTCCTGAGCGCTAAACATAATAATGAGTTAAATCTTTTCACTCAACAGTAAAACCAATACATACTGAATCATAACAACAAAGTCCCTACACACACCGGGGTCGAATATCTAGAGCTCACTATCCTCTTCGAAGTCTATAGAATAGATAATATAAGTGCGAGTTCTACCCTCTCGCAGGTGATGCCTCTAAAGAACAAAACATGCTGCACTAATGCAACCATTCCGATAGCCTTGCAATAACTACCTACTATTGTACTAACCATTTCTATAAAGTTGAACCAAGATAATATCATACTCGTATATCACATCACTAACACGAGTAATCTCAATAAAGTTCATAACACTATTAATACACCCATTCATCCTCCACGGATAGCACTAAAGATAATCCCGCTACACTAGGGAAAATATTCACATAATAGTAATGTTTATAGTTATACGTATTAAACTCGTCTCACATGCTAATCTAGCAATGAACAAAATATAGTGACTCGCTCGTGTCACATACAACACACGTCATCCTCCGAGGATAAAACTCATACTTCTATCTTCCCAATCGTCTTGACTACACAAATGGTCCCCGGACGTAACACGCCTGTCCAAACTAGAATAAAAACTACTTTAATCGTTGTCCTTTACTAGGCATCCTACTCTTATTCCTTTACTCACCTCGGGAAAACATTAACGCATGTGAATCATTCTTCATAAAATACCTCTACACATAATTCACTTATCATCTGTCATACTAACCATATTAGGACGTCCTTCTCTCGGACTTTGGTAGGCCCGATTCCCGGTGACTACCCCCGTTGTTCACTTAGCCTTGTTGGCCCCAAAGGACATGCTACTGGCTACAGTAGTCCTTACTGAATTCACCATCGCTCGGTAAGAATTCCATTATCCAATTCATTTAAATGGGTTCCCTAATCTGTATCCACACCCCCTTGTGGTGCTACACTACCACCGTTGCATACAATCTTATTCTTGACTAAATTCTTCGATTCTTTTTAGCTTCCCATACAAAGAAGCATTATCATCTCCATCGACAAAGCACATCATTGTCAACCTTCGAGTCGACCGTCCAGCAGAGTTCCCTTTTTAAGTGTTATTAATTATTATTACGAGTCGATCTCCCACTTGGAGTCCTCTCCTCTATTTGTATCTACATCCTTCAATACAAGATTCGCTAATGGTTTATATTCATAATTACAAATGGACCTCTGTCAGGTCCTCCTGTGATGAGTTCAAAACAACGTTCACATTTTATCCTGAACATCCGATGAAGGAACATGCGGTCAAACTATACCCAAGATCCTTCTATAGACATAACATTCCACTTATAAAAGTGGAAGCTGACTCCCACCGTGATAACTTCGTTTCGACAAGCCAAGAAAATTTTGACTCCAATTTTTTTCACTTTCAGTTAGCCACACTCCGTCATATGTCCAAATTTTTGATATTTTACCTCCTTTGGCTAATACACACAATCTGCGCATTTCTAAAATTTCCACTGACAGTTCCCTTCAATGTCTCGTCTGACTTTTTCCCAATCTTACCACGTTGGGTGAGTCTACTCTTGCACCTTTTTCGACTATAGTAGCATTTGGAAATCATAGGCTGCACCTTTTCCTAATCTTACCTCCTGCTGTCCGCCCAATAACCCTTGCCTTCCATATTTTATTGTTCGAACACGCCCGAACGCGAATAAGATTCACTAATGTACATACGTTATACTAGGAGAATGAAAATCTCACCACAGAAATCAACAGTCCTAAACATAGGGCTCAATATCAACAAAGAAATGCTGTAAGCATAATAAGCTGCACAGATCCTAAGGATATTAGAACCTGATGCTCTGATACCACCTGTGACACCCCGCCTAATTAAATATCGGGTGACCAGTCCTTTATTAAATTAAAATCAAGGTGAACGGTTGGTTCATTCCTAACATCACTGTCGCAAAAATAAATTTCTAATTTAAACACCCTAAATAATTAAGCTAAGTGTCAAAACAATTTAAAACCTTATTTGCATTCTATTTAAATCCAGATATGAAAACCTTTTTAAATAATTAAAATTTTTAGAATCACATATATATGAAGAATCGTAATAAGCACCTAAGAGTTCAACCATTCAGATAAACCAATACTAAGTTTCAAAACTACAAATGAAGTCATCATGACAGTAATCAAAACCCAAAGAGTACGGAATACTAAAATTTAAATAATAAACAAAAAATCTCTGACAATTCTAACTGAATAGGGAAATGGGAGACACATGCCCTAACTATGATGTACTAAAACAGGAGCTGAATCAATGAAGAGGTCGTCTAAAACAAAGGCCTGCAACTCCCACATAAGCTGCAGCGCGTCCAATCCAAGGAATGATTCATGACGCCCTTATGGCTGGGCACCTATAATACATATACATATATATCCAAGAGAGAGAAAAAGACAGGAAACGGGTTAGAACCCGAGTGTAAAATAGTTTTAAAATTAGTTTAGCAAGTATTTAAAATGCTTACCGACTAATGCGGAAACCATGTTAGTACGCGACACTCTCTTGAGAATTCTCGCCTCTCATCTAGTGTGCACGCCTACCGTACTAATAAATCTCATAAGTTTCTCTAACCTATTCTCCATAAGGTTTTATCATGTGAAAAGCAAGGTTATGATATTTACTTTAGGAAATCAATCTCTTCAAGATTTCTTACGATATTTAGAAATAACTCAGTACCGTTATAAAGTTCCCGAACACTTATAATAAAGTTGAATCATTTATTCATTACTTAACTACTTATACGCACAGTAGAAAGTTCCCATTAGATATACGTATATATATTAGTCACACATATAATATATATATATACTAACAGCACCCCACATAAAATCTATGGTGCTGGCATACTCTGCTATCAAGTCCCCGTATAACTCAAACTAAGGGAAATACTAGTTCGGAATCACTCTCGAACTGTATTAACACAATACACACAAAATGGAGGCAAAACATAGTTCCAAGTCACTAGGAGGTCAGCACATACCCCTCACGTCTCTTAGGACCGTCTAACTATCATTCTCAGATAGTATGTACCAAGGAATCCTATGTTTTAGGGTACAAGCCAATATCCCCCATAAAGGTCATATCAGAATAAGACTGTCCCGGTGCGAAAACCTTCGTGAAAGCAAGTAGTGCAGGTATGATTAAACACATATATTCAAATAATATATATACATGCACTCATATATATATTTACATAAATCAGCTAGGTACACCCACAACCCATAATTATTCTAGCCACGCGTAACATATAACGCTCGAGTTCTTACGTATAAGTAAATCACACTTTTTTTTCCTCTATAAAGTATAATAAATCCTTAAGTACTTCTCGACTCTCGAAGTGTATCCTCTCAAAAGAATATAAAATCAGTAGGTGCACCCTCACTACTCTACTGGTCTAAGTCTCCCTTAATTCTCACAAGATATACTATAATGTACGCACAATTTTCCACTAAATTTATATTCCCAAAACCCCACGATTAAATCACATATGAATTGTATCACCCGAACCTTTCCTACAATCCTACTGGTCTTTCCTAAGTCCTATTATGGTAAATAAAATATGTATAAGGGTTCCCACAAAGTGGCACAGGGTTAATCATTAGAATAAAGATCAAGTTTTGAAATTTAGAAGAGGTCGATTGATCGAAGGGAGGGGGTCGATCGATCGATCCAGTCGATCGATCGATCCAGTCGATCGATCGACATTCAAGGTCGATCGATCGATCGCCCAGATATTTCCCAGATTCTGCATACACTATCCTACGGGGTTCATCACCAAAAGTCCTCAAAACCTCTATCAATTTCGCCCCAACTCCCAAACAACATTACTACTGTACTATATACCTAACTACATGATTTCCTACGTAAAACATGTTCAAATTCATCAACGATATCTATTTAATGGGGTAAAACTGACAAAATCCTCAAGAACCCTAATTTTGGAGGAAACATACACTCTTCTGATTATTTCCCAGTTTTCTTGTTACTAAATTCATACTAATTCATGGGTAATCCTGTACATGTGATGGGTATGTCCAGAATATATTAAATTTATCTAAACATGCGATTTAAAGTCTCTAAATTATCAATTTCTTTTATAAAACATGTTCTTGATAATCCTAATCTAACATGGGTGAGACATTAGCTAAAAACAAAGCAAGATAGATACTTATCTGGAATTTGAGTTTCTGATTTGTGGACGAAAGAGGTATGGTTGTGTTCCTCGTCGCGCGAACTACGCTTTGGTGGTGGTGGCGGTGTAAACGGGTGAGTCTTTGGCCTTGAGTTGCTTGGAAAGATCTCCAACTCCTTCTCTAATGGCCGTTCTTTGTTTTCGTGTTTGTTAACCCTAGAAGACAACTCCTAAAGGCTGATATATCCTTAGGCAATTCGTGGGTTTAATTGCCCAAAAATATAAAATGTCAATAATACCCTCTCGGGATGCTAATTAGGCTTAAAAATGCCCCGAGACCCGAAATAAACCCCCGAGTACATTATTTTGACTATCTTGACCCTTCCAGACAAATTAGTGCACTCAAAAAGATCATACGGGCGACTTATAATTTATTCACTTTTAATAATAATAATAATTTAATCCTGACACGACACAGGCGCGTCCTGACTTAATTTCCATAATTGTCATATTATTCTCTCGTGACAATTTTAATAAATTCAAATCTACTTATTACTCTACTCAATAAGTAATATTTAACAAATCAACAATTTTTCAATAATTATTAACTCTCGTCACGCTAGTAAATATATAAAACAAATTTTCGGATTACTATTAAATCAATCTATCTCAATTAAATTTAATAAATCCATAAATTTAAAAGCCATAAAAATACGGGGCATTACATACTTCCCCTTTCATATGCCACACCCTTAGAAAGGGGAGAATATTGCCAATTCTTCAAAATTATCCCATGATCCCAATAATTCTTATTGGAATTAAGGAGGTTCACGAACATGGGTCGTTTTCCACCCTTTTATTCATGTAGCTAATGTTCTCATTTTATAGCACCCGTTGGTAACAATACATAATCTCAGTAATGCCAAGATGGATCCCATATAAGTCGTAATACGATTCACCCCATTAATGATCCTCCATGTATTTGGGGAAACTTGAGTAGGGACCACATCAGAGTGTTGGTAGAACTCCAAAAAAAGAGATTAGGGGGAAAAGTGACCCCACACTCAGCAATAAAGATTGAAGGCTACCGTTGGCCCTCAGAAAGGGTAAAACAGTCACAAGGGCCCTTAACTAACCCTACAAATACCCATGGGGGGATTTGATGGTAAAGTTTTAATATTTTCGTGGTGTTTTTGTCAATAACATACACCATGGTTAAAGATGACAACTCAAAGAAATAATTTTAAAAAATCGAAAGTAAAGAAGTTCAAGAAAACGATTGATATGAAAAAGAGTTTTGAAAGTTCTTTTAAGAGGAATGATGAAAATGAAAAGCTCTCATTCGAAAGATGAAAGGTTTTATAAATGAATTAGAAAGTGAGTAAAAGAGTGGGAACCGTTGTCTCTTGGTTAAAAATTCCCTCATGGTTCTAAAAAAATTATAATGATCACAGGCGCTTGTGATGGGTATTGAAGTAATGGTTCACTGCCAAGATAATAGGCTCTATGTACAAGCATGCCTCCAGGGCGCTCAATGGCAAAAAAATTCTTCAATTTTAAGGATATATATAAAACTGGCCTTTGACCAACAAATAAATATTCGCAAGGAAGAAATATCGCTACTCCCTTAACCACGAAGAGTTGTCAGAATTAATGACCGACTTAGAAACAACAAAGCCCAATGAGCTCAAAGAGACCGTGAGCTTTGAGGGCAATCATGGGGACTAAAATTATGATAGAATGTGAAGGGCATGCGCTCATCACGAGCCTCCAAGATTCTTGTGTACCAATTTGATGAAGAGTCCAAGTCATAGAAGACTTCCGCGTATTTGCCACTTGGAGCCATTCAAACTGATAAGGGATAGACCCGAACTTCTAAGAGTAACTGTTAAAGAATATTAGGATTCTTCTAAGCTTATCTATAAATGTAAACCCGCCCCTTATTGAGAGAGGCATGTGATATTGTATCGTAAAACAGTATTACAACTTTTTTGACCAGTTCTCTGAATTAATAAAAGAAAAAATGCCAAACCCCGTGGACGTAAGCATGTTACCGAGCCACGTGTATCTTGCGTTATGTATTTTTGATATTTTTTTCAATACTCTTCTTAATTTATCTTGTGTGCATTGAATACAAACATTGTGGAAAATTATCCCCCGCACTTTGAAAAACAATCAAATGACAAATGACAAAAATGTTACGAACAAGAACTAAACTGAAAAATTTATGTTTGTAATCTCAATTTTTTCCAGAGATACATAAATGAGAGTGAAGTTTTATATACACACTAAACTGAATCTTCAAGAGTTAATATTTTTTTTATATACATACTAAATAGATTCATAATTATGATTCTAAGATAAAATGCACAAAATTAGGTGATTGCATTTTTGTATAAAACTCAAAAAATAAACCCATTAAGTTTTTAACAATTGACGAGAGTCATGAAAAGAACACAACTAAAAAGACACTGTAATGTTAACCATATAATGGAAACTAAATTTGTTTAGCAAAACAATTATATTACACAGAATATATGAATCACGTTAAGTATATTTCGTATAGTAACACGAAGCACATGTAACATGTAAATTAGTAATTAAGATTGTTATTTATGATTTATGTGCTTTTTTGTTTTATGAATTTAAAATATGAAAGAAAACATATTTGTGCAATGAAATTAGAACAATAGAAAGCTTATAAATGAAGAAGATAAAATAGATCAAGTCGAATGTTGGACACTCTTCCTAAAGATATAATTTGCCCTCGCTAATGATGCTTGGAGATGAAATCAATGGGCATCTATCTCCTAGGATAAAATGATATCGACATGCGTAATAAGAATTTTAATGTGTGTGACCCACGAACCAATTATGTTTGATACTCACTCCAAATCGATTATGAATGGAAAGTATTGTATAAAATTTTCACTATTTTTCAAAAATGAAGAAGTGTCTTGTATTTAGAGGCAACAATGTATTCTTTCATAAAAATATGTGTCTTTTTGTTAACAGTCATTTTAGGGACGACTTTTTACTAATGTTAACAACTAGTGGTACCTTTAGTGAAGGTTTCAAAAAGTGTCATTGTATATAGTGAACATCCACAACCTTTAGCGACAGTCAAGAAAAAATGCCCAGGAAAATAAATAAAATTTCCACTAATAAATGAGGACTTTGAAACCAAGTTTATCATTCATCATTTGCCTATTTTTAACAAGTGAATATACCATATGACTCGTCTTGCTACAAGGAATGAATACGTACTTTGTCACATTATGTTTGATAGGTGGGTCCCACTTTTATAATGGCTCAAAGTTGACCAACAAAATTTGGTTGAAATATTAATTTGTGTAAAAAATCAATATTTTCCAATAAACTCCCATTCATATTTGTCTGCCTCATTGCCAATGATCGTATTCTCTATAGAAAATAATGATGGAGGTGAATCACAATCATAAGTAGAGTCCATGACTAGCCATCAGATGTTGAGTAAATATTGAGTGAGCATCGATTGGGTGTTGAGTGGGGATGAGAGGTGTTGTCCATACTTTTTCAATTGACAGCCACACGTATTGTTTGTTATTTTCTTACCTTGGTTGTTTTGAAAGTTCTAAACCATTCTACGTCCTTTATTAGAATGCACAAAAATGTATTAAATGGATGCTTTAAAGGTATCTTCTTCTTTATCTTTATTAGTTATGTTATGTAGGAATGGGGCTAGGGAAAAGATATAGAAAAACAAAGGCTTAGCTCAGCTACCCAATTAAAATTATTACTCAAATTGAAGTAATACTTTATTTGAATTCATTTTAAAGGAAATTAAAAAATTACATGTCTATGCGATAAAGTTAATTAAAATTATTCAAATCAAATTTAACTTTTTCGATTAATGTGATGAATCAAAATGTCTAAAAGATAAACAATGACACAACATAAATGTGCACAAGGAAAAAAATCACAATAAAAACTTGAATGAGTGACAAATGAACTGTATCTTTCGACTAAATATCTTTCACACCATATCTTCCAACTCAAGAAGAAGCCAATAATTGGAGGCTACTTCTCAATCATGATGGATTTTGACTATAATTGTAGTTTTCTTAAATCGAGTAAATCAAAATCGTCTTCAAGTTGAAGATAAACTTTTGGTCTAATAAAAATTGAACCAATAGAAGACACCAAGTGAATTTTCGAATTTCTTAGATGTGAAAGTCTTTAAGGTCGAAAGAAGTCTATTAAAGGTTTATGGATTACTCAAAATAAAATCACAAATCACTTTGAGATACAAATAATTAATTTCTCTCAAGAACAGTATTGTAAAGTATTTATATTCAAGTCTTTAGAAGAAGTAATAAAATTTCATACAAGTTTAAACCCTCAATGAAACAAAGATATCATAAGGATACATAGAGGCTCAAAGAAAACTTTAACAAAAATTAAATATTTTTCGTAAATTTTTTTATTTCTAAAAAAATCTCTAAAATTTTATATTCAACCTACTATATCTAATGAGGCATGAGGCTCACGTAAATAGCCTCAATATTTTGAGGAAAGCTCTTATAGACCATTATGTAGTCATTATCGACTCTAGCATGGCAGTAGTCTATCTATCAACATGATATGTCTAAAAAAGTGGTTTAGAATCAAATCTACCCGTTTTAAAGAAATCCAACCTCTTTAGATCTCCAAAATTCAGATTTGGTCACCTTTTCTAATTAATGCGGGAGCAATTCACTATAGTGAAGCCATATTTCACTTAAACAAGATTCTGACAAAGAAGGTTGTGTATTCTTCTAAAGAATTTTGAAAAATTATGGACAACGATATGTACTTTATTGAAACGAAGATGTACTTCATGGGTAATGAGAAAGTACTTTAGTGAAGCAAAGACATATTCATTGCAGTGAAAAAGAAGCAAAAAAGCCCGAAAGATCCAATTAAAATTTTGTCAAAAGTATGGGCAAACCCCCCCTCCCCCCCCCCCCCCTCATAATACACCTTCTATTTAAAAATACATTTAATACATAAAAGAATATAGCATAAGATGAGGAGAAACATCTCAAAATACAAACACAAGGTTAACATATTTTCCAATTTAAGAATATCCATATTTTTTTACATTAGACCAAGGGTGGACTAAGTCATCCTAGTTTGTAAACCTTTATATTAAGGAGACATCCTCATTGTCATGGCATGAATTATATTTGGAATGAAGATGAAGAAGAAGAATCTCGAAATCTTGAATATAAAGATGGCTGGATCAACTTTCACTACACCTCAAAGTGAGTTTTAGTCAACAACATCAAGACAACCAAACAACCAAAGGGCACATTAGTGTGTATATACTCTTTTAATACCCACGTTTGTCCATTTCGTGACAAAACACACAAATATAAATATTATAAACAAATTAATAAAACCTATAACTAAAGACACAACAAAGTCTAAACAAAAGTATAAAGATAAAAATGCACACTAAGATCAATCACAAGAGATTCCTCAAACATTCGGGACTCTAAAAAATATTTTCAATTAATCACTAGAAAACACATAAAAATACAAATGCATAATAAAAAGATAATGAAATATGTAACACCCCGTATTTTTGAGTAATCAGGAAAAAATCAATTCGGTGAATTTAAAATTTCACGTGTGCCGTGATTTGAAGAAATTAAATATTTTGAGAGATAATGATTATTGTTGAGAAAATAATTTGTGCAGCATTGTGGAATATTGCTGCAGAGGCATTTATTATACGTCGTAGCGAGTGATATTGCCGGGACTATGTGGAATCTCAACAAGAGTTGCATGTAGATTATTTGAGGTTGAAATGGAAAATTGTTGTAGAGTGACTCAGATGATGATTTTGAGGTAACGACTGATTCCGAATGGGTCAAAATAGTTGAAATAGTATACTCAGGTGTATAGTTTGGGTCCCAGAGCGATCTTAGACCAAACTGGCATCGTTTAAGGGTGTTTCGATCATTCAGGAGTTGGTGGTAGATGGAACTCCGAAATTTCAAGTTCTATATCTTCCCCTTTGAGTAAGAGTCCCGGGTTAACACAACTACAATAGAAGAGAGGCCATAGAAGAGGAAGAGGAGAAGAAAATCATAGCTTTCTACACCAATTCTCACCCCGAACGTGACATAATCAAAATCAGAGCAAGAAGAGATCAATCATATCAACCTATTAATGAATTCAGACCTACTATCATAAGGAAGTGCTTATCTTGCATATGTTTAAGTGGTTATAATACCTATGTAGTGTAGGATTTCATAATTGTTGATTTATTTCATTTTTTAGGGGTTTTGAGGGTTAAAAACATGATATTGGGTAGGATTTGAATGTAGATTTAATCCCTAGTGATAAGAGAATGAAATCAGTACATATGTCATGATTTAAAGGGAAAAATTCGATTGGAATGATGTAAGGGCGTGAATAACAATGAAAACTAGGGTTTTATAGATTTTAGAAGATAATCGATTCTTGGATTGAATTCGTGATGAATTTCTGTTAGATTTATGTTAAAAATCATTCCTATATACTTATATGATGTTTAGTGACGTTGTTTTGAAATTTGGTTAAGTTTCATGAAGAATTGAGAAAGTTATAATGGTGGAAAAATCGTAAAAACATAAGGAAGAAGGAGAACTGATAGTTTTCGAATTGATTTGGCCCAAGGGAGAATTGATTTTACCATTGGGCGAATCGATTCGGTTTTTTAGATGTTGGCAAGTTTAACCTTTTAGCCTAGAACTTGCGATTAATGATCGATAGGACTTTTGGAATACCTTTAAAATATAATGAGAGATATTTCGATTACCAGTAGGTTAATGATTAGGTTGGGGATTAGTCCTAAGTGAGAAGAATTAAAGCTAAGGTTAATCGGATGAAATTTGTAATGTAATTGAATTCGGGAGAATTAGACCAAGCCACGGGGATTTTGAGTGAACCAATGAGGTAGACCAGTAGTGCGTGAGTGGATTAGCTACTAAAATAATGTATAGGGTAACTAGGGCCCTTCGGGTAGAGAATAATACATGAGAAAATATGATAGAGAGTTATAAATAGTAAATTGAGAATTATGGTTAGTATTCAAGAGATATGTATCTATAATACGTTCGAATGATAATTATAGGTTAAGTGTATACCTACATGGATTATATTACAGGTGGAGTGTATACCTATACGGATGATATTTATAGGTTTTGCATTTACTTATACGGATTATACTTAATACGTTATGTGTATGCCTATATGCGACATATGGATAGGTTGTGCGTATGCCTATTATTCTTAATACGTTGTGTCTATACTTATACGGATGGTATTTGTTGGTTGTGCTTTCTTATGTGTATGCACAAATCTGCGCTGCCTGCTATCATGGAGATTCCGTGCAGAGGGCGATCCCACCTTGACGATTCCAGTGAGGTTTGAATTTGTGCCCCAGAACATAGAACCTAGGTACATGCTATCTGGGTTTATGACAGTTTCGACGGTCAATTGGGTACGTTAGGTGTGTGCATTGCCCATAGGCTTAGAACTATGTTTGCCTCCAATATGTGTTGATTTGATTTATGGTTCGAGGGTTATATCTAAATCTATAGTCCTTGATTGGGTACAAGAGGTACATGGAATTGATAGTAGAGTATACAGACTCGCACCACGGTTCTTATCCCGGGGATGCCAGAGTTATGTATATAGATAGTGTGAAATATATATGTCTATCTATCTATCCTACTTGTGTGTGAAAGTAGTATGTGTAGATATCGTATAGTAGTAAAGTTAGATAGTGTATATCTAAATATGATGTAAGTAGAGTAACTTAATGAAATGGTTTAATGATAACATATGTGAAATTTTAATTATGATTAATAATAACATACTAGACATGTTAATTATTAGTGTTACGGTAGCGTACTGTATGGGCGAAACGGGAGAGCTAAATCTGTTAGTGGATAGATAGTTATTAACGAGACCTAAATGGGCTGGGTAACATAGTTAGGTAGGAGATGTTATGCGTTCACTTTAGTTGAGAGGTGAGAAACTCAAGGGAGTGTACGTTGAACTAGCATGTGTAATTAATAACTCATTTTAAACTATGATAAATACTTGCTAAATGTTTTCAAAATTTTTGGGCTCTGACCCGTTTGCAAAATATTTTTAAAACCTTTTAGCTGTCCAGCCACAGGGATGCCAAGCTTAATGATCTGTTCCAAGTATGAGTAGCTGCGGAACTTGTGGATTCTTGTAGGATTTGGATTAGATGCTTTAGTTGCTTCATTCCTAGAGTAGGATTCAGTTTCAGTTATTTCATTTGGGCAAGCCGCCCCTGCCACTATTTCATTTACCCAGTTGTATCAGACTATGTATTAGTGGTTCAGTTTTATGTTCATACACTTATAGTTAGATTTTTGGTATTGTGAACCGATGGTTTATTTGGTATTATGTATTTGTTTATTTATCTTGTGATGGATTCGCATTGATTATTACTGTTTGGATGGTGTTATCGTATTTAATTTCCGCATATTGTTATTACTGAAAGATAAAATTTGACACACGCTTAATTTAACATATGTGGTTAGTAAATTAAAAAGTTTTCGACAGTGATGCTAAGAATTAACAAGATGAGATTTCTATTTATTTTAATGACGGACTAATCACCTGTTGTTAAAATAGGAGGGGTGTCACAAAATGGTATCATAGCATTAGGTTCAAGTGTCCTTAGGATCTATGCGGCTTTTTTACGTTTTAGCGTAATGTTCTTTGATGTAGAGCCTTATGATAGGATTGTAGTATTACTGTGAATTTACGTTCTTCTTCTATTATAGAATTATGGACTGTGAACTCATGTACTTCGATCTGATTTTAGCTGCCTCCAAGGAGAGGATGACTAGCTAGAGTAGATATGAGGACTGGTGAAGAGAGGGAGGCTCAGCAAGAGACACAAGTACCACAACCACAACCGCCTCAGGGGACAGTTACGGCTGCACAGGAGGCCGAGATAGTATCACAAGCAGTCAATGCAACCATGACTGCCATGGAAGTTCATTTTCAACAGGCACAACCACAGCCACCAGTGGCACTAGTAGTTCAGGCCTACCTGAGGCCGTCCAGTTGATATAGAGTTAGAGAGACTGTTTAGAAGGGCCACCCACCCGAGTTCTTGGGTAACTCAGACGTGATTGTGGCATTCCAGTGGAAGAAAGATATTCAGCCCCGCCTTCATATAGTTGAGGTTAGTGATGTGCAAAAGTAGATGTTGGCT
Organism: Sambucus nigra; assembly: GCA_949130495.1. Taxonomy (NCBI): domain Eukaryota; kingdom Viridiplantae; phylum Streptophyta; class Magnoliopsida; order Dipsacales; family Adoxaceae; genus Sambucus; species Sambucus nigra. Next base: position 372,522,496 of record OX422208.1, on the reverse strand, counting down.
ACTCTTAGGCTAGTTGGAGCAGTGTTAAAGTGGTGGGAAGCAATTATTACTATTTAAGAGAGAGACACGATATCTATTTCATCGTTCAAGGTGCGTTTTAACCGCAAATACTTTTCACCAGCTGTTAAGGAAAATACGAGGAAGAAATTCATTGATGTGGTGCAGGGAGATCTCACGGTGGCATAGTACAAGTAAGAGTCCATTCATATATCCAATTTTGTATCGAATGAGGAAAATAGCGAAGATAGAAAAAAGATGAGGTTCTTGGATGGACTAGACTGGAGGATATGGAAACATTTGATTGGTAACCCAACATTGGAGACTTATACCAATGTCGTCAATATTGTATTACTTCACTGCCAGGATCAACGTTTCTATCTGAAGGGAAGCAAGAGAGTGGGAGAATCTAATCAGGCAGGTGGAGCAGGAGGGAGAGATTATTGACAGGGGGATAATGCCAAGAGTCTTAGGCAAGGAAATTACCAACCTGAAAGTCAGGATTTCAGATAGGGCCAACATGGTTCACTGTAGTAATAGGAGCACGTTCCTTAGGGCTGTCACGGCCAAGGGAACAACGGGGGAGGCCAACAGGATCGTGGTACGAGGCAGGGAGATTTTTTGGTCGATATTTCAATGGTGGGTGTGTAAGCTATAAAATAAAGGATTGCCCAAAGCGAGGTGGGGGCAAATACAGGGTGAAGTCCTAGATGTTCAACCATTGCAACAGATAATGGGTCAGTTCTGATGCAAGGATTATGTTCAGGGACCTGACGATGAGGCGAGGCAGATGGCAAATGGAGGTAATATTTTTATTTCATCCTTGTGAGTATGGGACAAGTTGGGTCACATGCGTGCATCACAATATATATGTTCGTTAACACTAAAATTCAAGTGTGAGTCGGGTTTAGTGGGTGCGTTAGCAATATCGTCCTGGTTAATATGAATGTATTTACTGTCGGGTAGCGGGGTTCTTCAGTGTCACTTGTAGGGGAGAGAGTGTGGGAATTAAGAGGATTTTTATATTATGATTTGCTACTTTTGAGAGTTAGGAAAGTATAGTTTATGATGATTATGTGTAGAGCGTTAGTAGATTGTGTGCTAAGACTATCGTGCTTATTGTTCGAGCGGGGAATATTTTGTTTTACGAGGTATCACCCAAGAGAGTTTTGAGCTACACAAACACACACACACCACATATATATATATATATACACACACACACACACACACACACATATATATATATATATATATATATATATATATATATATATATATATATATATATATATATATAGAGAGAGAGAGAGAGAGAGAGAGAGAGAGAGAGAGAGAGTATGGTATCGTAGACTTCAGTGAGTATCTTGTCTTTTTATGTTTGATCCCGGTGCATAGGGACATTGTACTGATGCGATTCAGGATGCATTGTGTTTATTGCCGAGCGGAGAGATATAAATCATTACCAATATAGGGCTGAGAACTTAGGGATAATGAGAGCGACGTGTTGTATGTCGTCTTAGTGACATGAGAGGGGACGAGTAGACTTTTTATGTCAGGAGAAGGAAAATTGGGGGTACATGTTATGGACTGAGGGCCTAACGGATCTCGACGATCGGTAATGCTGGGTAGTAGTGTCTCGGGGGGGGGGGGGGGGTCCTTATTTGGATTTCGCTTTGCGAGACATCCCATGCATGAAACTTAGCAAACGTTGGAAGTTAGGAAATGTTTGGTCACTAGGATATGGATTTAGTACCTTAGTTATTGTACGAATATATGATTATAACTGCGACACTGTACCAAAATGCTAATTTTGTGACTACTTTACTGTGACTGCTAATGGGGGTGACAAACTTATCACTCCCGGAAGCAGTCACAAAATTATTTGTAACTTCCATTAGGGGTCATAAAATCAATAGTTAATAAAAGATTTGAGTCAATTAGTTTGTCATCACTAATAACACTCACAAATGTCACCATATAATTAATTTGTGACTCCTATTAGCAGTCACAAATTTATAACTGTTATAAGCAGTCACAAGTTTATCAGTAGGTCTAAGTTATTACTCTTATGAGTAGTCACAAAATTATAACTGCAATGAAGAGTCATAAATTTTGGTCTAATACTAAATTTGTGACTACTATCGGCAGTCATAAATTTGTAACTGCTCGTAGCAGTCATAAATTTTGGCCTAACACTTAATTTGTAACCGCTATTAGCACTTACAGATTTGAAACCACTCCTAGAAGTCACAAACTTTGACCTAAGACTTAATTGGTGACTTTTATTAGGAGTCACAAAAATTTTCATCTAACTTTAATTTACCTATTCTCTCTCCTCCCTCTCCTTTAACAACTCCTGCCCCTTCTCTTATCTCTCTTTCATTTGGTTGCTATGAGTTTTTGGTTTGTTTCGTCATTTCGTTGCTTTGAGAAGAACCATAGAATAAGTTTTCTCATTCATTTTGTTGCTATGAGTTTTGTTCATTTCGCTATTATGATGTTCATTTCGTTGCTGTGAGAAGAACCCTTTCATTTCGTTGGTTTGTTCATTTTGTTGGTTTGTTATATCTGATTTCATTTCATTGATTGGTTTGTTATATAAATCAGTAGTATATTTCATTTCGTTGCTGTAAGAAGTATATAATTTTTTTTATGTTTGAGTTTGATTTCATAAACATTTATTTCGCTGAAACGTTTATTTCGTAAATAAATGTTTACTTATGTTTGATTTTGTAAATAAATGTTTGAGTTTTCGATTTTTTTTTATTTTGTAAATAAATGTCTGAGTTTTAATGTTTGACTGGCGAGTAAAAACAATAGCAAACAACAGGATTGTCTTTACATAATATTCTCAATCGACAGAAACATATATTCTATTGTGGACAGAAACACATAATATTCTCAATCGACAAAAACACATAGTTTAATTTGGTAAATAAACCCATGTTTTGCAATTTAATGGTCCAATATGATTAGTAATTATTACTGTCTGAATATGAATTCAATTTATTTGATTTGATATGAATTTGATTATTTGCATTTTTATAACTGGTAATCGGATATATTATGTGTGGGTTGGACATGAATTATAATAATTCAGTCTTTGAAGAATATCACTTCAGTTTGCCTAGTAAAATAATAAGAGATTTTAGTGTTGACTTATAAAAAAATAAATAATAATAAGAGATTTTAGTGTTATTAGTTTGATATGTTTAATCTTTACTCTTAGAATATCACTTCATTTTGTCTACATACATAAATGTTTTAGCACGACATGTAGAGTCTTAAATTATACATGTAATATATATACATATAATACTAAATATATCAATACTCAAACATTTGAAAAAATATGTAATAACTAAAATACTTGTGCTACACATGTATGTAATAAGGGACATACTCATTTAGTTTGATAATTTACTAAGTTTCCATTTGTTTGTATTGTAGAATTAATGGAGTTTCCACGATATAAAGAGTGGATGGGTGAAAGTTTTAGAGTAGGTCAAGTATATGTTAACGGGGTGAAAGACTTTGTGAATTATGCAATGAAGAATCTCAAAAGTGATATTATCCTATGCTCGTGCATTCGTTGTAGAAATGATAAACGTTTAAAAGGAGCAGATGTAAAATTACATTTGATTCAGTGGGGTATGCAAGCTGACTACAAATTTTGGAAATTCCACGAGGAGAAAGATTTTACGTATATCCCAAAAGAAATACTTGTAAGGAAATGGTTCACACAAATAGTGATCCGTTAGCACATGATAGGTTAAACGATCTCATAAATGATACATACGAAGTGCACGTAGCACAAGATAGTGGAGGGAATGGTTTATGTTGTGAGGATCATGTTGCCAATGATACTAACCAAGATAAGGATTATATACAGTTAAAAGCTGTTGGTAACAGCTCATAGCTGTCAAACATCTTAGAGTTGTTAAGTTGCAAAAGTTAGAAAATGAACTTTGCCTTTGTCCCACATCGGTAAGTTCATTAAAATGAGTTGGGTATATTTACAATTGATTTGGAACAAATGGGCAAGCCCTTTGGGCATTAGATGTTTTGTGTGTATGGGTGGGGGACTTATTGGGCCAAGTCTCACACGCACCCGCCGCTGCTGCCGTCCGTTCATCCCGGCTCGTGCCCATGTCCGGGTCCTAGGCTTGGGCTCATTAAGAAATAATTTTTTTGACAAATAAATTGACATTTTTTTGGGCTTAAAATTAATTATTAACGGCAATTTTTTTTGGAATAAAAACGTGGTTATTAACAGTTGAAAAGTTCATCCAACTCAAAAACTTTTTCCATAATTTTCTCACCCACTTGACCCACGTTTTTGCCCATTAACGTTAATAATTTTTCGCAATAAAAGGAGGTTAACACCTTCGTTCTTTAGAACAGTTCTCAGAAAACAAAAACCCTCCTGCTGCAACTGCTATCCAAATCTTTTTTTCTCTCCACGCACAGAAATGGAAATAATTAGTCTTCCATTGAATAATTATCACATCACAGAAATGATTAATCATACCCCAGATTAATTATAGTTTCAGATTCGAGCAATAGATAGAACTGAATAGGTGTTGATTGAACGAATTGGATTGTGCTACCAATTCGTATTTTCTTGGAGGCTGTTTTATTCTGGGGTGACGAGGCAAAATTAAGACTGTCAGTACACTTTGGGCAGAGCCGCGAAACACCTTAAAGAGAGTGACATTGTCCGCGACTCATCCATGTTCTACCTGTACCTGCTTTCAGGATTTCTTATTCTTTCTGATTTAGTTTTATCTCCTCCAAAATTGGGTAATTTCGCTCCTTAATTTTTGCATTTAATTTATTACTGCTACAATAATTTTAAGGTGTGTCCAAATCTGCCATGGACGAAATTAATTCATCTAACCTAAACAAACCTTTCAAATTTGAAGGCAAATATTTTAAACGTTGGAGAAAAAAACTGTTATTCTATTTAACTACGAAAAGGTTGCATGATGTGTTCAATTTGACAAACTCGTAGTAAATAATCCACCTACTGTTGAGGAAAGCAAAACAATTAGAACTTGGAAGGAAAATGATTTTCTGTGCAAGAACTATATTTTGAATGCTCTAAGTGACGAACTTTATGACTATTATGCCAATTATAAAACTGCAAAAGATGTTTGGGATGATCTTTTTAAAAAATATGACACGGAGGAGGCGGGTGCTAAAAAATATGCCGTTAGCCGTTATTTGAAATTTCAAATGACAGATGACAAATATGTTGTTGCTCAAACTCATGATTTGCAAATGATTGACCATGAAATTATTTTCGAGGGCATGGCTTTAGATGAGCAACTTCAGGTGGCTGTAATTATTGATAAGTTGCCTCCACTATTCAAAGAGTTCAAAAATATTTTGAGGCATAAGTCTAAAGAATTTTCACTAGAGTCACTCTTTACTAAATTGAGAATTGAGGAGGAATCTCGAAAATAGGACTACAAAGATGAAATTCTTATTGTGTCTAACAACAAAAATCAGAAAAAGAACCACACTCCAGTTGTTTTAAAGGTAAACAGAAAAAATATGAAATTTCAGAAAAAGAGCCACAACGAGAATTTTAAAAATTAGACTCAGACTCAGAATAAGAATAAGAACCCTGAAAATAGACAGTCTAGCAACTCGGGATAGTTGCTCTGTTTCAAGTGTGGCAAGCCTGGCCATATGGCTCGCAAATGTCACAATGTGCCACACGCACAAGCGAATTTGACCGAAGAGGACCTATATGCCATGATTTCAGAAATCAACATGGTTAGCGGTGCTGAAGGGTGGTGGTTGGATACTGGCGCTTCCAGCCATATCTGTTATGACCGTACTCTATTAAGACTTATTCTGAGACTGCAGATAAAAAGGTGTTGTTGGGTGATTCTCACTCCGCTGAGGTTGCTGGTATTGAAAATGTGGAATTAAAGTTCACTTCGGGAAAGACTGTTATCCTCAAAGATGTTCTTCACACTCCTGAGATAAGGAAAAATTTGGTTTCGGGTTATCTTCTCAACAAAGCTGGCTTTACTCAAACTATTGGTGTTGATTTATTTACTTTGACCAAAAATGAAATTTTCGTAGGCAAGGATTATGCCACTGATGGGATGTTTAAGTTAAATGTTGATGCTAATAAAATTTCTCCTTCTGCTTATATTGCTTGTTCATTTAATGTTTGGCATGCTAGACTTCGTCATATTAATAAACGACTTGTTAAAAATATGAGCACTTTAGGATTAATTCCAAAATTATCATTAAATGATTTTAAAAAATGTGAATGGTGCAGTCAAGCAAAAATCACTAAGACACCACATAAATCTGTTTTTAGAGAATCTGAACCACTTGATTTAATTCATTCGAAAATTTGTGAATTGGATGGTGTCACAACTAAAAATGGAAAACGTTATTTTATAACTTTTATTGACGATTGTTCTGATTATTCATTTGTGTATTTAATGAAAAATAAAAGTAAAGCGTTTGACATGTTTAAAATTTTCCTAAATGAAATTAAAAATCAATTTAATCAGAAAATTAAAAGGTTACTTAGTGATAGAGGCACCAAATATGATTCTGGACCATTTATTGAATTTTAAAAAACCCACGGTATTATTCACGGAAAAACAACCCCTTATTCGCCCGAAATGAACGGTAAAGATGAAAGAAAAAATAGGACTTAACTGAATTAGTTGTTGTTATTTTATTAAATTCAGGGGCTGCCTCACATTAGTGGGGTGAAATTCAGGGTTTGTCACGTACTTAATAGAATTCCTAAGACTAAAATGAAAATATCTCCTTATGAAATTTGGAAAAATATTAATCCCAACGTGTCATACTTTAGAACGTGGGGGTGCTTAGCATATGTACGTATACCTGACCCTAAGAGGTCTAAATTGGCAAGTAGAGCATATGAGTGCGTTTTTATAGGCTATGCTATTAATAGCAAAGCATACCGATTTTATAACTTGAAAAATCAACTAATTATTGAATCAAATGACACCGATTTTTATGAAGATAAATCTCCTTTTAAATTGAGAAATAGTGGGGGCGTGTCATCCACTAATATTTATTTAAATAAAAATAAAGAAAATAATGAATCCATTTTAGAAATTTGAAAAAGTTAAAGGTCTCGTGTGGAAAAAGATTTTGGTCCCGACTTTTATGCTTACACTTTAGAGGAGGATCCTAACACTAATCAAGAAGCTTTATCTTCATTAGATGTCAATTTATAACAAGAGGCTAGTAATAATGAATTGGATTCTTTGGAAACAAAGAAAACTTGGCATTTAGTGGACCTTCTTACTGGGTGTAAAACAATTGGGTGTAAATGGATTCTTAAAAAGAAATTAAAGCCTGATGGCACTGTTGAAAAATATAAGGCACGTCCTGTTGCCAAAGGTTTTAGACAAAGAGAAAACGTAGACTTTTTTGATACATTTTCACGAGTGACAAGAATAACGTCTATACGTGTACTATTTTTTATAGCTGCATTAAATGATTTAATTGTACACCAAATGGATGTTAAAACTGCATTTTTAATGGAGAATTATAAGAAGAGATTTATATGGATCAACCTGAAGGTTTTATTGTACATGGTCAAGAAAATAAAGTAAGTAAATTAGATAAATCTCTTTATGGACTCAAACAGGCACCTAAACAGTGGCATGATAAATTTGATAGCCTAGTAATCTCCAATGGGTTTAAAATAAATGAAAGTGACAAATGCATTTATTATAAATATGTTGAGAACATTTGCACTATCATATGTCTTTATGTTGATGACTTGCTTATATTTGGTTATAATATTCACGCCATAAAAAATGTTAAATCATTATTGTGTGCCAATTTTGATATGAAGGATTGGGTGAAGCTAGTGTAATATTTGAAATTAATATTACTAGGTCAGAAAAGGGACTTTCTTTGGATCAATCTCGTTACATTGAGAAAGTTCTAAAGAACTATAATTACTTTGACTGTTAACCTGCTAGTACTCCATTTGATCCTAGTGTAAAGTTATTTAAGAACGTTGGCGAGAGTGTAAACCAAAATGCTTATGCAAGCATTATTGGTAGCTTACGTTATGCACCATATTGCACTAGACCTGACATAGCTTATGCTGTGGGAGTACTATGTAGATTTACCAGTAGACCTAGTATGGAGAATTAACATGCTATTTAGAGGATCATACGGTACCCTAAAAGGACGATGAACCTCAGATTACACTATAATAAGCATCCCGCTGTCCTTGAAGGATTTAGTGATGCTGATTGGAACACCCTATCTGATGATTCTAAGTCTACTAATGGATATATATTTAGCATCGCTGGTGGTGCAGTTTCTTGGAAATCTAAGAAATAAACTATTTTGGCTCAATCCACTATAGAGTCTGAGACGATAGCGCTAACTACTGCAAGTGAAGAGGCAGGTTTGTTAAGAAACCTCCTGTCAGATATCCCATTATAGGAAAGACCGATACCGACCATTTTGATAGTACCGCGACTATAACAAAAGTTGAGAACCATTATTATAATGGTAAGAAATGACAAATACGTCGTAAGCATAGTACTGTTAGAGAATTTATCTCTACGGGGGCTGTGAGGGTGGGTCATATACGGTCTGAACAAAACTTAGCTGATCCTTTGACGAAAGGACTAGCTACGGAGAAGGTGTGGAACACCTTGAAAGGGATGGAACTAAAGCCCTTGGATAAATGAGTCACTTGTGATGGTAACCCAACATATGGGTTGGAGATCCCAAGAAATATGTTCAAAGGGTAATAACAAGTCACAAGTGATATGGGTTGAATCATGCTATTATTAATTGATATAGCACGGGGTTTTACTCCTAGTCTATCCCTACGGAGCATGATATCCTGAAGCGAGTAAAGAATGAGTTATTATAACTCTTAATGAGATCTATAACTCTATTTTGAGTGGGGTACCTAGCTACATGAGTATTCTTGATAGACTCACCTATGTGAATGTGGAAGTGTGGCTACTTCCTATGGATATTTTGGGCAAATTCCTAGAGCATTCACTATACTGGGATAAAAGCACATTGTCGTAAAGTGCTGGCTATTAGAACTACACCTAAGTAGGGTTATGTGTGGGATGTTATCAGAGATAGAGTTTAAAACTACGGTTACTCTGGTATATTCAGAATCATATTTACTACGTGAAGGTTCAAGTCAAAAGAAACTTTTACTTATGCACAATTCTATGAATTATTGCTTGATAAAATATTTCTAAATTTTACAAGTGGGGGATTGTTGGTAATAGCTCATAGATGTCAAACAACTTAGAGCTGTTAAGTTGCAAAAGTTAGAAAATGCACTTTGCCTTTGTCCCACATCGGTAAGTTCACTAAAATGAGTTGGGTATATTTACAATTGATTTGAAACAAATGGGCAAGCCCTTTGGGCATTAGATGTTTTATGTGTATGGGTGGGGGACTTATTGGGCCAAGTCACACACGCACGCACCGCCGCCGTCGTCCGTCCTTCCCGGCCCGTTCCCATGTCCGCGTCCTAGGCTTGGGATCATTAAGAAATAATTTTTTAGACAAATAAATTAACGATTTTTAGGCTTAAAATTAATTATTAACTGTAATTTTTTTTTGGAATAAAAACATGGTTATTGACAGCTGAAAAGTTCATCCAACTCAAAAACGTTTTCCGTAATTTTCTCACCCACTTGGCCCACGTTTTTGCCCATTAACGTTAGTAATTTTTTGCAATAAAAGGAGATTAACACCTCCGTTTTTTAGAACATTTCTCAGAAACACAAAAACCCTCCTGCTGCAACTGCTATCCAATTTTTTTTCTCTCTCCACACACAGAAACGGAAATAATTATTCTTCCATTGAATAACTATCACATCACATAAATAATTAATAATACCCCAGATTAATTATAGTTTCAGATTCGAGCAATATATATAACTGAATGGATCTTGATTGAACGAATTGGATTGTGCTACCAATTCATATTTTCTTGGAGGCTGTTGTATCCCGGGGGTGATGAGGAAAAATTAAGACTGTCAGCACACTTTGGACAGAGTCGCGAAACACCTTAAAGAGAGTGACATTGTCCACGACTCAGACGTGTTCTACCTATACTTGCTTTCGGGATTTCTTATTCTTTCTGATTCCGTTTTATCTGCTCTAAAATTGGGTAATTTCGTTCCTTAATTTTTGCATTTAATTTATTACTATTACAACAAAAGCAACAGTCGCAACACCATTATACCATAACTCCAACCCCCACCACACAATGTTATATGTCAGGGATGGTTTGCACAACTTAAAGAGCAAATTTACCTTGTAGGGAAAAAGTGTGATGGCAATACTCCTTTGGGCAAAAGATTTGCTCCCCAAAGAAAATACACTGCCAGTTAATTATCCAATCATGAAGGGTAATTTGAAAAGTTTGGGTATGAAATACAAATCAATTCATTATTGCAAGTATGATTGCGTTTGATACTATAAGGAGTACAAGGACAAACGGGCTTGTCTTGTATGTAAGGAACCTAAATATGAATAAAAGATGATAGTACATAATAAACGTTTATTGAAAGTAGATACGCAAATACCTAAGAAGGTGTTAAAGTATTTTCCTTTAGGTCCTCGATTGAAGAGACTTTACACTATACCTTGGATAGCAGAGGCAATGACTTGCCATGGTCGAGCGGAGGTGGGTGAGAATCTCATGCGACATTCAATTGATTCATCTGTGAGGAAATCTGTAAATCAATGATACTCGAACTTTGATAAAGAAATATGCAACGTTTGCCTCCGAATATCAACCAATGGGTTCAATCTATCTGGCAAATTCGGCACACATAATAGTATAAGGCCCGTGTTTGCGGCGCCTTTAAACTTGCCCGCGTCTTCGTGCATGAGAAATGAGTTTTCTATTTTGTCGTTGTTGATACCAGGTCCAAAAGCACCGGGTAGTGACATTAATGTTTTCTTAGCGCAACTAATAGATGAATTGAATGAGTTATGGGTTGAAGGTGTGAGAGAGTTCGACTCGTACAAAAAGGAGGAATTCACTTGGAAGGTGGGTAGTTTGGCCGTTGCTTTGACTTTCCCTTAAGTGATCCAGAGTAATTTGTCTTGAGAAATTTGAACAAATTGTCAAAGTGAACAATTAGTAGTGGTTGAAGTCTATTTTTAGTATTAGTAATCTGTTTTGAATCAATTAGTAATCCGTTTTCAAGGTATCCAATGTCAGTTAGACAATATATGTAATTCTGTTCTAATTTTCATCTTGAGTTTCTTCTTTTGTGAATTGGCTTCGTTTGATGTTATGACTTGTTGAAGTTTACGCACAAAAGATGTTATAATTTTGAAGTATATATATAGATAATATACAGTAATTGAATGCATTATTGACATTATTGACCACAGAGTCTCTCTCTCTCTCTATATATTATCTATATATATATATATATGAAGTTTACGCACGAAGTCCAATTTCCATATATCATTGTCGAACTATCAGCATTTGCTCTGCACTTCTCTATCAAGTGCAGCATCGCTGCTGTGGGTCGAGAGTCTTAGGGAAGCTTGTTGTCACACCCCACTTAATTCAAGTGTCATCGCCACAAAAATGTGACACCTGTGACACCCCGACTAATTAAATACCGGGTAGCTACTCCTTTATTAAATTAATACAAAATGCCATGTTGGTTCAGTTAATAGCATCACTGTCGAAAACATTTTAATGATTTCTAACCACCTAGTATTTAAAAAGTAAGTTGTCAAATTTTAAATTAAATCTGATTAACATGCAATAAAAGAATTATGAAAGAATAACATAACCATTCACCATAAAGAAGCAATAGAATAACCAACAAATAATAAAAAGCCTAGAGGAAATACTCCTCACAACAATCCCATTATGGAAATAAATAAAACGTGTCTGCATCCTGAATTAATTACAAACCAAAGTCTGAATAATTGAAATATAAAAAGTCTCTAATAGAAATGGGCGACATGCCCTACAAATGATGAAACTGAATATGGAGTCAAGACTGGAAAATGAGGCGTCTAATATCAAGGCCCTGTAACTTCCACAACAGCTACAGCTCGTCACCTGAATGGAAATCCTATGCATGGTGTCCTTGTGGCTGGGCACCTAAAAAGGTTTTTACAAAAAGTAGATTTGAAAGCAAACGGGTCAGAGCCCAAATGTGGAGAATACTTTAAAAACAGCAAGTGCTTTAATGACAATTAAACAGTGAATATCAAATATATGTTAGTGACGTGCACTCACATGATCTCCTCACCTCTCAACTAATGTGCACTCCTAACGCATCCATAGCTCGTACTAGTTATGCTACTAACTAACTAGTCTAATAAAGAACCTGTCTTCGCCTTATAGGTTTAAGGGTTCATTCATGTCATTAAAGTATACCATGTATGGGCCTTAATTCCTTAATAACAACCTTTTATTTTGTGGAGTTCTCATTTTAATCTCTATTAAAATAGCACAAGTATTCACATCGTTACTTTACTAATATTTTCATTGAACATTAGTTGTATATTATTCACATCATAAATATACATTATAGGCACCCCTAGTTTAGGCTACGGTGCACATACTCTGCTATCTCATCCCGGTACATCACGTACATAAGGATTACGAATTTCGAATCTCTCAGGAATTGTTAGAATAAGCACAACACACAAAAATGGAGGCAAACATAATTCAACATATCCATGGGTCACGTACATACCTACGCTCCATAGTCAGCTGACTTATTAACTCACAAATAAGTCATTATAGCATTATGTTCTTAAGGTACCAATCTAAATCCGGGCACACAAAGATTAGATGGCCCTAAGAGAACGTAAACCTCCCGTGATAGCAAGTATGGTAGGTATGTCATGCACATAAGTCATATACTAAGCATTCACACGTCTTAGATATCTTAATATTAATAAAGGTATATTCTACATCCCTATACCATTATTCCAATTTTATGCATTTTTAAGTCTTCCGCTAATATATAATGTAGACTGTCGACACATCTCACGTCATAGCTTCTTGTACTTAAAACTTATCTCAAAGGGATTACTAAGTCTCCTATTATTCCCACATATAACATCATTATTCTTAAGGTCCTTACTTCTGCCCCAAACCTCATTTCATCAAATTATTCAAATTTACTCTTTTAACCCTAATATTATCTCACTCATCGAATTTCATTAGATTTTAGAAAAAATTCCTCAAATTGAATTCTAATTAAGGTCCAAATTTTATAACCATACCTACTGGTCTTCCTTAAGTCTAAGGATATTCATAAAGTATCCAATAATAATTTTCTAAGGGTTAACATCATTAAAATTTAACTAGGGAAAATTTTACTTATTCTGGGAAGGTCGATCGATCAACCTTGAACATCGATCGATCGATGGTGGTCGATCGATCGACTGATGAATGTCGATCGATCGATTGCACCAGGTAGGCTACGGACTGCTTCGTTTTGCAGTCCTCAAATCGTCCCAAAACTCCATTATAATGCATGAAACTCTAATCTAACATTATAATATCATCATAAAACCATCCTACAACAGTGTTAACGTTCTAAAACCAATAAATCATCAACCAAAGGCTTTATTTTGATCAAAACTTCATCAAGAATTTCTTTCAAGAACAATAATAAATCTCTGCTTAAATCCATTTTTTGATCATCAAGGGTTATATTTTGAATTCATAATTCGTCCAGAATATGTCTACATGCAATTCCTAACATGGTTCATAGTTTTAATCCTCAAATTCATGGGTCCATATCAATCTTCCAAGACAAAATTCGATAATTACACTAAACATGGAAGAACACATTCATTGAATTAATTGTAACTAAATCACTTGCCTTATGTTCTTCAGATTTGTTGTTGGTTGGAGATGGTTGAATTCCTCTCTCTTTCTCTGCAGAATTCTCCTCTCTCTCTCTCTCTACAAGTTCTTCTCATAAGATGATAATAGAGGTGGGGGTTAGTTTTTGGCAAGTTAAAAATATTTTCTTAACTTCTCCCGTAGCCCACTACTTAGATTGGGGTTGAAAATGGGTTTGTGGGTTTAATGATAAGTTATAATTAAAGTATAATTTTCATGGGATTTAATTACCAAATTTCTGAAATTACCAAACTACCCTTTTGGGTTGCCGGTATGGCCTAAAAATTCCCCGGGACCCAAACTAAACCCCCGGCTAGTGTTTTCTGACTATTTCGACCCTTCCGAACACGTTGGCGCACTCAAAATAACCATACGGTTGATAAAAATAAAATTCACTTTTTAATTACAATAATTATATTCCTAACGCAACTGTCACGCGCGTCCCAACAAAATTTCCAAATTGCCGTATTTCAACTTCGCGACAATTTCAATAGTTTCAATATTCATATATTGCCATATATACGCATTATAATAAAATACCAACTCACATCTCGTTAGTATTTTATCCGGATTAATTCTCAATTAATACACATTTAATTTAATTAATCCCATAAATAAATATCGATAAAAATGCGGGGTATTACATACTTCCCCCCTAATAACAGAATTTCGTCCCGAAATTCGAAACTAAAAAGTACCTGGTAAAAAAAACTCTGGATAACGTTCGCGCATCTCATTCTCGCGCTCCCATGTAGACTCCTCGGCATTATATGCCGCCAATGAACACGTACTAACGGAACTATCTTTGATCGCAGTTTCCGCTCACTTCGGTCCAAAATAGCAATTGGCCCCTCCTCGAAGGAGCTATCGGGCTGGAGATCGATGTCCTCCAAAGCAATGTGAGAATGAGCCAAATCATCTCTAAGATATTTCCTTAGCGAGGAAATATGAAACACATCATGAATCCTATGTAAATGTTCCGGTAACCCAAGTCTATATGCAACAGACCCAATCCGCTCGATGATAGGAAATGGCCCCACATATCTCGGTGCCAACTTCCCCTTCTTTCCAAATCGCATAATCCCCTTCATAGGAGACACTCTGAGTAAAACTTGGTCCCCCACTTGGAACTCCCTGAAGAATCTCTTCACATCAGCGTAGCTCTTCTGCCGATCCTAAGCTACTCGAATGCGACTCCGTATCAATTCTATCCCCGTCGAAGTATCCTGAATCACTTTCGGCCCAAGTAGTTTGTTGTCCCCCACCTCCAACCAACATGCTGGGGAACGACAAGGTATACCGTACAACGCCTCAAATGGAGCCATGCCAATGGTGAACTGGTAAGATTTGTTGTAAGCAAACTCCACCAGTGGAAGATACTGCTCCCATCCACCCCCGAAATCAATGATGCACATACGCAACATGTCCTCCAATATCTGATTTGTACGCTCGGTTTGCCCATCGGTCTGCGGATGATAAGCCGTACTCAACCGCAATTCCGTGCCCATGGCCTCCTGAAAACTCTCCCAAAACCGTGAAACAAATATCTTGTCTCCATCAGACACGATATGCAGGGGCACACCGTGAAGTCTCACTATTTCTGCAATAAAGAGCTGGGCATACTGTCCCGTAGTGTAGTCGATCCTTACGGGTAAAAAATGAGCGACTTTGGTCAACCTGTCCACAATTACCCAAATGGAGTCGTGACCCCTCTGTGACGTAGGTAACCCCGTGATAAAGTCCATGGATATGCTCTCCCACATCCACATCGGGACCTCTAATGGCTGTAGAAGTCCTGCCGGTCTCTGATGATCCACTTTTACCAGCTGACAAGTGGCGCATTTAGAAACAAACACGACAATATCTTTCTTCATCCCGCTCCACCAATACTGACGTCTCATGTCTTGGTACATTTTGTCCCCACCGGGATGTACCGCGAACCGTGAGCTGTGCGACTCTGCCATCACCTCGTGTCACAATTCCTCCCCTTCCGGAACTACCAGTATCCTATTGAAGCGTAATCTCCCGTCTGAACTAACGGTATAGGACTCAGCTCCCTCTGCTAGTAATCGAACTATCTGCTCCTGACAGAACGAGTCATTTGCCTGTGCCTGTACCACCTTTGTGACAATCTGCGGTGTAACAGTCACCACAGACATGAACGATCGGGCCACTGCATCCTGGTGTCCCAAATCCTTCCACTTTGCCTTCCACACCCCTGCCACCTCATCTACTGGCCTACGGCTCAACGCGTCTGCCACCACGTTAGCCTTCCCCGGGTGATATTGGATATCAAACTGATAGTCCTTCACAAACTCAAGCCACCTCCTTTGTCGCATATTCAACTCCTTCTGCGTGAATAGGTACTGTAGGGACTTGTGGTCCGTGAACAATCGAAACTTCTCCCCCAAAACGTAATGTCTCCAAATCCGAAGGGAAAATACAACTGCTGCTAACTCCAAATCATGAGTGGGGTAATTCTTCTCGTGAGGCTTAAGCTTACGGGAAGCATAAGCTATGGCCTGACTCTCCTGTTGCAATACACCTCCAAGTCCTTGTAAGGACGCATCGGTGTAAACTAGATACTCAACTCCCGGTCTCGACAATGCTAACACAGGTGCTGAGGTCAACTTATCCTTCAACTCATCGAATGCCAACTGACAGGCATCACTCCAGAGGAATGGCACACCCTTACGAGTCAGATGTGTCAAAGGACCCGCTATCTTGGAGAAACCCCGAATAAACCTCCTGTAGTATCCTGCTAAGACCAAGAAGATACGGATCTCAGTCGGTGTCGTGGGCTGTCCCCACTCCCTTACCGCGGATACCTTCCCCGGATCAACAGATATCCCCCGGTCGGAAATAATACGCCCCAAAAACTGAACCTCCTTCAGCCAAAACCCGCACTTCTCATACTTTGCATACAACTCGTTCTAGCGTAGCGTCTGCAAAACCTGCCTCAAATGCTCGGCATGCTCCTCCTCTGTCTGGGAGTAAACCAGAATATCATCAATGAAGAAAATGATAAACTAATCTAGGAACTCTCTGAACACCCTATTCATCAAGTCCATAAACACGGTTGGAGCATTGTTCAAACCAAATGGCATGACCCAAAACTCGTAGGAACCATATCTCATTAAGAAAGTAGTCTTCGAGACGCCCTCCTCCCTCAAACGCAACTGATGATATCCCGATCGCAAATCAATCTTTGAGAAGAAAGAAGCTCCCCTCAGCTAGTCGAATAAGTCATCGATTCGGGGCAACGGATATTTATTCCGTATCGTGACCTTATTCAACTCCCAGTAGTCTTCCCACAACCTCAACGATCCATCCCTCTTCTTCACGAACAACACAGGGGCACCCAACGGCGAAGTACTCCTCCGAATAAACCCCTGACCCAACAACTGCTCAATCTGATCCCGTAATTCTCTCATCTCAGCTGGAGCCATACGGTAAGGTGCACAGGCAATAGGCCGAGTGCTCGGCATCAAATCGATCATAAAATCTATCTCTTTACTCGGAGGTAATCCAGGTATATCCTGAAATACATCGGCAAAACTCTCGAACAATCGAAATCGAATCAGGTGGTATCACCACTTCTTTAGAGGTCTCCTCCTCTATATAGTACAAATGAGTGGACGATCCTCCCTTAGGATGAGGCATCGCCACCAAAAACATCTCCTACATAGGAATGGCAAAGATAATACTCCTACTAAAACAGTCAATCATGGCTCGGTAGGCAACTAGCCAATCCATACCAATAATGGCATCATACTCGGTCATCTCTTACACTAACATATCCGTGGGTAAAGTAAACCTCCCAATCTCTATACCCACGCCTCTACATACAAGGGAAATCACGGAACCCCTACTCAACGACGAATCTACACAAGTAACCGTACTCTCGGTGGTGTCTAACAACCCAATGGTGCGTGCAAATCTCATAGCAATGAAATAATGTGTAGCCCCCGTGTTAAATAAAATACGCTCCATAGTCCCCTGAATAGAGAACATACCCTCAATGGCTGGTGGATCCTGTGGGGCTGCGACCTGATGGAGCTGATACACTCTCCCATACTGAAGCTGTCCCTGGTGAACTGGGACCGCTGGAATGGGTGGTAATGCTGCCATCTGTGGCGGTGCCGGGAGGGCGGCGGGAAACATAGGCCTCCGCGGCTCGTGTCGAGCACCCTGCTACTGCTGCTGTGGGGCCCTACCCCTATCAGTTTAATCCTGACGTTTGTGGCCAATCTTACCACAAATGAAACACTTCCCCTGGAAGTTTCCCCCTCGCTGTCCCTTCTGACCATGGCCCTGGTGACCGTTACCATTTCTGCCCTGGTCTTGCTGGCCCTGCTAAAACTGCTGTTGACCATTCTGCCCCTGCTGGACCTGATGGCCGTTCGGACCCTGATGGCCCTGCCTAAAACCTCCCTGTCCGTGCCTGAAATTCCCTGATCTGAACCTTTTATGATCCCACTGCTGGGAACCCTGGTCACCCTGCCTCTGCCCCTGAGTAGATTGTGCCCCACTGGCACCATTTCCCGCTGTCCTGCCCTGATGGTTGGACTCTCCTGATCGCTTCCCCTCTGTCAACTGAAAGCGGTGGTCCTAGAAATGGAGCAGTGCAGCGTTAACCACATCAGAGTAAGTGGCCAACGATAGATTCCCCAACAAGTGCTGACGGATCCTCCAAGTCAATCCATCTGTAAACTTCTGAATCTTTTTCTCTTCTGTCGGTATCTCATCCGGGACAATATTCAGTAGATTAGTGAATTCGGCCTCATACTCGGCCACAGTCTTTCCCTCCTGTTTGAGGCTCATCAACTTCCTTCTCATCTCCGTGTGAACAGCTGACGAAAAATATTTGCGGTCGAACTGCACCTAGAACTCCTGTATCGTGAGAGTATCTCTCTCCTCTGCGGTGGTAATAGACTCCCACCACTGTAATGCAGATCCCACTAGCTTGAAAGTAGCTAGTATCTGCCTCTGAACATCGGTGCACTCATACATCCTCAAATGTCTCTGAATATCTTTCCTCCACTGGCTAGATACCACAACATCGGAGCTACCTGTGAACTCCGGAGGGTGTGCTTTCTGAAAAGCATCACGAACGCGTTCCCAAGCAGACGGAATGCATGTGCCTGAATTGGCACGACTACTGGCGCCTGGGGTGGTGCCTGCTGCACAACGGCAAGAGCGGCGTTTACCGCTTGGGCTACAATGACTGCAACCTCAGCGGCATTCATAGTGCCCTGTACTGGTGCTGGCTGTGGCTCTGGCTGTGCATCCCTAGGAACTCGCTGTGCACGTTGTGGAGGCATCTGAAATAAGAGTAAAGTCTATAAGTTCGCAGTTATAAACTTAAAATAGCTGAAGAGCGAAGCATACATAAATGAATACAACAGTCCTAAAATATAGGGCTCTACATCAAAGAAAGTTCAGCGAAAACATAATAAGCCGTACAGATCCTAAAGGACACTAGAACCTGATGCTCTGATACCACCTGTGACACCCCGACTAATTAAATACCGGGTAGCTACTCCTTTATTAAATTAATACAAAATGCCAAGTTGGTTTAGTTAATAGCATCACTGTCGAAAACATTTTAATGATTTCTAACCACCTAGTATTCAAAAAGTAAGTTGTCAAATTTTAAATTAAATCTGATTAACATGCAATAAAAGAATTATGAAAGAATAACATAACCATTCACCATAAAGAAGCAATAGAATAACCAACAAATAATAAAAAGCCTGGAGGAAATACTCCTCACAACAATCCCACTATGGAAAGAAATAAAACAAGTATGCATCCTGAATTAATTACAAACCAAAGTCTGAATAACTGAAATATAAAAAGTCTCTAATAGAAATGGGCGACATGCCCTACAAATGATGAAACTGAATATGGAGTCAAGACTGGAAAATGAGGCGTCTAATATCAAGGCCCTATAACTTCCACAACATCTACAGCTCGTCACCTGAATGGAAATCCTATGCATGGTGTCCTTGTGGCTGGGCACCTAAAAAGGTTTTTACAAAAAGTCGATTTGAAAGCAAACGGGTCAGAGCCCGAATGTGGAGAATATTTTAAAAACATCAAGTGCTTTAATGACAATTAAACAGTGAATATCAAATACATGTTAGTGATGTGCACTCACATGAGTTCCTCACCTCTCAACTAATGTGCACTCCTAATGCATCCATAGCTCGTACTAGTTATGCTACTAACTAACTAGTCTAATACAGAACCTGGCTCCGCTTTATAGGTTTACGGGTTCATTCATGTCATTAAAGTATACCATGTATGGGCTTTAATTTCTTAATAACAACCTTTTATTTTGTGGAGTTCTCATTTTAATCTCTTTTAAAATAGTACAAGTATACACATCGTTACTTTACTAAGTATTTCATTGAACATTAGTTGTATATTATTCACATCATAAATATACATTATAGGCACCCCTAGTTTAGGCTACGGTGCACATACTCTGCTATCTCATCCCGGTACATCACGTACATAAGGATTACAAATTCCGAATCTCTCAGGAATTGTTAGAATAAGCACAACACACAAAAATGGAGGCGAACATAATTCAACATATCCATGGGTCACGTACATACCTACGCTCCATAGTCAGCTGACTTATTAACTCACAAATAAGTCATTATAGCATTATGTTCTTAAGGTACCAATCTAAATCCGGGCACACAAAGATTAGATGTCCCTAAGCGAACGTAAACCTCCCGTGATAGCAAGTATGGTAGGTATGTCATACACGTAAGTCATATACTAAGCATTCACACGTCTTAGATATCTTAATATTAATAAAGGTATATTATACATCCCAATACCATTATTCCAATTTTATGCATTTTTAAGTCTTCCAATAATATATAATGTAGACTGTCGACACATCTCACGTCATAGCTTCTTGTACTTAAAACTTATCTTAAAGGGATTACTAAGTCTCCTATTATTCCCACATATAACATCATTATTCTTAAGCTCCTTAATTCTGCCCCAAACCTCATTTCATCAAATTATTCAAATTTACTCTTTTAACCCTAATATTATCTCACTCATCGAATTTCATTAGATTTTAGAAAAAATTCCTCAAATTGAATTCTAATTAAGGTCCAAACTTTATAACCATACCTACTGGTCTTCCTTAAGTCTAAGGATATTCATAAAGTCTCCAATAATAATTTTCTAAGGGTTAACATCATTAAAATTTAACTAGGGAAAATTTAACTTATTCTGGGAAGGTAGATCGATCGACCTTGAACATCGATCGATCGATGGTGGTCGATCGATCGACTGATGAATGTCGATCGATCGATTGCACCAGGTAGGTTACGGACTGCTTCGTTTTGCAGTCCTCAAATCGTCCCAAAACTCCATTATAATGCATGAAACTCTAATCTAACGTTATAATATCATCATACAACCATCCAACAACACTGTTAACATTCTAAAACCAATAAATCATCAACCAAGGGCTTTATTTGGATCAAAACTTCATCAAGAACCCTAGTTTTCTATTTCTTTCAAGAAGAATAATAAATCTCTTTTTAAATCCGTTTTTAGATCATCAAGGGTTATATTTTGAATTCATAATTCATCCAGAATATGTCTACATGCAATTCCTAACATGGTTCATAGTTTTAATCCTCAAATTCATGGGTCTATATCAATCTTCCAAGACAAAATTCGATAATTACACTAAACATGGAAGAACACATTCATTGAATTAATTGTAACTAAATCACTTGCCTTATGTTCTTCAGATTTGTTATTGGTTGGAGATGTTTGAATTCCTCCATCTCTCTCTGCATAATTCTCCTCTCTCTCTCTCTCTCTCTCTCTCTCTCTCTCTCTCTCTCTCTACAAGTTCTTCTCACAAGATGACAATGGAGGTGGGGGTTGGTTTTTGGCAAGTTAAAAATATTTTCTTAACTTCTCCTGTAGCCCACTACTTAGATTGGGGTTGAAAATGGGTTAGTGGGTTTAATGATAAGTTATAATTAAAATCTAATTTTTGTGGGTTTTAATTACGAAATTTCCGAAATTACCAAACTCCCTTTTGGGTTGCCGGTATGGCCTAAAAATGCCCCGGGACCCAAACTAAACCACGGCTAGTGTTTTCTGACTATTTCGACCCTTTCGAACACGTTGGCGCACTCAAAATAACCATACGGTTGATAAAAATAAAATTCACTTTTTAATTATAATAATTATATTCCTGACGCAACTATCACGCGCGTCCCAACAAAATTTCCAAATTGCCGTATTTCAACTTCGCGACAATTTCAATAGTTTCAATATTCATATGTTGCCATATATACGCATTATAATCAAATACCAACTCACATCTCGTTAGTATTTTATCCGTATTAATTCTCAATTAATACACATTTAATTTAATTAATCCTATAAATAAATATCGATAAAAATGCGGGGTATTACAACACCCCGCCTAATTAACCCCGGGTGATCAGTCCTAAATTATGTTAGAACAGGTTTCTCAGTTGGATTATTCTTAGCATCACTGTTACCTTTTTAATTACTAACCACAAGTGAGAAAATTAGACTGGTGCTAAGTTTTATCTTTCGTTAACTTAAATGAAACTCACGCGGAAGTAAAATAACACAAAAATCATAATTATCTAAGACATTCATTCACAACTTATTAACTGACCGAATAAACCATCGACCCCAAAGCCCAACAAATAGAAAATGAAGACAAGTAATCAATCTCAATATGTCTAACAAGAATTTAAATGAACTGTGAGCGACATGATCAAAATGGCTGATAAGAAGTCTCTATACTAGAAATGAAAGAATGAGGCGTCTATCAAATCTCCCGCAACATCCACATATGCTGCAGCAACGGATCCCTGAAATAGAGTCAAGCCTGGCGTCCCTGTGGCTGGACACCTAAAAGGTTTTTAAAAAGAAATTTTTATAGCAAGGGTTAGTACCCAAAACATTTAAAAATATTTAGCAACTGATTAACTTGCAGTAATAAATATATGCATGCCCTCCATATTTTAGTTAGTGCCGCACTCCCTTGAGAACATTCTCACCCATCCTCTAATGTGCACTACTAAAGCCTTAGTTAAATTCACCTAGTTCTCCACCTCATGTCTAGATAAATTATATAACCCCTTGCAACCACCCTTCTCTTAACCGAGTATGTCGTGAATTATGATTTTTAAGTTATTATAAACATCAACTTAATTAATCATTTCCCTTTTTAAATCCATATAATATTCACACCTGTTATACACATAATACAACTCATACTTTGTATGAATTATCCCATATATAATTATTTACCTAATTATATATTTAGTCATAATGCAGTATTCACAACATACTGAAATAACATCTAATAATAATATTTCCCCCGAGTAAAGTTTCACCGGGTATAAGTTCTCTAAAGTGATAATGCAGTATTCACAACATATGTATGTATGTATATATATATATATATATATATATATAACATATCCCGGATATACCGTGTACTAAGTCCGTGACACAAGCCTATTCCATTTTATTATGAGTTTATGGCCCAACTCGAATTATTTATTAATTTGCACATTAATGTTCTTTGGTATCGCCACAACCAATATTTGGTCTTACTCTGGTGGCCCGAATTAAAACAACACCCGAGTCTATATTCCCGACTCTAAATTATTTAGCCTTCACCTAAATAAAATTTTCGTATCGGCATCGCCCCACCAATATCCCTGAACTTATCCACCCAGTCCGTATTTAGAATTTTGAATCGCAATTCCTAAAATTTTAACTCTATTATATCACACCTAATTTCCTCCACATCCCGATTAATTTTAATCATGATGTGTCACACCAAGTCGCCCTCAAATCCTAATTAATTTTTTTATTCACAATTAATTAGATTTAAACCCATGTATTAATTACTCAACAATTAAGGCATGGATGGATGTTTATTTAATTTCCCTACATATAAAGGCAAACTGGGCGAACTGTCAAAATTTTCGGACCATCGATCGATCGATGGTCCACCTTCGATCGATCGATCGATCAGGTCCTCGTCTTCCCCGAGTTGGCTGTTTCAACCATGGACGCACACCTCCAAACCCTAGTTTCTTCTACACTAAAAACCAAGCTTTTCCATCGACAATAGACCTCAAAAACCTTATGAGGAACCTCTATAAAGCCAACAACATCAGTAAATTCACGTTCTCTACTGTTTTTAAAAATTGGGATAAAATTCCATCTAATCTTTTAACCCATTTAAACATCAATTCCTTGACCACAAATTCGTCTCTAATTACTCCGGGTTTACACATCTTACCAGATAAAAATATACAACTCAGATTATATATGATGTTCTAATCAATTTAGCAATCAGATTCATGGTTTACAAAACCCCATGTTCATACCCCTTTAAATCCCAAAACGAATTTCTTTGATTACACACATCACGTGAATATGAATTGAAATACACTTTACATGCTACAACAATTTAACCACTTTCCTTAGGGTTCGTATAGTCTGAATTTGGAACTGTGAGTGCCCAAGGTTGAAGATGACTCTTTTTGGCTCTCGTGTGATCCCCAAATTTGCCTTTGGCTGCTGTTGGGATTTCCTAACCCTCTAAGTCTTCTCTAAAATCAATTCAGTAGTTCCCTTGTTTATTTTATTTGTTTAATTAAACTTAATCCCATTTTTTTGTCTAATGGGCCAAGCCCAAGTGACCTAAATGCCCCCGTGTGGGCCCGACTATGTCTAAAAACGTCGGGTGAACTGTTTACTACCCCCGGGTACACTTTGCTAACTATCTCGTCCCATTCGGACTCAACAGTACACTCAGAGTTGGCATCCGAATAAATTTATAAAAATACTTATTTCGCACCCAAATTAGTCTATACGACTCCCTGCTGAAATAAGTACATATCCCTTAATTAATACCCGAAATGACGTAAATACATTATTACTATTCACTTAGTAAATAAGTTTCCCTAAATATTAACCATTCACTCCCCGATTAATATTTAAATATAAATTACCATAATTAATTCAATTAAAATTACAACACACAAGTAATTTTGAATTCCCGAATTAATTAATTATTTAATGTACAAAAATACGGGTTGTTACATACTCCCCCCCTTACAAAGGAATTTCATCCCCAAAATTTGGTCTTACCTGTGGTGAAAAGCTCTGGATATTATTCCCGCATATCCTCCTCCCTCTCCCAGGTAGACTCGTCAACGTTGTGATGACCCCACTGTACTCTAACTATTGGAACAACCTTGGATCGTAACTTCCACTCACTACGGTCCAGAATAGCCATCGATCTCTCATCATATGATATGTCTGGCTGTAAATCTATTTCCTCGAGTGGAATGTGCCAGAAATCCCTCTCGCTCATGCGATATTTCTTCAGCGACACCACATGGAACACGTCGTGTATCCACTGAAGGTGCTCTGGCAATCCTAGCCTGTAAGCTACTGGTCGCACCCTCTCGATAATAGGGAAAGGTCCCACATACCTCGGTGCTAACTTTCCCTTCTTACCGAACCTCATCACCCCTTTCATAGGGGACACCCGGACCAATACCTGGTCCCCAACCTCTAACTCCACATGTCTCCGTGAAGCATCAGCGTAACTCTTCTGCCTATCCTGAGCTATCCGAATCCTCCCTCGAATCAACTCTATCTTTGCAGACGTCTCCTGAACAATCTCTGGCCCCAATAGTTTGTTGTCCCCCACCTCTAACCAACAAGCGGGTAAACGACAAGGTCTCCCGTAAAGTGCCTCGAACGGTGCCATACCGATCGTGAATTTGTAAGAGTTGTTGTACGCGAACTCTACCAAAGGAAGATATTTCTCCCAACCTCCCCCAAAGTTTAATATGCACATTCTGAGCATATCTTCTAGCATCTGATTGACTCTCTCAGTCTGCCCGTCAGTTTGTGGGTGATAGGCTCTACTCAAACGTAACTCCATGCCCATGGCCTCCTGAAAACTCTTCCAAAAGTGGGCCACAAAGATCTTGTCTCTCTCAAATACAATATTAACCGGTACCCCGTGCAGCTTAACGATCTCAGCTATAAATAGCTATGCATAACGCATCGTTTCAAAGTCTGTGCGAACCGGTAGGAAGTGGGCTACTTTGGTCAACCGATCCACAATGACCCATATGGAATCGTGACCCCTCTATGATGCAGGTAACCCTGTAATAAAGTCCATGGATATGCTTTCCCACTTCCACACGGTAATCTCTAGCGGTTGTATCATCCCTGATGGTATCTGATGGTCCACTTTCACAAGCTGACACATGGCACATTTCAAAACAAATTGTGCTATGTCTCGTTTCATTCCTGCCCACCAATACTGTCTTCTTATATCCTGGTACATCTTATCCCCACCGGGATGTACCGCGAATATTGACCCATGGGACTCTGTCATCATCGTGTGCCTCAACTCCTCATCCTCTGGCACAATTAACCTCCCATTAAGGCGTAAGCCTCCTTCCAAGCAGATCGAGTAACCCTCTGCTCCCTCAGCTAGCAACTGGCGCACCGTATCTCGGTAGACCTAATCCTCTTCCTGAGCCCTCATAACCTTTATAATGATCTCAGGTGTGATGGATAATGCTGACATGCAAGCCCTGGCTACATCATCCTCATATCGAAGCTCTCTCCACTTCGCTTTCCAGACTTCTGATATTTCCTCAGTTGGTCTCCGACTCAATGCATCTGCTACCAAATTAGCCTTACCAGGATGATACTGAATATCAAACTAGTAGTCTTTCACGAGTTCTAGCCATCGCCTCTGCCTCATATTCAGATCCTTTTGTGTGAAGAGATACTGAAGTGATTTATGATTCGTGAATAACGTGAACTTCTCTCCCAGAAGATAATGTCTCTATATCCTCAAAGCAGAAATGACCACTGCTAACTCCAGATCGTGAGTGGGGTAATTCCTCTCGTGGGGCTTTAGCTTTTTGGACGCATAAGCTATATCCCTTTCCTCCTGCTGAAGCACACCCCAAGTCCCTGTTAGGATGCGTCAGTGTAAACCCGATACTCTAATCCTCCATTTGGAAATGCAAGTACGAGTGCAAATGTCAACTTGTCCTTTAGCTCGTCGAAAGCTAATTGACAATGATCACTCCAAGTGAAAGGAATCCATTTTCGGGTCAGATTCGTCAAAGGGCCCGCAATCTTTGAGAATCCTTTGATGAACCGCCTGTAATAATCGGCCAATCCAAGAAAACTACGCACGTCGATCGATGTCGTGGGCTTCCCCCACTCCCTCACCGCCGATACTTTACTCGGATCCACCGCAATACCCTGGTCTGACACCACGTGGCTAAGAAATTGAACCTCCCGTAGCCAAAATCCACACTTCCCAAATTTGGCATAAAGCTGGTGATCCCGCAATGTCTGTAAAACTATACACAGATGCTCTGTGTGCTCCTCCTCGGTGCGCGAGTAGATCAGGATGTCATTTATGAGCACGATGACAAACTGGTCGAGAAACTCCCTGAAAACCCTGTTCATAAGGTCCATGAACACTGATGGTGCATTGGTGAGTCGAAATGGCATCACCCTGAACTCATAAGATCCATACCGCGACAGGAAAGTGGTCTTAGGAACATCCTCCTCCTCTCGGATACGCAGTTGATGATACCCTGACCTCAAGTCGACCTTTGAGAAGTAAGACGTCCCTCTCAACTGGTCAAATAGATCATTAATCCTAAGCAACGGATACTTATTCCGTATCGTCGCCTTGTTCATAGTCCACACATAACCGTAGTGAGCCATCTGACTTCTTTACAAAAAACACTAGTGCACCCCACGACGATGTACTCTGTCGAATGAAACCTTGACCCAAAAGCTGCTGAATCTGCTCTCTCAGCTCACGCATCTCTGAAGGGGCCATATGATATGGGGCTCGAGCAATCGGCCTCGTCCCCGATGCTAAATCGATTACAAATTTAATTTCCCTGCTAGGTGACAACCCTGGTATCTCCTGGAACACATTATCAAAGTCCCCCACTACCGAGATTGAGTCCAACGGAATCGCCACCTCTTGTGAGGTTTCCTCCTCGATGTAATACAGGTGCGTGCATGACCCTCCCTCGGGTAACGGCATTGCTATAAAAAATATCTCATGTCCTGGAATGGAGAACACGATTGTCCTCTCGTAGCAATCCACCGTCTCTTGATAACCTGCCAACTAATCCATATCCAAGATGATATCGTACCCCTACATATCTAACACCAAGAGGTTCACTGCTAAACTAAGTCTCCCAATCAAAATGTCCACCTCCCAACAAACCGAGTGAATCGAAGCCCCACTGCCTACTGGTGACTCTACACACTAATTGAAAACTACCCGTGGTCTCTAGTAACCCGGCCCGTTTAGCAAAATTATATTTAATGAATGAATGCGATGCTCCCGTATCAAAAAGAATACTACCCTCATAACTATGAATGAGAAATATACCCTCAATCGCTGGCAGTGCTTACTGCGCTGGAGGATTAGGAACATCCCTGACGTTATACACATGCCCGTAGTGCATCTGCCCCTACTGCGGTAGGCTGGGTGGAGCTGGCGCTGCTGGCGGCATCTGCCCCAGTTGCCCCTGTTGGGCCTCCTGCTGTTGACCTCTACCCCTCTATGGGGACTCCCTCTTGAAGTGTCCTGGCTGGCCACAGACAAAATAGCGTCTCTGACCATCCCTCTGTCATTGGCCCTGACGTGGCTGGCCCTGCTGGCCTCCGCCATTATTCCCTTGGGCCTGACGGCCCTGAGGAACCTGCTACTGCTGATTCGGGCCCGATTGCCCCTACCTGAACCCCTGTCCTCCCAGTCGAAACCCACCAGGCTTAAACTTTTTAGCCTGATTCCCCCTACTGACTGCCAGTCTGCTGTTGAGTACCACTTGCGTCACCACTAGTAACTGCCTTGCCCTGTTGGCTCAGCTCCCCTGCTCTCTTGCTCCTCTTCACATGGAAGCGATGATCCTGGCAATGTACAAGCGCGGCATTAACGACATCTGTATAGGTCACTAACGCCGAATTACCAATCAAATGTTGCCTGATATGCCAGGCTAAGCCATCCATAAATCTCGATTTCTTTTGCTCCTCATCGTTCACCTCATTTGGCACAAAGTTGGCCAAACGGGTGAACTCTTCCTCATAGTCTGCCACTGATCGGTCACCCTACACTAAATCACTAAATTTCTTTCTCATCTCAGCCTCTATTGCTGATGGAAAGTATTTACGGTCGAATCGCACCCAGAACTCTGCTATCGTCATCAAATCTCGCTCCTCCATGGTGGTAACTAACTCCCACCACTGTAAGGCTTCCCCCGACAAACGAAAGGTAGCAAGCATCTATTTTTGCACCTCTGTACACTCCAACATGCGCAGATGGTGCTGAATGTTCTTTTTCCAGTCGCAAGCCTCTACCACATCTGTGCTACCTCGAAACTCAGGTGGGTGACCCTTCTGAAAGGTCTCTCTAACTCGCTGCCAAGAGGGTGGCTCCACTGGAGCCTGAACTGCTGGTGCCACTGGAGGCGGTGCCTGGGGCTGTGGAAAGTGATCTGCCATAGCTCGCATCGCTGTCTCAACTACCTGGGCCACTATCACTGCCACCTGAGTAGTGGAAATCAACTCGGGTGGGGGTGGCGGTACCTGTGGCTCCTGATGAGCCTCCATGACTTCATTCCTAGCCTCAGCGCTCTCCGCTCTCTGTCTCCTGGGTGGCATCTGAAATAGATTGAATTGTATAAGCACTCAATTTACACAAAAATATTCACATCAGAAATACGACATCTCACAAGCGGAAAATGAATCAACAGTCCTAATAATAGGTCTCTATAACAACAGAATGCTACGCTGAAACGTAGTAAGCCACACAGATCCTAAGGTCACTAGAACCTGATGCTTTGATACCATCTGTGACACCCAGCCTAATGAACCCCGGGTTATCAGTCCGAAATTAAGTTAGAACATGTTTCTCAGTTGGATCATTCTTAGCATCACTGTCGCCTTTTTAATTACTAACCACCTAAGTGAGAAAATTAGACTGGTGCCAAGTTTTATCTTTCCTTAACTTAAATGAAACTCATGCAGAAGTAAAATAACACAAAAATCACAATTATCTAAAACATCCATTCACAACTTATTAACTGACCGAATAAACCATTGGCCCAAAAACCCAACAAATAGAAAATGAAGACAAGCAATCAATCTCAATATGTCTAACAAGAATTTAAATAAACTGTGAGCGACATGCTCAAAATAGCTGATAAGAAGTCTCTATACTAGAAATGAAAGAATGAGGCGTCTATCAAATCTCCCGCAACATCCACATATGCTGCAACAACGGATCCCTGAAATAGAGTCAAGCCTGGCGTCCCTGTGGCTGGACACCTAAAAGGTATTTAAAAAGAAATTTTTATAGCAAGGGTTAGTACCCAAAACATTTAAAACCATTTAGCAAATGATTAACTTGTAGTAATAAATAAATATGCATGCCGTCCATATTTTAGTTAGTGCCGCACTCCCTTGAGAACATTCTCACCCCTCCTCTAATGTGCACTACTAACGCCTTAATTAAATTCACCTAGTTCTCCACCTCACGTCTAGATAAATTATATAACCCCTTGCAACCACCCTCCTCTTAACCGAGTATACCCCGAATTATGATTTTTAAGTTATTATAAACAACAACTTAATTAATCATTTCCCTTTTTAAATCCATATAATACTCACACCTGTTATACACATAATACAACTCATACTTTGTATTAATTATCCCGTATATAATTATTTACCTAATTATATATTTAGTCATAATGCAGTATTCACAACATACTGAAATAACATCTAATAATAATATTTCCCCCGAGTAAAGTTTCACTGGGTATAAGTTCTCTAAAGTGCTATCCCACTAGGTGAAATCACATAACCTAGTTACCCCAAGTCAGAATCGCTCACTAACTTTGTTAATACATACATATTGGAGGCGGTCATATTCCTTCCCTAAAAATGAGATACCCCTCACCAATATAACAGACGCTATGACCTGGTATTATACTCGCCCTACTCCTCAAGCTAGGGGATTCATCCACTACGCGCAACCTACCCCTATAGCACTAGCGTATATAATAATAATATTTATCACTGATATTGATGCACACACCATATATATATATATACTATCACACACCGTGTATATATATAAATACAACATATCCCGACTATGTCGTGTACTAAGTCCGTGACACAAGCCTATTCCATTTTATTATGAGTTTATGGCCCAACTCGAATTATTTATTAATTTGCACATTAATGTTCTTTGGTATCGCCCCAACCAATATTCGGTCTTACTCTCATGGCCCGAATTCAAACAACACCCGAGTCTATATTCCCGACTCTAAATTATTTATCCTTCACCAAAATAAAATTTTCATATCGGCATCGCCCCACCAATATTCCCGGACTTGTCCACCCAGTCTTTATTTGAAAATTTGAATCGCAATTCCCAAAATTTTAACTCTAGTATATCACATCTAATATCCTCCATATCTCGATTAATTTTAATCCTGATGTGTCACACCAAGTCGCCCTCAAATCCTAATTAATTTTTTTATTCACAATTAATTAGATTTAAACCCATGTATTAATTACTCAACAATTAAGGCGTGGTAGGATGTTTATTTAATTTCCCTACATATAAAGGCAAACTGGGCGAACTGTCAAAATTTCCGGACCATCGATCGATCGATGGTCCACATTCGATCGATAGATCGATCGATCGATCAGGTCCTCGTCTTTCCCGAGTTGACTGTTTCAGCCATGGACGCACACCTCCAAACCCTAGTTTCTTCTAAACTAAAAACCAAGCTTTTCCATCGACAATAGACCTCAAAAACCTTATGAGGAACCTCTATAAAGTCCAACAACATCAGTAAATTCACTTTTTCTACTGTTTTTACAAATTGGTATAAAATTCCATTTAATCTTTTAACCCATTTAAACATCAATTCCTTGACCAAAAATTCGTCTCTAATTACTCCGGGTTTATACATCTTACCAAATACAAATATACAACTCAGATTATATATGATTTTCTAATCAATTTAGCAATCACATTCATGGTTTACAAAACCCTATGTTCATACCCCTTTAAATCCCAAAACGAATTTCTTTGATTACACACATCACATGAATATGAATTGAAATACACTTTACATGCTACAACAATTTAACCCCTTGCCTTAGGGTTCATAGAGTCTGAATTTGGAATTGTGAGTGCCCAAGGTTGAAGATGACTCTTTTTGTCTCTCCTGTGATCCCCAAATTTGCCTTTGGCTGCTGTTGGGGTTTCCTAACCCTGTAAGTCTTCTCTAAAATCAATTCAGCCATTTCCTTGTTTATTTTATTTGTTTAATTAACCTTAATCCCGATTTTGTCTAATGGGTCAATGCCAAGTGACCCAAATGCCCTCGCGTGGGCCCGGCTGTGTCTAAAAACGTCCCGTGACTCGTTTACTACCCCCGGGTACACTTTTCTGACTATCTTAGCCCATTCGGACTCAATCGTACACTCAGAATTGGCATCCGAATTAATTTATAAAAATACTTATTTCGCACCCAAATTAGTCTATACCGACTCCCGGCTGAAATAAGTACATATCCCTTAATTAATACCCGAAATGACGTAAATACATTATTACTATTCACTTAGTAAATAAGTTTCCCTAAATATTAACCATTCACTCCGCGATTAATATTTAAATATAAATTACCATAATTAATTCAATTAAAATTACGACACACAAGTAATTTTGAATTCTCGAATTAATTAATTATTTAATCCACAAAAATACGGGGTGTTACACAAAACCAAGTCGGGTGAGAGTAAATAAAATACCATTCTTAGCATGAAATAAATATGAGACATATATAAATCAATCCACATGATAAATAGTTGAATCAATCCCAAATGATAATAACCAACTGTGCGATAAGATAGCCATCACGTGCTAAAACTCTAAATAATAACCCAATGTCCAATAATATAAAACTGAATAAAATTCAACTGAATCCATAAAGAAATATGAATAAAATCGATAACAACTTTGGAACCGAAAGGCCCAATCAAAACTATAAACTGTGTCTCAATATAAAATACGATAAAAAGGAAGCTAAACTAAACTACTAAGCAGTAATATAAAATAAATTCCAACTGCACCTCCAAATGATAATCTCCAAATAATCCTATGCAACTTCTTCAGACTTATCCTGAAAAAGTTAGTCAACGCACGAGGTCAGAGCCCCGAGCATGAATACACACTACTCCCCTCAAATAGGGTCCGTGAACCTAGACAGTAGCATTATACCTAATAAATATAACGATAGAGATATTTTAATTAATACGAGATAATTAAATGTAAGAAGGGTAAATTACTAACCACCCCCAAAGATTCTTTATAAATATCACACCAATATCATTCTAAATATCTCACAGTCCCAAATTGTTAATTTAATTAAATTAACCCAAATTGTTATTATTCACACCTTTTATTATAGCGGTCCTCCCGCCCCGGGTGGTAATTTCCACAAAAAATTTACACTTGCCCTTGTCAAAATGCCAGCTGAATCCGTTTAAACTGCCGATCCCCTACAATTTGACAAGGTTCTACACACGACACGACATAAATCGCCAGCCGACCCGTTTAAACTATCAGCCCCCGCACATTATGCCGCCACAAATTTTAATACCCATTTTTATCTTAGGCATTAATTCTCATTTATCAATTTCACAATTTTCTAATCGCCCCACCCTTTAAATCGATGTGAGATCCTCAAAATACCCCTTAGTCCCATACCTAAGGGTCCCCAAGTACACATACGTCCTATCCTACATATATGATGAATCACCAATATAAAACACGTCCTAGTCTCATGCCTAGGCTAACGAAATGACGATATAACGTAAAAATCTGCCTCACCTCGAAATATAAAATCCCCACGAATTTACACTAACTAGTCCCATACCTAGAAAGTATAAATTTTAACCAAGGCCTACCCACTAGTCCGATACCTAGTAAGCATCCTATAATAGTGGTGAGAAAAAATACTACCCAAAAGTCCCTCGTCCCCGTGATGGCAAAAGTGAATAATAATAAATCACACAATACACATTTCATAAGAATTACATAACACGTAATCATAAAAATCCCAATTCAATTTAATTCAATGAATAATACCGTCGTCATTTTCAACATAATTAATTATGTTAAAAAATGTTAAATTTTATTAACATGCAACAATATTCAATACGTCTTAATAATTCTCTTTTATAAGTCATCTAATTTTTTTGTAAGTGTGAGCGCGCCCCATTAACCATATAAATAATACCATAAAAATTCTACATGAGAACCTACACCCCAAACTATAAAAACTCAAAAATCTAACCTACGCACCCAAGGGTTTTCAAAGATTAATTCATATTAAATTTTTTCACAATAACAGTTCCAAAAATTTAGTGTCCACTTCCTCTAGTTAAGTTGCAAATTGATTTTAATCAAAAACACGTGATTAAGGATTTAGGTGACACTTAAAACGCATAATACCAAATGAAAGGAATAGAGTATTCATGACTGAGATTAAGATGAAGAAATTATGACTACACGGTTTGATTCCTCTCGAAAAGTTAGCAAAGAGACGTTTTTGAACAATCTTGAGAAAACCCGGTTTAAAAATTCAAAACTTGGATTGAAAATAGGTCTCCAGCGGAGTTAAGGTTTTGAGGGAGGAAGAGGATGTAAAAGAGGATATTGATGCTCTTACGGTTTAGAATAAAGTGTTTTTAAAAGTCCTAAACTTGTCACTTTGTTTATATACCAAAAAGAATTTGAGTCTTAATCAAATACAAACACTCAAAAAATTATTACAGACGATGGGACCGTCAGAATGACTTGAAATTTAGTGTGTTGTAGAGAACGACGAGATGGAGCCGCTGTAAAAAATTCAGCTCGATTGGACGGTCTAATTTCTAAAAATATTATTTTTATCCTCCTTATCTCTGAACCTCCCCCGATTTTTATACAAAAAAGTTATAATTTCCAAATTTTAATCCCGATTTAAATTCCACTTAAAACCTTATTTTTATATATGAAAACCGACATATTTAATTATTAAGAATGATTAAATCCAAAATTTTATTTTTTCTCGAATTTTCCAATTAATTAATTTAATTAACTATTAAAAACACGGGGTGTTGCACTTGTTGTCTCCACAGGGTCTTCATCTACTCTCTTACCTTCTGTCTTATTCATATTTTTTTTTATCACGGGGTGTTTTTATCATCAGAGAGTTTTGTCTTATTCTTTTTTTTATTGTCATGTGTTAATTGATTGGAACACTTGTGGGTATGTCTAAGCACAGCACACAACTGGTGAATAAACCTCAATAGCAATTAAGAATCAGACAAATTTTATTTTGGATGGATATTTTCTGTAAATTTCTGGCTCTTGTTGTAATAATTATGCTCCTGGTGTGGTTGGGAAGTTTGGATTGCTTCAAAGGAATTTATGTCAATTGCCTCTGTTTGATGCGAAGTGTTCGCGAGTGAAGTCGTATTATGTTACCAACATAAAAATAGCTAGGAATTACATGTTCCACCATTTTTGAATACTCGTGTAGGACCTTTATCCTTGGTAAAATATTTGAGTAAGGATAGAGGGCCTACTTGAGTATCTGTTGTCGAAGTCATACTTCTTAGTTAAAGTGGATAAATCTCTCAGTTGATCATTTTTTCAAAGCATTAAAAAATAGGTTGTCCTATAAATTCTACTATCCAAACAACTCATCTTATTTAACTCTCAAACAACCCTCTATCATAATACTATATTATTTAAACAATACCAACTTAATCTATCCTTTCTAAATAACTCATTTCGAAACAACTAATCATAGTTAACCATCTTCTTTGCGAAATCCCTAAAAATAATAAATGTACGGGACAAATTCATGTACAATCAGGTTGCCAAAAAGCAATAAAATGCATGATGAAAAAAAGATAGACATTGTATCTATGTGGTTTAACAATGGTGTATTGCCTACATCCATGAGGTGAGGTTGTTTGGTGTTCTTTATTAATGGACAGACTAGTGCTAAAAACTGCTAATTAGAATGCCAATGATTGAGAATAAAATAGTGTGATTAGCCCTTAATGATTGTGAGAGACTTCAATATATAACACAATATGTATTAACTGTATTATAGTTGTTAGTCCTTATCCTTATTTAACTTCTCGACTGCTTTTCAATCCTGATAATGATATTGCGGTTATGTATGAAAGAAGATAGAGTCATATGGTTTATAAAAGAATAATGATGCTTGCAAAGAACTCGTAGACCACAAAATCATTTTCTCGAATGGTGAGGCAAAAAAAATGAGATGAAAACAATAGTTGGATGCACTCGATAAAGAAAATCCCCTCTCAGTGTGGATTGGTAGAGTCTAAAAGGTACCAAAATTGGGTTGATAGTTCTATGTGATGTGAAGGGTAGACAAATAAACTGTCGAAAACTCCACGATAAAAGTTGAGTTACTATGATGCTACATTTCAAAATGCCAGTATGTCCTTTTATTCAAATAGGTAGACGACTCACGAATACAACTACGTCCTACTTTGATAGGTTAAATTTTCTTCTACCTAGTCATCTGACCAAGAAAAAGATACTGTAAACGCATAAAATGAGATATACAAAATTGAAAGGTCAATCAAGTATATGATCACCTAAATATATGAAATATGAGATGATATCCCATTAAATCACTCTAGATAATACATAATGATAAAAGTGAATAGGATATCTCGAATAAAAATACAATTAACACGACTCATAAAAACAAATATTAGTGTTTACTGAAACAGATTACTTGAAGAAGGTCCCGTCTTATAATAATTTTAAGCTTATAAGACAATCAACTACCTTCACTTCTTTATGTTATAGGCCATGTTTTTTGTGCGTTAATGATTCGAAAGGCAGAATTAAGTTACAATTATGGGTGAAGGGAAAATATGAATCACCTGTTTATGCATCCTCAAAATAGAGGGATAAAAGAAGTTAGTTTTAGACTTTGGGATGTATAATACCTGACTATTTTACGGTTATCACATGTTTTCGTTGGCCCCATTATCACAACTTTTGGACTTTGGTTTTTATGTGTACGAATTTAGCCACAAAATTGATCTTTATTCATGTTCACTGTTATAATATAATCATGTTACAATACATATTTGTTTCAAGTGATTATTATACTAACTTAACATGATATAACAGTTATGCTAATCATGTTAAGTTAGCATTGGCTCAGTATGTGAATCCGGATTTACATACGAATCATCTAGGAATCAGCTAGGCTTTGGCATATGAATCAGTTAGGAATCAAATTTACATATGAATCAGTTAGGATTTGGCATATTCAATGCAATATGAATCAGTTAGGCCTGGCATATCAAATTTAAAATGCAATATGAAGCATATAATTTCTCAACTTACTTTGTTCCTTGTTTATCAATTTGAGAACATTTGATAATTTTATGTTAATTGGTTTGAAAATATTTGATCCTTTTTGTGTTTGCTGGTTGTTGACATTGGTTTATGGTGACTAAAATTGGGAAGGGGAAGAATGCTCCTAGTTTATACTAACCTGGTATTTGAACATCTAATATCATTTTCATATGAAACCCGAGTAAGGTTACATATGCCCGTGTTCGAATTTCACATAGGCCTCGCAGTAATATTTCTTGTACCATAATCTTATCTTCTAGTTCTATCCCGGGGTATAAACGTAGATACGAATTTCACCCATATCTACGTTGTTAAGACATTCATATTTTAATACTGTGATGTAATCCATTCTCTCAATGTTTAGCTTGCCTGTTTGTGTACCTGAGTATTTCTAACTGTAAAAGATATTTAAACTAAACAAAATTCTTATAATAGTATGAGATCCTAGACTACTAGTAAGTAAATTTTTATTTCATTTCTACTTTATAGCAACTCTACCATTGACATGTGGATTCTTATGTGGTGTTATATAACATTATTTATATAACATAACATGAGTTATATAACAGTTATATAACTGTTTTGTTGTAGTGAATGCCACAAATTAGGGATTTTTCTATATTCATGAATATTTTGTTGTACTAAGTCTCTCATTCTTGCTACCATTTTACTTTTCCCATTGAATGTATTATGAAAATAACATTGTGCCCCACCTTCTTTATTGTAACAAATATAGTCACATTTTGATTGTGTGCAGGCATACACATGACATACCCGACATACGTAGTATTCAAAAGCCTAAATTTAGGTGTTTACACATCGTGGTAAGCAACACAAGCACAAGTCAATCGATACCGAGGGGCCCTATTAAAAAAAATTGACTCCATTGAACTTTCTCAACAGGCATACTCCGAGTACATGAGGGATGATGTCACCGCATCAATACCCCCCATGGCTGATATACCTAGACTTCACGAAGTGTGTCCATCGCGTGGTGACTCCTGGTCTAGGTTTAGAATGTTTTGTTACATGTTTATGACATTTCATGACATCGAAGTGTTGTGTCGTTATTTTTTTAGTTTATTTTTTATTTTATGTTCATTTTGTACTTGGCGCCCAAGAAGGGGTTGTTTGATGTTAAATTAAGTTTAAACAAGTTTTATGTGCACTGGATATTTGGAATATCAGAAATATAAATGAAATGTTGTCAAAAATTTTTGACTTGTTATCATGATATTTATTCTACTCTCATTATTTCATCATTTTATGAAAATATAAAGACATTTATAATAGTTCTTACCACATTTAACAAATTCAACTTTTGTAACTGCTAATAGCAGTCACAAATTTGTCACTACTGTCAATTTTGTAACTGCTAACAGCAATTACAAATATAACATTCATAACTGCTGTCAGCAGTTATAAATATGAGATTAGTAACTGCTGACAACAGTTACAAATAGCAGTTACAAATTGGGGTCACCAATTATAATCCCCATAGGGGTTATAAAAATTTGTGACTGTTGTTAGGAGTTAAATGTTTTTCTTTTGTAACCCCCTAAATTATGATGGTAAATAACAGTTATAAAGGTCATTTGTGACCGCTAACAACACTCACAAATCTCCCATTTTGGTGTAGTGTGAGTTAATACTTATATTATGATTTACGGCAAGGGGAACCGGGTAGCATTTATACGGTTATGCACGGGTATAGGGTGTATGGACGCCCTAGTCAGATGGATTTTAGTATGGTCTGTAATCAGAGGATGAGGAGAAGAATGTGTCAAATGCTAGAGTAGTTGAAAAAGGGGGTTAACACTTAGAGATATTGGATCTTTCCCTAGTAGGAAGAACACTATAACCATTAGTATATAAATCCATCAGTGTGGGAAGTGTTGGGAAAGATGGTAAGGTGTTATGTAGTCGTCAAGGTGAGTTAGTAAGTAAACGGATAAAATATTTTGGTGTAAAGTGCCTAAAGCGAATTGGTCACTAGATTGAATGGTAGTGTATAGACCGTCAGACTTAAGGATACCGTTAGTAGAGGTATACCAATAATCCCAAAATGATTTTGAATTTGGGAATGAGATGGATGTTGTGCGAGGTTATATCCGAGATGTTAGTACCAGACTTACAAAATTTCGAGGACAAAATTCCTTTGTAAGGGGGGAAGTATGTAACACCCCATATTTTTGAGTAATTAGGAATAAATTAATTCAGTTAATTTTAAATTTCATGAGTGCCGTGATTTCAGGAAACTAAATATTTTAAGAGATAATGATTATTGTTGGGGAAATAATTTGTGCGGCATTATGGGAAATTTTTGTAGACGCATTTATTATACATCGTAGGGAGTGATATTATCGGGACTGTGATGAATCTCAACAGGAGTTGCATCGGGACTATTTGAGGTCAAAATGGGAAATTGTTGTAGAGTGACTCGGATGATGATTTTTAGGTTACAGTTGATTTCGAATGGGTCGAAATAGTCAAAATAGTATATCTGGGTGTATAGTTTAGGTCCCGGGGAGATCTTATAACAAACCGACATCATTTAAGGGCATTTCGGTCATTCAGAACTTGGTGGAAGATGGAACTCCAAAATTTAAGTGCTATATCTTCCCCTTTGAGTGAGAGGTTGGGTTAACACAATAATAATAGAAGGCCATAGAGAGGAAGAGGATCTTCCTACACCAATTCTCACCCCGAACATGACAGAATCGAAATCGAAGTGAGGAGAGATCAATCATATCAACCTATAATTGAATTTAAACCTATAATCATAAGGCAAGTGTTTATCTTGCTTATTTTTAAGAGTTTATAATACCCATTTAGTGTAGGGTTTTATAATTATTGATTTATTTGATGTTTTTGGGGTTTTTGAGGGTTAAACACGAGATCTTAGGTAGGATTTGAATGTACATTTAATTCGTATGTGATAAGAGAATTAAATCAGTATATATGTGATGATTTAAATGAGAAAAATCTGGGTTTAATGATGTAAGGGCATGAAGAACAATGAAAACTAGGGTTTTATGGATTTTAGAAGATAATCGATTCTTGGATTGAATTTTTGATGAATTTCTATTAGATTTACGTTGGAAATCATTCCTATATACTTATATGATGTTTAGTGATGTTGGTTTGAAATTTTGTTAAGTTTCATGAAGAATTGAGAAAGTAGTAATGGTGGAAAAATCATAAAAACATAAGGAAGAAGGAGAACTGACAGTTTTTGAATCGATTTGTCCCAAGGGAGAATCGATTTGGCCATTGGGCGATTCGATTCGGTTTTTCAGATTTTGGAAAGTTTCCCCTTTTAGCCCATAACTTGCTATTAATGATTGAGTGTACTTTTGGAATACCTTTAAAATATAGTGGGAGATATTTTGATTGCTAGTAGGCTAATGATAGGGTTGGGGCTTAGTCCTAAGTGAGACGAATTAAAGCTAAGGTTCTTATCCTGGACATGTTAATTATTATGGTTTAATGATAACATACGTGAAATGTTAATTATGGATAACAATAACATACGAGAGATGTTAATTATTAGTGTTACAGTAGCGTACTATATGGGCGGTACGGGGGAGCTAAACCTGTTAGTGGATAGATAGTTATTGACGAGATCTAGATGGTCTGGGTAACATAGCTAGGTAGGACAAGTTTGGCGTGCACATTAGTTGAGAGGTGAGGAACTCAGGGAGTGTACGTTGAACTAACATGTGTAACCAATAACTGATTTTAAATTGTGGTAAACACTTGCTAAATGTTTTCAAAAGTTTTGGGCTTTGAACTGTTTACAAAATATTTTAAAAACCTTTTAGGTGTCCACCCACGAGGACGCCAAGCTTAATGATCTGTTCTAGGGGTGCGTAGCTGTAGAACATGCACATGATTGCAGGATTTGGATTAAATGCTTCAGTTGCTTCATTAATAGAGTAGGATTCAATTTTTGTTATTTCATTTGGGCATGTCACCCCTGCAGCTATTTCATATACTCAGTTGTATTAGACTATGTATTAGTGGATTCAGTTTTATTTTCATAGACTCATAGTTAGATTTTTGGTATTGTGAACCGATGGTTTATTCTGTATTTTGTATTTGGTTATTTATCCCTATTAATTATTAGTGTTTGGATGGTGGTTAACGTATTTGATTTTTGCATGTTGTTAATATTGAAAGATAAAATTTGACACACTATTAATTTAACGTAAGTGGTTAGTAAATTAAAAAAGTTTTTGACAATGATGCTAAGAATGAACCAAATGAGATTCCTGTTTGTTTTAATGAAGGACTGAACACCCGTGGTTAAAATAGGCGGGGTATCACAAAATATAATGATGGTATGAACAAATCATTAATGGACATATATAAACTTTAACTAAAATCTTTCAAACATACGACATATAAACTTATCTTTTTTGATTTTATTCTCCCACTATTTCATTTCGAAATAAACTGCATAATATATCATAACGATACTCCCCCATTATCAAATCTTCTCCCCTTGTATTCGGAGTTGTCCCCCCTTTTTTTTGTCCTAGTTACGACAAAGAATAGATGTTTGATTAAGAAATAGTGTCATCAAGAAAATAATTAAATATTATATTAGAACGTGTACTAAAAAAGAACGATTAAGGGATTAAAACAAACATAACACAATATATAATTGAGGTAAAAGTTAAAACAAAATATGAACCAATGGTAAAAATATATAAATCATAAAAGATAACTATAAGATGAGTAGCGACCAACTATACATCACAAAATGCTAAAATTTACCCCTTACCAAAATCTCCCCAAGATGTTATAACATAAATTCTCTTCCCCCAAGACATACAACCTAAAGAGTACAACCCAAGAACATAAACTTCTCCCCCTCTATCCTATAATTATCTCCATTTATCTAAAAGTGATTCTTCTCTTTAATAAAATCATGTCCACCCTTGAATAAAAGGAAATATGATAACATTAAGAATAAGAATTAAAAATACACAAGAAAAGTAACTACTCAAAATAACCAAAGTTCTAAAAAAACACGGGGTGTGACCGAGAAGTCGAGGCTAAGCCATAAACCTTAGAAGCCTAGGCAGATCATAGGCATAAAAATGCGTGAAAAGGCGTTTAGGACTTATGAAATATATTTTAACATTTTTAACTATAACAAGGCTATTAAAAATACTAAAATGGCACATACATTAAACTATGTCTGAATATATGCAAACTAAAATTCTATTTTTTTAAATACTAAGTGTTAACTAAAAAATTCTCCATCTACGAGGACCAATCAGAAAAGGACACATGTCATCCTAAGTGGCAATATTCGACACCCAGGAGAGTTGGTCGGCATCCGAGGAGAGTTGGTCAGCACCCGAGGAGAGTTGGTCGGCCCCCGAGGAGAGTTGGTCGGCACCCGAGCAGAGTTAGTCGGCACCCGAGGAGAGTTGGTCGGCATACCAACCAGGAAGATCAAAGGATAACTATGTATTTAATGTGCAGTAATGAAGATGACAGCGCATTTAATGAGCCTTAATGTACATTTATACTGTATTAATAGATGACAACACATAGCATACCAAGAAATTCAACAATTAGATTCGTTGAATGTAGACATAAATGTCTACATACAATGAATCTCTTTATCTCCCATCACTATAAATACATGTATTCCCTTAGCCAAAAGGGGGAGAGATCCGGGAGATAACTAAGAAACACCATACACAAGATACACATCCTTTCTCTATCTACACCATATTGTGCTATTGTAAACCCATGAGAATAAAATAATAGTGGACGTAGGCTTTATTCATAGCCGAACCACTTTAAAAACCTTTGTCTCTTATATGCTTGATGTGAATGTTTATCTTCATCTTCAATCTCAACCTTATCATTTATCTGCTGTTGACGCCACTAAAATGGCAGTGGCCATTTTCTGTCTTCAACAGAATGGCGCCGTCTGTGGGAACGTGTTACAAGCAATGTTCTTCATCAAAAGCTAAGTTTTTATTTTCTCTACGTATAATCAATTATACATACATCTTTTGATTCAATCATGATTTTTATGTTTATATACATAAATTAATTGACCAATTTATATCTGCAAAATATTGCATATCATGATTTTAAAATCATAAATGTTAGATTAATTCTTATTTAGAAATCTGAAAAATAGTGGATTTTATAAATCATAACTTTTTGCTTGATTCTCAAGTTTCAA
Source organism: Sambucus nigra (assembly GCA_949130495.1). NCBI lineage: Eukaryota > Viridiplantae > Streptophyta > Magnoliopsida > Dipsacales > Adoxaceae > Sambucus > Sambucus nigra. Next base: position 372,478,750 of record OX422208.1, on the reverse strand, counting down.
TTTTATATCATGGAATAAATATTTTAAATGATTACGTATACCAATATATACGACAATGATAAGATTTAATAATTTTCATTTTTGATTTTGAAATAATTTTTGAAAGATCTTTGATGACTATTCAAATTCCCATAATATTTTTAATCAAAGAATGGGAAAAGGTTAAAGACAATAAAAAGTTTTCTCATGGAAATCATGACCTAGATCTATTTTCTCTCTCTCCAAGTTTGAGTCTCTTTGCATTCATTTTTATGAGCTATATACTTAATTTGGTTCACATGCCATCCATGTCAATAAAGTCTCATTGATTGATTTTGATATAAATTTGGTAATAACTTCGATCATTCAACATATTTTTATCTCTTTAAATGGGGAATAGGAAGGGATCAATATAAAAAATAATTTTCTCTCACCTGAAAAACCATTACCCACCTATTGTAAAAAAAGATCAATTAAACAATCATGACCATATCAAGACTCTGGGCACAAATTTGAGATATTGGCTCCTCGTTCATCACATCACAGGGTTTCTTTATCGAAATCACACGATATAGTGGATTAGATAATTATTAATTTAATTAACATTCTTAATGCTTAAATTTTACATCGAATGTTATTTTTCTGATCTAAGGATTCGTGATATTCTGGTCAGCCATCTATATTTTTGGTCGGCAGCATTTTTGTTGGTCGAAACCATCTACTGTTGGTCGGCGACATCTGGTTGTTACCCGACCAATTATCATTCATCAGTTGTTTTTCTTGCTCATGAATTATTTTTGATATTGAAGTTCAGGAGGTATATTGAAGTTCAGGAGGTTATTGAAATTCAGGAGGTATATTGAAGTTCGGGAGGTTATTAAAATTCAGGAGGTATATTGAAGTTCGAGAGGAATATTGAAATTCATAAGTTCAGGAGGTGCATTCAGAAGTTCAGGAGGCATATTCAGGAGTTATTATGCACATACAATTGAAGTTCAGAAGTCAAATTTAGCATCTACAACACTGAGATCTTTACTACTACTATCTCGACCAACATTGAAGAAGAAGTTGTATGAAAATGTTTCGAAGTCCACCACTAGCTTGGTACTAATCAGATTGAAGAGTTGGGTTCAAAAGATAGTATGTTACTCGATAAAGTATTCAGAGGATCATAAATCAGAAGAATCAAGCACGTGAAGTTTGCACTCAGTTGCTAGAAGCTGCATCCAAATTATTCAGAGGATCATAAATCAGAAGAATCAATCAACATACTTGAAGATTATGACAAGCTACAAGATGCATACTATGTCATGGATGCATCCAAATTCCCAGGGGTGATACATAGCACACGGAGTTTCTCAAAAGAAAGATTAGCAACCATCTATCAGCCTGCATCATATGTCATCCAGGAGATAATGCACTTTATGTTGAACAAATCAAGAAGGTAGATCAAGAATTTCACGAGCACCGAGAAACACTGCAGAATAAATACTCCATCCTTTCAAGTAAACCATCAAGCATGGAGTATTAGGGGCTTCTGTTAACGCAAAAATTCTCCATCTACGAGGACCAATCAAAAAAGGACACATGTCATCCTACGTGGCAATATTCGACACCCAGGAGAGTTGATCGGCATCCGAGGAGTGTTAGTCGGCACCTGAGGAGAGTTGGTCAGCACCCGAGGAGAGCTGGTCGGCCCCCGAGGAGAGTTGGTCGGCACCTGAGGAGAGTTAGTCGGCACCCGAGGAGAGTTGGTCGGCATACCAACCAGGAAGATCAAAGGATAACTATGCATTTAATGTGCATTAATGAAGATGACATCGCATTTAATGAGCCTTAATGTACATTTATACTGTATTAATAGATGACAACACATAGCATACCAAGAAATTCAACAATTAGATTCGTTGAATGTAGACATATATGTCTACATACAATGAATCTCTTTATCTCCCATCACTATAAATACATGTATTACCTTAGCCAAAAGGGGGAGAGATCCGGGAGATAACTAAGAAACACCATACACAAGATACACATCCTTTTCTCTCTACACCATATTGTGCTATTGTAAACTCCTGGGAATAAAATAAAAGTGGAAGTAGGCTTTATTCATAGCCAAACCACTTTAAAAACCTTTGTCTCATATATGTTTGATGTGAATGTTTATCTTCATCTTCAATCTCATCCTCATCATTTATGCCATTTTAGTGGCGTCAACACTAAGAAAAAAACAAAAAAAAAGATGAAAAAAACGAGCATTTTTTTAGACGAGAGGCAGAGAGGTTTGGGATACCATTTGTCTTTTGATTGTTTATAATGAAATATTGGTCTGGTTTTTAAAAAAAAGTCTTTAAAAGGTGATATCATTTCACTAAAGCGTTTTTGTTTTAAAAAAATGCGTCTTATACCTTTTACTAAGAATAAGGCGTAAAAGGCTTAAAGCGGGGAGTTTCTTCCCAGCCTCAAGCTTAGGCGCGCCTAGAACACTGAAAATAACTAATGAAAACAAACTAGAGTATACAACAAGCTATGTTTACAATAAGAACGAGGATATAATAGTAATTTGAGATATAAATTACATGGTGTATTATAAAAATGAACAAAAGATAAATAATGATAGACAAGCCAAAATATATAAACCATCATTAATATATTATATCAAAACAAAATATATTTAACATCAAAATAAGCATATCGAAAGAGATTTGGATTAATTGGGAACCAATTGAAAGATAATCAATTGAGAATGTACGATCCAAATCCTAACTCAAAAAAATGAACTTAGATGCATGATGATACTAGATGAGAAATCCTGACTAATTAAGTATCTATGAAATCCTCCCAGTATTATTGATACAAATTTATAAAACATCTGAAGGTGATGCAGGATTATAGTGAATATCAACCACTACTAATGTGAGATACATAAAAAATAGGGTGCATAACAAATTATCCTAGCTTTCTAACAACAAATAATGTCGATACAAAATATGATCAAAACCATATTGCAGAAACTTTTGCAAACTTTGAACAAAAGTAAACAAGTAATCAAGAACCATGAGTATATTATTCCAAATGTGAAAAAATAATAATGATATCCACATATATAATGACGGTATATCAATATGACAGTAAAAGGTAATACCAAATACCATAGAGAGTTGAATGAGATACATCAAGACTATAGTCATTTAAGAGAAAAATAAATCAATAATATACCCAAAAAAATATCATTAAAAACTAGCGATATTGCCAGTTACTTGTAACATTCCTCCAAGACAAAAAACTCTAAGTATAAAAAACACCATAGGTGAAAAAAGAAAATTAACACATATTATTAATTAAACAATTATAAGGGGAAATACAAGATATTTTATGTTAAAAATATGACAATAAGATGCAAAGGAAAATAAAATAACAAAATATCAAGAAATTCATCTCTACAAAGTGTTTGTAAGGATGTACAAAAATGTTTATGCAGTAATATTACATCTCCTAGACGTATTTTGATAAGAAAAAATCAATGTTCTAAAAGACCCACCTAGGTTCCACCTAGGCACGCCTAAGATTGAGGCTTGGGAGAAACGCCTACCCTTACGTTTTTTAAGCCTTATTCTTGGTAAAAGCCTTAAGGCGCACTTTTTTCTAAAAACAACAATGATTTAGTGAAACGATATCGCCTTTTAAAGAATTTTTTTACAAACCGGACCATTATCTCATCCAAAATAATTAAATAGTATTTTAATTTGCATATATTCAAACATATTTTTATGATATGTACAATTTTAGTATTTTGATAGCCTTGTAGTGGTTAAAAATATTAAAATATATTAAGAAGGCCTAAACGCCTTTTCAAGCCTTTTTATGCCTCAGGCCTGCCTAGGCTTCTAAGGCTAAAGGCTTGGCCTCCACGCCTCGATCACACCCCGTGTTTTTTAGAACCTTGGAAAAAATATAGGCAATAATATCACACTTACCAAAAGTTCAAGTTTATGTTCAACGTTCATAATCATGAAAAGATTATGTGAAAGGGCTAATAACATGATGAGATGATTAACCAAAAGCATGAGCTTATATCTCATTTGTAAAAAAGTAAAAAATTAAATATCATTTAGAGAAAAAAACCAAACTTGAGTTTCATTTGGAGTCACGAATCACCAAATAATGTACTAAAAAATTTGACTTAAGTCACATCTCTTACACCCTTTTAATAACATTTTCGACCAACACATCTTTTCTCCCTCAATATATGATTTTGGTTAAAACCTTTTGTCTTGTACCCTCAATGTTAGTCACTTTTGGGAATTTATAAATCTATTATACAATATCTTTTGTTCAAAATTATTTTTCATATGGAGGCTTTCACTTGAAGAAAGGTATGTAACTCTTTTGAATAAGGTAACTATCACAATATCCCATGTATGAACTCTTTTCATATTCACTCATGATTTTTCTACATAGTATAAGATTTTTCATCTTGTATCCAAATCATGAAAAAAAAATCATTTACTCTTGCTTTTTGGAAAAAATAGAGATTTTATTTATAAGAGAATATCATTCCAAAGGCAACAAATTATGAAGAGGGATTCACATATCAACTTCCTCACCTAAACCTATTATCATCCTTCATACATTGGGGAAAGTAGAAAATAAATGAAAATCCTAGAGGAGGTATACAAAAATACAATCCATTCCTATAATCTACTATTATAATTTGAGTAGAACTAAGCAAGGACGAGGAGTTCTAAAATATTTTTACATCGATCAAATTTAAAGATGGGAGGCTGAATCATCTGCAACTTAAGATGCTGAAATCTCTTTCAAAAGTATTTTGAAGATTGGAGCACTTTGTAAAACACCATAACAATTTTTCATTCGCCATAAAGTGACATCTAATCAATATGTAATGCGGTGTATAGAGTAATAATATATGAGCATGCATTCATAATATATTTATCTCAAAGATTTAAGACTGAGAAGAAAATAGTAATAAGCTCATGAAGTACATGTCAAATTCCCAAATAATGAAAATAATGATCAAATTATATATTTTACCATACTAAAATACACCATGCAGTATATCATCGAAAATGCATGAACATGACAAAAAACTTTCGATTTTGCTTTTGAAATATATGTATAATCATAAAAGAGCATGTCATAGGGCTGAGAGATATACCTGAAGAACAAAATTCAAAACATATTACGACAATCTCAATTAATCTGCAAGTAACCAAATGAAATCCTAAGATATCCAAATATATATAAATCATAAAGGTTTATGTCAACTAAGTATGCAAGGATCAAATACAAAATAGACATAACCAAGGATAATAAGCATATACAATTAATATCCATCTAAGGAAAATATGAAAATATTTTACTATGTAAGGAATATATAAAATACATGAATCAACAAAAATCTATGTAGATGTAATGATTCTAAGAATATTGTTAGACTAAGAAATCAAAAGACATTCTGAAAAGCAAAATCTTTTTGACATTTTCAAGATATGATAGTAAGAATAAATCAAGAAGATACATAATTCATAAATAAATGTAAAACAGATAACCATGACATACACACTCATATGATAATCAAAATAACAAATTTTAGCACAAGATTTATGACATATGAAATGCTAACGAAGGTTATTGCAAAAATAAACCAACTAACATTTATACAGGGAGGGGATAAATTTTGAATTCCTTTTTGTTTCAATTTCCATCTGATCTAAAATACTCTTACCTACCCATTCTTTACTCACATGAGGAGCTTTGGGCTTTGGTGGGACACTTTCCATATCTTGAAATATTTTGTCTCTCTTTATTTTATTCTTTTTACCTAAAGTTCTTTGATTCTTTTCACCTATTCTTTCAACGGGGTCAAAATAAAATTTCTTTGAATCGAATTTTTTTTGAGCCTTTTTTATTCCCTAAAAAATTCCTAACACTCATACTATGATGCACATACAAGGTTGGAATGGTAAAAAACAAAATCCCCATAAATGACTGAATTTATGACAATGATCACATTTAAAAAGTTTTTATTGAGTCATATGAATTTCAATGTTAGAAATAACCTTTCTCAAATATTGAACTTTTTTCAACTTGCAAAAAAATTCTAAAAGGTGACCCTTCTTATAACAATATGAATAACAAATGTCCTTTTTAGGTCACCTTATATTAAAATATTAATTTTTTATTAACAAAATGGTTAGTACAACAATCTTCCTTTTTAAATGATTGATGGCATGTTTACCTCTATTTTGAGACTTGGGTGGAACATCTCCAAATTGCGTTGTCTCATTTGATAATTAAGGTTTAACAAAAAATGTCACTCCTATGGGATTGTCTTGTTTTCGAGATTTAAGGTCTTTTGATATTATTTTTTAATTTTCTTCAATGGAGTAACATTACATCTTTCACAACTTTGATTTTATTTTTTTATAGAGTACAAGGAGATGGTCAAATAGTCTCTTTACTCTATAAAAATGGATACACGTTCATCCTCTTCCTTTGAAGTAATTCATTACATTTTAAACTTTTAAGAAAGTCTAAAAGATCCCAAAAAGAAACAGTAACAAACTTAAGCTTCTCATAGAGGATGTAATACCCCATAATTTTATGGCTTTTAATTATGAGATTAATTAAATGAGATTGCTTTTAATTGTGGGATTAATTAAATTAATTTGGGATAATTAGTTGGAAATTAATTCGGATTTAAATAACTAGCGAGACGAGAGTTAGTATTTAAATATGATGATAATTTTGAATATTACTGAGTGATTATGATAATATGTGATTATTGAATTTATTAAAATTAGCGTGAGTTGAAAATACGGCAGTTTCGGTAATTAAGTGGGACGCGCGTGTCAGTCGTGTCAGGACCCAATTTAATGGATTTAAAAGTATTTTATTTTTATGTCATCCGTATGATCATTTTGTGTGCGCCAACATATCCGGAAGGATTGAGATAGTCAGAAAACACTAGCCGGGGGTTTAGTTTGGGTCCCGGGGCATTTTAGGCCTAACCAGCAATTCGGGAGGGTATTTTAGTTTTTTTAACTTTCTAAGGAATAGTAATCCATGAATTTTAGACTGGAATTATCATCCAACACTTAAGTCCCTAGGGTTTTCACAACCAAAAATCATAATGGCAGTTAGAGAGGAAGAGAGGAGATATTCCAAGGGTTTCCATGGCCATAACCACCACACACCACCACCATCGCCAGATTTGTGACCGGAAAGAGAGGGAGAACCAACCAATACCTTCATCAACGGATCAAAACTTTTAATCAGAGGCAAGTGATTTATCGTGCAAAGATTCAAAGAATATATTTTACATGATAGTTTAGATTTGATGATTTATCATAAATAAGTGAATTAATTGTGAAATTGGAGAATTAAATATTGAATATGGGTAGGCTTCATGTAGATAAAATTCTGGGAATATACTAGTTATGAAACCATGATCCATGCGTAGAGAATTGAGAATTTATGATGAGTTATATGAAGATCTTGAAGGAAATAGAAGAAATAGGGTTTTATGAAAATTAAGTGTTTTGATCTAAGAAACTGATGATCCATGATGATTTAATGATTCTAATACGTTTAAGATTATGCTAATATGTTAATAGGATGATTAGTAAACTTTCATGGGAGTTTGGGACGTTGTGATGAAGGATTTGGGGTGTAAAATTAGAAGAACCCGTAACTGTGAAAGCAATTCTGGGCTGATAACTGCTTGATCGATCGATCCAAGAGTGTCGATCGATCGACCGCCGATCGATCGATCCATTTCTTCGATTAATCGATCCCTCTAGGAAAAGTGAAGTATTTTCCTTTAAATAATTGAACAACGTCCAGACTTTAGAACTCTTTGGTGAGGAATGATTGAACATATTGGTACTTAGGGAAGACTAGTAGGATGGTATTTGAAGCTCGAAAATTGTTATAATAGTTGGGATTGAATGGGATACTTTCGGGTGTTTGTCGAGTGAGATACCATTAGAAAATTTATAAATTGGGATTGAAATTTGAATGAACGGTAACTTAAGGTTAGGAATAGTAGAAGATGGACTTTGAATTACTGAGATAACCTTAGAGACTAGTGGGTGACTTAGTAACCTTATGAGGTAGGTTTTAGTATCCAGACTTATACGACGAGAGTTATTACGCTAGACATTACGTGGAATATTCGGGATGACACTACAATACATATGAGACTTAAGATATAGGGTTGGTGTATACCTATATTAATGTGATGATTACCTAAGTTGTGTGATTACTTAATATCTGGACTATTGTGTGTATAATATACCTACCATACTTGCTATCACGGGAGGTCGGCTTTTGAAAAAGGACCATCTTATCTTTGTGTGCCTTCGGGGGGATTTAGATTGGTACCTTAAGGACATAGGACTATGAATGACTTATTTGTGAGTTGATAACTCAGCTGACTATGGGAGCGTAGGTATGTATGTGACCCATGGGTATGTGAACTATGTTCGCCCCCAATATGTGTGATTTGTATTGAGACGGTTCCTGAGCAATTCAGAACGCATAGTCCTTATGTACGTGATATACTGGGATTCGATAGCAGAGTAAGCGTGCACTGCAGCTTAGCCTAGGCGTGCCATATATATATATATATATATATATATATATATATATATATATATATATATATATATATATATATAGTGAGTGATTTGTATATGTACTTGCGACTAGTTCACTATTGCTTACTAGACGTGAATAACAAATATATTTGAATGGGCTACGAATATGAGAATTTAAATAACACTTGTGATAAGTAATTTAACGAATGTGGATGTGAGTTATAAATATAACTTGTTTGTGTAATACGAATAAACACCTTATAATAGAATGCGAAAGCAGGAGTGGTACGGACTAGTTATATATCGGCATAACTAGGATGGGTTAAGGGAATACGTTAGGCGTGCACATTAGTTGAGAGGTGAAAAACTCATGTGAGAGTATGCAACTAACATGTTTATAATATGTGTTTTTTAATTGTAATTTAAACACTTACTAAACTTTTAAACTGTTTTCACCTCGGGCTCTCACCCGTTTTCCTCCAAATCTATTTTTGTTTTGTGAAAACATTTTAGGAGCCCAGCCACGGGGACGCCAAGCATAGGAGTTCCATTCTGATGACGTGCTGTAGCTGCTGTGGAAGTTATAGGATCTCGGTATTAGATGCCTCCACACTTATCCTTAATTCCTTCAGGGTCATTCATATCAGTCAGGGCATGGTGCCCAATTCTTATATAGAGATTGTAGATACAGACTTTCATTATTTCAGATGTTGGTTAAATCAGACTCTTGTATCGGGATTTTATTTACTCTGGTATTATTATTATTGGAGTGTTTACTCCAGACTCAGTTTATTCCATTTCGTTGGTTATTTACATGAGATTGTTTATGCGATTAATGGTTGTTGATTTAATTACTTGGATAATGTTAACTTAATTAATAAAATTTGACATCTCTCTTTTTAAATATTAGGTGGTTAGTAATTAACTAATTATTTTTGACAGTGATGCTAAGACTGAACCAACTTTATATTTTGTATTAATTTAATAAAGGAGTAGCTACTCGGTATTTAATTAGACGGGGTGTGACAGAGGATAGTCCATTGACCATTGAGAGTCCTAAGCACATGAAATTCACTTCCATATTTCAAATGTGTAAGCTTATTCAAAAAATAAATTTTTTCTTCAGTAATTTGGACCTTGTACAAAAGAGTTTCATTTTGTTATTTTAAAATCTTTGGTGTCAAATTTTGAAAATTATATTTTTATTAACTTAAGATTCTGAGAGATTATAGGCTGCTCAACTTGAAGTTGATGAACAAGATATGCCTTAAGTTTTCAATTAAAGATCTCATATTTACTTATTGTGTGTTTCTCTATAAGTGTATTCCTTTTTGCTCTCATTTGGCTCAACCACTTCTTAAAATTAGATGTATTCTTACCCTTGTTATATCCTTTCAATTGGATGGACATAAGAACATTTGTTTTCCCCATTTTTAACAATTCTTTATAAAGTTCACCATATTTTGATTGAATAATAAAAAATTCTTTTACATCACATTACTCCGCACATATGACATTTTTATATTTGGAAGAAGGACGATAAACAAAACTAGAAGGAGAAACAAGTACAGTAAAAGAATAGTTTTTTTAACTCAATCAAATTTGTTATTTGGTCACACATACTTATTTCCATTTATACACACACAAATATAACTTCCTTTAGGTGGTTAAACCTACCACAATGAGGAAAGACTTCGATACTATATGGATGAGGATAGGGAAAAGCAAGAGAAAAATGACATCTTAACTCAACTACCTAAATTACAATTATTACTATTTTATGAAATAATAAATAATCCTATGTTTATGTGATAAATTGATAAAAAATATTCAAATTCAATTTTTATCTTCTAGAGTGATGTGATGAATCAAAATACATAAAAGAAAAATAATCACACATCATAAAGATGTACAAGGAAAAAACCTATAAAAAGAAAATTTTGTTTTGATTGAACATAAGTGAACTATAGTAGGACTAACAAAGATCGAACCACATTTTATACTCAATTGTGCATAACTTTTACAAATGGTCTTTGACACCATATCTTTCGACTCAGCACGAAAAAAGCTGCAGGCTGCTTCATAATTACAATGGGTTTCAATTAACAATCGAAGTCATCGTAACTAAAATAAATCAAAATATTCTTTAAGGTAAAAATGAAAATTTTCTCTAATTCTAATCGGAACCGAAACCATCAAGTAAAATTATAACCTCCTAGGATGCGTATAAAGGTTTTTGACTTTCCCAAATAAACTCACAAATTATTTTTAAGATATAAAAAATTTAAAGTCTCTTAAGAATAATATTACAAAATATTAGTTCAAGTCTTGATAATATGTGATTTAACTTTAAATAACTTTAAACTCTAAATGAAATAAATATATCTTAAGATACAAAGAGCTTTAAGAAAACTTTAACAAGAAATGAAATTTCAGTATATAATTTCCCTATAAAACTAATCGCTAAAAATTATTCTACTTTTTCATACTAATAACACACAAGGATCACCTATATAGCCTTAATCTTGCAAAACAATCTATCATATACCACTAAGTAGTCCTTAGCCACTTTAGTAATTGACTAGACTATCTATCAACAAGACATGATAAAAAAATGGTTTAGAATCAAATCTACACACTTGCAATGTAATCTAACCATTTTAGATCTGGAAGCAACTTCATTGACCAGTACACGAGCAGTGCGCTTCAACGAAGCCAAACCTTGTTGGAGCAAGATTTAGGCAAAACCCAGTCACAACTTGTTCAAGAAAATTTTGAAAAATTACTTATAAAATTCGCGATAACAACATGTAATTTCACTGTAAACGAAGTTATGCTTTGTAGGACGAATATGTAGTTCAATGAATTAAAGCCATGTACAATGTATAAAAACAACAACAAAAAAGTCATGAAATATAATCTAGATTTTGATAAAAGGATGCACAAAATCAAATGTTCATAATTTGTCTTATATTTAAAAATACGATTTATACATATAAGTATAAGCCGTGTGATGATAATAAACATCTGCAATATTATAACATAAGGTCAAGACCTTTTTCAAATTAAAAAATTCATATTCTAGTTATATTAAACCAAGGGTGATTTAAGTCATAAAACATGTAACTTTATCATAAACAAACATTCTCATTTTTCATGACATGAGATTAAGATGAAGAAGCCCCAATCTTTAAATCTTGAATGTGAAGCTTTTCTGATAAACCTAAACTTTGACTCAAAGTTTGTTTTACTCGACGAAATAAAGACAACCAAACAATCAAAGGGCACATGAGCTTACATATCTACTACATATGATTGTAATTTTTATTTTCTTGTGAATCTACTCCCAAAAAATGAAAAAATTCTTAGGCAAGACACATAATATGAAAATCAATTTTTACGAGAAATTTGAATTTCTTAAAGTTATAAAATTTGTAACAAATTAACATAAGACTCAACAAACTCACTTGAAAATGGATGCACAACTATTATACTGACTATAGTCGAAAGAATTTAATTCATACGAAATTTCACTGAATAGGTATTTTGTGTGAGTGAGATGGTCTCAAACAAAGGATCTTTTCTCTAACTTCTTAAGGAATTATAGTGAAATCCCATAATTTTTAGTGTTTAATGGATACAAAGGAGTTATATCAAACAAATTGTAATTTTAAGAATTTAATGTAATGCGTTATAAGAGCAACCCTAATGGGTAATAAGTAATATACGTGGGTAGGTATAATATGGATTATAAGGGCACAAACATAATTAATTTGTATATGACAAATACACCATAATTTGAGAAACCAATACGTTTTAGAGTTAGACATTACAGAAACGATACTTTGTCCAAATTAATTACTCCTAACTCACTACATTTATATGATTTTAATTTAACACGATAATTATTAATTTAATAATATATGTGTGATAACCCGCATATAATTATAATAAATCATGTTTGAATCATGCTTACCTTATGTGATATGGATATTGAGTTATTAGGGTATATAATGTTAAGTTATTATGTGTAGTATAATCCTACCTTCATAACTCATGAAATATCGAATTAGTTACAAATAAATTTTTTTATTATTTTTGGTAGGAATGTTCATATTGGATACTAGTTTTGACCCATATAATATAATAATTGACTTGAGGTGAAAACTATATAGTTGTAGATATATGAGTTATGTTTGTAACACAATAAACTGTGTGTAAAACATAGGTCTGAGTAAGTAGTTATGAAGAAATTACCAAGCAAGGGCAAATCTGTCCATTCGTCAAGTGATATTTTGTCTTATTAGTACAACAAATGAGTTGTTTTGATTGGTTGGAAAGGGAGGTGAGTTTGACTGACTTATAACCCTGTAAACCTTCCCATTTCTTCATAAAATTCAGCCTAGGTTCAGTTTTGGAGAGTTTTAGCTGGAGGAAAGAGAGTCAGAAAGTTCAGGAAGAAGAAAGTGAGGAAAACAATTAAGAAAAATTAACAGGACATTACCTAAATGTCCCTAAGTTAATTCTATCTATAAATCTTGTTATAATTTTGGTAATACTGATTGAAATGATATAAATCATTGATGGTTTATTTAACTTTCATGCCTTGGCATATATGCATGGATAGATGCAAGTTTATGCAACCGTGTAAACCTTTTATATTGCTTCAATTGGAAACCTTGTGTATTCAAACTTGTATATCTTTTTGTATATTTACTCGAATTGAGTAATTCTAGTTGAAGATTAAAATAGACTAATATATGTATATCATATCCGAAAATCATATAAAAATACCAAGAAATGAATCTTAGGTGATAGTTTGAAGTTCAGGTATAAAATATACCCCCAAAGTGTAAGTATGCATACCATGTGTTTGACGTTTTGCTTGACATAGAAAATGAACTCTAAAAATTATGAAACTTTAATTTTTTATTATTCGATATGTTTATTGAAATTAGATGGAAGATCATAGAAAGTTATAATATAGAAAAATTATGAAAATTCCTGGAAGTTGATTGAACTATAGAGGAGCCTATAGGGCAGGTTTACTACGTCGTAAAGAAATGGGCATATCTTGCTCTAGAAAGCTTGAAACGATGTGTAATCTTTTGTATTGAAACTAACAAGGAGGAATTAAAGTTTGTTTGGGCTATGATTTGGATATGTTAAATATCTTAACATGGAGTTAGATGGGACTTCATTTATAATAAATGATTTGAATGGATCATATGATGTTTATGAATTGAGTTACATTTAAGTTATTATTTGGATGGTAAATATTCTTGTGATGATACTAATATTGTAAGAATGATAGGAAATGAAGGGGAACTAGTTGAACAAGTGCCAGATAAAGACAAAGGAAAAACCTATTAAGTGGCCAAGGTGAGCCTACTCACTGGTAAGAGGCATTTATACATGGCTATGGATATGATCAAACTATTACTCACTGGTAAGGTTTATTCATTCATGGTTATGGATATGATCATAATGTTATGAATATGAAACTGTTCATTTCAGTTTATCGAAATAGGAGGTTACTCCTCGATCTGGAATGGGGGAGATTTGTCTATTAAAGATGATAAGTATATATATATATTACCTCATGGATATGATTTATTGCATTTAATTTTATACAATAATGTAGTAGTGCCGCATTCACCGAGCTATTTTTCTCATGGTTCCTATGTTTATGTTTTTCAGGTAACGTGATGTTACTGCCAAATCTAGGAGGTCAGGTGAGGTTAGCAAGGGATGCATAAAATCATAATTTTGGTCAAACGTAAATGGGATAATTTGATACTACTTATCCTTTCAGTAAGTTTGAATAAGCATAATTACTTTAAAATTGTGAAAAGTTTTTAGTCTTATGGATTCATGTTAATAACTGAAAAAGGATGCTCGTGTTTATGGTTCGGTTAAGACAATTATGGTTTGACTCACTTTGACTTTCAAACTTAACTATAAGTAACTCGGTTTGGGTGTGTCAATATGACCCAATAGTTATTTTTGAAATATGAAATATGAGTTTTAAAGGGAGAGGTCATAAATTTCGCAAGCCAAATATGAACCTTACAATTCAACACAATAAGAACCAAGAAATTTTAAAATGGTGGTTGTTTTTTATTATTTGGAAGGGTGAAGTGCTAATAACCGTTTATATCGATTGGGGTCTCTTTGAAAATTAAAAATTGTATTATTATCTCACATGACATATCAGGTGTCGCACATGCTATATAGATCATCCCTATATGATGCTTGATGTGTTGCGTGATAATGGACCCTATTTATACAATTAGTACGATAGTCAAATTTAAGAGGTATCTACCCTAGTGTCGCCAATTGTAAGTGTTTAACTTACCATTAAAAGCTTATGCATAGTTTTTATAACTTTTTAACTTACTCATTAGGTTTGTTATAAGAGAATCCACCATGGTGGATGCTCTCGATAAGTAAATTTATACATTCAAACTTGAAGTTAGTTTTATGCTATAATGGTGATAGGTAAATAGCTAAGAGAAAAAGTATCTGGGAAGTTGATATGGAATACATTAGTTTATGTGAATTCAAACGAACTAATGTAGTTCTTATAAATAAATAAAATCAATCAAATTATTTATTTGGATTTGGTACGAACTTCATTTGTCGTATCAATTGATACACGAACAAATAAAGTTCATATTAAATTTACAAATTGGATAAATGTTCTCTAAAGTTAGAGAATGCTTACCTTTTTAGTTACAAAGTTTCAATTGTTGAGTCCCCCATTGTGAGTTGCCCATCCGGTAAATTACAAATTTCCTTGGCCACTAGCACCACCATTATGGTTTCTCTAAGGTAGATAGATGAGTCAAGTATCAAACAAATTACGTAGAGTTTCATGTAATTTACACGTATTTTTATGAGTTTGAATTTGTTGACAGACATCAAAAATTTGATATGGTGACCTTCTCATTTCATTAGTTGAAACATTGAAATAATAAATAAGTTTGTATCTTGGGTCCTAGAAATTTTAATTTTTAGTTAATGTAGTGAGTTGGTCACCGTGACTCAATTTTGAAGGTGGTCAACAACTTTGAGCTTTCCATTTTTATTGACTTAAAATATAAAAAAGAATGGATAATGTAGAAAAAAAACTTGTTAACATTTATCATTATATGTATAGAGCACAACAATTTTGTTATAAAATTAGTCTCAAATTATTTAATATCAAAAATACCTTTTTACCATCTTGAGATACAATTGTTTAGTATTCCCTTCATTTTTTGCTAAACGAAAGGACAATCAACTTTTTTTTATATAAATATAGAACTATTTTATTTGTCCTTAATTAAAGTTTTTTGTTAAAAAAAAATCAATGGCATCCTTTATTTTTCTTTATAAATCTAGTCCCTATTTTTTTTCTCTTAGGATGAGGTGCTTGATTAAAAAAACAGTAAATATGATTTACTTACAAATATTGGATTAATAATGTCACAAAATATCCTATCATCAAAACTTTCGCCACCACACTCAGTCACAATAAAAAAATTAAATCTGTATTGCAAATTTTTTCATATCTTATACTTGATTTTTGATGTTTTAGATCTAATATCATTGAACCACTCTCTATAACCTTATTATAGTCGCTCTACCGCTAGATTAAAAAATTATATTTGCATTTTTTCAGTGAAAAATTAAATTTGAAGTATTAATACAACAAACATATTTCTCAATGTAATACTAAAAAGTTGAGTATGCAACGTATTTATAATATTTAATGAAAAGTAAAACTCAAGGATACAAAACATTAAAAACAATTGAAAAAAATGTCAGTGCAAATTTAATTTTACAGTTTGACAAAGTAACACTAGTGGTTGAACTATAATGACTGTCAGTCCGGTGTCATTCATGTTTTAGTGTTTGAAAAGACGATAACATTAGTGTGTCTCTCTCTCTCTCTCTCTCTCTCTCTCTATCTATCTATCTATCTATCTATCTATATATCTATCTAGGGAGAGGTTCAAAAGCGAACATTAACTCCTATGACTTCTATGTTGAAATTGATTTGTGCCAGCTGCCCTCGAGACTATTCCGACCAACACCCTCACTCCCCAATTAACTAGTAAAGATTGCAGGAGAACAATAATGATAAATTCCTAGCCATTGCTACAACACCGGCGACCCATCCACCTCCAAAACCTTTGGTATCTGATCCTATTCTGGCGACCTCTTCCTTCTTCACCGGACATCTCACGACCCAACCTTATACCCTCCGGCCATATACCTCTTTCAACCCATGGCAAACCTTTCCGGTGACCCCATGCCTAACCACCCTGCTGTCCCAAGCTCTTGAACCGCCTACGACTAACTGCCTAAACCCATCAGCTCCCCTGCCATGCCAACTACGGCGAAATCCCATGCCTATAAAAATGAGTTTATAACAAATGGTTTACCCAGATCCGTCTTTACCCGTCAACAAATGATTTACCCAGCAGCTGTTTGATATACCTAGCAACTGTTTGTAACTCGGGTGGGTGGGTGTAAAAAAAATGTTCGATCGACACGCGTGTCCGTTGCCGCTGGTGCCGGCCAATTACAACATATGAATTAAAATTAATGGATTGTTAGGTGTTTTTCATAAAATATTCATCTTTTAATGTTCGCTTTTGAACCTCTCCCTATATATATGTATATATAATAAAACACCTCATTTTAAGCAAAAAAAAAAGGAACTAGATTTGTAAAGAAAAAACAACTTATAACAAATAGTATTTTAGAAAGAATAATTTTTTTTATTAAGGAGAAAATGTAAGTACCATTTTTATAAGAAAAAGTGGGTGTCCTAAAATCATAACAGGAGTTTAAACTTATATAAAATTTTATACTAAAGACAAAAGAAATAGTGACTATTTTTATAAAAGAAGAGGTGACTATCTTAAAAACATAATATAAGTTTAAACTTAGATAAAATTTTGTAATAAGGACAAAAGAAATATAGACAATTTTTATAAAAAGAAAAATTGTTCGTCCTAAAATCATAATATGAAAAAATCAACTTAAAAAAATAAATGCTATGTTTACAAAAATAAAGTTTTTTCTATGTCCTAAAGTTGCATAATCTTAAAATAGAAAGTGGGCAAGTGAATGTTTTAAGAAAGAATAAAGGAACATGATTTGGAACTTTTATGTGATGAAACTAATCGGTGTTGTTGAGAGGTGGAGTATTGTGGCATTGATACTTGATGACACTTTACTATTAGCTTGGTTGTCACTCAGAAATGAAGTGAGTGGCACACCTGGCTTTTTCTTTCGAGCTGAAACAGTAATCATCACAGCTCTTGTCTTGACAGCTAGAGAAAGGGAGCCTTCATCCACAGAGCTCAAACTTGGCAATCACAAAAGCCTTTGGAACAAAGCAAAACAATCCATCTCTGCTTCATGGGCTGCCTCTTCATATGTACTTTACGTAAATAGTGAAGGACAGACAACATTTTATTTTTTCTTTTATTAGCCATTAGATTGCCCATACACGGGTCAAAACTTTTACATTTGGGCAAATCTTGCATTTCACATCACCTTTTCACCAATTGCTTGCACTTCATCAACCAAAGCTGCTATGTGGTGTGAAGTACAATATTATACTTATCCAAACGAGGGCCGGCCCTTACACTCATCGGGGATCTAAGCCAAATTTAAATATTTGAAATGGAGCAAATTTATAAATTCAATTGCACAACTATACTCCAAAGAGTTTATTTGGATTTGAAGGTAAGAACCTCACTCCAAATCTTTAAACCCTAACATGCACTAGATATTTGTTTGTGGCACTTATCTAATATATGAAGCAAATCAGTTACCTTAAGAAGAATTTCAGACTATAGGTCTCGTTTGATATTATAATACTTTTCAAGTATTGTAACTAATATGATATGTACGATAGTCTAATATGACATTTATATTTCATTATATAACAAATTTATTTCTATTATGACAGTCCCGTATTAGAATATAAAATATTTACGATATTATATAACAGTGTCATAATATTACAACAGGAAATACACACACTGTCTTATTAAATTTGAAGACAGCAACATAAAGTTCATAAATTGTTAAACCACATACACCATCATTGAGAGGGGAGTTTGACCTAAAGGCCCTATAATCAACTAAAAGAACCTAAAGTGTGAGATTAGAAATATATGATAACAATCATCTCCTTTGCATTTCAACCCCTTGAGAAACTTTACAACAGAACCAAATTTTGTTTAGAATCAAGCACATGAAACATCAAACATGGACATTGAATTGTTAAGACAGTCCGAGAACTGATAATAATAATGACGCCATATCTAAGTGGATATGCTCAATTAAAGTAAAAATAAGGATGAAGAATTTCTGTTGTTTTTTATCCATATTTGGAATGCCAGCCAAACATAACCTCGGACTAAAAATGAGAACAATTGAGTTTGAACATGTTTAAAAGTGGATGATTTTAGCAAAACAAATATCTAGGTCGACTTATGATTGCGGCACATAGTCGTGTGATACACTGACGTTTCTCACTCGCATTGACTTGTATCTAAACTCCACTACCGTTGAACGAAGACACGAATCAATACGGATGCGACTTGTCTGTGTGCCATACACGCGGAAATAATCTTAACAAAATATACAAAGCAAATTATATTTTGTCCATTAATCTCTCCCTTCCACCAAATTCCACCAAAAAACAAGGATCTACCTTTTTTTTTTATCACCCATATCCCTCATTCATTCTCTCCACCCCCTTCCCTCTCTCTCTCTCTCTCTCTCTCTCTCTCTCTCTCTCTCTCTCTCTCTCTCTCTCTCTCTCTCTCTCTCTCTCTCTCTCTCTCTCTCTCTCTCTCTCTCTCTCTCTCTCTCTCTCGCGCGCGCGCGCACAAGCATGGGGTGAAATATGAAACCAGTGCAGAACATTATGAAGAAACAAAGAAAGTCAAATTGCACTTTTGAATTTAAATTGATAAATCTGCATGTAAAATTTCAGTATTAAGAGACGAATGGACCTTATGTGAGTTAAACTCTTAACATGAATTATTAAAGTTTATACATGGAAAATATAATTTAACATTCAGTTTTTATAGTTAGCACATATTATCTCTATGAAAATACAAAATAAATATATGTTGGTTCAGCTTAAATAAACACATCATTTTCGATTATTTTTCACAACAATAATCAAATAAATTTTAGCTTTGGAAATCAATTTCATTTTTCTCTTTGCAATCAAACGCGCCATGAATTTACTAATTCCGGATCCATTAAAATCAGAAATATCAAACAAGCACCTACTGATCCCTTACGTGTGAGTTATCCTACAGAGAAAGATCTGATTTTAGATCTATTTGAAGGTGATCATATTCAAATGAAAATCAGGCAACTTGCTGTCGGATGAAGCTTTGCTAAATTTAATTGGGCCATAATTTTGTCTATTGTCAAGTGGTTAGGCGACCGTTGGATTCCAATAATCAAGGCCTTGTGGGGTTGGCAAAAAGGTACTGTTTTTAATTATAATAACCCCCCTCAGAAAATTTAGTGGTGAAAAAAATCCTTTTGATACTTCAAATGGACCCCGTGAATATTACAATATAGGAGTTTTTAACTTTTCATCATCAACATACAAGTCATATATTTTCATCTTATGACATCATTTTTTTGGATGATAGGCGAATTTTGCATCTGGAATGGCCGTGGATGAGGTATGCAAGCTTAAATTTTTGGAGCTGAAAGCAAAGAGAAACTATTGATTCAATGTATTCAAGATTGAGAAGCTCGGGAACCCAAAACAGTGACGAAGCTAGGATTTGATGCCAAGGCGGGCTACTTTAACAGTAATTTCCGAGAGTTAGGGGGCAGGAGCCCTTGAGCTGATTTTTTTTAGGTTGTTTAATTTTTTTTTTAGAAAAATCACCAAAAGTCCTATTAGGGGTGAGGTGAATTTAAATTTAGAGTGGGTTGAATTTAAATTTAAAAAAGAATCGACTCTATTTTTTTTTTTGTTGTTGTGTGTGTGTGTGTGTGGGGGGGGGGGGGGGGGGGGGGGCACTAGCCCCCCCATAACCAGAAGAAAGCTACGATGATTTCACTGCATGTTTGCCTGCCAACGAGTGCTGTTACACTGTCTGCAATTTCGATTTCACAATCGTTGAAAATTGCAAGAAAAGCAAAATTTTCTTCATTGCATGGTAGCTACCACAAAAGGACCCACAATTTAGATATGACCTAATTTCCTATAAATAATATGGGTTATAAAAGTGCATGTTAAGAAATTTATATGATGATAACACGTTCCGAAATAATTAGTAAATTAGCAATAGCTATACCGATTTATTTGTATATTAAGTGATTGTTACACGTGACTCTTTTTTTAATTAAGTCCTATTAAATAATAAATTAAATCCTATTATTGAATCTATAAATTTTTTCCTAACTAATATACCCCTCCCCCATATTCCATCCAAATTTAAATTGGTAATTATTTTTTCTCCTTTCAAACTTTAAAGAACTATAACTTTCAATATAAAAATTCAAAAATTTAGGAAATTGATATTTTTGAAATCTAGTAATCGAGCACTATAAAATAATATCTATATTCAATAGAAAATAGTAAAAAAATAAAAAAAAGATGCAATTCCTTCGTTTATCATGAAGATTTACTATCGATGTAATATTAGCACAACAAATGTTTAATGTCTATGAAAGCGTTCTAGGTATAAAACAATTTCACTTTCTAGTGCTGATAGTGCGCTTTCGTTCAAACAAAGAAATTATTTAATTAAACTATGTTTTTCAATTAAATCAAAAAACATGCATTTAGGTGTGATTGAAGACAATATGATCATTCAAGAACATTCAATCACAAACAAAAACACAAATGATGAAAAATCCCCCAAAGGGGCAAAACCTTTTTTTATTTTCACTCTAATTTGTAAAGAACGGTTTACATGAATTATACTGATAACATGAGTCTCTTACACGGATTATACTGAAAACATGAGTGACATACAAAATACCCTAAGGTGTCGGTTCCGATGTCATCGACTGGAATCTCCCACAAGAACTCCAGATAGGCAGCAATGAAAAAGAGTCGGATTCTCCACAAGTTACTCGAGATGAGTAAAAACGACCATTTGAAGGTTTAAAGATTCACACACACATATATGGGAATAGTTTTGTGAATAAAAAAGGCATGAAACCTTAAAAACTTGAAGTCTATTTTCTGGGCTGTAAATCGCAAAAACGTGTACGAAAAAGACTTGAAAAAACGTACAGAATGGGTACAGATATTTATATAAAAATCGAGGCGGCGCCGTCGCTCGAACGACATAGTCATGTTGCTCGAACGAGGCCACATGTCGCTCGAACGAGATCGCGCGACATCCTCATTTCGCTTGAATGACAGAGAGATGTCGTTCGAACAAGCTCGACGACCAAGAAAAGTCTTCTTTTACACTTAGAAAAATTTCTGCTTTTGTGTTAAAAATAAATCAGACTTCAAAAAATATTTTCTAAAAAATTCCCAAATATTTATGTGAATAGTAACAATTCCAATACACCATTTTACCAATAACGCGTCGTAGTGGGAACGGTTAAGCAACACGTCGCATGTAGCATGATGCACGTGTGAAGATGGTGGATGCATGGATTCAGATCAAGGCCGTCGTGGATGATTGTGTTGACCTGCCGAATATAGCGGTATCAGACATACATACTGTGATCTAGGACAAATAGAAAATTCCTAGATTCTACCTTGGACATTTATAAAATTATGTTTTTATAAATCCCCCCCTATGTCTATGCCGGTACATATATAAAAAATCCGACTAATACCATCTCCATAAAACAAATGACATATAAGATAATATCCCCTTTAAACCCTCAAACTGAGAATACCAACTGACATGTCGTCAATCAAACTTCAACATCTTCAAATCTTTAAAAACTCTCAAATCTTTTCTCATCAGGGTGTGCAATCCAATAATCATCAATTTTGTACCTACACACATGAGATAAAGCAGATACCCGTGAAATTCCACAGTTTGAAATATAATGATATGTAAAAATCGAATCAATTAAGCTTAAGCAAATCATTGATAAATCAACCAAACAATTCTCCCCCATAATTCATTCTCCCCATTTTTATGATGTCCCCAAATAGACAAATATGAGAAGCACAAATAAATGCAAATGGAGAATGCCACAAGGTAAAAAATGTTCTATTTTTGAATTTTTCAAAATTTTCACACAAAATATATAACAAAGAATCACACCATGAAAGAACACAAAAACAACCAAGTCGATGATAGCGAAAATGTAGGGGTGTGAGCAAATTTGATAGGAAAATCAATGTATACAAACATAACATATGTGCATGATGAATATCGGATACTCCTAACGAATGAAATCAACATCCTCCTTAGGTGTAGAAGAATGGAATTATAAGAAATTGACTTAATCAAATCAGCAAATCAAAGCTTAAAGTGATTTCCACACCAATAACGTCCGAAACTATTTAATACTTTTTCAGGACTTTCAAGGAAGTGCAAACCCGTTTAAATTCTCCAACCAAACTCCGTGAGATTTATATTTTGTTTAGAGGTGATCTAAATTCTCAAACATTGGAGAATTGATGGTGAAACCTAATAGCCCATATTCGACATGTATAACTTTTTATTTCCTTTAAGTTTTTTTCGGACTCTTTTAACCTCCGCGGACCCCGGATAATAAAATTTCTCAATTTTTTAGGTCCATTGAAACGGTGGCTTAATCGCAAAGGATAGATAAGTACTTTTCGTAGCCCTTCACCGTTTTAAAATACCACACAATCTCACCAAACGATTTTTTTTACATGCACTCCAATCGTGTCACGTTTTATCACATATGGTTCGATGTATAGATAGAATTGAGATGGAAACACTCAAGCCAATATATGATAGACAAGTACAATAATCAAATAAAGCCGTACATGGGTGCAATAAAGGAGATAAAGAGCCAAACATGTAGAAGGATATCACTAATCACATCTCAAAGACTAAAAAAAATGTAAAGCACATGGATGCAATGATGTAGCGTCTCAAATGAGTATCAAATAGTCACGTGAAAAATGAAAATGGAAGTTGTGAGTCGGCTATCTTAAATGCTCATCTATAAAAGGTGTAAGCAAAAAAACAAAAATGTTTTTGTGCTTTTCAAAAATTTGTATAAAAATAAAATCTTTTCGGATTTTTTGAAAAAATATAAAAAGCAAAAAAATAATAACATAAATGATACAAACTAGCAATAGGAATCATATGATATGAACATGACAATGCATCCTATCCTAGACAAGGACAATTCGCTCAGTCAACTGTGCAAATCCCTAAAGAATTCCTAAGACTCTCGAATCTAAGGGCATCTAAAGTTTCGTAAAAATATAGGCTAACTGAAGGTCTGTGGGTACGAAACTCAGGGATACGACTTTCTCCTCAACTGACTTTCGTATAAAGTGCTCCCGTATCCTGATGTGCTTTGTGCGCGAATGTTGGACCGGATTACGAGATATGTGTATCGCGCTCGTGTTATCACAGGAGATAATCATGGTGTCCTTTGAAATCCCATAATCCTCTAATATTATCATCATCCATAAGAGTTGCGTGCAACCACTCCCAACAGCGATGTACTCCGCTTTCGCAGTGGATAAAGAGATAGACTTTTTCTTGTTGCTCAACTAGGAGACAAGAGCAGAACCAAAGTAGAAACACCAATCAGAAGTGCTCCTACAACCATCTACATCTCCGGCCCAATCGGCATCCGAATAGGCGGACAGACGGTCAATGGTATCAAAGGAATACCAAATACCGTAGGAGAGAGTCCAACTCACGTATTTGATAATAAATTTTAGAGCGAGTAAGTGTGACTCTTTTGGGGACGACTGATATCGCGCACATAATCCAACGCTAAAGGTTATGTCGGGATGACTGCCAGTCAAGTAGAGAAGACTACCTATCATACTCCGATACAAGGTTTGCTATACGTCCTTACCAGAAGTGTCCTTACTAAGTTCGATAGAAGTACTCATAAGTGTACGTGCATGCTTAGCAGAGTATAAACCAAATTTCTTCACTAGGTCTCTAGCATACTTGGATTGAGAGATGAATATCCCATCCTCTAGCTGACGAACCTGGAGACCAAGGAAGAAAGTAAGCTCTCTTACTATGCTCATCTCAAAATCACTTTTGATCTCCTCCTCAAAGTGGCGGGCATGCTGGGAGCACGTGGATCCAAAGACTATGTCGTCCACATAGACCTGGGCAACCAAAATAGCATCGCTATCTCTCCTGACGAAGAACGTCATATCAACTCCCCCTCTCTTGAAGCCACGGGCGAAGAGATAGGAAGTAAGAATCTCGTACCAAGCACGGGGTTCTTGTTTCAAACCATACAAGGCTTTCTTTAGATAGTAGACGTGCTTCGGGTGGTTAGGGTCTTCAAACCCTTTTGGTTGTTCCACGTAAACCTCCTCCTATAGAATGCCATTTAGAAAGGCACTTTTGAGATCCATCTGATATAGCTTGAAGCGTAGATGACATGCGATGGCGAGTAGTAAGAGGACGGACTTAAGCCTCGTAACGGCAGCAAATGTCTCCCCAAAGTCTACACCCTCTATCTGTGTGGCCTTGATCGACCAACCTAGCCTTCTTTCTGATTATGGTACCATTTTCATCCTTTTTATTCTTGAAAATCCACCTGGTACCTTTTACATTTGTCTCACTAGGTTGGGGGACAAGTTCCCAGAGATTGTTCTTTTTAAACTGAAGCAACTCATCCTGCATAGTGGATATCCAGTGTTTATCCTTAAGTGCTTCTTTGTGTTTTTTGGGCTCAACTTTAGATGTGTAGCAGACATGGCTAACCACATTCTCTAGTTGAGCATGAGTCTTGACACCTAAAGTGGGATCACCAACAATGGCGAAAGGATCATGACTCTTGCGACCCCAAGCAGGTGTCTCCCCTAGAACAGGAGTAGGGTCCACCCTGGATGTGGGAGACACAGTGGGGTCATAAAAAAGGGGTGTGTCATCCTCACTCAAATGGGTGGAGTCAACAGACGTCGAAGGTTCGTCATCTTGCACAATAACGTTTATCAACTCCATTCATTTATATCTCTTCAGGTTAAAAACCCAGTATGCTCTACTATTTGACGAATATCCTAGCAATATTCCCTCGTCGCTTCGGGAGTCAAAATTTCCTAATTTCTCTCTATCTCGTAGGATGTAGCATTTACTCCCCAAAATATGGAAATATGCAAGGTTGGGCTTCTTTTCGGTCCACAATTCATAAGGAGTTTTAAGTGTGTGTGGACGAAGGTAAACCTTATTCACTGTATGGTATGCAGTAGACACTATCTCTGCCCAAAATCTCCTAGCAACTTTACGACCTAGAAGCATAGATCTAGCCATTTCTTGAATCGTCCTGTTCTTTCTCTCAACAATCCCATTTTGCTGAGGATTTTTCACAACAAAAAACTCATATTTTAATCCTAGGCTATCACAGTAAAGATCTACTTTTTGCTCCGTAAATTCAGTGCCATTGTCACTACGCATTCTATTGATAGCGAGACCGTGTTGGTTTTGTAGGACACATCACTTGGTCGTTAAAAACTCTACAACATCGTATTTCCCTCTCAGAAAACCTATAATCGAATATCTGAAGAAATCATCCACCATCACTAGGATGTACCTCTTACCACCCAAGAGTCTCTATACAAGTAAGACCCATGAGATCCATGTGTATCAACTCAAGTACTCGTGAAGTGGGAATGGAATTCAACTTCCTATGGGGGCTACAGATTTGCTTTTCCAACTAACAGGGTGCACAAATCGTGGAAGTTGGATTTCCAAGTGTTGGTAAGCCATGTACTAGGTCCTTTTTAGATAAACGCGTCAAATCTCTAAAGTTCACGTGACCTAGACGTTGGTTCCATAAATCAATAGGAGTGATCGTGGCACTGTTGCAGACAAGTGAGGATTTGGGCACATTCCCACAGTAATTATCATCTATCCTCATCCCTTGCACTAAAAGTTCACTGGCTTGATTATAGACATTACACGCATCCCGATCAAACTTTACGTCAAAGTCAGTGTCACACAGCTGGCTAATGATGAGAAGGTTTGCTTTCAAACCTTTGACGTATAAAACATTCTCTAGCTTAGGAAATCCTGGTAACTCTATTGTACCTTGTCCTACAATGCTAGACTTGCTCCTATATCCAAAGGTGACTCTACCTTCTTTATAATCCTTTGGGTAGGTAAAAAATGAGACATCACCGGTCATATGTCGGGACCACCCACTATCAAAATACCACTGTGTGGTATTATGTTCTTTGAGAGCGACATGAACAACAAGGCACTTTTCGTCTTTCTTAGGTACCCAAGAAGTGGTAACCTTATTTTTACCCTTGTTCGTGTTAGTTTTAGCCGTGACGCGGGAAGCATTCACTAACCACAAAGACATCCATCGGAATTCCTCCATCAAACTCTGTGATGTGGCGGCTAAAAACTCAACACGCTCTGTCAGATTGATAAAATCATCAGTACGATGTGGTGGAGCAGTAGTACATCGTGTCCGACTCAAACTATAGTAAAACTCCCTGAGGTGGCCATTTCTTTTGCAATAGGTACAAAAGTACACAACCTTAGGTTGACATTGGTTTGCTTTTCTTGGTCGAACTCTCCTTCGTGGTTTTTGACGATGGCCATATGGAGTTATCGTAAACTCAGGAACTGGTCCAGGTGCCATTTGGGATGTGGAGGCACCATAAAGACCTATTCCCTG
The DNA here is from genome assembly GCA_949130495.1 of Sambucus nigra. Lineage (NCBI taxonomy): Eukaryota > Viridiplantae > Streptophyta > Magnoliopsida > Dipsacales > Adoxaceae > Sambucus > Sambucus nigra. Next base: position 372,451,310 of record OX422208.1, on the reverse strand, counting down.
CTTATCACCAAAACCTAAAGCGGGATCGAGGAGCATCTTTCCATATCTATCCTCGATTTGAACCTTGACTTCCCGTGCTCTCTCAAATCATGACTAAGATGGGATATAAGGGCTTCAAGTTTCTTCCGAGTCTCCAGGGAGTAATGGAGCTCACTCGTAAGATTAGCCACTTATTTAGTCAAGTTCCCTATCTCTTTCTAAAAAAACCTCTCTCTCTCTCTCTCTCTCTCTCTAAATAATCTCTCTCTTTCTCTAAACTGACTTTCTGTCTCAACACTGGTAGACTTTCTCTCTCTCAAGGTAGTGAAGGTGGAGGACTCTCTCTCTCGCTTCTCCTAAATCTTCCTCTAAAGTGGTGATCCTAAGAACTAACTATTTGTTACGCTTTTTATTTTTAAATCACTGAGTATATAACTCAGTGTTGGCGCGTTGAAGATTACTCTCGCATCCTCATAGTCGTGAGGAGCCCTAGATTCTCACTATCGAGGTGTCCTTGTGAAGTAGCATCCTCATAGTCGTGAAGAGCCCTAGAGGTACTCACATGACTATCCACGAATGCGGTGAAGTTACACTCATGTGGTGACTCGTCTCCAGAGCCCATCGATTCAACCTCACTGTCGTTACTAAGGGTAGCATTGAGGACAACTTTGCCCTTTTCTTTGGCAAGTCTGTTCAACCTAGTAGCACACTCAAAAGATCTATGCCCCTTACCGTCACACTCATAACATCTCTCACCGTCTTTCTTAGCAGGTTCTTTAAAATCTTTTTCATTTTTCTTTTAAAACTTATTTTTCTCAAAATTCTTTTTATCTTTGAAATTTCCATTTTTCTTGAATTTGAGAATTTTCTTGATTTTTTTTGCAAACAAGGCCAAATCATCTAAATCAAGGTCACACTAGGAATCAGACGTTTCTATCTCCCTTTTTCTAGATGACTCTACTCTCTTTCTTGCCGACGCCTCACTCTTCCTATCCTAGGCATTAAGTGCAATTCCCTTATCTTTAGGCTTGACAGATTTTAGAAACAAATCAATTTCATATGTTTGTAAGTCTCCTACTAGTTCCTCTAATTTAAGCGTGTTTAAATTACCCATAGAATTTAACACAGTGACTTTAGGGATAAAACGCTTAGGTAGAGATCTTAGAATCTTTTTAACAACTCTAGCATTAGGCATGTGTTCACTAAGATTAAAGCTAGTATTTACAATATCAGATAACCTAGCATAAAATTCATCAAAACATTCAGACTCAAGCATGGTGATAGTTTCAAATGGAGTTGTTAAATTTTGCATTTTGATTCTTTTACAGCATTATTTCCTTCACGGGTAAGCTGTAAAACATCCCATGCCTCTTTGGACATAGTACATGTCATTATCCGCCGAAAGTCGTCAGGAGTGACGGATCCAGAAATAGCACTAAGACCCTTAGAGTTAAAAGTTGACCATTTAAATTCTTCTTCAGTCCATGCAGTCACAAATTTAAAAATTTTCACATTGTCAATAATGATGGAGGAAGGTGTCCACCCTCTTTCAACCAAAGCCCATTCTCTTTCATCTATAGCTTTTTGAGCAGATTTCATACGGGCTTTCTAGTATGCATAGTTTGTCTTGTCAAAAACTGGCATTTTATTATATAATTTCTCCATTTTGAACACGCCCGTTTTCAAAATTTAATTTTTCAGAAAATTGATATCTTTAGACAAATTTTGCGACAAATTACATGGTATAATTGTGTAACTGGCTCTGATACCAATTTGAGAGTGCACGTTTGTTCAAACAAAGAAATTATTTAATTAAACTCAGTTTTTCAATTAAATCCTAAAACATGCATCTAGGTGTGATTGAAGATAATATCATCATGCAATAACATTCAATCACAAACAAATACACAAATGAGGAAAAATCCCCCAGGGGCAAAATATTTTTTTATTTTCACCTATAATTTGTAAAGAACGGTTTACACGGATTATACTGAAAATATGAGTGACATACGAAATACCCTCAGGTGTCGGTTCCGATGTCGTCGGCTGGAATCTTCCGCAAGAACTCCAGATAGGTAGCAATGGAAAAGAGTCAACTTCTCCACAAGTTACTCCAGATGAGTAAAAACGATCCTACGAAGGTTTAAACATTCACACACATATATTGGAATGGTTTTGTGAATAAAAAAGGCAGGAAATCTTAAAAACTTGAAGCCTGTTTTTTGGGCTATAAATCGCAGAATTGTGTACTAAAAAGGCTTGGAAAAATGTGCAGAATGGGTACAGATATGTATACGAAAATCGAGGCGGCATCGTCGCTCAAACGACATAGGCATGTCGCTCGAACGAGGCCACGTGTCACTCGAATGAGGTCACGTGTCGCTCGAACGAGATCGCGCGACAACCTCATGTTACTTGAACGACAGAGAGATGTCTTTCGAAAGGGCTCGACGACCAAGAAAAGTCCGCTTCTACACTTAGAAAAATTTCTGCTTTTGTGTTAAAAACAACTCAGACTTAAAAAAATATTTTCAAAAAAATCCCCAAATATTTATGCGAATATTAACAATTCCAATAAACTATTTTACCGATAACGCGTCGTGGAGTAGTGGGAACGGTTCAGCATCACGTCGCATGCAGCATGAAGCATGTGTGAAGATGGTGGATGCATGGATTTGGATCAAGGCCGTTGTGGATGATTGTGTCGACGTGTCGAATGTAGAGGTATCATACATACATAGTGTGATCTAGGACAACTAGAAAATTCCTAGATTCTACCCTGGACATTTATAAAATTACGTCCTTACAAATCTTCCCTATGTCTATGCCGGTACATACATAAAAAATCCAAATTATGCTATCTCCATTAAACAAATGACATACATATTATAATATCCCTATTAAACCCTCAAACTGAGAATACTAACTGACATGTCGTCAATCAAACTTCAACATCTTAAAATCTTCATAAACTCTCAAAGATTTTCTCATAAAGGTGTGCAATCCAATAATCATCAATTTTGTACCTACACACATGAGATAAACCAGATACCCGTGACACGCAACAGTTTGAAATATAATGATATACAAAAATTGAATCAATTAAGTTTAAGCAAATCATTGATAAGTCAACCAAATTATTCTCTCCCATAATTCATTCTCCCCATTTTTATGATGTCCCCATATAGACAGATATGAGAAGCACAAATAAATGGAAATGGAGAATGTCACAAGGTAAAAAATGTTCTATTTTTGAATTTTTTAAAATTTCACACAAAATATACAACAAAGAATCACACCATGAAAGAACATAAAAAATACTAAGTCAATGATAGCGGAAATGTTGGGGTGTGAGCAAATTTAATAGGAAATTGGATGCATACAAACATAAGATATGTGCATGATGAATATTGGATACTCCTAACGAATGAACTCGACATATTCCTTAGGTGTAAAATAATGAAATTATAAGAAATTAACTCAATCAAATTAGCAAATCAAAGCTTAAAGTGATTTCCACCCTAATAACGTCCAAAACTATTTATTGCTTTAGCACGACTTTCAAGGAAGTGCGAACCCGTTTAAATTATCCAGCCAAACTCCCTCAGATTTATATTTTGTTTAGAGATGATCTAAATTCTCAAACATTGGAGAATTGATGGTGAAACCTAATGGCCCATATTCAGCATGTATAGCGTTTTATTGCCTTTAAATTTTTTTCGGGCTTTTTTAACCTCTGTGGACCCTGGATAATAAAATTCCTCAATTTTTTAAGTCCATTGAAACGGTGGCTTAATTGCAAATGATAGATAAGTACCTTTCGTAGCCCTTCACCTTTTTAAAATACCACACAATCACACCAAACTGTTTTTTTACATGCATTCCAATCTTATCACGTTTTATCGCATATGGTTCGATGTATAGACAGAATTGAGACGGAAACACTCAAGCCAATATGTGATTGATAAGTACAATAATAAAATAAATCCATTCATGGGTGCAATAAAGGAGATAAGGAGACAAACATGTAGAAGGATATCACTAATCACATCTCAAAGACTCCAAATAATGTAAAGCACATGGATGCAATGATGTATCGTCTCAAATCATTATCAAACTGTCCTGTGAAAAATGGAAATGGACGTTGTGACTCAGCTATCTTAAATGCTCATCCATAAAGGGTGTAAATAAAAAACAAAAATCTTTTTGTACTTTTCTAAAATTTGTATAAAAAGAAAATCTTTTTGGATTTTTTGAAAAAAAATAAAAGGAAAAAAAATAATAACACAAATGATACAAACTAGCAATAGGAATCATATGGTATGAATATGACATTGCATCCTATCCTAGATAAGGAAATTTCACTCAGTTAACTGTGCAAATCCCTAAAGACTTCCTAAGACTCTCGAATCTAAGGGCATCTAAAGGTTTAGTAAAAATATTGGCTAACTGAAGGTCCGTGGGTACGAAACTCGGATATACGACTTTCTACTAAACTAACTGTCGTATTAAGTGCTAGTATATCTTGATGTGCTTTGTTCATGAATGTTGGACCGAATTACGAGATATGTGTATCACACTCGAGTTATCACATGAGATAGTCATGGTGTACTTCGAAATTCCATAAACCTTCAACATTTGCTTCATCCATAAGAGTTACGTGCAATAATTCCCGACAGCGATGTCCTCAGCCTCCGTAGTGGACAAAGAGATGGAGTTTTGCATCTTGCTCGGCCAGGAGATAAGAGCAGAACCAAAGTAGAAACACCCACCAAAAATGCTCCTACAACCATCTATATGCCTGACCTAATTGACATCCGAATAGGCGGACAGACGATCAATGGTATCAAAGGAATACCAAATACTGTAAGAGAGAGTCCCACTCACATATTTGATAATACGTTTTAGAGTGAGTAAGTGTGACTCTTTTAGGGAGGCCTGATATCGCGCACAGACTCCAACACTAAAGGCTACGTCAGGACGACTGGCAGTCAAGTAGAGAAGACTACCTATCATACTTAGATACAAGGTTTGCTCTACGTCCTTGCCAGAAGTGTCCTTATTAAGATTGATAGAGGTACTCATAGGTGTACGTGAATGCTTAGCGGAGTATAAACCAAATTTCTTCACTAGGTCTCTAGCATACTTGGATTGGGAGATGAACATCCCATTTTCTAGCTGACGAACCTGGAGACCAAGGAAGAAAGTAAGCTCTCCTACCATTCTCATCTCAAACTCACTTTTGTTCTCCTCCTCAAAGTGGTGAGCATGCTAGGAGCACGTGGATCCAGAGACTATGTCATCCACATAGACCCGGGCAACCAAAATAGCACCATGATCTCTCCTAACGAATAACGTCATATCAACTCCCCCTCTCTTGAACCCACGGGTGAAGAGATAGGAAGTAAGCCTCTCGTACCAAGCACGGGGTGCTTGCTTCAAACCATACAAGGCTTTCCTTAGATAGTAGACGTGCTTCGAGTGCTTAGGGTCTTCAAACCCTTTTGGTTATTCCACATAAAGCTCCTCCTATAGAATGAAATTTAGAAAGGCACTCTTAACATCCATGTAATATAGCTTGAAGCACAGATGACATGCGATGGCGAGTAATAAGTGGACGAACTTAAGCCTTGCAATAGGAGAAAATGTCTCCCCAATGTCTACACCCTCTATCTGTGTGTAGCCTTTTGCAACCAACCTAGCCTTGTTTATAATTATGGTAAGATTTTCATCCATTTTATTCTTGAAAATCCACCTGGTACCTATCACATTTGTCTCACTAGGTCGGGGGATAAGTTCCCATACATTTTTCTATTTAAACTGAAGCAACTCATCCTATATAGAGGATATCCAGTGTTCATTCTTGAGTGCTTCTTTGTGATTCTTGGCCTCGACTTTAGATGTGTAGAAGACATGGCTAACAACATTCTGTAGCTGAGAACGAGTCTGGACCCCTAAAGTAGGATCGCCAACAATGGTGAAAGGATCATGACTCTTGCAAACCCATGCAGGTGTGTCCCTAAGAACGGGAGGAGGGTCCACCCTTGATGTGGGAGACACAGTGCGATCATCAAAAAGGGGTGTGTTATCCTCACTCGAATGGGTGGAGTTAACAGACATCGAAGGTTCGCCATCTTCTATAGTAACGTTTATCGAATCCATTCATTTAGAGCTCTTTAGGTTAAAAACTCGGTACGCTCTACTATTTCATGAATATCCTAACAATATTCCCTCGTCGCTTTTGGAGTCAAACATTCTTAATTGCTCTCTATCCCATAGGATGTAACATTTACTCCCCAAAATACGGAAATATGCAAGATTGGGCTTCTTTCCAGTTCACCATTCATAAGGCATTTTAAGTGTGTGTGGATGATGGTAAACTCTATTCACCATATGGCATGCAGTAGACACTGTCTCTGACTAAAATCTCCTAGCAACTTTATGACCTAGAAGCATAGATATAGCCATTTCCTGAATCTTACTGTTCTTTCTCTCAACAATCCCATTTTGCCGAGGAGTCTTCACAGCAGAAAACTCATGTTTGATTCGTACGCTATCACCGTAAAGATCTACTTTTTACTCCGTAAATTGAGTGTCGTTGTCACTACGCATTATATTGATCGTGACACCGTGTTGGTTTTTTAGGACACGACACTTGGTCATTAAAAACTCTACAGCATTATATTTCTCTCAAAGAAAACCTACATTCGAATATATGGAGAAATCATCAACCATCACTAGGATGTACCTATTACCACCCAGAGTCTCTGTACGACTAGGACCCATGAGATCCATATGTATCAACTTAAGTACTCGTGAAGTGGTAATGGAATTCAACTTCCTGTGGGGGCTACGGATTTGCTTTCCCAACTGACAGGGTCCACAAATCGTGAAAATTGGCTTTTCAAGTGTTGGTACGCCACGTACTAGGTCCTTTTTAGCTAAACGCATCAAATCTCTAAAGTTCACGTGACCAAGACATTGGTGCCACGGATCCATAAGAGTGATGATGGCGCTGTTGCAGACATGTGAGGAATTAGGCACAATCCCATAGCAGTTATCCTCTATCCTCACCCCTTGCACTAAAAATTTACCGGATTGATTATAGACATTACACGCGTGCCAATTAAACTTTACGACGAAGTCAACATCGCACAACTGGCTAATGCTGAGAAGGTTTACTTTCAAACCTTTGATGTACAAAACATTCTCTAGCTTAGGAAATCCTGGTAACTCTATTGTACCTCATCCTACAATGCTAGACTTTCTCCCTTATCCAAAGGTGACTCTACCTTCCTTATAATCCTCTAGGTAGGTAAAAAATGAGACATCACCGGTCATATGTCGGGAGCACCCACAATCGAAATACCACTGTGAGATATTATGTGCTTTGAGAGCGACATGAATAACAAGGGCCTTTTCATATTTCTTAGGTACCCAAGAAGTGGTAACCTTTTGTTTAGCCTTGTTGCTGTTGGTTTTAGCTGGGATGCGGGAAGCATTGACTGACGACAAAGACATCCGTCGAAATTCCTCCATCAAACTCTGTGATGTGGCGGCTAAAAACTCAACACGCTCTCTTAGACTGGTAAAATCATCAGTAAGATGTGGTGGAGCAGTAGTACTTTGTGTCCGACCCAAACTATAGCAAAACTCCATGAGGTGGCCCTTTCTTTGGTAGTTGGTACAAAAGTATACAGTCTTTGGCTGACCTTGGTTTGCTTTTCTTGGTCGAACTCTCCTTCATGGTTTTTAACGACGGCCATATGGAGTTGCAGTGAGCTCAGGAACTGGTCCAGGTACTATTTGGGACGTGGAGGCACCATCAAAACCTATACCCTACCTATCACTAAAACCTAAAGCGGGACCAGGGATCATCTTTCCCATCTTTTCAGATCTGTCCTCGATTTGAACCTTGACTTCCCGTTCTCTCTCAAGATCATGATTAAGTTGGGTTACAAGGGCTTCATGTTTCTTCCGAGTATCCAGGGAGGAATGGAGATCACTCGTAAGAGTAGCCACTTGTTTAGTCAAGTACCCTTTCTCTTTCTCAACCCTCCCCCCCCCCCTCTCTCTCTCTCTCCAAACAGTCTCTCTCTTTCTCTAAACTGACTTTCTCTCTCAACACTGGCAGACTTTCTCTTTCTCAAGGTAGTGAAGGTGGAGGACTCTCTCTCTCTCAGTTCTCCTAAATCTTCCTCTAAAGAAGTGATCCAAAGAACTAACGCTTTGTTACGCTTTTTAGTTTTAAAAGACTCAGTATATAACTTAGTGTAGGCGCGTTGAAGATTACTCTCGCTCTCACTTGCAGCATCCTCCCCCTCACTCACTTCGCTCTCACTGTCGAGATGTTCCTGTGAAGTAGCATCCTCATCGTCGTGAGGATCCCTAGAGGTACTCACATGACTAACCATTAATGAGGTGAAGTTACACTTATGCGGTGAATCGTCTTCAGAGTCCATCGACTCGACCTCGCTGTCGTCACTAAGGGTAGCGTTAAGGATAGCTTTGCCCTTTTCTTTGGCAAGTCTGTTCAGCCTAGTAGCACACTCAAAAGCTCTATGACCCTTACCGTCACACTCATAACATCTCTCACCGTCTTTCTTAGGAGGGTCTTTAAAATCTTTTTCATTTTTCTTGTCAAACATATTTTTCTCAAAATTCTTTTTATCTTTGAAATTTCCATTATTCTTAAATTTGAGAATTTTCTTGAATTTTTTTTGCAAACAAGGCCAAATCATCTAAATCAAGGTCACACTCGGAATCAGACGTTTCTATCTCCCTTTTAATAGATGACTCTACTCTCTTTCTTGCCGACCCCTCACTCTTCCTATCCTAGGCATTAAGTGCAATTCCCTTATCTTTAGGCTTGACATATTTTGGAAACAAATCAATTTCATATGTTTGTAAGTCTCCTACTAGTTCCTCTAATTTAAGCGTGTTTAAATTACCCGTAAAATTTAGCACAGTGATTTTAGGGATAAAATGCTTAGGCAGAGATCTTAGAATCTTTTTAACAACTCTAGCATTAGGAATGTGTTTACCAAGATTAAAGCTAGTATTTACAATATTAGATAACTTAGCATAAAATTCATCAAAACATTCAGAATCAAGCATGGTGATAGTTTCAAATTGAGTTGTTAAGTTTTGCAATTTTGATTCTTTCACAGCATTAGTTCCTTCATGGGTAAGTTGTAAAACATCCCATGCCTCTTGTGATGTGGTACACGTCATTATTTGCCGGAACTCGTCGGATTGACGGATCCAGAAATGGCAGTAAGTCCCTTAGAGTTAACGCTGACCATTTAAATTCTTCTTCAGTCCATGCCATCATAGATTTTAAATTTGTCACATTGTCAATAGTGATGGAGGGAGGTGTCCACCCTCTTTCAACCAAAACCCAAACTCTTTCATCTATGGATTTTAGAGAAGATTTCATACGGGCTTTCCAATAAGCATAATTTGTCCCATAAAAAACTGGCATTTTATTATATAATTTTTCCATTATGAACACGCCCATTTTTAAAAATCAAATTTTCAGAAAATTGATATCTTTAGATAAATTTTGTGAAAATTACACAGTATAATTATGTAACTGGCACTGATACCAATTTGAGAGTGCGCTTTTGTTCAAACGAAGAAATTATTTATTAAACTCCGTTTTTTAATTAAATCCTAAAATATGCATCTAAGTGTGATTGAAGATAATATCATCATGCAAGAACATTCAATAACAAACAAACACACAAATGAAGAAAAATCCCCTAAAGGGACGAAACCTTTTTTTATTTTCACTATAATTTGTAAAGAACGGTTTACACGGATTATACTGAAAACATGAGTGACATACGAAATACCCTCAGGTGTTGGTTCTGATGTCATCGGCTGGAATTTCCCGCAAGAACTCCAGATGGGCAACATTGGAAAAGAGTTGGCTTCTCCACAAGTTACTCCAGATGAGTAAAAACGATCCTTTGAAGGTTTAAAGATTCACACACATGTATGGGTATGGTTTTGTGAATAAAAAAGGAATGAAACCTAAAAATTTGAAGTCTATTTTCTGGGTTGTAAATCACATAAGTGTACGAAAAAGACTTGGAAAAACGTGCAGAATGGGTACAGATATTTATACAAAAATTGAGGCGGCGCCATCGCTCGAACGACATAGACATGTCGCTTGAACAAGATTGCGCGACATCCTCATATCACTTGAACGATAAAGAGATGTCGTACGAAAGAGCTCGACGACCAAGAAAAGTCCGCTTCTACACTTAGAATTTTTTTTTTCTTTTGTGTTAAAAATAACTCAGACTTCAAAAAATATTTTCTAAAAACTTCCCAAATATTTATGCGAATATTAACAATTCCAATAAACCATTTTACCGATAACGCATCGTGGATTAGTGGGAACGGTTGAGCAGCATGTCGCATGTAATATGATGCATGTGAAGATGGTGGATGCATGGATTCGGATCAAGGTCGTCGTGGATGATTGTGTCGACGTGCCGAATGTCGCGATATCAGACATACATATTGTGATCTAGGAGAAATAGAAAATTCTAGATTCTACTCCGGACATTTATAAAATTATGTCCTTACAAATCTCCCCTTATGTCTATGCCAGTACATACATAAAAAATTTGAATTATGCTATCTCCATAAAAAAAATGACATATAAGATAATATCCCCATTAAACCCTCAAACTGAGAATACCAGCTGACATGTCGTCAATCAAACTTCAACATCTTAAATCTTCAGAAACTCCCAAAGCTTTTCTCATCAGGGTGTGCAATCCAATAATCAACAATTCTGTACCTACACACATGAGATAAAGCAGATACCCGTGACACGCAACAGTTTGAAATATAATGATATGCAAAAATCGAATCAATTAAGCTTAAGAAAATCATTGATAAATCAACCAAACCATTCTCCCCCATAATTCATTCTCCCCATTTTTATGATGTCCCCAAATAGACATATATGAGAAGCACAAATAAATGCAAATGGAGAATGCCACAAGGTGAAAAACGTTCTATTTTTGAATTTTTCAAAATTTTTCAGACAAAATATACAACAAAGAATCACACCATGAAAGAACACAAAAATAACCAAGTCCATGATAGCAAAAATGTATGGGTGTGAGCAAATTCGATAGGAAAATCAATGCATACAAACATAAAATATGTGCACGATGAATATCGGATACTACTAATGAATGAACTTAAAATCTTCCTTAGGTGTAAAAGAATGGTATTATAATAAATTGACTCAATCAAATCAACAACTCAAAGCTTAAAGTGATTTCCACACCAATAACGTCCAAAACTATTTAATACTTTTTAAGGACTTTCAAGGAAGTGCAAACCCGTTTAAATTCTCCAACCAAACTCTCTCAGATTTATATTTTATTTAGAGATGATCTAAATTCTCAAACATTGGAGAATTTATTGTGAAACCTAATGGCCCATATTCGACATGTATAGCTTTTTATTGCCTTTAAATTTTTTTCGGGCTCTTTTCACCTATGTGGACCCCGAATAAAAAAATTCCACAATTTTTTAGGTCCATTGAAACGGTGGCTTAATTGCAAAGGATAAATAAGTACCTTTCGTAGCCCTTCACCATTTTAAAATACCACACAATCTCACCAAAAGTTTTTTTTTCATGCATTCCAATCTTGTCACGTTTTATCACATATGGTTCGATGTATAGACAGAATTGAGATGGAAACACTCAAGCCAATATATGATAGACAAGTGCAATAATCAAATAAAGCCGTGCATGGGTGAAATAAAGGAGATAAGGAGCCAAACATGTAGAAGGATATCACTAATCACATCTCAAAGACTCCAGACAATGTAAAGCACATGGATGCAATGATGTAGCGTCTCAAATCAGTATCAAACGGTCACGTGAAAAATGGAAATGGAAGTTGTGACTCGGCTATCTTAAATGTTCATCCATAAAAGGTGTAAACCAAATAAAAGAATCTTTTTGTGCTTTTCTGAAATTTTTATAAAAATAAAATCTTTTTAGATTTTTTGAAAATATATAAAAAGCAAAAAAAAACACCAATGATACAAACTAGCAATAGGAATCATATGATATGAACATGACAATTCATCCTATCCTAACAATGACAATTCACTCAGTCAACTGTCCAAATTCCTAAAGACTTCCTAAGACTCTCAAATCTAAGGGCATCTAAAGGTTTCGTGAAAATATCGGCTAACTGAAGGTCTGTGGGTACGAAACTCAGAGATACGACTTTCTCGTCAACTAACTGTCGTATAAAGTGCTCACGTATCCTGATGTGTTTTGTTCACGAATGTTGGAACGAATTACGAGATATGTGTATCATGCTCGTGTTATCATAGGAGATAGTCATGGTGTCCTTTGAAATGCCATTATACTCTAATATTTGCTTCATCTATAAGAGTTGCGTGCAATAACTCCTGGCAATGATGTACTCAGCTTACACAGTGGAGAAAGAGATGGAGTTTTGCTTCTTGCTCAGCTAGGAGGCAAGAGAAGAACCAAAGTAGAAACACCCACCGGAAGTGATCCTATAACCATCTACATCCCCAGCCTAATCGGCATCCGAATAGCCGGATAGACAGTCATCGGCATCAAAGGAATACCAAATACCGTAGGAGAGAGTCCCACTCACGTATTTAATAATACGTTTTAGAGCGAGTAAGTGTGACTTTTTGGGGACGCCTGATATCACGAACAGAATCCAACACTAAAGGCTATGTCGGGATGACTGACAGTCAAGTAGAGAAGACTACCTATCATACTCCGATACAAGGTTTGCTCTACGTCCTTACCTGAAGTGTTCTTACTACGCTTGATAGAAGTACTCATAGGTGTACGTGCATGCTTAGCGAATTCTAAACCAAATTTCTTCACTAGGTATCTAGCATACTTCGATTGGTAGATGAACATCCCATCCTCTAACTGATGAACCTAGAGACCAAGGAAGAAAGTTAGCTCTTCTACCATGTTCATATCAAACTCATTTTTGATCTCCTCCTTAAAGTGGTGAGCATGCTGGGAGCACGTCGATCCAAAGACTATGTTATCCACATAGACCTGGGAAACCAAAATAGCATCGTGATATCTCCTAAGGAACAATGTCATATCAACTCCCATCTCTTGAAGCCACGGGCCAAGAGATTGGAAGTAAGCCTCTCGTACTAAGCACGGGGTGCTTGCATCAAACCATACAAGGCTTTTCTTAAATAGAAGACATGCTCCGGGTGCTCCAAGTCTTTAAACCCTTTTGGTCATTCCACATTAATGGCCTCTTATAGAATGCCATTTATAAAGGCACTCTTGACATCCATCTGATATAGCTTAAAGCACATATGACATGCGATGGTGAGTAGTAAGCGGACGGACTCAAGCCTCGTAAAAGGAGAAAATATCTCCCCAAAGTCTACATCCTCTATCTGTGTGTATCCTTGAGCGACCAACCTAGCCTTATTTCTGATTATGGTACCATTTTCATCCTTATTATTCTTGAAAACCCACCTGGTACCTATCACATTCGTCTCACTAGGTCGGGGGATAAGTTCCCATATATTTTTCAATTTAAACTGAAGCAACTCATCCTGTATAGCGGATATCCAGTGTTCATCCTTAAGTGCTTCTTTGTGATTCTTGGCCTCGACTTTAGATGTGTAGAAGACATGGATAACAACATTCTCTAGTTGAGAACGAGTCTTGACCCCTAAAGTAGGATCACCAAAAATGGCGAAAGAATCATGACTCTTGCAAACCCATGCAGGTGTGTCCCCAAGAATAGGAGGAGGGTCCACCCAGGATGTGGGAGACACAGTGGGATCATCAAAAAGGGGCGTGTTATCCTCACTCGATTGGGTGGAGTTAACAGACATCGAAGGTTCGCCATCTTCCACAGTAACGTTTATTGACTCCATTCATTTAGAGCTCTTCAGGTTAAAAACTCGGTACGCTCTACTATTTTATGAATATCCTAACAATATTCCCTCGTCGTTTCGGGAGTCAAAATTTCTTAATTGTTCTCTATCCCATAGGATGTAGCATTTACTCCCGAAAATACGAAAATATGCAAGGTTGGGCTTCTTTCCAGTCCACAATTCATAAGGGGTTTTAAGTGTGTGTGGACGAAGGTAAATCCTATTCATCGTATGGCATGTAGTAGACACTGCCTCTGCCCAAAATCCCCTAATAACTTTACGACCTAGCAGCATAGATCTAGCCGTTTCTTGTATCGTCCTGTTCTTTCTCTCAACAATCCTATTTTGCCGGGGAGTCTTCACAACAGAAAACTCATGTTTGATTCCTAGGCTATCACAGTAAAGATCTACGCTTCACTCCGTAAATTCAGTGCCGTTGTCACTACGCATTCTGTTGATAGTGAAACCATGTTAGTTTTGTAGGACATGACACTTGGTTGTTAAAAACTCTACATCATCGGATTTCTCTCTTTTAAAACCTACAATCGAATATTTGGAGAAATCATCTACCATCACTAGGATGTACCTCTTACTAACCAGACTCTTTGTACTAGTGGGACCTTTGAGATCCATGTGTATCAACTCAAGTACTTGTAAAGTGGTAATGGAATTAAACTTTCTATGGGGGCTACGGATTTGCTTTCCCAACTGATAGGGTCCACAAACTGTGGAAGTTGGCTTTCCTAGTGTTAGTAAGCCACGAACTAGGTCCTTTTTAGGTAAACACCTCAAATCTCTAAAGTTCACGTAAACTAGACGTTGGTGCCATAGATCCATAGGAGTGATCATGGCACTGTTTCAGACAAGTGAGGATTTGGGCATAGTCCCACAATAGTTATCTTCTATCGTCACCCCTTACACTAAAAGTTTATCATCTAGATTATAGACATTACACGCGTCCCGGTCAAACTTTACGGTAAAGTCAGCGTCGCACAGCTGGCTAATGCTGAGAAAGTTTTCTTTTAAACTTTTGATGTACAAAATATTCTCTAGCTTAGGAAATCCTGGTAACTCTATTGTACCTCATCCTATAATGCTAGACGCTCCAATATCCAAAGGTAACTCTACCTTCCTTATAATCCTCTCAGTAGGTAAAAAATGAGACATCACCGGTCATATGTCTGGAGCACCCACTATCGAAATACCACTGTGAGGTATTATGTACTTTGAGAGCGACATGAACAACAAGGGCCTTTCGTCTTTCTTAGGTACCCAAGAAGTGGTAACCTTTTGTTTACCCTTGTTGTTGTTGGTTTTATCCGGGATGTGGGAAGCATTCAATGACGACAAACACATCCTTCAGAATTCCTCCATCAAACTCTGTGATGTGGCTGCTAAAAACTCAAAATGCTCTCTCAATCTCGTAAAATCATCAGTAAGATGTGGGGGAGAAGAAGTACGCCGCGTCCGACCCAAACTATAGAAAAACTCCCCAAGGTGTCCATTTCTTTTGCAGTAGGTATAAAAGTACACAGTCTTAGGCTAACCTTGGTTTGTTTTCTTGGTCGAACTCTCCTTCGTGGTTTTTGATGATGGCCATATGGAGTTGTAGTAAACTCAGGAACTGGTCCAGGTGATATTTGGGACGTAGAGGCACCATCAAAACCTATTCCATGCCAATCACCAAAACGTAAAGCAGGATCGAGGAGCATCTTTCCCGTCTTTCCAGATATGTCCTCGATTTGAACCTTGACTTCTCATGCTCTCTCAAGATCATGAGTAAGCTGGGCTACAAGGGCTTCAAGTTTCTTTCGAGTCTCCAGGGAAGAATGGAGCTCACTCGTAAGAATAGCCACATATTTAGTCTTTCTCAAAACACCTCTCTATCTCTCTCTAAACAGTCTCTCTCTTTCTCAAAATTGACTTTCTCTCTCAACACTGGAAGACTTTATCTGTATCAAGGTAGCGAAGCTGGAGGACTCTCTCTCTCTCTCACTTCTCCTAAATCTTCCTCTAAATAGGTGATCCTAAGAACTAACGCTTTGTTTCGCTTTTTGGTTTTAAATAACTCAGTATATAACTCAGCGTCGACGCATTGAAGATTACTCTCGCTCTCACTTCCAGCATCCTCCCCCTCACTCACTTCGTTCTGATTGTCGAGGTGTCCATGTGAAGTAGCATCCTCATCGTTGTGAGGAGCCCTAGAGGTACTCACATGACTATCCATGAATGCGATGAAGTTACACTCATGCGGTGACTCATTTCCAGAGTCCACCGACTCGATCTCACTATCGTCACTAAGGGTAGCATTAAGGAAAGCTTTGCCCTTTTCTTTGGCAAGTCTGTTTAGCCTAGTAGCACATTCAAAAGCTCTACGACCCTTACCGTCACACTCATAACATCTCTCACCGTCTTTCTTAGGAGGGTCTTTAAAATCATTTCCATTTTTCTTTTCAAACTTATTTTTATCAAAATTCTTTTTATCTTTGAAATTTTCATTTTTCTTGAATTTGAGAGTTTTCTTGAAATTTTTTGCAAACAAGGCCAAATCATCTAAATCAAGGTCACACTCGGAATCAGACGTTTCTATCTCCCTTTTTCTAGATAACTCTACTAACTTTCTTTCCGAACCCTCACTCTTCCTATCCTGGGCATTAAGTGCAATCCCCTTATCTTAGGCTTGACAGATTTAGGAAACATATCAATTTCATACGTTTGTAAGTCTCCTACTAGTTCCTCTAATTTAAGTGTGTTTAAATTACCCGTAAAATTTAGCACAGTGATTTTAGGGATAAAATTCTTAGGCAGAGATCTTAGAATCTTTTTAACAACTCTAGCATTAGGAATGTGTTTACCAAGATTAAAGCTAGTATTTACGATATTAGATAACTTAGCATAAAATTCATCAAAACATTCAGAATCAAGCATGGTGATAGTTTCAAATTGAGTTGTTAAGTTTTGCAATTTTGATTCTTTCACAGCATTAGTTCCGTTATAGGTAAGATGTAAAACATCCCATGCCTCTTTTGACGTGGTACACGTCATTATCCGTCGAAACTCGTCAGGAGTGACAGATCCAGAAATGGTACTATGACCCCCTGGAGTTAAAAGCTGACCATTTAAATTCTTCTTCAGTGCATGCAGTCACAAATTTTCAATTTGTCACATTGTCAATAGTGATGGAGGGAGGTGTCCACCCTCTTTCAACAAAAACCCAAACTCTTTCATCTATGGCTTTTAGAGCAGATTTCATACGGGCTTTTCAGTAAGCATATTTTGTCCCGTCAAAAATTAGCATTTTATTATATAATTTCTCCATTTTTAACACGCCCTTTTTTAAAAATCTATTTTTCATAAAATTGATATCTTAAGAAAAATTACATCATATAATTGTGTAACTGGCTCTGATACCAATTTGAGAGTGCGCTTTTGTTCAAAAAATGAAATTATTTAATTAAACTCAGTTTTTCAATTAAATCCTAAAACATGCTTATAGGTGTGATTAAAGACAATATGATCATGCAAGAACATTCAATCACAAACAAACACACAAATGAGGAAAAATCCCCCTAAAGGGAAAAACTTTTTTTTATTTTCACTATAATTTGTAAATAACAGTTTACACGGATTATACTGAAAATATGAGTGACATACGAAATACCCTCAGGCGATTTCGATGTCGTCGATTGGAATATCCCACAAGAACTCCAGACGGGAAGCAATGGAAAAGAGTTGACTTCTTCACAAGTTACTCCAGATGAGTAAAAACGATCCTTTGAAGGTTTAAAGATTCACACACATATATGGGAATGGTTTTGTTAATCAAAAAGGCATGAAATCTTAAAAACTTGAAGTCTATTTTCTGGGTTG
Source organism: Sambucus nigra (assembly GCA_949130495.1). Classification (NCBI taxonomy): domain Eukaryota; kingdom Viridiplantae; phylum Streptophyta; class Magnoliopsida; order Dipsacales; family Adoxaceae; genus Sambucus; species Sambucus nigra. The sequence goes on along the minus strand of OX422208.1, from coordinate 372,433,514 downwards.
TAAATCGCAGAAACGTGTACGAAAAAGTCTTGGAAAAATGTGCAGAATGGGTACAGATATTTTTACGAAAATCGAGGTGGCGCCGTCGCTCGAACGACATAGGCATATCGCTCGAACGAAGCCACATGTCGCTTAAACGAGATCGCACGACATCCTCATGTCACTTTAACGACAAAGAGATGTCGTACGAAAGAGCTCGACGACAAAGAAAAGTCCGCTTCTACACTTAGAAAATTTTCCGCTTTCTGACTTCGAAAATATTTTCTAAAAAATTCCCAAATATTTATGCGAATATTAACAATTCCAATAAACCATTTTACCTATAACGCGTCGTGGAGTAGTGGGAACGGTTGAGAAGCATGTCGCTTTTAGCATGATGCACGTATGGAGATGGTGGATGCATGTATTCAGATCAATACCGTCGTGGATGGTTGTGTTGACGTGCCGAATGTAGCGGTATGAGACATACATACTGTGATCTAGGACAAATAGAAAATTCTTAGATTCTACCCCGGACATTTATAAAATTATGTCCTTACAAGTTCACATAGCCAATATATACTGTATGTGTAATTTTTTTATTCAAAATTTTATAGTGTTCATGAATTTTATTTGAGAGATCCTTAGTTTTTTATGTACACAGTAAATATTTACTATCAATATAATATTTGCACAGTAAATGTTTACTGGCTGTGAAAACATCCTAAATATAAAAGAATTTCATACTTTGGTGCACATAGTAAATATATATTATATGCGTAATTTTTTTCTTTAGAATATAGTGTTCATGGATCTTGTTTAATACATCTTGATGGGTAGATTTCAAAAATAGTAATTTTGCAAAAAATGGATTTGTTGATAAAAAGTTATGGTCCTTTGAAGGGTAAAAATTAGAGAAAACCAAAGTTCAACCACTTGAATAACTTTCCTTAATAATTAGAAATGGTTGATATAAAGAGGCTAAATTTGCCAAATAAGATTCCCAAAAAAATGAATATGACCTAGTCAAGTTGATAAGTCAATGAGACTAATTTTTGAAAAATCTCTTCAAATGAGACCTATTACAGATTCTTCCCACAATATTTTTAGAATTGCAGGAATGACCCAAAAGTATTATGAATGCAGAAAAAGAAAAAGAGAGAACGCTATACGTGGTTCGACCTAGGTCCACAGGGGTAAAGTGCATGTGTTTTTATTAAAGAAAGGGGATGGCAATAACCGGAGTGCTAGTATTACTAGCTGAGAGTCCAGGCTATTATATACTAGATACAACTACCCTCTAATGTAGGTTAGATCCTCCTTATTTATATACTTAGTGTCCCACGCTTGTGGGTTTCTTCATGCGTATCTCTATCTTTTATGATCTTGTTAGATTTAGTCATTTCTAAACTATATAATCCGATTACTCCGCATGCCCTCCTTTTACGACTTGCCATGTGTTCGGCCACGTGGTTCAGGCTATGTGGCCTCAGTTAATCTTTATCCCTTCATTTTATTTTAAGGTGGTAGTGATCAGTTAAAACACACCAATCAACCTCACCCTATTTTGTTATATGAGTGTTTGGCCTCCTAGGTTGATAGGCCAAACACCTTGACTTATTTTTCTGCCACGTGTATATGAAATTTGTCGTTATTTTTATATGCAGTTATTTTTGAAGGCGCATAAAAGAATCATTGCTAATGTATTTTGTGCACTTATTTCTAACATTGGGTTATGTGTCTAGTGTCATTATTAGAAGTTATGATGGAGCATGAATGTGTGACATGCCTTCCTAAGTATTGTGACGAATTTGAGGAGATGCTTCTCCAAAGAGTATAAGGGTTTTCAACCCTTATACCTTTGCACTTTCACTAGTTGACAAGGTAATTTAAACTTTCACATTCTCTCCATTTCCAGTATTCCCATTTCATCTTCTTTATCTTCTTCATTCACCAGGTCCATGCATTTTAGAAAGTATAAAGTTTGTTCAGGCAATAACTTTCAAGATTTCTGTTATCAATATGAAATTCCTGATAACATTATCTTGAGAGTCTCCCCTGAGGAGGAAGACATCTTCGATCTTCCCCATGGGGAGGTTGATTTATTGATTGTGGAAATACTCGAGGGGAAATAGGTTTTCCCTCCATCCATTACTAGTAAGGGTGCTCCGTTATTACGCACTTGCCTAAGAAAATGGTAGTTTCTACCAAATTTTAATGGGGACAATGACTATAAACATGATTTAAGGGACCAACCTTGGTTTTGAGGATATTAGATATTATTATGACCTAAGGTCTTCCCTAGGCACCAGGCAATACCATTTTCAGGACAGGGAAGGCCTGTAATTTGGTCACTTATTTCTCCAGATCCTAAAATGACAGTGACAAAAATGTCATTGTTGTTCTCAGGGCAATTTATGGTGAAGGCTATGACGGACTTAGGGTTCCTTCCACAAGGGGGTTTCTGGTAGGTCACCCACTAGGGGATTGTTTTTGGTTTTATTATTTTTGTTTATTAATGACCGATCTATCTTTTTACTACAGATTATTTTTTGAACATCAAGCCTTCAGACTATCATGTGAATCTTAAAGATCTAGAGACAGTTTGGAGAAAACCGACCCCAATAGGAGTTCGCGCCCATTGGAGAGCACCCCACGTCCTCCTCAATTACCATCTTACTTACCATTCCCTCTCTAATTTCATAGCCATTCCAGTTGGTATCATAATTGTCTAGATCATCAAACCAATTATTCGTGAAACTCTAACCCCTGCCACTCCATTCGTGACCTCCACTGAATCTGATTCTAATGTGAGAAAAAAGGAGTAGGAGGAGGGAGAAGCAGATGATGAGGAAAGATATGAAGAGGAATAGGAAGAAGAGGAAGGAGAGGAAGGTAAGGAATTTGGTTTGCTCTTGGACTACTTTAATCCCCTTTTTCTTACGAGATGAGTGTGTCAGGCTGGCCTTGGATGGAGGTGAAAGCCGAAGAGGAATTTTCTTTTCAAGACTTCACTTTCCCCCTAATACCATCCTTCTTAGAAGATATGAGCATCCAAACTAGGAAACTAATTGGCCTAGCAGCTGCCAAGATTTGCAAAAATAATTGATCGACATTGCGTGGGGCGAGCGAGCTCCCTTTGGTGATGACTAAAGGAAGAGGAAGTTAGTAATCCTAGGGGAGAAAGAATCCTTTTTGCTTAAGTACCAAAGGGTAGAGGCCAAAAAATCCAAGAAGAATAAGACTGATAAAACTATGGTCGTTGGTGGTTCTAAAGCGCCCCTCCATCCAACTGATCAATGATTATTATTGAAGTCGATCAGTAGAAGGGGTAACGCTCAAGGACCCCACCCCTCCCCGTGAATAGAAACCACATATGGGAGCCCGCTTTTATAAGGGTAGGGAGCGTGTGATGGCTACTGATTCAGCCCATAGGGACTTTAAGGTAGCATTTTCTGTTTACCAGGCCTCCATGCTATTGTTAGACATGAAGGAGTTATAGGTCTTTACTTTGGAGAGGCTTTACAAGGGAGCCTTTCGCCAAAATTTGTTGATAAGGTCGTTTACATTTTTCTTTTTTTTCCCTTTTCCTTTTCCTAACTAGTTATCTAATACCCCTCTCTTTTTTGGTACAGAGCATGAAGGTTCAACAGGAGCTCGCTAGTCGAGCCTCCTCTTAATGGAAGTCACTTGCGTCTACTTCCAAGGAGAACATAAACCTCAAGTACTAAATGGCCACTCAGGTCCAGCAGATGGAGGACCTAAACGAGAAGCTTAAGGAGCAGACTGATGCCCATGATAAAGTGGTAGAGGAGGCTGTACGAACTTAGAACGAGTTCAATTGAGTTTATAATTAGCTCTCGAAGTTTATGGTCTTCGACCAGCGCACCCTCCTAGAGAAGTTTATCCTTTCAAAGTTGAGGGATCAGAGGGATAAAACTAGGGAGGCCGACTTAGACAAGGTCTATGGCGAAGGCTATAATGCGGCCGTCCAGAATATCGCCACCCAGCTAGACTACCATTAGTTAGTTGCCTTTAATAAAGGCTGGGTAGCGGGCCTTAAAAGGGACAACGTTGGCGAGGGTGACCCAGCCTACGCCGAACACTCCCCTTAGTTAATCTTTTGGTAGATCTTGCTGGGGATTCATCGACTCCTTCGTCCATCGATCTCCTAGCCTCCATCGATCTTCCTGTAGAGGGAGTTTCTGGGCACACCAATCAGACTTAGGACCTTTCTCTTCTTTTTTATTTTTTCTTGTATATTTTTTTGTTGACCCTTATGGTCTCTTGTAGGTCTTTGGCCTTTAATTACTAATGAAAAGATATCTTTTTATTTCTACTTTTGCATTTCTATGATATTTTTCTTTCTTGCATCTTCGCTTGGTATTTACTTAAAATGAAAGAATTTTAGGTGACTATTGTTATTTGACATTGAACACCATAAGTGAATGACTAAATCAATCATTAAGAAACTTTTAATAAAGCAACTGGATAGAGCCATCTTTGGAAATTGGCTAAATCAAACTTAAGTAATCTTTAGTAAATTGAGTAGTTCCCCAAAGCCATCTTAGGTGACCGACTAAATCAAACTTATATGATTTTTAACCAATGAAACAATGGACCAAAACTATTTCAAGTGATCTGCTAAATTAACCTTAAACAATTTTTAACCTATAAAGCAGTTGGCTAAAATCATTTCAAATGATTAGTTAAATTAACCTTAACTAGTTTTTAACCAATAAAGTAGTTAACTAAAGCCAAATTAAGTGATCGACTGAAAGGATATTGCTTTCCTATAGACTGATCTGCTCTAAATCATACCACTACTAAGAGTGGGTTTTAACTGACCTTTTCCAAATCGTACCACTTGTGCATGTGGTTTTATGACTCTTCTCGGCCCATCTAATTTAGATTATACCAATCTTAAGAGTGAATTTTAGCCGACCTTTCCCAGATTGTACCACTTAAACAAGTGGGTTTTGTGCCTCTTCTAGGCCGATATAATTTAGATCATACCACTCCTAAGAGTGAATTTTAGTCGATCCTTCCCAGATTGTACCACTTGTGGATTTTATGCCTCTTCTAGTCCAATCTAATTTAGATCTTACTACTCCTAAGAGTGGGTTTTAATCGAACTTTCTCAGCTCGAACCACTTATATAAGTGGGTTTTTGTTTTAAGTCATTTTACACAATCTAAGATAATTAAATGCGAATTGTTTTATTGTGCATAAATGAAAGATTTTAACTGACTGATTATCTAATGATAAAAATTTCAGAGGTTCATAGCATTCCATGAACTTGGAACTACCTTCCTATTGTACTTCTTTCAAATGATATGAACCCTACCTTCTTTTGAAGCTATGTGATAAGGTCCCTACCATTTAGGTGCCATCTTTCCATCTGATGGTTTCTTTATGGAAGATAACAACTTTTGGAGGACTAAATCGCTGACTTAGAATTCTCTAACCTTGAGTTTCTTATCATACAGTTTTGCTAGTTCCTGCTGATAGGCCGCCAAATGTATTACGACTTGTTCCTTCCTTTTTTCAATTCGGTCTAATTAATAGATTATTCGTTCATCATTCTGTCCGTCTTAGAATATGTATAATCAGAGCTTTGGTAGACCAATCACCAGAGGAATTACTGCTTCTATGTCATAGGCAAGGGAATAGGGAGTTTCCCTTTTCATCTTTCTTGGGGTCATCATGTATGCCCGTATTTAGCATAGAAGTTCATCTACCCACCACCCCTTAACATTTTCCCGCCTCCGCTTGATGCCTGATAGAAGGGTTTTATTGGTGATATTTTCCTGGCCATTGCATTTGGGGAATGCTATTGACGCATAGTGAATTTTGATTTCGTATTTAGCAATAAAGTCCCAAAATGGATCGTTGTCAAAATAGGTTCTATGATAAGTTACCAAAGTTCTTGGAATACCAAATCTTATGATGATATTTCTCTAGACGAATCTCTTAGAATTCGTCTATTTAATATGAGTGAGAGGTTTGGTCTCAACCCACTTGGTGAAGTAGTGGATCGCATGGCGTATAATACCTCTAATTTTCAGGTGCAACCGTTAATGGTCCTATAATTTCAATGCCCCATTGGGCGAATGACCATGGGTTTGTGAGAGGATTTAGATCTTCGACAGGCTGTTTGATCATCGATGAGAACATTTGGAAATTTGGGCACCTTCTAGTGAACTTTATTGAATCCTTTTGCATATACGACCACCAATACCCTTGACAGATTGCTCTGTAAGAGAGCAATCTCCCTCTTGTGTGTGCTCCATAGCTTCCTTCATGCATCCCCTTCAAAATGACTTCGACTTAATCTGTATAGATGCATTTGAATAGTAGACCTATAAACTATATTAAAAAAAGTTTCCTATCTGAATTAAGGCAGAACTTGGCCGATCTAATTTTATCTTGTGTGCTTTATTATCATCTGAGGGTAGCTCGTCGGTTTTCAAAAAGAGATGATGGGATTCATCCATGATGAGGACAGTTGCACTTGGACTATAGTGAGATCGCTCACTGCATCTTTAATTCTTATCCAGTCCACATACTCCACCTTAATTATTCTCTTGAGGTGAGCTTTAATGACAGAGGCCAACGTAGATAAGGCATCCATATGGTTGTTATTATTTATTCGCAGATACTCCACTGAGGTTGACTTAAACTGTTATAGTAGTCCTTTGGCCTTGTTTATGTAGTCTATCATCCTAGAATCCCTTGCTTCATATTCTCTATTGAGCTGGTTTGTGATTAGCTTGGAATAATAAAATAAAATAATATGGCGCGAACCCATATTGATCGCCCTTTATAGGCCATACAGCACAACTTTGTACTCGACTTCATTATTTGAGCCTTTGAATATTAGTCTAATGGTGTGCTTAATCAGGGCGCCTTATGCGGTCAAGAAGACTATCCTAAATCCCGTTCCTTTCTTATTTGATGAGCCATCAATAAAGAGTTTTCACCACTGCTCATTCTCGATGACTAGTGATGCATCCAGGATGGGAGACGGATGCTCCTCTTTTAGCGATATTGAGAATTCTTTAAGGAAGTCTACTAATACTTGACCCTTAATTGTTGTTCTGGGTTCATATCTGATGCTGAATTAGGCCAATTAAAGTGACCACTTGGTTATTCTATTATAGAGGTTGGCCTTTTTGGAACATCCTTCAAAGGAGGTAGGTCGTTAATACGACTATGGTGTGGGCATCAAATTAATGTCTTAGCTTCCACGCGGCGGTCACTAGTTCCAAAACCATTTTTTTAATGGGCATGTATCTATTTTCCACTTTGAGAAGAGTAGATCTCATGTATTAGATCAATTTTTGTGCCCCTTTGTGTAGATAAATCAGTGCTATAGGGGTTGCGTGACTTTGAACGACCAAGTAGAGATACATGTCTTCCCATTATTTTGGAGTTGACATCAAGGGAGGAGATCCCAAGTACTGACGAATCCCTTCTAAGGCTTGATCTCATTCTTCTGTCAAGACTATGGGGCTTGCCTTCTTCCGTTCTTGAAACAAAGGGGTGATACTAGTCAAATGATCTTGAAATGAACCAATTAAAGGCCGACATCATCCCAGTGATGACCTAGACATCTCTAGTGGTGGTTGGCCTTCTAACATCCTAGAGAGACCGAATCTGGTCTAGATTAGCCTCGATGCCTCTCTAAGTATCCAGGTATCCTTAAAAGTGTTTGGATCTTACACTAAACACACATTTGGATGCATTGAGATTCATTTTGTACTCTCTCAGGATGTTGAAGATTTTTGCAAGGTCCTTCAGATGATCGATCGAATACCATCTCTTGACGAGCATATTATATATAAACACGCACACTAGGGTATGCCCATGCCTGAAGGCACAATAATAATTCTCCTAAGTATGAATTGTGTTGTCAAGTCATAAAAGTTTTGTATTATAGTACAATTTTTCAAAGTATTAATTGTTGTCAATTTTCCTGAAATCATAAAAAAAAATTACATTCAGACCATACCATCACAATGAATAAAAGTGATGAACATACCATCAAAGGGGTGAGTTGAAACAAAGGGGTGATACTTGAGGATAGGGTGAGTTGAAAATAAAAAGTAAATGCATATCTTACCCAAATAAAAAATTTAAACCTAAAACCCATTCCAAATTATGAAGTGTGAGGATATGAGAAATTACTAGCGTGTCGAATTACTACACTATGCTGTCATCCCGATTTTCCTATGATCGAAAGATTTATGAAAATATACAATAGGTCAACATGAGTTGGGAATTTTCCCAACCCCTTTAGACTATTTTTTGAACTCATCCACCTATTGAGAAAAAAAAGAACAAAACGATTAGCATAGAGAAAATATTTTATGTATTGTTGCACCATCTTCACTTAATCCATTTCGCTTGAATGCCATGTATATAAACCTCCTAAACAATTTTAGGTTCATTGTTGCAGGACTACATACATATATGTAATTAAATCACAAAAGAAATAAAACTACTTATACAAAATATATATGATCACTTAAAAATGACAGTTACAAAGCATACATTATTTACATGGTTAATGTAACTCCATTCTTATATTCAAAATAAATTTTTTATTATAAATTTTTTTTAGAACCAATAAATTTCATAATTAATTAAAACAATTGAATTATTACAAGAACACATAGAACAGGGAGAGGCCATACCTGCTGCTACCATGAGCAATCTCAACATATATTAGCAGAGGCGGCCATCAATACGGGTATAAATAACGACATCAACAATCTTTCCACCATCCACCTAAATTAATGATAAAAAAAATACACATCAAATATTCATCGAATTGCCAATAAAAACATGTGTGGAATTTTCATCAGCCTTAAAAAGTAGGCACAAAAAAACTCCCAAGATAAAAATAAAAAATAAAAGTGCAAAGTGTGTTGTAGAGTTATTCAACCACAAACACAATAAAAAAAATGAGTTATGAAAAAAATTATTATGAAGGGGTGGGAATAATTACCTTTATGTATTGATTGTATACTAAATATTGTTTTGGAACTAAAATGTAACCTTTTTCTAAATAAAAATATGTTTTTTTGCTTCAATTACAGTGTAAGACTTGCAAATCTCTAATTCGGATCATTAAACCCCAAAAATAGGAATTATTGGATTCATAACTTTATAATCAAAAGGATAAAGACAGTTGTGAGATAAAAACTAACCTAAAAAATAAAAAAAGAGAAAGTATACCTGATTTGACCCATAGATATATGAGTCAGCCACCAAAATTTGATACGAATACTTTTGTTGCATCTGGTCCTGCCACTGAATCAACTAGATTTGGGTGCCACCAACTGGATCAATGCCTTAGTGCTGATAATTTTGAGGAGGCGTGAAATTTTTTAAGGGCGAGCTTTTCCTCCTCATCTATGGCCCGTGAGTTACAGGTGAAAATTTGATTTCTTCTGTTGCATATGGTCCTTCCACGGAATATAACTGGGGGGCAATGATAATTTTTTTTCGATTTTTTTCTGGAATGGTCCAAATGTAAAAGATAACCGATATCACTTGATAGAATGGTGTAAGATGAATATAACAAGGGACATATTTTAAATGCCGGTCTCTCAATAAACTTGAAAAAGGAAATAATTTTTAATATTGCATATGGGGTAAGATGAATATAACAAGGGGCATATTTTGATCAATGAACAACATTGAAACCAAAATTCATTGCGATCATAGTAGAGAACATATTTTTTAACGTTGTATAATGTTTCAAGAAAAATATAATTATATCTAATGAAACAAAAAATAAGATAAAACAAAAAATCATAATTATTTCCAATGATCTTAAAAGGCCAAGGAGTACTGCAAATCGTTGCATGAAGTAGATGGTTGAAATGAAAGAATGTGAATTTGGGAGAAACATTGAAATAAAACAAAAGGAATGTCAGCATTTTATTTAATTAAATAAACATAATAGTTTATTCAGGGGTAGCTAAACTGAAATAAAACAAAATAAAGTGTTGGACAAATTAATGAAGTTGTCACCAAGCTATTCCAAACCCTCTTGTGGATTTTTGGTCATCCTCCCACCCTGCCTAATCCTACACATGGTATCACTCTTTACTTTACTTGGATTCCATCATACATCCAAAATCATACAATGAACAAAACTCAATACAAAAAATTAAAAGCTAATACAAAACGAGTGCACCATTTACACCTGTTTTATCCATACACTCAAGCAAGAAATCAAAGATATCCAAACACATAAATCAAAATTTCAAGTTACCTATTCTAAGTTCCTACCTTCGGGCCTGCTCTAAGTTAAAATAAAATATTGTGAGTAACATATCAAAATTACAAAAAACGTAAACAAAAACATATAACCATGGGCATAATTAACATAAGCTTAAAAATCTTGTGTAGCAGTATGACAAATTATACCTTGAAGATTCAAATCTCAACAGCCTTTGACTATGGCTTCACAACTCAAAAACAATCCAAAACTTATTAACACCAAATCTAAATAAGTTGAACACTTCTTTAAACCTGTTGTGTAGATCGAAATCTACTGGGAAATGAATAATATTGGTCGTACACAGCTATAAAGCAAAGTACAAACAGTAATATGGTGTGAATGACATTGAGTGTTCCTTATTTAGGACAAAAATAAATACAATGTATGGTACTACGGGTTAATGTTAAAGATTATGTCTCTATTATATTGAATTGAATCCAGTTGTCTTCTCTGTTTGAATGTAAACCTTCTTATATGTTTTCTCTCCTACCTTTTCAATGAATTCTTAGCATGTAATTATCCAAGTAGTTCCAGTATATGCTATTGTAAGCCTTCTCAATATACGATTCTACCCATATCGACAAAGTTCCTTAATAACTTAATTGGCCACCAAAGATGCATCCAAAATCTCCCTACCACTGACAAAAGTGATCTGAGAAGGAGAGATGGTTTCACTAAGCATCGCTCTCAACCTCTTCAAAAGGACCTTGATTAGGATCTTATAAACACTATTGATTTCATCTTGATAGATCAATCTTTCTTCAGGACCAGAGTAATAAGAGTAGAGTTAATTATAAATATTTCAATTATAAAGCTTCAAATAAATTCCAATCATAAACCACATCTCATACATCACATAAGAATTCTACAACTGGAATTTTTAGGATTAAAAACTTAGGCGACCAAATTTAAATACCTATAAAGGAAGTGTTGTATTTGATATGAACCACTTCCATCTAACTCGGAGAGCCAATAATCTAGTATAGATTTTAGTTGCTGCAAAATGGAGGTTAAAAAACATTCATGAATGAATAGTGGCATGTAACAATGTTCATGGTCTATACTCGCATACATATGAACATGTTAACTACTAAAAATAAAAGTCAATAAAACAAAATTTCAACAAATCATTTGTGATCCTCTACAATCAGAACAAAGAAAAGTAAGATTCACCTTCGTAGACAACTTGTAGTGTGCTCGCATTTGTTAATGTTCTCGATACTATCACGCACTTCCTCTATTCGAGAATAAATATGGAAGGAAGATTGAAGTTTGATAGGAAGCAATTTTTTTACGACGGGGGCCTTGTCCACTGCTCATCCATCTAATAGAGAAAAGTAAGCCCGCGTAATATTTTGAATGCGTAGGCATGCTCGTGTGCAGATCCCTTAGAAATCGTTGCTTGGGCACATTCATCTTTTAAAGATGCTGAGGGGGAAAACAAAGAGGGATGGAATTAGTGGCTAAAATGAATTATTTCCAAGAACAATAGGATTATTAGACAATCTAATCAACATTTTCAATTCTAAAAACATTACGATTTTATTCCCAAATTTTAAATCAAACACCCCCAACTGTTAGATTCTATCATTCAAGGTACATCATGGGTCAAGCCATTTAACTATTTCTCCTCAATTTTTTTTACCTAAACATCGTGTACAAATCTTATAGAACTCAAAGTAAACATTATATATTGCACCCCAAAATCTGTTAATGCTTTTTTTTTGCTAATGCACATGTATGTCATGCAGAAAACTAAAAATCCACAATTCACACGCGAAGTGTTATTTCCATCAGTACTAATATACATCAAGAATAATAGTGCTTATGAAAACTATGTTAGTAGGAACTTTTTAATGATACAATAAGACAAAAACAAACTTTAGAATTTGTATGTGCCAACTATGTATAAACTATTCAACACCAAGATAAAAAAATGAAAACCAATACACCTAATTTCTTAAACCATTTGAAACTTACTAGGAATGATACTAGTTACTCAATTATTTTAGATCTGAAAAAAATAAAAAATCACACAAATCAAGATCACTTAAACCATTTGAAACTTAAAATGAAAACCAATACACCCAATTTCTTACAACAACTAAATAAATGCACAAATATGCCCAATTTATTACAGCAACCAAATAAACGCACCAATAATGAAACGAAATCTAAAATTAGAAACTAAAGCTAAAATCGAAAAAAATTAAAACCTAATTTTTTACAGTAACTAAACCTAAGCTAAAATGAAACAAACCGAATACACCTAAAATTGAAAGATAAAATCTAAAACAATATACCTAATTTCTTATAACAATACGCCTAATATCTTACAACAATATATCTAATTTCTTAGAGCACAATACGCACCAATACATAGCAATATGAAACGAATGAAAGCTAAAATCAGAAAGAAAACTTACGTAAGTGGAGCGGCGTGTAGAGAGAGAATCGGTGGCATGGAAAGAGGAGCGACGGTGTGTAAAAAGGGGGCGGTGGTTGAAGCAGGGGATGCTTAAGTTAGGGTTTTTTAGGTTGCTGATAAGAGAATGGGAGAGAAGTATAGAATGAGAGAAATTTGTTCTTTGTGTGAGAAACGAGAGAAAGTCAAAGCGGGAGAAAGAGAATTAGAGAATGAAGTGGTTTGGATCAAGGTATTCTCAATTTTGAATTGAAGTGTGAATTTGTTAAGTAAAAAAAAGAGGGTGAAATCAAAGAATTGAGGGAAAAATATGTAGCGTAGAAAAACTCATATAAAATGACATCATTGTTCATGCTTATGTCATATATAAGTTTTACTCCATATTATATAAAATATAAACCCCCATAGTGGACTCAATCAACTTCTTGAACATCTTACTCACCAACCTTTGATATGTTGCCCCCATGTTCTTCGAGACAAAGGGCATTGCCTTATAGAAATATAGCACTAAGGTTATGATGAATGAGGTCTTATCTTTATCCGAGCCGAACATGAGCATCTGGTGATAGCCTGAATCTGTGTCCATAAAGCTAATTCATTGATACCCTGCTATGGAATCTACCAACTGATCTATTTGGGGCATTGGAAAACAATCCTTTGGGAAGTATCTATTAAGGTCGATAAAATGAATGCAGACCCTCCATTTGTCTATTTTCTTCCTGAAAACAACCGTGTTCGAGACCCATTATAGAAATTGGGCTTCTATAATCGACCTAGCATGAAATAGGTTGTCAACCTCAGCTTATACCACCCTTACCTTTTTTGGAGACAACTTTATCGATTTTTATTTGACTGGATTACGGCTTGGTTCCATATGCAGTTAGTGGCAGGAAATCTCTGTGTTTATAACTGGGAGATCATAAGGCTGCCAAGAGAAATGTCTTCATTTGCTATGAGGAAGTGGGCAAGTTATTCTGTTTCATCTTGGGGAAACTCCAATCCGATGATGAAGATCTTCTCTGGCTGTGAGGCATCTAGAGGAAGGGAAATCAATTCCTCTAACATTCGTTCGACAGGGGCCAATTAAGATTCTAAGAACCTTGGCGAAACTACATTTCATTTTTACTTGGGCTTTTTTACCTCATAATTGTCTTTGTTTTTATTGCTCTTGGTTTGAGACTGTTTTATCTTAATTTCTAAAATAAAACAGTTTCGAAGCACTGTTTGATCTCTTATGATTTCTATCACCCTTTGGTTAGTCACAAACTTGAGTTTCTAATGAAGCGACGAGGGAACGACTATCATGTCATGCAGTCACCCTTTGCCTAGTATGGCATTGTAGGGTGACTCTTACTAGATTACACGGAACTTAACCTCCTTATTAGATTGGCCTATTTTGACTGGCAACTTAATTTTCTCTATGGGTAACTCTATACCCCATTAAAGTCGATCATTGGGCCGATTTTAATACCCAGATCCTTAAAACGATAACCATGCTTATAAAGTATTATCAGGTACACGATTTCAGCTGAGCTTCCTTAGTCTATCAGTACTCTTCTCACGTCAAAGTTTGTAATTCACAAGGTAAGCACCAGGGAATCTTCGTGGGGTATATTTATACCGACTAGATCATCATCGGTGAAGATAATAGTGCAGTTAGTATCCATGCTATTTTTTCCCTCTTGATTAGGATCGGTTTAGATGGATTGGCCTGGAATGCTTGTTGAATGTTGGCTGCTACCCTCATTTTTTTCCTTAGTTTCTTGCCAGTATGTTGGACCGGGTTGGTGTAGCTATGGATGACGATGACCAATTCTGCTAGTGGAAGATCTTCCTATATTTTCTGGATTGCGTTAATCTTAGTAACTACCTTTGGTTTCATTGTTCTAATGTATTCCTTAAGATTCCCCTCTTGGACAAGTTCCTCCAGTTTTTTTATATATTTGCAATCTTTTGTGAGGTACTCGTGGTCCTGGTGGTAGTTGTATCTGAGAGTGGTGTCCCTAGAATTTGGATCACCAAACATCACGGGAGGCCTTTTGAAGAAAGGCTTGTCTTCGATCCGATGAATGAGCCTAAAAATAGTCTACTTGAAGACTATTTAGAACACCTTATAGCTGCTCTCGCTAGCCTAAGACTTGGACCGAATTCTAGAAGCTTCCTTCTTGGATCACTTCACAGTCAACGATGGTTGGTTTCCCCTTCGGGGGGATTTCTTTGACTCTTTCTTCTTTTGGTCAATTGGGGAGGATGTATTGGATAGTTGGTCTTCTACCCTTGCTTATTTTTCAATGCAGGACATAAGATTGTCTATTGAAGAAGATGGATTCTTTGTTAAAGGCTGGTAGAGATCATCTGACCGCTCTCGCCCGAACTTGAAGGAAGGGATGGATAGTTGCTCGTTGTAATCGTCAATTTTGTTGCATAGTCACAGTACCTATGAGTGTACTTCTTGAGAGCTTCTCTTTTATTCTTCATGAGAGAGATTAGTGAATTTACCTCCTTGACCACCTTGCTGCTTGTGATAAACTTGGATGTGAAATGTTTCGTAAGCTCCCTAAGGTGGAGATTGACCTGGGAGATAATTTCTCAAACCACTTCAAGCCAATTTTTCCTAGGGTTGATATGAATACCCTTCAACTCAAAGCATCATTATGGCTCCAAAGGGTCATGGTCTGTCGGTAGTGCCTGATGTGTTGAGCTGGGTCTGTCTTTCCTTCGTACGTTATGAATTTTTGCATGGAGAACATCCTTGGAGGTTCGAAGGATTGTATATCCTCAGTGAATGGTGAGGTCGTACAATGTCCCAGTGCTTTCCTGTCCACGTCCTTAAGGCTCCTGGTGAGATTTATGTTTGTCCTTCCTTATAACAACCTGTTGATGAGTTCTCTCAGTTCGTTTGTCTTTAATTGATTCAACTGTGGTCTAACATGATATGGCCTATTACTCTGTGCCGACTTCGTTCGACGAGGTTAGTGATGCCTATGGTTGATGTAATTCCTCTCAGGTGAGCGATCACGTCGGTGATAGCAAGGGATCATATGTGGACTTCTTGAATGAGAATCCGTTTCAGGTTAATTTTCTGGTGAATGAAGTTCCATCCTGTAGTGAGGCCCTATACGTGAATCTGAGGTATCACCCTCTGACTGTTATGAAGGTTGTCGAGGTCACCTCTTATGCGGATGTCGAGTATATGAATTTGAGGTATCCCCCTATGACTTTTGGGATAGATGTCTCTTCAGTCAGGTGATTTCTTAGTCACGACTGTTTAACTTCTCTTCGTAGATACTCGCCAAATGGAAGATAATTTTTTTCTCCTGCTCGGTCGATCGACAGTGTTTAATACTTCCGATTGGGTCCAGATATGCCAGGTGATCGTCCTCTGCTGATTGGGTCGCATATGATAGTTTTAGAAATGGCTAAATATGATGCCGTTGCCTTAAAGCTTGGGAGAATTATTGCGTTGAGGATTTCATAAAATAATAATATGTCATTAGTAACTAAATCATGTTGATGTGAAGAAAATGCCTTAGAATTAGTGACAATAAGATGAATTAATTATGAACACGTGTCTTGATATAACTATTGGAAGAATATAAGTTAGTAATTATTTTTGATTGTTGTGACAAGAACTTGGATGTGCTTAGTTAGACATTGATTTCTATAAACATCGAGCGTGAAAAGATTTTAGTGTGACAGACAACTCTTACACTTGATTGTGTATTCACCTTTAGAGAAATTTATAAGTTTACGGAAGTTATCCATAAAGCCTTGGAGAATATGAGTGTTAAGGATTATTTAGGTGTTGGTGAATCATTATCGTACATGTTAACTTGTGGAAATGCCTTGGAATTAGCACTATGATTTATAAACCTTGTCTTAATATGATCTTTGAGGATTTTGTCGTAAAAATGATGGTAAGTACTAGGTTGTACGCTTGGGAGAACTTAGAGTAACTTGATGTTGTATCGATATTTAATGAATAACTCTTGGAATGAAGTGTTAGGATTGATCATAGCACCCTCTTGTGTTACCAATACGCTGGGGATAAACCTAGTAAAAAGAAACCATTATTCACCTAGCATAACACTTAGTGATAGTACAAGGTGAGCAAAGATCCTACCTATGAGATTAGAAGTCCCAGCTTTGACTAAAGTGTGATACTCAGGATTGCATAGGATGTTGCTAAGAGTAGGGAAGTTATTGGTAAATTAAGATGTTTGAAACTATGAATATGTATTGAACTTGAACATTTGAGGTTAGATACCACATATTGAAATTTGGAGACCTAGGTATGATGGATCGAGTATTTATGATAAAAGATGAGAAGGGTGATCTCACGTGAATTGGTGCAGTACGTACAAATATAGAAGTGTAACCCATAACATTATTCCTAAGGAAGGAAGCCTTGTGTTTTTACTTCCTGAAAGGATTAGTTTATACTTCAATGAGAATGTAAAATTTGCGTAGGATCAGTCAATGTACATAGGAGGAACATTGGTAATAAGTTATGGACCTTAAGATAACTTATGGGTTCGTACTTTGTGAAGAAAAATTCGATGACAAAATTCGATTATTATTATTTGGTTTTGTAAATCACTTAACTCGTTGTCATTCCATATATTTCCTTTGATACCGGTAATGGGAAGTTGTTATTCGAATGAGATCTGGGTGTGACACTACATAAGATCAGTAGTGGCGTGGGTTAGGTCGGTTGTGGCTGATACATCACAGTAAATAAGTGCGCACTTTGTTGGAAGCACCCTAATCTTTTCATTAGTTTGTGTGTGTGCATGGTCTTGCAATTTTTTGCTCGTAGTTTTCATGTGTAAATTGATTATCTTAGGTTAACTGACCTATTAGTTGATCGATGGAACTAGTTACAGTTTGGAGTTACAGTATAGCTAGTAAATTTTCAATCATAGGTTCAAGAATACGTTTTTGGAATTATGTGGATATCAGACTTAATGAGACTTTAAGTGTAAATTTTACACTCCGAATTGAGGATATAGTTACTCATATGTATAATTTGGATTATGATGTCTAGGATGCTTGGAGGTTAATATGAAGATTTCATGGGAGATTTCACTCTTCCAGGACAATGTGATAAAGTGACTGTCTTAAGATTGCCAATATGAATGACTAGGAAGTGTTAAAGATGTATTGACCTAGTCTTAACGTGATTCAGAATTCGAGAAAACATAGATTTGTAAATTCTAGCATAGGAATAATTCATGATAACGAATTGATTAATGATGACAAGCTGCTTGAGGAATACCGACTCTTTAGAAAATTTGTTGGGTGAATAAGTTAGGCATGCTTGGGTATTATTAATAAATACCTTAATGTCCACCACTATTAGGTTAACTTGATGATAATTAATGTGGATGAAATCTATGGGTTTTAACTATAATGTTAAGGATACTCCAAAATTAGAAATGGTTTGCTTAGATGACCAAATGATTAAGATGGTTGAGTTAACAATTTCGAGGACGAAATTTCTTAAGGAGGGAAGAATGTAATACCTCGCCCTAGATAAATAAGTATTTAAGGATAATAGAAATATTTTATTCAAAGGAAAAAATTGAGAAATAAATATATAAGAGAATTACGTCAAAATGGCACGAAAAGTGACACATTATGAAAAGTAATTAAGGAGAAAAAGAATCCCCACATGGTTGCGCATTTAAGCCCTAATAGTCTTAATAACTATGTTGGTTAAGTTTGATGCAAAAATGTCAATGAATGATTGTGACACGGTCATACTTAATATAAAGCGACTTTTGTCAGCATGTGCCGCGTAGGACACGAACTTGCACGATTTTTATAGGACTATTGGAGAAGGATAAAAATAGTATGACTACACATTTGGGACCCTAAAAATACATATAAAAATACCATGAGGTTAAAAGTCAAAAAATGAATAAATAAATAAAATATTATTATTTTCGTTAAAAAATAAAAGTACTCGTAAAATTCTGAAAAATTCCAGGCCGACTTAAAATTTAATTTTGAGTAACTTTACCTTCTTCAAAATCTCCAAAAAAATTCATCTAATAATTTTTTTAGCAATTTTCTACTCGGCCAGATTATATAATTTTAGGTTGTTTTTCACTTCCTTTTGCTCTTGCTTTCTTAGTTATCCAAATTCAACTTTTGAGCTGTTGATTAGGGTCCATCCTTGGCGTATTATGGGTAGTGGAAATTATTGTGTTGGCCATTATTAGATGCCCATGTGAGTGTGTGAGTTGGTGTGTTATTATAAGAGAGAGATGGAGGTAGCTTTGGTTCATATTATTCTCATCAGATTTGTGTAACTACTCTATCATTCTACAAACACTTCTACACCATTATTACTCTTCCAAACCCGTAGCTCACCTCTCCACCCTCCATAAAATCACCCAAATTTTATATTTGTGACATATTTACATCTCAAAACAATCACTCAAAGGGTATATAGCTTAAGGAAGTCTTGGAGCTTATATTTTGGAGCTAGAGTTGGAGTTTTGGAGCATTTCTTGGAGATTAAAGAAGGAGTTCCTAGAGCACATATAGAGCTCTCATCGAGGTTGCATTTGGTAACCCCTTGAGGTCACCTTTGAAGGTGGGTGTTGCTCCTCCTACACCACTATTTTGGAGTCTTAAGAGGTGGAAAAATCTTACTTTGATTGAGGTTTAGAGTTTGATAATTTTTAGAATGATATTTACATTTAGTAGACTTGATATTTATAGTATTTTAGCTACTTTAGAACTTATGTTATTTACTCATTATATCTTCATTTGGTGTGTAGAAATGAGTTTTTAAGAAGTAATTTTGATGGGTTCAAAAGGTGAATAAATTTCAGAATATTATCCTTGAACATTTTATGAAATAAAATGTGTCAAAATGATGTTTCAAAGGTAAATAATGTAATTTCATGTTTAGAAAAATATTGGGCTAATATAGGCCATTCTTACGAAATAAAAATGGGACTTTCTTACTAAAATGATGAAGTAGAAGAAGAAATTGGACTTTTACGTAAATGGGTATTTTTGAGATGCATAAACTCATAATAAGAAATATTTGGGGTTGACATGTAAACAATTAAAGTATAAAATTCTTACTTTTAAATTGATACTTAAGTGTAATTAAAGAAAGTAAAGAAGGTCAAATGTGTTGATAGTGGCCAAATGGGTATTTAAAGCGTGTACAACTTATTTTGAAAACATAAATGAAAATAGAATCTTTTTATAAAATTCGGAATTTATTACTGAAATTATGTTGGAAACATCAGAAATACATTTTGAGAAGTTATAAATTGAGTTTTGGCTAAATTAGTATGTTTAAACCGATTTAAAAGTATAATATTTATGTGAAACAAATAGTAGTGGCATTATCGTAAATACAGTGAATAGTATGCTGTCAAGAAAATATTTGGCGATTAAATGTATTAATTAAGTTTGATAAATGGAGATTAATGATATATTTTTGCTAAGTGAAAATAATGAGTTTCACTAAAAGGATAAGTGTGAGATATGGGTAAAAATATAATTTTTGACAAGTGTTATGTGGTTAAAAGTGTTTTGAGAATTAAGTTGGAAAGTTAGTAACTATTTTGGGAACAACACTTGTTAAATGGCTAAATGCGCTTTCGACAAGAAATGGGTAAATTGGTAAATTTATGTAAAGTGGAACATTTTTATGAAATAAAAATGTCAATGAATAGTTTGGAAGAAAAAGGAAAGAATTGATTTTTCAAGTGAGAATGAATGTGAACATTGAGAATAATGTTGAAACACAAGAGAAAAGATAAGAAATGATACTTGCATGATGCCAAGGATTAAGCAGGGCACGACGTACTTAGCGGTGAAAGACCCCAAAGCCTGTACAGATGAGCATATGGCAACTGGAGACCGATGATGTAGAGCCCGTGAAGTTCAGGAATAATGGCTAGACTCCAAGGCAAAGATTGATAATTCTTGTAATAAGAAATGAAGAAAAAGAATATTCTTGAAATTAATACAAATAAGACTTGAGATTTGCAAAAGGTTGAAAAAGGGAAATAAACAAGTTTTTTGTAATACCCCATATTTTTGATGATTTAAATAATTATGGGAGTAATTATTATAGAGGGATTAATTGAATTAAAATGTGAGAATTTAATTTTTAATTAATTCGGATTTAAAAATAAATATTAACTAGTGTGCCAAGGGCTAATACTTATTAAGTTAATATTACCGTGTGATATGTAATATGGAACTATACACTTTGAGAAATTGTCGAAAGGGAATAATACGACAGTTTGGTAATTTAAGTCTGACACACGTGTGAGTCGTGTCGAGACTAATTGAATGGAATATAAAGAAGAGTTATTTTTATGTAACTGGTATGGTAATTTCGAGTGCGCCGTTGAGTCTAGGAGGGTCGAAATAGTTAGAAAACTCTACCCGAGTATTTTATTTGGACTCCGAGAGATTTTATGCCAAACCGGCACCCCGTAGGGGTAGTTTTGTAATTTGACTTTTGAGAAAATTAAGTGGACGAAAATTAGAGAATAATTATTTCATCTACGGGAGTTCCATTAGGGTTACGATATACAAAAATCAAGAATGGCCACAGAGGGTGTGAGGGAGAACCAATTTCCAAGAAGGAAGGGTCAATTAACACCACCTTGCACAACCGTGACTACCAACGCGTAGATCGAGAAGAGAGGAACGCGTCTATACCAACATCACCAAAGAATTTAGACCTTCGATTTAAGGCAAGTGTTTATTACTTGCTTTCTTTAGCAATAATCATACTAATGTTAGAGTAGGTGTAATTAACCATTGATTTACATGTTAATTGAGTGAAAATTTGAGTTTAAATGATGAATCGAGGTTGGGTTAATTAGTTGCTAATATTCCTTTAAGTATGTAGAGGTTAAACTATGAAATTAAATCATGTATTGATGAACGAATCTGAGTTGATTAGGTTCTTTAATTGAAATTCTGGAAACTAGGGTTCATGTGAATTAATTTGGAGGTTTTGTATACTTATGATGATTAATGACGAATTAGGATCCTAGGATGTTAGGAATGACTTATAATCTGATATGTGTTTATGAGTATTGATGATTAGGTGTTGGGAATTGAATTTTAGAGGTTTTTAGGTTCTAAAATGGTGAGAAACGCTGAAAATATGGGCAGGAAGACGAATAGTGCAATCTCGCGCAAAGTTGCTCGAGCGAGATGGCATCTCGCGCGAAGTCGCTCGAATGACACGTGGCAGTCGTTCAAATGACATGCCATCTAGTTCGAGCGACAAAGGGAATTTCTGGGATTTTTCTTCGAGTCCAAATTTGGATTTACCGGGTTTCTTGGAGTGAGAGAAAATGACCGATAGTAAACTAAAACAAAATAGAATTTCAGAAAAAAAGTATGTGAGACTTAATACTTTAATTATTTCGGTATAGAGAGAATGTACCTTGGAGATTACAAGAGAGATAGTAATCTAAATATTTATACTATACGTAATGTTGAGATTTAAAATACGTGTGAGAAGTATATATGTAGGTTAGAGAAATACTTATAAATTATAATAGGATGTGTGTATGCCTATTATATGATATAATTATTCAGAGAATTAATGGGTGATAACCCGGGGGTGCTAGAATCTTATTATTAGGTGCACTAATGAGTGATAACTCGAGGGTGCAGTGATTCTATTGTTAAGTGTACTAATGGGTGATAACCCGGGGGTGCAAGAATATTATTATAAGTGTACTAATGGGTGATAACGTGGGGGTACAATATTATTGTTATAGGTGCACTAATGGATGATAATCCGGGGGTGCAGTATTATTATGGTTAGTTGCGCTAATGGGTCTTAGCCCGGGGGCGTAGTATTAGAATATATATATATATATAAGGAAGATGTTACTATACGTATATATACGTAAACTGGAGAATCATTCTACTCTGTATAGTTAGTTGAGATGAAAATATTGATATATAAAATAAATCCTAAGAGTATAATTGATTTATTATGAAAACTAGAAAACATATTAATTAGCTGTTTAACATAGGCTAATTTCAAAGCGTATTGTATGGGCGATACGGGTATACTACTAGTGAGTATATGTACTATTAGAATGACTTCAGACTAGTTAGAATGAGTGGTATAACTAGGGGAAGATTAGATGTACGTTAGGCGTGCATTATAGATGAGAGGTGAGAAGCTCATGTGAGAATTCGATAACTAACATGCGTATAAGACTTGTTTTAAGAACCAGTTTTAAATACTTGCTAAATCATTTTTAAACCTCGGGCCCTGACCCGTTTATTACATATCTTCTCTCTTTTACTATATATATAGTATTCTAGGTGCTCAGCCGCAGGGGTACCAGAATTAGAGATTGGATTGTTAGACGTGCTGCAGCTATTGTGGAAGCTGTAGGTCCTTGCAGTAGACGCAATCTATTCTTTTCATTCAGTTTCTCCTAGACTTCCTATTTAGGGAATGTGTCGTATGCTTCTACTCTTTTATTAGAGATATTTTATTTAGTTTCTTTTATGGTTTGTAGTTTTGAACTGGGAGGTTTTACCGAGTCTTATTTAATTTCAGTATTAAATTCTTGTTCAGTACTTATTATTCCTATGTATGGTGAATGGTTTATAATTTACTTTTGGAATTTTGTGGTTAAATGGTTTTATTAAAAAGGGAAAATGTTTTTACACTTAGCTTAATTATATTATAGGTGATTAATATGGATTATATTATTTTCGATAGTGATGCTAAGAATGAACCGACCGTATATCCTATTTTAAAATTTGGTAAAGGACTGATCACCCTATATTTAATTGGGTGGGGTGTCACAGGTGGTATCAGAGCATCAGGTTCTAGAGTCCTTTAGGATCTGTACGGCTTACTATGTTTTCAGCTTTGCATCTTTTGATATAGAGCCTTATTTTTAGGACTGTTGTGATCTTAATTTTTCAATTACGTCTTCAGCTATTTGAGTGTGGACTAATAAAATTCTTTCTTGTCTCAGATGCCTCCTCGACGTGCGCCAAGAGACAGACAACCGAAGCCAGAGCAGCCGACAGTACAGGCTCAGGCGACAATGAATGCAGCAGAAGTTGCGACAATAGTTGCACAAGAGATGAATGCAGCCTTAGCGGTGGTGCAGCAGGCCCCACCCCAGGTTCAGGAAGTAGCACCAGTTCCAGTGCATCCATTTCCCACTACATGGGAAAGAGTGAAAGATTCCTTTCAGAGGGCATGTCCCCCAGAGTTTATGGGCAGTTCGGATGTGGTTATTACTAGTCGGTAGAAGAAATACATACAGCGACACCTTCGTATGTATGAGTGCACTGAGGTTCAGAGGAAAGTGTTGGCTACCTTTAAGCTGAGCGGGGTAGCTTTACAGTGGTGGGAGTCGACTACTACTACTACTACTGAGGAGCGAGAGTTGATGTCGATCAGTGACTTCTGGGTGCGATTCGATCACAAGTACTTTCCTTCCGCTGTCAAGGCTGAGATGAGGCGAAAACTTTTAGAAGTCACCCAGGAAGGGAGAACAGTTACGGAATACGAGGAGGAGTTCATGAGATTAACAAAATGGTACCGGATGAGGTGCCTACTAAGGATAAGCGCATTCAGATGTTTATGGATGGCTTGACTTAGAGGATACGCCATCATCTCTTGGGTAACCTTTCCCTACACTCATATACAGACGTCCTAAATGAAGCCTTGTTGCATTGTCAGGAGAACCGCTTCCATGCTAAGGGAAGCAAGCGAGGGGGAGAGCCCAACTAGTTGGGCAAGACAGGGGGAGGTAGTGCCAGTGGGGCACTAGTTGAGCAGAGTCAGAGGCAGGGTTCCTAGCAGGGAGAGTCTGCCAAGAGGTTTCGTTTTGTAGGTTTCAGGTATGGTCATGGGGGTTGGAAGCAGGGCCACCATGGCCAACAGCAGGGCCAACATCAGGGAGGACAGAAGGGACAAGGTAGGGGTGGTAACGGCCAGCAGGGCCCAGGTTATCAGGTATAGAGGGGGGGAAACTTCATCGAGAAATGTTATACTTGTGGCAAGACTGGCCATAAGAAACAGGAGTGTTCCGATAAGGACAGAGTTCCACGGCAGCAGGGTGCTCACCAGGAGCCCAGAGACCTATTTTTCCTGCCGCCCTATTGTAATACCCCGTATTTTTATGCTATATTAATTTGGGGATTTATTAAATTTGATGTGAATTAATTATTTAATAAAATTTGAAAATTAATTATGTTATAATTATTAACGTGATGAGAGTTAGTAATTATGGGAAATTTGTCAAATATTACTAATGAGCAAAGTAATATATAATATTGGTTATATTGAATGTCACGAGTGAATAAAATGACAATTTTAGAAATTTGAGTCGGGACGCGCCCGTGTCGCGTCAGGACTAAATATTGATAAATAAAAGTGAATATTTTATAAGTTGTTCATATGGTCATTTTGAGTGCGCCAACGCGTCTGAAAGGGTCGAGATAGTCAGAAAAGTATACCCGGGGGTTTAGTTTGGATCTCGGGGCGTTTTTAGGCCTAATTAGTACCCCGGGAGGGCATTTTGGACATTTCACATTTTTGGGTAATTAAACCCACGAAAATTAAAAGGGTTATATAAGATATCTGGGTTATCATCTAGGGTTAGAAAACTCAAAACACTAGAACGGTCATTGGAGAAGAGAGGAGAGAGCTCTCAAGGCATTCCAAGGCTCAAAACTCAATCGTTTGCACCCCCGCCAACGCGTAGATCGCGAGATGGGGAACGCAACCACACCAAATTCAACACCAAACCAGACTTTTGAAAATCCCAGGCAAGTGTTTATATTGCTTATTTCGTTGATGAATCTTTCATATAAGTTTAGGAGTAATTAGAATGAGTTTTTATGGAAGAAACCTAAAAGATGAGATAGGAAATTGCATGTAGAGATGGATTAATTGTTATTCTGGAAACCCCTTAACATGTAGAGGATTGAACCACGAATTTATGAGGTTGTAGATGAAGAAAAATCTGGAAAAGATGGATTAGGTCATGTTAATGAAATTCTAGAGTTCTTGAGGTTTTATATGAATTTGGGGCTTGTTGATCCATGATTAATAATAAAAATCTACATGCTTTACGTTGAAATTTCATAGTATGATGATATAATGTCAGTAGTATAAATTTTGGGTCGTTTGGGTATGAAAAATATGGATTTGGTGAAGGGTAGAAGATGAAACCCGTAACTGCAAAACTGCAAATTTCGCATACCTGCTTGATCGATCGATCGAGCCCAGAGCTTCGATCGATCGAACCCCAGACCTCGATCGATCGACCCCTCCTGGCAGACTCCTATTTCCCTTTTTAAATTAGTTAAATTCAAGTTAATGTGAAATAATTCTTGGACATCCTTAATAAAATGTTTTGGGAGATGTGGAAGACCAGTAGGACATATGAATAATGTTGGGGCCTTTAATGTGAGACGAGAATTTCATTTTGGGATAATTACATAAGGAACGATGAAATCTTGTATTAAAGGGAGAGATTACGAAAAATGACAACGACGAAAAATAAAATAATTACCTACTGAATTGTACAGTTGGAAGAATAGAGTCCATGAGGGTTACGTAGTAAGTTGGAAAAACCCTTCGAATTAAAGTTAGAAACAAACCATTATACTTGATAAATAATAATGGGAAAATAAGGATAAAAGTTGTGAATGTGTATTATGGGATAAACCTAGATTGATATAATAAAAGTGGTATATTTATATGATTATGTATGCATATATTATATACTTGTAAAAATCATCCCCGCGCTACTTGCTATCCCCGAGGTTACCGCGGTGGGACGATCTTATCTCGTGTGCCTTATGGGGATATTGACTCGTACCCTAGAAGATATAAATCCTAGGTACATACTATCGAATCGGTAGTCACGGTCCTAAGAGACGTGAGGGTATGAACTGACCTCTTGGACTTGGAAACTATGCTTCGCCACAATATTGTTTGTGTATGCATTTATACAGTTCGAGAGTGATTTCGAACTTGTATTCCCTTTAGTACGATTGATACGGGGATTGGATAGCAGAGTATGCCCACACCATAAATTTTTATGTGGGGTGCTGTTAGAATATATATATTATATGAGTAATTAATATATATGAACTTCTGAAATATGGGAAACTGCCAACTGTGTGATGGTAAGTAAGACATGTATAATGACTCAAATTGGAAATACTTGTTTTGAGAAGTATAATATGATATTGAAAAACTTTATGTATCTATAAAGTTAAAATGAGCATTTTGTACTAAATAAAATTATCCTTTTAAACCATGATGTTGTTAAATCTTAAATCTTGAGAGTCACCTAAGATAAGTTAAATCCTTGGGGAAAGATAGGGTGATATATGATGAGATAAACCATTGGGAAGGTTAGTGCGATAGGAGTGCACATTAGAAGAGAGGTGAGAATTTCTCAAGAGAGTGTCGCACTAATATGTTGTTGCATTGGCCTGTATCAATTTAAATACTTGCTAAACAAATTTTTAAATCATATACACTATCGGGCTCTGACCCGTTTCTATTCCTCTTTCTCTTTTGTATATATATGTATACATTACAGGTGCCCAGCCATAGGGGCGTCTTGCTTAGGATCCCTTGGAAGGAACGTGCTGCAGCTTAGGTGGGAGTTGCAGGCCACTTGATTAGACGATTTCATTTACTTGATTTCACTTCTATCATTCTCAGTTATTGGGGCATGTGTCGCCCTTTCCTCTATTTATCTGTTTTATAGGGACATCTGTATTTCAGTTATTTCTAGTACTGCTACTTTGGGATTTATTCAGCATGTATGTTTTACTTTAAGTTTTAAATGCTGGGATTTAGTTGTTGAATGTTTAGATTAATTGGATTATATGTTCCAGGATTATTGTGGTGTGATTCTTTAAATATTGAGTTGTTGTAGATAATTAAATCTTTATTTTCAAAATAAAATTTGGAAAGTAATGCTTAAAAATGGTTTTGACACTTAGCTTAATTAAATAGGGTGTTAAATTTGGAAAAGTTATTTTTACGACAGTGATGCTAAGAATGAACCAACTGTTCACCTTGATTTTAATTTAATAAAGGAGTGATCACCCGGTATTTAATTAGGCGGGGTGTCATAGGTGGTATCAGAGCATCAGGTTCTAGTGTCCTTAGGATCTGTAAGGCTTATCTCGTTTCCAGCTTAGCGTCTTTCAATTAGAGCCCTAATATTAGGAATGTTGTATTCATCTTTATGCGTTGGAAATTCGTGCTTCTGCGATTTGTCGATGTGAATATTGAACTTATTCAGATGAAATTTTAATTTTCTGCTGGCCCGTCAGGACGAACAAGCTAACGCCATTGGGGAAGTCAATGAGCAAGGACAACTCACACCTTAGGTGTCTCCAAAAGGGGTACCAATCGCCGAATTTGCAGGCATTGTAGCACAAGCAGTTACCTCTGCAGTCTTACAGTACGACGATCGCAACATGCAGCTTAGAGGAGGTAAAAGACCTAGAGAGGCTGGTCAAATTCATGTGACTAAAGTTAACAAATGTGTGAAGGCATCGAAATTGCGACAACAAGCCACTCAAGACCGAGACAGTTCCAGAGGTAACAAAATATTTGTAAAGGGCCAAAAGTGTCAGGGCCAACAAAGTCAGGGTCAGAATGAAGTCACGAATAGGTGTTTCAGTTGTGGAATTGACGGTCACAAACGTCAATCTTGTTCGAATCAGACTAGGCAGAAACTACAACCCGACCATCGAGGAATTTCGGGACTTTGCTATAAATGTGTACAGTCGGGTCACAAGTGGAGGGATTGTCCTCACCCTGACATAGTTTTTCCGCAAATTTCTCATCAAGGCCAACAAGACCAGGGAAAAAGCGAGACTCGTCAACAAAGTAGTGAATTGAGGCAGTTTCGAGGGAGGTGCTTCCAATGTGGCAGAAATGGCCATAAGCGTCAGGATTGCCCAGAGAGGAATGGGGCCCCACGGTAGCAAAGTGCCAGTAGCAAACCACAGAAGCCAGCTCCACCAGCCATTCCAACCGCCTCAGTTCAGCAGAGGCAGTTACAATATGGACGTGTCTGTAACGTCCATCAGATAGCAGCATCTAAGGCACCAACCGAGATAGGAGGTACGTTCCTTATACCTGGTGCTATGGGTTGAATTTTGTTTGATACTGGGGCGACGCATTGTTTTATAGCTACACATTTTGCGAAGGCCTTAGGTTTGTTAGCCATAGCAGAGAGCACAGTGACGTGTGTAGACTCACCACTGGGGAGTGGGTTGCTTATCTTCTTTATATGCCGGGGAGTGGGGGTAGAGATTGGTAGTTTGGTATTACCTGCAGACATGTTAGTCTTAGATATGCATGAGCATGATGTTATTATCGGTATGGATTGGCTCGCAGCTTATAGAGCCATGATTGATTGCTTCGGGGGGAGCATTGTTTTTTCCATTCCGGGGCAAGAGATGTTTGTAGTGGCGATGCCTCGCCCAGAGTGAGGTTCGACCGCTCATTTGTATTATATAGAGGAGGATGCCTCTAAAGAGGTTATGATTCCTTTAAAATCGATCCCAGCCATTCGTGAGTATTTTGATGTATTCCAAGAGATACCAGGCCTATCCCCCAGTCGAGAGATAGACTTTGTCATAGATCTATTGCCAGATACGAGATCGATAGCACGCGCTCCATACCATATGGCTCCGACGGAGATGCAAGAGTTACGAGATCAGATAGAGCAGCTGTTAGGTCAGGGCTTCATTCGCAGGAGTACCTCACCTTGGGATGCTCCAGTCTTGTTTGTAAAGAAGAGAGATGGTTCACTGAGGTTATGTGTGGACTACCGGGAGTTGAACAAGGTCACGATACGGAATAAGTATACGTTGCCTCGAATCGATGATCTGTTCGACCAGCTGAGGGGAGAAACTTTCTTTTCGAAGATAGATCTGAGGTCGGGGTACCATCAGCTACGTATTAGAGAGCAGGATGTTTCAAAGACTGCCTTCTTAACGAGATATGGGTCTTACGAGTTCAGAGTGATGCCATTTGGTCTCACAAATGCTCCATCCGTGTTCATGGACTTAATGAACTGAGTATTCAGAGAGTTCTTGGATCAGTTTGTCATCGTCTTCATTAATGACATTTTGATATATTCACAATCCGAGGAGGAGCATGCCGAGCACTTGAGGCAGGTTCTTCAGACTTTACGAGAGCATTAATTGTATGCTAAGTACGAGAAGTGTGGATTCTGGTTGCAAGAGGTATAGTTATTGGGGCATGTTGTTTTTGAACAGGGGATAGAAGTTGACCCGAGTAAAGTGTCAGCGGTGAGGGAGTGGGGACATCCCACGACACCGACGGAAGTGCGTAGTTTCTTGGGGTTAGCCGGATACTACAGGAGATTCATTCGGGGATTCTCCAAAATAGCGGGTCCATTGACGAATCTAGCTCGCAAGGGGGTACCATATGTTTGGGATGACGCTTGTCAGTTGGCTTTCGATGAGCTGAAAGACACGCTTAGTTCAGCACCAGTCCTTGCTTTACCGAAGCCGGGTGTGGAGTACCTGGTTTACACCGATGCCTCTTTACGGGGACTTGGGGGAGTACTTCAGCAGGAAGAGAAGGCTATAGCTTTTGCCTCCCGCAAGCTTAAGCCGCATGGAAAGAATTACCCCACCCACGACCTCAAGTTAGCAGCGGTCGTTTTTACACTGCGGATATGGAGACACTATTTATTGGGGGAGAAGTTACGTTTGTTCACAGACCATAAGTCACTACAGTACCTGTTCCCTCAACGAGAGCTAAATATGCGTCAGCGCAGATGATTAGAGTTTGTGAAGGACTATCAGTTCGACATACAGTATCATCCGGGGAAAGCCAACGTAGTTGATGATGCGTTGAGCCGTAGACCGATAAGTGAGGTAGCGGACGTCTGGAAAGCGAAGTGGAAGGAGTTGGGTCACCAGGACGCAGTAGCCCGTTCCTTCATATATGTTATGATAGTCACACCCGAGATTGTTACGAGGGTAATACAGGCCCAAACCACAAACCCATTTTTCCAGGAGCAGATTGTACGACTTTTAGCCGAGGGTGCTGAGTCCTATTCTGTTAGTTCTGATGGGGGTTTGAGGTTTAATGGGAGGTTAGTGGCTCCAGAAGGGGCAGGATTGCATCATGCAGGGATGACCCAATCTCACGGGGCCCGATTTGTGGTACATCCTGGAGGAGATAAGATGTACCAGGATATGAGGAGGCAATACTGGTGGAGTGGGATGAAGAAGGACATTGCTGAGTTCGTGTCCAAGTGTTCTACCTACCAGCTGGTGAAGGTGGACTATCAGAAACCGTCAGGATTACTTCAGCCATTGGAAGTAACCGCGTGGAAGTGGGAGAGTATTTCCATGGATTTTATTACAGGGTTACCTACATCACAACGGGGCTACGACTCCATCTGGGTGATTGTAGACCGTTTGACCAAGGTGTCTCATTTTCTGCCGATGCGGACAGATTATACCACCGGTCAGTATGCTCAGTTGTTCATTGCTGAGATTGTCAGATTACATGGGGTGCCCCTGAATATTGTGTCAGATAGAGACAAAATTTTCGTATCACGTTTTTGGGAAAGCTTCCAGAAGGCTATGGGTACTGAGTTAAGGTTGAGTTCAGCTTATCACCCACAAACAGATGGACAGACATAGTGTACTAATCAGATGTTAGAGGATATGCTAAGCATGTGTGTTCTTAGTTTTAGAGGAGGTTGGGAGCCACATCTTCCACTGGTAGAGTTTGCTTATAATAACTCTTATCAGTTTACGATTGGTATGGCTCCATTTGAGGCTTTGTATGGCAGGCCTTGTCGTTCTCCAACTTGTTGGCTCTAGGTGGGGGATAACAAGTTGCTAGGACCAGAGGTGATTCAGGAAACCTCCGCGAGGATTGAGATGATCAGGAGGCGCATTCGAGTAGCCCAGGACAGGCAGAAGAGCTACGCCGGTGCGAAACGGTTCTTTCGGGAGTTTAATGTGGGGGACCAAGTGTTACTACGTGTATCTCCTATGAAGGGAGTGATGAGGTTCGGGAAAAAAAAGAAACTGGCCCCGAGGTATGTGGGACCATTTCCCATTATCGAGAGGATTGGGCCAGTAGCATAAAGATTGGGACTACCTGAGCATTTACATCGCATTCATGATGTATTCCACATCTCGTCGTTGAGACGGTATCTTCGGGATGATATGGCCCATACTCACATCGCGATAAATGAGATAGATTTGCAGCCTGACAGCTCTTACGAGGAGAGACCGGTGGCTATCCTAGACTATAGTGAGAGGAGATTGAGGTCGAAGATAGTTCCACTTGTACGGGTCCAGTGGGAGCATCATAATGTGGAGGAATCCACTTGGGAGCGTGAGGCCGATATACGCGAGAGATATCCAGATTTGTTCTTACCAGGTATGCCTTATTTTCCGAATTTCGGGACGAAATTCCGTTATTAGGGGGGAAGTATGTAATACCCCGTATTTTTATGCTATATTAATTTGGGGATTTATTAAATTTGATGTGAATTAATTATTTAATAAAATCCGGAAATTAATTATGTTATAATTATTAACGTGACGAGAGTTAGTAATTATGGGAAATTTGTCGAATATTACTAATGAGCAAAGTAATATATAATATTGGTTATATTGAATGTCACGAGTGAATAAAATGACAATTTTGGAAATTTGAGTCAGGACGTGCCCGTGTCGTGTCGGGACTAAATATTGATAAATAAAAGTGAATATTTTATAAGTCGATTGTATGGTCGTTTTGAGTGCTCCAACGCGTCCGTAAGGGTCGAGATAGTCAGAAAAGTATACCCGGGAGTTTAGTTTGGATCTCGGGGCGTTTTTAGGCCTAATTAGTACCCCGGGAGGGCATTTTGGACATTTCACATTTTTGGGTAATTAAACCCACGAAAATTAAAAGGGTTATATAAGATATCTGGGTTATCATCTAGGGTTAGAAAAATCAAAACACTAGAACGGACATTGGAGAAGAGAAGAGAGAGCTCTCAAGGCATTCCAAGGCTCAAAACTCAACCGTTTGCACCGCCGCCACCGCCAACGCGTAGAACGCGAGACGGGGAACGCAACCACACCAAATTAAACACCAAATCAGACTTATGAAAATCCCAGGCAAGTGTTTATCTTGATTATTTCGTTGATGCATCTTTCATATTATTTTAGGAGTAATTAGAATGAGTTTTTATGGAAGAAACCTAAAAGATGAGATAGGAAATTGCATGTAGAGATGGATTAATTGTTATTCTGGAAACCCCTTAACATGTAGAGGATTGAACCACGAATTTATGAGGTTGTAGATGAAGAAAATTCTGGAAAAGATGGATTAGGACATGTTAATGAAATTCTAGAGTTCTTGAGGTTTTATATGAATTTGGGGCTTGTTGATCCATGTTTAATAATAGAAATCTACATGCTTTACGTTGAAATTTCATAGTATGATGATATAATGTCAGTAGTATAAATTTTGGGTCGTTTGGGTATGAAAAATATGGATTTGGTGAAGGGTATAAGATGAAATCCGTAACTGCAAAACTGTAGATTTCGCATACCTGCTTGATCGATCGATCGAGCCCAGAGCTTTGATCGATCGAAGGTTCGATCGATCGAACCCCAGACCTCGATCGATCGACCCCTCCTGGCACACTCCTATTTCCCTTTTTAAATTAGTTAAATTCAAGTTAATATGAAATAATTCTTGGACATCCTTAATAAAATGTTTTGGGAGATGTGGAAGACCAGTAGGACATATGAATAATGTTGGGGCCTTTAATGTGAGACGAGAATTTCATTTTGGGATAATTACATAAGGAACGATGAAATCTTGTATTAAAGGGAGAGATTACATAAAAATGACTACGACGGAAAATAGACGCAATACCTACTGAATTGTACATTTGGAAGAATAGAGTTCATGAGGGTTACGTAGTAAGTTGGAAAAACCCTTCGAATTAAAGTTAGAAACAAACCATTATACTTGATAAATAATAATGGGAAAATAAGGATAAATGTTGTGAATGTGTATTATGGGATAAACCTAGATTGATATAATAAAAGTGGTATATTTATATGATTGTGTATGCATATATTATATACTTGTAAAAATCATCCCCGCGCTACTTGCTATCCCCGAGGTTACCGCGGTGGGATGATCTTATCTCGTGTGCCTTATGGGGGATATTGACTCGTACCCTAGAAGATAGAAATCCTAGGTACAGACTATCGAATCGGTAGTCACGGTCCTAAGAGACGTGAGGGTATGTACTGACCTCTTGGACTTGGAAACTATGCTTCGCCTCAATACTGTTTGTGTATGCATTTATACAGTTCGAGAGTGATTTCGAACTTGTATTCCCTTTAGTATGATTGATACGGGGATTGGATAGCAGAGTATGCCCACACCATAAATTTTTATGTGGGGTTCTGTTAGAATATATATATTATACGAGTAATTAATATATATGAACTTCTGAAATATGGGAAACTGCCTACTGTGTTATGGTAAGTAAGACATGTATAATGACTCAAATTGGAAATACTTATTTTGAGAAGTATAATATGATATTGAAAAACTTTGTATATCTATAAAGTTAAAATGAGCGTTTTGTACTAAATGAAATTATCCTTTTAAATCATGATGTTGTTAAATCTTAAATCTTGAGAGTCCCCTAAGATAAGTTAAATCCTTGGGGAAAGATAGGGTGATATATGATGAGATAAACCATTGGGAAGGTTAGTGCGATAGGAGTGCACATTAGAAGAGAGGTGAGAATTTCTCAAGAGAGTGTCGTACTAATATGTTGTTGCATTGGCCTGTATCAATTTAAATACTTGCTAAACAAATTTTTAAATCATATACACTATCGGGCTCTGACCCGTTTCTATTCCTCTTTCTCTTTTGTATATATATGTATACATTACAGGTGCCCAGCCACAGGGGCGTCTTGCTTAGGATCCCTTGGAAGGAACGTGCTGCAGCTTAGGTGGGAGTTGCAGGCCACTTGATTAGACGATTTCATTTACTTGATTCCACTTCTATCATTCTCAGTTATTGGGGCATGTGTCGCCCTTTCCTCTATTTATCTGTTTTATAGGGACATCTGTATTTCAGTTATTTCTAGTACTGTTACTTTGGGATTTATTCAGCATGTATGTTTTACTTTAAGTTTTAAATGCTGGGATTTAGTTGTTGAATGTTTAGATTAATTGGATTATATGTTCCAGGATTATTGTGGTGTGATTCTTTAAATATTGAGTTGTTGTAGATAATTAAATCTTTATTTTCAAAATAAAATTTGGAAAGTAATGTTTAAAAATGGTTTTGACACTTAGCTTAATTAAATAGGGTGTTAAATTTGGAAAAGTTATTTTTACGACAGTGATGCTAAGAATGAACCAACTGTTCACCTTGATTTTAATTTAAGAAAGGAGTGATCGCCCGGTATTTAATTAGGCGGGGTGTCACACCTACCATCACTAGCTCTAGTTCCTGCTTTGCCCATAGTTTCGATGCAGTAGGGGCAGTTGTAGTATGGACGTGTTTATAATGTCCACCAGGCCGCAGTTCCACAGGCACCACCCGCAGTGGAGGGCAAGTTTTCTATCCATGGTACCTTGGGTCGTATCTTATTTGACACGGGAGCATCACACTCCTTTATAGCCACTAGCTTTGCACGGGCCATTGGGTTGTTAGGTACGATTGAGAGTACAGTGACATGTGTAGACTCACCGTTAGGTAGTGGGTCGCAGATTTTCTTTATATGCCGGGGAGTAGGCATAGATATTGGCAGTTTGATTTTATCGGCTGATATGCTAGTGTTAGATATGTATGAGTATGATTCCATTATTGGCATGTATTGGCTAGTCGAGTATAGGGCCATGATTGATTGCTTTAATAGGAGTATTGTGTTCGTCATTCCGGGCCAGGAGATGTTCTTAGTGGCGATGCCTCATTCCGAGGGAGGGTTATCCACACACTTGTTTTATATAGAGGATGAGACCCCTGTAGTAGCGGTTCCACTCGATTCAATTCCGGTCGTCTGCGAGTTTGCTGATGTATTTCAGGATACACCGGGGTTACCTCTAAGTAGGGATATCGAGTTTGTGATAGACTTAACACTGTGAACTTGTCCGATAGCATGTGCGCCTTACCGTATGGCTCCGATAGAGATGAGGGAGTTACGGGAGCAGATAGTATAGTTGTTGGGATAGGGTTTCATCTGTAGGAGTACCTCGCCTTGGGGTGCACCAGTTCTATTTGTGAAAAATAGGGATGGGTCACTACGACTTTGTATTAATTATCGGGAGCTTAACAAAGTCACGATATGGAATAAATATCCGTTGCCTCGCATCGATGACTTGTTCGACCAACTGAGAGGAGCAACCCACTTGGCAAAGATAGACTTGAGATCCGAGTACCATCACACTACACCAAAAACAACAAATTGGCACACCCTGATATTAGAAATCTGACACAGTTTAAAACTGTGCCAGATTCTTGCACGATTTAATGAAAATCTGGCACACTTTAAAATAGTGCCAAAATTTGGCACTGTTTTAAAGTGTGCCAAAATGGAGTGCAGTTACTAAAATATAAATAGTCTAAAAAAATAATATGCTTCCTTCCAAATTTTTGTCTCTCGCTCTCTCTCCTATCTCAATTAGATCTCCCACTCCCGCTCGTCTCTCCTCCCTCTCGTCTCTATTCCTCACTCACATGACCTATATTTTTCGTCTCGTCTCTCTCTCTCTCTCTCTCTCTCTCTCTCTCTCAAGATGAACCTCAGCTGTCAGATTTATGATCTTTTTGATCAAACAGATTTGATTTGGTGTCTTTTGGGGTTTGAAGGAGATCTTAGTTTCAAAGTGTTGGAAGCTTTTTTTTTTTGTTTTTTCGGTTTGGCTTTTTTGTTCCGACGATTTTTGTGACTAGCGCGTTTTTTTTAGCTGATGGTTCCGGTCCCGATGTGGTGACTGGGTTTATGGTATTGAGATTCCAGTGTGGAGGTTTTTATTCAGGCGGGTTTTTTCGGTGGTACAAGTTTCTCCAGTGGTGATTTCGGTGGTCGGTATTTGGGTATGTTTTTTTTAATTTATATATATATATATATATATATATATATATATATATAATCTGTTGTTGCTGTGTAAGATTGAAACTTTTAGTGCTGGTGTGTTTTAAACCTCAAACTGATCTGATAATAAAGACTTTTAAGTTTGAATTTGTGTTGATTTTTTTTTGTTTTGTTTGAGTTTCTTTTTGGGTTTAATTTATTAACAATCTGTTTAATTAATTTATATATTAAATTCTGGATTGATTTTTGTTGTTGGTTTGTTGAAAAGTTTGGGACTGATTTGTTATTTTTTTTGAAAAATATTAATTTGTTGGATTTAATTTATTAACAATCTGTTTGATTTGATTTTTGAGCAGAGGATTTCTTCTTTCGATTTGGGCTTGGTGTTTATTTAGTGCGATTTGGGGTTAGTTGTTCGTAGAGAGGGTGAGAGCATTGTGGTGGTGGAGGCTAGGGCCGACAAAATTCAATCCGTAGTCAGGAAAAATTTCCCTCCAAACACTTGAAATAGGCGTGCACATAACATTTTTCCACCGAGCCAAATGACCTTCACCTCCGCCTCTCGCAACAGTAACGTTGCCGGAAGAATCAAATCCACCGCTTCAGCTATTTACTCGGACAATCAATCTGTCGTCGCTGTAAATTTCCTATTCCTTAAACCCTCAAACAAAATTTTTATGCCGATTGAGTTTTGATTGTGCGTTTCAGGAAATCCGAAAAGCTCTAATGGCGATGAAGGAAATTGGGATTGATTTGGAGAGAGACAATCAATCTCAAATGGTAACCATTAATTCATAACTTTTGGAACTTAGGAAACTTATTCTATTTTAGTTTTCTTCTCAAGGTAATGCCTCTATTACATTACTAATATAAAAGGGTTTACTTAGAATGTATCTAACTATAATATATATGCTCTATTAATAAGATGAGTAATTCTAGAGCGATACTTGATTACCACACATTTTGGACTTTACATGTCGCGTCCCTATTGGTTATGTAACTATAAATTTTTATGTATCATAATCATGCGCCGATCTAGAGTTACTTTAATTAATTATATATACACATTATTTCTTATATATATATATATATATATATATATATAGGGAGAGGTTCACAAGTGGACCAAAAGAATGGACTTTTTAATGGACTTAACAAAAAAGACTAATAAGTCTCGGTCATTGGGTGCCGCTGGCGCGGACCCATTACACCAAGGAATTAAAATTAGGGGGTTATTAGTCTTTTTTATTAAGTCCATTAAAAAGTCCATTCTTTTGGTCCACTTGTGATCCTTCTTCTATATATATATATATATATATATATTTGGTTGAGAAGTTTTTTTCCCCTCCACTTATTGCTTTTTTTAAATCAAAAGCTTCATCATTACTAATAATAGCTTATATATATATATATATATATTCAACATAGATATGTACATACCCATTTTTAAAAAATAGTAAAAAAATATATACCATTAGTTTTAGCAATTTCATTTCAGTTCCGTGTTTAATAGTTGAGATTTAATTTATTCTATTCGTGTTTCCACTGCTGCAATCAATAATACATGGTTGACGTTAAAATTTGTAATATGACTTTTGGATGATGCAGGAAAACAAACTAAATGATTTGATCGGCTGAGCTAATCTAGTTCCGGACATTCAAGTTATAGACTATCGTCAAATTGATGCGGATAAAGGTAATTTTAATTCTCGATCATTGATTAATAATATTATTAGTTTTTATACTAGATTGGTTTATAGTGGTGATAGGAGGTTGAGGGTAAGCCAATTAAAACCCGGATTGGCAACTGGTTGTTGTAGTATAGTTTTAAGATTAATCTATAAAAATATTTGATAATATATGGATTAGGCTTAAAAACAAGCCCTAAAAGGATGAAAACCCAAACCAGCCCTGTAAGAGGCCCGAAAACCTCGCACGGGAATAACGTAACTTGTACGAACTGACCGCGTAGTCACTGGTCTCCCGATTTGAGAATATGACGATAATTTCAAAATATGTAGATTAGGCTTAAAAATAAGCCGTTTGAGGGTGAAAATCCAAACCAGCTCACAAAAGGCCCTATAAGAGGCATGAACACCTCTCACGTGACCAATGTAACTCGTACGCACTGACCGCGTAGTCCCCGGGTCTCCCGGTTTGAGAATATCACGATAATTTGTAAAAATAACACTTAGACTTAAACACAAGCCGATAAAGGGTGAAAACATAAACCAGCCACCAAACGTCCCCATAAGAGGCAAGAACACCTCGCACGCGACTAATGTAACTTGTAGAAACTGACCGCATAGTCATGGGTCTCCCGGTGTGAGAATATGACGATAATTTACAAAAATCAACACTTAGACTTAAAAACAAGTCGTTAAGGGTAAAAACTCAAATTAGCCCCCAAACGGCCCCGTAAGAGGCACGAACACCTCGCACGGGATAAATGTAACTTGTACGAATTGATCGCATAGTCGCGGGTCTCCCGATTTGAGAATATGACGATAATTTGCAAAAATAACACTTAGAGTTAAAAACATGTCGTTAAAGGGTGAAAACCCAAACCATCCACCAAACGTCCTCGTAGGAGGCACGAACACCTCTCAGGGGACCAATGTAACTTGTAGGAATTGACCGTGTAGTCCCGGGTCTCCCGGTTTGAGAATATGATGATAATTTCAAAATAAGTTGATTTAGCTTGAAAACAAGCCGTTGAAGGGTGAAAACCCAAACCAGCTCCCAAACGACCCCGTAAGAGGCACGAACACCTCACACGGGACCAATGTAACTTGTACGAACTGACCGCATGGTCGCGGGCCTCCCTATTTGAGAATATGACAATAATTTCAAAATATGTTAATTTAGCTTGAAAATAAGCCATTGAAGGGTGAAAACTCAAACCAACCCTCAAACGGCCCCGTGAGAGGCACGAACACCTCGCACGGGACCAATGTAACTTGTATGAACTGATCGCGTAGTCGTGGGTCTCCTGGTTTAAGAATATTACAATAATTTTAAAATATGTCGATTTGGCTAGAAAACAAGCCGTTGAAGGGTGAAAACCCAAACCAGCCTCCAAACGTCCCCGTAAGAGGCACGAACACCTCACATGGGACCAATGTAACTTGTACGAACTGATCGTGTATTCGTGGGTCTCCCAGTTTGAGAATATGATGATAATTTGCCAAAATAACACCTAGACTTAAAAATAGGCCGTTAAAGGGTGAAAACCCAAACTAGCTACCAAACTTCCCCGTAGGAGCACGAACACCTCGCACGGGACCAATGTAACTTATAGAAACTCACTGCGTAGTCCCGAGTCTCCCAGTTTGAGAATTCGACGATAATTTGAAGAAATCAATAGTTAGACCTAAATATAAGCCGTTAACGGGTGAAACCCTAAACTAGCCATCAAACGACCCCGTTAGAGGCACGGACACCTCGCACGGGACCAATGTAACTTGTAGGAACTGATCGCGTAGTCGCAGGGCTCCCAATTTGAGAATATGATGATAATTTCAAAATATGTCGATTTGGCTTGAAAACAAGTCGTTGAAGGGTGAAAACCCAAACCAGCCCCCAAACGACCCCGTAAGAGGAACAAACACCTCGCATGGGACCAATGTAACTTATACAAACTGATCGCGTAGTCGTGGGCCTCCCGGTTTGAGAACATGATGATAATTTCAAAATATGTCGGTTTGGCTTGATAATAAGTCGTTGGAGGGTGAAAGCCCAAACGACCCCGTAAGAGGCACGAACATCTCACACGGGACCAATGTAACTTATAGGAACTGACCGCGTAATCGCGGG
This sequence comes from Sambucus nigra, assembly GCA_949130495.1. Lineage (NCBI taxonomy): Eukaryota > Viridiplantae > Streptophyta > Magnoliopsida > Dipsacales > Adoxaceae > Sambucus > Sambucus nigra. The sequence continues at coordinate 372,392,839 of OX422208.1, read as the reverse complement.
TCTCTCGGTTTGAGTATATGAAAATAATTTCAAATATGTTGATTTGGCTTGAAAACAAGCCGTTGAAGAGTGAAAACCCAAATCAGCCCCCCAACGACCCCGTAAGAGGCACGGACACCTCGCACGGGACCAATGTAACTTGTACGAACTAACCGCTTAGTCGCGGGTCTCTCGGTTGGAGAATATGATGATAATTTGCAAAAATGACACTTACACTTAAAAATAGGCCGTTAAAGGGTGAAAACCCAAACCAGTCCCCAAACGTCCCCGTAAGAGGCACGGACATCTCGCACGGGACCAATATAACTTGTAGGAACTGACCGCGTAGTTGCGGGTCTCCCGGTTGGAGAATATGATGATAATTTGCAAAAATAACACTTAGACTTAAAAATAGGCCGTTAAAGGGTGAAAACCCAAACCAGTCCCCAAACGTCCCTGTAAGAAGTACGAACACCACGCACGGGACCAATGTAACTTATAGGAACTGATCGCGTAGTCGCGGGTCTCCCGGTTTGAGTATATGATGATAATTTCAAAATATGTCAATTTGTCTTGAAAATAAGCCGTTGAAGAGTGAAAACCCAAACCAGCCCCCAAACGACCCCGTAAAAGGCACGAACACCTCGCACGGGACCAATGTAACTTGTACGAACTGACCGCTTAAACGCGGGTCTCCCGGTTGGAGAATATGACGATAATTTGCAAAAATAACACTTAGACTTAAAAACAGGCCGTTAAAGGGTTGAAACCCAAATTAGTCCCCAAACGTCCCCGTAAGAGGCACGAACACCTCGCACGGGACCAATGTAACTTGTAGGAACTGACCGCGTAGTTGCGGGTCTCCCAGTTTGAGAATACAACGATAATTTGCAAAAATAACACTTAAACTTAAAAACAGGGCATTAAAGGGTGAAAACCTAAACCAGCCATCAAACATCCCCGTAGGTGGAACGAACACCTCGCACGGGACCAATGTAACTTGTACGAACTGATCGCGTAGTCCCGGGTCTCTCGGTTTGAGAATACGACGATAATTTGTAAAAATCAACACTTAGACTAAAAAACAAGTCGTTAAAGGGTGAAAACCCAAACCAACCACCAAATGACCTCGTAAGTGGCATGAACACCTCGCACGGGACCAATGTAACTTGTACGAACTGACCGCTTAGTCGCGGGTCTTCCGATTGGAGAATATGATGATAATTTGCAAAAATAACACTTAGACTTAAAAACAGGCCGTTAAAAGGTGAAAACCCAAACCAGCCACCAAATATCCCCATAGGAGGCACGAACACCTCGCACGGGGTCAATGTAACTTGTAGGAACTGATCGTGTATTCCCCGGTCTCTCGATTTGAGAATACGAGGATAAAATGCAGAAATCAACACTTAGACTTAAAAACAAGTCGTTAAAGGGTGAAAACCTAAACCAGCCACCAAATAACCCCATTAGTGGCACGAACACCTCGTACGGGACCAATGTAACTTGTACGAACTGACCGTGTAGTCCCCGGGTCTCCCGATTTGAGAATACGATGATAATTTTCAAAAATCAATACTTAGACTAAAAAACAAGCCGTTAAAGGGTGAAAATCCAAACCAGCCACCAAATGACCTCGTAAGTGGCACGAACACCTCGCTTAGGACCAATGTAACTTGTAGGAACTGATCGCGTAGTCACGGGTCTCCCGGTTTGAGATAATGATGATAATTTGTAAAAATCAACACTTAGACTTTAAAACAAGTTGTTAGGGATGAAAACTCAAATCAGTCCCCAAACAGCCCCGTAAGAAGCATGAACACCTCGCACGGGACCAATGTAACTTGTACGAACTGACCGCGTAGTCGCGGATCTCCCGGTTTAAGAATATGACGATAATTTCAAAATATGTCGATTTGGCTTAAAAACAAGCTATTGAAGGGTGAAAACCCAAACCAGCCCCCAAACGATCCGTAAGAGGCACGGACACCTCGCCTGGGACAAATGTAACTTGTACGAACTGATCGCGTAGTCGCGGATCTCCCGGTTTGGTGAATATGATGATAATTTGCAAAAATAACGCTTAGACTTAAAAATTGGTCGTTAAGGGGTGAAAGCACAAACCAGCTACCAAACGTCCCCGTAGGAGCACGAACACCTCGCACGGAACCAATGTAACTTGTACGAACTGATCGCGTAGTCTCGGATCTCCCGATTTGAGAATACGACGATAATTTGTAGAAATCAACAGTTAGACTTAAAAACAAGCCATTAAAGGGTAAAACCCTAAACCAGCCACCAAACGACCCAGTTAGAGGCACAACCACCTCGCATGGGACCAATGTAACTTGTATGAACTGACCACATAGTCGCGGGTCTCCCGGTTTGAGAATATGACGATAATTTGCAAAAATAACACTTAGACTTAAAAAATAGGCCGTTAAAGGGTGAAAACTTAAACCAGCCACCAAACGACCCCGTAAGAGGCACGAACACCTCGCACGGGACAAATGCAACTTGTAGGAACTGCCTGCATAGTCGTGGCTCTTCCGGTTTGAGAAAATGAAGATAGTGTGCAAAAATAACACTTAGACTTAAAAACATGTCGTTAAAGGGTGAAAACCTAAATCAGCTACCAAATGTCCCCGTCGGAGGCACGAACACCTCACACGGGACCAATGTAACTTGTAGGAACTGACCGGGTAGTCCCGGATCTCTCGATTTGAGAATACGACGATAATTTGCAAAAATTAACACTTAGACTTAAAAATAGATCGTTAAAGGGTGAAAACGTATACCAGCCCCCAAACGACCCCATAAGAGACTCGAACACCTCGCATGGGACCAATCTAACTTATAGGAACTGACCGCGTAGTCACGGGTCTCTCGGTTTGAGAATACGACGATAATTTGCAAAAGTCAACACTTAGACTTAAAAACAAGCTGTTAAAGGGTGAAACCCTAAACCAACCTCCAAACGACCCCGTTAGAGGCACGTACACCTCGTCGGGACCAATATAACTTGTACGAACTGATCGCGTAGTCGCGGGTCTCCCGGTTTGAGAATATGACGATAATTTGCAAAAATAACACTTAGATATAAAAACAGGCCATTAAAGGATGAAAACCTAAACCAGCAACCAAACGTCCTTGTAAGAGGCACGAACACCTTGCACGGGTCCAATGTAACTTGTAGGAACTGACTGTGTAGTCGCGGGTCTTCCGGTTTGAGAATACGTCGATAATGTGCAAAAATAACACTTAGACTTAAAAATAGGTCGTTAAAGGGTGAAAACCTAAACCAGCCACCAAACCTCCCCGTAGGAGGAACGAACACCTCGCACGGGACCAATGTAACATGTACAAACTGATCGTGTAGTCCTGGGTCTCTCGGTTTGAGAATACGACGATAATTTGCAAAAATCAACACTTAGACTTAAAAATAAGCCGTTAAGAGTGAAACCCAAACCAGTTCCCAAACATCCCCGTAAGAGATACGAACACCTCCCACGGGACCAATGTAACTTGTAGGAACTGACCGCGTAGTTACGGATCTCCCGGTTTAAGAATACGACGATAATTTGCAAAAATAATACTTAAACTTAAAAACAGGGCGTTAAAGGGTGAAAACCAAAACCAGCCATTAAACGTCCCCGTAGGAGGAACGAACACCTCGCACGGGACCAATGTAACTTGTATGAACTGACCGCGTAGTCCCGGGTCTCACAGTTTGAGCATACGATGATAATTCAAAAAAATTAATACTTAGACTTAAAAACAAGTTGTTAAAGGGTGAAAATCCAAACCAGCCCTGAAACGACCTCATAAGAGGCACGGACACCTCGCACGGGACCAATGTAACTTGTATGAACTGACCGCGTAGTCACGGGTCTTTCGATTGGAGAATATGAAGATAATTTGCAAAAATAACATTTAGACTTAAAAACAGGCCGTTAAAAGGTGAAAACCCAAACCAGCCACCAAACGTCCCCATAGGAGGAACGAACACCTCGCACGGGGCCAATGTAACTTGTAGGAACTGATTGCATAGTCTCGGGTCTCTCGGTTTGAGAATACGACGATAAAATGCAGAAATCAACACTTAGACTTAAAAATAAGCCGTTAAAGGGTGAAAACCTAAACCAGCCACCAAACAACCCCATTAGAGGCACGAACACCTCGCACGGGACCAATGTAACTTGTACGAACTGACCGCGTAGTCACGGGTCTCCTGATTTGAGAATATGATGACAATTTGTAAAAATCAATACTTAAACTTAAAAATAAGTCGTTAGGGGTGAAACCCTAAACCAGTTGCCAAACGTTCCCGTAAGAGGCACGAACACCGCGCACGGGACCAATGTAACTTGTAGAAACTGACCGCATAGTCACGGGTCTCCCGATTTGAGAATATGACGATAATTTGCAAAAATCAACACCTAGATTTAAAAACAAGTCGTTAGGGGTGAAAACTCAAACCAGCCCCCAAACGGCCCCGTAAGTGGCACAAACATATTGCACGGGACCAATGTAACTTGTACAAACTGACCGCGTAGTCGCGGATCTCCCGATTTAAGAATATGAATATAATTTCAAAATATGTCGATTTGGCTTGAAAGTAAGCTGTTGAAGGGTGAAAACCCAAACCAGCCCCCAAATGACCCGTAAGAGGCACGAACACCTTGCCTGAGACCAATGTAACTTGTACGAACTGACCGCGTAGTCGCGAATCTCCCGGGTTGAGAATATGATGATAATTTGCAAAAATAACACTTAGACTTAAAAATTGGTCGTTAAAGGGTGAAAGCCCAAACCAGCTACCAAACGTCCCCGTAGGAGCACGAACATCTCGCACGGAACTAATGTAACTTGTAGGAACTGACCGCGTAGTCCTGGGTCTCCCGATTTGAGAATATGACGATAATTTTTAGAAATCAATAGTTAGACTTAAAAACAAACCGTTAAAGGGTGAAACCCTAAACCAGCCACCAAACGACCCAGTTAGAGGCACGACCACCTCGTATGGGACCAATGTAACTTGTATGAACTGACCACATAGTCGCGGGTCTCCCGATTTTTAAGAATATGACAATAATTTGCAAAAATAATACTTAGACTTAAAAAACAGGCCGTTAAAGGCTGAAAGCTTAAACCAGCCACCAAACGTCCCCGTAAGAGGCACGAACACCTCTCGCGGGACCAATGTAAGTTATAGGAACTGACCGCTTAGTCGCGGCTCTCCCTGTTGGAGAAAACGATGATAGTGTGCAAAAATAACACTTAGACTTAAAAACATGCCATTAAAGGGTGAAAACCTAAACCAGCTACCAAATGTCCCCGTAGGAGGCACGAACACCTTGCACGGGACCAATGTAACTTGTAGGAACTGACCGGGTAGTCCCGGGTCTCCCGATTTGAGAATACGACGATAATTTGCAAAAATCAACACTTAGACTTAAAAATAGGTCGTTAAAGGGTGAAAACCTAAACCAGCCTCCAAACGACCCCGTAAGAGACTCGAACACCTCGTACGGGACCAATCTAACTTATAGGAACTGACAGCATAGGCACGGGTCTCCCGGTTTGAGAATACGACGATAATTTGTAAAAATCAACACTTAGACTTAAAAACAAGCCCTTAAAGGGTGGAACCGTAAACCAGCCACCAAACGACCCCGTTAGAGGCACGGGGACCTCGTACGGGACCAATGTAACTTGTACGAACTGACCGCATAATTTCGGATCTCCCGGTTTGAGAATATGACGATAATTTGCAAAAATAACACTTAGACTTAAAAGCAAGCCGTTAAAGGGTGAAAACCTAAACCAGCCACCAAACGTCCCCGTAAGAGGCTCGAACACCTTGCACGGGTCCAATGTAACTTGTAGGAACTAACCGCATAGACGCGGGTCTCCCGATTTGAGAAAATGACTATAATGTGCAAAAATAACACTTAGACTTAAAAACACGTCGTTAAAGGGTGAAAACCTAAACCAACCACCAAACGTCCCCGTAGGAGGAACGAACACCTCGCACGTGACCAATGTAACATGTAAGAACTAATCGCGTACTCCTGGGTCTCCCGGTTTGAGAATACGACGATAATTTGCAAAAATCAAAACTTAGACTTAAAAACAACCCGTTAATGGGTGAAAACCCAAACCAGTCCCTAAACGTCCCCGTAAGAGGCATGAACACCTCGTACGGGACCAATATAACTTGTAGGAACTGATCGCGTAGTCATGGGTCTCCCGGTTTGAGAATACGACGATAATTTGTAAAAATAACACTTAAACTTAAAAACTGGGCGTTAAAGGGTGAAAATCTAAACCATCCATTAAACGTCCCTATAGGAGGAACGAATACCTCGCACGGGACCAATGTAACTTGTACAAAGTGACCGCGTAGTCTCGGGTCTCACGGTTTGAGAATACGACGATAATTTCCAAAAATCAACACTTAGACTTAAAAATAAACCGTCAAAGGGTGAAAACCCAAACCAGCCCCCAAACGACCTCGTAAGAGGAGGAACACCTTGCACGGGACCAATGTAACTTGTACGAACTGACCGCGTAGTCACGGGTCTTCCAGTTGGAGAATATGGCGATAATTTGCAAAAATAACACTTAGACTTAAAAATAGGCTGTTAAAAGGTGAAAACCCAAACCAGCCACCAAACATTCCCGTAGGAGGCACGAACACCTCGCACGGGACCAATGTAACTTATAGGAATTGACCGCGTAGTCCCGGGTCTCTCGGTTTGAGAATACGATGATAAAATGTAGAAATTAACACTTAGACTTAAAAAAAAGCCGTTAAAGGGTGAAAACCTAAACCACCCGCCAAACAACCCCATTAGAGGTACGAACAACTCGCATAGGACCAATGTAACTTGTACGAATTGACCGCATAGTCGTGGGTCTCCCGGTTTGAGAATATGACGTAATTTGCAAAAATTAACACTTAAACTTAAAAATAAGTCGTTAGGGGAGAAACCCTAAACCAGCCGCCAGACGTTCCCATAAGAGGCATAAACACCTCGCACGGGACCAATGTAACTTATAGGAACTAACCGTATAGTCACGAGTCTCTCGGTTTGAGAATATGACGATAATTTGCCAAAATCAACACTTAGATTTAAAAACAAGTCGTTAGGGGTGAAAACTCAAACCAGCCCCTAAACGGCCCCGTAAGAGGCACGAACACCTCGTACAGGACCAATGTACTTGTACGAACTGACCGCGTAGTCGCGGATCTCCTGGTTTAAGAATATGACAATAATTTCTAAATATGTCGATTTGGCTTGAAAACAAGCTGTTGAAGGGTGGAAACCCAAACCAGCCCCCAATCGACCCCGTAAGAGGCTCGAACACCTCGTCTGGGACCAATGTAACTTGCATGAACTGACCACGTAGTCGCGGATCTCCCGATTTGAGAATATGATGATAATTTGCAAAAATAACACTTAAACTTAAAAATAGGTCGTTAAAGGGTGAAAGCCCAAACCAGCTATCAAACGTCCCCGTAGGAGCACGAACACCTCGCACGAAACCAATGTGACTTGTAGGAACTGACGACATAGTCCCGGGTCTCCCGATTTGAGAATACGACGATAATTTGCAGAAATCAAGAGTTAGACTTAAAAACAAGCAGTTAAAGGGTGAAACCCTAAACCAGCCACCAAACGACCCCATTAGAGGCACGAACACCTCGCATGGGACCAATGTAACTTGTATGAACTGACCACATAGTCGCGGGTCTTCCGGTTTGAGAATATGACGATAATTTGCAAAAAATACTTAGACTTAAGAAACAGACCGTTAAAGGGTGAAAACCTAAACCAGCCACCAAACATCCCCGTAAGAGGCATGAACACCTCGCACGGGACCAATGTAACTTGTAGGAACTGACCGCGTAGTCGTGGCCCTCCCGGTTTGAAAAACGACGATAATGTGTAAAAATAACACTTAGAATTAAAAACATGCCGTTAAAGGGTGAAAACCTAAACTAGCTACCAAATGTCACCGTAGGAGGCACGAACACCTCACACGGGACCAATGTAACTTGTAGGAACTGACCGGGTAGTCCCGGGTCTTCCGATTTGAGAATACGATGATAATTTACAAAAATCAACACTTAGACTTAAAAATAGGTCATTCAAGGGTGAAAACCTAAACCAGGCCCCAAACGTCCCCGTAAGAGGTACGAACACCTCGCACGAGACCAATGTAACTTGTAGGAACTGACCGTGTAGTCACTGGTCTCTTGGTTTGAGCATATGACAATAATTTACAAAAATAAGCCTTCGACTTAAAAACATGCCGTTAAAGGGTGAAAACCCAATCCAGCCCCCAAATAATCCCGTAAGAGGTACGAACACATCGCACGAGACTAATGTAACTTGTAGTAACTGATCGCATAGTCTAGGGACTCCCGGTTTGAGAATACGGCGATAATTTGCAAAAATCAATACAAAGACTTAAAAACAGGCTTTTAAAGGGTGAAAACCTAAACCAGCCAACAAATGTCCCCGTAAGAGGCACGAATACCTCACACGGGACCAATGTAACATGTAGGAACTGACCGCATAGTCACGGGTCTCTCGGTCTGAGAATACGATGATAAATTAAAAAAAATACACATAAACTTAAAAACAAGTCGTTAAAGGGTGAAAACCCAAACCAGCCCTCAAACGATCCCGTAAGAGGCACGAACACCTCCCATGGGACCAATGTAACTTGTAGGAACTGAACGCGTAGTAACGGGTCTCTCGGTTTGAGAATACAATGATAATTTTCAAAAATTAACACCTAAACTTAAAAATAAGCCGTTAAAGGGTGAAAACACAAACCAGCCCCCAAACGACCCCGTAAGAGGCTCGAACACCTCGTATGGGACCAATCTAACTTATAGGAACTGACAGCATAGGCACGGGTCTCCCGGTTTGAGAACACGACGATAATTTGTAAAAATCAACACGTAGACTTAAAAACAAGCCGTTAAAGGGTGGAACCCTAAACCAGCCACCAAACAACCCCGTTAGAGGCACGGGGACCTCGTACGGGACCAATGTAACTTGTACGAATTGACCGCATAGTTTCGAATCTCTCGATTTGAGAATATGGCGATAATTTGCAAAAATAACACTTAGACTTAAAAGCAAGCCGTTAAAGGGTGAAAACCTAAACCAGCCACCAAACGTCCCCGTAAGAGGCACGAACACCTCGCACGGGACCAATGTAACTTGTAGGAACTGACTGCATAGTCGCAGGTCTCCCGGTTTGAGAATACGACGATAATATACCAAAATAACACTTAAACTTAAAAATAGGCCGTTAAAGGGTGAAAACCTAAACCAGCCACCAAACGTCCCTATAGGAGGAACGGACACCTCGCACGTGACCAATGTAACATATACGAACTGACCGCGTAGTCCCGGGTCTTCCGATTTGAGAATACGACGATAATTTGCAAAAATAACCACTTAGACTTGAAAATAAGCCGTTAAAGCGTGAAAACCAAAACCAGCCCCCAAACGACCCCGTAAGAGGCACGAACACCTCGCATGGGACCAATGTAACTTGTACGAACTGATCGCGTAGTCGCGGGTCTCCCGGTTTGAGAATATGATGATAATTTGAAAAAATAACACTTAGAATTAAAAACAGGCCGTTAAAGGATGAAAACCCAAACCACCCACCAAACGTCACCGTAGGAGGCATGAACACCTCGCAGGGGACCAATGTAAATTATAGGAACTGACCGTGTAGTCCTGGGTCTCACGGTTTGAGAATACGATGATAAAATGTAGAAATCAACACAAACATAAAAATAAGCCGTTAAAGGGACCAGTCACCAAACGACCCCATTAGAGGCACGGACAACTCGCACGGGACCAATGTAACTTGTACGAACTGACCGCGTAGTCGCGGGTCTCCCGGTTCTAGAATACGACGATAATATGCCAAAATAACACTTACACTTAAAAATAGGCCGTTAATGGGTAAAAACCTAAACCATCCACCAACGTCCCCGTAGGAGGAACGAACACCTCGCATGTGACCAATGTAATATATATGAACCGACCGCATAGTTCCGGGTCTCCCGGTTTGAGAATACGACGATAATTTGCAAAAATCAACACTTTGACTTAAAAACAAGCCGTTAAAGGGTGAAAACCCAAACCAGCCCCCAAACCACCCCGTAAGAGGCACGAACACCTCGCACGGGACCAACGTAACTTGTATGAACTGATCACGTAGTCGCGGGTCTCCCGGTTTGAGAATATGATGATAATTTGCAAAAATAACACTTAGAGTTAAAAACAGGCCGTTAAAGGGTGAAAATCCAAACTAGCCACCAAACGTCCTCGTAGGAGGCACGAACACCTCTCAGGGGACCAATGTAACTTGTAGGAACTGACCGTGTAGTCCCGAGTCTCTCGGTTTGAGAATATGAAGATAAAATGAAGAAATCAACACAAACTTAAAAATAAATCGTTAAAGGGTGAAAACCTAAACCAGCCACCAAACGACCCCATTAGAGGCACGAACAGCTCACATGGGACCAATGTAACTTGTACGAACTCACCGCGTAGTCGTGGGTCTCCCGGTTTAAGAATATGAAGATAATTTACAAAAATCAACACTTAGACTTAAAAACAAGTCTTCAGGGGTGAAAACCTAAACCAACGGCCAAACGTCCCCGTAAGAGGCACGAACACCTCGCACGGGACCAATGTAACTTGTAGAACCTGACCGCGCAGTCCCGGATCTCCCGGTTTGGGAATACAATGATAATTTTCAAAAATTAGCACTTACTTAAAAACAGGTTGTTAAAGGGTGAAAACCTAAACCATTCCCCAAACGTCCCCGTAGGAAGCACGAACACCTCGCACGGGACCAATGTAACTTCTAGGAACTGACCGTGTAGTCACGGGTCTCTCGGTTTGAGCATATGACGATAATTCACAATAATAACACTTAGACTTAAAAACAAGCCGTTAAAGGGTGAAAATCCAAATCAGCTACCAAACGATCCCGTAAGAGGCACGAACACCTCGCACGGGACCAATGTAACTTGTAGGAACTGATAGTGTAGTCCCACATCTCCCGGTTTGAGAATACGATGATAATTTGCAAAAATCAACACTTAGACTTAAAAATAGGTCGTTAAAGGGGGAAAACTAAACCAGCCCCCAAACGTCCCCGTAGGAGGCATGAACACCTCGCACGGGACCAATGTAACTTGTATGAACTGAGCGCGTAGTCACGGGTCTCTCGGTTTGATCATATGACAATAATTTATAAAAATAACACTTAGACTTAAAAATTAACCGTTAAAGGGTGAAAACCCAAACCAGCCCCCAAACGATCCCGTAAGAGGCACGAACACCTCGGACGGGACCAATGTAACTTGTAGGAATTGAACACGTAGTCCCGGGTCTTCCAGTTTGAGAATACGATGATAATTTATAAAAATCAACACTTGACTTAAAAACAGGTCGTTAAAGGGTGAAAACCTAAACCAGGCCCTAAACGTCCCAGTAGGAGGCACGAACACCTCGCACTGGACCAATATAACTTGTAGGAACTGACCACGTAGTCACGGGTCTCCCAATTTGAGAATATGACGATAATTTGCAAAAATAACAGTTAGACTTAAAAACAAGCCGTTAAAGGGTGAAACACCCAAACCAGTCCCCAAACGATCCCGTAAGAGGCACGAACACCTCGCACGGGACCAATGTAACATGTAGGAACTGACCGCATAGTCTTGGGTCTCCCGGTTTGAGAATACGATGATAATTTGCAAAAATAAACACTTAGACTTAAAAATAAGCCGTTAAAGGGTGAAAACCCAAACCAACCCCCAAACGACCTCGTAAGAGGCACGAACACCTCGCACGGGACTAATGTAACTTATAGGAACTAACCGCGTAGTCCCGGGTCTCTCAGTTTAAGAATATGACGATAATTTCCACTCCTATGTTTAATTTTTTAGTTTGAGTAAGTTTTTTTGTAAATTACTGGCTTACTAATATCGTATCTTTTATGTATCCTTTTTTTTTTGTAGGATAACATTTTATCATTGGCATTTAATTACGTGGAACACACAGAGAATTCAATGGTTTATAACAAGGGGTTTATACATGATTCTATTTTTTTGGGTTATGGCCGTGCGGGATTTTGTAGTTTTATTGTTAACTTTTATGGCCGTGCGGGCTTTTGTAAGTTAATTGTTATATTTTGTGGCCGTGCGCGCTTTATGTTAGGCAGGTTTTGTATTAGCAGGTTTTGGAATGTCCATAAAATAGAGGAAACTCTGTCCAATTTTTTTTGGGCTGTGAACTATTAAAGGCTTGTAATATTTTGAAGTTTGTATGTACATTAGTTTATCAACAACGTGCAATATTTTCAATTTGTGAATTTTCGTGCTTTCAAATAATGATTTTTTTTTCTTTTTATAAAATAATTTGGCTCAGTTCAAAACCGTGGCAAAAGTGTATCATATTTTGGCACGGTTTTGAACTGTGCCAAATTTTTATAAAAATGTGCTAAATCTGGCACAGTTAAAAACTGTGCCAAAAGTGTGCCAGAAATATCAAATTCTGGCATGGTTTAAAAGTGTGCCAGAAGTGTTCCTGTTTGGCCAAATTTTTGGCACGTTTTTTAGCTGTGCCAAATTTTTATGAAAATGTGCTAAATCTGGCACAGTTAAAAACTGTGCCAGAAATATCAAATTCTAGCACAGTTTAAAAGTGTGCCAGAAGTGTTCTTAGTTGGCCAAATCTGGCACACTTTTAAACCATGCCAGAAAATAATGGCCATTTTGGAACACCTGATTCTGGCACAGTTCAAAACTGAGCAATATTTGATCTGGCACAGTTTTAAACCGTGTCAGATTCCTATTTTTGGTGTAGTGTCAGCTACGCATCAGGGAGAAGGATGTGGCTAAGAATACTTTTCTGATGAGGTATGGGTCGTATGAATTCAATGTTATGCCATTTCGGCTAACCAACGCCCTAGCGGTATTTATGGACTTGATGAACAGAGTATTCAGAGAGTTCCTAGATCAGTTTATCATTGTCTTCATAGATGACATACTGATTTATTCCTGCACTGAGGAGGATCATGCCGAGCACTTACGTATGGTTCTACAGACCTTACGAGAGCATGAGTTGTACGCCACGTATGGGAAGTGGGAATTTTGGCAGCGGGAGGTACAGTTTTTGGGACACATTGTATCAGAGAGGGGGATATCCGTGGATCCTAGTAAAGTGTCATGGGTGAGGGAGTGGGGACAGCCCATGACACTGGCGGAGGTGCGGAGTTTTTTGGGATTAGCCGGGTACTACAGATGGTTTATTCGTGGATTCTCAAAGATTGCGGGTCCAATGATGAATTTGACTCGTAAGGGTCTGCCGTTTATTTGGGATGATGCATCTCAGTTGGCATTCGATGATCTGAAGGATAAACTGACTTCAGCACTGGTACTAGAACTTCCCGGGGCAGGGGTTGAGTACCTAGTTTATACCGACGCCTCCTTACAGGGGCTTGGGGGAGTACTCCAGCAGGAGGAACAGGCTATAGCTTTTGCTTCCCGGAAGATTAAGCCTCACGAGAAGAATTACCCCACCCACGACTTAGAGCTGGCAGCAGTCATGTTTGCACTTAGAATTTGGAGGCATTATTTATTGGGGGAAACAGTTTCGCCTATTTACAGACCACAAGTCACTGCAGTACTTGTTCACGCAAAAAGAGTTGAATATGCGTCAATGTAGGTGGCTTGAGTTTATAAAAGATTATCAGTTCGAGATACACTATCACCCGGGGAAGGCTAATGTAGTTGCAAATACGTTGAGTCGTAGGCCGGTAAATGAGACAGCCGAGGTGTGGAAAGCAAAATGGAAGGAACTGGGGCTCCAGGATGCCGTTTCTAAGTCCTTCATATCAGTTATGACCATCACACCGTAAATAGTGACGAGTATGGTTCAGGCACAGTTGACAGGTACTTTTTGCCAGTAAAGGATTAGACAACTTTTAGTCGATGGAGTCGAGTCATATTCGATAAGCTTCGAGGGCATTTTGTGCTTCAATGGGAGACTCATTGCTCCAGAGAAGGAGGTCCTTCGACATGTTGTGATGACAGAGTCACATGGGTCTCTATTTGCAATACATCCCGGTGGGAAAAAAATGTTCCAGGATATGAGGTGGAAGTATTGGTGGAGCGAAATGAAAAAAGATATCGCAGAGTTCGTATCTAAGTGTACCACTTGCCAGTTAGTGAAAGTGGACCGCCAGAGACCACAAGGTTTTCTTCAGTCATTGGAGATTCCTACATGGAAATGGGAAGGCATTTCCATGGAATTTATTACCGGCTTGCCCACTTCGCAGAGGGGGCACGATTCTATATGGGTTATAGAGGATCGGTTGACAAAAGTAGGCCACTTTTTGCCCATCAAGACAGACTACACAACGAGATAGTATGCTCAGCTATTTATTGCAGAGATAGTGAGGATGCATGGTGTGCCTCTTAATATCGTGTCGGATAGAGACAAGACGTTTGTATCTCACTTTTGGGAGAGCTTACAGGAGGCTATGGGCATCGAGTTATGGTTGAGTACGGCGTATCACCCGCAGACCGATGAGAAGACTGAGTGCACTAATCAGATGCTCGAGGATATGTTGCGCATGTGTGTCCTTGATTTTTATGGAGGAAGGGAGTAGTACCTTCCACTGGTGGAGTTTGATTATAATAACTCCTATCAGTTTAAGATTGGCATGGCCCCATTCGAGGCATTGTACGGTAGACCTTATCGTTCTTCGACTTGTTGGCTAGAGGTGGGGGATAATAAACTACTCGGTCCAGAGGTGATTCAGGACACATCGAGCAGAATCAATATGATTCGGGGTTGCATACGGGTAGCGCAGGATAGGTAGAAAAGTTATGTCGATGCTAAGTGGTCCTTAAGAGAGTTCTCCATAGGGGATCAGGCTTTGTTGAGAGTATCTTCGATGAAAGGGGTAATGAGATTTGGCAAAAAGGGGAAATTGGCTCCGAGATATGTAGGACCATTTCCTATTATCGAGAGTATCGAACCAGTGGAATATAGGCTTGGGTTGCCTAAACACTTGCATCGTATCCATGATGTGTTCCACATTTCGTCACTGAGGTGGTATCTTCGGGATGAGTTGGCACACACTCACATCGCGATTGAGGAGATTGAGTTACAGCCCGATAGTTCATATGAGGAGAGACCGGTGTCTATCCTAGATTATAGTGAGAGGAGGCTGAGGTCAAACGTAGTTCCACTTGTTCAGGTGCAGTGGCAGCATCACAATGTGGAGGACTCTACTTTGGAGCGTGAGGCAGATATGCGTGAGAAATATCCGGATTTATTCGTACCATTTATGCCTTATTTTTTGAATTTCGGTATGAAATTTAGTTATTAGGGGGAAGTATGTAATACCCCAAATTTTTGATGATTCAAATAATTATGGGAGTAATTCTTATAGTTGGATTAATTGAATTAAAATCTGAGAATTTAATTTTTAATTAATTTGAATTTAAAAATAAATATTAACTAGCGTGCCAAGGTTTAATACTTATTGATTTAATATTACCATGTGATATGTAATATGGAACTATGCACTTTAATAAATTGTTAAGAGGGAATAATACGACAGTTTGGTAATTTAAGTCTGACACGCGTGTGAGTCGTGTCAGGACTAATTGATTGAAATATGGAGACAAATTATTTTTATGTAACTCATATAGTGATTTTGAGTGCGCCGTTAAGTCTGGGAGGGTCGAAATAATCAGAAAACTCTACCCGGGTATTTTATTTGGACTCCGGAAGATTTTAGGCCAAATCGGCACCCCGTAGGGGTAGTTTTGTAATTTGGATTTTTGGAAAAATTAAATGGACGAAAATTAGAGAATAATTATATCAGCTACAGGAGTTCCATTAGGGTTAAGATATATAAAAATCAATAACGGCCACAGAGGGTATGAGGGAGAACCAATTTCCAAGAGAGAAGGCTCAATTAGCACCACCTTGCACGACCGTGACTACCAACGCGTAGATCGAGAAGAGAGGAATGCATCTATACCAACATCACCAAAGAATTCAGACCTTCGATTTAAGGCAAGTGTTTATTACTTTCTTTTTCTAGCAATAATCATACTCATGTTAGAGTAGGTATAATTAACCATTGACTTACAAGTTAATTGAGTGAAAATTTGAGTTTAAATGATGAATCGAGGTTGGGTTAATTAGTTGTTAATATTCCTTCATGTATGTAGAGGTTAAACTAAGAAATTGAATCATGTATTGATGAACGAATCTAAGTTGATTAGGTTCTTTAATTGAAATTCTGGAAACTAGGGTTCATTTGAATTAATTTGGGGGTTTTGTATAATTATGATGATTAATGACGAATTAAGGATCCTAGGATGTTAGGAATGACTTATAATCTGATATGTGTTTATGAGTATTGATGATGAGGTGCTAGGAATTGAGTTTTAGAGTTTTTTAGGTTTTAAAATGGTGAGAAACACTAAAAATCTGGGCAGGAAGACGAGCAGTGCAATCTCGAGCGAAGTCGTTCGAGCGAGATGGCATCTCACGAAGTCGCTCGAACGACACTTGGCAGTCATTCAAATGACATGCCATCAAGTTCGAGCGATAGAGGGAATTTTTGGGATTTTTCTTCGAGTCCAAATTTGGGTTTACTGGGTTTCTTGGAGTGAGAGAAAATGACCGATAGTAAACTAAAACAAAACAGAATTTCGAAAAAAGTATGTGAGACTTAATACTTAATTATTTCAGTATAGAGAAAATGTACCTTGGAGATTACGAGAGAGATAGTAATCTAAATATTTATACTATACGTAATGTTGAGATTTAAAATACGTATGAGAAGTATATATATAGGTTGGAGAAATACCTATAAATTATAATAGGATGTGTGTATGCCTATTACGTGATATAATTATTAAGAGCACTAATGAGTGATAACACGGGGGGTGCAAGAATCTTATTGTTAGGTGCACTACTGAGTGATAACTCGGGGTTGCAGGGATTCCATTGTTAAGTATACTAATGGGTGATAACCAGGGGGTACAAGATTATTGTTATAGGTGCACTAATGGATGATAATCCGGGGATGCAGTATTTTTATGGTTTGTTGCGCTAATGGGTCCTATCTCGGGGGTGTAGTATTAGAATATATATATATATATATATATATATATATATATATATAGGGAAGATGTGACTATATGTATATATACGTAAACTGGAGAATCATTCTACTGTGTATAGTTAGTAGAGATGAAAATGTTGATATATAAAATAAATCCTAAGAGTATAATTGATTTATTATGAAAACGAGAAAGCATATTAATTAGCTGTTTGACATAGGCTAATTTGAAAGCGTATTGTATGGGCGATACGGGTATACTACTGGTGAGTATAGGTACTATTAGAATGACTTCAGACTAGTTAGACTTGGTGGTATAACTAGGGGGGAGATTAGATGTACGTTAGGCGTGCACTATAGATGAGAGGTGAGAAGCTCATGTGAGAATTCGATAACTAACATGCGTATAAGACTTGTTTTAAGAACTGATTTTAAATACTTGCTAAATCATTTTTAAACCTTGGGCCCTGACCCGTTTATTGCATCTTTTCTCTCTTTTACTATATATATATTATTCCAGGTGCTCAACCGCAGGGGTACGAGAATTAGAGATTGGATTGTTAGACGTGCTACAACTATTGTGGAAGCTGTAGGTCCTTGCAGTAGACGTAATCTATTCTTTTCATTCAGTTTCTCTTAGACTTCCTATTTAGGAAATGTGTCGCCCTCTTCTAGTCTTTTATCAGAGATATTGTATTTAGTTCTTTTAAGGTTTGGAGTTTTGAACTGAGAGGTTTTACCCAGTCTTATTTAATTTCAGTATTAAATTCTTTTTTAGTACTTATTATTCCTATGTATGGTGAATGGTTTATAATTTACTTTTGAAATGTTGTGGTTAAATGGTTTTATTAAAAAGGGAAAATGTTTTGACACTTAGCTTAATTATATTATAGGTGATTAATATGGATTATATTATTTTCGACAGTGATGCTAAGAATGAACCGACCACATATCCTTGTTTAAAATTTTGTAAATGACCGATCACCCTATATTTAATTGGGCGGGGGTGTCACATTTTCGTGAAACAATAAACATTTTGTGTCGCGTGGTGTATAAGTTTCTCAATGAAAGTGAATATTTTCCAAACGCGAGGGTGCGTGTCATAAAGATTGTTTTAATGAGAATATTAAAATAATGGCAAAGTAACTTTAGCATGAGTTAATAAACGTTGAATAAATGAATATTTTCAAGAAAAGAAAGGTTTTTCCTAGAAACGATTAACCGTGTGCCGTAATGAAAAATAATATGATTTTAAAGAAAGATTATCCAAAATGACTATTGATGATGCTGAGATTTAGCACCACCGGATAAGTGATAGTGAGCTCAAACAGTAGCAGTTATGGCAGCCATAGAGATGTATAAGTGTATAAGTATGTAGAAGGGGATGAGTATAAGAGGAACTAAGACAATGATGTATAGTGGTTTAGCCAATTTGGCCTACATCCACTGTGAGTGTGTGATCCACTAAGTATGGGCACTAATGGCCTTGGATACAATGCACATAACCCTCTCTCTCTCTCTCTACTGTGTGTACAAGCAGAGTTTTAGCTAGGGCTACCGTTAATGGATCGATCCCCTATAGGGTTGTAGGTGACAAGTATATATAGGTCTTGGGGGGTGTAGTGTACCCCCCAAGTATGCATGGTGCATGTGAATCATGATCTAGCCAATCCCCTGCGGACACCTGTAGATGCCAAATGATGACATAATATTCCCTCACGTGAGGGTGTGATTTTGTTATAACGGTCTCCCCTGTGCCATGTCAGCCTCACGCGCACTGTTCCACGCGTCTCCCAAACCACGCGCTGTGATGATGTCACCCTCGGTCTATGAACCGAGGCCGAGGGCAAAGTTTCTTCCAGTAGTGAGGCTGGCCAAATTCTGGCCTCGTACTGTCGGCCCCTCGTAGGGTCGTCTGGAGAGTGGTGAAGGGTCGACCCCTCGTAGGGTCGGCTGGAGTCTGGCGAAGGGTCGGCCCCTCTGAGGGGTCGTATGGAGCCCGTTGAAGAGGGTCGGCCCCTCGTAGGGTCGGCTGGAGGTAATCCTCAGCCAGGTCGAGGATATAAGCGGGTATATCAATCACCCCCCAGCCCTTAGCCATAGGTGTTATTGAGATGGCTGAGGGATAGTGTTGTAAATGAGATACGTGTATGATCAGTTAGGTGAGTGACACCTGGGCAGATACTCATTGCTATTCCAGTTTCCAAGGCATGGCGGCTGCACACTTTTCTCGGGGCTTTGTACCCTAATGATGCCTTCCTCGTGGGCTGTGTCCTGCCTTGGTCAATGGGCCCACTCATTACTAAGGTATTTAAAAGATTTTTGAACTTTCTCGCTTCTTCTTCTCCTTCGCGCCCAAGCCTTCTCTCTCTAGACTTTTCCCAGTTTTCATCGCCATTTCTGCAGCCTTCAATCCTTCAAGCTTAGCGACTTGGGCAGTTCTTGCTCTCTCTTTATCAGGTAATCCTTCAGCGCTCTCTTTTTCCTTCATTTCTGTTTGCTTTTTAGGCTCGTAGGGCTGCATTTTCCTTAGGTTATCTCATAGCTTTTTCCGGTGTCTTCTCCGGCAACTGTTTCTTGAATGTTCTTGAGTGTTATTGAGTGAAAATCATCAATTCCCTTTTTAATCCAAAAGTCTAATTTGGTCAACTGCAAACTTGTTTGTAGTTAAGTTCCTCAAATTTCTCCAAGTGTAGGGTCTTCCCTTTTAATGCTTAGGAAGCTTTACAGTTTAGCGTCTGAATTCCCATCCTTGAGAGAAAAGCTCTTTGCAGAGATCAGACGAGTAGAGGAAGAGGAAGAGGAAGAGAGGAGACGAGGGGCCGACCCTAATTGGGTACGACCCATATTTCCCATTCCTCTTGCCACCATAAAACCATTTGAACCGTCTGAGTCCTGTGGGTCATCCCATCGTCCATCCGAGAGTCATTCAAGTGAGATGGACGAGAGAGCGTCATCGCCAAATGGCGCTGGTCCTTCCGGTAGGAGAGAGACATCTGACCTAAGCCCAGGCCGAGAGGCCGAGGGTATGGTCCCCTCCAAGGCTGTCCCTGTGACAACCCTGTCTCCCAATGCCTTCCAGGTGGCCTTTCCCCACGGTCACCCGGAAGATGGCGAGACTGAGGGAGAGGGGGTTAAGGACGAGGGCGATGATACAGATGACGAGGTTGATACCTCCCACGCCTCGTCCTTTATCTCCTCTGTTAGGGATCGCGACCTCCTGATATGGAGGCATGCCTATGGAGTGCCCCCCAGCATAACTATGAGGGTTCCCTCTGATTCTGAGAGGGTTTTTGATTGTGAAGAGGGAGAGGTTGCAGTTTATGAACAAATGTTCAAGGTTGGAGTCAGATTCCCTCTGCATCCTTCCATAATAGATATCCTGTCTTCCCTTGGAGTTACCCCCTCTCAACTTCTTCCCAATTCTTGGAGGACGATCCTGGGCTACATCTCCTTGTGGAAGAATGCCTTCACCGACGAGCCCTCGGCTGACCTATTTTTGGGCTGCTACAACATCACCTCTTCGTCCAAACAGCCTGGATATTATCATCTGGGGGCAAGGAGGTCTGAGAAGAAACTCTTCCATGTGGCACAAACTTCCAACCATGATTGGAAAAAGAGATTCTTCTTTATCTCTGGGAAGTGGGAGCCCACCGTCGATGGTCCGAGGGTCCCCAGGAAATGGTCTAACCCCTCCATGAAGGCCAGGTCAGACCCTGGACTTAGTCTGGAGGAGAAGGACATCGTTGATTACCTGAGAGGACGAGGGAGAGAGGGTGAACTTCTAAAATTTGAAGACCTAATGACCCCTCGGTTCCTCAAAGAAGCTGGTCTGAGGGTCGGCCCTCTGACTGAACTATGTGAGTTATACTGAACATTTTCCATTCTTTGCTTCTTTTGTTTTTTCAAGTGTTTCCTCTTTAGATCTGCATTTTTCTAACGTGTCGTTCTCTTATCAGGTCGTCCTGCAGGTATATCAGACTATCTTTGGGAAATGACTGCTCCCAGCTTATTATCAGGATTGGCAAAGAAGAAAGGAAAGGAGCCTCAGCAGGCTCCGAGGAAGACGAGGGCCACTGGGCCGACGGTGGTGGAGCCGACCACTGATAGTAATAAAAGGAAGGAGCCTGAGGCCCCTATTGACCCTCGGCCTGATTCTCGGACGAGGGCCAGGGTCGAAGCCTCTGAGGGGACGACCTCTTCATCCAGTATGGGGGCCTTCTGGTCTCAAAACCTGGCACATCTGAGGGCCGAGCCCTCATCACTCATTGCAAATTTGAGGGCAGCCAAGGCCTCAATGTTCTCTGCACCCTCGAAAGCTGACTACGAGTTCCTGTCCAAAATGCCCCCTGCCAAAGTGTACGACTATGGTTTGCAATCCCTTGCACAGGTAATGGTCTTGACCCACTTCTTTTAATTTAATTCTCACCAACTGTTTACTCGGACTCTTGACATGTGTTCATTTTTCTTATGCAGTCTGTGTGCTCTTTTACCTCGGCAACAAAATGGATGGCTGAGAACCAAGCAAAGTTCCATGAAGCCGAGAGGGCTATCCAACATAAGGCAGATCTTCAGTCGGAGCTTGACACTGCAAGGGCCGAGTTAGAAAGTACCAGGACTGAGCATGCAAGGATCCTGGACGAGCTGACAAGGCAGAACGACGAGGACATTAAGGCCAGGGACGAGGACATTAAGGCCAGGGACTTGCTTCTCAAGGAAAAGGACGAGGCCTTGGCCAACATGGAGGCCAAGTACGAGACTGATCTTGAAGCAACCACCAAAAAAGCTGAGGCCGACGCTGTTGAGGCTTATAAGATTTCAGACGAGTTTCAAGGCTTCGGCCTTAAGTACTTGGAGAGAGGAATCAGGACTGCCTGCCGATGGGTCTTCCTCAAGTTTGGCGACGTCGTGTCCTCGGTCCGTCCTTCTATTGAAGCAGTCAGACTGGACGACCCTATGATTGCCGAGGCTCTGAATTATGTTGAATCACAAGTGCAGGTTGAGGGGGTCGGCACATCTGAGGATCAGCCAGTTATGGTTGTTGAAGAGACCCCTTTGGTGGATGTTGAGGCTCTGCCCTCCGATATTGTCCCTTAGGGTGGCTGTCTGTAGCCCATACCCTCATAATGTACTTATCATTTTTGTGCTCTCTTTTCTAAAACACTCGAATATTTTTTATAACACTTTCATTAATACCATCTGGTCTCCTTTGATGTCTTCCATATTAGCTTCTTGCATGATTTGCTATTTTTGTTAGTCACTAACCTTTCCCTCGTCTTTTTTTAGGACAGTGGTGGGGTCGTCCCCTCCACTGGCCCTCATTATAGCCGAGGGTTCAACTTACCAAACTAATGGTTTTAATGAAGTCTACCCTCATCTTTCTTGAGGACAGTGGTGGGGTCGTCCCCTCCACTGGCCCCCATTATAGCCGAGGGTTCGATCTTACCAAATAAATTATTTTAATGAAGTCTACCCTCGTCTTTCTTGAGGACAGTGGTGGGGTCGTCCCCTCCACTGGCCCTCATTATAGCCGAGGGTTCAACTTACCAAATTAATGGTTTTAATGAAGTCTACCCTCGTCTTTCTTGAGGACAGTGGTGGGGTCGTCCCCTCCACTGGCCCTCATTATAGCCGAGGGTTCAAATTACCAAATAAATTATTTTAATGAAGTCTACCCCCGTCTTTCTTGAGGACAGTGGTGGGGTCGTCCCCTCCACTGGCCCTCATTATAGCCGAGGGTTCAACTTACCAAATAAATTGTTTTAATGAAGTCTACCCTCGTCTTTCTTGAGGACAGTGGTGGGGTCGTCCCCTCCACTGGCCCTCATTATAGCCGAGGGTTCAACTTACCAAATTAATGGTTTTAATGAAGTCTACCCTTGTCTTTCTTGAGGACAGTGGTGGGGTCGTCCCCTCCACTGGCCCTCATTATAGCCGAGGGTTCAACTTACCAAATTAATGGTTTTAATGAAGTCTACCCTCATCTTTCTTGAGGACAGTGGTGGGGTCGTCCCCTCCACTGGCCCTCATTATAGCCGATGGTTCAACTTACCAAATTAATGGTTTTAATGAAGTCTACCCTCGTCTTTCTTGAGGACAGTGGTGGGGTCGTCCCCTCTACTGGCCCTCATTATAGCCGAGGTTCAACTTACCAAATTAATGGTTTTTAACAGAATCTACCCTCGTCTTTTTTGAGAACAGTAGTGGGGTCGTCCCCTCCACTGGTCCTCATTATAGCCGAAGGTGGTTCTCTGTAAACGTTTCCATGCGTGCTAGAACTAACATCCACAGGATGAGGGAAACACTGATATTTCTCATTAATTTTCAGTGTTCTGTTGGAGCAACTCTCATTACAATTATAGTCTTTCAAGACCTTACAACACTACTGATAGTATTTCTTCAAATGATTTGCATTCCAGAGGTTGGAAAAAGGTTCCCCTTCTACGTTTTCTAGTCTATAGGTCCCAAGGACAACTTCATCGATGACCCTATATGGGCCATGCGAATTAGGATGGAGCTTGTTGGGCTTTTACCAAGTCTTCTTGAGGACCAAGTCCCCCACTGCGATAGGCCTCTGTTTCACCCTCTGATTGTAGAACCTTGCGGTCCTCTACTGGTAGGCGGCCTGCCTTATCTCAGCGTCCTCCTTCCTTTCCTCAATCAGGTCCAAGTCGAGTCTCCTCTCTTCCGCATTTTTCTGGGGGTCATACACCTGGACTCTATGCGTAGGAAACTCAATCTCGGTGGGGATGACGACTTCTGATCCATAAGCTAGCATGAATGGGGTCTCTCCGGTAGAGGTCCTCACTGTCGTCCTGTATGCTCATAGCACGGCATATAACTCCTCGACCCATCTTCCTTTTGCCTCCTCAAGCCTCTTCTTGATTCCATCTAGGATTGTCCTGTTTGTAACCTCTGCTTGCCCATTGGCCTGAGGTCGGCCAGGGGTGGAGAAAAATTGTTTGATACTCACCCTTTCACAGTACTTCTGTAGAGAGGTATTCTTGAACTGAGTCCCGTTATCCGATATGAGGGTGTTAGGGAGACCATATCTGCATATAATATTTTTCCAGATGAACTGGAAGGTCTTCTGCTCTGTGATCGTCACCATCGGCTCCGCTTCCAACCATTTTGAAAAAATAGTCAATGGCTACGATGAGAAATTGATAGTTATTGATGGCCCTAGGCAAGGGTCCTACTAGGTCGATCCCCCACACTGGAAATGGCCATGGGGATGTAATGGAAATAAGAGGCTGATGGGGCTGGTGAGGGATGGTGGCAAATATTTGACATTTGTCGCACTTTTTTACATATGCCGCTGCGTTTTTCCCCAAGGTCGGCCACCAGTACCCCTGGGTGACCACCCTCTTCGCTAAGGATCTGCCCCCGATGTGGCTTGATCACGATCCTTCGTGCACATCTTGCAAAATGGAAGGGACTTCTGAGGGATGCACACACCTAAGTAAGGGGAGCAAATACCCCTTTTTGTACAAGGTGTCTCCGATGACAGTGAATTTTGCAGCCCTGTGCCTCAGCTTCTTCCTTTCTTTCCTTGCTTCTGGCATGTCACCCTCTTTAATGTATCTGATCAGAGGGTTCATCCACGAAGCTTCCTGAGAAACATTTATGCAGCCAAGTGTTCCCTCGGCGTCTTCAATAGTTGGCTGAAGCAAAATTTCTACTGGGACCGTCCTCCTGATGTCTGTCCTAGTTGTCGAGGCCAACCTCGCAAGAGCATCAACACGGCCATTGTCGAGCCTAAGTATCCTCTTTAATTTCACTTCTCTGAAGTCCTTCAGTAATGACCTTACCTTCTCAAGGTACCTAGCCATCATCTCGTCCTTAGCCTCGTAGGCTCCTAGTATCTGATTCACTACAACCTTGAATCACTATGGACCAAAATCTGGCCGAAACTAAGAGACTTGGACAAGGAGAGGCCTGCTACTAAGGCCTCATATTCAGCCTCATTGTTGGAGGCTTTAAAGTTGAACCTCAGGGCGTACTCAATATCTGTGCCGTCGGGTGCTGATACTATTAACCCAGCTCCGCTCCCGCTTTCGTAAGAGGACCCATCGACGAAAAGACTCCACACGGTGCATTCTTCTGAGAAACTTCCCTCGGAGAGGAATCCCTGTCTAAAGATGTATCTTCCCTCTTCGTTTTCAGCCGCTTTCCTTCTAGCGGCGCTTGTCTCAGCCCTATCTGCGGGTGTGCCAGTGGGTCTGTCTTGCTGTGTATCTGTCTTCCCGAGGGTCTCACCATCGGCTTCATTATCTTCCCAAGTGAACTCAGCCACGAAGTTTGCCAATGCCTGCCCCTTAATGGCCGTCCTAGGCTGATACACAATGTCAAACTCCCCCAGCTCTATAGCCCAGGCCATCAACCTACCTGATTTTTATGGCTTGTGTAGGACCTTCCTAAGAGGAGAGTCAGTGAGGATGACCATTGTATGGGACTGGAAGTACGGCTTCATCTTCCTCGAGGCATAGATCAAGGCGTAGGCCAACTTCTCCATCCTCGGGTATCTTTGCTCTGCCCCCTGGAGTGCCTTGCTGTTAAAATACACAGGCTTCTGTATCCCGTCTTCGTCTCTCACAATGGCTGCACCGATGGCCGACTCTGAGACGGCGAGGTACACATAAAGTCGTTCACCCTGCATGGGTCGTGATAGCAGCAAGGGAGACCCTAAGTATGACTTTAGGTCCCTGAAAGCCCCATCACACTCTTCACTCCATTCGAAGGCCTTCCTAAGGATCTTGAAGAATTTCAAGCACTTGTTTGTGGCCCTAGACACGAACCTGTTCAAGGCAGCAACTCTCCCTGTGAGCCTCTGAACGTCTTTAATGGACTTGGGGGTCTTCATTTCAACAAGGGCCTTTATCATTTTAGGATTGGCCTCGATGCCTCTTTGATTGACAATAAACCCCAAGAACTTCCCTTCTCCGACCCTGAAGACACACTTGGCCGGATTAAGCTTCATCTTGTATTTGTCCATCATATTAAAGGTCCTATCCAGGTCTGCCACATGGTCCTCTGCCTTCAAACTCTTGGTCAGCATGTCATCCACGTAGACCTCCATAGACTTCCCAATTTGGTCTTCAAACATTTTATTTACGAGGCACTGGTACGTTTCCCCCGTATTTTTTAGGCCAAAGGGCATGACCCTGTAACAGTATGTCCCCTTGTCGGTGATGAAGGTTGTCTTCTTCGAGTCTTCAGGGTTCATGAAGATCTGGTTATACCCTGAATAGGCATCCATGAAGCTCATGAGCTCATGGCATGCGGTAGCGTCTACCATTTGGTCAATGCGGGGGAGAGGGAAGCTGTCTTTGGGATAGTGCTTGTTGAGGTCTGTGAAGTCCACGCACATTCTCCACTTCCCGTTGGCCTTTGGGACAATGACTGCATTGGACAACCATTTAGGGTAGATGACCTCTCTGATAAATTCAGCGTCTTCTAATTTTTTGACCTCGTCCCTAATGACCTCATATTTTTCTCTGGAATAAATTCTCCTCGTCTGCTTCACCGGCTTCGCTCCCTCTATCACATTGAGCTTGTGGCACATGATTTCAGGGTCAATCCCTGGCATATCTACATGACTCCATGCGAAGACGCTTCGCCTTCTCCTCAACAGTTTAACGAGGTCTTACTTGATATTGGGCTTCAGAGACTTGCCGACTTGGACGGTTTTTTCCGTGTCATCCTCGTCGAGGATGATGGTTTCTACCTCTTCCACGGCCTCTCCTTTCTTCAACTTCGTCTCATCCCTGGGGTCTAGGGTATCAATATTGTAAGTGGTCGTAGCCCTCTTGAGTGTCTCCTTTTCTTCAGCGGAGTTGTAGTAACATTCTCGCGCTGTCGTCTGGTCTCCCTGAACTTCCCCCACCCCGTAAGGGGTAGGAAATTTAATCATCTGATGGACCGTAGACGGCACAGCTTCAAACTCCTTGAGAGACACACGCCCCAGTATGATGTTGTAGGCCGAAAACACCTGCTCGTCCATCACAAAGAAACTGACCTTCTTGGTGAGCCATCTCAGCCACTCGTCCCCCATCCTCACATCGGCCTCATATACCCCGAGGGGATGAACCTTTTCCCCACTGAACCCAATCAATGGATGATGGTAGGGGACGAGTCTAGCACGGCTGAGACCCAAGTCTTTGAAGCATGGCTAAAACATCACATCTGCAGAGCTACCCCCATCTACCAAGATCCTCGGCACCTCGCATCCGTGCACCCTGGTAGTGATGACGAGAGGGTCATCATGTGGGGCTAAGAGACCTTTGAAGTCCATTATTGAAAATCCCACTATCAGTGTGTCCATATCAACCTTCTTCCTCTTTTCTGACTTGACCTCCAGGGAGGTTGCGTGTACCATCTTCGTGACTGCCTTGGCCTCAACCACATGGGCCTTCCTATCGGCGACCTCAGATCCTCCTCCTGCAAGACCCCTGGAGATCATTCCCACTCCGAGCGAGATCATATTAAGCCTCTTGACAGGGCCGTGGTCATCTCTCGGCGGGAGGTTAGGGTCGTCCCCTCTTTTTTGAGGACCTTCTCTGCATGCATCGCCTCGCTTCTTTCTGGGGTCGTCCCCTCGGCCCCTCTTGAAGGCACCTTTGTCGACGTACTTTTTGAGCTTCCCTTCCTTCAGCATCTTCTCAATCTCATCTTTCAGAGCAAAGCATTTGTCCGTTACGTGGCCGTGGTCTTGGTGAAATTCACACCACAGGTTCTTATTCCTCTTGCCGGGGGCTGCCCTCAGCTTCTCAGGCCACTTCAGGGACCGATCACTTTTTATCTCATTGAGAATCTGTTCACAGCTGACCGTCAGAGGGGTGTACCCAGCGAACTTGTCATCCGTGGACCTCTTCTTCCCCTCTTTGTTCTTCTTAGGGTATTTACTCCCACTAGCACCTCCTCTTTTGTCTTCATATTTTGCAGCCATCGCCTCTTCGGCGTTCATCACCTTTCCTGCTGTCGACAACAGTTCAGCCATCGTCCTCGGAGGGTCTTCAGCAAGCTTCCATAACAGCTTCCCCTTTTGGAGCCCTCCAATCAGGGCTGTCATAGTTATGCTCTCCTCATAGTCTTCCACCTCCAGCTTCTCCTTATTGAATCTGGCTATGTAGTCCCTCAGACTCTCACTCTTACCCTGCTTAACATAGAGCAGGTGGGTGGTCTTCTTCTGTGGCCTTACCCCAAAGCAGAAGCTATGGATGAGCAGGTCTGCCAACTGCTTGAAGTTTTCAATGGAATTTTTTGGAAGAGACGTGTACCAGGCATGCGCAGCCCCTGTCAAGGTACCAGAGAAGGCACGACACCTCATCTCATCTGAGATAGAGTATATGTCTGCTACTGACTGATACATCTCCATGTGGTGGACGGGGTTGGTGCTCCCGTCACACCTTGGGGTGACTACGGGTGGCTTGAATTTTGACGGCGTGGGGAAGTTGACTATCTTTGCCACAAAGGGTGAGCCTATGTTGTACCCCCTCTGAAGAGGGTCTCGGCTCTTCAGTATATCACCGATCTTATCCTCTAACCGCTGGATTGAGTTATTCCAGGGCCTCACAGGGTCGGCCTGGCCGATGTTATCCCCTGCTGCCTCTCCGAGGTGGACGGAGGGTTCTGCTGCTGCAGGCCTGTGTCGGCTGTTCACTTCCCTTTGGCCGTCATCTCGTCCTCTAGGTCGGCCATCTGCTACCTCCCTCCTGGATCTCGAAGCACTTCTTGGCCTGGACAACTGTTCCCGCAGGTCATTTACTGGGCCTAGCCTCTCAAAGGCCGACCCCCTGCTCAAGCGATCAAAAGACGAGCCCCTCGGGCGATCATCAGGGTTTGGCCTCCCGCACTTTCCTCTACTGTCCTGGAGAGGTCGTACAGTATTGTTGGAAACCTCATAGGGTTCCCAGCACTCTATAGGGGCCTCCTCTCCCTCCGGATCATCATACCTGTCCTCAGGGCAAGGGTTTCCTTACCTCCCCAGGCGTAGACGCCGGGGGTCAGCAACATCCCTACGCCGCTGAGGGGGTGGCAGGTCTTTGCGTGGTGCCTGGGGTGGTCCCCTGGCCTCATGGTGTCCTGGAGCTGCTGCCGGAGTAATCATCTCAGGTGAAACTCCTGGTGCCCTTAGTATGTTCTGGCTTAGAGCTGTGAACTGCTCCTGCATCATCCGCTGGCTTGCTGCCAGAGACTTTAAGGCTGCCGCTACATCAGCCATCTCGGACTGAGGCGGCGGCTGACTGGAACTGGGTCTTCCCCCCTCATCTGGCGGGGGAAGTGGTGGCGGTGGCATCTCAGGTTCCATGTGCTTGAGCTATGAGAAGTTGAACTGAATAAAAGACTGGTGAGCTTGGGACCTTAGTGGGTCTCTTTCAATGGTGAAACACCTCCTCTCAGGGGGAGTGTTGGTTCACCACCAGAGTGCCCAGTGAGGTCAAGCTGTACAAAGGAAGAGATGTCTTCTCGTTCCCACAGACGGCGCCAAACTGATGATGCTGAGATTTAGCACCACCGAATAAGTGATAGTGAGCTCAAACAGTAGCAGCTATGGCAGCCATAGAGATGTATAAGTGTATAAGTATGTAGAAGGGGATGAGTATAAGAGGAACTAAGACAATGATGTATAGTGGTTCAGCCAATTTGGCCTACATCCACTGTGAGTGTGTGATCCACTAAGTATGGGCACTAATCGCCTTGTATACAATGCACATAACCCTCTCTCTCTCTCTCTACTGTGTGTACAAGCAGAGTTTTAGCTAGGGCTACCGTTAATGGATCGATCCCCTATAGGGTTGTAGGTGAGAAGTATATATAGGTCTTGGGGGGTGTAGTGTACCCCCCAAGTATGCATAGTGCATGTGAATCATAATCTAGCCAATCCCCTGTGGACACCTGTAGATGACAAATGATGACATAATATTCCCTCACGTGAGGGTGTGATTTTGTTATAACGGTCTCCCCTGTGCCATGTCAGCCTCACGCGCACTGTTCCACTCGTCTCCCAAATCACGCGCTGTGATGATGTCACCCTCGGCCTATGAGCCGAGGCCAAGGGCAAAGTTTCTTCCAGTAGTGAGGCTGGCCAAATTATGGCCTCGTACTGTCGGCCCCTCGTAGGGTCGTCTGGAGAGTGGTGAAGGGTCGGCCCCTCGTAGGGTCGGCTGGAGGTAATCCTCAGCCAGGTCGAGGATATAAGCGGGTATATCAACTATTTTGGGAAAGAAAAAGAGGATGAACGGGGATAAATAATATTTTTGGAATAAAATGGTTTAATACATCGGAGCATGTATTTTCAAAAATATATATATGTAGATATATACTTATTTTCATGAGCATATAGCGAGTGAGTATCGTTTTCTGCCGTTCGTTTCAATGTTGCATTTGTATAAATCCCACTGAGCCTTTCGCTCATTCCTTCCTCTTTATTATGACAGGTTATATGTGGTTTCGTACTTTGAGAGCGTTATATAGGTAATATTTACTTGCATTAACGTTAGTATCTCTGTTTACTTGGCCTTGGGGGCACTTAACTTAGGTCCCAAATGTAGTTTATTTTATATTAGAATCGCATGCTCAGCAAAGCATAATCTTATTTAATAATAAAGCTGGAATAGTCACATTATTTAGGTTGTTCATTGCACCCCACACTTGACACTCGAATCGGATCAAGGTCGATCCTATAATAACCCTTAAATTCGGTTCGGGGCATCACACATTCATTAATGCCCTGCTGTGGAATCTACCAACTGATCTATTTGGGGCATTGGAAAACTATCATTTGGAAAGTGTCTATTAAGGTTAATAAAATCAATGCAGACCCTCCATTTGTCTCTTTTCTTCCTGACAACAACAATGTTCGAGACCCATTCTAGAAATTGGACTTCTCTAATCGGCCTAGCGTGAAATAGGTTGTAAACCTCAGCTTCTACCGCCCTTACCTTTTTTGGAGCCAACTTTCTTGGTTTCTATTTGACCAGATTAGGGATTGGTTCCATATGCAGTTGGTGGCAGGAAATCTCTGGGTTTATAACTGGGAGATCATAAGGCTGCCAATGGAAATGTCTTCGTTTGCTATGAGGAAGTGGGCAAGTTGTTCTGCTTCATCTTGGGGAAACTCCAATCCGATGAGGAATATCTTCTCTGGCTGTGAAGCATCTAGAGGAACGAAAATTAGTTCCTCTAACATTCGTTCGACAGGGGCCAATCAAGTTTATACGAACCTTGGCCGAACTCCATTTCATTTTTACTTGGGCTTATTTACCTCAGAATTGTCTTTTCTTTGATTGCTCTTGGTTTGAGACTATTTTATCTTAATTTAAAAACTAAAACAGTTTCGTACCACTACTTGATCTCTTCTGATTTCTATCACCCTTTGGTTTGTCACAAACTTGAGTTTTTGATGAAGCGACGAGGGAACGATTATCATGTCATGAAGTTACCCTTTGCCTAGTATGGCATTGTAGGGTGACTCTGGATAGATTACACGGAACTTAAACTCCTTATTAGATTGGCCTATTTCAACTGGAAACTTAATTTTCTCTATAGGTAACTCTATATCCCCATTAAAGCCGATCATTGGGCCGACTTTAATATCCAGATCCATAAAACGATATCCATGCTTGTAAAGTATAATTAGGTACATGATTTCAGATGAGATTCCTCAGTTTATCAGTACTCTTCTCACGTCAAAGTTAATAATTCACAAGGTGAGCACCAGGGCATCTTCGTGGGGCATATTTATACTGACTTGATCATCGTCGGTGAAGATAATAGTGCAGTTAGTATCCATGTCATTTCTTTCCCTCTTGATTAGGATCGGTTTAGATGGATATACCTAAAATGCTTGTTGAATGCTGGCTGCTACCCTCATTTTTTTCCTTAGTTTCTTGCCAGTATGTTGGACCGGGTTGGTGTAGCCGTGGATGACGGTGACCAATTCTACTAGTGGAAGATCTTTCTCGATTTTTCAGGATTGCGTTAATCTTAGTAACTACCTTTGGTTTCATTGTGCTAATGTATTCCTTGAGATGCCCCACTTGGACAAGTTATTCCAATTTTTTATACATTTTGCAATCTTTTGTGAGGTACCCGTGGTCCTGGTGGTAGCTGTATCTGAGAGTGGTGTCCCTAGAATTTGGATCACCGAACATCGTGGGAGGCCTCTTGAAGAAAGGCTTGTCTTCGATCTAATGAATGAGCCTAAAAATAGTCTACTTGAAGACTATTTACAACACCTTATAACTGCTCTCGCTGGCCTAAGACTTGGACTAACTTCTGGAAGCATCATTATTGGATCACTTCGTAGCCGACGATGGTTGGTTTCCTCCTCGAGGGAATTTCTTCGACTCTTTCTTCTTTGGTCAATTGGGGAGGCTGTATTGGATAGTTGGTCTTCTACCCTTGCGTATTTTTCAACGCAGGACATAAGATTGTCTATTGAAGAAGTCTGATTCTTTGTCAAAGACTGGTAGAGATCATCTGACCGCTCCCTCCCGAACTTGAAGGAAGCGATGGCTAGTTGCTCGCTGTAATCGTCAATTTTGTTGCATAATCACAGTACCTCTGAGCATACTTCCTGAGAGCTTCTCTTTTATTCATCATGAGAGAGATTGGTGAATTTACCTCCTTTAGCACCTTGCTGCTTGTGATAAACCTGGATGTGAAATGCTTAGTAAGCTCTTTAAAGGTGGAGATTGATCTGGGAGACAATTTCTCAAACCACTTCAGGCCGATCTCTCCTAGGGTTGATAGGAATACCCTTCACATCAAAGCATCATTATGGCT
Source organism: Sambucus nigra (assembly GCA_949130495.1). Classification (NCBI taxonomy): domain Eukaryota; kingdom Viridiplantae; phylum Streptophyta; class Magnoliopsida; order Dipsacales; family Adoxaceae; genus Sambucus; species Sambucus nigra. Next base: position 372,359,863 of record OX422208.1, on the reverse strand, counting down.
CCAAAGGGTCATGGTCTACCGGTAGTGCCTAATGTGATGGGCTGGGTCTGTCTTTCCTTCGTACGTTATGACTTTTTGCATGGAGAAATTCCTTTGAGGTTCGAAGGATTGTATATGCTCAGTTAATGGTGAGGTTGTACCATGTCTCAGTGCTTTCCTGTCCAGGTCCTTAGGGCTCCTGGTGAGATTTATGTTCGTCCTTCCTTTTAACAAGCTGCTGATGAGTTCTCTCAGTTCGTCTATCTTTACTTGATTCAACTGTGGTCCAACATGATATGGCCTATTACTCTATGCCGACTTCGTCTGAGGAGGTTGGTGATGCCTATGGTTGATGTAATTCCTTTCAGGTGAGCGATCACGTCGGTGATAGCGAGGGATCATACGTGGACTTCTTGAATAAGAATCCCTTTTCAGGTCAATTTTCTGGGGAATGAGGTTCCCTCCTGTGGTGAGGCCCTATACGCAAATCTGAGGTATCACCCTTTGAGTGTTATGATGGTTGTCGAGGTCACCTCTTGTCCTGATGTCGAGTATATGTATTTGAGGTATCACCCTATGACTTTTGGGATAGCTGTCTCTTCAGTCAGGTGATCTCTTAGTCACGACTGTTTAACTTCTCTTCATAGATACTCGCTAAACAAAAGATAATTTTTCCTCCTGCTCGGTTGATCGACAACGTTCAATACTACCAATTAGGTCCAGATATGCCAGGTGATCGTCCTCTGGATCCTGGTGGTTGTTGGAGAGGAGGCAATCACATAGGATTGTGTTCCCTCCTTACGATGCGTATTTCGTACTGTACGCGACTTCTTGTATGAGTGGGGTGAGATTGATCTACACTCATGGTGAAGTTTTTATCTTTCTTGACGTTGACAATGGTGAGGGATTCGTTTCACACTAATGGTGCCAAATTATAGGAGATTCTTCTCATAATAATTATTGGAATTGAAGCAATGCTCTCAAAGGATTATGAATACAGAAAAAGAAAAAGAGAAAACTGTGTACGTGGTATGACCATGAGATGGGCCTACGTCCACGGGGGTAAAGGGGGAGTTTTTTTATTATAAAAATGGGATGGCAATAATCGGATTACTGGTATTACTAGCTGAGAGTCCAGGCTATTGCATGTTGGTTACAATTACCCTCTAATGTAGGCTAGATCGCCCCTATTTATAGATTTAGCATCCCACGCTTATGGGTTTCTTCATGATTATCTCTATTTGTTACAGTCTTGTAAGATTTGGTCATATTTAAAGTATCATAACCTGATTACTCTGTATGCCCTCCTTTTGCGACTTGCCACGTGTTCGGCTACTTGGTTTAGGCCACATGGGCTTAGTTAATCTTTATCTCTTCAAGACCAGTACGTAAAAGCCCCTTGTATTAAGCCTCAAAACATTTATTTTATGATGCTTTATCATCTTCCAAATAATATTAAACAAATCAATCTATTTGTGTCATTCTTTTGTTGAAATATGCCATAAATTGAATAAGATGTGGGTCCCACAGTAAGATTCAGGCAATCTAACGACTAGAATCATCTTAGACAAAATATTTTTTTTCAAAAGTACATAAGGTTGTCGAAATTATTTTATATAATTTTTCATGGAAAAATTTCTTGTATTTTATTGCAAGGTTCTTTTTATGTGGGTGGGATTTTCCAAGCTTACTTGTTGAAAAATTTAAATAACTATAAGGGAGGATTTTCTACACTACACCTTAATTTTGATCTTCCCTTTCATCACATGTTTTTCCATTTTCCATTTGTAAAACTAAGAAGTGCAATTTTTTTATGTACATGTATACTGATACATCAAGGGTGAGGAGCAGTGGCGGATCCAGACGATTGTTTTTGGGTTATTTCTAATTTTAAATAAATTATAGCTTTATAATGCTGAAACAATTACTCTCAATCAGTATCAATAATATCTAATTAATTTCTCTATGACTTCCTATTTAAAAAATACCATATATTTTAGACTACATATATCACTACATATTTAAATTAAACATTGAACAACTTCACATACAAAAGACTAAACTACACAACTCCACGTACATAAAATTTCTATCTCATACAAAAAATATATAAATACATAAAAATAATACCAAAAACCCCTATATATATATATATATTTTTTTTTAAATTCAACCCTGGCCACCGGCCCCTTGGGCCCTATGTAGCTCCGCTATTGGTGAGGAGTAAGATGGTGTATGCTAGTTCCAAGGATAGGTCTAAGAGAGAACTGGATGGCATTAAAGTTGAACTGCAAAGCAACAGATCCTAGTGACATGAGCCTTGACTTTGTTAAATCTAGAGCCTTGTAAACTTACTGATTCCACTTCGATTCCCGGGGGTTGATAGTAATTGAACCCTTTTGTCCTTTTAACCGAGTTAATCATGACACAATAATACAATACTCATACATAGTAACACTGAGACTTCTCTGACTCTCAGAACACCTTTTTTTTAGAACAGGAATAAAACAGATGCATTATTATAAATGGGATACATTGTTGATGAGAAAACTCACTACAAAAGTAGGAGCTTCCTCAAATCAAACTAAAGACCCATCAACATATTTGGCGTTTTGAGCCAGATAATGGGTATGAACATTTCCTTGCCTCTTTACAAAAGAAAAGGTAATGTTGGAACCTGCTGCCCTGTAACTTTTGATTGTCTCAGTGATATTGCTGACCTCGGACCAGCATTCTTCCTTTACTTGCAGTCTAGAAATGACAAAGATCCAATCTCCTTAAAGAATAAAATGTTAATAATTATTGTAAATTGCAAAATCAGTCGCTATGAGAGCTGCTTTGGACTCGACAACTTTTGCTCCCATTGTGTGCTTTATACGCTGAGGTAAACCACCTAAGAAATTATCGCTACTATCTCGGATTACCACCCCCACCCCAATGGAATGATTCTCCTTGAAAGTTGTTGCGTCAAAGTTCACACTTTCAGTTGGTTTTCCGGCAGTTTGGACCACTGTGTCGGCTTCATTACATTTTGGAGGGAGGATTCGTTGATGGCCTCCGTCATTGTTTGTTGAAACTGTTGGTGCACCAGTGAGGCTATGGCCACCACCAGTTTTGCATGCAAATGAGCCTCTCCATGATACACTTTGCTTCTGTGATTCCAAAGAGACCACGCCAGTGTGCACACAAAAATCAATGTGATCGCTTGACAGGCTATCAGCGAACATCTGTAGACATACTCACACATCCCGTTCCTTTCCCGGAGTCAAATTCATATCCAATGCAGACAACCTCCATGCCTCCTTTTCTGTTAAGCAGTCCTTGATTATGTGAATAGCCTCGTCCCAGCCTTTAGAAAATATGCAACATGTTTCCTTGACCTTACTTTTCCTCTTTAAAATATTGTCCGAAGTGGGGAAAGAGTTAGACCATGCGTGAAACAAAAAATGTTTTATTTTATTTGGGATGTTTCCCCTCGACATTATATTCTAATTTGTTGAATTCCTCGAAGAAGATGGGAGCAAATATCTTTATATGCCAATATGGGAAGAACACTATTTTTTAATAGAAATCAATGTTTCTACACATTTGAAATTACAGAACTCACTTATTTATACTATTCCAAATCTATACTGATATTATAAATGCCCTACAAGAGATATGTCTCCTCTCCAACTAGCCTATGTACGTGTCATACCTCTTATTGATTTCCATTGCCTTCGACCCCATTTCTTTCTCAACCATCACTTGACATCCTCTACGTTTATAATTTTTTAGGTCCTTTCATCTTCAAAAGATGCTTCCTCTTCCCGTCCTTTCCTATTTCCTTCATTCCACTTCTCCTCTCCGGATACTTGATAAATGTGTTGTTCTATCAATGATGCTACGCTCTTCTCTGCAACTAAAACCACAACCAGAGAGACAAACAACTTCACACACAAAGCACCGAATCAAATATACAAAGAGAAACTGAAAACAACATTCAGACCACTAAGCTCAGTGTAATGTTAATCGATTTTTATATTATTTCATAACTTCTTTTTTATCATTTTGCTGGATCAATTGGATTATTTTTTAACAACATTGTTGTTGTTTATAGTGTCTTGTATAGTCCCTTTTCTACTTATATTTTGGTATTATATGGATCAGGTCAAATTGAGAAAATGCAAGCTTCAACATTTGGTGTGAGAGGGAACTTAGGTTTTGACATTAAAAAGCGTAGGGTTTGGGGAGGTTTTGGTGAATTGAGGAAGAGAAGTTCAGTTTTGAACAACCTCTGCATGACAGAAAGGGAGTCTTGCTTTGGAATGAGCCTCCGTTCGACTTATGTTGGGGTTGAGCATGGCCGCGTGTTTCCCTGGGCTAAACCAGTAAAAGCTCAAGCCACTACAAGAAAATGTATGATTCACGACACTTATTTTACGACATTTAATAAATAAGTGTCATGAAAAACCTATAAGACGATTCTTTAATTATAAGTGTCGTAAAAAAATCACTGTGACTATCATTCACGACACCCAATACACTATCATATAAGACAACACATTTTGAGTAGTCGTATTGTTTTAACGACATTTTTATTTGATTATTCGTCAAATTGTTTTCAACGACTAAGCTCAGCTGCAGTTAAAAGTGATTACACGACTATTTTGATGGTGTTGTGGAAGTTAATAATGTTTTGCCCAAATTATTAGCGGGAACTTTCTAACTTTAAGCGGGTAGTATTTTTTCAACCGAAACTTGCGGTTTTGCCCTAGCTCATGACTTTTGAGTTTCTCTCTCCCTTTCTTCCTTACCCCCAATCCCCATAATTTTAACCTCTCGTCTTCCACCATATGCTAAAATCAACTTCCGCTCATTCCAAGCGCGTCCTAAATTTGGATTTCAAGGAATGAAATCTTGCCCGTCCATGTCAATATCTCGGTAAGTGTTAATGTTTGAGTTTTTGTGTTTTACTATCTATTAGGGTTTGGACCTTCAACTGTCCATTCGTTTGAAATTTGTAGGAAACTGCAATGTTAGTTAGAGCTTTTAACATTTGTTCTTGCCATTGATTTAGTTGGGTATGCCTCTTACTTTGAACATTAGGAATCCATATGAATTTCAGTGTAATTTATTTAGGCTCCATTTGATTGCAAAAATTGCTTAATTGTGTAAATTGGTTCATTGTAAATTAGTGAATTGTAGATGAGTGGATACAAAATGATTTTAAATCCAAATGTTTGGTAATCTAAAATTGATATTAAGATTCAATCAGAATAAAAAAAGTTAAAAATAAACGAAAAGAGCTTACGAATATGGATAAGTAGATGTTATAAAATTTACATGAAATTCTCTTATTCAAATGGATGCATTCACGTTTTTTTGCAAAATGTGCCCATTTCAAATGTTTTTAGAAGGATTTAGAGGGTTTTCCTCATTATCAGTCAAATTATTATATCATTAATATGGGTATCATTAGTTTAGTTCTGATCTTAGGGCATGTTTGGTTACAAACAAAAAGTGTGTTGAAAAGAAATCATTTTTATGGGAAAATTTTATGAGGAAACTTTTTCCACGGAAATTATAATTTTTTTCATATATGCGGTGTTTGATTACAATTATTTTCTGGGAGAAAATTCAATTTTTTCAATAGAAAATCTAAGGGCGTGTTTGATTGCAGGCTAGAAAATGTGTTGAAAATAAATTATTTCTATGGAAAATTTGTACGAGGAAACTTTTTCCATGAAAATTAGAATTTTTCCATATATGCGCTGTTTGATTACAATTATTTTCTCCGCGAAAAATTCAATTTTTTCCATAGAAAATCTAATTTTGTTGTTTGATTGGTAATATTTTTCTCCTGAAAATTGTCATTTTACATGGAAAATTGTTAATTTGTTGTTTGATTGCAATATTTTCCCACGAAAAATCAACATTTTCCATTAAAAATGTATATTTTCAAACCATTTATAAGTGGATAACAATATAATACAACCTCATTAGAGCCTCAAACACAAGCCATTTACAAACTTAATCATAACAAAACACTATTTGAACAATAATCCAAGTCTAATACCAAACTTAAAAGTATTTAACATCAAATTTTACATCCAACAAAATATAGTCTCCATCACTGGATCACAATTTTCGTCAATGCTCAAACATACTAAAAATCAAAACCAATGTGTAGGAACTCGTCCAAGCTTATGATAAACCCAATTACGTCGAAATTGATCATTAGTAATCCCGAGAAAAAATCATCCATCTTTTTCATCTTGTTCAAACAATTGCATGAGCTCCATTGTATCCCCTTGCTCAATACCCATCTCTTTTATCCTTTCTAAGATGTCTTGTCCATTCACATGATTTTGAGTGGCCTGCTTTTCAAAAGTAAGGGCAATCTTCGCAAGCGCCAAAGTATCATCATCCATAGGCTTTGCTCGTTTACGTCGTCCTTTGGGGGCTCCCCCCTACGTTTTTTGGTGTGATGTAATTGAGTGACTTGGTTGTGTTTCATCGACGTAATTTTCATCCCCTAAGTTTACCGGATTATTGATATCGCTTTCACTCATTGGGGGAAGTCATTCCCTGAGACAACTCGGTCCCCCGCTGTAGAATCACTACCGAAAATAGTAACCAAGTCGTAATACCGTGGACAAAGCTTTCCTTTCAACTTTGCTCCATTAGGTTTCTCCTACAATAACAAAGAAATGAACAACCAAGTCAAATTTAAACATTTGCACGCTAGTTTCAACTCAATTACTAATCACATTAATGAAAAAAAACTACGAATAAAAAGATTTACCTTGATGTACGTGTCCCAAGTAATAGGATCAACTGTAACTCTCCCACTTGAGTCCAACCCAAACCCACTAATCTTGAATAATTATGTGATATCTATACAATCTTTTCTCAGTGTTTTCAACCTACCCCTTACATGTGGAATATGGTCAATGACGAGACATTTTTTTCATACTTTATCCACAACCTTTGTTAGTTCTTCTGCCTTGAATCCATTTTCAGTTCTTCTTGGTCCGGATAGCACCAACTCTAGAAGAGTATTTATTAATACATGATCCATATCATCACTCCATCGAATCTGTTTTTTTGCTTGGGAACCAACTTGGGACGAGGCTGGAGCAATTTCCTCATTTTCTGGTTGAGAGTTTGGAATAGTTGTAGGCCTAGAACACGAAATGGACCTTGATTTAATTGTTGGTGATTTGCCATATTAACTGTTTTACAAAAAAAAAAAAATGGTTAGTGAACAAAACAGAACAGTAGAACAACATTTCAGGTCTGATTGGTTTATGTGTAGAACTAATCTAGTTATTTTAAATATAACATAACTTTTCAGCATACCAACCACTAAGTTAACAAAATAATGCTATTACAGTAAACCAAATGGGAATTTGTACATATACAGAGTTGTATATGATATACAATCCGGGGCTTCATTTAATCACAATGAGTTTACTGATGCAGTTGAGCAAAGTTAGAAATTAAAAATCCAAATTGAGATTTTTTTAAACAGAAATTAAGAACTCCAAATTGGATGCAAGGATTACTACTTTCTGAATTATAGGTTTAAGTACAGGACAACGCAAACTAAACACAACCAATCCCCGAAATACAGGTTTAAGTACCCAAGGAAATCAGTAAAGCATCAACAACGCAATTTTCACAATATGCAAGTAAGAATCTGCATAAACAATGGCATCATCCAATAAACATATGCCCCTCACTAATTTCTGCATAAACACTTTTATCTTTTAAAGGTAAGAGACTGTGCCTATACAGAATTCTAAAAGCATGAATGTAATTAGCCTATACAGAATTCTAAAAGCATTTACAGTGATAGTAGAATGGAGAGTCCAATAAATGTCAAACAAGCTTGCAGAGATGTCAAACAAGCTTGTTTGATGGTTGTCTTCCTTGTCTTGTTAAGAAATGTAATTAATCCTAAGAAGTGCTTTTTTTAAATATATAAAAGCATGACCACAGTCTTAAGTATCTACATTATTGAATATATAAATTCTAAAGGAATCTTATATGTAAGATCTGAAGGCATGATTGCTTTACAAAAAAATTAACTTGAAAAGTTATCTTTATGTAAAAATGGTCCTGGAATTTAATCTATAACTCAGAATCTGTATAAAACAACTCTCTACGATACTCAGAATCTGCATAAAAATGGTCCTTGAATTCAACATCTATTGGATAAAATTATCTCATCACAGTTAACTTGAACCCAATGGAATTTAATCTATAACCATATTTGCAAACACCAAGTTTACTAACCTTCACAGGAAAAAAAGAAAGGAAAACATATACCAAAACTGAACGGTATAAAACATATACAAAAATAAAGGAATACACAAAGCCAGAAAATATAATATGTGTCTCCCAATTTCTTATCACAGGTACAAAAACTGATATCAAACCAATTAAGGGAGTTTATGAGAAAATAAGACCAACCATTTAAGAAAAGGCAATAACAATTATCCTTATAAAAAAATATACAAGGCATACGCTATTATTTTTATTGAGATAATCTAAGGCAAATTCAATAAAGAAAGGTTGATATAATTTGTGTATTGATGCAATGCTACTAGTTCTGCTATATTATCTAACTTGGAATTTATGAGAACATTACTTACTTGCTCGTTTTATAGCTCAAGGTTCTGCAAATCCAACCATTTCAATGCAATTCTACTAGTTTTGCTATATTATTTTGAGCTTTTTATAGTTCTGCTATATTGATGCAATATATTAATGGAATGATACTAATTCATTGTAAGGTTTGGCCTTTCTAATGACAATACATGGATGATCTATGTATGATTTCCAGGGCATTAGTAGTACATATACATGGCATCTTCATCTACATATACAGGTAGCACATAATAGAGGGATATAGAAACTGAAATAATTACCAATTAGGAACTGGTTATGTATTAACAAAGAAAAGTAGCACACCCCATTACAATAAAAGTTCATCAGTGACAAACAAGGAAATACAAAATTAACAGCTCAAAATAATTGCCAATAAGGAAATACAAAGAGAATTCTTTAATCAAAGACGACCGGCACATAGTTGAAGGGATTATAGTCATCCCACATAATATTAGCCAATGTATTTCTTTGATTAGTCCACGTAGCTTCAGGTGTTACAGTGATGTGGGCAGTGGCAGGTACAACTTCGGGTACATCACATAGATCATAGATGTCCTCAATTTCATCATCACTAATTGCATCTTCATCACATAGATCATCGATTTCATCTATTCGCAAAAAATTGTGTACTGCACAATATGCGAGGACAATCTTTGCTTGCGTTTCAATGTCATGGAAAGGTTAGTGTCTAAGATAAGCAAACCTATTTTTTAACAATCCGATGGTCCTCTCAACAATATTACGAAGAGATGAATGACGAACATTAAACAAATCTTTATGATTTTACATTAATGAAACAAACTACGAATAAAAAGATTTACCTTGATGTACGTGTCCCAAGTAATAGGATCAACTGTAACTCTCCCACTAGAGTCCAACCCAAACCCACTAATCTTGAATAATTTTGTGATATCTGTACAATCTTTTCTCAATGTTTTCAACCTACCCCTTTCATGTGGAATATGGATAATGACGAGACATTTTTCCCGTACTTTATCCGCAACCTTTGTTAGTTCTTCTGCCTTGAATCCATTTTCAGTTCTTCTTGGTCCGTATATCACCAACTCTAGAAGAGTATTGATTAATACTTGATCCATATCATCACTCCACCAAAGATGTTTTTCTTCTTGGGAACCAACTTGTGACGACGCAGGAGGAGATTCCTCAATTTCTGGTTGAGAGTTTGGAATAGTTGTAGGCCTAGGAACACGAAATGGTCCTTGATTTACTTGTTGGTGACTTGCCATATTAGATGTTTTACAAAAAAAGATACATGTTATTTAACAACAGAATAGCATTTCAGCTATATAATAAGCATTTTTGGACATGTACTAGCATTCAACAGCTTTGGACCTGTACTAGCATCCAATATGAGTGCTTCTCAAATTCAATGTTGTACTGATTAAAGTAATATGAAAATATTTATCAAACTGATATTTTAGCATGTAAACAGTAATCAAACTAACAGTAAACTGAAAAAGAAATGTTATTTATCAAAGGTCAATGAACTAATCTAATTGACAGTAAACTCAATAACCAAACTCAATGTAAACTCAATAACTGACAGTAACCAAAATCAATGTAAACTCAACTGCAATGTAAACTAATTAACCAAACTCAATATGTGGCCTAATCAAACTAATAGTAAACACCAATAGGCCTCACACTTTGTACAATTTTCTATAATTTATATGGCCCTCATTGTAAGGTTATTGCTGCCAGGTCTAAACTTGACCACATTTAAGCACACCTTGAAGAAAAAGCCTCCCCTGATCTGAACATGTTGCTCATATGGAATATCTGGTGAAATAAAATTTGTTTTCTTTCATAAAACTATGGCAATATTTTTATATAACATCAAATAATAAATAAGAGCTTAATCAAACTCAAGGATAGCCATACGTTGTAAGAGATTAATTAAACTCAAGCATACGTTGTAAGGAAACTGCATCATACAGACATATCAACTCTTCAAGTATGAGAAATAAAAGTTATAAAGAAAATAAGAATTTGTAACGAAACTCATACAGATCAACCTTTGCATAAGGATTTATATAACATCATTTCCTCTGTAATAAAGAAAATGGGAATTTATCATACACAGAGCTGTATATGATTACCGCAGGTAGCACATCTACAGAGCTATATGATTTACAAGGCATTAGTACTACATATACAGGGCATCTTCATCTACATATACATGTAGCACCTAATAGAGGGATATAGAAACTGAAATAATTGCCAATACGGAACTGGTTCTATATTAACAAAGAAAAGTAGCACACCCCATTACACTAAAAGTTCATCAGTTACAAACAAGGAAATACAAATTTAAAAGATCAAAATATTAGCCAATGTACTTCAATTAAAGACGGTCGACACATAGTTGAAGGGATTATAGCACTGTTCTAAAAAACCCACCTAGGCTTGAGGCTTGGGAGAAACGCCCCGCCTTAAGATTTTGACGCCTTATGCTTGGTAAAACCCTTAAGGAGTACTTTTTCTCTAAAAATAACAATGCTTTAATGAAACGATATCGCCTTTTAAAGTTTTTTTACAAACCGGACCATTATCTCATCCAAAATAATCAAACAGTATTTTTATTTGCAAATATTCAGATATATTTTTATGATATGTACAATTTTAATATTTCAATAGCCTTGTTATGGTTAAAAAATATTAAAATATATTAAAAAGGCCTAAACGCCTTTTCACGCCTTTTTACGCCTAGGCCCGCTTAGGCTTCTAAGGCTTAAGGCTTGGCCTCCACGCCTCGATCACGCCCCGCATTTTTTAGAACCTTGGATTATAGTCATCCCACATAATATTAGCCAATGTATTTCTTTGGTTAGTCCACGCAGCTTTCGGTGTGACAGCGATGTGGGCAGTGGCAGGTACAAATTCAGGTACATCCCCCCCCCCCCCCACATACTAACGCCCTCAAATTCTATTAATTTGAAAATGAACGCTCGTGGCACACTCATTCTTGTACTCACCTAAGATATTATACTTTTAACATTATGATTTTATTTTGTACTTATATTCTTTATCGCAATTGTTTATTAAACGAATCTGCTATCGCTCATTCTCATATTGCCAACAATTAAGAGAACCGCTATTCTCTCTAATTAATTACTGACTACAAAAGAGCAATATGACCTGATAAGCACCCAAATTAAACACACGAGCAATATTTTTTAATCTTTATTTTTTTTAAGGTTCCAAATTAAACACAGACACACACATCCTACACTCAACCAACTCTCTTATACCTCAAACACTCAGCAACACCCTCATCCCCACCATATTACCTACACCCTCACCACACACCAAATCAATCACCAATAACACTATTCATCATCATCTCACCATCTCACTCTCTCTCCTCTCTCTACCCCATTAACAAACCAAATACACCAAACACCACACAACCATTATCAAAACCCAAACCCACCTGTTAAGCAAACCCATATCCCTCCAAACTTCAACCTCCGAACCTCCTACCCGGTACCCGATCCCATTCCCTCACCTCCGGCGATTATCTCCAACCCGCTGGCAACCATCCAAAACAGACTCGTCTCTCTCCTCTCCATACCCCATGTCCGGCCCATCTCCGATCCACAACCCTCGCCCAGCTACGATCGCGACCCCGATCCGGACCTCAAACTGAAACTCCTCTAACCTCTTTAACCCGTAAACCCACCTGCCATTCCCGAATCCATCCAACCGGGAGCCCGACACCAAACAAACCCAGACCAACCTCCGAGCAGCCTAACTCCAACCCGCGTCGGTGCCCCTTTCAACCCAACCCGCTGCCCACCGGAATCACCCCGAACCCCGAATCCTGCCGGCATCCAACCTCGGCATTAACCATCCCCGCCGACCTGCTACCTCTTGCCCCGTCACCCCTCTACCTGTCGGCGGACAGACACGTACCGAATCCAAGCTCCGACCCACTCTCCACCTCAACCGACACTCTCACCATTTCATCCAAACCCAAGACTATAAACCCATTTCACTTCCAAGATATACACGATTTCTATAAGCTGCCAAATAAACCAAAATTCCAAAACAAAAAGGACACATGTTTAATAAAACCCACTTAAATCTTTATCCATTTTACCCCCCAACCACCACTTTTAACCATTTTCAAAAATAACCCTTAACTAAATCTGATTTGTTTTATTCCAAGCCCCTCACTCACATGACCTTACACTTCTCTCACCATTTTCATGCACACTCAAGCCCATTCCCAAAAATATCCCTTTAGCTCTATAAGCCACTATAAAAAGAAGACCTTACTCCATAAAAGAAAAAAGATTTGGAAGACTAGAAAATAGAGAATTCTACAGAGAGAAAAACTAGGTTAGAAAAATGGGGAATTCTAGAGAGAAAAAAATATTGTAGAGAGGAAAATTAAATTGTACTTCAATTTTGTTAGTGTTTGTACACAATTGAGAGAATCTTGGATTTAATGCAAGTGCAATTTCTTTTCTCCTGCATTTTGGTTTGAATTTCTTATCTCTATATTATTAATTTCATTTAGTAGCTTTTATTATATTGTTATTAAGTGAATTATGACTATGGTTGGCTAATCACTCCATTCAAGGAGTGAAATGAAGCCCCGTATATTCAATTGAATGTATTAATTAATCTAGTTTGCTTTGTTTCATTTAGTTAATTTTCTTTTCATTCCTTCGTGAGTTTATGCATTGAGAAATGGTAAACTATCCTTGATAAAGGATTAAAATCTAATATACTCTTAATTTTTGGATTCAAACTAGAGATAGAATGATCCACTAATTAGAGTATTTATATTTTATTATACTCATACATTAAATTTTTGTCGGATTTATGATTTATTATATGAATCTACTCTAGCTAATGATTTATATAATTTTTCTAAATCAATTATTCATTTGAGTTGTAGGGATGAAAATTGGATTAACTAATTTATTATTAGTTTGTTTTGTCAAATAATGAGAATCAATTGATAAAATAAATTTATAATTGGAAAATTAGTAAACTAGAATAATTAACACATTTAATTGATAAAGTGGAGGTTAAGTTTCATTCCTTGAATATTTCTCAAATTTAATTTCATCTCATTCTTATTACTTAGTTCTTATTTAGCGCACTTGTTCGTTTGTTAATTTCATCTCTCATTTTAGTTTAGTGTTACTTCACATTTTCACCTAAAAAGTGTTTTAATATTTGAAAAACATAAAAAAATTAGAAAAACCCAAAAGTAAAAAAAAATAATCAAGTGAATTATATTCATTATCTTCTCATTTTTAGCATGTTCACACCTTAGATTAGGATTGATATCCTTACTTACCTCTACACTTCAGTTTGTTATATTTGTAGGTATTTGAGGATTTTGATTAACTTGGTTTGCAACAACAACGACGACACACACAAAATAAGTTATCATGACCTACTTTTACAGACATTACATATCTTGCTCTCCGAGATAGCCTTTTAATAAAAGGAAATACAATTAAGACTCTAGTTATGAATTGCATCACATAATTAGCTCTTCTGAACTGTACATTTTTGTTTGTATAATTTTTTTTGCCTTTTGAATCATTAACTCTATACCATCTTCCTACTTGTTGCAAAACTTGCTAGTTAATGGCAAGAGAGAAATCATTTTGTTTATGAGATTAGCTGTGCAGATTCAGATTAGTTAATAATGTATAAGAATATAATTTAGTTCTTATATATATGCAAAACTAAAATATTGGTGGATAAAATACGCTTACGAACAATGATTCTTATGTTTCAATTCACTTGGCTCAGTCCGATCAATCTAGAACTTTAACTGAGGAACTAGCAGAGGCTGGAAAACTAGTTAGCGTGGATATGGTAATCTCTCTCTTTCTCTCTAGACTCTCTCTCTCTCTCTCTCTCTCACACACACACACACACACACACACGCGCGCGCGCATACCTCATTTACCTTGTTTACTTTTATGCATTATTCTTTATATCTAAGATCCATGTTTTCCATAAATGCAGCCTCTCTTTTTTTGTATATGACCGTTGGAACCATATTATAGTATGTATGAGGATTTTTTTGAATACGACTATTGAAACCATATTTGTAATTTCAATTTATATGCCTCTGATCTGTATGTATGAATTTATTTGTATATGTTTTATGTAAAATGTGATGGGACGGGCTTATCATGTTCAATTTGGAATTCAAAAGATCGTACTTTATTTACAAAGGGCATGTTTGGATGCTTAAAATTTGAATTCAATTGGATTTGTAATTTTGTGGAATTATAATTTAATGAATTCGAAATCCTTGATGTTAGAATTAAGTTATTTAGTTCCCCTGTGGAATTTATGTGGATGATAATAACACAGTATATTCTAAATAGATACATGGTATATTGTCTTATACCTATCCTAATGCTTTCTAGAAAATGCTCTTAATCATGCATACTTTAGAAGTTTGTAGGACATTTTCGATCCTATAATTCTAGCTTCTTTGTGGAGTATCACTATCACTTTAGATTTTCTTTGAACGCATCTTCATTCTATGTAAAACATTTTATCCATTTATATTCATGCATATCATCTCCCTGACTGTATAATCTTTTCAGGTTTTGAGAAAATAAAAGGATCTTTCGATTTCGTTCTCCGCCTCCCTCTATCTGTGGTAGTTTTATCTCTATAAAGGACTCAAGCTTGGGTAAAAGTGGAGAGTGTTCCAACGGCTAACAAGATGAGTAAAATAGATAAGCATTTGTACCAAGTTTCATATATCTACTGGTTATGTAGTGCTTATAAACTCCCGAGAATTCATTTTTTTTATCTATTGATTATGTGGCCCCACATCCCATTCCACTTCTCAATAAATAAACTTTCATCTCCTCTCTATTCTCCCTCATCACCGTCTCTCTCTGGCAATAAATCTTAATTTTTATTTCATAATTTATTTATTCTCACAATGTAAAATAAAACTCGTTATCTTCTATGATCTGTTACGCAGTTGACAGATCAGATATAAAAACGATCATCGCATTGCATTCTTTACTACTCAATCAACCTTGTGATCAGTGCACATAATTTCAAGGTATTTGCACTTTTGAGTTTTTGTACATTAATTTTGACTGTTTGATCTTATTCTAAACTTGCCTAGGGTTTGTGATTGTAATGGAGACCGACCTGTCATTAAGATTTGTGAGCTATGTCTGGACCTCTGTATCAACTTGCGAGACCTTGTGAGTTTTTATCCCTTTTGTTTCTAATATTTATCTAAAATTGATTGATTATATGTTCTTGATTTTGATATCGTTTCACTAGAGTTCTTAATATTGTTATATGTCTTGGTAGCTGATTTTTAAAGGAAAATAAATATTCAAGGATTTCAGCATTTGGTCTTTTATATTTTGATTACGTTTTTGGTGCAGGGGATGACCGACGGATTCACAGTTAGCAAATCGATGGGTGAAATCGAAGGTATGCACGGTGAGTTAGGATGATACATATGTCTATTTTCTATAATAAACTGGTTTGATCAGAGTTTGGTGAAAAGTTTTTTTTTACTTGGGAAGTTAGGATGATACAAATCAGTTGTTGATATTATTAGTAAAACGAATAAAATATCTTTACAATTAGTTTTTTATATTATATTTTTTTTGAAAATAAACTTTATTCCGATTAACTACTCACAATTGTGATCCCGAATTGTATAAAATTAATTTGCGTATTTATATATCACACTTGCGCATCGCGCGGGTTTACAACTAGTATACATAATAATACAAAATATAATAATAATGAGAGGGAGACCACGATTAGAGACCATTTACATATGTTGTGTCAATAGATTCTTGTTCAGACTAACATTTCATGAGTGGATTTATCATACCATTAACTCATCCCTTAATTCGAACAAGGTTTTCCACATAGGGAAATAAGTAACAGTCACATACATGGTCATGAACAGGCAAAAATCCCTTATTTATTCATTCTATAAGTCATATAGAAAGAGGTCTTCATTCCCTTCAATACATTTGAATATAATTTTCTTAAGAAGAACAATCATTGCAATAGATTCCTTAAGAGTGGAAAGAGTCCAACATCAATTGAATCTTTCTTTATCAAAAGATAATGGCATCTTTACTTGCCTAAACCTCTCATCTTCCATATCAAACGAAACTATGAGCGAAGTGTAAGGAAAATCCACAGGGTTAGTTCCCTTCCAATACAAAGATCTATTCACAAGGTACCCTTGCATGGCCGCACCAATACATTAAGTTTAACTAATAGTTATTTTTTGTGAATGTTTTATTTTTTGGCATGTTTGATTAAAAAATGATAAAATTAATAAGACTAATGAGTTTTTTTTCTCAATTTGGTGCAGCAAAATGACTTCCCCATACCAGATGATGCACTTGCTTAGGTATTTTCTTATAAATTATAATCCATTTACTAATATTTTTAAGCTAGGCCCTTCGTCCCGATGAATATTTTTGTTGATGAAATTAAGTTATGCGCTCATTTGTGTTCTAATCGGTGTAAGTGAATATTGGCGATTTAGTTTTAGCTTTTGGTGTTGTTGAGTTGAATTTAATTATTAAAACAGGTTGGATTTGATGAATAAACAAAAGAAACTCTGCCGAATTTTTTTAAAAACACGTGATTGAAAAATACTTAACACGATTATATACGGATTACTCTAGTTGAATATGTTACTAGTTTTACATGTTATATAATACCGTCACTATGTCGAAATATTCATACTGGACTAAATTATGTTTATTTTTCTTCCACAGGCCCAGTCATCATTTGGTTTAACGTGGATACCAATTGTTCAACACGTTTACGGCTTTTGGGAGGATGAATTGCTTTTTCTTATTGGGAGGATGTAATATTTTGTTGGTTTAATGTGGATACCGATTGTTCAACACATTTAGACTCTGGTACTTTTTTCATCGTTGAATGTAATGTTTCATCACTAAATGTACCCAGGCCAAAGAAATTAGATTCAACGACGAAACATTTACATTTAGAGATGGAAAAAGTATCGAATTAAAATAAAAGATTAAGGAGGTACCAAAGTCTAAAATTAAGGAGATACCAAAGTCTAAAATAAAAGATTAAGGAGGTATCCAAGATCTCCCCCCCCCCCCCCCCCCCCCCCCCCCCCCCGCCCAACACCTCGCCCCCAAAAATATATCATTAACACCACCTCTCCTTCCTTATCTATTTTCTTATTAAGGGGTTGGGAGCGTGTAAATATTTCCCCCAGGATAGGATTATAAATGTATTGAATATGTACATCAGGTAGTAGATATATTGACTCTCTTCATGTTCTATGATTAGAGTAAGAAATAAGAAACAAGGTAATTTAATGGATTCACACAAATTTTCTACGTCGTTTTTTTTATCATAATATTTTCTCATGAGTTCATATTTTGAGGCAATGAATATACATACCAACTTAGTGTATTTGTCATCTTTTGAGGCAATGACAAAAATATTTTCTCATATTGAATTCTTGTATTTATTTTAGGAAAAGACAGAAAAAATTCCATCTCATGACTCAACATTGTTGAGAGATGATGCAGTAGTAAAGGTGCTTGGTCCTGAACGTTCAGGTCATGTCCGGGGTCTTGGATTTGGGGTGACGTCTACGAAGGTAAATGTGTCGTTATATAGTAATGCAAGGGTAACGGCTTGAAAATCAAATTGAACAACTTTTGGAATGGAAGATGCACATGGAAAGTCGAATGACACAAGGAAAGGAACGAAATGTGGTATATTTTTAAAATTAAACATGATTCAATACATTTAGTTTTTCCCTATTTTGTTTTTATATACTTGCAATTTCTATAGGGTCAACATGAGGGTTGTGGGGATGCTATGCGTAATGACAGACATACTCTAAAGGTTATCCTTAATGAATTATCTAAGTCTAAATTGTTTTACTAGTTTCATTAATAATTATTTTTTAATTATTTGCTTTGTACTATTTATTAGTACAATCGAGAAAGTTCATGTGCACAAAATGCTCCACAAAGAAATTCGCCCTGTAAATTGTTACATTGGTTGGGGATTGTAGAAGAAGTGGCAAGCACATAACTTGATTCTACAGACCCGAAGTCACTAGTGCACCATCAAATCCTTGGGCTTGATTGCTATAAAGTATGGGTTGTTGAAATTTTAGTGCCCAAAGTGCCAATTTTTCGATACTCGAATACGTTTTCCATACTTGATGATGCAAAAGGAAGTACCATAGCATGGCCACATCGATACATTCATTTTAACTAATTAAGTGAGTGGATTAGTTATAGTTATTGAATTTTATTCTAAGAATTTTGCTTTGACATTCTCTCGTATCGATTTCAGAAAAACATAAGGAATCAAGTGGGAATGGTGTTTCTTCATTGCTTTTTGGATTGAAGGTATACTTTGATTTTTTATTTTTTTTTATTACAAGTGTGTTGTTAAGTTACGAGAGTATTTACTAAAATTGTTTTCTGAACAGGTATTATTTTTGGAAGGTGTTGAAGACATGTTGGGAGGAAAGTTTTTGAAGAATTCTATTAGTTATTTTTTGAAGGAAGATTACATTTTAACTTGTTAGGCTATGCTCGTTTCATTATAATCCCATGATTTTATGTGACTTGTAACACCCAAATATTTATTCATTCTACTATTTTATGCACGACTTTGATATTATGGTTATGAGTACATATTATGAATTCCACTTAATTTTCTAAGTTTGTTTTAAATTTCAAGAATTGTGGAATGGCTAATCGTGATACAATCATATATGTGAACATGTTAATGTTAGTATAAGCAACAGGCATTTGGGAAGCTAATTTTTATAAATAAAAAAATTATACACTTTTAACGACATATTTTATACATCGTAAAATGATAATGACGATGCTTATATTTAGTCGTGTATAATATTAACGACACGTACATTCTGTCGTAAAATAACATTCACGACACATAATAAGTAGTCGTGGAAGTTTTTTTTAGGTAATGACTTTTATGACTAGCAACTAGGTTTCGTGGATATTTGTTTCAACGACATTTGACAGGTGTCGTGAAATAGTTTTACGACGCCCCAAAGGTGTCGTGGATATATAAGACTAGTAACTAGGTGTCGTTAATATTTGTTTCAACGACACTTGACAAATGTCGTGAAATAGTTTTACGACACTACAAAAGTGTCATGAATATTTACGACTAATAACTAGGTGTCCTAGATATTTGTTTCAACGACACTTGAGGGGTGTTGTGAATTAGTTTTACGACACCACAAAGGTGTCGATATAAAAGGTAACTTTCTACGACACCCCCTTCAACAACTACACAAAATGTTTCGTGGAAACATTTTCATGACGCATATCAGGTGTCGTGGAAAGTACTTTTTCTTGTAGTGTTGGTTTGTGGAACTAGATTTGAGTATTTGAGTATTTTAATTGATACCAATTCAAATATTGGCTTAAATTTCCATCGTTTGATTAAATTGCTTAGAAATTCTTCTTATACAATAGTGTTTATTTTTCATTGAGAAAGCTAATGAAATTGGAGATATGCCATTATGTTTTGTTTAATCATTTTATTTATTTTGTTTTTTTGGTAATTGTCCCAACAGTATTGATATATATAACTGACCCATTATAGCAAATTGGATTTCAACTAATGGGTGGTCTTTATTTATGTGAAATTTTGATGGGTTGGTTTATGCAACAAGAGTGGACGATCCATCTTCCGGGATGGATACGTTTGAGATAAGATGGGTATGTACATACGAGATCTGCTATCTCTACTTGTTGTGGATGGGATCCAAGGGTTGGAAATTAGGCAGTGTTATGAAGCACATACTGATTATTTCAATCCATATGTTCATTGGCTATTATCAGAAGAATCTCTTTCTTTATTGAAATTTTTGAAAGGGTATGTTGTGTTTGCTTGAATATTTGATGCACACAAACAAAGGTTTTGGGGCAACTCATACGAGATCAGCAGAACCTCGATTTCATTTCAACAATTTAGTCAGATTGACCATGGTTCATCGGATTTTAAGCTACCATGTTGGGTCTGTGACCCATCGATTTTTTAAATCCCAGACTTTGAGTCGATTTTTACAGCCCATAGGTAATGTCAAATAGTATCAGTTTGTATTATCTTTTTGTGCCGTAATTACTATTTAAACGAAACCATATGATGTGAGTTTGAAACAAGTGCCACTGCTGTGTTGATTTTATAATTTTAGGAAGATTGATTTGTTGGTTTGGGGGTACAAAGAGCGACGTTTGTCATCCATGCTGGAGAAAGTTTCTACTTTTTTGTTTATGTAGCTGTCACAGGGAACAACACATTATTTTTTATTTTGGTACTTCAGATGTTATGGTGGGTTTTTGTGATATAGTTCTTTATATTTTGAATGTGCATTTCATTTTCTTTTGTATTTTTTGATGTCAAAAAGTAGGTTGTGAAATTATTTTTATTGATATCATTTTGATAGTTGATGCTTCGTATTAATTGTTGGGTCATATATGATGATCTATTTCAAAAAATTAAAGCAATATTAGTGAGGTTTCTAAAACATATCTCTAACTCTTCTAAAGCTTAAATGTTAAGAAAATTGTATTGTCGTCGCGTTGGGTTCAAGATATATTTTTTTACCATAATAATTTTATTATTTTTTGCAATTAGCTTAGCTCAAATGTAATTTTTTTTGTAAATTACTATCACAAACGCTTAGCCCGCACATCGTGCGGGTTTACACCTAGTATGACTTAATAACTCATGCATTAATGAGAATACAAAGGGACTTATTTATTCAATGAACTAACATTAGCTCTAAAAGTCTTCACCTGCAATGACTTTCTTTTTTTCAAGTATCCTTTAGTCTTCCATTTGGAAAAGTTTAGATTAATATTCATCAACCCCCTTAATCTAGACTTGCGCAACTCCAAGCTTATCTTGAAACCATTCTTCAAACAAAATTATCAATGCGATTGTATCAGGTCCTTGGAGCTTGCTTCAATACACACAATGCTTTCTTCATTAGACTCACTTTCCTTTCTTCTCCTTTCTTCACATATCATGGTGTATATTCCACATAAGCTTATTTTTCAATTGTATACATTTAAAAATGATGACTTGACATCCATATGATGAACTTTCCATCCCGTTTGAGCTGCTAAAGAAATGATAAAATGAATAGTCTCAACTCAAGTCACTGGTGCAAAAATATCCTCATAATCGACCCCATATATCTTCCTATAGCCTTTCACAGCCATCCTTGCTTTGTTCTTGTCAACCTCACCATTTTCAATAAGCTTTGTCTTGTAAATCCACTTCTCATCAAGTGGTTTCTTTTCTTTTTAAAGTTCTATCAACTCCCACGTCTTGTTTTTCTTGATTGAATTAATTTCTTGATCCATGACTTTCTTTCATTTCTGATCTTGTACTGCTTCTTCAAAATAAATTAGATATTCATCAACAAATATTGAAAAATTTGCAAACTAACCTTCATCAATTCTTCTCATTGAATCATAAATATCTTGAATGCTTCTTTTTCTTCGTGGGGGAGAATCATCATCACTCGAGGATGATGAAATTGATCCTGGAGAATCTAGTGCATTCTCCACTTATTGAACCTCTTGATCTTCTTCCTTATTCCCCATATCAAACACTATTGAATTATTCTTTTAAGTATCACTGTCCTATTTCTATGCTTCTACTTCATCAAACTTCACACCAAGAGTAATAATCATATTTTCTATAATGGGATTATATAGCTTATACGCTTTGGAGATCTCACTATAGCCAATAAAAACACACTTTTGAGATTTAACTTACCTTTGTTCTCATTTTGAAAGTGGGAATAGGCAATGCTACGAAAAATTCTCAGATGATAGACACGAGGACTTGAGCCATTCCATGCTTCATAAGGAGTCATGCCTTGAACACTCTTTGTCGT
Organism: Sambucus nigra; assembly: GCA_949130495.1. Classification (NCBI taxonomy): domain Eukaryota; kingdom Viridiplantae; phylum Streptophyta; class Magnoliopsida; order Dipsacales; family Adoxaceae; genus Sambucus; species Sambucus nigra. The sequence goes on along the minus strand of OX422208.1, from coordinate 372,337,257 downwards.
AGCTCGATTCAACAAATAACCTACACATGAAAATGCTTCTCCCCATTATTTTTTTGGCATTCTCTTTTCTCAACATACTTCAAACCAACTCCATAATTGTTTTGTTTTTTCTCTCTGCATGCCCATTTGTTTAAGGAATCTTTCGAACAGTTTTTCGGTGTCAAACTCCACTCTCAATAAAAAATTGTTCATAAGCAATTGTGCAATCCACCTCGATCTAGACAAATAGTCTTTATATTGTGACCAATTTCATTTTTAACAAGGGATTTGAATGCTTTGAATCTTTCAAAATCTTGACTATTCTCTTTCAGTAAAAAAATCTCAAGTCTTCTGTCTATAATCATCAATAAAAGTTAGAAAATAATGATTACCTGCTTTCAATGAAGATCTCATGGGTCGATGCAAATCAGTATGAACAAATTCAAGTGGGTTTGAGGCTCTCCATACTTTCCCAATAGCACATGACTCTCGATGTTGTTTTCCGAGAATGAACCAGAAACTTGATCTTTATTCTTTATACTTGGCAACCCTTCACCATATTCTCTTGGCACATGTAAGACAAGAAGATGAAACTTAAATGCCCATATCTATGATGCCATAACCAGTATTCGTCATTAATAAAATCTTTAAAATTAAACTTCTTCTCATATAAACTTAAAAAAAAACATTATGTTTTATGTCAATTGAACCATAGTAATCAGCCCACCATTCTTGTCTTTATCCATACAAAGACCATCATTGAATCTGATATCTTTTTCTTTGCATCATCTATCCAACACTCAAAAGATTGTGTTTGAGGCTTGGAGCATAATACACATCAGTAATATTCTTTACTCCCTTCTTTCTCTTGACAATAATGTCACCTTTTCTTTTTACTTGATGCTTCATGTCATCACCTGTTTTAACCTCACTTTGGATAGATTTATACAAAAGAATTTTTATCTCAAGTCATATGATATCTTCAACCACTGTCAATCTACCAAATAATGGTTAGTTCCTATTTGTTTTCATTACATGATAACATAAAAACACCTTCTTTATCTTGCTCTTGGTTCATAAATGTCGAGCAACTATTGGCTTCATTTACCTTTTTTTGTACCAGCAATCTGCTTGAAAATGGCCAAATTTTTCGTAATTAAAATGCTGAAATTATGAAGAATCATCACGACCTCTAAATTATTCTCTGCCTTGGTCTTGACCTCTATTTCTTCCTCTTCCTTAGCCTCTACTTTCGATAAATTAATATTTTCCCTTACTTTAAAAAAATGGTTTTGTTGGTTCTTCCTCTTCCCCTACTACCTCTATCACCTTTTCTTCCTCTCGAACCTCCTTTAAACGAATCGTAAACTTCGATTGCTTGTATTAGAGGAGCTCAGTCATGATTCTTCAAAGGAATCTTGTGGTATTGAAGTGACCTAATTAAATTGTTTGGTGACAAGTTCGCTAAGTATTTTGACTCTTCAATTGCCATAACATTATCATCAATTTTTTTGTCATAATTTGAAGAATTTTGTCCAAAATTCTTTGGTCTTTAATAATTTATCCATTAACCCTTATTTGATTAATGATCAAATGAACACAATTAAAAAATTCTTTGACACTTTCATATTCCTTCATTTTAATCGTATTGAATTCAACTCGAAGGGATTGTAATCTAACCATCTTAACTTTATATTCACCCTTATAGGTTTGTTTCAATATTTTCCACACTTGCTTTACTGAGGTGGACCTCGAAATCAATTCAAAAAACACTTCATTTACTGATTTTGTAAGGACATTTTTGTCCAACATACTTGTATATGTCATTAGCCGTAACACCGTTGCAAAGATTCAAAGTCCATTTATCATCAACGGAATCCGAAGATCAAAAGAAAGGAAGAATTCAGAAATCCAGACAGACGGACCGGTCCACCTGAAATTAAAACGAACCGATCCGCCTAGACGGACCGATCCGCTGAGACCCGGACCGATCCGCCTTGCTCTTTTGAAGCCAGTGAGCCCCGAACCGAATGCGAACCGAATCAGCTTCATATTAAAAGAACCGGTCCACTATCGGACCGATCCGCCTAAGGCCCGGACCGGTCCGCCCTGGATAGAATTTTCCAGATCGTGATTCAGATTTTTTAGGGTTCTGACTCCTTATTTAAACCACGATCAGTAGTTGGTTTCGATAAGACTTTCCCACGATTTTCAGAGCATATCAACCCTAAAGTCTTCACCTATTGAGTCGTATGATTCTAGGTTTTTAGATTCACACATCTTCCATATCTATGTGAATCAAGTTTGGTAACCCAAGAACACCATTGCTGTTGTTCAACCCTTTGTGAAGTGGAGCGTTCCTTCCTCTTCATTGCATCCCTACTCGACAGGGATAGTTCCAGCCTCCAACCCTACTGGAAAGGGATATTCCAGCCGCGACTACAGAATCCGACACCTGAGGGTAATTCTTAGTCAACCTGTATTTCATTGTAATCCGATTGTAAACCGTCTTTTACAAATTATAGTGAATATACATATGGTTTTGCCCCTGTGGGGGATTTTTCCTTAAACTTTGTGTGTTGAATAATTCTTGCATGATTTCATATTATTTCAATGACACCTAGTTGCATGTTTAGGGTTAATTTGGGTTAAAAGGAATTTATTATATTACTTTTTATTTGAACGCAAGCGCCAGCTGTTTCAAATTGGTATCAGAGCAGGTTATGCTAATCTATCGCGTATTCCTATTTTCCGCAAAAATTTTCGAACATATCAATTTTCTAAAAAATTGATTTTTGAAAAAGTGTGTGTTCCAATGGAGAAGTCATATTATAAAATGCCTGTTTTTGACGGGACAAATTATGCTTATTGGAAAGCCCGTATGAGGTCGGCTTTAAAAGCCATTGATGAATGTGTCTGGATTTTGGTTGAACGAGGGTGGACTCCTCCCACCGTGACTGTTGATAATGTGACCAACTTGAAACCTGACATTTCTTGGTCTGATGAAGAAATTAAATGGTCATCTTTTAATTCTAAGGGTCTAAGTGCTATTTCTGGGTCTGTCACACCTGATGAGTTCAAACGCATAATGACGTGTACCACGTCAAAAGAGGCATGGGATGTTTTACAACTCACCCCTGAAGGAACTAATGCTGTGAAAGAGTCTAAGTTGCAAAACTTGACAACTCAATTTTAAACAATCACCATGCATGATTCTGAATGCTTTGATGAATTCTATGCTAGACTTTCTGACATTGTGAATACTAGTTTTAATCTTGGTGAACAAATTCCAAATGCTAGAGTTGTTAAAAAGATTCTTCGTTCTTTGCCTATGCGTTTTATCCCTAAAGTCACTGTGCTAAATTCTATGGGTAATTTAAATACGCTAAAATTGGAAGAACTTGTAGGAGATTTGCAAACTTATGAAATTGATATGTTCCCTAAAAATGCTAAATCTAAAGATAAGGGAATTTCTCTTAAGGCCCAAGAGAGAAGGAGTGAGGGGTTTGCTAGAAAGAGGGTAGAGTCATCTAGAAAGAGAGAAACTAACACGTCAGATTCTGAGTGCGATTTTGACTTAGATGATTTGGCTCTTTTCGCAAAAAATTTCAAGAGGATTCTCAAATTTAAGAAAAATGGAAATTTTAAAGATAAAAAGAAATTTGAGAAAAATAAGTTTGAAAAGAAAAATGAAAAGGTTTCAAAAAATCCTCCTCTGAAAGAAAGTGAGAGATGTTTTGAGTGCGACGGTAAGGTACACAGAGCGTTTGAGTGTGCCACTCGTCTGAATAGGGAAAAGGGTAAAGCTGTCCTAAATGCTACCCTTAGTGACGACAGTGAGGTCGAGTCGGTGGACTCGGGAGATGAGTCACCACATGAGCGTAACTTCACCGCGTTCATGGCTAGTCATGTGAGTACTCCTAGTGCATCTCACGACGATGAGGATGCTACTTCACAGGGACACCTCGACAGCGAGAGCGAAGAGAGTGAGGGAGAGGAGGAAGGTAGTGAGGACGAGAGTAACCTTCAACGTGCCTACGCCGAGTTATATAATGAGTCTTTCAAAACTAAAAAACGTAACAAGGCGTTAGTTCTTAGGATCACCGCGTTAGAAGAAGAGTTAGAAGAGACGAGAGAGAGAGAGTCCTCCACCTGCACTGCCATGAGAGAGAGAGAGAGTCTGCCTGGGTTAGTAAAGAGAATTTGCTTAGAGAGAGAGAGAGAGCAGTTTTGAGAAAGAGAAAGCGGACTTGACTAAACAAGTGGCTAGTATTACTAGTGAGCTCCATTCCTCCATGGAGACTAGGAAGAAACTTGAAGCCCTTGTTGCTCAGCTTACTCATGACCTTGAGAGAGCTAGGAAAGTCAAGGTTCAAATCGAGGACAGATCTGGGAAGATGGGAAAGATGCTCCTCGGTCCCGCTTTAGGTTTTGGTGACAGGCAAGGAATAGGCTTTGATGGTGCCTCCACGTCCCAAATTGCACCCGGACCAATTCCTAAGTTTACTACGACTCCTTATGGCCGTCATAAAAAACTAAGAAGGAGAGTTCGACCAAGAAAAGCAAACCAAGGTCCTCCTAATACTGTGCCCTTTTGCTCCCATTGCAAAAGGAATGGACACCTTAGGGATGATTGCTATAAGTTGGGTCGGACACGACGTACGATTGCTCCACCACATCAGACTGATGAGTTTTCCAGTCTGAGAGAGCGAGTTGAGTTTCTAGCCGACGCATCACAGAGTTTGATGGAGGAATTCCGATGGATGACCTTACCATCAATGAAGGCGCCCCGCATTCCGGCTAAAACCAACAACAACAAGGGAATACAAAAAGGTACCTACTCTTGGGTTCCTAAGAAAGAGAAAAAGGCCCTTGTTGTCCATGTTGCTCTCAAAGCACATAATACCTCTCAGTGGTATTTTGACAGTGGATGCTCCAGACACATGACATGTGATGTCTCATATTTTACCCATCTTGAGGATTATAATGATGGGAGAGTCACCTTTGGAGATGGTAGCAAATCTAGCATAGTAGGACGAGGTACAGCAGAGTTACCAGGATTTCCAAATCTAGAGAACGTGTTGTACGTCAAAGGGTTGAAAGCAAACCTTCTTAGCATCAGCCAGCTGTGCGACGATGACTTTGCAGTGAAGTTTGACCGGAAAGCTTGTAAGGTCTATAATCAAGCCGATAAACTTTTAGTGCAAGGGGTGAGGACAGAGGATAACTGCTATGGGACTGAGCCCACATCCTCACTTGTCTGCAACAGCGCCACGATCACTCCTATGGATCTGTGGCACCAACGTCTAGGTCACGTGAACGTTAGAGAATTATCCCGTTTAGCTAAAAAGGACCTAGTACGTGGCTTACCGTCACTTGGAAAGCCAACTTCCACGATTTGTGGACCCTGTCAGTTGGGAAAGCAAATCCGTAGCCCACATAGGAAGTTGAATTCCATTACCACCTCACGTGTTCTTGAGTTGATTCACATGGATCTTATGGGTCCTACTCGCACGGAGAGTCTAGGTGGTAAGAGATACATTCTCGTGATGGTGGACGATTTCTCCAGGTACTCCATTGTAGGTTTTCTGAGAGAGAAATCCGATGCTGTAGAATTTTTAACAACCAAGTGCCGTGTCCTGCAAAATCAACACGGAGTCACTATTAACAGAATACGTAGTGACAACGGCACTGAATTTAAGGAAGCAAAGGTGGATTTGTACTGTGATAGCCTTGGGATCAAACATGAGTTTTCTGCTGTGAGAACTCCTCAGCAAAATGGGATTGTTGAGAGAAAGAACAGAATGATCCAAGAGATGGCTAGATCTATGCTTCTAGGTCGTAAAGTTTCTAGGAAATTTTGGGCACAGGCAGTGTCTACTGCATGCCACACGGTGAATAGGGTGTATTTGCGTCCACACACACTTCACACTTCTTATGAGTTGTGGGCCGGCAAGAAGCCCAACCTGGCGTATTTCAGTGTTTTTGGGAGTAAATGCTACATCCTACGGGATAGGGAGCAATTAGGAAAGTTCGACTCCCAGATCGACGAGGGAATATTTCTAGGATATTCATCGAATAGTAGAGCATACCGGGTTTTTAACCTGGAGAGCTCTAAGGTTATGGAATCAATAAACGTCACCGTGCAAGATGATGAACCCCCGACGGTTATTGATCCCAACCTTCAGTGTGAGGATGAGGACTGTTCTGATAGTGATTTTCCTGTTCCTCTCCCACACTCTGTGGACCCTATTCCTGTGTTAGGGGACACACCTGCTTGGGTTCGCAAGAGTCATGATCCTTCAGCCATTGTTGGCGATCCCACTCTAGGGGTCAAGACTCGTGCTCAACTAGAGAACGTTGTTAGTCATCATTGCTACACGTCCAAAGTCGAGCCCAAGAACCATAAAGAAGCACTCAAAGATGAACACTGGATATCTGCTATGTAGGATGAGTTGCTTCAGTTTAAAAAGAATAATGTCTGGGAATTAGTCCCCCGACCTAGTGAGACTAATGTGATAGGCACCCGGTGGATTTTCAAGAACAAAATGGATGAATATGGTACCATAATCAGAAATAAGTCTAGGTTGGTCGCTCAAGGCTACACACAGATAGAGGGTGTAGACTTTGGGGAGACATTTTCTCCTGTTGCGAGGCTTGAGTCCGTCCGTCTTCTGCTCGCCATCGCATGTCATCTACGCTTCAAGGTATATCAGATGGATGTCAAAAGTGCCTTTCTGAATGGCATTCTACAGGAGGAGGTTTATGTGGAACAACCAAAAGGGTTTGAAGACCCTCAGCACCCTGAGCACGTCTACTATCTGAGGAAAGCCTTGTATGGTTTGAAGTAAGCACCCCGTGCTTGGTACGAGAGGCTTACTTCCTATCTCTTAGCTCGTGGCTTCAAGAGAGGGGGAGTAGATATGACGTTGTTCGTCAGGAGAGATGACGGTGCTATTTTGGTTGCCCAGGTCTATGTGGACGACATAGTCTTTGGATCCACATGCTCCCAGCATGCTCATCACTTTGAGGAGGAGATGAAAAGTGAGTTTGAGATGAGCATGGTTGGTGAGCTTACATTCTTCCTTGGTCTCCAGGTTCGTCAGCTAGAGGATGGGATGTTCATCTCTCAATCCAAGTATGCTAGAGACCTAGTGAAGAAATTTGGTTTAGACTCCGCTAAGCATGCTCGTACACCTATGAGTACCACTACCAAGCTTAGTAAGGACACTTCAGGCAAGGACGTAGAGCAAACCTTGTATCGGAGTATGATAGGCAGTCTTCTCTACTTGACTGCTAGTCGTCCCGACATTGCCTTTAGTGTTGGAGTCTGTGCGCGTTATCAGGCGTCTCCTAAAGAGTCACACTTACTCTCTCTAAAACGTATTATCAAATACGTGAGTGGGACTCTCTCATACGGTATTTGGTATTCCTTTGATATCGATGACCGTTTGTCCGCCTATTCGGATGCCGATTGGGCAGGGGACGTAGATAGTTGTAGGAGCACTTCTGGTGGATGTTTCTACTTTGGTTCTGCTCTTGTCTCTTGGTTGAGCAAGAAGCAAAACTCCATCTCTTTATCCACTGCGGAGGCTGAGTACATCGCCACCGGGAGTTGTTGCACGCAACTCATGTGGATGAAGAAAATGTTGGAGGATTATGGGATTTCACAGGACACCATGACCATTTCCTGTGATAACACGAGCGCGATACACATATCCCGCAATCCAGTTCAGCATTCGCGCACAAAACACATCAGGTTACGCGAGCACTTTATACGTCAGTTAGTTGAGGAGAAGGTCGTAACCCTGAGTTTTGTTCCTACCGACCGTCAGTTAGCCGATATTTTCACGAAACCTTTAGATGCCCTTAGATTTGAGAGTCTTAGGAAGTCTTTGGGGATTTGCACAGTTGACTGAGGGGTTGGTCTATGTCTAGAATAGGATGCTTCTTCATGTTCATATCATATGCTTCCTATTGCTAGTCTATTTTATATGTACCATAGATTTGTTGTACAGCTTTTATGTATTTTTTATTATTCTTTGAAAAATACAAAAAGATTTTTTTAGAAAATTTTTAGAAAAACACAAAAAGATTTTATTTTGATAAAATTTTTGAAAAAATTCAAAAAGATATTTGCCTTTTATGGATGAGCATTTAAGGTAGCCAAGTCACAACTTCATTCCATATATTCATGTGACTGTTTGATAGAGATTTGAGAGGCTACATCATTTCATCCATGTGCTTAACATTGATTGGAGTCCTTGAGGTGTAATTAGTGATATTTCCTACATGCTTGACTCCTATATCCTTTATTGCACACATGCACGGCTATATTTGATTGTTGCACTTGTCAATCTCATGTTGGCTTGAGTGTTTCCATCTCAATCCTGTCTATACAATGTATAAAATGCGATAAAACTTGACAAGATTGGAATGCACGTAAAAACCGTTTTGGTGAGATTGTGAGTATATTTTCATAACGGGGAGGGGCTGCGAAAGTTGATTCTTATCCTTTGCGCAAAAGCCACCGTTAAAAAGGACCTAAAAAATGGAGGAATTTTAATATCCGAGGTCCTAAGAGGTTAAAAGAGCCCAAAAAATTGATAAGGCAATAAAAAGCAATTCATGCCAAATATGGGCCATTTAGGTTTTCACCATCAATTCTCCAAAGTTTGAGAATTTAGTATACCTCTATTAAAATATAAATCTGAGGGAGTTTGGTTGGAGATTGAAAAATGGGTTTGCACTTCCTTGAAAGTCCTGAAAAAGCATGAAAATCATTTTGGACGTTATTGGTGTAGAAATCACTTTGAGCTTTGATTTGTAGATTTGTTATAGTCAATGTCTTATATTTCCCATCTTTTACACCAAAGGAAGCATTTGAGTTCATTCGTTAGGAATATCCAATATTCATCTTGCACATATGTCATGTTTGTATGCATTGATTTTCCTATCGAATTTGATCACACCCATTCTTTTACGCTATCATCGACTTGGTTGTTTTATGTTCATTCATGGTGTGATTTATACCTTGTGTCACCCCGGTTTTGCTTGTTTATTTCATTTCTCTCATTTTGTCTATTTGGGTACATCATAAAAAGGGGGAGAATGAATTATCTGATTATGGGGGAGTTTTGAAATTTGAGAATTAGCATAAATATGGTATATACGCATATGCTTATTAACTCATTTCAAACTCAATACGTCACTTGGTATTTGCTTTATCTCATGTGTGTAGGTACATCCTTGATAATCCCATGTTGCACACCCTGATGAGAAAAGCGGTAAGATTTCTGAAGATTCGAAGAACAAACGATGCAGCCTTAGTCATTTGTACCTCTTTCAGTTTTTGGGTTCATGGAAGGGTAGATTTGTATAGGCATTGTGATTATAGATAATTCGGATTTTTTATGTTTGTTCCGGCATAGACATAGGGGGAGATTTGTAAGGACATTTTTGTCCAACATACTTGTATATGTCATTAGACGTAACACCGTTGCAAAGATTCAAAGTCCATTTATCATCAACGGAATCCGAAGATCAAAAGAAAGGAAGAATTCAGAAATCCAGACAGACGGACCGGTCCGCCTGAAATTAAAACGAACCGATCCGCCTAGACGGACCGATCCGCTGAGACCCGGACCGATCCGCCTTGCTCTTTTGAAGCCAGTGAGCCCCGAACCGAATGCGAACCGAATCATCTTCATATTAAAAGAACCGGTCCGCTATCAGACCGATCCGCCTAAGGCCCGGACCGGTCCGCCCTGGATAGAATTTTCCAGATCGTGATTCAGATTTTTTAGGGTTCTGACTCCTTATTTAAACCACGATCAGTAGTTGGTTTCGATAAGACTTTACCACGATTTTCAGAGCATATCAACCCTAAAGTCTTCACCTATTGAGTCGTATGATTCTAGGTTTTTAGATTCACACATCTTCCATATCTATGTGAATCAAGTTTGGTAACCCAAGAACACCATTGCTGTTGTTCAACCCTTTGTGAAGTGGACCGTTCCTTCCTCTTCATTGCAGCCCTACTGGACAGGGATAGTTCCAGCCGCCAACCCTACTGGAAAGGGATATTCCAGCCGTGACTACAGAATCCGACACCTGAGGGTAATTCTTAGTCAACCTGTATTTCATTGTAATCCGATTGTAAACCGTCTTTTACAAATTATAGTGAATATACATATGGTTTTGCCCCTGTGGGGGATTTTTCCTTAAACTTTGTGTGTTGAATAATTCTTGCATGCTTTCATATTATTTCAATCACACCTAGTTGCATGTTTAGGGTTAATTGGGGTTAAAAGGAATTTATTATATTACTTTTTATTTGAACGCAAGCGCCAGCTGTTTCAGATTTATAAATATAGAACAACTCCTTCTTATCCTTATTTTGATTATCCTTCAACTCATTGAGTTGTGCTTGCTTCGTCCCCATTTGATTCTCCGGTTCCACATAATTGATTTTAACAATATCCAATAAATCTAGGGATACATACACCACCTTCATTTGTATGCACCACTAGTTATAATGTCTCCCATTGAATTTGGGAAGTTATTTTTTCAACATATTATTGTTTGACGACACTTATCTCAGCCAAGACTCATAACAAGTCTCTGATACCACTTTTTAGCATTGGTGGGCAAGTGAACACGGATATGGGAAGAGCACTCTTATTTTTTAATAGAAATCATCGCTGACACACATTTCCAATTACATGAATCATTTATTTATACTAATCTAAATATTACTTTAGAACTTCTACATTAATGAGAATAAACATGGCCATATATATTCAATGAACAAATATTAACTTTAAGACTTTTCACTCGCAATGAATTTCTTTATTGATGGAAATGGGCCCTATTTTAGGGGTTTATTGCTCATTTTATTTTATTTTATTTTGTTATTGTATTTTCTTTTATTTTTTTTTGTTATTATTTAAAGGTAAGGAGTAGTAATGACAATTTTATTTAGCTTGGAGCATAATCAACTTCTCTCCTTTAAATACCCACTTGTAAGCCTCATTTGAGGTAAACTTCAATTTTGAAATAGAAAAGAGTGTTGCTCTCTCTAAAGTGGTTTTTAGTAATTTTAGGAGCCCTTTGATGGGTGGTTTACGTTAACTTGATATCAGAGCGGGTGAAGCTCCACATTGGTGTTGGTGTGTTAGTGTATTTTTTTTTCTCAAAAATCGTTCAGTGCTCATTCAATGACTCCTAAGAAATCCAAGCAACCACATGAAGAAATTCAGGAGTAGAGGCAAGAATTGAGAGACAAGATTGATCAACAAACCCTAGAATTCAACAAGAGATTTGATCCTCTCTTCTATCCAAACTCCCACCACCATCCAAAACCCTGGTCTACCCAACCCTAACTCTAGCCACCATAATGTTTAACCCCCCCCCCCCCCCCCCCCAAAAAAAAGTTACCCCACAACTTTCTAACCCTACAACCACCAACTCAGCCTAAACCCTAGCCAACCCGCTGATAAGCACACAAAAATGTTTAATTTATTCCCCGAATAGATAAATTTTAGTCGCTCATTTTTAATAAAATTGGCCTTATGTTCGTATTTTGTTATTTTGTAGGTCAATTGATAATCGTGGTATCAAAGAGTGCTAAATCAAGTTAATTGCGACACAATAAGGGTCAAAAGCATTGGACGAAGAAATCAAAGCGTCCGTGAAGAGAGGAGTCCATTTTGAGCTTGCCCCGATGAGTTCTGACACCGAGTCCTAGCCATTACCTGAACCTTGCGTGTGGTTAGTTTGTAATTTGATCATTTTTTAGATTGTTATTTGAGTCGCATATATTTTTTAGGATTTATTTTATATTTCTAGGATTTATTTTATATTTTATTTGTGCGCGTATAGTCGTACGTATTAGGGTTCGTTAGTTTACGTCGAGTGTCTTCGTAATTTTATAGGGGCATGTCAATTTATTAGATTTTTTTATTTTATTTGCTTTAGTTTTATTAGGTGAGTTTTATTATTTTATTTATTTTATTGTATTTTATTTTGAGTCTTTTACTAATAGGTTAAGATTTTAATTTTTAGTTTTTATTATTTTAATAGATTTTATTTTTTAATTGAGTCTTAACTGTATGGGTAGTTTTATTTTATTTTGTTTTATTTTTAGGTGCAAATTATACACACACACACTCTATCTAGCATACACACCCACACACCCAACTATACCTCTCACCACTCTCTCTCTCTCCTCTCTCTTCTTCCATACCCACGACCTCCTAATTCCAACCAGAACCCAAGCCGTCCCAACTCCGGCCAGCCAACACCATTGCCTCTGGCAACCTTCTTCCTAGTTCACCCCATTCCCTGCCATAGACCAACCCATTATACCAGAAAAATGAGACCCAACCCGCCTAAGCGGACCTGTATAAAAATGACCCTCCGAACTCTGACCTTAACCGGACTTTAAATCCAGCCATTATTTACGCACTCTCGCGAACCAAAACCGGACCTCAAACCCAAACAACCTTACTCGAAATTAAAAATCCACACCAGTAGCCTAGTAGCAACCTACCTCTAGCTGGAATCTTCACCTAAACCGCGACAATCTAACCCAACTGCTAAACCCACAAACCTAAACATGCTTCATCCAACCCGAAACTAAATTTTCTCCTATAAAATGGGGACCAAAGTCACCTACCAAGCCTTACCAAAAGACACGTGAAAATTAATTTTACAAAACCCTCCAAAAATTCCTTGACTTAGCTAAATCATATCCCACCGATATCTCTTAGCCAACAATAATAACTTCATGACTTATAAGGGGAGTGTGACACCTCGCTTATTAAAATAAGAGGTGGCCATCCCGATAATCCAATCATATACAAGAATCATAGATGGTCCATTCTTAGCATCACTATCGAAAATAATAATTCGAGATAACCACCAATTATTTTATAAAACGGATGTCAAATTAATTTGTAAGTTTAAATAAAACCATTTAGACAATCCAATTTGAAAAGAAGGTGGATATAAGTAAAGACAGACAACAGTTTAACAATCATTCACAAAATAATAACTAAATAAGATATCGGTTAACAGACCAATACAACGGTTACACCGAGTATTATTAATAAATATCACAATATATACAAGTACAAAACTTGGGCAACACGCCCGAATGTTCAGACTGGTCATAACTAGAGTATAGAAAATATGGATGCGTCTATAACAAAAATCCTACAACATCCGCAAAAATGTTATAGCTCCTGGACACTTGGACGGAAGGATCAATACGGGCATCCTTGCGGCGGAGCACCTGGGCATAAAAGAGATCCATACAAAACAAAGAGATATAAACGGGTTAGGGCCCGTTTTGATATGATATTCATGTGAATAAAATGAATGACAATTATGAATTGCTAACATCATAAACAAGCTTAACTCACTCTTCACAATAAGAATAATCCTCGCCTCTCATCTAAATGCCCAACCTAGGGAAATGTCATTTATAGTGTTAACTATTCATTAATGCAAGAGAAATAACTCAATTCCAACTTAATAATCTTACATTTCAATTTTGCACGATATAACTTCACAAGTCCATTCTTCATTAGGAAACTTATTCCAAATAGTTGATTTATAAAATGCTTTAGCCATTTATAAAATGCCTCATTCGTGAGAATAGTTATAGTCACAATATATAACGATTCTAAGACCTTCCTTCCCGGAGTCATCCCACTGGATGCGCCCCTAAATAGCTATCACCTTCCAGGGCCTAATACCAATACCACCTGGGCATCCTAAATCACGTCTCGTGGGAAGCGTCCATATACCTTCGACAATGAGTCATAACCATACCCAAAATTACCCCACTTCAAATAAACCAATAACACAATGTAACCACCGGTCCTATGGCCGATGACTATATTCTCCCAGCATTCAGTAGCCAGCGGACATCACCTCATGCGCGTAACATCCCTTATGATAGCATTTAGAGATGTATGTATATGCATGCCATGATTCACAAGATATGCCAATTTAAAACATCCCCTTTTTAAATTCACAAAACTATCTATGCTTAACGAGTATATGCCAATTTAAAATGTATGTTTCTTATTCACGAAGTCATATGTTATTAACAACATAGGATACAAAGTATAATTATCCTCATACTAGTCTCCAAGAGTTCAAAACAATACTATAGGCCACCAAGGGTAATTTACCTCATCCAAGTATCTAAAGGTCCAAAACCATGTATCCCTACTTTCTCCTAGTCCTAGACTATCTTATTAAATCAAATGGACACTTACTACCTTCTACTTATTCTATTAATGAATCCCTGACATAATTTTGAACAACCCTTTACTAACTTAGGATATTAATTCCCTTATTACGAGACTCTAATACTCTAGTTTTACTTCATGCAAGAAGGTTCCTAGGCCTAAACCTTAACATAAAGGAACTAAAGAAAACTAAAATTTTTGAGGTGAAAAATAGGGTACCGGTCGATCGGCCCCTGACCCCTGGTCGACCGCGCTTTAAGAAATTGGCCTTGTAAAAGAAGTAGTAAGCCCCTCCCCCAAAGGCCCGTTCGACCGGTCCATGGATCGCGGTCGACCTCGCTTTAATTTTATGTCCATCGAGAGAAGCAATGGATTTTTCTCTTTAGGCCCGATCGACTAGGCTCTGGATCGCGGTCGACCGGCCTCACCAGATCTCACGGACAACCCCTCTTTCTAATATACCATACTTAAATCCTTAACCCTATTTTCCTCCACTTCTCTCAATCTTATCATCTAACAACATTACCCCAACATTTCTACACAACAACAAACCACAAATAATCAACTCACAACCTATATACATCAAAATCTAAAGGTTAAACACCAAAATCCATCAAAACTATCAAATGGTTTAAACCTCCAAAATACAACTATTAATACAAATTACCCACACTAAATCATACATTTGCAAGTCAGAAACTTTCCTCAAGATTGTAGTCTTGGATTCTCTTTCGGTAGCAATGATTCCAAGCTCAAATCTTCAATTCTCTCTCTCTCTCTCTCTCTCTCTCTCTCTCTCTCTCTCTCTCTCTCTCTCTCACACACACACACACACACACACACACACACACACACAAGTTTAGGATTAAATGAGAAATAAATGTTATAGCAAGACTAAAATATCCAAAATTAATATTTACTCCAACTTCCATTATTTTATAAAATTATCCCACATGGCAAAATTAATATAAAAATAATTACTCAAAAATAAGGGGTATTACAAACTCCCCTCCTTATAAGGGAATTTTGCCATCAAAATTTAGGCATACCTTATAAAAAGAGGTGTGGATACTTCTCTCGAATATTGTCCTCACGTTCCCATGTCGATTCCTCGGCATTGTGATGTCCCCATTGGACACGAATCAAGGGAACCACCTTCGACCTTAACCTACGCTCTCCGAGATCTAAGATTGCAACTGGTTGTTCCTCGTATGAGATATCGGGTTGCAATTTGATATCATCCAAAGGAATGTTCCAATGAGCTCCGTCACATCTTTTGTACTTCTTTAAGGATAAAACATGAAACATGTCGTGAATCTGTTGTAGGCGTTCTGGAAAAGCAAGTTGATAAGCTACAGGGCCTACCTTTGCAGTAACGGGAAAATGGCCTACATAGTGAGGCGTAAGTTTTCCTTTCTTCCCAAATTGCGTTATACCTTTCATTGGTGAAACTCGTACTAAAACTTGGTCTCTAACCTCCAGTTCTACATGCCTTCTATTTGCATCGGCATAGCTTTTCTGACGGTATTGGGCAACTTGGATGCGGTTTCGAATAATCTTAATCTTTAAAGAGGTGTCTTGGATCATTTCAGGTCCAAGGAGCTTATTATATCCTACTTCCATCCAACAAGTACGCGATCTACACGATTGGCCATACAATGCCTCATACAATGTCATACTTATCGTGAATTGGTACGAATTATTGTATGCAAATTTGACCAAGGGAAGGTATTGTTCCCATCCTTCTTTAAAGTCAAGTATGCACATCTGAAGCATGTCCTCCAACATTTGGTTGACTCTCTCCATTTTTCCATCCGTTTACGGGTGGTAGGAGGTACTCAACTTCAATTTGGTCCCCATCCCTTCCTGGAAACTTCGCCAGAAATGGGATACAAAAATCTTGTCTCGGTCCGACACTATATTGATAGGCACTCCATAAAGTTTCACAAACTCTGTAATAAAGAGCCGGGCGTAACGTGCCATATTATAATCCATCCGTACTTGTAGGAAGTGTGGCGATTTGGTCAAAAGATCGATAATTACCCAAATAGAATCATGACCGCTTTGCGATGTCTGCAATTCAGTGATAAAATCTATGGATATACTCTCCCATTTCCATACTGGTATATCTAACAGTTGCAACAATCCAATCGGTCGTTGGTGGTCTACCTTCACCAATTGACAAGTGTGCATTGGGAGACAACTCAGAAATGTTCTTTTTTCATACCTTCCCACCAATACTGACGGCGCATATCTTAGTACATTTTGTCCCCACCTGGGTGTACTGCAAATCCTGAACCATGAGATTCTGTCATGACATCACGTCTCAAGTCTCCCTCATCCGGGACTATAATTCTTCCATGGAAACGTAACCCACCCTCAGAACTAATAGAGTAGGACTCCGCTCCCTCGGTCAACAACTGGCGTACTCGGTCTTGGCAGTCTTTGTCCCTTCCTTTTATTCCACGACTCTCATCACAATAGCAGGTGTAATGGTCAACACTGACATAAATGCTCTTGCTACAACATCCTCCTAGCTAAACTCTTTCCACTTATTTTCATGCCTTCGCTGGTTCCCCCACGAGTTTTCTACTCAGCGTATTCGCTACTACATTTGCCTTTCCTGAGTGATAATGAATATCTAATTGATAGTCTTTTACGAACTCCCACCACCGATGTTGTTGTATATTTAGATCTTTCTGGGAGAACAAATATTGTAACGACTTGTGGTCCTTGAAAAGACTGAATTTCTCGCCCAGGAGGTAGTGCCTCCATATCTTTAAGGCGAACATGTAACACCCGGATTTTTTAAATGGGAATTTTTAAATTAATTTTGGAAATCGGAGAAAAATGAAAATTTTTGAATTTTATAAATTTAATAATTTAAAGTGTTGGTTTTTATATTTGAAAAATAAAATTTCAAACGGAATTGGAATCGGAATTAAAATGGAGTCATATTGAATTTTTTAATATATAGAAGAGTCCTCCAAACATAAAACTCTCTAATAGTCCTCAAAACATAAAACTCTCTAGAAAAAAAATTTAAAAATATTGCGCGGTCTGATCGATCTGAATTTTTTTGAACAACTTCCTCTTATCTTCATCTAATTCTCTGTAAAATTTTAACCAATTTCAAAGGTTCGATCGTCCGGAATAAAAAATTTAGTGTTTGTATCTGATTATAACTCTTTTCTTAATCAAACTCTTAATCCGTTATATATAACAACTAATTCGTGGCTTGGATTTTCAAATCACTTTTTCTCAAACTTTTCAACCAGAAGTCCTCTCCAAAATTACTCCTTTTTATCTACAAACCATAGCCCCAAACTTATTCAAGATTTTAACCTTAGATTAGAAGGCTTATTTGGTGTTTTCTCGAGTTTGGGATAGAACGAGATTTGACTATTTTCGCGAGAAGAACGTGATGGTGTGATTAGATTTTGAGGCTGAAATTATGTAATGATTCATGCGATGATTCTGATGTATGGGGTTTTACACAATATGCTCCTTAATCTCGCGAGTGTTATTCCCGTTATTTTCTTATAATTATTGACTCATATTTTAATTGATAAATTCATTGGAATCTGGAAATATAATTGTGGGAATCTGATTTTGATTCATGTGGTATTATTATTTTGTTGGGCATATTGTTATGAGATTTTAATATGGCACTGATGTTGGGTACCCGCCAATATTCCTGTTCCGGCTAATTGATAAAGTATGGACGCGGATGGTGAGGCCTAGTGACGCTGATTAATGTGTTGTTGAGAAATTATATTGGTAAAATGCTTATGTGATTCGCATTTGATTTGAATATTCGTACTCGTGTTGTTATGTTTTATTCAGTGCTAATGTTTGTTGAGCATCTTTCCTGTCGTATTGTGTACTTCCCCACATTTTCTTTGAGTTGGCAGGTTAGCGTGGATTTGGCCGCTACTGATTATTTGGAATATTTTAGCGAAGATTATTTTGGGAAGAATATTCAAGAATACAAGTTGAGAAGAATTGTATTTATTTTGATGTATAGAGCATTAGAGA
Source organism: Sambucus nigra (assembly GCA_949130495.1). Classification (NCBI taxonomy): domain Eukaryota; kingdom Viridiplantae; phylum Streptophyta; class Magnoliopsida; order Dipsacales; family Adoxaceae; genus Sambucus; species Sambucus nigra. The sequence continues at coordinate 372,318,976 of OX422208.1, read as the reverse complement.
TTTATTTTATTTCGAGATAGATAGTTTTATTATTTCGAGAGACTTTTATCGCATTTAATTTGAAGATTGAGATTAGTGGTTTCTTATTATTGTATTGTGGGATTTTTAGATGATCTATACCTTGTTATTTGTGGATTTGGTTAGTTTACCGTTAGTAGCGCTAGTTTGCTCTCCCCGGGTGGGCGGGGTGTTACAGAACACTACCACGGCGAGCTCTAAGTCATGTGTGGGATAATTCTTCTCATGGGGCTTAAGCTTGAGAGACGCATACGCAATGGCCCCATGCTCCTGTAGTAACACACCTCCCAATCCTTGTAGAGGCACGTCCGTAAAGACCAAATAGTCCACTCCCGATCTTGGCAATGTGAGTACAGGAGCAGAAGTCAACTTGTCCTTCAACTCATCGAAAGCTAGGTCACAGACGTAACACTCTCTCTAAAGATGGGCCTTACACTATTTTTGGCCTGATGTCCTGAGTTACTCGAGATTTCATTCTTCTTATTCCTGGAAATCCAATCCTTCTTAAAGTTATCCCACCAATCTTCTCGTGTTTAACTCACTACATCCTTCCTAAAACACCGTCATATGCCCCACTAGCCTTACTTCCAAATAACCCTAAGGTCGATGTGTTTCATACACACGTAAAATGAGTACTATACTAACTATATCCCTAGTGCCCAAGACCTTTCTCAATTTTCGACATTCGCTCGGTTTCATGCATGGGACGTCTCGCAAAGAGAAATCCAAACAAGGAACCCTCCCATTACACTACTACCTCACATCGTCGGTCATCAAGATATAATGGCCTAAGGCACACAATCGGGACTGCTAAAAATCCTATCTCGTAACCCTACTAACGCGCTTTTACCTCTATATCCTTCCATTTTGGCGAAATGGAAAGTTTAACTAATCGGGGTGCCTACTCTCTACAAAGTACTATGAACCTCCTACCCAAAATATATTTCCTTTAAATTTTCCTTCTATTCAAGTCCTGGCTATAAGCCTCAACCCGACTTCCTTTACCTTGCCTCGCCCACATATTTGCGGTGCGAGAAACATTTACAGTGCTTTTCCACCGCACATCTACTTTTTATTATCCCCTAATCGTCAGATGACTCTCGACTAATTTCACCCACTGTTATAAAAAACCCGCCTAGGCACGCCTAGACTTGAGGCTTGGGAGAAACGCCTCGCCTTAAGATTTTGACGCCTTATGCTTGGTAAAACCCTTAAGGCACACTTTTTCTTTAAAAACAACAATGCTTTAGTGAAATGATATCGCCTTTTAAAGATTTTTTTTACAAACCGGACCATTATCTCATCCCAAATAATCAAATAGTATTTTAATTTGCAAATATTTAGACATATTTTTATGATATGTACAATTTTAGTATTTTAATAGCCTTGTTATGGTTAAAAAATATTAAAATATATTAAAAAGGCCTAAACGTCTTTTCACGCCTTTTTACGCCTTTTTACGCCTAAGGCCCGCCTAGGCTTCCAAGGCTTAAGGCTTGGCCTCCACGCCTCGATCACGCCCCACATTTTTTTGAACCTTGATTTCACCAAAACCAACATCCTAGAATAATGTAACATCTCTCCACTACCAACGTCGTTAAGGTTCATGCGTGGAGTGTCTCGCAATCGAAATCCAAACAAGGAACCCCTCCGATACACTACTACTTAACTTTGTCGATCGTGGAGATATTTCAGCATAAAACATGTAAAATAATAATTCCTGCATACCTTAGACCATATCTATAAGGTCTCAACCCATATCCGGGTGAGATATTGCAGAACAACTAGTTATACCCTGGAACTGAAGATACGATAGCCTTGCAATCATTAGCCTTCTATCGCTCTAATCAATCAAAAATATTTTATACTCGTATAACAAATACAAAACGAGTAGTACAAACCAGATAAAATTTTAAAATATCAACACCCACTTTTACAGCGAATGAAGGAAAATAGAACATCGCTACCATGAAAAACATATAGATATACCCTCTATAATATTATTGATACTGCCACAAAGCTCGAATTACACACCCGAATCTAGGGTTAATAAAATACTGTGACTCAATCCTGCCACACATAATACACCTCCCTCATCTGAGGTGGAACTCACAATAACATTCTTATCGACTACCCTGGTTGCTCCAAATAGTTTCTAGATACAGTACACTTGTTCTAACTGAACCAAAAACTACTTTAATCATGACCCCATCTAGGCACCATATTCTTGTCCTTTAACTCCTACCGGGAAAAATCAAAGCGTGTGGTTCTACGTTCCACATCACAAATATTCCCCATCTCTGGCCACCTTGATCATGTTAAGGTTTTTATTATCTCAGACTCTATAGCCTCGATCCTAACAATCACCCTCGTAGTTCCCTTAACTCCCCCCAAAATATAAAGCATGTTATCGACCTCAACTGCCTTATTTCAGTGAATTCCTCTGGTAGATGTCCACCAAATGGGGTTCCACGAACATGACTTCTCCATAAGTGTTAGCAACACTTACTAGTGAGCCTATCATTCCATTGAAGTACTCTTTATTCATTGTACCTACCTTACTTCGGTACAAGGTTTCCTTAACCATATAACTCTTTATTCACGATCGACCTCTAACCAACCCTCATGTGAATACTATAGAATCTGCATCCTCTTCATTTCTGATAAATCAAAGGAACTCGCTGTTAAAACCATCTATAAGATTCTTCTACGATAAAAACATCCCGCTCCCCCAAATATGGTGACTATCGTTCCCACCATTTCGACATTACTCCAACGGGTGAAAAAAAATTCCTCAAATTTTCACATATGGGCATTCCTATACCCCGCTCTAAGCCAAATCTTCTGAGCCTTATACTTCCACTGAATGAAGCTACACTGCCTCCGCATGACTTAACTTCAACTTATGGTCCTTATCAAGGACCTTTCAAACTTTTTCCCAATTTAACTTCACTAGATAATTCAAGCTTAGCACCACTCTCTTCTATAACAGTACTTGGGTAGATATAGCTACTGTACTTTAGTAGTCGTTATAGAAATTCACAAAAATGCCACGAAGGGAGTGATCTCCACTGTGGTCCTCATCCAAGACTTCAACTTACAGTTCTAACTAAGCCCCGCCTCCTGCTGCCCTCATAACGGCCTTCATTGGTCGCCCTTCATCAATCATCACATGAATCTCAAATGAACGCGCAAAATATTTACTAAAATATTACGTTATGGCTGGAGAACGAAATCTCACGAGGGGAATCAAAAATCTTAATCCTAAGGTTTTATGTCAAATCAAAAGCAACGCTGAAAGCGTAGTACATCCGCACAGATTCCTAAGGACACTAGAACCTGATGCTCTGTTACCATTTGTAACACCCCGCTTATTAAAATAAGAGGTGGCCGGCCCGATACTCCAATAATATACCGGAATCATAGCATCACTGTCGAAAATAATAATTCGAGATAACCACCAATTATTTTAGAAAACGGATGTCAAATTGATTTGTAAGTTTAAATAAAACCATTTAGACAATCCAATTTGAAAAGAAGGTGGATATCAGTAAAGACAGACAACAGTTTAACTATCATTCACAAAATAATAACCGAATAAGTTGTCGATTAATAGACCAATACAACGGTTACACCAAGTATTACAAATAAATATCACAATATATATAAGTAAAAAACTTGGGCAACACGCCCGACTGTCCAGACTGATCATAACTAGAGTATATAAAAGATTGATTCCTCTATAATAAAAATTCTACAACATCCGCAAAAATGTTATAGTTCCTGGACACTTAGAAGAAAGGATCAACACAGGCATGCTTGCGGCGGAGCACCTGGGCGTAAAAGAGATCCATATAAAACAAAGAGATATAAATGGGTCAGGGCCCGATTTGATATGATATTCATGTGAATAAAATGCATGACAGTTATGAATTGCTAACATCATAAACAAGCTTAACTCCCTCTTCACAATAAGAATAATCCTCACCTCTCATCTAAATGCACAACCTAGGGCAATGTCATTTATAGTGTTAACTATTCATTACTGCAAGAGAAATAACTCAATTCCAACTTAATAAGCTTACATTTCAATTTTGCATGATATAACTTCACAAGTCCATTCTTCATTAGGAAACTTATTCCAAACAGTTGATTTATAAAATGCTTTAGCCATTTATAAAATGCCTCATTCGTGAAAATAGTTATAATCACAATATATAACGATTATAAGACCATCCTTTCGGGAGTCACCCCACTGGATGCGCCCCTAAATAGCTATCATCTTACAGGACCTAATACCAAGACCACCTGGGCATCCTAAATCGCATCGCATGGGAAGAGGCCATATACCTTTGACAGTGAGTCATAACCATACCCGGAATTACCTCACTTCGAATAAAATAATAACACAATGTAACCACCGGTCCTATGGCCGAGGACTATATTCTCCCTGCATTCACTAGTCAAAGGACATCACCTCATGCGCGTAACTTCCCTTATGGTAGAATTTATAGATCTATGTATATTCATGCCATGATTGACAAGATATGCCAATTTAAAACATTCCCTTTTTAAATTCACAAAAATATCCGTGCTTAACCAGTATATGCCAATTTAAAATGTATGTTTCTTATTCACGACGTCATATGTTAATTAACAACATAGGCTAGAAAGTATAATTATCCTCATACTAGTCTCCAAGAGTTCAAAACAAAACTATAGGCCACCAAGGGTAATTTACCTCATCCAAGTCTCTAAAGGTCCAAAATCGTATATGCCTACTTTCCCCTAGTCCTCGACTATCTTATTAAATCAAATGGACACTTACTACCATCTACTTATTCTATTAATGAATCTCCGACATAAGCCTGAACACCCCTTTACTAACTTAGGATATTGATTCCCCTATTACAAGACTCTAATACTTTATTTTTACTTCATGCACGAAGGTTCGTAGGCCTAACCCTTAAAAGAAAGGAACTAAAGAAAACTAAAATTTTTAGGGTGAAAATTAGGATACCGGTCGACCGGCCCCTGACCCCCGGTCGATCAGACTTTAAGAAATTGGCCTTGTTAAAGAAGTAGTAAGCCCCACCCCCAAGTCCCGGTCGATCGGTCCCTGGACTACGGTCGACCGCGCTTTAGTTTTATGCCTATCGAGAGAAGCAGTGGACTTTTCTCTTTAGGCCCGGTCGACCGGGCTCTGGATCGCGGTCGACCGGCCTCACCAGATCTCACGGCCAACCTTCTTTCTAACATACCATACCTAAATCCTTAACCCTATTTTCCTTCACTTATCTCAATCTCATCATCTAACAACACTACCCCAACATTTCTACACAACAACAAACCAAAATAATCAACTCATAACCTATATACATCAAAATCTACATGTTAAACACCAAAATCCATCAAAACCCACAAATGGTTTAAACCTCCAAAATACAACTATCAATACAAATTACCCACACCAAATCATACATTTGCAAGTTAGAAACTTGCCTCAAGATTGTAGACTCGAATTCTCTTCCGGTAGCAACGATTCCAAGCTCAAATCTTCAATTCTCTCTTTTCTCTTCTTTTCTCCCAAGTTCTCTCTCTCTCTCTCAGGTTTAGGAATGAATGAGAAATAAATGTTCTAGCAAGACTAAAATACTCAAATTACATTAAGTCCAGCTTTAAATGCTACTACACAATTAAAATGACTCTTAACAACATAATTAAGTCATAACCGATCAAAAGTACCCGAAGCCCAAAAATACAACATGGTACTTATTTTGACTATTTCGACTATTTCCGGACTAATCGCGCCGTCTAAATTGGCATTCGGGATAACATAAATTATCACATCTTCCAAAATAATTTTAAATCATAACCGTCGCTTAAGGCACAACGACGCAATAAAACATAATATGATGTTATTTACATTCACTTAACAGAAAATATGCAAAACTCAGTAAATATTATCTCTTAAATCACTTGAAATAGTATGTACACCAACTTCCATTATTTTATATAATTATCCCGCATGGAAAAATTAATATAAAAATAATTACTCAAAAATAAGGAGTATTACAGGGAGGGGAAACTCGTTTTAAAGACTCTCACGCAGAGAGACTGCAAAGAGAAGTCATTGTACATTTTGTACAGTTTAGGAAAATAAAAAAATTCAGAAAACTATAAAAAATTAGTTTAGCTTTAGAATAAATTTTAGGTTTTATTTTTGTTTTTATTTATGTAATCAAGTGCTGAAAATTGTGAAGAAGTTGGATGACGCATTTCAAGAACATAATTAGACCGAAAAATTTGCGTACTGTATTTCTTCTACTCGTTTCATTTTAAACTATTCTTGACATATATTTGATTGTTGTGTTATGTTCTGATATGAGAATGTTAGGATAAACACCCCGTTCAAGGGGTGGGATGAAACTGCGTAGGATGTTAGTTTAATTACTTAATTTTGTTCATTGTCACATTTTTAGGAAAATTTATTTTCAATTATCATACACTAATTTACCTATCGAGAGATAATGAATTAATTTTGTTTTAATATTTAATTTTGAAATTGAAATAGAGATAGGTTTTTCCTAAAATTGAATATTAACTCGGATTTGCGATTATTGGATCCATATTTTTCTTATAAATCGATCTTCGTTGGTGATTTCTTTAAAGAGAGTATAAATCCATTTTACAGAGTTGTGGCACTTTTAAATGAGTTTTCTAAAAAAGACATTATCGAATTTATGATTTTAACGAGAGCTAAATTGTAAATTTATTATTATCTCGAAATATTTCAATTCGATAAATTATGAAATTAAAAATAACGGAACACGCAGTATAATCCCGTCTCTTGAACCTTCTCACATTTAGCATTAATTATTTAATTCTCCCTAGAAATTGTTTTTTTAAAACAAAAAAAAAAGAAGAGATTTTAGCAAATAAAAAATTCAAATTGCAAGCACTCACTTAATTATTTCACCTTGAAAGTTGGATTGATACCCAGACTTACTGCAGTGTGAGTTATTTACAAGTTTTGTAGGTATTCAAGGGATTTTGAGATTAAAGTCACCCCCTTCCTGTTGGTCCCAACCCCAAACTCTGCAGACCAATTTGACCACCCCGAGACGACCCTCGCACCATCCAAACTAGGTCAGAACCACCTCCAGTGGCCAAAATCCAATCGGACTTTCCCCATGATGCCGGAACCCTAGGATTTACCCCTAAACCGGTTCCAACTCAGTCGGTTTTGACCACACATCCCTCTGCCCTAAATGGAACTCTCCTACAACGTCAAGCACTTGGGTTTGGCAGTACAAACATGGTTTTTGACCCGAGAGGATGCTTCTAGGGTTTGATTGGGTGAGGAAAGAGAGAAGAATGAGAAATAAAAAAGAAAATTTATGGGATGTGCATTTCTCAACTTTCAAGAATTATTTTTGGGTCCCCACAATTTTTTTGGCACTTTTTTTGAAATTTCCCCACGAACCCCCAAATTTTGAACATTCAAGGACAAGCTTGATCTTAAGAGGGGGAGAGTGATGGAAATGGGCCATATCTTAGGGTTTTATTAATCATTTTAGTTTCTTTTGTATTTTCTTTTCTTTTGTTAATTTATTTTCCTTTATTTTTTGTTATTATTTAAAGGTAGGGAATAGTAATGGTATTTTTGTAATTAGGACTTTAGCGTGGAGCTTAAGCTACTTCTCTCATTTAAATACCCATTTTTTAGCCTCATTTGAGGTAGACTTGAATTTTGAAATAGAAAAGAGTATTTATCTGTCTAAAGTGGTATTTAGATAATTTTAGAAGCCTTTTGACTGGTGGTTTACATCATTTATTCCTAAGTATCCTTTAATCTCTCATCTGAAAAAGTCTAGATTAATATTCCAATAGTCCTTAAGTTCAATGGCACTTTGTAGCCACTTCGAATCTCAAATTATCTTCAATAGTTGTGTAAATGTAAGGTGGACTTTGAATATAACTATATGTCAATTTACTTTATGGTTTACTTTTTTATTTTTAAAATGTTGTATAGAAATTCAGTTTTATACGTAAATAAATTAGACGTCTGAAATTGATCTAGTTCAATAGTTCTTTTTACATAAAATTTAGGGTTAATTACACTTTTTCCCTGAAGTTTATTCAGTTTTCACTTTACCACCGGAACTTTCAATTTCAGCATTTAACCCCCGAACTTCCTAAACGACTTCAAATTGCCCCATAGCTTTAACACCGTTAACTTTTCGGATGAAAAAAGGGTTATGTGCCATGAGCATGAGGGTATTTTTATCCAAAACAATATAAATGTTTTAAAAATGAAAATTACTAAACAAACCATTTAAAAATATATAAAAATCTAAAAATTATATATAATAATTAAAAAAATTGAATTATAGAAAATATTTTTAAAAACTCAAAAAATTATAGAAAATAATTTGAAAATTTTGAAATAACTCAATGCATATTAAGAATCTGGAAATGAGAAAAATCATATTTAAAAAGTTAAAATATTATTGAAAAATAACTAAAAGGAAATATAAAAAATATTTATACATATTAAAAAAATCAAAATAAAAAACTTTAAAATCGTTGGAAGGGTTAAAAAAATATTTAAAATAGTATATCTAAAAAAATTCCACTAAATTCAAAATTTTCAATCCAATAATGTAAAAAAAAGTCATATTTATAAGCCAAAGCTCTCCCCAAAAAATAAATTTGAAATTTTGAAATAAAAAATCTCCAACAAAACTTGAAATATGGATTCAAACCATCAATCTAAAAAAAGTCGAATCTGAAATATCAGGGCCAATAATTAACAAAAAACCCCTTAAAAACCTAAACCTTTAATCCTTAAAAAACCCAAATCTCAAAATCTCAGACCTTCAAACAAATTTTATACCACAAAAAGTAACTGAAATCTCGAAGTCAAATCTTAAAAAAAATTTGAGCCATGTGTTCATGTGCATGTGTGTATTTGTGTATGTGCATGTGTTCTTTGTTTGTCTATATATATTATGTGTGTGTTCATGTGTGTGGTGTGTGCGCGTGTATGTGAAGATGAAGAGAGATGGGCAACCATGGATGGCTGACTAGTGGAAAGAAGAAGGAAAGAAAAGAAAGGGAAGAATAAGAGAAAGATAAAGAAAATAAGGGGTTTATCCTAAAAATGTAAAAATATAAAAATAACTTTTTGAAAAAGTCAAGTCATTTTTCGTTAAAAAAAACTAGCAGTGCTAGTGTTATGGGGTTACTTGTAGTTGTTTTGGAAGTCCAAGGGGGTTAAATGTTGAAATTGAAAGTTTGAGTGGTAAAATAAAAATGGGGTAAAGTTCAGGTGAAAAAGTGTAATTAACTTTAAATTTTATGTGGACTATTCATGTTGTTTTTATAAGAATTTGACAAATGATTTTGAAAACCATTAATGTACATTAAATTATATCCCTTACAATTATTTTAGGTTTATGGTTCCCCTTAATCTGAAAAATAATAATAAACCGTGTGAATATTAAAGAGTGGCAATTAACACTATTCAAATAAAAATGAGGTAACATTGTTAATAACTCATCAAAATGTTTTCCAATTATTTGGGTTTGACTACGAATCCTACATTTCCATTCCATTATACGTTTAACGCAATGTCATCTGTTAAACCAAATGATATTATGTCATATTTTACAATTTTCCACCAAGTTAGTTTAGATATACATCTTCCTCTAGGATTACCATTAATATTAAGTAAATCAATCTTTCGTACGAGTCAGTTATTCATTTAAGTTTAATATATTCAAACCATCAAAGGGCTTTTTCTCTCAATTTATTTTCTACATGATTTACTTCTACCCTGTCACAAATATTTTCATTTCTAATTGCATCCTTTCGAGTGTAACCACACATCAATCTTAACATTCTCATCTTCAACATGTTCATTACATGCTAGCATTATTTCTTGTTTGCTTAACAATCCACTACTTTTAACATGGTAGGCAGAGGCGGATGCACCTAGGGATGAGGGGGCGATCACCCCTCCTTAATTCTGGGATTTCTTTAGTAAATAGAGCCAAATTTGTAGTTTCATTATGAACTATACTTTTTTCCTCACAACTTTAATCCATCCCGAGCTTAATTAATCCCAACCACCCTTTTCTCCCAACAAGTCAGCGATATAATGGTAAGTAATTGTTAATTCCTGTGATATTTAAGGCCTTTCACGATAGACATCTTCAAAATCTTAATACCTAGAAAAATTTATCAGTAGTTTCATCCCTTTTCTTTTGGTGGAAAGCAACCAAAAAAAACATTATATTTCCTACCATTGTGGATTACTCACCCCCAAAGGAAGAACTACAGAATTAACCTTTCAAACCAAAGATTAAATCTGAATAACAATGGTCAAAATAAGACGTAAATTCAACCTAGGTATTTATTCATATACTCATTACATTTTTTTTCCGTGTATACATGCTTTACATAAAAAATAATATTTTTTTAATTTTGTTCTTTACATGTTTTGACATTCTATTTTCTTGTTTTCTCTTAATACGTATTTTTTTCAAATTACCATTATTAATTATAATAACTAGTTGCATTTTCTAACTGATTTGGTTTCAATATGATATTAATATTATTGAATTTATTATGATTTTTCAAGCCCCAAATTTATTTATTTTTGTTGGTGTTTTTAAGTTTATCTTCAACTAAACCCACCTAAAATCAGTTTACTAACTAGTTCGAGAAGCCCCAAGTTTTGCTCCCCTCGATCGAATTATGGATCCTCCGCTAAGAGTAGGTACAATGGTCATCCCACAAAAATTCCCCTTAACTTAATAAGTATACACCCATATCATAATGCACTTGAACCCAACTTATTTTTAAAATATGGGTAACATGGTTAAAACCCCGTTACCCTTGGTGCGATCACTAAATTCAAATTATTTCCCCTAGTGAGCATACCGTGTTTTTTTTATGTTCTCTTTCTTGGACCTTTTGGCCTCTCATACTTTCTCTTGATATTTGTCTTTAATTTCTTTCTCCTCTTGGATATGATCCTCTTTAAAGCTCAACACTCAATTGGTATAAGTATATACAATGTAATAAAATATTATTGAGTTATAAAGGCCTTAAATCAGATCAATTAAATAAGAAAAGCACATGTGCTCATGGATTTAAAGATTAATTAAAGAAGTTTCTCATATTATCAATGATTTTAGGACTAAAGTCTAATAACTTCTAAAATCGATAACATGCATCATTGAATTATCTATTGGATTGAGCATTTATTGAAATTTATCATCGGAAGCAAAGGCAAAATGCCCAATAAAGGAAAATAAAGAAAGAAAATATTTTTGAATATTTTTAATATTTCATAAAAAGGAATGCTTGAAAATAACATATGGTGGAATCAAAGAACTATAAATGAATGGGAAGAATAACCCACGCCCCTAACTTAAATGTTGCATTGTCCTCAATGTGAATCAAGAACACAACATAAAGAGTGGAAAAGAAAGATATTATCCAAAATGGAGCGATTCCCGATAAGTACAAGTCCAAAGATCCTACAAAACATGTTATCACGAAGCATAAGAAAAAAGAATAATGGAAATTTTAACTAATTACACTAGACAATCATTAAAAAAAATCAACCTAATGTGTACAACCTAAAATTTAACTCGTAACTAACTATACACATGAAGTTAAAAAATTTTGAGGGTCTACCTGAAACATGATTGAACTTTGAGGAATGAAAGGAGGACCCTCATTTGAGTGAAAGCCTCTAAGAAAATAGGAATTATTTTTAAACAACGGAAGACATGGTTTGGTCAGAAAAAATGAATCATCACCAATTAAAAGTTAGAGGGTAACGGGGAGTTTGGATAAAATAGGGGACAAGACTAAATCGGTCCCAAGAAATCAAAATCACCTACTAATGGTTTCTCAATTGGAATTAAAGGTGGGTCAAGTGAAAGTAAATATACCATAAGATCAAGCATCTCAAAGTATCATTCTCGTTCAAGAATTGGGTCAAAGTCCTCAAGGATTTCACCCGATTCTGGAGATGGATTTAATGGTTCGATAATGGTGGGTAACTAAGGAAATGAAGGACCTTCAACCTCAATATAATTTTAAATATTTATAAGAGGTTATAATTCCACAGTGCTTGGATCACTCTCAATGGTTTCTTCTTTAAAAAAAGGTTGAGGTGAAATGCAAGTTTCAACCTCAACCGAGCTTGCAAAATAAGATATCATTTCATCGAGTTGGGCATTTCTTTCTAAAGATCAAGCATTAAAACTCTCGACATGGTCATTCAATTCCTTTTTCTCTAACTCCTGATCAAACTAACAAGAAGACATAACATCTTCTTGGGAGGTTTTCTCATAGTTATAGGATTCCCCATTTTTCAAAGTTTGTTCCCAAGACGATTAATGATTACATATAAATCTTGAATTTCATTTTCAATTCTTTCAACTTCAAGAATTTGTAGTCATTCATGCTTTTTCTTGGGAGCAAAACTTTGAGAACTATTATCATAATAATTAAAATTATCTAAAGAGTTAGAATGAGACATTTCAAAGTGGGCAATTCAAATACGTGACTAGCACCAAAATTTCAAGTTTCTCAAAAAAATTTAGTATAAGTCACAAAGAAAGTAAAGAGAATATAAAATATATACACAAAGTATTAAAACACTAAAATCCTATAATGAACTTCTCCCTGGCAATAGTGCCATTTTTTATGAGGTGTAAACTTCATATTTAAAACACGTAGTTGGGTGTTTACGCCCTATATAAAAATATACCACAACTTGGCACACTATATATGGGGGGAAGTGTAAAAGGGGATGATGGTTTAAAAGGAAAAAGGAAAAAGTTAACTACATAAATAAAACTAACAAAGATTAACAAAATGAGATCAGGATCACATCCCTACCATGGGTTAATAATTTAACCGAGCATACTCAATTGATTATAAATATCAAACATGAAGAAATAAAATTCAAAGATGAAATATTAAACTTTCAATTGAAATGGTTACAAATGGATTAATGTCATAATATCTCTATAAACACTAACGTTGTATGACAAAGGAAGTTAAACGCATAATATTTTAATATTAATACACATGGTTTCAATTAAAAATGGTTCAAACCAAAACCTAGCTTTTGAGCTCAAGAACCCATTAATGGGGGAACTATGAACCCAACCGTAGAACTAGCAACTACGCATAATTAAAACTATATATTAAAATAATTAACAAATGAAAACAAGAATTAAACTAAAAATAACTAAATAACAAAGAAAGAAAAGTAAGTTAACAAAGCTAGAGAGGAAGAAATGAAACTATAATAACATTTATTAAGGGAAGAAGATGATCAAAATAGGTACTTTCAAACAAGGGAATGAAACCCTAAGGAAGGGCTAATAATCCCAAAAACTTTAGTCTAAAAATATGATCCCCCAAATAAATGAGAGTTAAAACCTATTTAAACAAATCCCTAGGGTCAAACCTGTAATCAAAATTTCAAACCTTACAAGGCTGAATCGATTCTGGTATAGAAGCCAAATAAATTCGGATATAGGGGAAATTAGATTTTGGTCTAATTTTGATCGATTCTCCCTTTAGGTCTGCATTCTTCTTCCTTGATCAACATACGGAAGCACTGTAACTTGTTCGTTATAAATCGTAATAGGCGCGGTCAGAGGCTACGTGAATCTAGCTCAGAGGGCTACAACCTCCATGAAGACTTTGGGTCATAAATACAAATGACGAAATGATTAAAATACCTTTAATGTGCCTTTTATGTTGGAATTTTCCCAAAATGCGAAAAAATTTCATGTTAAGCACTTTAATAACTACAAAAGCTCAATTATACCTCCCAAAGAATATAACATGCATAAAAAAGGTTGGCTAGTTAATGAGCATTAATATAGGAATTAAGGTACTCGAGGGGGCTAAATTTCATAAGTATAAAGTGCAAATAAATGCAATATTTGATACAAATCACACCCTCCAACTTACACATTGTTAGTCCCTAGCAATGAAATGCAAAGAAAGAAGAACTACAAGTAGAACCATAAAAAGGGAGTTATATAAAAAGGTTATTAAATGCCACGTTCGCGTGCAAACGATTGCATTTAGTATATGCAATAAACTGTTAAACCCCTAGGTTACCCTAGTGGATGAGTGTTGTCTCATGAGTGTTTTCTGGGATGAAACTCACAAACATCAAAATTTCCTCAAAATACGTCCAATCAATCAAAAAGACACGCTCAACAATAACGAAAAGGATTTCAAACACGTTATTAGCAAAGTGAATGAATTCACACAAAAGTCTGTAGTTATTAACATTACATTAACTTCAATCACAATTGAACCTTAAGAGTGGGAAGAAAAACGAGCACATGGAAATAGTTTAAGTTTAAAAAACTTTTATAAACATGATAATAAGCATTAAAGAGTGAATGATATTCAAAGCTTTTCGGATATTACACTCAATAATTGACATCACTAAGAATGGGAGGTAATACACAGGACATGTGGGCATAGAGAGTAAATGTAAACGAAAACTAGGTAGTGCACAAGTCATCAATAAAATAATGCTCACTACAAGAAAAAACACATTTCGCAACACTGGAAATATGTTGTGAAATGTATTAATTATGTCGCAAAAGACATTTTGTGACATAAGACTACTGTCGCCCCCGTGTCGTGGTAGCCCCATTTGGGAATGTATTCGACGGCATACATATCTATGTCGCGGAATGTATATACCAATCGTGATAGGATACATGTCGCGAAATGTATATATTTATTAAAATATATATTAATATTTATTTTTTAAATTAAATAATACCTCATCTTTCGCGACATAATGACATATCGCGGAATGTCGTCCTTTACGCGACATGCCATACATGTCACGAAATGTCATATTTAAGGCGACATGTATAGCATGTCGCGGAATGTCTTATTTTAGGCAACATGATAAACATGTCGCGAAATGTCATCTAATTAGGCGACAGCGTATGTCGCTAAATGTCATTTATAGTGCCACCAAAAGTTATTATTCAGAATATGATTTGATTTTTAGCAACACTTATGTTATGTCACTAAAAGAGATTTTTTTTAATAAATAATTCCAAAAGAAGATTGTAAGATGCATATATATATATATATATATATATATATATATATATATATATATATAGAGAGAGAGAGAGAGAGAGAGAGAGAGAGAGAGAGAGAGAGGCAGACTCCTGTGCACACTAAGTTTACACACTAAGTTTGCACATTAAGTTTTTAAAGTAGTAAAAAAAATATTTTTGAGTGCTGGCGCACACCAATTTTTTTATGTGATATTTTAACATTTCAACGGACTCACATAAAAAAATTAGCTCAAAAAAACTTTTTTTGCTATTTTTAAAAAATCGGTCAAACTTTCGCAGTTTTTAAAGGGCTTAAAAGCATAGAAAGTTTGACCGATTTTTTAAAACTAGCAAAAAAAGTTTTTTTGAGCTGATTTTTTTTATATGGGTTCCTTGAAATGTTTAAATATCACAATAAAAAATCAACTCAAAAATATTTTTTTTACTACTTTAAAAAGGTAATGTGCAAACTTAGTGTGCACAAGAGCCTGCCTCTCTCTTTCTATATATATATATATATATATATATATATATATATTTGCCATGATATAACCGTATAAATGTGCATCCATAGTAATTTATCATCCAAACTATCACATAAAATGACACCATATTCAATTCTACAATTCTTCGTAAGGCAATTCATTCCATTCAAATGAATGAATGTATGATTACAACAAATGTTCAAAATAACAGCAACTACATAAATAATACACATTTTGCGAGAAACTTTGAGTCATCCAATCAAGTAGGCCAACGATATCCAAACAAATAAATACGTGTTAACCATAATTGGAATACATAATATGGGAAAAAATCTACTTTTATCGTAAGTGTGCCTCTTTTTGCTATTTTTGATAGTCGTTTAACATTTTCGCTCCTCGATGCTCAATTTTCAATTCGGGTATGTTTGAATTAATCAATATAGAATGCTTCATGATTTTAGAAAATTTCAACAGAGTTTCCTTTGTTTATTCACGAAATTCAACCTGTTTTAACATTTAAAATTAACTCGGAGACGTCAACAAAAGCCATAAATAAAAAAATCAACAAATCACTTCCAACAATTGTCTTACTTTAGTTACATGCTCCACCCCCAGTTCTCAACATGTTTCCTAAACTTATGTTTGAGTTAATCAATTTAAAACAATCAATAATTTAAAAAAAATCGGTAGAATTTCGTTTGTTTATCCAAGAAATTCAACCTGTTTTAACATTTAAATAACCTCAACGACATCGAAAAAAGCTATAAATAAATAATAAACAAAAATCCCTTCCAACGATTAAACATAAATAAGCTCATAAATAACTCAATCGATATAGAGGTTCACCCGTTGGAAGCTATTTTTGGTTTTCACCCATTAACGGCATGTTTTAAGCCTAAGTCTAGATTTTTGCAAATTATCATCCCATTCTCAAACCAGGAGTCCCGTGACTACGTTGTAAATTCTTACATGTTACATTGGTCTCGTGTGACGTGTTTGTGCCTTTTACGGGGTCTTTTGGGCGTTGTTTTGGATTTTAACCCTCTAAAGTCATGTTTTAAGCCTAAGTCTAAATTTTACAGAGCATTCTCGTATTATTAACCCTTGAGTCTAGAGGCTATGAGGTAAGTTCCTACGAGTTACGTTGGTCCCGTGGGAGGTGTTCGTGCATCTTACGAGGAAGTTTGGAGCTATTTTGGGTTTTCACCCGCTGACGGCATATTTTTAAGCCTAAGTTTAGACTTTTACAAATTATCATCGTATTCTCAAAACGAGAGTCTCATGACTATGCGGTAAGTTCTTACATGTTACATTGGTCTCGTGTGAGGCGTACGTGCCTCTTACGGGGTCGTTTGGGCGTTGTTTTGGATTTTCACCCTCTAAAGTCATGTTTTAAGCCTAAGTCTAAATTTTGCAAAGTTTCCTCGTATTCTCAACCCGAGAGTCTAGTGGCTACGATGTAAGTTCCTATGTGTTATGTTGGTCCCATGGGAGGTGTTTATGCCTCATTTTCATTTTATCATTTACAATATTATTCAGTATTTCTTTCTCATACGCTGACACCATATGGGTCGTATATCCAGGTTTGACCCATAATTTTTGTTTAGGGGGCATTTTTGCAACTACTAAAACAAAAGTGAAATAAACGTGCGTTATAAATAAAAACTGAGACATTGATTAAATCAGATAGTATAAACTAAATTATAAAAAGGAGAAAACGCATAAACAATGACATAAAATGTAAACATACAACTTTGTTAAGAACATTTTCCATTGGCTAAACACGAGTTACAAGACTACGTGTCACTATCTATATCAAGATCAAAATCAAAATACATTTGCTCTTCACCCTTTTCCTCATCTCTATTCATTGCAATCATTTCATCCTCGTCGTCATTATACTCTCTAGTTAGTTCCATAATGTTGTCACTTGAGATAGTCTCGGTATTAACATCAGTCCTATGATGTTGAACATTGCTATCCTCAACGAGAATTAGGATAACCCCATTAGTTTCATCCTATTGGAACACATCATTAAGTCTAATAGATTCATCATCCTCTAACTCTGGTACATCTCAGGTTCTTCGGTGTTGAACCCGTTGTACGACTTGCCAGTGTGTGCCTAATTTTGTATCATTAACGTAAAAGACTTATTTCACTTGACTTGGTAAAACAAATGGATCGTCTTTATACCAATGACTTTGTAGATCAATACTGGTGAAATGTGCATCTGTCTGTATTGTTCTCGTACTATCGGTGTTGAACCATTTACATTGAAACAAAATAACTTTATGCTCGTAAATGTATGTCATTTTCCAAACTTTTCACAAGTAACCATAGAAGTCAATCGCATACCCCTCGTGTTCCCCCTTAGATACCAACCCACTATTCTGAGTTCTACGAAGATTGTCGCGGTCTCTAGTATGGAATCAGACTCCATTGCAAATGCAACCTGAATAAAGATTCACTATCATATTGGGACCATTTGCTAATGACAAGAGTTCATTAGTTGCTTCTGGAGATCTTTGTGTTCGTAATAGATTCATCTGAGAAAAAACATATATAATGTGTTACATGTTCATGTTAAATGTTAATTGCATATATGTAGATTCATTTAAATATCTTACTCTCTCTTCGAACCACTTCGGAAATGTTTGGCGTTGTATTTGAGTTATGTCACGTCCACTTTGATTCTTTAGTTGAAGATTTTTGTGCTCCCTATTTAATGAAATTTGGTTCATAAGTGTGTGTGTGTGTGTGTGTGTGTGTGTGTGTGTGTGTGTATATATATTAAAAAAATATTTCAAGTTGTGTATGTGTAATTAATTTTAACATACTCTAAATACGGTTCGACCTCATCGGTGTTATACAATACAAACGACTTAGCCAAATTAAGCTCATTCTGAAACACATTGGCAACTCTTGTAATTTGTCCAAAAGGATGAACATTTTTAATGAAAATCGTCAACCCTAGGCCACATTCACCACCATCCTCATTTCGTTCTTCTCTATTAAAAGCAGTTTCGATGTGAGTAACGTACATTGAGCAAAAAGTTAAACACTCTTTGACAATGTAAGCCTCAACAATGGAACCTTCTGGTCGAGCACTGTTGGATACGTACAGTTTCAGCGTTCTATGAAACCATCACAAAAACACTTTTAAAGTCAATATTACGTATGTAAAATAAATGGGAAAAATGTCTCCAAATCCATAATAGAACTTATTAATGTAACAATTACCTTTCAATTGGGTACATCCACCTATACTGCACAGGACATGCAAGCTTGGCCTCACGTGCTAAGTGAAACATCAAATGAACCATCACATAAAAAAAAGCAGGAGGAAAAATCTTCTCCATCTTGCAGACTATCAGAACTATTCGTTCTTCTAACTTCTCCATATCAGTCTTCACTAGTGTCTTAGAGAACAACTCCTTAAAAAAATTACCCAACTCAGAAAGGGTAATATAAATATTCTTAGGGAGGTACCCTCGCATCCCAATGGCAAGAAGTTTTTGAAGTAGGACATGGTAATCATGACTTTTTAGGCCCGTTAATTTACTATCTTTTGTGGTCACACATCTAGAGATGTTCGCAGCATACACATTTGGATACTTGACCGATTTAGGAATTCATAAAAACCCTCTCTCTCCTTCGGGGTCAATGTATATACTGCTATAGGCTTGATAAAGGATCCATCGGGACAACTTTATAGATGCAATTATTTCCTTATGCCCATATCCTCCAAATCAAGACGTGCCTTTTCAGTGTCTTTGTTCTTCCCATCCATGTTCAATATCATTCCAATCAGATTATCGCATATGTTTTTCTCTATGTGCATAACATCAAGGTTATGATGGAGCTTAAGTTTCTTCCAATATGGGAGCATAAGTATGATGGGACACATTCTATAGGAGATGCTCATGTTCCCAAAAGGGTTGAATCCATCGGTGGCCATAGCTAGCCTCACATTTCGAGGCTCATGAGCAAACTTAGGATAATTTTGATCAAAGTCCTGCCATACCTCACTATCATCCGGATGACTCATGATCCCATTATCCACGCGCATTTCACTATGCCATCTCATGTCAGTAGCTATCTTCTCGACATGTAAAATCTTCGCAACCTCGATGTCAAAGGGAAGTAACGCAGGACCTTATGAGGAATTTTTTACCATTCCCATTATTAAGTTTATATCTGGACTCCCCACATACCAGACATTGTTCTAGAATAGCATTATATTTCCAAAAAAGTGCACAATTATGTTTGCATGCATGGATGGTCTCATATCCTAAGCCTAAGTCATGTAAGAATTTCTTGGCTTCGTAGATTGACTATGGAACCAAATTCCCTTATGCTAAAAGTTCCAACAATACCCCTATTAGCATATCTAATGACTTTTGGTCCACTTGCCACTTACCTTTAAATGAAACATTGTAATAATGAATTTCAACAAAGTATACTTCCTGCAGCCTGAGTACACCTCACATTGTGCAGCCACCAACAGTTTTTCAATGTTTCGCATCTCCTCCTTATGCGCGCCATCAATTGCCTCGTCTGGATCCGTTCCCCCCATCACGATTCATGTAATCCCCCTACAATAGTCTTCCATTAACTTTGGAAGCTCATCCCCATCCTCTTCTTTGTTATCTGTCATTTCATTATCACTCTCATCATCTTATACATTGGTTTGACACTTGGTAAAAGATTCCCCGGGGTATACCCAATTCTTGTAAGATTCCATTATCCCGTGTCAGATAAAAATGATTTTTTACCACTTCACCACTATGCCAATATTGATTCATACATTCATTACACAGATAGAGAATAGTACCATTATTACTAATTTTGGTCATTGCAAATTCAACAAAAGCGCTCGCCCCGTCACAATATTGCTTACCTAATCTTTACCTAAGAGTCATCCAACTCTTGTTCATCATATCTATTGTACCAATAATTAATAAATTATTTAACCAAAATTAATTATTTTTCTACATTATTGTTCGGACTAAAACACATACAAGACCATTTAAAATACTATTCAATAATGTGAGGCTATATCTTGACAACGATGATTAAAGAGTGGATTACAATATACCATTTAAATAGAAGACTACATTTATTCCAAATAGCATATTCAAACAAGTATATCTTGATTTAAAAAAAAAATAAAGCTTACCTAAGATTATACTATGCCATCCTAAGGTTACTTAAGGTTGTACTAAAAAAATAATGCTCAAAGGTTGTGATAACATTACACACTCAATTTTACATGAACAAGTGATTTTCAACGGACTCACTAATTTAGACTAATTAAACAATTCCAATAAAAAAAATATACAACTTATTTTATGATTTTAATTGAAACAAATAGCACAAAAATTTGAAATCAACTCAACACTAAACATTTACAACTATCTAACAATTCCAAAACTAAAATGAACTCCAACCAAAATTCAGGCCATGAGTGTGTTGGGGAACTTAGGGGTGGGGGGTACGGTAAAATAGTTTAGAAGGTTTCTTCCAAAAACTTCACAGTACATGGGATTTTTGTACTTTCCCCTTATTTTTATATTAAATGATTCGTAATTTCATAAGGATGTGCATAACATAAATATGACAATTCTCAGTTAGACTAGTGACCAGAGAATAAAATCTCAGATTGTGCAGATAAAGTTCTCAAACTAAAAATCTGAGTTTAAATACCAATAAAGATCTCAGTTCAATTAGTGGGCAGAAAATAAAATCTCAGATTGAGCTGATAAAATCTCAGATTATTTTAATGTAAGTCCCCAATAAAAATCTTACTATTGACATATTCAAATATACTAATTTCAAATAAAATATTTACACAAATTAAACCTGCATATTGTTCTTAAATATCAAGAGTTCTAATTATTTCGTTATAATGCTAATGAGAACAACTATGTCTTGATTTTTTTAAAAATAAAAGCTTACTTAAGGTTATACTTATGTTGTGTATATTATGCCAAACTGAGGTTACTTAAGGTTGTACTAAACATGCCCAAAGGTTGTGATAACATTACGCACTCAACTTTTAACGAACAATTCGATTTTCAATGGACTCACTAATTTGGACTAATTAAAAAGTTCCGATAAAAAAATATAGAGTTTATTTTATGATTTTATTTGAAAACAATAGCACAAAATTTGCAACTGAAGAAAAAAAGGGGGTTACCATCATCAAACTAATCGAAAAATAAGTTCAACATAACAATAGAATCAACTACAAAATACCCAAAATACCTTGATTCGGGAGTTATTCAACACGATGGAATTAAAATCTTTGTGAAGATTCTTTTGGAAAATCTTCTGATTTCGTTTTGTTTGTGATGTAAATGTTATTCAAAAGTAAAATCAAATAAATACTAGCACTGTTTTTTTTTTAAATCTTAACGGAACTAGCTACTTGAGTAAATTTGCATTGCCTGATTGAAATCATGTCAGGCGGGTAAGGAGTTTGGGTTGAGCTGCTAGTTTAGTTGGTGACTTAGGCAGGTATGGAGCAGGGAAGGAGATCGCCGGAATCTGAGGTAAGGAGATCGCTGTCATAGGTATAAGGCTTTAGTTGGAAGGTGAGGTCGGGGGTATAAGGGGTTCGGAGGTCAGGCCCAGATTTTGGATTGGTCTGGCCGGTTCTGGCGAAGAGAAGATATTGGGGGAGAGAGACGAGAGAAGAGATCGAGGCAGAGGAGAGAGAAAAAAACATGAGTGTTTTCTTAGAGGGTTTTTTAAGCTGGATTTTTAGGAGGGTTTTGAGGGGACAAATAAAATTTGGGCTGAAAAAAATAGGGAGCTAAATTTTGAATTTTTTTAAAAATTAAGTTAAAATACATATCGCGACATGTATATGATGAAGCTGAAAGTGTGTACCATTTCGCGACATGATACCCTTGTTGCAAAATGTGAGTGATGTTTTCGTGACATACAACACATGTTATCAAAAGTAAGGTACCAAATGTGCGGCATCAACGAGATGCCGCGGAATGTAAATGGCATTTGGGGGAAAATGTTAGTAGGGAGCTCACCAAAATAATAACTTTTTACGACACGAAAACTATATATGTCGATAAAAGTATATCTTTTGGCAACACGAAAATACTTATGTCGCTGAAAGATGTCGCGAATTCTAGTTTTTCTTGTAGTGGCTATATATAAAAAGAAAAATATGTAATCCCACTGAAAGGATATCATCTTTAAATGAGTTGAAATGCATTTTCATAGATGATCGTAATCATTTTGACTTTCGAATCATATTCACTTTGGGATCACTAGGACTTTTATAGGGTTATAATCTAAGGTTATGGTTGAGGTTGTGCAAGAAGGGGCTATTTACGAATTCAAAAGTGTTTGGGGTTTAAACACTTAGGATAACGGAAAATTATGGGCAATATCAAAATTAGAATATGATTTTCATAACAAGCACTGGATAAAACTATGGAAATCGATAAAGATTATTGAACACTATGTACAAAATGGAAACACTTTCTCTTTCTTTTGATTTCTTCTTTTATTATGTTTCGTTTTCTTTTTCACTTTTTATTTTATTTTTTCATTTCTTTATTTTCTCTCACACTCTCACATGCTTAATTGCTACCACATAATAAGAACATCATTCAATCCCAAGTATCATTCCAAACAAAGGTATGGAAGGTAATATGTATGGTTTATAACTCTAATTTAGAGTTAGTTATGGGATTTTGAGTTATGAAACGAAAGGCTATAGTTAGGCTCAAAGAGGTTGACAAGGGAAAAGATTTAAGGTGAGGCCAAGGTCAATATGGGTGATATAACAAAGAGGGCCTATGAACCTTTCCAAAAGTTTAGACAATTCTTGAGTTAAAAAAACTTTGAAAATCTTGATCAGGTAACACATTTCATAAATGAACTTAAATAATGAATGATCAAATGAATGAAAGAATATTGAGATTACCAACGAATATAACCAATTTCTAGGAGAAAAGATTAATGTATAACTGTAAGGACATAAATTTCCAATTGATTCCATGTATTGTTTTGACTTAATTCCGTGAACAAAATTGTGTTTGTAATATGTCATAGGGAGATTTTATTTTTTCATGATCCCACTTGGTATATGACGTATTGAAGAAAATTGAAGACATTGCGGCAAAGCTTCAAAGAAATAATCATGCCGAAGTTTAATTGGTGCAAGTTTATTCTTCTTCAAAGTTAATTGCATTCCGAGATCACTCAGGTATGAATGCGTATAATTAATGGTGCTCATAATTATTTTTATAAAAGATAAGGATGTAATTTTTATAAAGAAAAATGTTTAAAAATGTTTTAAATAGTTTACACTACATTTTAATTATGATAAAACTCAAAATATAGTTTGACTTATTTGGATCTCCTTTAAAAGAAACGTTTTGGATCTCCTTTAAAAGAAACGTTTTGGACTAAAAGTTAAAAAGTCAAACTGACACGCCAGCTCGTTCAAACAACAACCAGTCTCGTTCAAACGAGATAGGTATGTCGCACGAACTACGTGGCATTGTCATTCGAACGACATGGTTTTTGAGGCGACATTTAAATCTTATTTAAAGCGTATTTTCATCAGAGTTTCGTAAGTGTGCATTCTGGAAAAATAGTATACCATCCAGTACGAGTTTTGTACATGTTTTCTAAGGTTTAAAAAGTTTAAACACATCCTTAGAGTTTGCAAAGATCCGAATTTCCATTCTTATATTTTTACGTGATCTTGCTGCACCAAGAAGTTTGTTCTATCATTTAACATCAAGGGTTTTGCGGTGAATAAAAGAGAAGGACTTCTTATTCGATATCATAGATGAATCAAAGCCAATCGGTGGACACCGAGACATTCGTGGAGTCGAGTGTTGTGGACAGGTATCATGGAACGTGGGCACTATTAAAGAACGGTAGAAGATCAGAAGGAGCGTCAAGACTCATGGGGATCGAGTCATTGAGTAAGGCTAATCTGTCTTTGTAAAACCTTTGTTCATAGTGATTGTCTGGCTTGGGCCATCCGATGTTGTTTTTCCGTTTTGGGTTTTTTTCTCGTACATCCGGCGTTGTGAGTATTCTTTACTTTAGTTTACTTTACTTGCTTTAATCACTAGATGCATGTTTTGGATTACTCAAGATAAAATTGGTTTAAAGTAAGAATTAGGTTTTCACAACTTGGTTTGGTGCACATTAAAAGATTGGATGATTTTTTGGGGTAAAAAATGGTGTGGTTTTAAAGCACACGCAAAAGGGGAATTTTCAAATTGGTATCAGAGCTAGAAAACGTAATTTATTTGTTTTGTGATCCCGTGTGTTTATTTATCTCTCCTGTGTTTGTTTTCTATCGATGGATTCTCTAATCTTTGATGATTTACATCGTTTGAATATTAAGTTTGCAAAATGTATTGAAGTTTTGGAGAAAGAAAATTACGGTTTCAAAAACAGAATTGAAAATTTGCAGACATTTCAAATTCAAAGAGATATTTATTGTGAGTAGTTTAGGTCCTTGTTTAATGATTTTAGTATGTTAAAATTGGGCAAAAAGGAGAGTGATGATAGAGTCCTCGTTTTAGAAAAAGAGTTAGAGGATCTAAGAAAATCTAGTGTTTGTGTCGTTGAGGAAAATAATTCGATTAATTATTTTGTGGCACGTGAGAAGGTTCTTAGGGATAAGTTTGCTCATATTGAGGGGGGGGGGGGGGGGCGAGACAACCTTCTAGGGTTAATTCAAAATTTAAAGAAGGAGTCCCGAAAGTTTGAGGAGTCTAATCGTTTGCTTGAGTCGAAAGTTTTGAAGTTAAAAAATGATTTAAATGACTCGAGTAGTGATGGTAGCGGCTTAACTTGTTCTAGTGGTTTGAATGTAAAAGACAAAATCATAGTTTATTTTAGAGCATCAACCACATCCGAGGGTATTAGAAAAGGTCAACCTAAAGGTCCCGTTCCTCGTTATGTTTTCACATGTTCGCATTGTGGTAGGAAAGGTCACCTTAGGAGTTTTTGTTTTGATCTTAGAAAAGACCCTAGGAAGTTTAAAAGTAGTGTCCCATTGGTTCCCAAAACCCTCTTTATTAGGTATACACTGGTTTGGGTTAGGAAATCCATTTTGGAGATGCTAAATACTTCGTTGGTTGATTCTCACATGCACGCACATGATTCATCTCTTGCTATTATTATGGATAGTAGCTTGCATGTTTTGTCATACGCTAGCCCTTGCATCATGTTTATAATTTGCTAGTGTTATGACATGTGTATCATTTTATATTATAGTTTTCATTTGTTTGAGCCCTATTGAAAAATACAAAAAGATTTTGTTTTTTAGAAAATTTTTGAAGAACCGAAAAGATTTTGCTTTTATTTGAGTCAAAATATAAAAAGCCAAAAAGATTTTTATTTTTTTTTTGTTTTTGAGTTTACATGTTTGATGTGGCATATTGGTGTGCTTGGACCCCACCCCCCATTGTTTCATTATCCATGTGGCTAGGAAATTTGGTCATTATTATCGATGCTTAGAATGATCTTAACCATTGTTTATATGGTGTTGTTTCTATGTTGATATGTATTTTGATTCGACCTTATATATATGCCAGCATTATACACATGCACGAGTTTATATGGATGTTTGACTTCTCTTGCATATTTGAATTTAGTGAGGCGTTCTTATCTCAATCATGCCATCTATGTGTAAGTAGACTTAAGGTGAAGTGTGCATGTAAGAACTGTTTACCGCGAGGATTTGAATTGGTAAAAATGATGAGTGATTCACGACAAAGGGCTGCGAGAGTTCAAAATTAACTCATCGTGAAAGCCACCGTTTTAAAAGAGCCCAAAAGAAAATGCAATATGCTAAGAAGAGGGCCAAATTAGTTTAGTTCATTCAAAAAAAAAATATGATATTATTGAGGGAGTTTGGATGGATTAAAAATTTAAACATGTTTGCACAACTAATCCTAAGGTTAAAACATTGCAATTTGACGCCATTGTTTGTAGAATCGTCAAAATTCTGGATTTGAGTGCATGAAGTATGTTTAGTTCATTAAGCTCACATTTTAATTGCCATATGGCTATGATAAAGTTTTATGATTTATTTGTATCAATTAGAACTTCTTGATCGTTTCGATGTGCTGGAATTGTGACTCATTTATTATAATTTCACTCCCATTCATTCCATGACCATGTTTGAGCACATCGGTACTATGTTTGCATGTAACTCACTTTGTTAGTTTTTATGAGTTTTTGCATTTTGGGTTAAAATCCTACTATTTTAACACTGTTTTACTGGTGTCAGTCCCTCCCACTAATTTTTTTCTAGAAATTTTTTCACTGGGCAAAAATATAACATATTTCTGGGAAACTGTGCAAATTTGGCAGGTCGCGAGAAGTCATTCAAACGACATATCCATGTCGCGTGAACGACATATGTACTTCGTTCGAGCGACGTCCTCATTTTTTTTAGCGATGTCCCTGGCTCGTTCAAACGACAGGTTGAATTGTGGCTTCTGATTGGTTTGCAGTCCACCGGGTTCAATTGGTATATTTTTGGTACTACTGGAAGTTTTTCTGGACTGATTGGTTTATATGCAGGATTTATTGGTTCTAAATTGGATTTTTTGCATATAGTCCATTTATCACACTTGTTTTAGATTGCTATATTCTTTATGTGATTCATTAGTTTACTAGCTACTGCTTTGTCATCTATTGATCATACTTAGCTAGTTGTTCCATGATTATCTAGCGATTCAAATTGATTCAAAAAGGGGGAGAGATGTATGTGATGTAGGGGAGATTTGATTCTTTTTTTGGATCACATATTTTATAAATTGGTATTACACATTGGTAGTTTAAATTTTGGTATCAGTTTGTTACTCCACTTATTTAACAAATGATTGTTCAGAGCTTATTCATATTGGTATCTATTATTGTTTGGTATCATTTGGATATATATATTGGTTTCATTTGTTCCTTCATACTTCACTGGGTATTTATTTTTCTGTTTCATGTGTGTAGGTATGCTTCAGCGATTCGAGATTTCAAGTCTACATCACATTCAGACAGTTTATGCTCGCCGGTGCTACACATTCTAGTCCATGTCATGTAATTTTTATTTTGGATTTATGGCATGGGATTTAGGAGTCATATGGCTTGACGGCCCGGCTTAGGCATTTCATTGGTTTAATTTTGTCCCGAAATAGTCAAAGGGGGAGATTTGTAAGGACATAAATTTCCAATTGAGTCCATGTATTGTTTTGACTTAATTCCGTGAATAAAACTGTGTTTGTAATATGCCATAGGGAGATTTTATTTTGTCACGATCCCACTTGGTCTATGACGTATTGAAAAAAATTGAATACGTTGCGACAAAGCTTCAAAGAGATAATCGCGCCGATATTTAATTGGTGCAAGTTTATTCATCTTCAAAGTTAATTACATTCCGAGATCACTCAGGTATGAGTGCGTATAATTAATGGTGCAGGGAATTATTTTTATAAAAGATAAGGATGTAATTTTTATAAAGAAAAATGTTTTAAAGTGTTTTAAATAGTTTACACTACATTTTAATTCTGATAAAACTCGAAATATAGTTTGACTTATTTGGATCTCCTTTAAAAGAGACGTTTTGGACTAAAAGTTAAAAAGTCAAGCTGACACGCCAGCTAGTTCAAACGATAACCAGTATCATTCAAACGAGATAGGTATATACTGCGAACGACTTGGCATTATCGTTCTAATGACACGGTTTTTGAGGCTGCGTTTAAATCTTATTTAAAGCGTGTTTTCATCAGAGTTTCATAAGTGTGCATTCTGAAAAAATAGTATACCATCCAGTACAAGTTTTGCACATGTTTTCTAAGGTTTAAAAAGATTAAACACATCCTTAGAGTTTGCAAAGATTCGAGTTATCATTCTTATATGTTTACGTGATCTTGCTGAACAAAGAAGTTTGTTCTATCATTGAACTTCAAGGGTTTTGCAATGAAGAAAAGATAAGGACTTCTTGTTTGACATCGTATACGAATCAAAGTCAATCGGTGGACACCGAGACATTCGTGGAGTCGAGTGTTGTGGGCAGGTATTGTGGAAGACGAAATTTTTGCATGGGCACTATTGAAGAATGGTAGAAGATCAGAAGGAGCATCAAGACCCGTGGGGATCGAGTCATTGAGTAAGGCTAATCTGTCTTTGTAAAACCTTTGTTCATAGTGATTGTTTAGCTTGGTCCGTCCGAGGTTTTTTTCCTGTTTTGTGTTTTTTCCTCATACATCCGGCGTTGTGAGTATTCTTTACTTTACTTTACTTTACTTTACTTTACTTTACTTTACTTGCTCTAATCACTAGATGCATGTTTAGGATTAATTAAGATAAAATTGGTTTAAAGTAAGAATTAGGTTTTCACAACTTGGTTTGGTGCACATTAAAAGATTGGATAATTTTTTTTTTGGTAAAAATTGGTTTGGTTTGAAACACACGCAAAAGGGGAATTTTCAATAACAAGAAAAGCGCATGTACTCATGGGTTTAATGATCAATTAAAGAAGGTTCTCATAATATCAATGATTTGATGACTAAAGTATAATAATTTCTAAAATAAAAAACATACATCATTGAATTATCTATTGGATTGGGCACTTATTGAAATTTATCATCGAAAAAAGGCAAAATACCCAATAAAGGAGAAAAAAGAAAGAAAATTTTCAATATTTTACAACAAAGCATGCTTGGAAATAATATATAGTCGAATCAAATAACTATCAATGAATGGGAAAAACAACCCATACTCCCTAACTTAAATGTTGCATTATCCTCAATGCGAATCAATAACACAATATAATGAGAGAAAAAGAAAGATATTACCCAAAACAGAGTGATCCTCGATAAGTTTAAGTCCAAAGATTCTACAAAGCATGTTATCACCAAGCATAAAAAAAAAGAATAATGAATTTTTTCATAATTACACTAGACAATAAGTAAAAAGAAAAAATCGACATAATATGAACAACCTAAAATTTGAATTTCTAACTAACTATACACGAGAATTTAAATTTTTTTAGGGTCAAATTGAAAAATGATTTGACTTTGAGGAATGAAAGGTGGTACACAATTTGAGTGAATGCCTCCTAGAAAATAGGAATTCCGTTTGAACAACGGAAGGCATGGTTTGGGCGAAAAAATGAACCATCACCATTTAAAAGTTTTTAGAGGGGGAGGGGGGTGGATAAAATAAGGGACAAGACCAAATCGGTCCCAAGAAAATCAAAATTAACTCCTAATGGATTTTCAATTGGAATGGGAGGTGGCACGTGTGCAAGTGAATAACTCACAACATGAATCATCTCCAAGTAGCATTCATGTTTAAGAATCAGGTCAAAGTCCTCAAGACTTTCATTCGATTCTTGCAATAGATATAATGGTTATATAATGGTGGAGAACCAAGAAAATTAAGGACCATCAACCTTAAAATAATTTGAAATATTTATAAGAGGTTGAAATTAGAAAGCGCTTGGATTTCTCTCAATGATTTCTTATTCAAAAAAGGGTGGAGGTGAAATGCAAGTTTTCACCTCAACCGAGCTTGCGAAAGAAGAGTTGACATTTATTTCTAAAGACCAAGCATTAAAACTCTCGACTTGGTCATTCAATTTCTTTTTCTCTAACTCCTGATCAAACCAATAAGAAGACATAACATCTTTTTGGTAAGTTTACTCATAGGTAGAGGATTCCCTATTTTTCAAAGTTTGTTCCCGAGATGATGGGTGATTACATATAAATTATTGAATTTCACACTCAATTCTTTCATTTTCAAGAATATGTAAGCATTCACGCATTGTCTTGGGAGCATAACCTTGAGAACTATTATCATAACAATTAAAATTATCTAAAGAGTAAGAATGAGACATTTAAAAGTGGGAAATTCAAAAACATGAGGAGTACCAAAATTTCAAGTTTCTCAAAACAATTTAGTACAAGTCACAATGAAAGTAAAGAGAATATACAATATATACACAAAGTCTCAAAATACTAAAATCCTAGAATGAACTGCTCCCCGGCAATGGCACCATTTTTTATGAGGCGTAAACTTTGTATTTAAAACACATAGTTGTTTGTTTACGCCCGATACAAAAAGATACTAAAACTTGGCACACTATATATGAAAGTGTAATGGCAAGTATGGATCGAATCCATAGGGAACGGTATTTAGGATTAAATTAGTTTAGTACTAAGAAAAAGGCGAAAAGTGTAAAAGATGATGATGATTTAAAAGTAAAAAAGGAAAAAGTTAACTGTGCAATTAAAACTAAACAAGGATTAACAAAATGAGATTAGGATCACATCCCCACCATGGGCTAAAAATATATAATTAGTAATTTGATTCAAAAATATTTAACCGAGCATACTCAATTGATTATAAACATCAAACATGAAGAAATCAAATTTAAAAATGAAAGATTAAAGTTTCAATAAAAAAAATGGTTACAAATGGACTAATGTCGTAATATTTCTGTAAACACTATTATTTCGTGACAAATGAAGTCAAAAGCATAATATTCCAACATTAATACACATAGTTTCAATGAAAAGTGTTTCCAACCAAAACCTATCTTCTGAACTCAAAAACCTATTAAAGGTGGAAATATGAACCCAACCTTAAAACTAGCAACTACACATAATTATAACTATATATAAAACTAATTAACAAATGAAAAAAATGATTAAACTAACAACAACTAAATAATAAAGAAATAAATGTAAGTTAAAAAAGCTCTAAAGTGGGAAATGGAAATATAATAACATATGTAAATGGAATAAGATGATTAAAATGGGTACTTACAAATAAGGAAATGAAACCCTAAGGAAGATCTCCTAACACTAAAAACTCTAATCTAAACTAAAAATATGATCCCCCAAACAAATGACAGTAAAAACCTATTTAAACAAAACCCTAAGGGCAAACTTGTAAATAAAAAAGTCAAAATATACAGGGCTGAATTGATTTTTGCAGAGGGGACGAATCGATTCGGGTATAGGGAAAATTTGATTATGGTCCAATCCAATTCGTTTCTCTCTATACGGACGAATCGATTCACCCCTTCAGGTTTGCATTCCTCTTCTTGGATCAATATATGAGAAATGTCATAACTTTTTTGTTATATATTGAAATTAGGTACGGTCAGAGGCTATGCAAAACTACCTCAGATACTTTAGGTCATAAATACAAATGTTAAAATGACTAAAATGCCCTTGAATGTTCCCTTTAAGGTTAAACTTTCTCGAAATACAATCAAACTTCACAGTAATCACTTTGATACCTACAAAAGCTCAAATATAACTCGCAAAGCTTATACACATACATAAAAGAGGTTGTATGGTTAATGAGCATAAATATAGTAATTAAGGTACCCAAGAGGGCTAAAATGCATAAGTATAAATAAATTCAATATTCGATACGAATCACTTAATCAGATTCAGTAACTAGGAGAACTATAATGAAGTTCTTGGTTGACATAACACTCAGTTTGTATCCAACAAGTATGTATGCCTCTCTCTAAGAAAAGTCAACCCTATAAGGAGTTCATCGATCCCAAACTTTTTAAAGTTCTGCGAGTTTATTTAGGCATCATTATGATTTTTCTGCAACAAGTGCCTAAAATAAAAGGGGGAGACCGATCAGAGACTAGCACAATTATTTGAGTAAAAATTGAAACAAACACCAAGAAGCCTACCAGGGGATTCGATCATCCTAGGCATGGGAATATTGGTGTAGTTCTTACCATAAATGCACCCAGAATAGACTAATACATCTCTATTAGTGTCCTTTTGGGATCTGAGTAGCCATGTAACCAAATTATGGGTCTTGTCCCTAGCCTAAAAATGGTTGTTACTAAACCCCGGTGAAGTATGAATGTTACAGAAGTGTTATATTTCATTCACACCTACTTTAGTTCCACAAATATGGTTCTTGGAAAATGTTCCCATTAAAAATTGAAGAAGCCCTCATTTTCCTAAATATGTAATATTCCACAATAATGGAGCGCCTCTACCAGTAATGGGTGGAGGAGTAATTGAACTCTCCCTATTAAGGCAACGATTATAAATGCAACCTTACCATGAGAGAGTTCATAAGCATCCTCAATATAAGGTGAGGTTCTGATTTTGATGTTGTGAGGGATGTTGTACCTGGTACAATGACACCTCAAAATCAATTTTAGAAGTAACCTTATACTTCCTAAAATTTCCAAACATAGTAGATTAGTGGAGTAAAGGACAAAGGTTTAAAAAAATGAAGGAATTTTTTAAAATGAATTGATTAAGAGTCGGGTAGTTCACATGGCATGAAACATGGCGTTTAGTGAAATTCAAAGAGTCGATGGACCAAAAATCACGAAGCAGATAAGGATGAAATTACAAGGATAACGATACTATAATTGGATGTAATCCAACCATAATTCAACAACCAAAAAGATAAGGTTAGAGATAGAGTACGAATACATGAGGGAAGATTAAGGAAGTAGTTAATATAGTTAAGACTTTGTATTTATAAATAAAGTGACCATATTGTAAAAGAATATATACAACATAATCTTGTACCCACAACTTGGACTCTCAGATAAAATTCTCTAGCTCTTGAAGTCACCATATTCACTTTGCTATAATACAATCCTTTCTCCCTATTTCCTCATGGATGTAAGAAGGATGATTTTCCAAAACACGTATATCTTTATGTTCCTTATTACTGTGGCACTCATATTTGTGGGATAAATTTTTATTTATCATTATTTTATAATTTAATGGCCTATAATTTGAAACTATCTATGGGAAGACCTAAATCCAACGTTCTTCCATAATGAATGTACATCAATGTTAACGTTCCCATATTTGGAACCACGTATTATTAGATGTATGAATTATGAGAAGATAATAAACTCCTTCCAGGTATCCTTTACTTCCCAATGATGCCAAATCACATGGATGCCCCCGTCGCAGAATGAATCCTAGTCGTTGTCGTAGCACTCTGGATTCCCCCATGAGGAATGAACTATAAGTCTCATTAAACTAAATGTGGACCATTTGAACAAGCGGGATGAAGAAATTATCATAGTAACACTAAATGAACAATCGAAGGTGTGTGGGTCCAGTTCCCGCAACATTAAAAGTTGAAGGAAGATAATTTGATCTCTTAAGACTCATCCTATAAACCACATTAATAAGGGGTCAAGAAATATACGACTGCGTGTTTTTGCCCTTCAGCCCTTATTAGGGAATTCTTTAATTTACAAATTTTCTAGTCATGGTGGCCTACCTAAGTTCATTTAAAGGATTAACCAAATTAGCATAAGCACCAATTTTAAACAAAATTTGTGTAAACTAGTTTTAGTTAATTTATTTTATCCTAAAACATGTATCTAAGTGATAACAGGATGAATTAAAATAAACAATCACACAACACCCGATGTAGGAGGAAAATCCAAATGGAAAAAACCTCGGATGGCCCAACCACGCAAAATCCAGTAAGTATAGAATTAAAAAGGAAACAACAGAAGACTTATAGAACATACTTGACTCCCTCACAAGCTTTAATGCTCTTCGTTCCTTCAAAATTCTCCTAGTATCATGCAATAGTTCATTCACGCACTGCCATAATGTGTGAGTTCACACATGCCTCGGTATCCACTAAATAAGTCAACAACCGCCTATGGATGAGAAAATGGAATCTGAAACTTCTTCACCATAAAACCATAACACGGAGTCCACCGTATGTAAATAGCAAATAAGGAGTCCATTGTATGAAATAATTCTCAACAAGATGAAGAGAATAAACCTTTGGTTCCAAAAATAAGATCTTAAAAGCATAATAATATCAACACTTGGATCCTAAATAACTTAGGCAAAAACTAGTGTTTTGAATAGATTTTTGATAGAGTTTGGGAACTCAAAATATAAGTTTTTTCTCAAATAAAATCTGGTCCATTTATAAGAGGTTTTCCAAAATCGAGATAAGGATGAAAAGCTTTAGACAAATCTCAAAATCTTGAAAAACTCATCGGCTCGTTTGAACGAGGTTCATCTTGTTTGAACAAAACACCCGATCTTATTCAAACATCTTCTAATGAATCATCAAATGAGAAAACAGAGTAACATGAAAAATTCTCATTTGATATCTTGTTGGAACCCTGTTTTAATGAGTTAAGGTACCTTATATGAAAGACATACCTAGTCGTTCTAACGACCTCACGAAAAAATATTAAAAAGAGATAAAATCAATTTAAACATTTTAAATCCCATTTTATAAAAACCTCACGCCCAAATATAAAATTCAAACCTCAAAAGAAATACGAATTCATACCTAAGAGATCCTTGGAACAGGAAGATGGAAACAAGGCAAGAGCATGACAACATGATGAACATGATATTTTGGCCACTACGTCTTCAATAACACGTCATAGGCTTGAAAGGTTAACACACTCTAGTCCTAACCTATGACTCAAACAATTTTGCCCAAACACAAAATAAGCCAAAACATACAGATTAACTCTATTAAAAAAATTGTTCATAAAATCTCCCAATTTAGCTCTTCCAGGATAAAACAATACTAAAAACCCATGGGCTATCAATCACATCTAAAAGACTCAATCCCCAACCCCAAAAGGAAAAAGTATAACTTGACCAACTCGTAAACTTGAGTAGCTTTGGTCTTCTGTAAACTTCGTGGAATTACAAACTTGCACACTTAAACACACTTTCAAATGCTAACATAATATAACAATATAAACTTGAATATTAATAAACCCTCCCCTTTTGTCTAACAATCTCTACCTAAGTTAGGACATCTCCCCTTAAGGTCCCTAGACTATAGAGATTGAGATACCATTTCTCCCACTTTTTATTAAGGAATAGATAAAGAATAAAGGTACATAATAAAACCAAATTCTCCTCAACATAACCAATTCTCTCCCAAAATTAAACATGGGTATAGAAAAAACAAGTATATCATGCAATGGTGTAAAGTGAAACAAGCAACGACTAACAATTTGACAATAAAAGTATAAATAATCCAAACAATGATCAATTAATTCCACTTTTGATTAAAAAATGATACCAACTTGAATACAAAATGAATCATGAGATACCAATGTAAACAAGCAACAAGAGATACCAATATGATCATATTGTATGCCAATTTGATTCAAAGATAAAACATGTGGTAAACATGGATTAATTGCAAACTCAAATACTCAAAATAAATGATACCAGATATAAAAATATAAAAACGATACCAAAGACCGAGATGTATGTGTGTGTGTGTGTGTGTGTATAGTTATAAACTACCACAACATGATGCAAAACACATAAGCTTTACACACTACCATAGTATCGATGTCTAGAAAAACTTGTGGTAAATGAAGTGAAAGGGTGTGAACTAGTAATAAAATAAATACGACTCAATCACTCAAACAAGTCTAAGGATTTCTATTTGACCTCACAAACATTATCAAGCAAAGATTTAGTCTCATAATGATAGATAAAGTGACTTCATAAAGGAATACAAGCACAATGCATACTAACCTAGAAATTTTGATGATTCTAAAATCAATAGCATCAAAATAATAACTAGGACTCATTGTACAAACTCATTGATCTTCAACTTATAACATCCTAAAAATTTAGATATATTATTTTTTCACTCTCATTTTGAATATACCAATTTAACTGAAGAATCAATGAAAGAAAATTTAGCCTTGGGAATATTTTCTTTTCTTTTGTGTTTTAAGTTTTTAGTCTCTTTCCAAAGGTGGACTTTTTATGCAAGTAATATTATTTCCTTCATAGCCCTTTCCCATGTAAACTCATGTTTTCGCTAAAATAAAAAACTCACGAGCAACGGTTATTACATGCATAAATTCCCAAATTAAATATATATGTGTATATGACAAGATTGTTTTTGATAACATCTCACTTAGATCATGTAACATATGAAATTAAAATAAAAAGAGCTCGTGCATGTGTTTGAGGAAGCATATGTAACGTGAATTCATTAAGAAAGTCATTTTCAATAACTCCGTGCAAGCATAATTAAGAAGCATTGAAAATAATGATCAAATGTCCTAGACACGTGGATACATGGAAAGAAATGGATTCAAACGCACCGATATGCCACACAAAATGTGTAAAACTAAATTACACATAAATAAAAATATTTTTAAGTTTTTAAATAGTTTTCAAAATGACTCAAAAGACAAGCAAAATATCTTTGCATTTTTCACAATAAGACTCAAACCAGAAAATCAAAATACAGAAGACTCGAATATCATACAACTAGAAAACACATATAACTTGAAGTACAAAAGGTGGTTTATGAAAACTTACGAACACAATGAACCATTAAATTTAGCATGAAAAGTATCATGTGTAAGCATTCAAGAATCAATAAGTCTAACATTTAAAGTCTCCAAATCCAATTTTCTAACCAACGTAGGTGTGACATGATACTCTTGGGTTTTAGGATCCTCAGTGACTCTAAACTTAAATTTTCTAGAACCATTTCTAAGATTAAAGCTAAAACGCCTAAGGCGACCTTTCCTATCGCAATTTGTGCACTCATAAATGTAAGGAATGTTACCCTTGGGTTGATCTTTTCTAACATTCCTAATGATTGAATCTCTCAAAACAAGGTCTTGGATTTATTAACGAAACCATTTGGATCATCGAAGTCATTCCTATAATTTTCATCTTTGATTTGGATGGTGTCTAACATATTATCTAATTTATGACCTAGACTCCTAGGCATACACATACTCCCACGCACCGCTCTAGAGACTTTTCTAGTCTTAGAGAGAAAGTTGAGTTCCTAGTCGGGACTTCACAAAGCTTAATGAAAGAATTTTAACGGATGTTTTTGTTGCTTGAGAGTGCTTCCAATGCTCCGACTAGAGCCAACAATGACAAGGGGAAAAAAAGGTTACTTACACTTATTTACCTCAGAAAGACGTCAAAGCTCTTGTTGTGCAGGTTGCTCTTAAGGTTTAAAATACTTTCCAATGGTAGTGGGTTCTCTAAGCACGTGACTGGTGGAATTTCTCTTCTTACCCACCTTGAGGATCGCAAGGAAGGTAAAGTCACTTTTGGAGATAGGAGTAGGTTAAGTATTTTAGGGTGTGAATGTGTTGAGATACCCAGTTTCCCAAAACTAGACAATGTGTTGTACGTGAAAGGGTTGAAAGTGAACATAATTAGCATAAGTCAACTGTGTGATGCAAATTTTGCGATAAAGTTTGATCGGTCCGAATGTAGCATTTATTACCAATCCGATGAAATTCAACTATAAGGTGTGAGGACCGAAGAGAATTTCTATGGGATTATATCCAAGTTTTCCTTCGTGTGCAACAGTGCCACAGTCTGCACTATGAACCTTTGGCATAAATGGCTAAGTCATGTGAAATTCAGATATCTTAAGAGATTGGTGAAAAAGGACCTAGTTCGTGGCTTACCATCTCTTGGAAAAACAATTTTTTGGATTTATGGACCTTGCCAATAAGGAAAAAAATCGAAGTCCGCATCGAAAGTTGAATACCATTACAACCTCCCATGTTTTAGAGTTTATATACATTGATATTATGGTTCCTATTCTCTCAGAGAGATTACATGGTAAGATATACATTCTCGTGATAGTCGATGGCTTTTTTACGTATTCTCTCGTAGGATTCCTAAGCAAAAGAGTTCGATGCGATTGAGAACCTTTCAACTAAGCATCGTGTCAAACAAAATCAACACAGTGTCATTATTAATCGGATGTGTAGTGATAATGACACTGGATTTAAAGAAGCTAAAATGGATAGCTATTGTGATGGGGGGCATCAAACATGAGTTTTCGTCCATTGGTACTCCTTAACAAAATAGGATTATTAAGAGGAAGAACCAAACGATACAAGAGATGGCTTGAGACATGCTTCTTGGGAAAAACATGCTTAGACATTTTTGGGTAGACGCAGTGAGCAGCACATGTCGTTCGGTGAATAGGGTATATCTCGTTCGCTCACACTTTAGAGGCGTTATGAGTTGTGGACAACAAAAAATCCCAACCTATCATATTTACGTGTCTTTAGGAGTACTTTCTATATCTTGCGAGATTGAGAGCACTTAGAAAGGTTTAATTTTCGAAGAAATGAGGGGATATTTCTAGATATTCATCGACTAGTAGGGCTTATAGGGTTTTTAACCATGAAAGATCTAATGTTATGGAGTCAATAAACATGATAATTAGAGATGAAAAGCCACTAAAGTTTGTTCCTCCTAGCCCCTAGTATGAGGATTATTCACCCTTAGTGACAATCCTATTCTTCCTCATGATACCACGGTTAACCCCATTCTAGATTTAGGGGAGACACCATCTTGGGTTCGTAAGAGTCACGACTCTTTCGCTATACTTGGTGATCCCACAATGGGTTTTAAGACTCGTATTCAACTAGAAAATGTGGTTAGTTATTTGTGCTACACCTATTTTGTCGAGCCTAATAATGTGAAAGAAGAACTCAAGGATGAGCATTGAATATCCACCATGCAAGTGAGTTGCTTCAGCTTCGCAAGAACGATTTTTTGGAGTTAGTCCCCTGACCTAGAGAGATTAATGTGATAGGTACCAAGTGGATTTACAAGAATAAAATGAATGAAAATGGTAGCATAGTCCATAATAAGGCTAGGTTGGTCGCTCAAGGCTATACACAGATCGAGGGTGTAGACTTTGACAAGTCCTGTTACTAGGCTTGAGTCTGTTCGCTTACTACTCGCCATAGCTTATCATCTACACTTCAAGTTATTTCAGATGGATGTTAAGAGTAACTTTCTTAATGGCATTCTACAGGAGGAGGTTTACATGGAATAACCATAAGGGTTTGAACACCCTAAGCACCCCAGATTCATCTATTATCTTAAGAAGGCCTTGTATG
Source organism: Sambucus nigra (assembly GCA_949130495.1). Taxonomy (NCBI): domain Eukaryota; kingdom Viridiplantae; phylum Streptophyta; class Magnoliopsida; order Dipsacales; family Adoxaceae; genus Sambucus; species Sambucus nigra. The sequence goes on along the minus strand of OX422208.1, from coordinate 372,279,389 downwards.
GTTTGTAGCAAGCACCACGTGCTTGGTACGAGAGGCTCACTTCATATTTCTTAGGTCGTGGCTTCAAAAGATTGGGAGTGGATAAGAAGTTATTTGTGAGGGGAGATAGGGGTGATATTTTGGTTGCTTAAGTCTATATGGACGACATAGTATTTGGATCCACGGGATCCCTCCATTCTCCCAGCTTTGAGGAGGAGAAGAGGAGGGATTTTAAGATGAGCATGGTAAGTGAGCTTGCGTACTTCCTAAGTCTCCAAGTTTGTTATCTTGAGGATGGTATATTCATATCTAAATCCAAATATACAAGAGACCTTCTAAAGAAGTTTGGTCTAGACTCCGCTAAGCACCCATGCAATCCTATGAGTACATCGACAAAGCTTAGTAAAGACGCTTTAGGCAAGGACATAGAGGACACCATTTATCGTAGTACGATAGGTAGTCTTCTCTATTTGATCATTAGTCGTCCTCATATTTCCTTTAATGTTGGAGTCTATGCGCGATACCATGCATCCTTAAAAGAGTCACACTTACTCTCACTTACACCTATCATCAAATACGTGATTGGAACTCTTTCATATAGTATTTAGTATTTCTTTGATACCGATGACTGGTTATTTGCCTATTCGAATGTCGATTGGGTCGGGGATGTCGATGGTTGTAGGAGCACTTCAGCTGGGTGTTTCCATTTTGGGAGTGCTCTTGTCTCTTGGTTGAGAAAGAAGTAAAAATCCATTTCTTTTTGTCCATGGGGGAGGCTGAGTATATTGTCGCTAGGAGTTGTTGCACGCAACTCTTATGGATGAAGGCATGATGACTATTTCTTGTGATAATACGAGTGGAATCCAAATTGCTAGTAACCTTGTCCAACATCCGCGCACGAAGCACATTAGGATACTCTAGTACTTTATACGTGACCTAGTTGAGGAGAAGGTCGTGTCCTGTAGCTTTATGAGCATCGATCATCAGTTAGCCGACATATTCACGAAACCTTTAGATGCACTTCGATTTAAGGATCTTAGGAAATATTTAGGTATTTACACCATTAACTGAGTTCGGGTACTTTGTCTAGTGTAGGACGATTTTCATAATTATATCTCATATTCCTATTTCTAGATATTATTATCATTATGTTATCATTATATCTATATTTTTCCCTATGATATTTTTTTGAAAAATCCAAAAATAGTTTTGTTTTTCTGGAAAAAATTTGAAAAATATAAAAAGATTTTCAATTTTTAAGAAAATATACGAAAAAGAAAAAAATATTTTATTTTTGATAAATAATTGAAAAGGACAAAGAGTTTTGTATTTTTTTTCACCATATATGGATGAACATTTAAGATGTTCAGATCACTCATTCATTCTATATTTTCACATGACTTTTTCGTGTTTTGAGACATGACGTCATTTCTATATTGTACTTAATAATGTGTGGAGTCATTAGGTTGCTATTTGATAACTACTTTCTACATGTTTGACTCTTAGTCTCCTTTAATCCACATGTGCACGAACTTGTTTAAACATTGCACTTACTTGTTTCTTTTCAAATATGATGTTCTCATTTCAATTTTTCTTTATAATGAACCAAAGGTAAAAAGAAATAACGTTGTGCATGTAAGAACCATTGCCCAGATTACATCTATTTCCAGAAAATATTATTAAATATTAAGCAATGGAAATGGGGTATAAAAGATTAGATGTATTTGCATGAAAAGTCACCATTTGCATAAAAGAGCCTAAAAAGATTAAAGGCATATAAAAATAGAAGTGCTAGCCTAATTTTTAATTAATTGACGCTTCACTACATATGAGCATTAATTCATCATATATGTGAGATTTTGAGGTTGTTATAGTTGAAGATTAATGGGTTTGCACAGCAAAATATCTTAAAAAAACATTACATAATTTGGCATCATTGGTATGAGTATCATTAATGTTCATGACATATTGATTAAGTTGGGTCAATTTCACATGAGTTGACAAAGTTTTACACCTAAGATAGACTTTAAAATCTTTCACGACTTTAAGATCTTTCATTAAAAGTGTCTCCAAGCTTCGTGCACACATGTTATGAGTATATATGTTGATTAACCTATGAAAAATGTTCACACCCCAATATTCCGCATTCACGATTAAGATACTTTAGTGTTAATTCATGGTGTGTTGTATTTGAACATCTTATACATTTAGTTTGGAAAAATGAAAAATGTTAAAAAGTAGTTGGTGCATATTGCCTTTTAAGATAATTAATCCTTATGCTTTCGTGCTTATAATTTTGATGATATCTTACTTCTTTGTGTGATGGCTATATTTATCGACTAGTTCAACTCCTTTGTCTATTACAGACAAAAAAAGGGAGAGCAAATTGAGTGAAAAGGATAGGCCCCCAATTTTTTAAACTCTTATTACAAAAAGTAATTTCAATTTCCTTTTAAAGATGCGGAAGCGAGATGGTTCAATTAAACACACACAAACACCAAATTTTAATTTCTTTCAAATTAAAATTAAACCAAAGTGAAATTAAATTAAACGACACATGGATATTTCACTTCAACCAATTTAACCCAAGTCCTATAAATTTTCATAAGTCATGTTTTCAATATTACCAAATTAGGCCAAACCAATTTTATCAAATTAAACGGCGATTTGAATTAAATTAATATATACCCAAATTAATTTAGTTCAAGTCGCCGTTTAATTTGATAAAATTGGTTTGGCCTAATTTGGTAATATTGAAAACATGACTTACGCAAATTTCTAGGACTTGGGTTAAATTGGTTTAAATGAAATATCCAAGTATCGTTTAATTTAATTTCACTTTGGTTTAATTTTAATTTGAAAGAAATTAAAATTTGGTGTTTGTATGTGTTTAATTGAACCATCTCGCTTTCGCATCTTTAAAAGGAAATTGAAATTAATTTTTGTAGTAAGAGTTTAAAAAATTGGGGGCCTATCCTTTTCAAATTGGTATCAGAGCAGGAGCGCTAATTTATCACGTCAAGGATTCTTTTTTTTGGCTATTATAATTTTTGTGCTCCTTGTATTTTTAGGTGGTTCATTTTTTTACTCACTCTCATTTTTTTGTATGTCTCGATGGGACGCCTTAATGATAATTTGTCCATTTCTAATGATAATGAAGTTTTTACTATTCGAGAGGAATTTAATGAGCTTAATAAGTGTAATGAAAAATTAAGAGAATTAAATTTGAGATTTGCAAAAAGAATCAAATTTCTTGAAAATGAAAATTCTTGTTTTAAAACTAAAGTTGAGTTTTTGCAAATCTCCCTATCTCAAAAAGATATTTTTCGTGAAAACCTCATGGACATAAATCATAATTTTAATATTTTAGAAATATCTAAGAAAGAGAGTGATAGTCGAGAAAAGACTCTTAGGGCAGCTTTCTTGCTCTTTGTCAGCATATCTTCAACATAGACTTCCATATTGCAACTGATTTGTTCTGCAAACACTTTGTTCATCAGCCGCTGATATATTGCACCTGCATTTTTCAAACCAAAAGGCATAACATTATAACAATAAGTTCCCCTAGGGGTAGTGAAAGAAGTACTCTCCCTGTCTTCAGGTTTCATTTTAATCTGATTGTAACCAGAATAAGCATCCATGAAGCTCAGCAGCTCGTGTCCCGAGGTAGCATCCACTAGTTGATCAATTCGGGGAAGCGGAAAGTGATCCTTTGGGCATGCTTTGTTGAGGTCGGTGAAGTCTACACACATCCTCCATTTGTTGTTCTTCTTTTTCACCATCACCACATTTGCTAACCAATCGAAATATTTAACATCTTCAATAAAGCAAGCTTTCTGGAGCTTCTCGACTTCCTCCTGTATAGCTTGATTCTTATCGGGACTGAATACTCTTCTTCTCTGCTTCACAGGCTTGATCTCCTTATTCACATTGAGTTCGTGACATAAGAAATTTGGGTCTATCCCGGGCATATCCTCATGACTCCACGCAAAAGTTTGCTTTCTGCTTCTTAGGAAAGTTATCAATTCTTGTTTTAGTGAGGCTTCCAACGACGAACCTACTTGAGTAGTTCGTTCAGGGTGCTCGTCGTCCAGAATGATGTTTTCAGTAGCTTCCACCACTTGACCCTTCACGAGTTGCGACCCATCTCTAGGATCCAATGTTTCAATTTCTGCACCTTCATCCACTTGATAGGTAGTAGTCTTTTTCCTTAATTCCTCCAATTCCTCTTGCTCAGAGGATGAATAATAGCATTCTCGAGCTACTTTCTGATCACCTTTCATAACTCCTACTCCAAAATTTATTGGAAATTTTAGGCATTGATGTACCGTAGATGGTACAGCCTCGAACTTCTTCAATCCTACTCTTCCCATGATGATATTGTATGCTGATTGAACATTCTTTTCCATCACGAAGAAGCGTATTCTTTCTGTTTGACAAGCAATCCATATACCAATGAATATATCCAATTTGATCGTCCCAAGTGGAAATACTTTCTCACCAGCAAAACCGAGGAGGGGTCTACGATAAGGCTCCAGTTGAGATAGCTTTAGATTTAAACTGTCGAAGCACGAGTAGAACATGATGTCTGCCGGGATACCATTATCTACCAGTACTCTTGAAATCATTACTTCCTTCATCCTCATTTTGATCACCAATGGGTCATCATGAGGATATAGAACACCTGCGAGGTCGTTCTTTGAGAAACCAATGACCAATTTTTCTTTGTTTACCTTTCTCGGGCGATCCTCCTCAGCTAGATTTATTCGTTGAATGTATGAGCAAGCTTGAGCCTCACAGAGGTAAGATTTTCTCTCTGCAGTAAGGTCTCCTCCTCCTTCATCTCCACCTGTAATAACATTACAGTCAAATGACTCAAAGCGTATTGAAAATACCTCACGTTCTGGCTGACTTGGTCTCTTGGGAAGATCGGGGTCGTCTTCTGATCAACTTCATGGTCTCTTTTCTTATTCTCCTCTGCACGACGAGGAGATCTATACCTCTCTCTTGTTCGGTCACTGTTTCTTCTTTCATTTCTACGATCAACATACTTTGCCAATTTTCCTCGTCTGATGAGTGTTTCAATCTCATTCTGAAGAGCTATGCAATTTTTGGTCATATGGCCATGGTCTTTGTGAAACTCGTAATATTTTGCCTTATTCCTCCTATCAGGGTCTGCCTTCATTTTCTCTAGCCAGTTTAATTCCTCATTGTTCTTGATTTCTTCTAGAACATGGTTGATGTCTTTCTTCAAAGGAGTATAATTATCAAATTTCTTCAATACTTTCCATGACGACCTTATTTTTTAGTGTTTGTCACTACCATTGTTCTTATGCTCTTTCTTCTTAGCTTTATCACCTTCCACCTTGGTTTCTTTGGCATCCATATTCTTCTTCGCAGCCATAGCCTCCTCGGCATTCATAATCTTGGCCGCTTTTCCCATCAGTTCTGACATGGTTCTAGGTGGATCTTTGGCCAAAGTGTAGTACAACTTGTTGGGCAGTAGTCCACTCATCAAGGCGGTAATCGTTGTCTTTTCCTCATAATCAATGACTTCGAGTTTCTCGTTATTAAAACGAGTTATATAATCTATGGTACTCTCACCAGCTTTTTGTCTAACACTTAACAAATGGGATACTCGTTTAACTGGCTTTGCCCCAAAACAGAAATTCCCAATGAATAACTCGGCCAGTTGAAAAAAAGTTGAGATCTTACCCCGAGGAAGATTATTATACCATATTTGAGCAGATCCGGTAAGAGTTCCTGAGAATTCTCTGCATCTCATCTCATCTGGAACAGCATAGATGTCGGCTGCAGCTTGGTATTGTTCTATATGAAGGACGGGGTCGGTCTTTCCATCATATTTGGGGGTCACAACAGGTGCTTTGAACTTTGATGGTGTGGGAAAATCTACAATGGCCTGGACAAAAGGTGTTCCTTGAACAAAAGTTCATTGTAGAGGGTTCTTAGCTTTATCCATTTCCCCTAATCTATCATCCAGCCTCTGAATAGAGTTTTTCCACGCATCATTTCCTTCCTCGGACCTGTTGGTTCGAGCAACTGATCTTGTTGATGTGGCTTCCTGGGATCTATCTTGACGAGCAGCTGGTCGTGACTGGGCAGATCCTTCCCTTAAGTCTGATGGTCGTCGAAAACTCCTTGATGCGGCTTTAGGAGGACTTTTTCTCCTCCTAGGACCTAATCGATCAAAAGGAGATACTCTGCTTAATCTTTCTAGCGCACTAGTCCTTTCTGGAGAGAGAGTGATACGTTGTTCAGTATCTGTGGCTTGTACCGACGAAGTTCGCCCAGGTTGATAAGAAAAATCTTCAGACTCCTCAGTACGATATGAATCGGTACGCCTAGTACGTGAAGTAAGTAAACGGGTATTTCTTTTAATACTTCGCGATCCTGGATGGGTTGGTGCACCGCCATGGAGGGTTTGTATGAGTTGTCGCATAGTTTCTTGCATGGCTGTCTGGCCCTGGGCCAGATTTGTCATTATTCCAGCCAGATCTGGAATATTTGGCGAAGCAGATGGATTTGGAGGGCTTCCAACGTTTCGATTGCTGGGTTCTGGAATATCAGCCATTTGTGATGAATTATTTTTGATGAAAAATGATATTACCAGTTATTTCCCACAAACGGCGCCAATCTATTGATGTAAAAAATTAGATTATATCTAATTATTTAATCACAGATAAAATAAAGTGAGACAAAGAAATTTTAAAGTGGTTCAACCTTATAAGAATGGCCTACGTCCACTGTTTCTGTTATTGCTGACTGTTTGGGAATTCTCGATTACAAGTTTTATCAAGAAATTTCGGTCCCCCTACAATGAGGATAATACAATGTATTTATAGCCCTAAGGTTGTACATATGAAAGGGTAATACATTCAATGCCCCTTAAGCGTATACATCTGTATGATAATAATAAACATTTAATGCGCAGTCAATCTGTTGGTTATCCTGCTATTAATGCTTTGTTCGAGGTGCAGCTCGGACCGCCTAAGCTGCTCGGACCGCCTAAGTATCTCGATATTCATAAGTTACTAGGTACTCAAAATTTCCCCGTAGAGTTCTTATTGGTCGGAGAGTCTGAGTTGATCGGGGAAGCAGAGTTCCTCGTTGCAGTATGGTTCCTCGGAGTCAAGGTGTTGTTCGGTAGTGTTTGTTGTTGCCACGCAGATTGCCACGTGTCTTCACTCAATTGAGCCATGTCAGCAGACTAAATTTGGTATCAACAACCATTACCGTAATCTATTTCCTTTCTTTATTTAATCATAATTAATTGCACTAAATAATTATTATTGTCCTCCAACTTAATTATCTAAAATATGACTCGAACATAATGAGGCCTTATTTGCAAAGTGGATTATGGTACACAATATGATTCCCCGCGCTAAGTGTCCGATAATCGCTTGGTCAAATCAATTTGTTGTTAATCAATTTTAACCAACATCTAATCGATTTCCTTGATTCGCATACTTAGGTTATTTTTTACTTCACCGAGATTATAAAAATAATCCACCGATTGAGTTTTACTTAATGAAAAAGATATATATATATAAGTCTATTAATGGGGTACCACAATCCACTGTACCCACTGGGCGCGAATTCCTTCGAATTTTGATCTATGACCTAAGAATATAATTATCACCCAATATGAGGGGATCATTTGATTCAATATAAAATTGAATTGCACCCACAACAATCAAAGTGACAACTGCATAAGCATTCCAATCCTCATAATTCTCCTGATTAAGAATATATGATCGTTTTCAAATATTGTATCATTTCTTGAGTCTAATCTAGAAAGCCCTTAGACTCAAATGTTATAGGTGGTCCCATTCAATTTTACTAATCACAATCATTAGTTGAACTATTACATCGGTTCTCCATAGTTTGAGAAAAACTACTAAGATTGTTTCGCCACCGTTCCTATAGGATGTCAAGATCCTAATCTAGGTTGTGAACTTTTCTATAGTGATAGAATAAGAATTCCAATATTCTTGTGAGCGACCTGAAGTTGAATCACTATAATTCCTATTGATCTCCATTGATCGACATAATGTGAAAAATATATTTAAAGAAATATAAATCATTCTCGTAACCATGGTTCTTATTTTAAAATGAAAGGAAACACTTTTACTTATAATGACCATCATACATGGTTTTATGAATAAAATCCCAACAGATGTTCTAGATCTTTCCTTCTAGCTTGGGGATGTAACGCAAAAATGGTTCAAAAAGCTATCACATAGGTACAACTCCAACTTTAAACATCTCGCATAGGCCTTGGTCGCAAGGTTCATTACTAGTATCACACATCCTAATAGGATGGATGCAGTTCTCATGTTAAAAATGAATCCATAGGAAACCCTATGAGAATATGCTTGGCAATACTGGGCGATATACAATGAGTTGGAAAACTACTCCGAATAGGTGGGGGTATCCTTATTTAAGATCGATCGGCCAAATTATTCCATACTATATCAAGTTGTACCGAGAAGGAGGCTACCACTATCGATGACCTAATGTCTCATATTGAGAAGTATGCCAAAGTGGAAGAAGTGGTGTCAAGCACACAGCAATACAAAAGTTAATTGAAGGCAAAAAAGAATGAATATAAAGAGAACATTCTTAAAAAAGGGGGTAAAAATTGTTTTAAAGAACCAATATATAAGATCTTGACCAAGATCAAGGTTAAAAAAATTCAAGTAGACAAGGAATATGGCTAAAGACCCCTCCAAGAGAAACACAATCCTAAGATCCTCTTACCACAAGGGGAACAGGAAGAAGACAAAGAATCTCAAGGCACTTAAGTCACACCTTGTAAAGTTGTCTCAATAAGGCCACCTGGATGACTGAGCTGATAAGAAGAATGACAAAGGTCCTATAAAGTCTAACCAAAAGCTAGATAATGTCCTAAAAGATGACGAATTAGGACAAAGGTTCATAGTTATTCACGGTGACTCAAACCCTAAACAAAATAAAGGAAATGTTGTGAGAATGGAATTAAAGAATATAACTATTGTAATGTAAGCCTTTCAGTTTGACGTGGGCAAGCCCATTGTTAGCAAACATCATCGACCAGAGGATAAAGACTATACCAAGCACATCGCCTTTACTAAAGAAGACTTAGGTAGCATCAGGATTCCGCATCGCGATTCACTAACAATCATGCTTAGGATTTTTAGTTAGTATGTGGATCAGCTACTAATGTACTAAGGTAGATTTTTGGAGGTAATGTACCTCAAGATATTCAACTAGATTAACTTATGTATTGAAGATATTAAAGAGGCGACCATTCTTTTAATTAACTCGCGGGGAGAATGAAAATGCCGTAGGGAAATGTGGTGCTTCATGTACGAACTTGAAGTATATCAAAGTTGATTGAAGTCCTACTAATGGATATTAAATTACAATATAATGAGTTCCTTGGATGAGGGTGGATCTATGAGATGAAGGCATTTCCATCTACCTACTATTAAAATATCAAAGGCATTACCTAATGTGGTAATAGTGACACATATAGATAAATGTTCTTATTAGCAATGCTTTATTGTGGCCATCAAACCTAAATAAGATAAGAATGGGGATCAGGTGGAAGACACGTAAGGGGATATCCCCTCCAAATAGCAACTAAATTACGAGCGACCGGGGGTAGAAGACAAGAGGGTATCCCCCACAGATAAAGTCATGGAACCACTATAAGAATTTAAATTCAATGAATCTCACCCATAAAAAATTATTATCGAAAGCTCTCTCACTGATAGAGAAAAGGAAGAGTGTGTATCCTTCCATGAAGAGAGCTAATATGTGTTCACTTGGCAAACATATGATATTCCTTGCAACAATCTTTAAGTAAAGGTCATAAGCTCCATGTGAATCTGGCATTCTCACTAATCACATAGAAGGCAGGGCAAACAATCCCTGAAAAGGAAAAAGTAGCAGAAGAATAAGCTGGGAAACTTTTGAAAGTAAGGTCCATCAAGGAATTTTAACTTTTGGATTATCTCTTAAACCTAGTTATGGTTAAGAATAATAATGGGAAGTGGAGACTTTACAGTGACATCGCCAACCTAAATAAATCTTGCCCTAAGGATATATTTTCTCTACTAAAGATAAACCAGCTAGTAGCCATCCAAGAACGAATTAGCTTATTGGATTCCTATTATGGTTATCACCAGATCCCTTTGTTCGGTCACAAGCAAGAAAACATGTATTTTATCACTACGCTTGGCCTTTACTAGTACACAATTAATCCATTGGAACTCAAAAATGAGGGAGAAACTTACCAACAGTTAGTCGCCAAGATGTTCAAACATTAGTTGGGAAATACCATAGATTTAAACATCGACGGTATGCTTGTGAAGGTAAGAAGAAATAAGGCCACCTTGTGGACCAATTAAAGACTTTCAAGGTCCTTCTATACTATAAGATGAAGCTCAATGAATCTAAATGATCTTTGGGGGTACAATTTAGAAAATTCCTTCGCTATTTGATTAGTTAGAGAGAGATCAAAGAATCAAATTGAGGCGATAAGGAGCATTCAACCACCCAAGACTATTAGAGATGCCCAAACACTAACTGAATGCTTGTGACATTAAATTACTTCATCTCTAAGTTTTATAAGCAATACCGAACTTCCATTCAACTGTTAAGAAGGAAGAAAGGAGTATGTAATTAAGAATACTAAAATTTTCTTGAGAGGATTAAATATTATCTCAATCGACCATCGCTTCTCATAGGCCCAAACTCTAGGGATATAATCTACTTGTATTGCTCAGTATTAGACTATGTGTTTATTTTGGTTTTGGTCTAGCAAAAGGAAGGACATCAAGCCCAAATTTTCTATGTTAGTAAGACGTTGATAGATGCTGAGATGCAATATCTCACACTGGAAAATTGGCATATTCACTAGTGATAGCCTTGCGTAAGTTAAAGCACTACTTTGAGGTGTTCTCCATCATAGTTAATACCTCGTTTCCATTCAAGAAATTCCATAGAAAGAGCAAAATCTCTAGACGGATGTCCAAGTGGTCGGTGGAACTACGGAGGTTTCGTATCCATTATAAACCTAAAATTACATTGAAAGGTGAGGTTTTAGCAGATTTCATCGACGAATTAGGTAAAGAACAACCTGAGAATGGACTTTATTCGAGTGATCAAGTAATTTTAGAAGAACCTGGACAATGTGATATATGAACTCTATATGTGGATGGAGAGACTCTACCAAGGTGGTCAAAGTGGAGATATTATTGGTTACCCTAAATCAGATCATCCTCAAGCAGGCAATAAAACGTGGGTTTAAGGTATTAAATATTGAGGCAGAATATGAGGCTCTTATTAAAGGATTGAGAAAGGCTTTGTCTCTTGGCACTAGTCACCTTGATGTATTTTGTGACTTATTATTGGTATCAAATCAAATACTAAGAGACTATAATGCTAGAGATGAACATATCACATCCTACTCTGAAAAATCTCAAGAGCTGATTTCCCAGTTCAAACATGTCCAAATCCATCAATTCAATAAGGGATATAACATCCACATAGATGTCATGGCCACTTTTCATTTAGCTATTAAATTCGACCTCAAAAGTGTGATTAAGATGTAATATTTGGCACAAGCATGCATCATTAGGAAATAGGATACCGCTCAGGTTAGGGTAAAAGTTATCCATTTTTATTTATCTCCCAATGGAAAGCTTTACATAAGGTATTTTACTGGGTCGTACTTACAATGTGTGCTTCCCAGTGATGTCGGTTGATTCCTATATGAGCTTCACAAAATAATTTGGGGAATCTATTCTAATGGGAGATGTCTAGCATTCAGGGAAATAAACAAGGGATATTGGGGGCCTTATGTGACAAAGGACGTTGTAGGCTATGTGAAAAAGTGCTAGAATTGTCAATTATTCTTGTCACTGCTCCATCATCCATTTAGATTTCTCAAATCTTTGACTAACCCATAGACATTTCTCAGTGGGGGTTAGACATCGTGGGACCACTACCCACTGCATTAGGAAACATAAATTACTTTCTATTCAGCACAGACCATGTCACTAAATGGACTGAGGAAGAATCTTTGGCAAACATAAAAGATAATAATGTGATTAGGTTTGTCTAGAGGAACATCGTAATCAATTTTGGTCTACCAAGAATACTCATTACTGATAACGAGACAAAATTTGAGAGACATTCCTTTCAAGATTTATGTAATAGCCACGCTATCAAACATTACTACAATTTAGTGCCTTATTTTCAAAGCATCAGGAAAGCTTAGACTTTTAACAAAATAGTCCTCGATGGAATGAATAAAGTACTATAGAAGGAAAATGACACATAGGTTGAAGAACTCCCCCACATCCCTCGGCGTATCGAATAACCCCAAGGAGGTTCACTGGGGAAACTCCCTCTGCCTTAGCCTATGGAATGGAGGTGATAATTCCACTAGAGTCAAAGGTGTCGACAAGGATAAAGATCATAATGAATTAAAGCCTGAACAATAAGATGATCAACACATAACTTTACATGGCATATGAAAAGAGAGAGCCAGGCCTGGTCAAATTGGTGACTTACCAGTAATAATTAGTAAGGAAATATAACAAGGGCAAGCATCTGAGAAAATTACAAATCGGGGATTACATTCAAAGAAATATCATCGACGACGTGAAGAAGTCATCAGACAAGAAATTAGGACCCAACTTGAAGGGATTTTTTAAAGTCACCAGACGAACTCTAAGGGGCTTGTCACATGGAAATAATGGATCGGAGAAAGATACATCGGGTCTAGAATGTATCCAACCTTAAGAAATTTAATTTTAAGCTTTATGTCAATTTCAATTTTAAGTTGAAGTTTTGGGTTGTTACTAATTCTTAGCATTTGGTATTTAAAAGTTTTATAATTTATGTAATTCAGTTAACATTGATTATTTCAAATAACAGACCTACGTTAAAGCATATTATCTTACTATCCAACCAAATTATATTCTTGATGCCTTATATGGAATCAATTACATCTCGTAGTCACTATATTAAGGTTACATGTTTCATTATTTAATCACATTGGCATAATGTATTGCCTATGGAAAGAAAAAAAGCTATAAGGGATCCTTAAGGTCATAGCAATCTGACCACACTAGTCGGATAAAATGTTGAATGTGTGGACAACCATCGAACATGTGCATTCTCGCTAATAATTAGTACTAGGCCTAAGGTAGTGTGATGACACTTCCTAAAAGGTAAAACCAATAATCACATGTTAGGCAAAAGTAATGTGATAATGCGAACACCAATTGAAAACAAAGACTTAATTTCATTCCAAATATTCCTCAATTACAAAGATATTTATAGTCAGCCAATTATAAATAACCACTTGTAATCTTTGGGGACCACTGGATGGCCCTACTCCAAACAACAGATATGTAGTTTATGGTATGCAATAAGGCATCTCATCATCACTATCATAATCAATAGTGTAATCTTCAATTGACTAGTGGGAAACTTCGTTAATTGGCACCCAAGATTCGTCACTCCCAAAGGGAGGAAGCTTTTACTAAAGAAAGTCCATGGCATAGCAATATCATAGCTCGGAGCTATGAATAATCTTAAGGACTGCCAAGGAGTTCAACCACACATGTTTATAGTCCAAATTCTTGGCTTTATTCAGGGGTGTTGGTATATTCATTAAGCCTTTATCATATCGATCAACCTAGACTACTCGGGGCTATTTTTGAAACTCGTACCTCAACCTCGTAATCCTTTAATTCAGCCCTCTCTCGATCACCTCTAACTATTAAAATGTCAGTAAGGCCTTTTGGATCTTCTTCCTTAACAAAATATTCTCATTTTGGAGCAGGAAAGTAATGTTTCTTATCTCCTCCATCTCATCTTGGAGACTCACGACTTTCCTTGTGTAGTGGCCATAGAGACTCACCGTCTTATGAAATGCATAAAGAATATACACAAAATCATCCGAGATCGATGTAAATCATCAACCCCAAGTACAAAGTCCAAGTCATCATTTTGGACCAAAGGCACGAGGGACAGGCGATCGTCAAACTACAAGAATAAATTAAGCCGATTTAACATATAAAGGAATAACAACATAAGACATATACAAGCAAAACATAAAATGAACACTCGAGAAAAATAAGCGATAAGAAAAAGTTTTATACCATTCAAATATAATGGGGTAATTTCCTTACATAAATTACAAGAATGAAGAAGTACATTTTTAATTACAAAAGACCGTAGAAATATGCTAAATTATTAGAGTTTCCTTTGGGTCTTTTGCAACCTCGATATGGTCGAAAACTTCCTCTTTCTTTTCTTCCTCCTCCATATTAGGAGGAGAGTCGGTGGTGTGCTAAAAATAGGCCAGAGTCACCAGTAACTCCATCCTATAATAATACCCCTGGATTTTTTAGACCAGAAATTATTAATAATTTAGAGATCGAAAAATTTATTTAATTATTTGGGCTTAATTAAATTTTCATGTTGGATTTTATTTAAATATTATTAATTTAGGTTTAATTTAATTTTTGAAAAATAAATGTATTAGGTGGAACTATTTGACTCTAGGGGGATCGAATCAATTCGATTTGTATCAGGGGCAATAGCTTGTCCCGTTTGTGTTTGTGCGGGAATCTTTTGTTTTACCCCTTTATATTGGACGAGGTTTAGTCTTTTTTAATACTTTTAACTCATCTAAAAAAGCACTAGCTTACCAAGTTTTCTCTTCTTATTCTAAGAAACCTAAGCCTCCATTAAAACAAAGCTTCAACCCAATTTTTAAGGCTCAAATCACGTTTTCTCAAGATAAACAAAAAATGAGACTTTGTTATTTTGGGGGGCGAACGCAACCGTATATTCATATTTTTCAGGAGACTTATTTATAGGCAATAATATCACTATTTTTCTCCTTAAGTTTTTTTTGATTTAGATGTTGCCTAAACCTTATTTATATATGTTTTCTTAAAATGATTAGCAACTTTAATTAGGAAAAGTGAGAACCTAATTATGGATTTGTTTTTATTAAATTTGAAATTGATTTAAGACATGAAACATTGTATGCGTAGATTAGTTGTATCATGTTATTATGGATTATTGAGATGAATCGTAAGATAAAATTTAAAATATATAATTTGAATAATGTTTTACATGTAAAATTATGGTATTGATGGGTATGTTGTAGAATGAAATCAGTTGTTGTAAAACGTTGTTATTAATCATATTTTAAATTGAATTATAAGTTAAATTGATCAAATATCTTTTGTATTGGAATTGTGGAATTTGACAATTTGTGTAGGCATTTCTTAGATCTTGATTATTACATGATTAATGCATGTAATTATAATGGAATTAATTTTTTATGATTAATTGGAGGATTGTAACATTAAATTAAAAATACGAGTTATATAAAGATTATTCGTGTTAATAATTTTACACCGCGGGGACATTGGGATTCTGGTAGTGGTAGTACTTTTACCTTTGTTTAGTTGGTTGCTTGATAGGTAAGGACTAGTAGGTAGGATTTATTATTGTTGGTTCTAGGTATGGGACTAGTGAGTGTGAGCTTATACAGTTGGGGTTTTCTTGTGTGTGGTACTATGTAGTACAATTTTACGTTATTTGATTATCCTACGTGTGATACTAGGTTGTGACTTTGGTTAGGTATTATTCCTAGGCTATATACTAGGTGATACTTATGGTTTGGTGATACCTAAGTGTGGGACTAAGGGTAGTTTTCGTTATGATGCCTAGATTATGGGTGGCAATAGTTGGAAATAAGGAAAAGTTAATTAATTCCTAAGATAATAAATGGATATTAAAATGTATTTGTGTCACGAGTATGTAAAGGACCAATAAAAATTGGGTCAGCTGACTATAGTGACGTCGGTGTGTGTTAAAATCATGAGTATGTGCATGGCTAACAAAAATTGGGATGACTGACTATAGTAACATTTTGTGCATAGAACATCATGAATATGTGTAGGGCTAACAAATATTGGGATTTTTGGCTATAGTGAGTGTGACGTGTTAGAATTTTAGGCGTGATAGCAGAATGTGCAGGACGAATAGAAAGGTTTTTGGCTATAGTGGTATCACTTCAATAAAATAATTAAATAATGGAAGTAAATTAATATTAAGGATTAAGATCGAATTAAATGTTAAAATAAATCTAATTGGACTTGGGTAGTGGGGTGGCTTAGTTTACGTGGATAGTTAGTATTGTTTTACTTTACTTCCCTATTATTCTATAGATTCTTGATTTATAATACTCTATTGTGAAATATATATATATATATATATATATATATATATATATATATATATATATTATAATGCTTATGTATGGATTCATGGATCCTATTTAGGAAAAGTAGCTGGTATTCTTGTGTCGGGCTATGAACCATTGCTATTGACTAATATTTTAGGTTAGGTTTTGGGTAGTGTAGACATCACATTTTAGGACCCCCTAAGTCTCTCCTTAGGTCCCTGACACCTCCCCATTTCTCTTCAAACCCTAGGTCATACTCTGAGTAATAATCTAGAGGCCATCGGCCACTCCTGAGCCCCATATGACTCCGGTCGACTCCATTAACAGAGCGAAAGCTCCATGAATATTCTAAGGGCTTTGAATCCCCTTTCCAATGGTCCACCCCATACGCGAATTGGCAAAACAATTCGGATGAACGAACTATTTTATCATCGAAAATTGATCTGGAGGCAACCGGGAGCTCTCTGGCTCCGATTTGACACCAATCAACTCCGTCGTCAAAGTGAAAGCCCTTCGAATCTTTGAAGGTCGCTAAAACCCCTTTCCAAGGGTCTTCCCCATGCATGAAATGGCATAACCGTTCATATGAATGATCCGTTTTCCTCTAAAAATTAATCCGGAGGCCACTGGGCGCTCTCAAGCTCCGTTTGACCAAGGTCAACTCTTTAGATTAAACATGAATGAATGAATCTTCAAAGGGAATTGAATACCCTTTCCAACGGTCCACCCTATGTGCGAATCATCCTTACAGTACTAATAAATGACCCGTTTTACTCCGAAAGGTCACTGGGAACTTTCGAACCCCGATTGACCAAGGTTAACTTTCGAAAATGAGCGAAGCTCTTTGAAATGTCAAAGTACCTCGCATAACCTTTCCAACGGTCTGCCCCATGCGCGATTCTGGCTTACTGTTCGGAAGAACAATCCTTTTCCATCTGCTGATCTCCCGTTTAAAAGATTGATGATCGCTTTCGAGCCCCGTTTGACCCAAAATCAACTCCTGAATCCAAGATAGACCCAACCAGTCTTGACGGTCTCTGAATTATCTTTCTAACGGTATGCCCCATGGGAAATTTAGATCAATGGTTTGCATTATACAACTGTTTTTCCAGAAAAATCTGCACGAGAATGTCGATTGGCGGGTCCATTTCCGTGCTTATCGAAAGTGTGCCTAGGATTATCTGCCGATTGGCAGGGCTAGGGCTATGTCAATCAGCACCCCTTTATCCTATAAATAGAGGGCATGACCTCACTCCTGAACTATACCTTAGATCCATCGAAATTAGTGATCTCAACAACATTCTCTTGCAATCAGCAAAGTTTCCTTATGTGAAATTCCTTTTCTTATTTCATTCCTATCATTTTTATACCCATTTTAGCAAAATCTCATTCTCTCTCATCCAACATTAATTCCAACATTCAAGGGAGTTGATCAAAGATCAAGA
The DNA here is from genome assembly GCA_949130495.1 of Sambucus nigra. Lineage (NCBI taxonomy): Eukaryota > Viridiplantae > Streptophyta > Magnoliopsida > Dipsacales > Adoxaceae > Sambucus > Sambucus nigra. Next base: position 372,261,677 of record OX422208.1, on the reverse strand, counting down.
TCAAGCCTTAATTCTCCAAAGAAGGTCCAAATATTCTCCCCTCTCTTTATATTTCATTATTTTAGCATTAGTTACATAAATACTCAATCTAATTCATGCACATTAATATCTCACCTTTTCATTAGTTATATTGCACATACTTTATTTTTTATTAAAAAACAAAACAAACAAAAAGAGGGTTACACCTATAAAATCCAATGGGATAATCCACCACAATTTCCCAAAACTAAAAATATATTTTCTACACACACACATATAATAAACTCCCGTTTGAATCTATTGGATAAACCCCACCCTTATGCGACATGCGAACTACGTGGACTTTGATGTCTTTATATGCTACGTAGGCATTTCGGGTTAAAACTTGAGACTCGAGTCTACTTTTCAATTTTTTTTAATTCTCTCATTTTCGCATTTGTCACCTTTTCAGCTATACATTATTTTAATATATATTATATTTGTGATCCTTATTAGTGTTTCATCTAACATATATTATCGTTTCATTATGACGATTAATATCCCGATAAACGCATACATCGTATTTCCTAATAATTATTCTGGGAACATTCTTATGGATGACCCCACTCTATTTTTTCCATGGTATGAGTTGGGTTATTCCGATCTCCATTTATATATATACACGCACACACACCTCATTTAGAAATTAAGAAAAATAGTAACATAAGCCCATGAGAGATTGAAAGGGCGGGATGGGTGCCTAACACCTTCCCATTCCATAACTTAGCCCCCAAACCTTTGAACTATTAGCTTCGTGAGTATCAGTTTGTAATTGATGCCTCTCTCTAGAGGCGACGACATGTTCTTTTGACTATTTTGTGAAATATAGGTTGGCGATTATCTCTTTACAATCACCCCACACCGACGACGATCGAAGCGCTCTTAGAGAAAGTGGGTGCGAGACCATTTTCTCCCTATCTCCCCCCCCCCCCCCCCCCCACACACACACAGGGGGATGAGAGAGAGAGAGATAGAGAGAGAGATAGAGATGGACACAGTGGCGACTCCACTAGGGACATTTTTATTCATAAGAGGGAAAGACTCTATTTGCATGGGTGTCATCGTTTTCTTCTCTTGTGCGTATGCATCTAGATGTATGTTCCCTTTTTTCTCCTCTTTTATTTTTGCACATATCACTAATCACTCACAGACTTTTAGATATTTCCCATGTACACTTCGAACTACTTACACATAGTATCACTTATATCCACATGTTGCACACACCATTTAGAATATCCATTCTTAGATGTCACTAACACACACCTCCAGTTATCATACTTGTATATATCTATGCTCACTCACACTTGTCATGCACCACTTGTATTTTATCTATTCTTAGGTTCACTACCACACATTCACTTGTATCTATTCACACATCACTCACCCTCACATATCCATGCTTACTATAATCTTCATGCTCTATGTTAGATTTACTTTTTATACTTGTGAATTCTTCCCTATTAGTATATTGATCATCATGCCAAATAAAATATTGTCTCCATAATATACTATTCAAGAATCATGTATTTTTCACACTACATCACCAAAGAGCGTGACTATTGACCAAATTTTATGGGGTCACATAGTGATGGGAACTGGTCTGGCAAGTTGTAGTTAGCCTAAGAGATATGGCTCTCACCTTCCATTGGCAAAGTACCTTCGATATATATCTACTGCTTCCCCCCGCATCATACTGTAGACACCACATTCTAGGATCCCCTAAGTCTCACCTTAGGTCCCTATCACCTCCCCATTTCATTACAAACCCCAGGTAATACTCCGAGTACCAATTTAGAGGCCATCGGGCGCTCTAGGGCCCCATTTAAATTTAGTCATCTCTGTTGTTAGAGAGAAAGCTCTTTGAATTTTTGAAGGGCATTGAATCCCCTTTCCAGCGGTCTGCTCCATGCATGAATTGGCATAAAGGTTCAAACGAACGAACCGTTTTATTACCAAAAATCGATCTTGAGGCCACCGGTGCTCTCGGGGCTCAATTTGACCCCAATCAACATCATCGTCAGAGAAAAAGATCTTTGAATCTTCTAAGGGAACTGAAACCCCTTTCAACGGTCCACACCATGCATAAAATTGCATAACTATTCGGACGAACGATTTATTTTCCCTCAAAAATTTATCTGGAGGCCACCGATCATTACAAGGCTCCATTTGACCTAGGTCAAATCTTCAGATCAAACGATACTAAATGAATATCTGAAGGGCATTGAATAACATTTCCAATGGTCCACCCCGTGTGCGATCTTGACTTACAGTACGAACGAACGACCCGTTTTACTCCAAGAGGTCATCGTGCGCTTTCGAGCCCTTGTTGACCAAGGTCAACTTTTCAAACCAAGTGAAACTCTTTGTAATGAAAAATTAAATCACATAACCTTTCCAATGGTCCATCCCATTCACGATTTTAAATTATCGTTCAGACGAACAATTTGTTACCGTCCGATGTTTTCCCGTCCAAAGGACCGACAAGCTCTTTCGAGCCATGTTTGACCTAAAGTCAACTCCCGAACCCGGGAGAGGTCTAAAGGACTCTTGAAGGTCTCTGAATAACCTTTCTAATGGTATGCCCCATGCACAATTTGGATCAACGAATTGCGTTCTACGACCATTTTTCCAAAAAAAACTGCACGAGACTACCGATTGACAGGTCCATTTCCCTGCCAATCGGTAGAGTGTCTAGAGTTACCTTCCGATTGGAAGGGATGGGACCATGCTGATCGGCACCACCCATGACCCTATAAATAGAGGTCATGACCTCACTCCCAAGGCACACCTTATATCCGTCAACATTAGTGATCTCAGCAACATTCTCTTGCAATCATCGAAGTTTTCTTATGTGAAATTCCATTCCATCTTAAATTCCCATCCTTTTTATACCCAATTTGGAAAAAATCTAATTCTCTCTCATCCAACATTCATCTCAACATTCAAGGGAATTCATCCAAGATCAAGATCAAGATTCAATTCTTCAAAGAAGGTCTAAATCCTTCCCTCTCTATTTAAATTTCTTATTTTCACATTAATTACATTAAATTCATAATCTAATTCTTACTTTAGTTCATACACATTAACATCTCACCTTTTTAATAGTTATATTGCACATACTTTATTTTCTTTAAAAAAATAAAACAAAAAAAAGAGGGTTACACCTATAAAATCCAATGGGATTATCCATCACACTTTTTCAAAAAAAAATCACATTTTCCGCACACACACAAATAATAAAATCCCGTTCAAATCTATGGGACAAAACCCACACTTATGTCGCATGTGAACTACGTGGACTTTGATGCCTTTATAGGCTACGTAGGGATTTCAAATTAAAACCTAAGACTTGAGTCCAATTTCCAATTTTCTAATTTTCCAAATTCCCCATTTTCACTTTTATTATATTCTTGCATTATTTTTATCTAAACATATATTATCATTTCATTATAAAGATCAATATCACAATAAACGCATAAATTATATTTTATTATTATTTTGGGAACATTCCTATGGATGACCTCACTCTATCCCTTCCATGGTATGAGTTGGGCAATTTTGATCTCCATTATATATACACGCACACACATTTTATGGAGAAATAAAGAAAAACAATAATGCAATCCCATGAGAGACCGAAAGAGAGGAATGAGTGTCTAACACCTTCCTATTCCATAATTTATCCCCTGATCCTTTGAACTATTGGTTTAGTAAGCATCAGTTTGTCTTTGATGTCGCTCTCTTTAAGCGGAGACGTGTTCTTTTGCTTGGTTTTGCAAAATAGGCTGGCAACTCCATCTCTTTACATGCACCCCACACTGACGACGGCCGAAGCGCTCCTAGAGAGTACGAGGGCACGAGACCTTTTTCTCCTTCCCTTTTTCCCCTAACCCGCGGGAGGAGATAGATGGACGGACATATCCGGGATTGCCACAATGGCGACTCTGTTGGGGACGCTTTCATTCATAAGAGGGCTAGACTCTAATTGCATGGGTGTCATCGTTTTCTTCTCTTGTGTGTATGCACCTATATTTATGCTCCCTTTTTTCTCCTCTATTATTTTTGCACATATACAACTCATGCTTATATCACTACTCACTCACAGACTAGTAAATACTTCCCATGTAGACTTTGAACTACTTACACATAGGATCACTTATATCCACATGTTGCACACACCACTTAGAATATCCATGCTTAGGTATCACTAACACACATCTCCAATTATCACACTTGTATATATCCATGCTCACTCACACTTGTCACACACTATTTGTAGTTGACCCATGCTTAGGTTCACTACCGCACACTCACTTGTAGATAGTCACACATCATGCACTCTCACATATCCATGCTTAGTATAATCTTCATGCTCCATTTTAGATTTAATCTTTATACTTGTACATTATCCCCTGTTGGTATAATGTTCATCATGCCAAATAAAGATACTCTATTCATATTATACTAATCAAGAATATGCATTTTGCCTAATAAATTACAAAAGAACATGACTATTGACCAAATTTTGTCGTGTAACTGGGCGGTCACTTTATGATGGGCGCTAGCCCGAGAGGTCGTAGTTAGCCTAAGAGATATGACTCCCACCTTCCATTGGCCAAGTACCTTTGACGTATATCGAACGGTTCCCTCGCACCGTACTGCTTGATCGAAGTCATGACAGGAAGTATATCATAGGTAACTCATTCACGTACATCGAGTATATTGAATTCTCTCTCACACATACTATCCCCATGAGGTATATAGTGAGGTAATTCATGTACACTCAGGTATATCAAATGGTTTGTCCACACATACCGATTTCCCTCAAAAGCAATACGTATATCGTGGAAGTCATGCCAAAGGGGGGAACCCTTCTATTTAACCCAATAACTGCATACCCTCATATAGGTGTCAAAGGTAGGGCACTCATATTTAGCATGCCGCCCAAAGTTTTACGCAATTTCATTTTTTATAAAACGAGACCCTACCCATGAGCCTGGCAACAAGTCCAACCATGTTTTTTACATATTTTTCAAACCCAATTTTCAATGGCTCGAGTTTCGTCCGAAATTTCCTTTCGCATTTAGGTAAACCTAATACAAGTGAGAACATAATAAACATAATAATAATCATGTTGATACCCTTTTTCTCATTTTTCCTCTTTGTTTACCAAAAGTGTCAAAAACATTTTCTCCCCTCTTTTATCAAAATACCAAAAGCATTTTCCCTTCCTTATACCAAAAATATTTCTCCTCCTTTTTACCCCAAAACATTTCGTCCTCCTCTTTTCCAAAAAATTCAAAAATATTCCCCTTCCTTTTCAAAAATAACAGTTTTTCCCCTCTTTCTCTTTCAAAAATAAATTCGAATTTTTTTCTCCTTCTCAGGTCGATTGCATACCAAGCCCTTGGCCTGGCTCCCTATTGGCTTAGGTCTTCCGTCGAACTATCCCGAGGATCCGCCATTTCCTTTGCTACTAATCCAAAATTCATCTTCATCCATCTTCCATAGAGAACACAGACCAAGTACCGAATGTGCAGCCGAATTTGATGACGGTTCTAGCCCAACTCGATGCCAAGATTGGCAACCTTCAAACTGAGGTTCATGAGATGCAATGAAACTGGTTCCCTATTCCCGACGAGCACGATTACCTCTTCCCTCGCGCTATGGGTTCGTCCGTACACGAGCCTATTTGGGTCCCCGAGGTATATTTATATGCTCCATATGATCCTTCTGCTAATGGACCGTCGCCAGCCCAACTCCATATGTCATATCTTACCCAACCAGGGGCTAACCTACCCATAACTATTGATCTAAAGGAAGAAGAATTGAACAAGGTCAAGGAGGACCTTAATATGTTGACCAAGAAGTTTTACCAAGTTAGGGAACTGCATGGATTACATCCATATGTCTCCCTATCCTAAAGCAAGGATGTCGAAAAAGTTCAAGATGCCCAACATCAAAAATTTTGAGGGTAATGGACCTCTAATTGTTCATCTCCGAAGCTACCACTGAGCCATGACTCTCCCTCCAAGGAAATTTTAGCCCAAATGTTCCAACATATATTGAAGGATAGCGCTCTTCGTTGGTTCTTTACTCTCGAGGAGTCCAGAGTTTACAGTTGGAAAGATGTTTCCCGCGAATTCATATCACAGTATAAGTACAATGAAGAGTTGGAGGGTACCCTCCGTGATTTAGAATTGATCAAACAAAACCCTTAGGAATCAGTCAGTAACTTCATAGCAAGGTGGAGACAGAAATCAACCACCATGACCATGTCCTACCGACGATGGGAGGACATTACTACCCTTATTTTTTAGCCCTCCGAGAAGCAGGAGTAAAAATCGAAGAAGGCCTTTACAACACACTGATCAATTAAATACCGGGTGATCAGTCTTATACCCAATTAAATCAGAGTAAACAGTTGGTTCATTCTTAGCATCACTGTCGAAAAATATTTTCTTTTTTTGTTAATCACCTAATACTCAATTAAGCTGGTGTTAAAAACTTCCAAACTTAATTTAATAAAATTCCATTTTACCATTATAAACAATTTCATGTAATCCACTCCACAACAATGCATAATAGATAAGTAACATTACATGTGAATTAAATGTAACTGGAATAAACTCCCCAGTTTAAATATCTCAATACAACAATCCAAATAAAACTGACATAAGTAATACCACTGTCTCATATAGAATAGAATAACTAGAATCCTTGGGCGGCATGCCATACATGAACTAACTACTACGGATGTATAAATCAAGAGAATGAAAGAATCTAAGAAAAGTCTACTACTCCATAGCATCCATAGTACATCAAGTATCTAATACTCTATGCCTGACATCCCTGTGACTGGACACATAATATAGAAGATACAAGGGAGACGATAATATGCAAGAAAACAGGTCAGAGCCCGATTGTAAAATATTTTAAAAACAGCAAGTGAATAAATGCTACAACTAGCAATTATTATATACATGTTAGATTCTCGGAATCTGTTTCTTGCAATTCTCACCTCTCATCTAGAGTGCACGCCTATCGTATCTCTAAACCATACTAGTTATTATTCCCATGCTAACTAGTTCTTTTTAGTCTAACATCTAAACATAGCCCAATATCGTTCCCACGTATTTCTCTCACAATATATGTAATACATATATATCCAATTTCTCTTTAACATGGATAAGCCCTTTTTCAATTTAATATAATTAAGTGTTCACCAACTTAATTCATTTCAGATTTCATTATCATTCATGTCTACTTAACTCACACAGTAGATAATATCACAAGTATATATATAAATTCACTCTATTATATATATACAATACTTCACCCCGAGACTCAGCTGCGGTGTGTGCATTACTCTGCTATCTTGTCCCACTACATCTCGTCAATGTATAAAGGACTGTTGGTTCGGTATATCCTTCAAACCACAAATATCAAAACACAAGTAGTGGAAGCAAAGATAGTCCTAAGAATTTGGGCTATGCACATACCTACGCACCCAAATGACCATTCAATACTATTGTTCTCACTAATGGCAATCCAGCCTAAGTCCTATGTTCTGAGGCAACAAGTCAAAAATTCACCTAAGGCTCATGAGGATATGACTGCCCTCAACACGCAAACCTCCCATCGATAGCAAGTAGGCTAGGTATGTCATACACATAAATTAATCAAGCAATAGGTATATACTCAACATATATAGTAATAGGTTCGCACTCGACCTTTATCTCAACTTAGGAATTCATCCAACCCCAAGTACCCGTTGTATTTCTCGAATACTACCCGTACTAGTTAATTATGATTTAACATCATTATCATATTTTTTATTATGTAGTTGTCACTCACATAATTCTTTTATAAAACCCAAGTTCCCATAGATATTACAATGCTACCCGTACTTGACTATTACGAATTATTCTTTTTTTTATTAATATTATGTAGATCTCTCACATAATTGTTCCTCACTCATATATATAAGTTTTCAACATTAACCCAAGTCACTCGCTCCTTATTAATGTACCAAAATTATTTAATTCTTGTCGTGGTAAAATTACAATTTTCTAAACTTTTTTGGGCTAAAAAGGGACCTTCTAAAATCTCGTTCGAAGTCCAAGAAATGTCGTTCGAACGACATAAATGCTTTTTATAGATAAAGTTACATTCTTCCCAGAAATATAAATTATAATTTGAGGCTTTTTTGCTCTGATTTTGAAAAACCTTAAAACTACAAAGTTGTGCAGAACATGATTTTATACAAAAAAACGTGTGCACACTACCAATTTCCACTTAAAACAGTCCTAAAATTATCGTACAATGTTCGTTATTTTCCTAAAATAATTTTTCATGCGTTTTCTTCACTTTCTTTCATCCAAACTCACATGAAATATATTCTAATGAATCCCAAATATCTCAACATCATTTTTACATGATTATGGGTAATTATAATACAAGGTAAAACATATAAACCATCAAGTTTATATGAGAATTAACATCAAACCCAATTAACCCTGAACATCCCCAAGTTCCAAATTCACCATTTATCTCCTTAATAAACCCAAAATTTTAATTTCGTGATTTACAATCGAAACCATAATTTTTTTTTAATATCCTCTACATGTGAATTTCTCACCTATATACAATACCTAACGATCAATTGATTTAACAATCCAAAACATACCCAATTTTATAATTCTCATGGGTAAATATTAATCTTATTCTAAAATGGATACTATACTCACTAATTGGAATAAGAATTACACTTGCCTTATGTGTAAGTCTGAACCTTTGATGATGATAGTGTAGATACTTCCTCTCCCATTTTTCGACGAACTTTTGGTGGTGGTAATGGTGGTGCAAGGTGGTTAGCCTCCTTAGATTACCTAGTCTCAAAGAAAAACTCCTCCTCTTCTAAGAAAACCTTTCCTCTTCTTAGAAAACCTTTCACTCTCTCTTAAAAGTCCTCTCCTTTTGTTTAGATGAAATGAACCTATGTTCTCCTAACCCAACACTTATATAACAATTATCATTTTTCAGAGATACTATTCATCTCCCTTGGAAAGTGATCAAAATATCCCTTTGGGGTGTCTATTTGGCTTCCAAATGATCCGAGACTTAATCAAATCCCCGGGTAGACTTTTTTGACTATTTAAACCCTTCCGGACACTTTGAAGCACTTGAAACGACCATTCGAATGACATGAAAATAATTTACTTTTCATACCTTTAAATATAGTCTCGACACGGCTCATACGCGCGTCCCAACTTAATTATCGTAATTATCATATTTATAAATCCCGACAATTTTTATAAATTCGTAATCATATATTACTTTTAATCACTAATGAATATCTAATATCAATCACATATTACTTTTATTCTAGTAATATTCAATCCAGATTAATTCCAATTATTTTCACATAAATAATTCCAATTAATCCCCATTGATTTAACCCATTTACTTTTAATTTATCTCATTTTAAAAGTCATTAAAAATACGGGGTATTACAACCTTGCCAAGACAGAATTTGAACCGAAGAAAGTATCTGGATAGTTCACTCCTAGAAAATATGATAAGCCTGCCAGTACTATAGTTTCAACCATCAACAACATCTCTCATCCTGCCACTTTATGGGCACCATAAAGTTGCCCTAACCCAGTCAAAAAAGAATACATCGAGCTTCATGCTCCCCTCTCCAAAGTTTACCAAGCCCTTTTAAGCCGAAATCTCATCAAGTCGTTGGGCCCTCGTCCACTGCCAAACCCACTTACTAAAAAATTCAAACCAGATGCTCGTTACGACTTTGACCAAACTGTCAGCCATACCAGTGATCAATGTTTTAACATTCGAAATGTAATCCAAGGTTTGATCCACCGGGGTATCATCGCTCCACCATCCAATCTTAAACCAAACACTACTAACAATCCACTCCCTAATCATACAAATGCCATCTTACTATAAGAAGACCCATAATTTGATCCATCTACCCAAATCATACCCGATAAATCACTCATCATACCCGTATACTCTCCTAAACCTCTTTAAGTTTACCCATACTTTTTTTCGTATCATATATATTTTATTGATTAGGCTCTGTCACTTCTTACTAGAGCATACATTGCTGTTCATACCTGTTCTGGAGGAAAAAATATGGAATTGTCAGTAGTGTTGAACCAACTTCTAGAGTTCCGACTGAAATTTCCCTCTAAGATGACCATGGACTGCTAGAGATTCTATACACTGTTCTTGGAATCTCAAAAAAGGGCTCGAGTGTCAGACAATTAGGTGGTACCTGTCGATGAAGTCAGTTTAGATGATGTTGTCCAGATCATGGCAAACTTATTTTGATAGACCGGTGAAATTTGCATCACGTTCGAACTACTTGAAGCTTTGAAACTATAAGGGCGCTGGGTCCCTTCATTTCTACATCTCCCCATCGAATGGGAAGATCTATACGAATAGGCCATTAAGGTTGTAGAGTGTATTGAATTTTCATGGAAGTATGATGTCATTACCACCGGATGGGAGGACTAATTATTTGATTTCGATGAAGAGAAAAGCCCAGAAAAGACTAGTCCAATAGTCACCATATGTGGAATGATATCATTTGAGGATTTACTAGGGGAAATCAACAAGGAGGCTAAACAACTAGAGATAGATGAGGAAGCGAGGTTTTTACTTTTCTCCTCTTCTGTGAACTATATAACTAGATCAAGGAGACATTACCAAGTTCTAAACCCGCAACCATTAGCAATCGATAAAGGAAAAGGTGTTGAGAATCTTCTTATGCTAGAAATAACTCTCAAGGAGAGTAATATACTCTATCAGTTGAAGAAAACCCAAGATAACGTCACTCTGTAGGGACTCTTTATGTCTTCCTGGTTGCACTGGAATGCCTTGATCAAACTACTCACCAGACCCACAGTCCCACCTTCCACTACGTTAGAAGAAGTAGTGAATCTAGTCAGATACCTAACCTATACTAGAATGCTCTCTTTCTTCGAAGAACAAATCACTAAGATTGGGTTAAATTACAACTATGCTCTAAATATCTCTGTCGAAGTGATGGGAAAAACTGTCCCACTTTCGCTCGTCGCTAATGGATGAAGTATTAACGTTTATCCACTGAGAACCCTCCATTGCTTGGGATTAAAATGAGTGACCTTACTCCAACCTCTTCCTTGGTGCGCGCTTATGATAATACTCATCGAGAAGTGATGGGATCCATAAAGCTTACAATAGGGGCTGGCCCTATAAATCCCGTTGTTGAATTCCAAGTCATCGATATCCCTGCTTGTTTCAATATGTTGCTTGGATGACCATAACTCCATAGTATCAAGGGTATGTCTTCTTCCTTTCATCAGATGTTGAAGTTATTAGCCAATGGACAAGTCATCGCCATCTTGGGCAATAACGACAATGCTGAGAATGCAAGCACCAGTAATCCAATAATAGAAATACAGCATAGAGCAATGATATGCTTTTGTCAGGTTTTTGAGTTGAACCACATCTACTCCCAGCAGGGGATGATTTCAAAGATAGTTTTTTTTTTTAGTTTAATCCTCATGGAAACATCAATGCGATCTAGATATTAAAAAGTATGCATTTCATGCTCGGACTGGGGCTGCGACGATGGCCATAGGGGATACAATTATATTGAAGAAAGATTTTTCTCTTTGCGATTTAGGTTACCAACTATTAGCATAAGAACTCAGAATGCTCCGCTAACCTCGACTGAAGAGAAGTCTAGTTAGTACCAAGACTGTCTCAAAATATTCCTTGAATGAAAGATTCATCAAAGAGGGTGAAGATTTCCCATTCTGCGGTTTTCTCGAACCTTCGTATGATCATGTGGACAAGAAGATGAAACCAAGAACAGAGATATTTTTCTAAGATATCTACTCATGGGATAAAAGTTCCCAGCATCATGTGCAACCACTCATTGAGAAGACTATAGATGCTATCAGAGATTCTGAGGAAAGTGACTCCAACGATTCATTAAACTTACAAACAATATGGCTGACACTCTGCATGATCCACTCAAGTGCTACATCATCAAATCCTTCCCACTTGATCAAAATTGTTGATGCACCTCTCCTCAACTGGCATGTTGTACCTATTCCACCTGCTGAAATACAACCTAACCCAGATGTTTATCCCATTTCATCTTCTTTTTTTGTTCCTCCCTATTCTGATGTAATCGAGACCTCCTTTGATGAGGTTTTCACTATTATATTTCCTAACAATGAAATAAATGAAGATTTTGAGTATCTTGTTGTGCCTTACATTAATTATCTTGATTATAATCAAACTTTTGATGTTGATGATGATTTTGAAAATGAACAATTCTTAATTGATAATAATAAATTAATAACAAACAACATAATTTCATTCAAGTTAATGAAGATGAAATTATTGTTATTAATCTCGATTCTAGTAGCCAACTGCGCGAGATCGGGATAGGGTCCACCCTTGATGAGCATGAGCGTGTGAAACTCGAAGAATTACTGAAGGAATTTGTGGATGTCTTCGCATGGTCCTATGAAAATATGATCGGTATTGATCCCAAGATAGCTCAGTACGAGATTCCAACCCTCCCAGAATGCAAACTGATCAAGAAAAAATTACAAAAGCTCCACACCAAATGGTCGCTCAAGGTTAAGGAAGAAGTGGTCAAACAATTTGTGTGATCGAATATCCCATATGGCTAGCTAATATCGTACTCGTGCCAAAATCAGGAGGGAAGGTTCGCATGTGCGTTGACTATCGAGACTTGAACAAGGCCTATTTGAAGGATAATTACCCGCTACCCAAGATAGACATGATTGTGGACAACACAGCCAGTCATGCTCTTAAGTCTTCCATTGATGGGTTTTTCGAATATAACCAAATCAAGATGCACCTGGATCATCAAGAGAAAATCGCATTCATCACCCCTTGGGGAACCTTTTGTGACACCGTTATGCCATTTTGTTAAAAATAAGCACAACTATATTTCATGATCTGATACACAAAGACATCAAGGTTTATGTGGATGATATGATTATCAAGTCAAAGACTAAGGAAGGTCATGTCCCTTCTCTTTAGAAGTTCTTTGAGCGACTATGATAATACCAAATGCAGCTTAATCCATAGAAATGTGTTTTTGGCGTTACCAGGAAATCTCTTGGGATTCAGGGTTAATGAGAAGGGGATAGAAGCAGATCTTGCCAAGATGAAATCCATACTCGAGATACTACCACCCTAAATGAAGAAGGAGTCCCGACGATTCCTTAAAAAATTGCAATATATCAGTCGTTTCGTCAGCCAGTTGACTTCTATCTGTGAACCCATCTTAAAACTCCTCTGAAAGGTTTCCACTATCATTTTGAACGAAGCTTGCCAAGAGGACTTTGATTGAATCAAACAATCCCTAACCCGACCTCCGGTACTCATGCCACTGTAACCTGGTCTTCCCCTACTCCTATACCTGATCGTAACGGATAATGCAGCTGGGACTTTTGAAGAATCCCATAAAGAGAGGGACATCTACTATGCCAGTTGCAAGTTGGTCGGGTAAGAAATTAATTACACTGCTTTGGAAAAAGCATGTGTCGCCCTTATCTGGGTCACCCAAAAATTACGGCATTATATGCTTGCCTTTCCCATCAAGCTCGTATCCCGAATGGATCCCATTAAGTACCTACTCGAGAAACATGTCATGTCTAGACAAATGGCGAGATGGTTGATGCTACTAGACGAGTTTGATATTATATATGTCACTCAGAAAGCCATGAAAGGAAAATACATCCCATACTACCTTGCTGACTAACCTATGGAAGAAACCTATGTGTTGGAAACGGTGACCCCCAACTTTAAATTTTTAAATAAAATTTCCTTTAATATGGAATTAAAATGGTTTAAACACATAAGCAACTTACAACAAATTTTAATTTCTTTCAAATTAAAATTAAACAAAACTAAAAGTGAGATTAAGATACTCCAGCACAGCTTTTCACTTAAACAAAATTAATTTACTCCCAAGTCCTAAAATTTTCCATAACATGATTAATTTATTTTTCCATATAGGCCAAACCAAATTTTATCAAAATAAATTATTTAGAATTGAATTAAATTAAGTTAAACATTACCTGAATATTAAACATTCACCAAATTAAACAACAGAAGTGAATTAAACCATATTTATTTTTTTAATCCTAAGCATGCATTCTAGATGATTTGCAAGCTAAAATAATTTCACAACCACTATGCCACGATGTACGAGGAAAAACCCACAACGGGAAAAAACCTCGGATGGCCCTAGCCTTAAGTCCACTAAATACGAAATTTTACAAGTATAAGACAAATGACTTACTCAACTCAACTCGACTCGACTCCCTTTAAGCCCATTCTCGTTCGAACAACATTCTCGTTCGAACGACCATCTAACGATGTTCCAGAGGCCAAAAGGGAAAAGTTGTTGGCAAACTCGTTCGAACGAAATTTTCGTTCGAACGACATTCTCAAATGAAATGTCAGAATGGTTAAATTACATTTTAAGCCCAAAAACTTTTTATTCAAAGTTCTAAAGTAACCTTCTGGAAATAAAATTCATTTTAAAATAAAATTACACTCATTTAAAAAAATGTTCCAAGATCCTATATATATATATATGTAATGCATTCATACCTTAGGAGAGATTGGAACTAAGTTGATGGCGTGAAACGAGGCACATGTAAACCGGCAATGATGTTCTCTTGATAAGTAGGCTGCAACGTCTTCAACTTTAACATGTCATAGGCTTGATGGATGGTCAAGAACTCTATCTTATGACTCAAATGTTTTTGTCCCTAATTGATCCAACACTACATTAAAACTCAATCGGATACTTATGTCCTTACAAATCTCCCCCTTTGGCTATTCCGGGACAAAAACTAAAATAAAATCCTAGAGGGTCATCAAGCTCTACTGGACTCAAAAACAACCCACCTAAAAAAAATAGAAAACTTGACTAAAGACCCAAGGATCAATATCTTTGTCGATGAAAGTCTGCCGCTAAATAGAATTCCTGCACACTTAAGAAAACATTATAAGCATAGGGAATATCAAAGAAATAGATGCAATGAAATTAAATAATTATCCCATTTATCAACTATGATCAACCTAAGAAGACAGCGCTCTCCCCCTAATAGGTTTAGATACCATTTCTCCCCCTATCATTCTCCCCCTTTTTGTTCAGGAATAGACAAAGAATAAAAGAACTAATTAAACAAAATGAAAGCATACGGGCAATAAAAGCATAATTAATCCATACAAAAAATGATACTAACTAAGATGCAAGAAAAATGATACCAATTTGATATAAAAGATACTAAGAATGTGATATTAACCAAAATATGCAACAAGATAGATACGAAATATGAATTAGAAGCATGGATGGACAAAAAAGCAAGGCAAAGGAAAAGATACCATGTATATGAGTACATAATAAATATCATTAACACACACGCACATATACAAACGTATAAGAACGACACATGACATAAAATACATGAAGCTTTTCACACTTGAATGACAAAAATGTGTCCAAATACATGTGGAAAACGGAAGTGTAGGGGTGTGAATTAGTAACAATTAAATTTCGACCCAATCACTTAAAACATGTTCACGGAGTTCTCATTTGATTGCAAACTTTATCACGTTTGAATATAACCTCATGTGACAACATAAATTGAACTCAATGAACAAACATAAACAATGCATACAAGCCTAGAATTTTGATGATTCTACAAACCAATAAAGTCATGACATTTAAAGTACAACTAGGATAAACGGACATTGTGCAAACCATTGATATACCATCCAATCTCCTTCAAAATAAGCATATATATTTTAATCTTTTGAATGAATAAATCAACTAAACAAAATAGTCCATGGAAAATATTTTCTTTTAATGCCATTATTCTTTTAGGCCTTTGAACCACGTATTTCGTTTAGGTCCAAGCAAACAGTGGCTTACTCGCAAGGGATGATGTTTCCTTTCAGAGCCCTTCCCCGTGCACATTTATATATATCATTTTATATATCACTCAAATCTCACGTGCAACGGATTTAACATACACAAGTCCTCCTAGGTCAAAAATATGTAGATGACTAGATTGGTAGGAGAACACCTCAGAAAGATCAAGTATATGATAAGTTAAAATTTCAAGTGAGCTCGTGCATGTGTGAATTGAGGCATATAAAAATAGAATCCATTAAGCAACACAAAATCCAACTACTCCATGTACGCATGGTAAAGAACATTTTAAGAACTGACAATCTTAACAAAAGTTCTAGCCACATGGAAGCGAAAAAGAAGGGACTCAAACACAAGTATATGCCACATAAAGTGTGTCAAACTAAAATACACACAAAAAATATTTTTGAGTTTTTAAAATTTTTTAACCAAACAAAAAAAAATATTTACTCAAAAGACAAACAAAAATCATTTGTATTTTTCATTAAGCCTAAATTACTAAAAGGTAAAACTCAAATGATAAACAAAAATCTTTTATGTATTTTTCATTTAATGCGAACTAAAATAAAAGAACTTTAATACAAAAGATAAATAAACATCATAATTCTAGCATGAGATATGTGATAAAGCAATGACTAAAATGATAAACAAGCATACAATAAGCATTGTAATATATCATGAAGTACAAAATCTAAAGTATGCAAACAACTAACACATTCACCCTTTGGATTTAGCAAGAAAGGTATCGTGTGAACATAAATGAGAATAAAAAATCCTATCTTGCAAAGCTACTAGATCGGATCTCCTAACCCAAACTAATAACGAATGACAATCTCAGGGTATAAGAATCTTGTCTACCTCGGTTGCCTTACATTAGGATTTTCTACGACCTCGTTTAAGATCAAAACAAAACTTCCTTTTTTTTTTTTAAACAACTATGTTTTATTAATCAGTGGAGAAAGAGCATCTCCAAGTGGCATAAACAATAACAAAAGGAGAGAACTTGAAAATTGAAACTTGGTGCTTTATGCTAGCCCCATTACATGGATGATATATAAGATACATTTCTAATGTAAAGGCAACCCATTTTGTCCAGCTTAAGAGATCCTCGAGCTAAGGTTGGAAGATCACCTACATTGTGAAATATTAAAAGAGAATTAATCTGAGTTCCATAATTAGCTAGAGAGTCAGCTACCATATTTGATTCCCTATAGCAGTGAGATAGAGTAAAGCTATGATTCTGTAGAGCAAATTTAATTTCTTCAATGAAATGAATCATCTTCCAGGGAGGCTTCCATTTCTTGTTAATCACATTCACAACATAGGTAGAATCTGATTCAATATCCACTTCTGTGAGGTTTGCGCACAACTTGACACCATGCCAAAAACTTTTAATTTTCGCTGCGGAATTTGAAGCAATGCCTTCTGGACTAACATAAGCAAAGATTATAACCCCTTTGTCATTCCTTATAACCCCTCTTGCACCACTTATTCCTGGATTACCCTTGAAGCCCCATCGATATTTAGCTTAAATCTTGGAGATGTTGGAAATCTCCATTTGATAGCAGTGGCCACTTTGGAATATGTTTTGCAGTTGATTTTGAAGATGACTTGAATCCCCTAATCAAAATAGGAAATTTTGTTCTTGAAAACCTTTCCTTTACAAATGTTTGATATTAGAGAAATAACTTGCTGAATGATGGTTGTCGCACTTACTGCAGAATTTTCAAAATAGGCTTGGTTGCGAGCTTTCCAAATTTCCCAACACACTAAAATGGGAATACACTTTCCAATAAACTTTGCATAGTCTTTTGGACCAGACTTTATCCACCAATTATGAATCAAGGATGAAATGTTTGTGGTATTCATACCCACACCCATAACATTTGAAAAAAACTCCCAAACAAGTAAAATGGTAGGACAGTTCAGGAACAAATGGTCAACTGATTCGATATGGTTATGGCATGCTTTGCACCGAGAGCATAATCTAATTCCCATCGACTTAATATTCTCATCAAGAGGCAGACAGTTATTTATAATTTTCCATATCTTAATGTAGCACTTTTTCAGAATATTTTGATCCCAAATAAGCACTTTTTCCAGAGCATGATCCAAGTGGCTGCCCTCTCATTACTCATCTATCTTACGCTGATGATCTCATAGTATTTTCTAGAGGAGACAAAATAAGTCTGCAAAAAATTCAAGAGGTTCTCAGATATTATTGCAGGTTGTCACACATATGTTAATGGATCACTTTTTTGGAATATTTTGATCCCAAATAAGGCTATCAACAAAACTTCCTAAGATGACCTTTTAGACCACAATGAGAGCACTTAAATACTCGACAAAAAGACTTACTTAAGGTATGATCTATAACTTTGTTCCTAGAGGATTCTCCTAAAACATTAGTTTTGGCTTTATTAGTGAAATCGTTACAAGAATCGAAGCCTAAACCACGAGTTTCATTTTTTATTTGGACAGTGCCTAAGATTTTATCTAATTTCTCCGAACGACTCTCCAAATAAAATTTGACTCTATTTAAGTCTCTCACTTTCTTCTCAAACTCTACAATCCTAGACTCAAGCAAACCACTTCTCTCTTCAAACATAAGAAGATCCTTTTTCATGGAATCCATTAACCCTCTAAGGCTATCTCTCTCGCCTTCTATATATTCTAGCTTCTCATGAAGAGCTCTCTCTCGTGTCCTAAGGTCATCAACTAACGCACTCTCATCAATGACCTTGCAACGCTCTTTTAAACTAGCTTCTAACTTCAAGTTTATTCTTTTTAATTTAATAGATTCTTCATATAATTCTTGAAAATAAATTGAAGTTCACTCACATCAACCTCATCTTCATTTTCACTCTCTCTCTTCTTCACTCTCACATCTAACAAAAATAAGAGAATCATAAACTTTGGCCTCGAAAGTGTCATGTATTTGTATATCTTCATGGGAAGATTTGTTGTCGGTTCTCATATGACTTGTCATGAATGCGATAAAGTTGCGCTCAATGGGGGAAGCGGGTCGCTCTTCCTTATCACTATCACTAAGGGTAGCATTATATAAAATTGGTTGTTTACCCTCTTTACTTAGTTTACTGGGGCTTTCATAAGCCCTATGGCCATAACCCTCACGACCGTAACATCTATTAGACTCGTCCCTATTTAAATTTTCATTAAAAGTTTTAAGGATCTTTTCGGCTTTGTCATGCTTAGAATTTTCAAATTTTTTAAAATCGTTTTTAAATTTATCTTTGTTAGTAAACATAGCCATGTCCTCCGAGTCACTATCACTCTCATTATCCACAACTTGTTTTTCCTCCTTTCGAGCTTTTAAAGCAATGCCCTTATCAATTTTCTTTTCATTTTTGGAGGGGAACATATCTAGTTCATAAGTTTGTAAATCACCTACTAGTTCCTTAAGTTTGGTAGAGTTCAAGGTGGGTAAAGAATTTAAAACGGTCACTTTAGGAATAAATCTCTCGAGTAGGGACCTTAATATTTTCTTTACAACTCGATCGTCGGGTATTTTCTCTCCCAAATTAAAAGATGAATTAACTATATCGAATAGTCCAGCATAAATTCATCAAAAGTTTCATTTTCATTCATTTTGATGGTTTCAAATTGAGTGGTGAGGTTTTGGAGTTTAGAAGCCTTAACGACATTAGTTCCCTCGTGAGTGATTTGTAATATATCCCAAGCTTCCTTAGCGGTTTCACACATCATGATGCGTCGGAATTCATCCGGTGTGACTGTGCTAAACAAGGCATTTAAACCTCGGGAATTAAAATTTACAAGTTTAAATTCATTATCACTCCATCTATTTGCGAGTTTGGAAACACGCTCATTTTCTGCCAACTATGTAGGTGAAGACCACCCGTTAATGATTAATAACCAAACCCTCTCATTGATAGACTTTAGTGCCGATTTCATACGCGTAGTTGGAACTATCGAAAATAGGAAATTTAAAAATG
The DNA here is from genome assembly GCA_949130495.1 of Sambucus nigra. Classification (NCBI taxonomy): domain Eukaryota; kingdom Viridiplantae; phylum Streptophyta; class Magnoliopsida; order Dipsacales; family Adoxaceae; genus Sambucus; species Sambucus nigra. The sequence continues at coordinate 372,241,679 of OX422208.1, read as the reverse complement.
GGAAAAATTACATTTTTTACAAAAAATATTTCAAAGGACCTCAACACAATAAATTAGTGCTCCGGATCTGATACCACTTGTTGAAAACGGTGACCCCCAATTTTAAATTTTAAATAAAATTTTCTTTAATGCGGAATAAAAATGGTTCAAACACATAAGCAACTTGCAACAAATTTTAATTTCTTTCAAATTAAAATTAAACAAAACTAAAAGTGAGATTAAGATACTCCAACACATCTTTTCACTTAAACAAAATTAATTTACTCCTAAGTCCTAAAATTTGGCTTAACATGATTAATTCATTTTTCTATATAGGCCAAATCAAATTTTATCAAATTAAATTATTTAGAATTGAATTAAATTAAGTTAAACATTACTCAATATTAAACATGCACCAAATTAAACAAGAGAAGTGGATTGAACCATATTTTATCTTTTAATCCTAATCTTTCATTCTAGATGATTTGCAAGATAAAATAAATTCACAACCACTACGCCACGATGTACGAGGAAAAACCCACAATGGGAAAAAACCTCGGATGGCCCTAACCTTAACTCCACTAAGTACGAATTTTACAAGTACAAGACAAATGACTTACTCAACTCGACTCGACTCCATTCAAGCCCCTCACGCATCTTCTTGTACCAGCCTCTTCTTAGTCGATAATCTCAAAATCCACCGGAACCTTGGAATCCACCAATGAGTCGACAACTGTCAACACTCACATAATGCCTTTCACCGTGTGAGTATGTCGCAACAAAATAATGAACTTCTTCTTTATGGGATATAGAAGTAAAACCAAACAAACTCTTCAATTTGGTAGAATAAAACCCGGTTCCCAACACTCTCCAAGCAAATATATAACAATAGGAACTTGGATTAAACTTAAACTAATGGGTGTAAGTGTTTTTATAGAAATTAATTCATGGTTACTCAAAAACACTTAACAATGAACTTTTGAACTAATAAATTTTTCTCTCTTTAATTGTTCTCTCGAAATGTGTTTAAAAAATGTCAAAAGTTACTTTTCCAATGTTGGTTCCCTCACAAATTAATTATAGAGAAGTTAGTGGAAACAAAAGAGTGGGATAGGGGAGAAAAACTGCCAAAAGGTTTTCCCGCCGGAAATCTCGTTCAAACGAGATTTTCATTCGAACGACCATCTAGCGATGTTCCAGAGGCCAAAAGGGAAAAGTCATTGGCAAAGTCGTTCGAATGAAATGACTTTTTTATTAAAAGTTCTAAAGTAACCTTCTGGAAATAAAATTCATTTTAAAATAAAATTACACCCATTTAAAAAAATGTTCCAAGCTCCTATATATATATATATATGTAATGCATTCATACCTTAGGAGACATTGGAACTAAGTAGATGACGTGAAACGAGGCACATGTAAACTGGCAATGATATTCTCTTGATAAGTAGGACGCAACATCTTCAACTTTAACATGTCATAGGCTTGATGGATGGTCAAGAACTATATCCTATGACTCAAACATTTTTGTCCGGAATTGATCTAACACTACATTAAGACTCAATCGGAGACTTGTGTCCTTACATGATGTTTGGATTTCTGAGTTCCCGGATGAGAACATCCTTTGTAGATCCCAAGAAGACCTTCGATAGTAAATGTCTTTGATGGCACCGCCAACAAGAAAGGGTATGAGATTGGGATCTCTTAATTTCCCCTGATGACTCTCACACTATCAAGAAAGATTTTCCCTGCACCAATAACATGACGGAATAAGAGGCGTGCACGGTAGGCCTCAAAGTCGCTCTCAAGAAAGGAATTCGATACCTAGATGTCTATGGGGATTCATCCCTCATCATTGGTCAAGTACTTAGAAGATGGAAATTCAAGGACAACAAACTCTTTCCCTTTCATGCCAACCTAAAAGAGGTGACCTCCCAATTCCAAGATATCACCTTCCACTACCTTCCCCGAGCAAAAAATAACCTAGCCGATGCCCTTGCTACCCTAGCCTCCATGGTTGACATGCCCGAAGGAATAACAATGGCCCCCTTCCTAATCCAAAAGAAAAATAAACCAACCCACTGCTACCACATTGAGCTTACCACAAAACAAGACCTTGAAATAGCCAATTTTTAGTACTATGATATTTGGTGCCTCCTTAAGCACGGTAGGTATCCCCAAGGTTATAACAAGAAAGACTGAGCAACTCTCCACAGACTGGCCACCCAGTATATTATATGTGATAGAGAACTATTAAAGAGGAAATTTGATGGAACTCATTTACACTGCATCGCAGGGGCTGACATTGAGGAAATTATGAGGAAAATCCACACGGGGAATGCGGACCCCACATAAATGGCCATATGTTTGCTAGGAAAATCATTCGACAGGGTTACTATTGGATTACCGTGGTTCAGGATTGTGTTGCCTATGTTCGAAGATGTCTCAAATGCCAGCAATTTTCAAACCTCCAGCATTTGCCTCTGCATGATTGTATAATATGACTTCTCCCTGGTCGTTTTCCACATAGGGCATCGACATCTTAGGGAAAGTTACGCCCAAGGGGAAGGAATTCATCTTGGTTGCCATTGATTACTTTACCAAATGGGTCGAAGCTGAGTCATACGCGGTTCTGAATGCCAAAAAGGTGGCCAAGTTCATTAAAAAAAATAACATCTGTTGATATGGAGTCCCGCTCGAGCTAGTGTCAGACAACGGGTTGCATTTCGTGGAAGAAGTCACAAAAGTGATCAACGAGTATGGGATTCAAAGACACAAATCTTCTCCTTATCGACCTCAAACCAATGGAGAAGATGAAATAAATAATAAGAACCTCAAAGCCATCATCGACAAAATGATCCAGAGTTTCTGAGATTGGGTCGATCGGATCCCTTACCCCCTTTAGGGATACCACAATTCAGTCTGAACATCTACTGGGACTACCCCTTACTCTCTGGTTTACGTCATGGAAGCAGTCCTACTCGTGAAGCTAGAAATTCCTACATTATGCATCATGCTTGAAAGCAAAGTAAGCAAGGAAGATTATTATCAAAGTCATCTTGACGAGTTGACACTCTTGGACGAAAAGAGACTGAAAGATCTGTTTCACATTCAAGGATACCATTGCCAAATGACGTGGTCATTTAATAAGAAAATCAAGGACCATGATGTATGAGAAGGGGACTTGGCTCTTAAAGAAATAGTGGAGCTCATATGAGACCCCAGAGGGAAATTCAAGCATAATTAGAGAAGTCCCTACATTATGAAGAAGATTATGGCTGGCAGTACCGCTATGTTCACCAACTCCAATAGGGAACAGATGGCCCGTCCAGTCAACTTGAACTCTTTTAAGAAATTATAGACTTAATCTCAATGCACTATGACTCTTGTCCTCTTCCTTTAATTCTAAAAAAATTCATTTCCCTCTACTCAGAACTACGTGGGGCCTGATCCTCTAAAAAAATTTGCTTTCAAAAATGAAACTCAAAAAATTTTCATACGCTTTACATGAGAACGGTTCATTTATTTTTCACAAAATGCTATTATTTTCTTTATCGGAGAATGAAGGTTCATTTTTGTCATTTACATGAACAAAAAGATTATGTATGCCTTAGCGATTCGGTATAGATAATTCAAATGCAAAACTCATCAAAAGGCACAGTAATATAGTTAAAATTTTCTTTATTTTATTAATGAAAAATATTATTACAATTACATTAACATAGGGAGTCAAACAACTTCCCTTGCCAACCTAACCCTACTTTCCTAAAACAAAACAAAAAACAGTATCCAACTACTCCTAAACAACCCTTCATAAATTTATTCTCATACATAACTAAACACATCATAAAAAACTTCACAAATGAACTCCCCATGGATCTTACCCACAACTGTCAGAGGAATCGGCCCCAACATTATCCACACACTAGGGTCCCTAAAACTCCCATTCCTGAATAGAGTGTCGCAGACGCTCCATGGAACGGTAAGCCCGGGCCATCCTAGGGAAAACAACAACACCTCCTTCCATAGTGTCAGATTTGGAGAACAACCTTTGCTCGATCTCCACAGCCAGCATCTCGATAACTATCCTCCTTTTTAACCACTTCATATAGTCCCGAATAATATGCCAGACCCTACCAACAGATTGGGAAGGACGGGTCAACGGTCAATGATTCTTCCACAGAGATCCCAACTGCATGCGCATGCGCTCTATCAAATCCTCCGCAGGAAAGAAGTCTAGTGTTCGAGGTGGAACAATTTGTTCACAGCCAAATTGGCATAAAATGCTAGGAAAAATAGAAAGAAGTCTACCGGAGTCCAACCAACCAAACATATTGGTATTCTCCCAGTTCTAAAATGGGTATTAATTCTCCCCACCAAGGCACTGACCAATGTAAATCTCGAGCATCGTGTTCCACAAACTAGTTCTCCCAGCTCTCGATGTCTAGGCCCACGCTGATAAAGTAGCGAGTAAATAAGTTTAACACAGTTGCCAAGGGATATTCAGAAGGGACCCCCAAACAAACTTTCTTCGATAACCACATGAACAGCATAATTGGGCTACCCCTCGGGAAGATAGAACGGACTTCCGTCCAAGCATCCAGACCATTCAGAGTCTCGTCTAGTATCGTCGTCGTAGCATTTTGATGGCATGACATCCACAAAGTGATGTCTATAAATTGTGGGTCCACCAATAGGTCCTTGGTCACCAATAATAATTTTGAAGTTAAGCCAAGGGCAATAGCTCCAACATCAGTATAGTGTCTTTAACATAACAAATTCAGTACAATCCAAGGAAGTCAGTAAGCTCCAGTCTATAACCAAGCTTTCTATCTCCTCTGCCATATACCAACCATGCCTCAAAGGCCTTCCTTCACTTAAAAATTCCAAAAACCTCATTTTTTTTTACTCAAAATAAATCCCTTCAAAAGGGAAGCTCTTTTTTAACCAAGCCTCCGCATCCATATTTTACTCTAATATATTCTAAAAAAATTTTAAAAATACATTTTTCAACCTCTTTATCAAAGTAAAAACTCAACAGAAAATTAAAGTGCATGTAGAGTAAGACACTAAATTGATAATCAAATGAAATATGCATATCTTTTTACATTTTTGAGTCTCTTTTCAAGTGCAATGCCGCTACATCGAGCATACAAATGCCAAGCTCCCATAAGAATTTACAAGGAATTCCAAGGGGAAAGAACCAGAATTGGATCTCACCTCATTTACCCTATAACCCTCTCTCCTAGGTATCAAACGTACCTAAAGTCACCCGCCATCAATCGCCGCAGCTACGCATTCACCCCGGTTACCCTCGTGTGCTGGATGGCCATCCCCCATCAATAAGAGGTCGCCTAAAAAATGCCCAGTAGGAAATCAGTACCTGAAAAAATCATTAAAGAAAAATGGTCTCAAAAGGAAAGACGAATTTACCCGGAAGCTCCCAGTAACATATCGATCGACACTGTCCCTTCACCTACTTGAGGTACCCTAAAAGATCGTGCCACTACCGTTTGGCACCTCTCACACCAAAATTACTAAATGAATTCTATAACCTTTTTCAGGAGGAAATTTTTTTTTACCATTCTTACTTACCAGTAGAACACTTATTTCCATAGTGGAATTCCCAAAATAATTTGATATCTCCCCAGCAACGTTTTCAAAGGACACTGTAGAAATTCCCCGATAAAGGAACATCAAACCCTCGGACTAATTCCTCTTCCCCAGCAGAACCAAAAACTCAAATTAAATGCTTCCCCAAAATCCCCAGCGAAACCACAAGATAAATTCCCCAGTGGAGTCTCCGAGTTTCCCCAAGAAAACTACAACTTAAGCGCTCAGAATTGGCTTCAACCCACAGAATTGGTCATCTCTACTTAAGTCTCAGAATTGGTTTCAACCTGCAGAACTGGTCATCTCTACTTAAGGCCTCAGAATTGGCTTTGACACGCAGAACTTTTCATCCCTACTTAAGCCCTCATAATTGGTTTTGATCCGCAGAATTGGTCATCTCTATTTAAACCCTCAGAATTGGTCACCTCTAATTAAGCCCTCAAAATTTGCTTTGACCCGTAGAATTGGTTGCTTCTACTTAAGGTCCTCATAAGTGACCTTGGCCCGCAGAATTGGTCGTTATAACTTAAAGCCCTCAGAATTGGCTTCAACCCTCAGAATTAGTCGCTATAACTTAAGCCCTAGAATTGGCTTCGACCCTGAAAATCCATCACCTATACTTAAGCCCTCATAATTTTCTTTGACTCGTAGAATTGGTCGTCTCAACTTAAGCCCTCAGAATTGTCTTCGACCTATAAAATTGGTCACTTCCACTTGAGGTCCTCATAATTGACCTCGACCCGCAGAATTAGTCACTCCCACTTAAGGTCCTTATAAATGACCTCGGCCCAATGAATCTGTAATACCCCATCCTAAATATTTTATTTAACCTCGCATAAAGTTGCGATAAAACGAAAAACATAGTAACTTGGATGATTAAGAAGAGGTTGGATTTCTATTTAAACTAATTGGAGGCTTAAGAATAATTATTGAGAATTTGGGATTTGAAATAAAGGGAAAAAAGGGAAATATTTAAATTAGGAATTATATATGTGGATTATTCGAGAGTAGGGATAAAATTTTAGTTTAACTAAATATAAAGAAACGATTAAAATTATGAATGTTGGGTACCACGTTGGAATATTAAGCTATGTATTTTTTTGGACTTTTATACGCTGGAGAATTATTTAAATTAAGGAGTTTATAAGATGAATAGTTATAAAAGTTTAAAAAAGCCATGTATGCCAAGTTAAGGCTTTCAAACTATTGGGCAAGAAAAATATCATAACCAAGATGGATAGCAGTCATCATCCCAACTGATCGCTCAAATGGGTAGGCTGGTTGCTCAAACGAGTTGGTGTGCCACTCAAACGGGTAGGTTGGTCGCTCAAACATGTTGGTGTGTTGCTTAAACACGTAGATGTGTCCCCTCAACAACGAGTTAGGTCATTCAAGCGACGGTGAAAGGGACAACACTCTCTCCTCGTTGCCAAGCCTCCGATGGCAATTTCGTCCCTCTATTTACAAAATTCATCCCATGTCAGATTTGGAAGCCTAACTTCTCAGATGTTGTACCAAATTTATAAAGCTATAGTGTAATCAATGGACGATTAGAAGAAAAGACAAAGTCGGGTATGTCGAGTGCCTTAATCTTGGGATAAGAGAAGGAGACATATGGTTGTAACCTACGAAATTAGTTCTTTCTCATTATTATCAAACTGAACTGTGGATTGTAATACCCCATAATTTTATGGCTTTTAATTATGAGATTAATTAAATGAAATTGCTTTTAATTGTGGGATTAATTAAATTAATTTGGGATGGAAATTTATTCGGATTTAAATATCTAGTGAGATAAGATTTAGTATTTAAATATGATGATAATGTTTAATATTACTGAGTGATTATGGTAATATGTGATTATTGAATTTATTAAAATTGTCGTGAGTTGAAAATACGGCAGTTTTGATAATTTAGTTGGGACGCGCATGTCAGTCGTGTCAAGATCCAATTTAATGGATTTAAAAGTATTTTATTTTTATGTCATCCGTATAAGCATTTTGAGTGCGTCAACGTGTTCGGAAGGGTCGAGATAGTCAAAAAATACTAGCTGGGGGTTTAGTTTGGGTCCCGAAGCATTTTTAGGCCTAACCAGCAACCCGATGGGGTATATTAGTCATTTCCATTTTTGGTAAATAGTAACCCACAAAATTTATAAAGCTTTATCATCCAACAGGTTAGATCCTTAGGGTTTCCATCACCAAGTTTCACAGACGGCCATTAGAGATGAAGTGGAGGAAGTTACCAAAGGAGAACCACCATCTTTGGACTTTTTGCACCACCGTCACCACCATCGGATAGATCGGAAAGTGAGAAGAATTTCTATACCATCTGCTTCAAAGGATCAGAATCTTCATTACTAGGCAAGTGATTTAACTTCCAATAAATTAGTCCATATATCATCCATGTTAGGTTAGAATTGGAGAATAACCTTGAATAATGATATTTGAATGAATTTGAAGAATTGAAATCGTAATCTGGGTAGGTTTTGCATGTAAATTAACTTCTGCGATTTTAGCAGCCAAGAAATCGTGATCTATCTGTAGAGAATTATGAATTTGTAATGAATTATATAGAGTTCTTGAAGAAATAGGAGAACTAGGGTTTTTATATGAAATTTAAGTGAATTGATCCAAGAATTTGATGTCCCATTGTGATTTGATGATTATAAAACGTTGAAAATTATGCAAACATGTTGGTATGATTATTAGTATACTTGGTTGGGAGTTTGGGATGTTATAATGAATAATTAGAGGTGTAAAAAGAGGAAACCAGTAACTGTTAAAGAAAATTCTGGGCAAACACCTGTTTGATCGATCGATCGACTCAAGAATGTCGATTGATCAATCCCTTTTCTTTGATCGATCGACCTCTTCTAATTTTTGGTAATTATTTCCCTTTAAGGTTTAAGGAAAATCCAAAAGACGATAATGATTCTTAGGGTGATTAATATGATATTATGGGACTTAGTTAAGGTCAGTAGGGTCTTAGTTGAATCCAGGCGAAATGAATTACCTTAGAGAATTGAATACTATTGCTTATGAGGGACTACCGAGTGAGGTACGGTTAGAAATCGTTCGAATTGAAACTATAATGGGAATAAATGTTGAGTTAAGGATAAGAACAGTAACGAAAGGACTTTAAGTTACTCAGATAACATTTGAAACTAATAGGAGACCTAGTAACCTTTCGGGGTAGGTTTTGGTACTCAAATTGATACGACGTGAGAGTTATCAAGTTAAATATATAATTACGTATGATGTTCAGGATAATCTTATTATGTACGAGACTTACTAGATAGAATGTGAATATCTATATTGAAATATGATTACTAAGGTTGTGTGAATGCCTAGTGAATGGATTTCTTATGTGTATGACATACCTACCATACTTGCTATCACGGGAGGTTAGTTTTTGGAAAAGGACCCTCTTATCCTTGTGTGCCTTCGGGGGGATTTAGACTGCTACCTTAAGGACATAGGACTGTGAATGACTTATTTTTGAGCTGATAAGTCAGCTGATCATGGGAGCGTAGGCATGTGCGTGACCCATGAATATGTGAACTATGTTCGCCTCCAATATGTGTGATTTGTTTTGAGACGATTCCTGAGTGATTCAAAACACGTGATCCTTATGTACGTGATGTACATGGGTTTGATAGCAGAGTATGCGTGCACCGCAGCTTAGCCTAGGGTGCCATATATGTATATATATGTACTGTGAGTGAACTATATATATACTTGTGACTGGTTCACTGTTGCTTACTAGATGTGAATAGCTAAGATATTTGAATGGGCTAAGAATGTGAGAATTTAATTAACACTTGAGATAAGTAATATAATGAATGTGAATATGGGTTATGAATATAACTTGTTTGGGTGTTACGAGTAGATATCCTATGATAGAATGCGAAAGCAAGAATGGTACAGACTAGTTAGTTAGCGGCATAACTATGATGGGTTAAGGGATTACGTTAGGTGTGCACATTAGTTGAGAGGTGAGAAACTCATATGAGAGTATGCAACTAACATGTTTATAATATGTGTTGTTTAATTGTAATTTAGACACTTGCTAAACTTTTAAACTGTTTTCACCCCGGACTCTGACTCGTTTTCTTCCAAATCTATTTTGTTTTGTAAAAATATTTTAGGTGCCTAGCCACAGGGACGCCAAGCATAGGAGTTCAATTACATTGACGTGTTGTAGCTGTTGTGGAAGTTAGAGGATCTCAGTATTAGATGCCTTCATATTCTAGACTTTATTATACTGAGGGTTACTCGTCTGTTAGGGAATGTCGCCCATTTCCATTTAGAGATATCATTCTCAGACTTTTAGTTTTATTTCAGATATTGGTTTATTTATTCAGAGTCTTATATTGGGACTTTATTTTACTCTGATATTATTATTGGAGTGTTTACTCCAGACTCAGTTTATTTCATTTCGTTGATTATTCATTTGAGATTGTTCATGTGATTATGGTTGTCGACTTAATTACTTGGATTATGTTAACTTAATTAATAAAATTTGGCATCTCTCTTCTTAAATATTAGGTGGCTAGTAATTAACTAATTATTTTCGACGGTGATGCTAAGACTGAACCAACTTGATATTCTGTATTAATTTTATTAAGGATTAGCTACCCAGTATTTAATTAGACGGTGTGTCACATGGATTTAATTTGCACTCAACTCGTGGCCTGACTTCTGACGAAGGAAATTGGAAACAGTGACGGGTTCCTTTGTGTTGTGGACAAAAGATGAAGACGGGTAGGCCTCGGGTTTCGAGTAAATGGAGATAGGTATGTGACACCCCGCCTTATTAAATACCAGGCGATCACTCCTTTATTAAATTAAAATCAAGGTGAACAGTTGGTTCATTCTTTGCATCACTGTCGTAAAAGTAACTTTTCCAATTTAAACACCCTAAATAATTAAGCTAAGTGTCAAAACCATTTTTAGACATTACTTTCCAAATTTTATTTTATTAACCAACATTTAAAACTTTACATATTTCACAATTTAAAGAATCACATAACAATTATCCTGTAACTTATAATCCCAAAGAGTTAAACACTCAACAAATAAATCCCAAGATTAAAACTTAAAGGAAAACATCCTGACAGTAATAAAAATCCAAAGTGTAAATACTGGAAATAAATGAATTACAATATCCAACAAAACGACTGAGTAATGTAAAAGGGCGACACATGCCCAACTGATAAAATAAATGCTAGGAGTGGAATCAAGAAATGAGGTCGTTTAAGTAAGAGGGCTGCAACTCCCACCTAAGCTGCAGCGCGTTCCTTCCAAAGGATCCTATGTAAGACGCCCCTGTGGCTGGGCACCTGTAATATATACATATATATACAAGAGAGAAAAGAAAATGGAAACGGGTCAGAGCCCGATTGTAAAAACGATTTAAAATTTGTTTAGCAAGTATTTAAAATGTTTACTGGCCAATGCAACAACATATTAGTGCGACACTCCCTTGAGAAATTCTCACCTCTCTTCTAATGTGCACGCCTATCGTACTAACCTTCCCAGCGGTTTTACTTATCTTATCTTATGTCGCTCATAAGATTTAAACTGACAACTTCAACTGTTTAAGAGGCTCATTTCATTTAACAACATAGTTCTCATTTAACCTTATTTACTAATAAAGTCTCTCAGCAATATATTATACTTTTCAAACACTTATTCCCAAGTTGAAATAATTATTCATATCTTACTTACCATAAACACAGTAGGTAGTTCCCAAATTCCAGAATTTAATATATATATATTAAATAGTCATAATATATATATATATATATATATATATATTCTAACGGTACGCCACATAATAATTATGGTGCGGGAATACTCTGCTATCCAATCTCCGTATCACTCGTACTAAGGTAAATACAAGTTCTGAATCACTCTCGAACTGTACTAACACAAGAACAAAAAATATTGAGGCGAAGCATAGATTCCAGGTCTCTAAGAGGTCAGTACATGCCCTCATGTCTCTTAGGACCGTCTGAACTATCGATTCGATAGCCTGTACCGAAGGATTTCTATCTTCTAGGGTACGAGTCAATATCCCCCATAAAGGTCCCATCGAGATAAGACTGTCCTAGCGCGGTAACCTCAGGGATAGCAAGTAGCGCGGGCATAATTTTCACACGTATATAGTATATGCATAAACACAGTCATATAGATATACTACTATTACCATATCAAATTTAGGTACATCTCATAACCCATAATTATGACATTTGTCTTTATTATTCGTTATTTAGTTATTACGTATAACGGTTGCCTCTTATCTTAATTTGTGGGTTTATTCTAACTTATTAAGTGACACTCGTGGATTCCTATACTCCCAAGTGAAATTTCAGTAGGTACTCATTTATTTTCTAACGTAACTATCTAACGCGTCTCTTTCTTTAATACATAGTTCCATCGTCCCTTTTATGTAAACATCCCCGAAAATGTAAATCTCGTCTTACATTAAAGATTTCATATTTTTAATAAGTCCTACTGGTCTTCTTATCTCCCAAAATATTTTATTAAGGATGTCCAAAGATTATTCCTCATTTAAATTGAATTCACCTATTTAGAAGGGGAAATATAAGTCTGCCAGGAGGGTTCGATCGATCGAGGGCAGGTGTTCGATCGATCGAGGGCAGGTGTTCGATCGATCGAACCATCGATCGATCGATGATCTATGATCGATCGATCGATCAAGCAGGTATGGCTAATTCTGCAGAAATCCAGTTACGGGTTCTATCATCCAACATCATCCAAATCCAGATTTTTCACTCCTAAACTCCCAGAAATTTATACCACAAACGTCCTAAACCCAAATGGACAATATTTAACATAAATTATGTGAGTTTCATCAAGATTCATGGATTTAAAGTACCCAAATTCATACAATACTCATGAACCCTAAAAATTTCTTTAACTTAATTCAAATCATTCTTTCTACTGAAATCCTACTTCTAATTCATCATAAATCCGTGGTTAAACATCTACATATGAAGGGGATTTCCATATTATCATTTATATCACTAAAACATAAAATTTTCTAATCTCCAACATGGGTTTTCTTTCATAGAACTCATCCTAATCAACCCTAAACTAACATGAATGAAGCATTAACGAAATTAAGCAAGATAAATACTTGCCTGGGGATTTTTGGTCTCTGATTTGTGCTGAAATCAGTGTGGATAAGATCCTTGCGACGTGATCTATCGTTTGGTGGCGACGGCGGCGCAAATAGAGGAGTTTTCGGCCTAGAAATCCTTGGTAACCTCTTCCTTTCCTTCTCTAATGGTCGTCACTAGGTTTTGATTGTGTTAACCCTAGAAGATAACCCTAAGCATCTGATATAACCCTTGTAAATTCGTGGGTTTAATTACCCAAAATTACAAAATGTCCAAAATGTCCTCCCGGGGTACTAATTAAGCCTAAAAACACCCCGAGACCCAAACTAAACCCCCGAGTACACTTTTCTGACTATCTCGACCCTTCCGAACACTTTGGTGCACTCAAAATGACCATACGAACAATTTATAATTTATTAACTTTTTATTAATCGATATTTAGTCCCGACACGACACAGGCGCGTCCCGACTTAAATTTTCAAAATTGTCATTTTATTCACCCATGACATTTAATGGAACCAATATCATATATTACTTTGCTCATTAGTAATATTCAACAAGTTTCCCATACTTACTAACTCACATCACGTTAGTAATTATTAAAAACAATTAATTTTCGGATTTATATTAAATTGATATCTCACATTAAATTTAATAAATCCCCAAATTTAGAAAGCATAAAAATACGGGGTATTACAAGGTATATATGGCATTTTTGCCTTTGGTGTTTTCATGTATTAGATAGGAGCATGGGTACAATAAAAAGGGGTAAAAGGTGAAAGGGGCTTATAGGTCACGGGTCTGCAAAATGCACGATGATCATTGACCAAATTTATGATGTTAAAATTTTGTGTTGTGTATAAGAAGAGGCATGAGGTTGGAAACCCATTGCCAAAACTCTTGAATTCATTCCCTCTCTTTCTTACCTGATCCGTTACTCCCCATTTTCTCTTCCAGTGTAGCTCATACACTTTCACTAAAGAAATGAGTATCCTTCCTCACTGATTAGAAATAAGTCACGAAATATATCTATTTTGGAGTTATTTGTTGCGTTGAAAATGGTGTAATATTTAGAGTTGGATGAGGGTCTGAAGGGTGTTCTCTTGGAGATGGGTTGCTGAGAATTTTCGGAGTTTTTTAATGGAGATTATTTGGTGGGCTTTATGTGACTCCCTCTAAGGCAACCATTGGAGGTGGGGGAGTCACCCATCTTCTTTAACACCATGCCCATATTTGAAGTGTTAGAGGTGGGATAATCTACTCTTATATTGAGACTTTATTGGTGCATATCGTAGTTTTATTAGTTTTGAATATTAAGAGTAGGTTTCCTATGAAAAAAATGATAAGTTTCAAGTAAAATCAAAAGTGTACATTTTTATGGTAGATAAAAATGTAGGACGTTATTATTTATGTAGTTTTCCTTAGTAATCTGGAAATATGAATTGTATGGGAGAGAAAATGCAAGAAACATATTACTTGTGTAAATTTCTGGTAAAAAGAAATATGGGGCATTTTTATAAAATAAAAATGCTAGAAAGTAGTATTTGTGTATAATTCTAGTAAAAAGATATGATGAATATTTTTATAAAATAAAAATGTGGAAAATATTAATTTTGTCAAATATTTATGAAATAAATATTTCTAAGTTGTTTTCAAAAGGGAATAATTATGAATAAATGTCATTTTTGAATTTAAGAAAGTTAAAAATATCTCGCTATTTATAAAAATATGTTTGTTATGAAAAGTATAAAATTCCAGAAAGAAACGCTTGTTTAGTCCGTTGATAGGATTTTAGCACCTATAGTATATTTTCTATACATATAAACCCGTAGTATTTGTGAATGAATATGTGAGCAAGTTTAGAAGAGGACTTATTGGGTTTAAACATAAAGTAAGACAAGGTTTTAGTCTAGTGTAAAGGATGCAATTTGATGAAATAAAATTGTTGAATTGACAAGTATGAAAGTTGGGTAAAAGCGTGGTATAAACAAAGTGTTAAAACGGCTAAAGCATAAAAATATTAAGTTGGAAACTTAATGATTATTTCCGGGAAATGACACTTGTCAAGGAATTAAATTGCAAGTTTGGGTAAATAAAGGGTAAATCGGTAATTTGCTTAAAGTTGAACACTTTTATGAATTGAAAATGTTAATAAATGCTTTTGTAATAGCATGTGTGAAATTCAATTAAAGTCCTAAAACGTGAATGATTTTTAGTATAAGGGTCAACGTGTGTGTGAATAAAGGACTTAAGGAGAAAGTAATAATTTTCCAAGTATAATGAGAAAATGGATGGTTAAGTCGAAGGCTTGGGCTTCGGCCCGAAAAAGGTAAATTGATGTAAACATTTTGAAAATGTTGAACGTATTGGCAAGATAATGATATTGGATGACGTCGGGTTAAATAATTAAGAAGGGCTATGTTTCCCTAGTGGTGAAAGACCCCAAACCAAATGCAGTTTACTTGGTGCTCAATGCCGGACAAGGAAATTTTGTGAAACCATGGGCGTGCGTGTGTTGTGATGAGTGTGTGTGTTGGCGGAATCCCTAAAGATAATGCTAAGTAATGAATTGAATATTAATGGAAGGGGCATAAATGAATGACATTAATTCATTGATTCATTAATGTAAGAATAACGCATTAAATGTTTAATATTCGTGTGGAAACATGGGATGGTATAATAAGATGGTATAATGACATTTAAGGTACCTAATGAGGCTTGAATCATAATAAACACAAGCATGTGTTATGTAAATCTTTTAAAGGAAAATGATTATTTTATAAACATGTGCATTGAAAGAGAGTCTTAAGTAATAATTAATAACTCAGCGTGAGTTAATAACAGTGAGAAATAAACGTTTGAAAGAGAATGAAAGGATTTCCCCAACAGTTGTAAATTGTTTAAATGGATGAGTTAACGGAAGAATATGCTAGTTCTAAGCTTAAAATACAAAACGATTATTTTGTAAAGACGAGGAAGATAAAAGGGTTCAAATAACGTTTTCGAAATAAAATGGTTTCATACATTGGGACGTGTTTTTCCAATAGTATATATGTAGATATATATGTATTTTCACATGAATGTAGTGTAGCATGTGAGTATTCTTTTATGTCATTCGTTTCTATACTGCATTTCTATATAATCCCACTGAGCATTCGGCTCACATCCCTCATTTTGTTACGCCAGGGTGCATGACATTCCATACTATGAGAGCGCTATACAGGTAAGTAGTTACTTGCACTTATTATTAGTATGTCTGTTTACTTGGCCTTGGAGGCGCGCCCCTTGGGTCCTATCACGTAGTTGATAATGATTGGAATCACATGCTAATAAGGGTAACATTAAATAATAATAAAATTGTATTAGAAACATTATTTAGGTTATTTTATTGAACTTCACAGTTAACGTACGAACCGAGTCAAAATTGATCCTTTATTAACCTTTAAATTCAGGTCGGGGCGTTACAACTTAGAATCAAAGCTTTAGGTTCAATGTTCCTTTCAGGTGTGACATGGTGAGGTTGGTAGTGGATCTTTCGGCATTGTTGTTGATTGGAGTCACTCATGTTTGCTTGGTGACGGTTTTAATTTGTACCTTAATGATAAAGTCGAGGTCTTAAGCACGTTTTGCTATTCTCTTTGAGTTGGTAATCGCTTAAGTTAGTAGCCATTCTTATTCCGCTGCATTTTTCTAGTAGTGTTAGCTAGCAAGTATCGAGTTTTAGTATAGACTGTTAGGTGGTAACACCTTAGACTTGTGTGAGATGTATCATGTGGAAGTTGGATGATTAGAAATTCATAATGATCTCAGTTGCATCTTAGCCGGTATGCTTGTGGTTTCATCTATAGGATTCAATGACTAAGTAGCGTAGCTTGTGAATAAATAATTCTATGGGAATTAGAATGCCTAAGTAACTAGATAATCATATTGATTCAGGGAAATTTAAGAACAAATCTATATAGTCATTGGGACTTATTGTTAGAAATGGTGGTATTGAATTATGGTTTTAGAAAAATGAAGTGGTATTGAGGAATAGGATCTCTTGTGGAGTCAAAGATATAGGCCCAAAGCTTTATAAATAGTACCCGATGCATATATCTTACCAAAAGTTTTATAGTGGTAATAACTTATAATCTAGCAAATGAGTGTGATGGCTATGTAGTGAGACAAATTAGTTGTCATAGCTGAGTGTTCAATAAGGTTAAGTTGGACGTCGTCATGAGTTTAATCTCAGGTTATAGTTACGGACAGATATGTGAATTTGTACTGATAGACACTCCCTAGTTTTGGTGAACTTTAGATTACGGTTCGTGTATTATGATAACAAGGATGTCTCTCGTTGAACTTTTGGATTTCCGTATGATGTAAATGGCATAGTCTTACAGTTGATATAGCACGTAGTGACTGGGATTGATGCCTTCAGGTTACGAATTGGTAGTTGTTATCAGTTATCGTGCATGATAGGATTCTAATGTGATGATTCTTACACCGGGATGTGTGTGACCATTTTTGGAAATCATTGAATTATTGTCTCCTCCATTAAGTATGAAAAGAAATAAAAAATGTATCGAGGTTTATGGGGTGATAAACATGTCGTAGTGGTAAATCAAGGTTATGTAACATAGGTCATAGTGCGACTTGTGGTTTCCCGTGATAGATGTGTAGAATATTTAGAGAGATGACAAAGTATGGTGTTATCACCATAATGTATTTGGGAATCATTATAGTATTAAATTCACCATAGTGATGGTAAATTATTGATGATTGTAGTATGTTTAGGTCATGTCGGAGTTGGTGCCATAGCTTCTGTTTATAAGTTGGTGTCGTGATATGACTCTTAAGGATAACATCGAGAATAGGTTAATGAGTGCTAGATTTTGCACTTGGGAGACTTAGGACGCGATGATGTTCACCATGGTTTTAGAGATAGCACTCAAAATGGAGTATTAGGATTGATTATAGAACCTAAGTGTGTTACCCATATGACTTAGTACGACTCTAGTAAGAAGAATCATTAGGTTGCAGGCATGAGTAATGCTTGACAATTTGAGATACAAATATAACGGTTGTGTTTTGGGAATCATGTGGGACATTGCTAAGAGCCGCTGCAGTGTTCTGTGAATTGAATGTGGAAACTATATGAGCATTTTGCTTCACTTGATGAGAGTGCTCTTGAAAACTGAGGTCAGTTACCATGGGTTGAAATTATAAAGGCTTAGGAATGGTAGGTCGATAATTGGTGATACACATCATAAGATGTAACTTAGCCTTGATTTATAATAATTACAAATGATGGGATAGGTATCATTAGTCTTAAGGAGGGAAGCCTGGCATTTCAGTTTCTCGAAGAAATTGGTTTTGTATCCCATTCGTCCGGCAAGGATGGATGATTCATGATTAGGACTCGTATGGCTCAAGTCGGGGTTTATGGAGAGGCTAAGACATTACGGTGAGGGTTATAGACTTTCAAGGTACATTATGGGTTCATACTTTGTGTGGCAAAATTCGTTATCAGAAATTGACTATTTTCTTTTGGCGTGACGGTCGCCTGATTCATGCATTCTCTGTATCTTCCTTGATCCCGATAATGGGAACTTATTGATCAGTTGTGGTTTAGGTATAGTGTTGCATAAGCTTAGTAGTAATGTGGGATAGGCCAGATTGATTCTGATGCATCACGGTACATGAGTACGCTCTTCTTCGCAAGCATATTTGTTTTACACTAGTAGGTGTGTACGCTTGGTCTCGCGATTTGTTGCATGTAATTTGCATGTGTACTTGATAGCTTTAGGTTAACACACTCGTTAGTTAACTAGTATAGATGGTTATGATGTATATCTTGGATTTGAGGTTAAGACCCTAAGATACGAATATCATAATTTGATGGAACATTAATTGCTAGTGTTGCACTCCATATGGAATTTGCAGATTGAGAATATTGCTCCTCATGCGTATTTGGGTTGTCATACCACGGATGACTCTAGCTTAACGAGTAGTTTAGAAGGAAGTATCAATTGGATGGACCATTAAGATTAAAATAGATGTCTCGAAATCACTGATGTGGATGGTCATTGATGTTGTCTTCCTTAGCTAGGCAAGATCCAAATTGTTTGATGAAACGTAGGCTTGTAAATCCCGATGTTCGGAATAAGTCATGATAATGAGTTCTTTCGGTATGAGCATGATATTTGGTGATTATCAATTATGTTAAGGTATGGTTTAGATGGACATGATAGGCATGCTTAGGAGTTAGCAATAAGAGCTTAGGGTCCACTGTGATTGTATCAAATTAATGGCATGAAACATTTGGATTAAACTATAGTGTTAAGGACACCTAGGATTGAGATTAAAATGATGGATAAATGTAATAACCCGTCCTAAATATTTTATTTAACCTCGCATAAAGTTGAGATAAAAAGAAAAACAAAGGGACTTGGATGATTAAGACGAGGTTTGATTTCTATTTGAACATGTTGAGGCTTAAGAATGATTATTGAGAATTTAGGATTTGAAATAAAGAAAAAGAAAAAGGAAATATTTAAATCAGGAATTATATATGTGGATTATTCCGGAGGAGCGATAAAATTTAAGTTGAACTAAATATAAAGAAACGATTAAAATTATGGACGTTGGGTACCAAGTTGGAATATTAAGCTATGTATTTTGTTGGACTTTTATACGTTGGAAAATTATTTAAATTAAGGAGTTTATAAGGGTTATAAGGTGAATAGTTATAAAATTTTAAAAAAAGTCATCTACGCCAAGTTAAGGCTTTCGAACTGTTGGACAGGCAAAATCTCAGAACCAAGATGGAGATAGCAGTCATCGTCCCAACTGATCGCTCAAACGGGTTGGTGTGTCGCTCAAACAGGTAGATGTATCGCTTGAACGCCGGGTTAGGTCGTTCAAGCGACGGTGAAAGGGACAACTCTCTCTCCTCTCACTGCCAAGCCTTCGATGGCAATTTCGTCCCTCTAATTGCAAAATCTGTCCCATGTTAGATTTGGGAGCCTGACTTCTCACATGTGGTACAAAATTTGTGAAGCTACAGTGTAATCAATGGACGTTTAGAAGAAAAGACAGAGTCGGGTTTGTCAGGTGCCTTAATCTTGGGATAAAAGAAGGAGACACATGGTTGTAACCTACGAAAATTAGCTCTGTCTCATTGTTGTCAAACTAAACCGTGGATTTAATTTGCGATCAACTCGTGGCCTGACTTCAGACGAAGGAAATTAAAAACAGTGATGGGTTCCTTTGTGTTGTGGACAAAAGATGAATACGGGTAGGCCTGGGGTTTTGAGTAAATGGAGACAGGTATATATGGCCTTTTTGCCTTGGGTGTTGTCGTGTATTAGACAGGAACACGGGTACATCAAAATGGGGTAAAAGGTGAAAGGGGCTTATAGGTCACGTGTCTGCAAAATGCACTGTGATCATTGACCAAATTTATGATGTTAAAAATTTGTGTTGTGTGTAAGAAGAGGCATGGGGTTAGAACCCCATTGCCAAAACTTTCGAATTCATTTGCTCTCTCTCTTCCCTGATAGGTTACTCCCCATCTGCTCTTCCAATGTAGCTCATACACCCTCACCAAAGAAATGTGTATACTTTCTCACTGATTAGAAATAAGTCACCAAATATATTTATATTGGAGGTTGAAAATGGTGTAATATTTAGAGTTGGACTTGGGTTTGAAGGGTGTTCTCTTGGAGATGGGTTGCTGAGAATTTTTGGAGTTTTTTATGGAGATTATTTGGTGGGATTTGTGTGATTCCTTCTAAGGCCACCTTTGGAAGTAGGGGAGTCACTCATCTTCTTCAACACCACGACCATATTTAAAGTGTTTGAGATGGGATAATCTACTCTTATATTAAGTCTTTATTGGTGTATATCGTAGTTTTATTAGTGTTGAATATTAAGAGTTGGTTTCTTATGAGCAAAATTATAAGTTTCTAGTAAAATCAAAAGTGTACATTTTTATGGTAGATAAAAATGTAGGAAGTTATTATTTATGTAGTTTTCCCTAGTAATCTGGAAATATGCATTGTTAGGGGTGGGCACGGTCCGGTCCGGTCCGGGTTTTGCCTATTTTTTGGACCGGACCGAATATTCGAGCCTTAATTTTTTTGGACCGAGACCGGACCGATTAATTCGGTTAACTTATTAATTCGGTCCAGGCTTTTTTCGGTCCGGTCCGGGGTAAAATTCGGTCCTGACCCTATTTTATGTATATATACTTTTTATGAATATTTTTATCTATTTTTCTCACAAATATATATACAAAAAAATAATACTCGAAACTCCAAGTGATAATTACATGGGTTTTTTAACCCAAATAAAAAAATGTCTATACATATATAAAATGTTTCAAATTAAATTCATAAGTTATATATATATTAATTCAAAAAATATACATAAGAAACACAATAACATTATTTTTATTATATATATATGGGAATCGGTCCGCTCCGGTCCAAATCGGTCTTTTAATATAGTGGACCGCAGACCGGACCGGTTTAATCGGTTTTTAGTTTTTGTGAACCGATTTTCGGACCGGTTTCAAAATAGCCTTAATTTTCGGTTCGGTCTGGTTCGGTCCAATCGGTCCATTCGGGTCGGTTTTTTTTTTGTCCACCCCTATGCATTGTATGGGAGAGACAATGCAAGAAACATATTATTTGTGTAAATTTCTAGTAAAAAGAAATATGGGGCATTTTTATAAAATAAAAATGCTAGAGAGTAGTATTTGTGTATAATTATAGTAAAAAGATATGATGATCATTTTTATAAAATAAAAATGTGGAAAATATTAATGTTGTCAAATATTTATGAAATAAATATTTCTAAGTTGTTTTCAAAAGCGAATAATTATGAATTAATGTCATTTTCAAATTTAAGAAAGCAAATAATGTCTCGCTATTTATAAAAATATGTTTGTTGTGAAAAGTATAAAATTCCATAAAGAAACGCTTGTTTAATCCATTGATAGGATTTTAGCACATATTGTACATTTTTTATGCATCAAAACTCGTAGTATTTGTGAATCAATATGTGAGCCAGTTTAGAAGAGGTCTTATTGGGCTTAAACATAAAGTAAGACAAGAGAAGGTTTTAGTCTAGTGTAAAGGATGAAATTTTATGAAATAAAATTGTAACTAATAAAAAGGTGAGATGTTAATGTGTATGAACTAAAGTAAGAACTAGATTATGAATTTAATGTAATTAATGAGAAAGGAAGAAATTCAAAGAGAGAGAGAGAGAGAAGGATTTGGACCTTCTTTCAAAAATTGGATCTTGATCTTAATCTATGATGAACCCCCTTGAATGTTGAGATGAATGTTGGATGTGAGAGAAGTAGATTTTGCCAAATTGGGTATGAAAAGGATGGGAATTTAAGATGTAATGGAATTTCACATAAGGAAACTTCGATGATTGCAAAAAATGTTGTTGAGATCACTGATGCTGATGGATCTGAGGTGTGCCTTGGGAGTGAGGTCATGCCCTAAATTTATAGGGTCAGGGGTGGTGCAGATCGGCATGGTTCCATCCCTGCTAATTGGCAGGTAACCCTAGACACACTGTCTATTGGTAGGGAAATGGAACTGGCAATCGATTGTCTCATGCAGATTTTTTTTTTAAAATCGGTCATAGAATGCAATCCGTTGATCCAAATCGTGCATGGCACATGTCGTTAAAAAGTTAATCCAGAATCCTTTTGACCGTTCCCAGGTTCGGGAATTGACTTTGGGTCAAATATGGCTCGGAACCACTCAACGGTCCTTTAGACGGGAAATCGTCGGACGAAAACGAATCATTTTCTCTTAACGGTAAGTCAGAATCGTACACGGGGCACAGTTTTGAAAAGGTTATGCGAGGTAATTCGACATTCTAAATAGATTCGCTTTGTTCAAAAAGATGACCTTGGTCAATCGAGGCCCGGAAGCTCTCGGTGACCTCTCAGAGTAAAATGGGTCGTTTGTCCGTACCGTAAGTCAGGATTGTGCACAGGGCAGACTGTTGGAAAGGGTATTCAGTGCCCTTCAGAGATTCATTTAGTCTTGTTCGAGCTGAAGAGTTGACCTTGGTTAAACAAAGCTCGGGAGTGCCCGGTGGCCTCTCGATCAATTTTTAGAGGAAAATAGATCGTTCGTCTGAACGGTTATGCCGTTTAGTGCACAGGCTGGACCTTTGGAAAGGGGTTTTAGTGCCCTTCAAATAATAAAAGAGCTTTCACTCTGACAATGAGGTTGATTTGGCTTAAATCGGGGCCCGGGAGCACCCGGGGGCCTCTATATCGATTTTTGCTAGTAAAATGGTTCATTCGTTTGAACCGTTATGCCAAATATAAGCACATGGCAGATCATTGGAAAGAGGATTCAGAGCCCTTCAAAAATTCAAAGAGCTTTTGCGCTGAAGACAGAGTTGACTAGAGTCAAACGGGGCCCTGGAGCTCCCGATGGCCTCTGGATTGGTACTCGAAGTACGACCTAGGGTTTGTAGTGAAATGGAGAGGTGCTAGGGACCTAAGGAGAGACTTAAGGGGTCCTAAAATATGGTGTCTATATATCCCCTCGACGGGTGAGCTTGGAACAAGTGAATAGACACCACCTGATGTTTAGGAAAGAGGTCGATTCTACGGACCTAATGATATAAAGATGACAGCTTTAGAGTGTCGAGGATGATTTTGAGGACCTAAGGAAATGCTAAGGATGTCTGATTCTGTAACACCCCGAACCGAATTTAAATGTTAATAAAGGATCAACTCGATCCGGTTCATACGTTAACCGTGAAGTGCAATAAAACAACCTAAATAATGTTTCTAATCCAGTTTTATTATTATTTAATGTTACTCTTGTTAGCATGAGATTCCAATTATTATCAACTACGTGATAGTACCCAAGGGGAGAACCCCCAAGGCCAACTAAATAGAGCTACTAATCGTAAATTCAAGTAATTACATACCTGTAAAATGCTCTTAGAGTATGGAACGTCATGCGACCTGCCATAACAAAAGGAGGGATGTGAGCCGAATGCTCAATGGAACCATATACAAATGCAGTATATAGAAACAAATGGAAGAAAAGAATAATCACATGATACACTACATGCATGTGAAAATACATATATATCTACATATATACTATTGGAAAAACACATGTCCCAATGTACGAAACCCTTTTGTTTCAAAAATATTTGAACCCTTTTATCTTCCTCGTCTTTACAAAATAATCGTTTTGTATTTTAAGCTTAGAACTAGCATATTCTTCCGTTAACTCACCCAATTAAACAATTTACAACTATTGGGGAAATCCTTTCATTCTCTTTCAAACGTTTATTTCTTAACGATAGTAACTCATGCCGAGTTATTAATCATTACTTAAGACTCTCTTTCAATGCACACACACACCATGTTTAGAAAATACTCATTTTCCTTTGAAAGTTTTATATAACACACGCTTGTGTTTATTATGATTCAAACCTCATGAGGTAGCTTAATGTGACAACCCGCATTCCGAAATAAGGGGTGGCCAGCCCGATACCTCGACATAACGGAATCATGGATGGATATCATCCTCAGCATCATAACAATTTAATAGGTATACAGGAAAACCACTCCATAAATCAGAAAACAGGTTGTCAAAAATTTTGGTTTAATAAAGATTTAAGAAATAAATTAAACAACCCAAATCTGATAAAAGTGGAATTTCAACGGAACATATAAATGAATACCAAAACAACATACAATAAAAGAACCGAATAATCTGTCGGTCCACAGTTACATTCAAAGTGTTTCCACAATTCAATATTTTACGTGCTACATTCATTAACAAGTACAAAAGATGGGCCATGAGCCCGAATGAAAGACCCAATCATAACTAGATTCCAAAAATGAAGGCGTCTAATAAACATCCTGTAATAATCCGCAAGGTCATACAGCTCGTCAGAAGCATAAGAGTGGGAAAATCATAACGGGCGCCCTTGCGGAGGAGCACCTGAGCGTATACAACAACATGCACAACATGGAAAATGAACGGGTCAGGGCCTGATTTATATATGATTCCCAGAAGAGTAAGAAACATAATAGCTATGGACAATGAATCATAAATAATGTAAATGAGAATCTAACAACCTAATCATAAAATGTGATGATTCAGTTATATAGGTTTCTAACAGTTATTAAATTAAGCAAGAGAAATAAAATTAAATCTCATGTCTTCTCATATCTTATCATTTTCCATTCCTTAATAGGAATATAGTTTCCATCATATCTTTCTGTTTTCCATTCCTTAGCAGGAATATAATTACCATCTTATATCTTATGCAATTTACATACCTCAAGTCCCACTTGAGTTAGAAAGGTTATATTCTTATACATATAACGTTTCTAAGACCGCCCCTCCGAGTTTTCCCACTGGACGCTCCCCTAAATGACTATCATCTTCCAGGGCCTATCTATACAAGACAACCTGGGCACCTAACGCACGTCGGGAAGTGGCCATATGCCTGCGAGTGAGTCATAACCACACCCGAAATTACCTCACTAGTGCAGAAAAACATATACAAACCCCACATATGGCTGAGGACTATAGTCAACCTGCATTCAATAGTCAGGGGACATCACCTCATGCGCGAGATTCCCTTATGATAGCATTTAGGGAGGTGTGTGTAAGTAATTTAACAATTACCAATTTAAATTTCATTTTCATTACCATTAATCACATGTGTTTCATTTTATTTGAAACCATCATCTTTGAATATTTCTTATTCAATTTCATCATATATTTAAGTCCCGAAGTATTCTCTAAACAATTTCATCATATATTTCTTATTCAATTTCATCATATATGGGCTTAGAACTCTAGCTTTAACTAATTTACCAAAAGAGAAGTGATACCTAAGCATCACTCTAAGTACCCCTGAATTAACCCCAAGTGATCCCATTCAACTATAGGGTAATGACCAAACTCAACTAAAACTCTAAAATCCTAGTTTTACTTCTTACAAGAAGGGTCCTAGGTCATAATCCCAAAGAAAGGGGTAAAATTTAAAAAAAAAATAAAGGAAAATAGGCTTTCCGAATCGATTCAGACTAGCCGAATCGATTTGGGTTCTTAAAGGTGAATCGATTCGGAATAGCCGAATCGATTCGGCCAGGAAAAGTGAGTTTCTGTATAATTGCCGAATCGATTCGGACGAGCCAAACCGATTCGGACAACCCAGGCTTGGAAACTGTCTCTCAGCGAATCGATTCGGCCAGGCCGAATCGATTCGGTTCTGCAGAAATTCCAAGTTTTGTTTTTGGAGTCTTTGACTCCAAATTCTACCCAACTTCAACCAACTCAAATCCCTATCCTTTAATGCTACCAATTGATCATAAATACATCATCCAACCATAATTTACCTCAAATTCATATCAATTCAACTTCCAAAGATCTAAAGCCCCTAAATCAAATAAAAACCCTAACTTCCATAAACCATACATAACCATAACTATCAAAGCTAATTACTCTACTTAAATCCTAAAATAGCAAGTAGATAACTTGCCTCAAGCTTGCAAGTTCAGATTTTGATAAAGTTGTATACAAGAACAATCACCAAAGCTTCAATCTCTCACTTTCTCCCAAGGTTTCTTCTTCTCTTTCTTTCTCTAGGTTTGCCAATTTAATTAGGGGAATAGTGACTTAGTTCAAGACATAAATCGTGGCTTGAGTCCAATTTCCAGCTTAAATGATTAATACGCGGTAAAATAATACGCAACTACTTATATAAGCTACAACTAGTCAAAAGTGCCCGGAACCTCGAAATACAACATGGCACATAATTTGACTATCTCGAACCTCTCAGAACTATTGGCACCCTCCAAATTATCATTTGGAGATTTTAAAATTCATTTTAGGTTCCGGTTTCATTTTAAGCCAAATGTCATTTTTAAATCATATGACATTACAAAACATAACATAGTAAAATTCACCTCTACATACGGTAAATATGAAACATCATAGTAGATATTAACTTTTCTTTCTTAAA
Source organism: Sambucus nigra (assembly GCA_949130495.1). NCBI lineage: Eukaryota > Viridiplantae > Streptophyta > Magnoliopsida > Dipsacales > Adoxaceae > Sambucus > Sambucus nigra. The sequence goes on along the minus strand of OX422208.1, from coordinate 372,214,912 downwards.
TTAATACCTACTCCACATACCAACATCTTTATATCTAATCACTATATTTAGCAAATTAAATATAAAATAGGACCTCAAAAGCAAGGGTTGTTACATACTTCACCCCTTATGAGGGAATTTTGTCCCCAAAATTCAGGCGTACCTTGTATAAAGAGATGCGGATACTTTTCCCGCATGTCATCCTCGCGTTCCCACATCGATTCCTTGGCGTTATGGTGACTCCATTTAACCCGCACCAAGGGCAACACATGAGACCTTAATCTACGCTCCCCATGCTCTAATATAGCAACCGGTTGTTCTTCATATGAAACATCAGGTTGCAAATCAATATCCTCGAAAGGGATGTGCCAAAGCGCACCTTCACACCTCCTATACTTATTTAGGGAGGAAACATGGAATACATCATGAATTTGTTGCAATGGTTCCGGTAAAGCAAGTTGGTATGCCACTGAACCCACCTTTGCAATAACTGGAAAAGGTCCAACAAACGTGGCGTAAGTTTTCCCTTCTTACCGAAACGCTTTATACCTTTCATGGGCGACACTCGAACCAAAACTTGGTCCCAATCTCCAATTCCATGTGTCTTTGACCCGCATCGGCATAGCTCTTTTGACTGTCTTGGGCTATACGAATGCGATTTCGAATCAACTCAATTTTTTAGGAAGTATCTTGGATCATTTCAGGTCCAAGAAATTTATTATCACCCACTTCCAACCAACAAGCGGGTGATCTACACGGTCTTCCATACAAAGCTTCATAAGGTGCCATTCCAATCATGAATTGGTAAGAGTTGTTATAAGCAAACTCAACCAATGGGAGATATTGTTCCCAACCACCTTTGAAGTCAAGCATACATATGCGAAGCATATCCTCCAACATTTGGTTTACCCTTTCAGTTTGGCCATCTGTTTGAGGATGATACGAAGTGCTTAACCTCAATTCGGTCCCCATCGCATCTTGGAAACTCCTCCAAAAGTGGGAAACGAAAATTTTGTCTCGGTCGGAAACTATATTCAAAGGCACCCCATGGAGTCTCACCACCTCCTCGATGAATAAGCGAGCATACCGAGCAGTGTCATAATCTATCCGCACGGGTAGGAAGTGTGACGACTTTGTCAAGCGGTCAACAATCACCCAAATAGAATCACACCCGCTTTGTGATCTTGGCAAGCCCGTGATAAAATCCATCGATATGATTTCCCCTTTCCATATCGGGATCTCTAACGGTTGCAACAAACCTGTCGGTCTCTGATGATTAATCTTGACCAATTGACAAGTAGTGCATTGGGACACAAATTCCAAAATATCCCTTTTCATACCTGGCCACCAATACTGACGGCGCATGTCCTGATACATTTTGTCCCCACCAGGATGAACCGTGAACCTAGACCCATGAGCTTCAGCCATCACTGCCCGTCTTAAATCTCCTTCCTCCGGAACAATGAGTCTTCCATGGAAGCGTAATCCACCCTCATAACCAATTGAGTAGGACTCCGCTCCCTCAGACAGCAATCGACAAATATGGTCCTTACACCCTTTATCCCTTCCTTGGTCTTCTACCACCCTTGCCATAATGGTAGGAGTAACGGTCATCACCGACATGAATGCTCTCACCACCGCATCCTCCTGACTAAGTTCCTTCCATTTAGCTTTCCAAACCTCAACTAATTCTCCCTCGGGCTTTCTACTCAAGGCATCTGCTACAACGTTTGCCTTACCCGGATGATAACGAATATCAAATTGGTAATCTTTCACGAAATCTAACGATCGGCACTGTCGCATATTCAAGTCCTTTTGTGAAAATAAATATTGCAGTGATTTGTGGTCCGTGAAAAGACTAAACTTCTCTCCCAAGAGATAATGCCTCCATATCTTCAAGGCAAAAATAACTGCGGCTAGTTCTAAGTCATGCACCGAATAGTTTCTTTTATGGGGCTTCAACTTATGGGAAGCATAAGAGATAGCCCATTTCTCTTGCTGAAGTACACCTCCTAATCCTTGAAGATATGCATCGGTGAAGACTAGATATTCTAATCCTGGTTTTGACAATGCAAGGACCTGATCTGAAGTCAATCTATCTTTAAGCTCATCAAATGCAGCTTGGCAAGAATCATCCCAAATAAATCTCACCCCTTTCCGGGTCAAATTTGTCAAAGGGCTAGCTATTTTAGAGAAACCCTTGATGAACCGACGATAATAACCCGCCAAACCCAGAAAACTGTGAACTTCGGTAGGTGTCGTGGGCTGACCCCACTCCCTCATCGCAGCTACCTTGCCTGGATCCACCGATACACCCTGGGACGTCACCACATGACCCAAAAACTATACTTCCTGTAACCAAAAGCCACACTTCTCGAACTCAAAGGGCTAGTTATTTTAGAGAAACCCTTGATGAACCGACGGTAATAACCCGCCAAACCCAGAAAACTGCAAACTTCGATAGGGGTCATGGGCTGACCCCACTCCCTCACCGCAGCTACCTTGCCTGGATCCACCGATACACCCTGGGACATCACCACATGACCCAAAAACTATACTTCCTGTAATCAAAAGCCACACTTCTCGAACTTGGCATACAGTTGATGGTCCCGTAATCTTTGTAGGACCAACCTTAAATGCATAGCATGATCAGATTCCGTTCGAAAATAGACTAAAATGTTATCGATGAACACAATAACAAATTGGTCCAGGAAATCCCGAAACACCCTATTCATGGGATCCATAAATACAGCGTGGGCATTGGTTAGTCTAAAGGGCATAACCAAAAATTCATAGGACTCGTACCTTGTTAGAAAAGCAGTCTTGGATACATCCTCCTCTCGTATCCTCAATTGGTGATACCCCATCCTCAAATCGATTTTGGAGAAGTAAGTCGCTCCTCGAAGTTGATCAAATAAATCATCGATACGAGGTAAAGGGTATTTATTCTGGATGGTGACCTTATTCAATTCTCTATTGTCCACACATAACCGGAGAGAACCATCTCTTTTCTTAACAAACAACACTGGAGCACCCCGTGCTACGCCAAATAAATCCCTGCTCCAACAACTTTTGAATTTGATCTCTTAGCTCCCTCGTTTCAATAGGAGCCATTCGATATGGATCCCTCGCAATAGGCCTCGTTCCCGGTGCTAAATCAGTTACAAACTCAATCTCACGGCTAGGAGGCAAACCCGGTATTTCCCGAAAAACATCCTCAAAGTCTTTCACAATTGGAATGGAATCCAAGGGAACAACTACATCCCTAGAAGTCTCCTCGGAAATGCAATACAAATAAGTACTAGTACTCCCCTCTAAATGAGGTAAAACTACCAAGAACATTTCTTGTCCCGGAACGGCGAAGACTATACTCTTCCCATAGCAATTTACTATAGCATGATATTTCATAAGCCAATCCATACCCAAAATCATGTCATACCCGACCATGTCCAGGACGAGTAAATCGACCTCAATGCATAAATTATCGAGAGAGATTTCTATATTTTTACAAATAAAGAAGATGAGTGACCCATCACCCATAGAGGACTCCACACTAGTAAAAGTTCTTTCAGCAGATTTAATCAACTCAGTGGTCTGAGCAAAGCTCCTAGCAATGAATGAATGTGTTGCACCGATATCAAATAAAACACGACACATATGTCCCTGAATAAGGAACTTACCCTCAATGGCTGGCGGTGCAGGCGGAGCTGGTGGAAGCATAGCATCCTGAATATGGTAGACCCTACCATACTGTAACTGGCCCTGCTGTGGAGGAGCAACTGGGTTAGGCACCTGTGGAGGGAACTAAACGTACGGCTGCTGTGGAGCTCGAGGAAACTGTCCCCCAATCAACTGAGGACATTCCTTCTTATAGTGACCCGCCTCACTGCATTGGAAACACCGACCTATCATATTTTTGGCATTTCGACCACCATTATTTCTATCTTGATTCACACCTTAGCCCTGTTGGCTTCTGCCTCCCTGACCCCCACGGCCTGCTTGTTGTAGTAGGGCACCCTGACCTAGCCTATTATTATGGTTCCCCGAATTAAACCCACCAGAACGCTGCCTCTTCGATAAGTCCCCTTGTTGGGGATCCCTTTCTTTCTGTTTACTGCCCGAAGGTTGGGACGAGGGAAAGACTCCTCCTCCAATCCCACTACTTCTCGGCCTTCCCGCTTGCCCCACTACGGAGGTCTTCTTGCCACTTTGCAAAAATAGTCTATGCTTTTGGCAATGTAATAGAGCTGCATTCATCACATCCCCAAAAGTCTGTAAAGCCGGATTACCCAGCAAGTGTTGCCGGATTCTCCAGTTCAACCCTCTCATAAACTTTAAAACTTTATTTTCTTCGGGAGTCACTTCATCCGGTAAAAAACTTTCCAACCGGGTGAATTCCTCCTCATATTACGCTACTGACCTCTCCCCTTGTACAAGGTCCTGCAACCTCCTTATCATCTCCCCTTGAATTGCGGGAGGAAAGTACTTATGATCAAACAAAACCCAGAATTCAGAGATCGATATTGTATCCCTCTGTTCTGGCGTAGTCACGGACTCCCACCAGTGTAATGCGGCCCCAACCAGTTTAAAGGTAGCAAGGACTTGCTTCCTGTCCTCACCACACTCCACCATACGTAGATGGAGTTGTATATCTTTCTTCCATTGATTTGCCTTTATAACATCCGAGCTCCCGTTAAATTCTGGGGGCTGACCCTTTAGAAAAGATTCCCTAGCTCTCTCCCACGGAGAAGGTCCGGTAGGAACTTGGGCATCTGGCACTCTCTATTGAGCCTGTGGCGCTTGTTGGGCCACTACTGTCATGGTCGCATTAACGGCTTGAGCCACTATATTCGCCACATCCGCGGCATTGAATATTCCTTGTGGCGGTGGAGGAGGACCAACATCCTCATCTAATACCCTATTGCGTCTTGCCGGGCGACCTCTTTTAGGCGGCATCTGAGATGGAGAAATAATAGAGTTAGGCGGCATATGGCCGAGGACTATAGTCAGCCTGCATTTAATAGTCAGGGGACATCACCTCATGCGCGAGCTTCCCTTATGATAGCATTTAGAGAGGTGTGTGTAAGTAATTTAACAATTACCAATTTAAATTTCATTTTCATTACCATTAATCACATGTGTTTCATTTTATTTGAAACCATCATCTTTGAATATTTCTTATTCAATTTCATCATATATTTAAGTCCCGAAGTATTCTCCAAACAATTTCATCATATATTTCTTATTAAATATCATCATATATGGGCTTAGAACTCTAGCTTTAACTAATTTGCCAAAAGAGAAGTGATACCTAAGCATCACTTTAGGTACCCTTGAATTAACCCCAAGTGATCCCATTCAACTATAGGGTAACGACCAAACTCAACTAAAACTCTAAAATCCTAGTTTTACTTCTTACAAGAAGGGTCTTAGGTCATAATCCTAAAGAAAGGGGTAAAATTTAAAAAAGAAAAATAAAGGAAAATAGGCTTTCCGAATCGATTCGGACTAGCCGAATCGATTTGGGTTCTTAAAGGCGAATCGATTCAGAATAGCCGAATCGATTCGGCCAGGAAAAGTGAGTTTCTGCATAATTGCCGAATTGATTCAGACGAGCCGAACCGATTCGGACAACCCAGGCTTGGAAACTGTCTCTCAGCGAATCGATTCGGCCAGGCCGAATCGATTCGGTTCTGCAAAAATTCCAAGTTTTGTTTATGGAGTCTTTGACTCCAAATTCTACCCAACTTCAACCAACTCAAATCCCTATCCTTTAATGCTACCAACTTATCATAAATACATCATCCAACCATAATTTACCTCAAATTCATATCAATTCAACTTCCAAAGATCTAAAGCCCCTAAATCAAATAAAAACCCTAACTTCCATAAACTATACATAACCATAACTATCAATGCTAATTACTCTACTTAAATCATAAAATAGCAAGTAGATAACTTGCCTCAAGCTTGCAAGTTCATATTTTGATGAAGTTGTATACAATAACAATCACCCAAGCTTCAATCGCTCACTTTCTCCCAAGGTTTCTTCTTCTCTTTCTTTCTCTAGGTTTACCAATTTAATTAGGGGAATAGTTACTTAGTTCAAGACATAAATCGTGGCTTGAGTCCAATTTCCAGCTTACGTGATTAATACGCAATAAAATAATACGCAACTACTTTTATAAGCTACAACTAGTCAAAAGTGCCCGGAACCTCGAAATACAACATGGCACATAATTTGACTATCTCGAACCTCCCGAAACTATTGGCACCCTCCAAATTATCATTTGGAGATTTTAAAATTCATTTTAGGTTCCGGTTTCATTTTAAGCCAAATGTCATTTTTAAATCATATGACATTAGAAAACATAACATAGCAAAATTCACCTCTGCATACGGTAAATATGCAACATCATAGTAGATATTAACTTTTCTTTCTTAAATTAATACCTACTCCAAATACCAACATCTTTATATCTAATCACTATATTTGCAAATTAAATATAAAATAGGGCCTCAAAAGCAAGGGTTGTTACACTTAAACATCATTATATCATCTTATTAAACCATCCCATGTTTCCACATGAATATTAAACATTTACTGCGTTATTTAATTAATGTCATTCATTTATGCCCCTTCCATGAATATTCAATTCATTAATTAGCATCATCTTTTGGGATTTTTCCAACACACACACACATAAAAACACACGCATGCGCACGGTTTCACAAAATTTCACCATCCGGCACCGAGCACCAAGTAAACTGCAATTGGTTTGGGGTCTTTCACCACTAGGGACAGCATAGACATGCTTAATTATTTAACCTAGCATCATCCAATATCATTATCTTTCCAATGTGTTCAACATTTTCATAGTGTTTACATTAATTTACCTTTTTTGGGCCGAAGCCCAAGCCTTGGACTTCACCGTCTATTTTCCAGTTATACTTGGAAAATTGCTACTTTCTCCTTAAGTCCTTTATTCACACACACGTTGACCTTTATACCAAAAATCGTTCACGTTTTAAGACTTTAATTCAATTTAACACATGCTAGTACAAAAGAAATTATTAACATTTTCATTTTATAAAAATGTTCCACTTTAGTCAAATTACCGATTTACCCTTTATTTACCAAAACTTGCAATTTAATTCCTTCATAAGTGTCATTTCCCGAAAATAATCATTAAGTTTCCAACTTAATATTTTTACTCTTTAGCCATTTTTAAAACTTTGTTTATACCACTAGTTTACCCAACTTTTATACTTGTTAATTCAATATTTGCACATACTTTATTTTCTATAATAAACCCAAGACAAACAAAAATCGGGTGACACCTATAAAATCCAAAGGGATTACCCATCACACTTTTTCAAACCTAAATAAACATTTTCCACACAGACATGTGATAAATACTGTTCCAATCTATGGGATAAACCCCACCCTTATGTCGCACGTGAACTATGTGAATTTTGATGCCTTTATAAGCTTTGTAGGCATTTGGTATTAAACCCGAGACTCGACTCCAATTTTCCAATTTTCAAATTTTCTAAATTTCCCATTTTCTCTTTTATGATATTCTTGCATTATTTTAATATATATATTATATTTTTTATCCTTATTAGCATTTTATCTGAACATATATTATCATTTCATTATAACGATCAATATCACAATAAAAGGATAAATTATATTTTTTAATATTATTTTGGGAACATTCCTATGGATTACCTCCCTCTATCCCTTCCATGGTATGAGTTGAGAAATTCTGATCTCCATTATATATACACGCACACACATTTAATGGAGAAATAAAGGAAAAATTTAACATAAGCCCATGAGAGACTGAAAGGGTGAAATGGGTTCCTAACACTTTCCCATTCCGTAATTTAGCCCCCGAACCTTTGAACTATTGGTTCATCGGTTTGTCTTTGATGCATCTCTATCAAAGCGGAGACATGCTCTTTTGCCTATTTTTTTGCAAACTAGGTTGATGACTCTTATCTCTTTACATTCACCCCACACCAATGACGACCAAAGCGCTCCTAAAGAGTATGAGGGTGTGAGACCTTTTTCTCCTTCCTTTTTTCCCCCGCCCCTGCAGGAGGAGATATATGGATGGACATATCCGGTATGCCCACATGTACCTCTTGACCAAAGTCATGAAGGGATGTATATCATAGGGAACTCATTCACGTACATCGAGTATATCAAATTCTCTCTCATACGTATTGTCCCCATGAGATATATAGTGAGGGAATTCACGTACACTCTGGTATGTCAAATGGCTTGTCCACATATACTGATTGCCCTCAAAAGGAAGACGTATATCATGGAAGTCATGCCAAAGGGGGTAACCCTTCCAATTAACCTAACAACTTCATACCTTCATATAGGCGTCAAACCTAGGGCACTCATATTTAGTTTGTCGATTACTACCCAAAACACCGTCGAAATGGTCTGCCCAATTTTTTGCAAAATTTCGTCTTTTTTAAAATAGGACCCTGTCTATGAGCCTAGGAACAAGTCCAACCATGTTTTTACAACTTTTTAAACCCAATTTTCCCAGGCTCGGGTCCTGTCCGTCATTTCTTTTTGCATTTACGTAAACCCAATACAAGTGAGAACATGATAATACTAATAATAATCATGCTGAGAGCCTTTTTCCCGATTTTCCTCTTTCTTTACCAAAAGGGTCAAAAAACATTTTCCCCCTCTTTTATCAAAATATCAAAAGCATATTTCCTTCCTTTTACCATAAAGGTTTTTCCTCTTTTCTTTTATCCAAAAAAATTTTCCCTCCTCTTCTCCAAAAATATTTTCCTCCCTTTTCGACAATAATATTTTCCCCCTTCTCTTTCAAAAATAAATCTGAATATTCCTCTTTCTCAGGTCAATTGCATACTAGCTCCCTATTGGCTTCGGTCTTCTGTCGAACCGCCTCAAAGCTCCGTTAGTCCCCTTGTTACTTCCTCCAAGATCATGTACCAAATGTACAGCCGGATTTGATGAGAATCCAAGCCTAACTCACTGCCAAGATTGATAATCTTCAAACAGTCGTTCATGAGATGCAACAAAAATGGGTCCCTATTCTTGAAGAGCCTCAGGTCCTCTTATCTCGCGCTATGGGTCCGCCTTTACCTAAGCCTATTTGTGTCCCCGAGGAATATCAGCATGCTCCAAGTGCCCCTCCTACTAATGGCTCACAGTCAACTCAGCTCCCTGTGCCGAATCTTGCCCAACCAGAGGCTAACCTACCCATGATCGTTGATCCGAAGGAAAAAGAATTGAACAAAGTCAAGGAGGACCTTAAGATGTTGAACAAGAAGTTTGAACAAGTCAGAATCTTCGACAACTACATGGATTACATCCATATGTCTCCCTATCATAAAGAAAGGCTTCTAAAAAAGTTAAAAATACCTAACATTGAGAAATTCGGGGGTAGTGGATGCCCAATTACTCATCTCCAAAGTTACCACCTAGCCATGACTCTCCTAAGAGCCTCTGAGAAAATAATGGCCCAGATGTTCCAATAAAATTTGAAGGACAGCGCTCTTCGCTAGTTCTTATCTCTCTAAGAGTCTAGAATTTACAGTTGGAAGGATGTTGCCTGTGAATTCATGTAACAGTAAAAGTATAACGAGGAATTACAAGTTACCCACCATGATTTAGAAGTTCTCAAATAGAATCTTAGGGAATCAGTGAGTAACTTCATAGCAATATGGAGAGAGAAAGCGTCCACTATGATCGACCTTTCGAAAAGGAGCAAGTCAGTATTGTGAAGAATAATTTCTTACCCCATGTCTGAGCGACGATGGGAGGACAGTATTAACCTCATTCTCGAGCCAGCCAAAAAGTAGGAGTGGAGATCAAAGAAAGTCTTTCCAAGATAGAAGTTGAGACGAAGAAAGTATTCGGACAGTTCACTCCCAGAAAGTATGAGAAGCCTGACAATACCATAGTTTTAACCATCAATAACATCTCTTAGCCTGCCACTTCATAGGCACTAGAAATCCATCCTAACCCAGTTATAAAAGAATACACCAAGCTTCACGCTCCCCTCTCCAAATTTTACCAAACCCTTTTAAGCCAAAATCTTATCGAGCCATTAAACCCTCGTCCATTACCAAACCCACTTCCCAAAAATTTCAAACCAGATGCCCATTACGATTTTCACCAAAGTGATGGCCACACCACTGATCAGTGTTTTCACCTCCGAAATGTAATCCAAGGTCTGATTGACCTGGGTGTCATTGTCCCACCAGCCAATCCTAAACTAAACACTTCCCATAATCCACTCTCAAATCATACAAATGCCATTTTCTTAGAAGAAGACTCATAATTTGATCCATCTACTATATCATACCCAGTAAATCACCCATCATACCCATATATTCCCCTAAACCCCTCCAAGTTTGCCTATATCTTCTCTTGCATCCTACTTATTTTGCTGATCAGGCTCTATCACTTCTTATTAGAGCATGCATTATTGTGCATAATCATTCTAGAGGGAAAGATATGGAATTATCTACAGTATTGAACGATCTTCTATAGTTCGGGGTAAAATTCCCCTCAGAGATGACCATTGACTGCCAGAGATTCAATACACTGTTATTGGAATCTCGGAAATGGGATCGAGAGTCAAATAATTAGGTGGTACCTACTGATGAAGTTAGTTTAGATGATGTCATACAGATCATGGCGGACTAATTCTGACAGACTGGTGAAATTTGTTGTATGTTCGAGCTACTTGATACTTTAAAACTATAAGCACGTCTGGTCCCCTTGTTGCTACATATCCCAGTCGAGTGGGAGGATCTATACAAAGAGGTCGTTAAGGTTGTGGAGTGCATAGACTTTTCGTGGAAAGATGATGTCATTACCACTGGATGAGGAGATGAAGATAAAGAACAAAACCGTCAGTATATGTGGAACCATATCATTTGAGGAGCTGCTAGGAGAGATCAATAAGGTGACTGAATAACCAAAGATATGTGAGGAAGTGAGGTTTTTATTTTTCCCTTCTTTTGTGAACCATATGACTAGATCAGGGAGTCATTACCAAGTTCCAAACCCGATACCATCAGTGATCAATACGAGAAAAAATGTTGAGAAACTTCTTATATCAAAAATGACCCTCGAGGAGAGTAATATCCTCGATCAGTTGAAGAAAACTCAAGCAAACATCACTCTATAGGGACTCTCTATGTCTTCCCAGCTGCGCCAAAATTCTTTGGCTAGATTACTTATCGGGACCACAGTCCTTCCTTCCACCATGCTAGAAGAAGCAATGAATCAGGTCAGATCTTAAAACTCTACTAAAATGCTCTCCTTATACGAAGAAGAAATCCCTAAGATTGGTCCAAACCACAACTGTGCTCTCAATATCTCTGTCGAAGTCTTGGGAAAGACCATCCCACTTTCGTTTGTCGATAATGGATCAACTCTTAATGTTTTTCCATTGATAACCCTCAATTGCTTAGGACTGAAAGTGAGTAACCTTGCTCCAACCTTTGACGCGGTGCGTGCTTATGATAATACTCGTTGAGAAGTGATGGAATCCATAAAACTTACAGTATGGGTTGGCCCTATTAATCCCATCACTGAATTCTAAGTCATCAACATCCCAGCTTATTTCAATCTGCTGCTTGGATGACCATGGCTCCATAGTATCAGGGGTGTGTCTTCTTCCCTACATTAGAAACTGGAGTTATATGATAATGGTAAGGTCATCACCATATTGGGCGATGAAGATAACACCGGGAATGCAAGCACTAATAATCCGATACTAGAGATACAACATGGGGTAAATGATATGCTTCTGTTAGGTTTTCGAGTTGAATCATTTTTGCTCCCAGCAGGGGATGATTTCAAAGAAAGAGTTTGTCCAAAATATAACCCTCGTGGCAATTTCAATGTGATATATATGTTCAAGAACTTTCACTTCATGCCCGGACTGGGGTTGGGATGATGATAATAGGGAATACTTGAACATATAGTATTGAAGAAAGCTTTTTTTCCTTGTGGCTTTGGTTATCAACCCTCAGTAGAAGAACTCAGAATGATCCGCCAACCTCAGTTGAAGATATGGATATAAAGTGCCAAGACTATCTCAAGAGATTTATTGAATGGAAGATTCATCAGAGAGGGTGAAGATTTCCCTTTTTATGGCTTTCTTGAACCGTGGTATGATCATGTGGACAAGCAGATGAAACCAAGAATGGAGATCTTTTTCTCAGATAGATACTCATGGACCGAAAGTTCCTATAGTCATGGGTAACTACTCATTGAGAAGACTATAGTTTCTACCGAAGATTTTGAGGTAAGTGACTCTGAGGATTCATTCAACTTGCAGACACTAGGCCTGACACTCTTCATGATCCACTCAAGTGCTACATCATCGAATCCATCCCGCCTGATCAAAGTTATTGATGCACCACTCCTCAACTGGCATGTTATACCAGTTCCACCCACTGAAATGCAACCTAACCCATATGTTTATCCCCTTTTATCTTCTTTTGTTGTTCCTCCTATTCTGATGTAATCAAGCCCTCCGTCGATGAGGTTCTCAATGTTGTTTTCCCGAACAATGAAATTAATGAAGATTTTAAGTATCTTGTTGTGCCTTACATTAATTGTCTTGATTCTAACCAAACTCTTGATGGTGATGATTTTATAAAAGAAAAAGTCTTAATTGATCCTAATAAATTTAATAACAAACAACATAATCATGTTCAAGTTAATGAAGGTGAAACTGTTGTTATTAATCTCGGTTCTAGTAGCCAACTGTGCAAGATTGGTATAGGGTCCACCCTTGATGAGTAAGAGCACGCTCAACTCGAGGAATTACTGAAGGAATTTATGGATATCTTCATATGTTCCTATAATGATATGCCTGGCATTGATCCTAAGATCACTCAGCACAAGATTCTAACGCTCTCAAAACACAAACAGTTCAAATTGAAACTGCAAAAGCTCCGCACCGAATGGTCGCTCAAGGTTAAGGAAGAAGTGGTCAAACAGTTAAGTGTGGGTTTCATTCGTGTGATAAAATATCTCATGTGGATAGACAATATCATACCCGTGCTGAAATTCAGAGGAAAGGTTCGCATGTACGTTGACTATTGAGATTCGAACAAGGCCTCCCCGAAGGATGATTACCCGCTACCCAATATTAACATGATTATGGACAATGTAGTTAGCCACGCTCTTGAATAATTTGTTCATGGTTTTTGCCTGATATAACCAGTTCAAGATATACCCGGATCATCAATAGAAAATCGCATTCATCACCCCTTGGGGAACCTTTTATTACACCGTTATGTCATTTGGTCTAAAAAACACAGGGGCTACCTACCAGAGCGCTTCCACAACCATCTTGCATGATCTAATACACAAATATGTTAAGGTCTACGTGGATGATATGATTATCAAGTCTAAGACTAGGGAAGGTTATGTTCCCTCTCTCCAGAAGTTCCTTAAGCAACTACAGTAATACCAGATACGACTTAACCTATCAAAATGTGTTTTGGGAGTTATTAAAGGAAAGATCTTAGGATTCATGGTTGATGAGAAAGGGATAAAATCAGATCCTATCAAATTGAAAGCCATACTCAAAATTCCACCACCCTAAATAGAAAAGAGAGTCCGGGGATTCCTTGGAAAATTATAGTATATCAGTCGGTTCATCATCCAGTTGACTTCTATCTATAAAACCATCTTCAAACCCTCCATAAGGATTCAACTAAGTTTTGGAATGAAGCTTTCCAGGAGACCTTTGACCAAATAAAGAAATATCTAACCCGACCTACAGTACTAATATCATCGCAGCCTGGTCTTCCCCTACTCCTATACCTGACCATGACAGACACCGCAGTTGGGGCTTTGTTAGCCCAATATCTTTAAGAGTCGTGCAAAGAGAGGGCCACCTATTATGCCTGTCGTAAGTTGTTCGAGTACAAAGTTAACTTCACTACCTTGGAGAAAGTGTGTGTCGCCCTTGTCTGGTAAACCAAAAATTTTGGGACTATATGCTTGCCTTTCCTATCATACTTATGTCCTGAATGGATCATATCAAATACAATACACCAAATCCTGCGAATGGTCACGCCCAGTGGGTCACGACCCAAGTCCATGACCAGTTGGTCGTGGACTTGGGCCGTGACCCACTCAATATTTGGCGTGACCATATTTATTATCACACTAAATTATCGATGCTCTCGAAGTCGTCACGGCCCAAGTCCGTGACCACAGTGGTCGCGGACTTGGGCCGTGACCATCTTGGCGCCAAACTCGAGCCAAAATTCCCTCCAAGCTTGGTCACGAATGGGTCACGGCCCAAGTCCGTGACCCATGGCATGATGAACAAGAGAGTACACACATTGAGGGTCACGGCTTAGGGCCGTGACCATTTCTGGGTGTGGGTCACGGCTATGGGTCATGACCACTAGGGTTGATAAAAAAGGGTCGCGCATCACAGATTGAGGGTCATGGCTATGGGTTGTGACCATTTCTTGGTATGGGTCACGGCTATAGGCCGTGACCAATAGGCTGAATACATCCCACTTAGCTTCATTAATGGGTCACGGTGGGTGGGTCACGTCTCTAGGCCGTGACTAGTGTTAATCCTAAAATAAAACAGTGCGTCCCAAATTCTCAATTTCCCCGCTCATGTTGTTAATGTTTCTTCCCCAAATTGTGGAAAAGACACACCCAATGTCGAAAATGGCGCAGACCCTTTATTCAGCTCGTCCCCCGCCTCACATCTCAAATCCCTCCTCTCCCGCCTCGACATTTCTGCCACCCACCAACACCTCCCTAGACGATGCAGACCCTTTATTCAGCTCACCCGCATCGGTACCCTCGACGGCAATTTCTTCTCCAGCAACGACGATCAAGATCGCCTTCCCCATTCCAAACCCCAACTCAACACTCAACCCCAAATTAGGATTCTCTAATCACATCACTGATAATGGAATTACAATCTATCAAATAGTTGGTTGGGTGAGTTCCATTAGTCGAATCGAGGTGAGGGCATGTTTGGGTTCGATCTTCTCTCAAATGTGGAGCTGCGTTCGAATTCAAATGGTCGACTTTGGCGGAACAGAGTTTAGGACAGAGAGCGAGAGCAAAAGCGAACAAAGCGGACCCGATGGAAGCTCCAGATGCGTTTATTGACATAAAGTTTCATATGTACGTGTTTATTTTTATGATTATTTTTAATTCTGTGTTTTGAGCATTGAATTAAAAATTATGAGAGACAATGGCACCTCAAAATCTGATGAGTTTGTTCGGGTTTGATTGGTTGGACGATGATAATGTCTAAGCCTCCATTCTACTTTGGCTTTGAAGATGGGCCAGGGTTTGATAGATTAGTGAAGAAGAGGAATGGGTTCTTTGGGTTATTTATTTTTTAAAAGTATTTTGTAATGTCTGTAGTAAAATAATGGGTGTTAAATGTTTTCATAATTTGTCAATTTTAAAAATTTGTTTTCATAATTTGTATCTTCTTTTTTCTTAGGAAGATTTCAGTTATTAATTTTCTTTTCATTTTCATATCATCGACAAAAAATTTGGTGTGCTATAATTTTGTTTATCACTTCATCAAACATTTGGTGTGCTATATTTTGAAATTTTAAACTAACATCATACATTACTTGGCTGTATTTGTTGTTTGTACTGTAGGATCAAACATTTAGGGTGTTATATCTTGGAATTGTATACTAACGTCATACTTTACATGGTTGTCTGTTGTTTGTCTCGTAGGTGGTGATAAAATTGATAATAACATTATGGAGACCTTTATTTGGGACACTTTTGGGCCAACACACAGCAATCTGTCGAGGTAATTGTAGTAATATTTCTTTTTATAAATCAAAGTAAGTCTTTTTTTCCAATCGCTTTTTTAGAATAGTTTGAGTTAGTTGTTGTTTGGGTGTTAAATGATCATACCCGTGCGATTCTTTCTCTCTTAAGTATTTGAAAATGCTCACAAAATTTCTTAGACACGGGCAACTTTGCGATGCTCTCATGGGCATAATAAAATGGATTTCTAAATAGTCATAATGTGTTCATGTGTTGAAATTAATGATTTGGTTAGAAAATTTTAATCCGTTTCGTCGCATTATCATCACTAACCTTAGGTGCCTTACTAATGCTTCTATTATCTTGACATTGTAAGGATAATTTGATACACGATGCTATGATAATTTAATTCACTAACATGCCCGATTGACACGTGGAGAAGTTATTAACATATATACAGTTATTTCATATATGTATGCATATATGCTACTGTTTGCATATATGTTGTTGTGTTCATATATGCATACAGTTATAGCATATATGCTACTGAATGCATATATGCATACAACGGGTGATGTTTTTAAGAATTTTTTCATACTGGTTGGTAATGGGAAAGTCATAATTGATGCTGGGAGCATGACTTCTGATCTTGCCAAGGGCTCAACAGCAGTTGCATCGCTTTTCTCTATTCTTGATAGACACTCACTCATTCAAGGCTACTGCGATGTAATTATATTATCATTTATCTTACTATTTTTAGTTTCATATATTACGTTGATAAGAGTTTTCATCTTTTCATCACACTTTTGGAAGATTAATGCTAAACATACAAATTAAATTGCACACTCCTCATTTTTTAACGAACTGAGATGCCATTCAGAGACCGAAGAATAAAAGAGAGAGCATTTCAAACGTGGACAATTATTGCGATTGAGGTTTTGATTATTTTCTCTATTAAGATGTTGAGTACAAATTTTATCTCTATTTGTTTTATCAACCTTTTGACTAATTTAAATGTAGGGTTTCCAAAATTCAGTACTAAGATGTTGGATTTAATTGAACCACTACATTCATCGAGGTAAAGTTTTGATTATTTATTAATAGTTTTATTATGCGTTTATTGTATTTGCAATTCTTTACATAGTTGATTGTAGTAGTCAAGATGCTCGAGCAGGTCTATAATCCATCCACTCATAAACATGACAGTTGCAGGTACAGTGGAGGTTAGCACAGCAAAGCCGTGGCCGTGAGGATCAATGGCATTAGTGGACAAGTGTTGAGGATGAATTGCAGAGTTCAGGTAAAAATATTCCATCCCTCTTCTCTTAGTATATGAGGTAATTTTGTGAGGTAATTTTGTGAGGTAATTTATTTAATTTTACATACCCTTCCTTCATAACACATTATTTACGTATTGCAGATCTAACCAATTGGATACCAGTTCTTCATTACATACCAGTTCTTCATTACACACCAGGTACTCTGTACATTAACTAAAGTAGTTATATAATTCATATGCATTATCTATTAAATCTTTTAGATGATATAAGGAGTACGGGATAATTATTTGGTTTTGTTTGGTTTGGCTGTTGGATAGTTATTGGTTGTTGGATTATTGTTGGATAGTATGTTAGAAGGAGTATTTGATAATTAGAAGGAGTACGGGATAATTATTGGTTTCATT
Source organism: Sambucus nigra (assembly GCA_949130495.1). Taxonomy (NCBI): domain Eukaryota; kingdom Viridiplantae; phylum Streptophyta; class Magnoliopsida; order Dipsacales; family Adoxaceae; genus Sambucus; species Sambucus nigra. The sequence continues at coordinate 372,197,441 of OX422208.1, read as the reverse complement.
GTTGGATAATATGTTGAAAATATTTTAGACTCCCGATTTCAGAATACGATTATAACTTGCTAATGTCTAGACCTAAACTTCGCACGGAACCAATGTAACTCGTACGAACTGACCGCGCGATCACGGGACCCCCGGTTTGAGAATACGATGATAATTAAAAAATATTAGGACTTAAGCTTAAAAACAAGACGTTAGATAGCAAATACACGAAATAACTCTCGTACGGACCCGTGAGAGGCACCAACACCTCCCACGGGACCAATGTAACTCGTAGGAACTGACCGCGCAGCCGGGGGATCCCGCTTTGAGAATACGATGATAATTTGCATATTTCTAGACTTAGGCATAAAAACATGGTGTTAGAGGTTGAAAACCCGCAACAGACCCCCGAATGGCCCCGTGGGTGGCACCAACACCTCCCACGGGACTAATGTAACTCGTAGGAAATAACCGCGCAGCCGCGGGACTCCCGGTTTGAGAATACGATGATAATTCGCATATTTCTAGACTTAGGCTTAAAAACATGGTGTTAGAGGTTGAAACCCCGTAACAGACCCCGAACGGCCCCGTGGGTGGCACCAACACCTCCCCGGGACCAATGTAACTCACAGGAATTGACCGCGCAACCACGGGACTCCCGGTTTGAGAATACGTTGATAATTTGCATATTTCTAGACTTAGGCTTAAAAACATCGCGTTAGAGGGTGAAAACCCAAAATAGCCCCCAAACGGCCCCGTGGGTGGCACCAACACCTCCCCCGGGACCAATGTAACTCGTAGGAACTGACACCGCAGCCTCGGGACTCCCAGTTTGAGAATACGACAATAATTTGCATATTTCTAGACTTAGGCTTAAAAACATGGCGTTAGATGATGAAAACTCGAAATAGCCCCCGAACGGACCCGTGGGTGGCACCAACACCTCCCTCGGGACCAATGTAACTCGTATGAACTGACCGCGCAGCCGCTGGACTCCCGGTTTGACAATACGATGATAATTTGTATATTTCTTGACTTAGGCTTAAAAACATGGCGTTAGAGGGTGAAAACCCGAAACAGCCCCCAAACGGCCCTGTGGATGGCACCAACACCTCCCCCGGGACCAATGCAACTTGTAGGAACTAACCCCGTAGCCGCGGGACTTCCTGTTTGAGAATACAATGACAATTTGTATATTTTTAGACTTAGGCTTAAAAACATGGCGCTAGAGGGTGAAAACCTGAAACAGCCCCGATCATCCCCGTGGGTGGCACCAACACCTCCCACGGGACCAATATAACTCGTAGGAACTGACACCGCAATCGCGGGACTCCCTGTTCGACAATACGATGACAATTTACACATTTCTAGACATAGGCTTAAAAACATGGCGTTAGAGGGTGAAAACCCGAAATAGCCCCCGAACAGTGCCGTGGGTGGCACTAACACCTCCCACGAGACCAATATAACTCGTAGGAACTGACCGCGTACCCGCGGGACTCCCGGTTTGCGAATATGATGATAATCTGCATATTTCTATACTTAGGCTTAAAAATATGGCGTTAGACGGTGAAAACCTGAAACAGCACCCGAACGGCCACCAACACCTCCCCCGGGACCAATGTAACTCGTAGGAACTGACCACGTAGCCTCGAGACTCCTAGTTTGAAAATACGATGATAATTGGCATATTTCTTGACTTAGGCTTAAAAACATGGCATTAGAGGGTGAAAACCTGAAATCGCCCCAAAACGGCCCCGTGGGTGGCACCAACACCTCCACCGGGACCAATGAAACTCATAGGAACTGATCGCGCACTTACGGGACTCCCGATTTGAGAATACGATGATAATTTGTATATTTCTAGACTTAGGCTAAAAAACATGGCGTTAGAGGGTGAAAACTCGAAACAGCCCCCAAACGGCCCTGTGGGTGGCACCAACACGTCCCCCGGGACCAATGTAACTCGTAGGAACAGACACCGCAGCCACGGGACTCCCGATTTGAGAATACAACGATAATCTGTATATTTATAGACTTAGGCTTAAAAACATGGCATTAGAGGGTGAAAACCCGAACAGCTCCCGAATGGCCACGTGGGTGGCACCAACACCTCCCACGGGACTAATGTAACTCGTAGGAACTAACCGCGTAGCCGCGGAAATCCCGATTTGAGAATACGACGATAATTTATATATTTCTTGACTTAGGCTTAAAAACATGGTGTTAGAGGTTGAAAACTCGAAACAGCCCCCGAACGGCCCCGTGGGTGGCACCAACACCTCCCCCGGGACCAATGTAACTCGCAAGAACTAACCGAGCAGCCGCGGGACTCCCGGTTTGAGAATACGATGATAATTTGTATATTTCTAGACTTAGGCTTAAAAACATGGCGTTAGAGGGTGAAAACCCGAAACAGCCCCCAAACGACCCCGTGGGTGGCACCAACACCTCCCCGGGACCAATGTAACTCGTACGAACTGACACCGTAGACACGGGACTCCCAGTTTGAGAATACGATAATAATTTGTATATGTCTAGACTTAGGCTTAAAAATATGGCGTTAGACGGTGAAAACCCAAAATATCCCCCGAACGGACCCGTGGGTGGCACCAACACCTCCCCCGGGACCAATCTAACTCGTATTAACTGACCGCGCAGCCGCGGGACTCCCGATTTGGCAATACGATGATAATTTACATATTTCTTGACTTAGGCTTAAAAACATGGCGTTAGAGGGTGAAAACCCGAAACAGCCCCCAAACGGCCCTATGGGTGGCACCAACACCTCCCTCGGGACCAATGTAACTTGTAGTAACTAACATCATAGCCGCGGGACTCCCTGTTTGAGAATACGACGACAATTTGCATATTTCTAGACTTAAGCTTAAAAACATGGCGTTAGAGGGTGAAAACTTGAAACAGACCCGAACAGCCCCGTGGGTGGCACCAACACCTCCCACGGGACTAATATAACTCGTAGAAACTGAGCGCGCAACCGCGGGACTCCCGATTTGTGAATACGATGATAATTTGCATATTTCTAGACTTAGGCTTAAAAACATGGCGTTAGACGGTGAAAACCTGAAACAGCACCCGAAAGGCCCCGTGGGTGGCACCAACACCTCCCCCGGGACCAATGTAACTCGTATGAACTGACCGCGCAGCCGCTGGAATCCCGGTTTGACAATACGATGATAATTTGCATATTTCTTGACTTAGGCTTAAAAACATGGCGTTAGAGGGTGAAAACCCAAAACAGTCTCCAAACGGCCCTGTGGGTGGCACCAACACCTCCCCCGGGACCAATGTAAATTGTAGGAACTGACACCGTAGCCGCGGGACTCCCTGTTTGAGAATACGACGACAATTTGCATATTTCTAGACTTAAGCTTAAAAACATGGCATTAGAGGGTGAAAACCCGAAAGAGCCCCCGAACAGCCCCGTGGGTGGCACCAACACCTCCCCCGGAACCAATGTAACACGTAGGAACTGACACCGCAGCCGCGGGACTCCTGATTTGAGAGTATGATGATAATTTGCATATTAATAGACTTAGGCTTTAAAACATGGCATTAGAGAGTGAAAACCCGAACGGCCCCGTGGGTGGCACCAATGCCTCCCACGGGACCATTGTAACTTGTAGGAACTGACCGCGCAGACTCGGGACTCCCAGTTTGAGAATATGATGATAATTTGCATATTTCTAGACTTAGGCTAAAAAACATGGCGTTAGATGGTGAAAACTCGAAACAGACCCCGAACGGCGTTGTGGGTGGCACCAACACCTCCCCCGGAACCAATGTAACTCGTAGGAATAGACACCGCTACCGCGGGACTCCCGATTTGAGAATACGATGATAATTTGTATATTTATAGACTTAGGCTTAGAAACATGGCATTAGAGGGTGAAAACCCGAAACAACCCCCGAATGGCCCCGTGGGTGGCACCAACATCTCCCACGGGACAAATGTAACTCGTAGGAACTGACCGCGCAGCCGCGGGACTCCCTGTTTGAGAATACGACGATAATTTGCATATTTCCGGACTTGGCCTTAAAAACATGGTGTTAGAGGCTGAAAACCCGAAACAGCCCCCGAACGGCCCCGTGGGTGGCACCAGCACCTCCCACGGGACCAATGTAACTCGTAGAAACTGACCGCGCAGCCGCGAGACTCCCGGTTTGAGAATACGATGATAATTTGCATATTTCTAGACTTAAGCTTAAAAACATAGCGTTAGAGGGTGAAAACCCAAAACAGCCCCGGAACAGCCCCGTGGGTGGCACTAATACCTCCCCCGGGACCAATGTAACTCCAAGCAACTGACCGCGTAGCCGCGGGACTCCCGGTTTGAGAATACGATGATTATTTGCATATTTATAAACTTAGGCTTAAAAATATGGCGTTAGAGGGTGAAAACCCGAATCAGCCCCGTGGGTGGCACCAACACCTCCCACGGGACCAATGTAACTCGTAGGAACTGACCGCGCAGCCGCGGGACTCCCGATTTAAGAATACGACGATAATTTGCATATTTTTATACTTAGGCATAAAAACTTGGCGTTCGAGGTTGAAAACCCGAAACATCCCCCGAACGGCCCCAGGGTTGGCACTAACACCTCTCCTGGGACCAATGTAACTCGTAGGAACTGACACCGCAGCCGCGGGACTCCCAGTTTGAGAATACGACGATAATTTGCATATTTCTGGAGTTAAGCCAAACATAGAGTTAGAGGGTGAAAACTCGAAACAACACCCGAACGTCCCCGTGGGTGGCCCTAACACGTCCCACAGGACGAATGTAACTCGTAGGAACTGACCCCGCAGCCGCGGGTCTTCCGGTTTGAGAATACGACGATAATTTACATATTTCTAGACTTAGGCTTAAAAACATGGCGTTAGAGGGTGAAAACTCGAAACAGCCTCCGAACGGCCCCGTGGGTGGCACCAACACCTCCCACGGGACCAATATAACTCGTAAGAACAGACCACGCAGCAGCGGGACTCCCGGTTTGAGAATACGACGGTAATTTGCATATTTCTAGACTTAGGCATAAAAATATTGATAATTTTAACTCATATATGCAATTTTTCAACTTGATTAAATTTTTTGTAAAACTACTTGGTTACTTATATTTTTTGTATGTATCCAATCATTTATAGGATTTTTGCACGCGGAGCAAATGAAAGAGGCAATGGTTTACAACATGAAGATTGTTTATATGTTGTGGACATTCAAGATTTTTTTTTATGTGTTACAGTTGTGCGGGCTTTTATTGTTTAGTTTTATGGTCGTGCGGGCTTTTATAATTTGATTGTTCAATTTTATGGTCGTGCGGCCTTATAATAAGCAGATTTTACATTTATAGGTTTTGGAATGTCAAGAAAGTAGAGGAAACTCTGCCCAATTTTTTTTTTTGTCTGTGAATTATTAAGACGTGTAATATTTTTAAGTTTATATATATATTTGTTTATTAACAACGTTCTCGATTCGCAATTTGTGATTTTTTTATTGTTTTGCCAATAATAAATATTTGTAACACCTCGTAAGCGTCCAACGTTACACGTAGCAACCGACGGTGCACTCACAGGACCCCTAATTTTAGGATTGGACCAAAAAAATATATATTTTTTAAAATTATAGTTAAATATGGTCATGGACTTTGTCCATGACCATTTTTATTTTTCATTCACGCATAACAATGGTCGCGGCCAAAGTCCGCGACCATTTTTTTCGTCACGGTTATGGGCCACGACCATTTATTTATTTATTTTTGTCACGGTTGTGGGTCACGGAATTTGGCCGCGACTAATTTGTCACGGTTGTGGGTCACGGATGAGGGTCGCGACCATTTTTTTTTATTTTTTTGTCACGGTCGTGGGTCACGGACTTTGGTCGCGACCAATTTGTCACGGATGAGGGCCGCAGCCAATTTTTTTAATATTTTTTTGTCACGGTCGTGGGTCGCGGACTTTGGCAGCGACCAATTTGTCACGGTTGTGGGTCACGGATGAGGACCGAGACCAATTTTTTTTATATTTTTTTATCACGGTCGTGGGTCGCGGACTTTGGTCGGGACCAATTTGTCACCGTTGTGGGTCACGGATGAGGGCCGTGACCCATCATGACATGGGTCACAGCCTAAGTCCGCGACCATCTGTCGTGACCCGTCTGGGCCGTGACCATTTTTTGGTCACGGACTTAGGCCGCGACCCACGAAAATGGTCACCCCCGAAATGGTCACGGCCCAAGTCCGCGACCCACAGCTTTGGTCAAGGATTTTGGCCGTGACCAATCGCCAGTTTTGGTGTAGTGATACATGCTCGAGAAACCTACCATGTCTAGCCCAATGGCCCGATGGTTGATGCTATTAGCCAAATTTGACATTGTGTATATCACGCAGAAAGCCATGAAAGGAAGAGCCATCTCTGACTAACCTGCTGACCATCTTATGGAAGAAACTGATGTTTGGATTTTGGAGTTCCCAGATAAAAATATACTTTATACCTCCCAAGAAGACCTCCGGTGGAAAATGTTCTTTGACGGCGTCACCAACAAGAAATGATATGGCTTTCGGATACTCCTAATTGCCCCTGATGACTCTCACACTCCCATTGATATCAAGTTGGATTTTCCCTGCACCAATAACATGAATGAATATGAGGCATGCACGATAGACCTCAAAGTCACTCTTAAGAAAGGAATTCAATGCCTGAATTTCTACGGGGATTCAGCGCTCATGATCGGTCAAGTACTTAGAAAATGGAAAGCCAAGGATGAGAAACTCTTACCCTTCCATGCCTACCTAGAAGAGCTGGCCTCCCAATTCCAAGACATTACCTTCGATTACCTGCCCCGAGAAAAGAATAACTTAGCAGATGCCCTTACTACCTTAACCTTCATGATTAACATGCCCGAAGGAATAACGATGGCCCCATTCTTATTCCAAAAGCAAGCTAAACCCACTGACTGCTGCCTCATTAAGCTCATCACAGAAGAAGATCCTGATATAATCAATTGTTGGTTCTATGATATTTGGCGCCTCCTCAAGCATGGTAGGTATTCCTAAGATTCTAACAAGAAAGACCGAGTAGCCCTCCGTAAAAGGGGTGACTAATACATTATTTATGATAAAGCATTATTTAAGAGAAATTTTAATGGAACCTATTTACACTGCATCATAGGGGATCACATTGAAGAGATAACGCAGAAAATCCACAGCGGGGAGTGCGGACCCCACATGAATGGCCATATGCATGCTAATAAAATCATTAGACAGGGCTACTATTGGACTACCATGGTTTAGGATTGCACCGCCTATGTGAGAAAATGTCTTAAATGCAAGATACTCTCCAACCTCCAACACTTACCTCCGCGGGAATTATATAACATGAGTTCTCCCTGGCCATTCTCCACATGGGGCATCGATATCATAGTAAAAGTTACACCCAAGGCCTCCAATGGGAATGAATTCATCTTGGTTGCCACCGATCACTTTACCAAATGGGTCAAAGCTGAGTCATACACAGTTATGAATGCCAAAAAGGTATCCAAGTTCATTCAAAAAAATATCATTTGCCGATATGGTGTCCCGCACAAGCTAGTGTTAAACAACGGGTTACATTTTAAGGCATAAGTCAAAGAAGTGGTCAATGAGTATGGGATTCATAGACACAAATCTTCACCCTACCGACCTCAAACTAATGGTGCAGTTGAAGCCACCAATAAAAACCTCAAAGCCATCACCAACAAGATGATCGAGATTTATCGAGATTGGGCTAATCGAATACCTTACACCCATCGGGGCTATCGCACTACAGTTCGATCATCTAATGGGGCTACCCCTTACTTCCTAGTATACGGCATGGAATCCTACCTGTTGAGCTATAGACTCCTTCACTACGCGTTATGCTTGAAAGCAAATTCTATGAGGAAGACTTGCATCAAAGCCGTATTAACGAGTTGTCACTATTGGATTGAAGGAGGTTAAAATCTCTATATCATATATCAGTCGAATAGCACGATCATTCAATAAGATAGTCAAGGACCGTGGTGTCTGAGAAGGGAATTTAGTCCTTAAAGAAACAGTAGAACCTATTTGGGACCCCAGAGACAGATTCAATACCAATTGGAGTGGATCCTACATTTTGAAAAAGATCATAACGGTGGCGCCACTATGCTCATCGACCTCGATGGGGGAGAGATGGATCGTCCAATAACCTGGAATGTCTCAAGAAATTCTACCCTTAGTCTGAAATATCGGCGCGCTATGACTCTTTTCATCTCCATTCTATTCTTATAAAAATTCTCCATTTGCCTCTACTCGGAACTACGTGGGGCCTGACCCTTTAAAAATATTTTTGCTTTCAAAAATGGAACTCAAAAAATTTCAAAACCCACAGAGATACGTAGGCAGCTCATACGCTTTATATAAACACAACCCCCTTCTTTTTTATAAAATGCTATTTTTTTCTTATCTTTGAGAACGATGGTTCATTTTTATTATGTACATGAACAACAGGATTATGTATGCCCTAGAGATTGGTATAGGTAACTCAAATGAAAAAACTCATCAAGAGCACTATAATTAAAAATTTAATTATTTTATTGACTAAAAATTATGTTACAATTACATCGACATATGGAGTCAAGCAACTTCCCCCGCCTACTTAACCCTATTGTCCTGAAAATAAGACAAGCCAAACTACTCCAAGACAACCTTCCCAAAATTTATTCCCAAATATAATCAAACACATTACAAAAGCTTCCCAAATAAAACTCTCTAGGGATCCTACGTACAACTGCCAGAAGAATGAGCCCCACTATCATCTACATCTTAGGGTTCCCAAATCTCCCTTACTTGGATGAAATATCGAAGGCGCTCCATGGAACGCTAAGCCCAGGCCAGCCTAGGGAAAACAACAACACCTCCCTCCAGGATGTCAAATATGGCGAACCACCTTTGACCCGTCTCCTTAGCCAGCATCTTGCCTCCTCCACAACCACTTAATGTTATCCCCGAAAACATGCCAAACTCTGCTAATAGCTTGGGAAGGATGGGTCGATGGTCGACGATTCTCCCACAAGGAGCCCGGCCGCATGCAAATGCTCTCTGTCAAATCCTCCATAGGAAAGAAGTCTAGTGTTTGAGGTGTCACAATTTGCTCCCAGCCCAATTGACGCAAGAGCCTCCAAGGAAAATAGAAAGAAGTTTGCCAGAGTCCAACCAACGAAACATACTGGTATTCCCCCAGTTCTATAATGGGCTAAAACTTTCCCCACCAAGGTACTAACTAGCGCAAACCTTGAGCCCCATGCTCCACAAACCTTTTCTCCTAACTCTCGATATTCAGGCCTAAGTTGATAAAATAGTTAGTAAAGAAGTTTGGCACAGCTATCAAGGGATATTCAGGAGGGACCCCCATATGTAATCTCTCCAACAACCACATAAACAGCATAACTGGGCTACCCCTCAACAACTTAGAACGGTCTTCCCGCCAAGCATCTAGACCATTTAGGGTCTCTAATAGTATCATCGTCGCAGGATTGTGACGGTATGATATTCATGAAGTGATGGCTTCAAGTTGTGGATTCACCAATATGTCTCCAGTCACTAATAATAAATTTAAATTTAAGCCAAGGATAACGGCTCCGGCATAGCCCGCATCACTAACATCCTACAAATGCACGGAATGCAGCACAGGCAGGAGAGAGATCATTCCTCCTGTAACCAATAACCGAGCTGCCGAGGGCGAGATATGGAAAAGTCATGCAAATCCCCGAGGAAATCCTACCCCATTAAGGACCAAGTAGTTGAAGAAAGTGCAATCAAAACCTTGGGTTGATTAGACTGGATTGACCTGTCGATGGGCAGGAAAAGGGGTATGCTAATCGGCAAACCCCCTATATTTAGAAAATTCTCTTTTCCCTTTTTTGTCGAAATCAAAAACTTAATAATAATTTCTATTCTAAGGAATTCATAATTTTCTTCGCCATATATTTCCTTAGTCATCCTGCATTAAAATAAATTTTCTCTCGAGTCATTTTAAATCCTTTTTATGGTCTCAACAGCAAAGTAAAAAGTGCATATGCATTAAGTAACTAAAATAGAAATTGATAAAATCCCATTCTATTGCATATATATTGCTTTATTAAATTAGCCTTGTAGGAAAACACAAAAAATAATTAGACTCAGCCCGAACCCCCCAAAACATTCTCTCTCTCACCTTCTATATCTTCTCTTTCTTTATCTCTCTCTAAGACCCTCTGTCCATGCGGTGTATGCGCTTTCCCCGACGATGTAATAACGAGCCTCCGCTCCCTGATCCAGATGCCTCCCCAGACAAAGCAGACGACACCAATAAATAAGGAACTGGGATCGACTCCTAAATGTGAGCCATCGCAGAAGCCACCTAATCGCTAATATCCCTCATCTAAGTGGTCGACACCCGAGCGTGCTACAAGAAAAATATGGAAATAGTAAATCAGTCAGTCTGAGGCAAAGAAAAAATCAGAAAAACAAAAGTCAAAGAAATGAAAAGGTATACCTCTGGCTACAGGACATCCTTGGTCAGCCCCAGCACCTTTGGGTCCATCATGTTGAAGCAATGCAACATACTCACTGATCCTCCATCAAGTCATTTGATGTCGTAAGAAGTAGGAGCCACCTGTAATGGAACCTCTAAAGTAGTCGTCAATGCTAATGTCGACGCGCCACCTACATTGTGGGCAGACCCCACTGGCCAACTCGTGCCCCTAACAGAGCCCGCAAGGGAAAGATGCATAACATCATATATATTGGGCGGCATTAGCCAACTAGACAAAAAATTATTATAGTCATAGGTTGTCGTTGTGTCGGTATACGAAGAATGAGGTTCACCACCACCCTCGCCTCCTTTGGCATCTCCCGCTCTTGCCTCATGTACCTCAGGGGAATCGCAGGTGGAACCATCACCTCGTCCCCCACCACCTGTCGGACTACTCTCTCTCTCAGGTCCTAGAAGTAGCCAAACTCATGCGCCATCAAACGACACAACTGCGCATTCCCCCGGTCACCCCCGTGTACTAGATGGTCGTCCCTCGGGGATAGAAGGTCACTTGCAAGATCCCAAGTGGAAAATTAATATCTGAAATGATCATCAAGGAAATATGGTCTCAAGGGGAAAAAGAATTTACTTGATCGCTCGTCAGGCCATTCATGACATGACGTACTGCCACCAAAGAGAGGGACTGCCTCGACTACTGGTTGGACTTCTGCCACTGGTACATATGACAGAACCTCCCAATAGACTCATTCTTTAAACCAATCAAGTGGGTATCAACACCAATAACTTCATAAAACCACGTCTGTAAGGACAAAGGATCTTTAATCAAAAGAAAGCAATCAAGGAATCAAAAATAAAATTCATAATGGAAAATGCAAATGCATAAAGGAAAGAATACCTCCAAAAGATACGTGGTGCCAGTAAAGGTCTATTGGTCGCACCGACTGAATGTATCTAAATAAGAATAAAGGTTCGCCAAAGTCAGGCTCCCCCAGTCAAAAAGAGGGATATTCAAAAATACCCTAAAATAGGGAAAAAACCATAAGTGGACGACGTCGCCACTTGTCTCCATCAAAAACCCTCCAAATAGTAAAAAGATAAATAAACGGACCATTTTTCACACCTGCAGCCCGTTAGTGTCATTGATCCATCGACTCAATAACACCTCATTTAAAAGAGACAGACGGATGGATTCCCTAGAGACTATCCTCACCAAATCACCTAACATAACCTCCGCCGCCGGCCGTGTCACCTGCAAAGTCTGATCCACTTCTATTTGGTCCCCCTAGCAGTCCATCCCCAGCAGGTGTTGCGCATCGATGAGAGTCACATTAATCTCCCTAAATCCAAAATGCATGGTGTGGGTGGTATCCCACCACCTCTCCCCTAAAGCGCAGAGAACGACCGTCAATCGAGGCATCTCATCCAGTGTAGACACCAAACTACCAAAGCCACCTCATGAGACCACCCAACGCACCACCAGAGGAAGGTTCTCCTAGATATCCTTGAAGCCCATCATCCCCTGAGAATGCAGGTTCGACGTAGATATATTAGTCTCCCAAAGCAAAAGGAAAACCCTTGTCAATATTCAGAACAAAATAAGGAAATAATACAAAGGAAAAAAGAAATACCAAAGGTCATTAACACTTACATATCCACTAGTGTTCACCACCCTAGAAGATTGATGGTGCGTAGGCTCATGCAAAAGAGTTCTCTTATCTTCAACGGGATCGAACGAGTCAAAGGCATTCTCACTACCCAGCACCAGGGGCACCCTAGCCTACCACTCCAAATGCGCCAAGCCATCAACATTCAACCATGCCATGCGAACCTTACTGCTTGAAAAATCTGCCATTTCTTGGTTTTGGAACGCTAGAATAGTTCGTAGAAAGGAAAGGCAGAAGATAGAAGATCTGAAAGCTGTGAAAAATGAAGAAATCTAGCCCCTTTTTATAGGAGGCTAAGGGGCATGCTGGTCGGTAGTCCTCTGCCATATATTGATTGGCATTGTCCCTTCACCTGCTCAAGGTAGCCTAAAAGACCGTGCCACTGCCATTTGGCACCCCTATACCCTTCTAGTTGACACCTCCCTGAAATTTTATACAAAAATTCCCAAAAATGCCGAAAAATCCCAAAAAATCATTAGAAAAATTCTGAAATTACCAAATGAATTTTAGAACTTTTTTTAACAAGATTTTTTTTTCCAAACTGAATTAATACCACGTTTTCTCCTGTAATTATTTCCCCAGAGGAACTCCCTAATCTAATTGGATATCTCCCCAGCAACGTCCCCAAGGAACACCGCAGAAAAAAGAAAATTCCCCAGCAGGCTGCCCCATCCTTAGATTAATATTTTTTTCTAGTGGAGTCTCCAAACTTTCCCAAGAAAACTATGCCCCTCAACTTCTACTTAAAGCCCTCAGAATTAACTTCGACCCTCAGTGTAATGACCCCACTTTTATATGTTCGTATATAGTTTTAAATGTTGTATTATTTCATATGTGATATGGATAATGTTAATTTATTATTTTTAGTCTAATCCTACCTTCATAAATCATGAAATATCAAATTAGTTACAAACGTAAAATTTTGAACTTTTCGATAGGAATGTTCATGTTGGAGATTAGTTTTGACTATTATAATATAAAATTTGACTTAAGGTAAAACTAAAAAGTTGTAGATATATGAATTTGGTTTGTGACACAGCAAACGATGTGTTAAATGGAGGGCCGAGCAAGAAGTTATACCGAAATTGCGAAATAAGGGTAAATTTATCCATTCTTTAAGTTGTATTTTGTCTTGTTACCACACCATGTATTATATTTTGATTGGTTGGAAGGGGAGACTAGTTTGGCCGACTTAAACACTTTGAAATAACCTCCATCTTCATCAAAATGGATTAAATCAAAGTCTTATAGCATATCCTAAGCTAAATAGAAAATATAATTTTATGAAACTTTAGGGACTTGATTTTAAAATAATAAAAGTTTCAAGGACTAAAATGAAAATATATAAAGAACCATTTTATAAATAAAATATTTTCAAGGACCTCTAAGAAAAATTAAAAATGTATGGTGTAAAATTACTAAAATACCCTACATGTTTAAAATGACCCTTATACCCTTAATAACTTGGCCCCTCGTGTTTGACACCTCGTGCTTGGTTTTGACACCTCCGCCGCACACATGTCGCCTTTATACGAAAATATAAAACACATGCCATGCATTTAGAAAAAGTTAAAACATGTGTCGCTGTCTGGTGAATTAAGACTATAAGACAGTCCCGTTACGCGACACGCTAATGCCGACTCACCAAAATGAATGCTTAGTCATCGGGACACGAGTCATCACCCAGATAAATTTGGGAAATTATGAATAGAGGCCTTAGAATCAGTTCTTACATGAAATTCATTCCAAATATCAGAGATAAATAGTGAGAGAAAATACGAGAAAGTTTAAGAAGAAGTTTCGTTTTAAGAATTAACGAGTGATCCAAGACTCGGTATCTATAACTTCGAACTTCTATTCTAGGTGAGTGCTCTATGACGTTCCTTGCGTATTTTGATTATATGATATTATGCAAACTACATATATTTTATGAACTTCTTTTATTCTCAAAATACATCTGATACTGATGATTCCGTCATTTGTTATATGTGTATATCTCTCAATGTATACATCTAATTTGAATTCTGAAATTATTGATTAGGCCTATGAAAACTTTCTTACTATGTTGGCCTTAACTACAGGGTGGAAATATTTGGGGAGTACATTCCCAGCTAGTTTATCGCTAGTGTGACCTAAATAAGGCGTTGTTCCAGAGATCATGAATTTTTGTCTGTGTTGTTGCCGGGTGGAAACATTTGGTAACAGTATCTGTTTATCTGGGTATTAGAGCGTACATGGCCATAAAAAAAGTGAATAATTGACATATTGCTCAATTTTTTTATCTATTCTGTTTTGAACTGTTTATTCTAAAAATATTTACTGTCAATTACTTTATATATATATTACTGTAAATTCCTGTCTCTATATACATGGCTTTTGTTCTAAATTGAATAGGTATCAATTTTCTAAAAAACCCTAGAATGTTTGGAGATTGAATCTCATTCGGCTTTTAGTTGATGTTGTATAAATAACCATTTTTCAGGAAATAAGTAGACTCGTGGAGAGAACATACAAGGACTATGTTGAAGATTTAGCTTTTAGAGCTCTTTTTGTTATTATGTTTGTTTTATTATTTAGAGCATGTCTGTCTCTCTTGTAATAAGTTTTTAAATTTTGTCTTAAGTTGTAAGTCATCGTTACTTTCAATATAAATGAAGTTTCCTTTAGAAAGCTCTGAGGACATAATTCCTTTACTTTCAGTATTTTACGATTCGTAACCATGTGATTGTATTTCCGTTGAACTTATTTAAGGAAAAAATTTAAGTCAGAATATATGTTGCCTTGGTGGCATGTCAAGACACTCGTTCCCTACTACTAATTTGGGTCGGGTTCGTGACACTCAGAATTGTTCACACTCTATTTAATCCCTCAAAATTGATTCCGACCCTCAGAATCAGTCACTTCTACTTAAGCCGTCAGAATTGGATTCGACCCTCAGAATTGGTGACCTACACTTAAGCCCTCATAATTGGCCACCTATACTAATCCCTCAGCATTGGCTTCAACCCTCAGAATGTTTCACTCCTACTTAAGGTTCTCATAATTGGCTTCGACCCTCAGAATCAGTTACTCCTACTTAAGCCCTCAAAATTGGCTTCGACCCTCAGAATTGGTCACCTATACTTAAGCTCTCAGAATTAGCTTCGACCCTTAGAATTGGTCACCTCTACTTAAGCCCTCGAAATTGACTTCGACCCTCAGAATTGGACACACTCAACTTAAGCCCTCAGAATTGGCTTCGACCCTCATAATTGGTCACTCCTACTTAAGGTCCTCAGAATTGACCTCGACCCGTAGAATTGGTTGCTTCAACTTAAGACCTTAGAATTGGCTTCGACCCTCAAAATTGGTCACTCTTACTTAAGGTCCTTAGAATTGACCTCGACCCACAGAATTGGTCACTCCTATTTAAAGCCCTCGAAATCGGGTTCGACCCTTAGAATTGGTCATTCTACTTAAGCCCACAGAATTGGCTTTTACCCTCAGAATTGACCACAACCCTCAAAATTGGTCACTTCTACTTAAACGCCCTCATAATTGGCTTTGAACCTCAGAATTAGTCCCATTCTACTTAAGCCCTCAGAATTGGCTTTAACACTCATAATTGATCACACTTTACTTAAGACCTCATAATTGGTTGCTCCCATCTTAAGCCCTCAGAATTATCTTCAACCCTCAAAATTGGTCTCTCCCTACCCTATGTTCTCATAATTTACCTCAACCTTCAGAATCGGCTAACCACAACGTTTCATTAGGTCCTCAAAACTGACCTATTTCCAAAACATCATGTGATGTCCATTCGACGGCCTTAACTTGTTCCAAGCTCACCCGTTAAGGGGCACTGTAGACACCACATTCTAGGACCCCCTAAGTCTCTCCTTAGGTCCCTAACACCTCCCCATTTCTCTACAAACCCTACGTCAAACTCCGAGTACTGATCTAAAGGCCATCGGGAGATTCGGAGCCCCATTTGACTCTGGTCACCTCTATTGACAGAGAGAAATATCAATGAATCTTTGAAGGTCTTTGAATCCCCTTTATAACAATCACTCCCGTGCATGAATTCGAATAACGGTTTGGACGAACGAACCATTTTATCATCAAAAATTGATCTAGAGGCCACCGGGCGCCCTCGGGCGCTTTCGGGCCCCGATTTGACCCTAATTAACTCCATCATTAAAGAAAAAGCTATTTTAATCTTTGAAGGGCACTAAAATCCCTTTATAATGGTCCACCCCATGCACAAAATGGCATAACCTTCAGACGAACGATTCGTTTTCCCTCAAAAATTCATTTGGAGGCCACCGAGCGCTCTCGGGCTTTATTTGACCAAGGTCAACTCTTCATCTCGAACAAGACCAAATGAATATTTAAAGGGCATATAATCCCCTTTCCAATGGTCTACCCCGTGCGCGAATCAGCCATACGGTACAGACGAACGACCCGTTTTACTCTGAAATTTCATCGGGCGTGTCCAGGCCCCGATTGACCAAGGTCAACTTTTCTAACCAAGTGAAGCTCTTTGGAATGTCTAAGTACCTCACATAACCTTTCCAACATTCCACCCCATGTGGGATTCTGACCTACCGTTTAGACGAACAATCCGTTTTCATCCGGTAATCTCCCGTCCAAAAGACCGATGAGCACTTTCGAGCCACGTTTGACCTAAAATCAACTCCCGGATCTGGGAGCGGACTAAATAATCTTTAAGGTCTCTGAATTTACTTTTTAACGGTATGCCATGTGCACTATTTGGATCAACGGATTACGTTACATGACTATTTTTTCGAAAAAATCTGCACAAGATTGCCGATTAGCAGGTCCATTTCCCTGCCTATCGGCAGTGTGCCTAGGGTTACTTGCTAATTGGCAAGTCTAGGGATATGTCAATCATCAACCCCTTACCCTATAAATAAACGAAATGACCTCACTCCCAAGGCACACCTCAGATCCCTCGAAATCAGTGATCTCAGCAACGTTCTCTTGCAATCAGCGAAGTTTCCTTACGTGAAATTCCTTTTCATATTTCATTCTCGTCATTTATATACCCAATTTAGCAAAATCTCCTTCTTTCCCATCCAACATTCATCCCCACATTCAAGGGAGCTCATCAAAGATCAAGATGAAGCCTCAATTCTCCAAAGAAGGTCCAAATATTCTCCTCTCTCTTTAAATTTCATTATTTTTGCATTAGTTACATAAATTCTCAATCTAGTTCATACACATTAATATCTCACCTTTTTATTAGTTATATTGCACGTACTTCATTTTCTATCAAAAAAAAAAAAAGGGTTACACCTATAAATTCCAACGGGATAATCCACCACAATATTCCAAAACTAAAAATATATTTTCTACACACGCACATATAATAAATTCTCGTTCGAATCTATGGGATAAATCCCACACTTATGCCGCATGTGAACTACGTGAACTTTGATGACTTAATAGGCTACGTAGGCATTTCGGGTTAAAACCTGAGGCTCGAGTCCAATTTTCAAGTTTTCTTATTTTCTCATTTTCGCAATTGTCACATTTCCATCTATACATTACTTTAATATATATTATATTTATGATCCTTATTAGCATTTCATCCAACATATATTATCGTTTCATCATAACGATCAATATCCCGATAAACGCATACATCATATTTTCTAAATATTATTTTGGGAACATTCCTATGAATGACCCCACTCTATCTTTTCCATGGTATGAGTTAGGTGATTCCGATCACCATTTGTATATATACACGCACGCACACTTCATGAAGAAATTAAGGAAAATAGTAACACAAGACTATGAGAGACCGAAAGTGTAACGACCTGACCCGGATTTATGGATTTACCATGAGTCAACCCAGTTCGAATCGGACGTTAGGTGTGAAGTGGAATGAAACAACCTAGATAATATTGTTAGTCCAGTTTTATTTTAAATTAATGTTTCACTTGTTTAGCATGTGAGTCCAATTTCAAGATAAACTACGTGTAGGACCCAGGGGAACATCCCGAGTCCAAGTAAATAGAGCTACTAACGTAAAATAAATAAAGTGCACTTACCTGTATAATGACCTCAAAATACGAGACCGCAACCAACCTGTCGTTATATATATATATATATGGATATACCTTTGGAAATACATATTCAATGCATTAACTGATTACTCCCAAAACTTTACTCATCTAGATTAATTTACCTTAATCTTGGAAAGACTTTCTTTGTTCATACTTAGCATTTCTCACTTTTTTTAACACACACGGTTCAACATATAAAACCATTACACTTGATTTATTCCAAACCATTCATTTACCGAAAATCACCCCTTATGTTCATTTAGAATATACTTTAGTATTTTCATTGAATAGTACCATTTCAAAAAACATGTATACCGTGTTAAGAAATACTTGTTTATCATTTGAAAGCCTTTCAATACATACTTATGCAACTTATGGGCTTAACAATTTAGGCTACTAAACCACTCATTTGCCCACATTACTTTAGCCTTTTTCCTTAACTTATGGACATTAATAGATTTACACATTTACTCTTCCATTTCATCTTTACTCGAACAGTTATTTCATTCAATCATGTTAGGTTGTATTAACACAATTTACCACACAACCCATTTCTTGACATGTCCCATATTTTGTTTATCTTTTATCGAAATCAATCACATTAACCACATAATTTAACGGGCTCTACACCCCCGGCTATGTGCACCATATGCTTTGGCTATTAATTTAGGGCTTTCACCCAAGGGCTCCGGGCCCTTCTTACTTATTCCTGATTGCATTCGAGTCCTTATTAATTTGTTTAACATTTTACACATGTCCACATTATTTCACTTCTTTACTTTTACCCGGACAAAGCCAAAACCTGGACTTAACCGCCCGTCTTTCCCTTTACACTTGGAAATTTATTTCGTTTCTTATCTAAGTCCTTTATCCACACACACGAGACTTATACTAAATTCATTCACTCTTTAGGACTTAAATTCATTTTCACACACATTAGTGTAAAGACATTCTTTAACATTTTTATTCCATAAAAATATTCCACTTTAAGCACATTACCAATTTACCCTTTGTTCAAAAAACTTGAAATTTAGTTCCTTAACTAGTGTTATTTCTCAAATGATTATTAAGTCTCCAACTTAACATTTTAAAACAACTTTATCCATTTTAACACTTGTTAAACACCACACTGTTACCCAATTCTCACACTTGACTTTTTACACTTCGACTATGTAAAACAATGTATTTACATAATATACTTCAATTTTCACTCATTCTTTTAAGATCGAAATCTCCATTTGTCTTATTAGATGTTTAAACCCAACACAACTTTACTTAAACTTGCTCATTTATTTATTATCAAAATATCAAAAGTTTATAAGCACGAGAAAGTGGACTTTAATTACTAAGATCCTGCCGAGTGGATTAAACATACATTCATTCTAGAATTTATCCCATTTGTAACAAATATGCATTTTCCTTTTATTCTAAACGAGAATAATAATTCCTTACATTTTTATTCCATAAAAATTTCCATTATTTTCTTTTACTAGAAAATATACTAGAATGAGGTTTTCTACATTTTTATTCCATAAAAATGTCCATTATTTTCTTTTACTAGAAAATATGCTAAAATAAAATTTTCTACATTTTTATTTCATAAAATGTTTATTATTTCCTTTACACTAGAAATATACCAAAATGACACTTCTTACATTTTTATTCTATAAAAATGTTTATTTCAGTTTACTAGGAAAATCCACTGCAATAATATTTTCTTACATTTTTATTTCCACACAAATGTCCATTTTCAGTTTTATTAGAAAATATACATAACTAATATTTTCTAGAAATTTTTATTCCATAAAAATGTCTACTTTCAAATTATTAAGAACACATCATAATATCATCACAATCCTACTCTTAATCTGCAACAATATGGCTATACTGTTCATCAAATAGAGTCTCAATATAATAAGAGTAGTTTACCCATCTAAATGGCCTCCAAGGTGGTGGTGGTGGTGATGAAGATGGGTGACTCCCCCACCTCCAAAGGTGATCCTAAAGGGAGTCACAAAAAGACTTCACCAAACAGCTCCAAGAAACTCCATTTAAACCCTCTACAAATACCTCAAATGACATTTCCATCTTCTTCTAGTAATATTACCTCAAACACCCATAAAAACTCCTTGCAACACTTATATTTTGTGGCCTTATTTTCTTAGTAGTAGGGAAGGATATATATATATATATATATATATATATATGTGTGTGTGTGTGTGTGTGTGTGTGTGGTGTGGGTGTAACCATAGAAATCGGATGTCTACTGGTTTGAGGAGAGAAAATGGTGAGAGTGTTAATAATATGTGGGAAAGACAATAATGGAGTGGGTCTCTCTACTCACGTCTCTCTCTATTTTAAATACAATCTGAGCCATCACCCTACATTCATTTAATATACCATCTGATAAGACTCATTTGAGTCATCAAGCTTCAGGATCTATACACGTAAGAGTTGATCAAGGGTTCTCCTTTTGACAGCACTATGGTAGGGGCTATCCATATACACGAAAACATCCAAAAATTCCACAAGTTATACAACTTATTTAGAAATAGTTAGGCCCACTGCTGACTAAAGACTGAGTAAAAAATGAGGGGATGACAGCAGAACTATCTGAATTTCTTAGTGGTTTATTCATCCTAGGTTTCTTATTCTTTTATACCTGAAATTCCCCAAAAACCATGGTTAAACACTGTTAAAATATGAGCTTGTCAAATCGCCAGTGGCCAAGGCTGACTTGCAATTGGAATGGACGAACGAGTTGTTGATAGCTTAGGAGAGGGGAGATATGTTTTTTATAGATCGCTTGAACGACTTGCATGGCTATTCGAGCGACCAGACCTTGATTTCCCAATTTTCCCCTATGTAACTTCCAAAATCTAAGTAATGCCATAAGGGGTAACGTCAGCTTCCAAATCCAACTCTTCATAAATTGTTTATTCAACATATATATATATATATATATATATCCTATTCATAGATTCCCCCTATATACATACCCCTTTATCCTAATTCGAGAAGCAGTAAATTAGCAAAATGGGGGTTGGGGTTTTGGACCTCAATTCTCTATCTACATTTACACGCTCATTCCAACGGTTTACATCTTAAATAAAACATATATACATATATATAATTAATCTATCAATGGTTAATCCATATAAAAATCTTTTAATTCCCTTTATTTAATTCGACTATAATTTATTCCTCCCCATGTATAGTTCATATACATGATTTAAATAATTCAGCGGGTTGCGGTATTATAGAAAGTGCAGGATGGGTGCCTAAAACCTAACACCTTTCCATTATGTAACTTAGCCCCTAACCTTCTAACTATTGGTTTTGTAAGCATCAGTTTGTCTTTGATGTCACTCTCTCGAGGTGGCGACATGTTCTTTTGACTATTTTATGCAAAATAGGTTGGCAAATCCATCTCTTTACATTCACCCCACACCGACGGTCGAAGCACTCTTAGAGAAAGCGGGCGCGAGACATTCCCCCCCCCCCCCCCACCACCACCACCACACACACACACGGAAAGAGGAGAGAGAGATATCTGGATGGCCATAGGTAGCGGCATAGTAATGGAAGATTGAGGACTTGCAAATGTAGTTTGCATTTATTGCATTTGTAGTTTAGTTTTCCTTTCCAATCTTACTTATTATGATATGATTATTTATGGATTTTGGGTGGTCACTCGACACAATTGTTTGTGGTTTTCAGTTGGAGATTTTGTAGTTGGATTATTTTCACTCAAGTATCATTATACTTTGGAGTTTGAGATCTTTTTAGAGTTAGCATGGTGACGGATTTTATTTTTTGTGGATGTTTTACCTCCGTTGGATTATTGCAATTTATGTCTTGGGGAAAATGTTTAAAAATGTCTCATATTTATGTCACATGCTAAGAATGGTATTTAATTCTAATGCCTGACATAGGTCGGCAGCGGAGCCGGGCCAGCTTTAATGCTAAAATACGCGGGGTGTTACAGCCTTATCCAAGGCCTCATCCCAACCTTTTTTAAAAAGGCTTTGGGCAGATCCCCATTTTTTGTCAATAGAAAATACTTTGTCCAAACTTTATCAAAAGAAGCATTGCTAGTTTCTAACGCCAATGGAAGGTTTTGGGCAGACTTTTGGTTTGACTTTTCTAGGCTCTCCACACTATCCTTCAGTTGGGCGATCTCATCGCCATTGTCATTCAATACGACCTCACTTTCAGGCACCTTAACTATAGCATCATCAAAGGCCTTTTGGGCCCCAGTCAGGGCGATCCCTTGCTCACACACTTCTTTATTTTGGTCGTCACTTATATCTAACAAGTTAACGAAGTCCACAACAAAATGTCAGAAAAAGGAAAATATATGTTAATATAATTCACAAAACTATGAGTTAATAAAATTCAAATGGAAGGACTTCAGTATTTACAAAGGAAAGTTCTTGAGCGACATGCATGGCTAACCATTCAGAGGTTATGATGGAGACCTAAGACTAGTCGTTAGGGAGACAAGTTCCCCTTAAAATATCAAGAAACAAATGGGGAGGCCAATAAATGGATCCCTTAATAGGGGCTTTACCTTTTCCAAGGGTATCCACCAACTTGGAAGTCGATAATTGGATGACAAAGTCTTTATTCACCTTGTTCATTTTTTGTAGGGTTAACCTATGTCTTCTCAGGAGAGTTCCCCACAATAAATGGGTCAAAGGGACCCCAACCTCTTTTCTCTTTGTCGAACAATCAATGGGGTAGGTTAAAAAAAGTTCATCCCCCATCAAGTTAGGGATCTTTCATTTAGGATCCATTTTTTTCCTTAGAAGAAGTGAATATGGCGGCTGGGATGGAGTAAATATCAATGAACTCAAAGGAGCCCAAAGAATTAGTAGCAGAAAGTTATGGTTGACAAACCCCTCTGGTGTCTCTAGCTCCTTGCCTACTGGTTGGGCAACAAAATAAGTAGTTAACATGGTGTAGGAGAGAAAGAGTGTTGATTTAGGATGGGGTGGGTCTATAAGACTTTGTTTGAACGATCAAACTTTATTCAAAGCATGAAAGTTGATATCTTATATCTTAGGCTCTCAATTCTTTCAAGGAACTACACAACAAGAAAAAAAGTGTAACGAAAATACAGGGAATGTGAATATCAAAATAACATAGTAAGAAAATAATAATTTAAACAAAAAAGTTGAATATATAGCATTCCCACTTTGGGGATTTGGGGCCATTATAGGGCTCACCGACCTTTGGTATGAGGAGATGATCCTAATCCTTGACCACAAAGCCATGGGCCCAGTATTCCTTGTTGTAATCTAGAAAGTTGATGACCAAGGCCTTTTAATCCTTCCTTGTCCTCAAGAAATAAACATTCTCATAGCTCATTACCTACACGTAGTACTAGCAAATCTCTAAAATCCCTAAATGTGTCCCATAAAGTTCACTCTCATTCCTAAATATGATGAAAATCCTCCAATTTTTTAGTGAACATTAAGAAAGGATGACATTGAAGTATTCACATGACTCCATGAAAAGGTGATTTGGGGAAAATGTGACCCAAACCTCATCCACAATCTATGAGAAGATCCAATGGCGATTACCAACTTGTAGTACTCCATAAGTCCAGAGTCTAACTCAAAAGTCACCCATGAAGGTATGTGAAAACTCTTAAAGGCTTTGATGGTGATAACACTTTCTCAAACCTTTGACCTCCCAAAGGTACAACTGCCCATGGATAAGGAAAAAGGCTCCCCAGCTAACCTCGGACAGCAAGCAAAACACTACGTGGCATCAGAGACCTCGGTTGCACCCAAAGGAAAGGCACGGTACTGTAACAGACGTTACTCATGTGTTATATCCCCAAATAAGCTTAGTCGTCCCAACATACTCCCTCCATAAATCTTAGAGACCTCATTATCAGGGTCCCATTATAATTTTTGCCATCATCCGACCTTATACTGAGGGATAATGAACTCCTGAGGTCACCAAAACCTCACTCCTAGGATGTGGTGACACGTGGTACTTTAGGATCAGTTCCTAGTAACTCCACAATCTCTCTTGTCATTTTTAACCTCCGTTAGTGCTCCTACAAGATGCCTAATAAATCAGGTTGAAAGTAGAACACTATTGTACATACCACTACTACTCAATTCCCCATGCATTGAGTGTTCCCATTAGAACTAAATGCACCTAACAACCAATATACTCCACCTATAAATACTTTGCCTAACACTCCCCCTTCTCACTAACACCGATGAACCTCAGAGTTGTCAATGTTATGATATGATAACCCACTATTTCTCTCTCCAATAGTTCTCCTATAAATGAAAAGTTGTAAAAGGTGAAAAGGGATCGATCTCTAGCATACAATGATATTAAGAGCATCCAGCTATCGGACTCATATGAGTTCTAGCATTCCATATTTGTTTATACTCGATTCAATACTCCCGACCTACTGTCGAGAGCTTATACTTGCAACTTGGATCGGTTCCATTATTTGTATCAGTTATACATCTTTTAAGATCCCTAAAAAAGTACCTAAAAATCCTTAGATAACTCATTTAGTTACTTCCTTAGGTCCTCTGTATCGTTGACGAAGGTCACAAGACCTCAGAATCCCTAAACCAAAGCGCAAGGAGTCCCCTGAACCGTAATACCCAACTATATTCTAATAAACAGGAAGAACGCCATTGTATAGTGGACGTAGGACCATACCCTGATGTCCGAACCACTTTAAACATTTGTCTCACACTTGACACTTCTCTTCTCTTACTCGTATATGGTCCAGAGGGTAGCACCTGGTAGTCTAAAGTAACTTACGATTTTAACATTCATTAGTTTGGCATCGTTTATGGGAAATATGTAACACCCCGTATTTTTGTGCATTTAATATTTAATTAATTCGGGGATTTTAAATTACTTGTGTGTTGTAATTTTAATTGAATTAATTATGACAATATATTTATTTAAATATTAATCGGGGAGTGAATGGTTAATGTTTAGGAAAATTTATTTACTAAGTGAATAGTAATAATTTAATTGCGTCATTTCGAGTATTAATGACGAGGTATACACTTATCCCAGTCGGGAGTCGGTATAGACTAAAGGGGGTGTGAGATAAGAATTTTTATAAATTAATTCGGATGTCAATTCTGACTGCGCGGTTGAGTCCGGATGGGTCAAGATAGTCAGAAAAGAGTACCCGGTGTAGTAATTGGGTCTCGAGATATTTTTGGGCATAGCCGGGCCCACACGGGGTGAGTTGGGCCACTTTAATTAAGCCCATTAGGTGAAAAACGGGATTAAGGGTTTTTAACCTAATGGGGAGATTAGGAAATCAGCAGCCAACACAACTCTAAACCTAGGGTTTGAGAGGGGATTTGGGGGAAAGTAAATCAAGAACAAATTGGAGGTTTTTGGAGCCAAATTGAGGGACGGCAACAACGGATCAGACACTACAAAGACTTTGAGGCAAGTGGTTAACTGTTTTGATTCTTAAAGCATGATAATCAATTTATATTATAGTGATGTGGGTATGAAAATCCGTTTTTGGGTGTAAATGGGTACAAAATGGGGTTTTTGTTTTTGAAATACTTGAATGAGATTCAAAGTAAGATTTAGATGGGTGATTGAAATCTGAATGTGTATTATGATTTGAACGAGATATCCATAACATAAAAGAGTGGGAAATCGAATCTGGGATTTGGGATTTAAAACAGATAATTGAAATTTTTGGAGAAAGACCCATTCCGAAAATTTTGAGATAAGTTGAGAAATTTATATACTAGAATGTGTATATGATGTATATGATCAAGGTTAAATATATTTTGTTTTGGGATGACTCGATTAGAGGTTGGAATTCTGGTATAGAAACCTTGAAGTTCGTTAATGGTGGAAATCAGGGGAAAGGAGATCTGTCACGAAGGGGTCGATCGATCGATCGGGGGGCATCGATCGATCGACGATGGAAAATTCTGGGCAGTTCGGCCTTGGGTGAAGTATAAGGGGAAAGTTAATTAAATTTAACTCCCAAGAACTTATTTAGTGATAAATAAATATGAAACAATTATTCCTAACAATTATGGGAGAAAGTAATTGGGACTAGGATGAATTTATGTGGGGCATTTAACGGATGAATTTGAGAGATTTTATTCCAAAATAGTGAGGTACGGATCAAGTGAGTGAATCCGGGTATATTGGTAAAGTAACCCATGGTAGTGAATTAAGTTTGGAGATAAACTAAGTAATTTAGATTCGGGGTATAGACTCGGGAAATATTTAATTTCGGGCCAAGTGAATCGAGTCCGGGTATGTTATTAATTATAAGCAAATATAATTGGGAAAATTCTAGAAATAAAGGTGTGACACATTGTAGGCAAAAATGTGGGTATTATATTATGAGATGTAAATTGGACCAAGTGAGTGAGTCCGGGTATATTGGTTAAGTGATATCAAGGTGTTAAATTAATTATAGAGAGGAAGTAATTAGTTTGGAGTCGGAACATTGACTCGGAAATGTGGAGGTAAGGGCCAAGTGAGAGAGTCCGGGGATAATGGTTGGGTGACACCAAGTTATTAAATTAATAAGTGTATTAATTAATTTAATTAGAGTCGGTTTGTAGACTCGGGTAGGATTAAATTAATATGTGTGTTAATTAATTTAATTAGAGTCGGGCGATAGACTCGGGGAAGTATTAAATTAAAAGGTGTGTTAATTAATTTAAGGAGAGTCGGACCATAGACTCGGGGAAAGTATTATATTAATTAAAGTGTGAATTAATTATATTAGAGTCGGACCATAGACTCGGGAAGAGGAAAAGTTATTAAGTGAGAAAATTAATTACATTGAGTCGGGCCACAGACTCAGGAAATTACAGGCAGTGTATGGGATTTGGAGTACATGGTAAAGCCGGGGTTATTAATATATATATATAAACGGTGTAGTGATAGTATATATATATACGTGTATGTATTGTGTGTGATATTAAATTACAGGCAGTGTACGGGATTTTGAGTACACGGTAAAGCCGGGTTTATATTATATATATATACGGTGTCGTGATAGTATATATATATATATATATATGTGTATTTATTGTGCGTGATACTAAATATCAGTGATTAGATATTTATTAAAATTATATACTCTAATGCTATCAAGGGAGGTTGCGCGATGTAGGTTAATCCCCTAGCTTGAGGAGTAGGGCGAGTATATCCCCAGGTCATAGCGTCCGGTATATATGGGTGAGGGACTTATCTCACTTTCAAGAAAGGAATATGACCGCCTCCACTACGTTTATATTTTGGGCCAAGTTGGTAAGCGATTCCAACTTGGGGAACTAGGTTTTGTGAGCACACCTAGTGAGATAGCATTTTAGAGGGAATCATCCGGTGAGGGTATACTCGGAAGGATGGATATACGTATGATATATGTGTGGTTGTTAGTAAAGGTACGTATAATATGGTAGCAGATATTATATGTAGGAGATAATACAGTGTGTGATGTATTTACTTTATATAACTCGGGTTACAGTTATATGCTGTTAATTAATGAGAAATTAATTAAGTTAATCATTTGTGGGGATAATACAGTGTGTGATGTATTTACTTTATATAACTTGTGAGACGGTTATATGCTACTATTTAAGAGGAATTAATTAAGTTAATTGTGAAATAACTTATAATTCAAGGATCATTATACTCGGGTTAGAGTAGTATGGCAAGGGAAGGTTATACCAGGACTAGTTGGACGGGGTAGTACAACTAGGTGGGGTTAAGGAAATCGGTAGGTGTGCACAATAGTGGAGGGGTGAGAATGTCCACAAGGGAGTGCGACACTAACTTAAATATGAAGCGCATTCATGCATTTTAAATTACTGCAGTTAATTCACTTGCTAAATATTTTCAAAATGTTTTGGGTTCTAACCCTTGCTATAAAACTATTTTCAAAACCTTTTAGGTGTCCAGCCACAGGGACGCCAGGATTGATATTCTATTCCAGGGACACGGAGCTGCGGCATATGTGGATGCTAGCAGGAGTTTGGATTAGACGCATCATTCGTTCATTCCTAGAGTAGGAATCTTGTATCAGTCTCAGTTTGATTTAGGGATTGTAGCCCAGACTTCTCGGTACAGTTTTCAGGTGTTGTATATTGTATTTGGATTATTTCTTTGGTGGCCGGTGATTTATTCGGCATGTTGTGTAATTATGATTCAGTTTATTTTCATTCAGTTGTGTGAATGGTTTATATGTTATTTCCGCATGTACAGTTTTGGTTTAATTAAAAAGTTAAAATTGGCACCAGTTTTTGGAATACTAGGTGGTTAGTAAGTTTTTAAAAAGTTTTCGACAGTGATGCTAAGGATGATCCAACTGGGATTCCTGTTTTAATTTGGTATAGGACTGATCACCCGGTATTTTATTAGGCGGGGTGTCACAGATGGTATCAGAGCATCAGGTTCTAGTGTCCTTAGGATCTGTGCGGATTTTCACTCTTCGGCTTAGAAATCTTTGATATAGAGCCCTATCATAGGATTGTTGTATTCTCATACGTATGCACATATACGTTCTTCTGCGAAATTTATATTTGAAAGTGAACTCATACAATTCGATTCTCATTCCAAATGACGCCCAGGAGAGGGAGAGCAGCTAGGGCAGCATGGGGAGGTGAGACGAGGGAGGCTCGTCAGGAGTAAGAGTTACGGCAGCAACTGCCAAAGATAATTTTGGCAGCACAGGTAACCGAACTAAAGGCACGGGCGATTGAAACGATGGTAGTCGCAAACGACAAGGTACTTTCCACGGGATCCGCCACAAGTGTTAGTGGCATTGGATGTTCAGACTCACGCGGGGTCGTTGGGGTGCAAACACGAAAGAGAGGTTATTTTAGTGGGAACCCCCCAGAGTTGCGAGGAGGTTCAGGTGTAGTACTAGCGTGTCAAGGAAGAGAGGTATTCAGCGTCACCTACGCATGGGAGATTGCGATGGAGTGCGAAAATAAATGCTAACCACTTTTAAGTTAGTGGGAGCGGTGCTATAGTGGTGGGAGTCGACCACCACAGTTGAGAAAAGGGACACACTAATTACTGCAGAGTTTTGGGTGCTGTTCGACCGCAAGTATTTCCCTCAGCGGTCGAGACCGAAATGAGGAGAAAATTTTGTGAGGAGACGCAAAGGGAGACCGTTGAGTGGCCGATTGTGAGGAAGAATTCACTCGTTGGCAAAATTTTGTACCGGATGAGGTAGGCAAGGATAAGAGAAAGAAAGCAAAGTTTATGGATGGGTTAGTCTGGAGAATCAGACAACATTTAACTGGTAATTACACATTAGTAGATTATATTGATGTCATTAACGCAACACTCCGGCACTGTTGGGAATATCGTTTCCACGCGAAAGGAAGTGGGAGGGGAGTGGGGATTAGCCAGTCGGATGAGGCAGAAGGGAACACTACCAGTGGGGTATCCCAGCAGCAGACTGGGGGAGATCAGGGGCCGGATTTCCGGTAGGGAAATCATGCCAAACGATCTAGAACTGGAGGATATCGGCGGGATGGCTAGGAATTCCAACAAGGTTGGCATGGTAGGGATCAGTGACAGGGTGAACATGTTAGAAAGTGTTTCGTTTATGGGAAAAGCGAGACACATGAAGAGATATTGCCTTAAGCGAGGCAGGGGTCAACTATAGGACGAGGTCCTGGATGTACAGCCACTAAAGCAAGTCATTTGTGCATTCGGGCAGGGAGAAGATGCTCCAGAACTCGAGAATCAGCCGTTGCAGCTGGAGTATGGAAGTAATTATTTTACCCTAGGGGCGTGGGGTACATTGTTGAGTAACAAAGAGGATGTCACAGTATGAGACTTATTTTTCACTAGAATTCGCAGGTGAGTCGAACTTAGTGGGTGCGTTGGCGGTAGCAGCCATAGCATGTGGGTAAACCTTCCGTAGGGTAGCGGAGTTCCTTAGTATTCTTCATGGGAGAGTGGAGGCGTACACTGAGTGATTGGTCAAATTATGCGAGGAATGACTACTTTCGTGAATTATGGGAGTAGGGTTGATGATACTTTTTAAACATCGGCTGGATAGCGATGGAATTTAACTATTGTGGATAGTGGAGTTAGGGTAGGGTTGGTACTAGGTATCACCGGAGAGGGCGTATAGCCTATATATATGTGGATGTATATATGTTGTATTACGTGGTGTTATAGCACATAGTGAGGTTTTGTGTTCTCACATTTTATCCCGGTAAGTGGGAATGTTTAATGAAGTGAATCAGGGTGGTTGATTTGATTTTCGAGCAAAGAGAGATAGCTCGGGGATTATTTTGCGCAAGGACTAGTGGTAGTAAGGGCGCGGTATCATGTTGTCTTTGGTAGCATAAGGGTAAGCGTATATTCTTTTGTGTTGAGAGATAAGTATTTATGGGGAGATAGTTGGACGTAGCATGGGTTGAGTACCCGGGCAGTAATTATATATGTATATATATATATGTGTAATATGACTACAGGTTCGAAGTTATATTACGGGTTACGACTAGCATAATCGGGTAACTTTCGTGCGATAGAGTGCGGGGATAGGGTGTATGGGCACCCGGGGTAATTAAGGCAAAAATTTTGTGCGGTTAAGCACGGGTATGGGGTGTATGGGAGCCCTGGTAAAGTTAAATGCATACTTGTGTAATGTATGGTTAGAAGCGGATGGGATAGATATAGAGGGCTTGGAGGCACTTGACTAGTGAGTAGTATGTGAATACTGGAACACTAGGTTAATCTTAATTTCGAGGACGAAATTCCTTTGTAA
The DNA here is from genome assembly GCA_949130495.1 of Sambucus nigra. Lineage (NCBI taxonomy): Eukaryota > Viridiplantae > Streptophyta > Magnoliopsida > Dipsacales > Adoxaceae > Sambucus > Sambucus nigra. The sequence goes on along the minus strand of OX422208.1, from coordinate 372,166,388 downwards.
GGGGAGAAGTATGTAACACCCCGTATTTTTGTGCATTTAATATTTAATTAATTCGGGGATTTTAAATTACTTGTGTGTTGTAATTTTAATTGAATTAATTATGACAATATATTTATTTAAATATTAATCGGGGAGTGAATGGTTAATGTTTAGGAAAATTTATTTACTAAGTGAATAGTAATAATTTAATTACGTCATTTCGAGTATTAATGACGAGGTATACACTTATCCCAGTCGGGAGTCGGTATAGACTAAAGGGGGTGTGAGATAAGAATTTTTATAAATTAATTCGGATGTCGATTTTGACTGCGCGGTTGAGTCCGGATGGGTCGAGATAGTCAGAAAAGAGTACCCGGTGTAGTAATTGGGTCTCGGGATATTTTTGGGCATAGCCGGGCCCACACGGGGTGAGTTGGGCCACTTTAATTAAGCCCATTAGGTGAAAAACGGGATTTAGGATTTTTAACCTAATGGGGAGATTAGGAAATCAGCAGCCAATACAACTCTAAACCTAGGGTTTGAGAGGGGATTTGGGGGAAAGCAAATCAAGAACAAATTGGAGGTTTTTGGAGCCAAATTGAGGGACGGCAACAACGGATCAGACACTACAAAGACTTTGAGGCAAGTGGTTAACTGTTTTGATTCTTAAAGCATGATAATCAATTTATATTATAGTGATGTGGGTATGAAAATCCGTTTTTGGGTGTAAATGGGTACAAAATGGGGTTTTTGTTTTTGAAATACTTGAATGAGATTCAAAGTAAGATTTAGATGGGTGATTGAAATCTGAATGTGTATTATGATTTGAACGAGATATCCATAACATAAAAGAGTGGGAAATCGAATCTGGGATTTGGGATTTAAAACAGATAATTGAAATTTTTGGAGAAAGACCCATTCCGAAAATTTTGAGATAAGTTGAGAAATTTATATACTAGAATGTGTATATGATGTATATGATCAAGGTTAAATATATTTTGTTTTGGGATGACTCGATTAGAGGTTGGAATTCTGGTATAGAAACCTTGAAGTTCGTTAATGGTGGAAATCAGGGGAAAGGAGATCTGTCACGAAGGGGTCGATCGATCGATCGGGGGGCATCGATCGATCGACGATGGAAAATTCTGGGCAGTTCGGCCTTGGGTGAAGTATAAGGGGAAAGTTAATTAAATTTAACTCCCAAGAACTTATTTAGTGATAAATAAATATGAAACAATTATTCCTAACAATTATGGGAGAAAGTAATTGGGACTAGGATGAATTTATGTGGGGCATTTAACGGATGAATTTGAGAGATTTTATTCCAAAATAGTGAGGTACGGATCAAGTGAGTGAATCCGGGTATATTGGTAAAGTAACCCATGGTAGTGAATTAAGTTTGGAGATAAACTAAGTAATTTAGAGTCGGGGTATAGACTCGGGAAATATTTAATTTCGGGCCAAGTGAATCGAGTCCGGGTATGTTATTAATTATAAGCAAATATAATTGGGAAAATTCTAGAAATAAAGGTGTGACACATTGTAGGCAAAAATGTGGGTATTATATTATGAGATGTAAATTGGACCAAGTGAGTGAGTCCGGGTATATTGGTTAAGTGATATCAAGGTGTTAAATTAATTATAGAGAGGAAGTAATTAGTTTGGAGTCGGAACATTGACTCGGAAATGTGGAGGTAAGGGCCAAGTGAGAGAGTCCGGGGATAATGGTTGGGTGACACCAAGTTATTAAATTAATAAGTGTATTAATTAATTTAATTAGAGTCGGTTTGTAGACTCGGGTAGGATTAAATTAATATGTGTGTTAATTAATTTAATTAGAGTCGGGCGATAGACTCGGGGAAGTATTAAATTAAAAGGTGTGTTAATTAATTTAAGGAGAGTCGGACCATAGACTCGGGGAAAGTATTATATTAATTAAAGTGTGAATTAATTATATTAGAGTCGGACCATAGACTCGGGAAGAGGAAAAGCTATTAAGTGAGAAAATTAATTACATTGAGCCGGGCCACAGACTCAGGAAATTACAGGCAGTGTATGGGATTTGGAGTACATGGTAAAGCCGGGGTTATTAATATATATATATACGGTGTAGTTATAGTATATATATATATATACGTGTATGTATTGTGTGTGATATTAAATTACAGGCAGTGTACGGGATTTTGAGTACACGGTAAAGCCGGGTTTATATTATATATATATACGGTGTCGTGATAGTATATATATATGTGTGTATTTATTGTGCGTGATACTAAATATCAGTGATTAGATATTTATTAAAATTATATACTCTAATGCTATCAAGGGAGGTTGCACGATGTGGGTGAATCCCCTAGCTTGAGGAGTAGGGCGAGTATATCCCCAGGTCATAGCGTCCGGTATATATGGGTGAGGGACTTATCTCACTTTCAGGGAAGGAATATGACCGCCTCCACTACGTTTATATTTTGGGCCAAGTTGGTAAGCGATTCCAACTTGGGGAACTAGGTTTTGTGAGCACACCTAGTGAGATAGCATTTTAGAGGGAATCATCCGGTGAGGGTATACTCGGAATGATGGATATACGTATGATATATGTGTGGTTGTTAGTAAAGGTACGTATAATATGGTAGCAGATATTATATGTAGGAGATAATACAGTGTGTGATGTATTTACTTTATATAACTCGGGTTACAGTTATATGCTGTTAATTAATGAGAAATTAATTAAGTTAATCATTTGTGGGGATAATACAGTGTGTGTTGTATTTACTTTATATAACTTGTGAGACGGTTATATGCTACTATTTAAGAGGAATTAATTAAGTTAATTGTGAAATAACTTATAATTCAAGGATCATTATACTCGGGTTAGAGTAGTATGGCAAGGGAAGGTTATACCAAGACTAGTTGGACGGGGTAGTACAACTAGGTGGGGTTAAGGAAATCGGTAGGTGTGCATAATAGTGGAGGGGTGAGAATGTCCACAAGGGAGTGCGACACTAACTTAAATATGAAGCGCATTCATGCATTTTAAATTACTGCAGTTAATTCACTTGCTAAATATTTTCAAAATGTTTTGGTTCTAACCCTTGCTATAAAACTATTTTCAAAACCTTTTAGGTATCCAGCCACAGGGACGCCAGGATTGATATTCTATTCCAGGGACACGGAGCTGCGGCATATGTGGATGCTAGCAGGAGTTTGGATTAGACGCATCATTCGTTCATTCCTAGAGTAGGAATCTTGTATCAGTCTCAGTTTTATTTAGGGCTTGTAGCCCAGACTTCTCGGTACAGTTTTCAGGTGTTGTATATTGTATTTGGATTATTTCTTTGGTGGCCGATGATTTATTCGGCATGTTGTGTAATTATGATTCAGTTTATTTTCATTCAGTTGTGTGAATGGTTTATATGTTATTTCCGCATGTACAGTTTTGGTTTAATTAAAAAGTTAAAATTGGCACCAGTTTTTGGAATACTAGGTGGTTAGTAAGTTTTAAAAAAGTTTTCGACAGTGATGCTAAGGATGATCCAACTGGGATTCCTGTTTTAATTTGGTATAGGACTGATCACCCGGTATTTTATTAGGCGGGGTGTCACAAAAGATAGGCCCTTTTTTCTCATAAACTCATCTTTCTCTCTTCAAAGATGTCAACTAACATCATTATGGTTTACCTCCCCAAAAAAGCATAAGCTCAACAATAATAGTTCCTCCAAAAGGTTCAAGCATATAAATGTTAAGTGTGGACACTCTAGATCCACGTGATGATAAGAAAGAGAAAATAGGCAAGCATGTAGAAGCTATAATCATTATACGTATTGATTCTGAGGATCCAACCAAAGAAGTTCAAATTGGGGACAACTTTATCCCCTCCCTTAGTGAAGAACTTGTTCATTTATCATGGGAAAATAAGGATGTCTTCACCTTGAGCCACTCCGACATGATCAGGGTGGACCCCCAAGTCATGGTCCATCACCTAATCTTGGATTTAAATCAAAAGTCAGTCCGACAAAAGAAGTGGTTATTTATCCCAGAGAGGAATAATGTCATAGGATATGAAGTTAATAAGATCTTGGCCTCTAACTTTATAAGAGAAGCTAAGTACCCGAAATTGATCTCCAATGTGGTACTTGTTCCTAAAGTCAACAAAAATAGGAGAATGTGTGTAGATTTCACTTAGTTTAACAAGGCATTCCCTAAGGACTGTTATCCTCTACCTTGGATTGACATCCCGTTAGATTCTACAGCTGGTCACGAACTCCTATCCTTTATAGATAATTATTCTAGGTATAATCAAATCATGATGGCCCAGTCGATGAGGAAAATACCTCATTCATCACAGATAAATGTACCTATTGTTATAAAGTTATGAGTTTTAGACTAAAGAATGTAGGTGTCACTTATCAGAGGGTAGTAAACTCTATTTTCAAGGATCTCATTAGTATTACCATGGAGGTCTATCTCAAATATATGTTGATCAAAATCTTAGAGGATTTGAACTACATTTTTAACCTCAGAGAGATCGTTACTATCGTTCAAAGAAACCAAATAAGCCTCGATCCGAAGAAGTGTTCTTTGGGGTGGCCAGAGGCAAATTCCTTGGGTTTATGGTCACCAAACGAGGCATTGAAACCCATCTAGAGAAGATCCAAGCTCTATTAGATATGAAGTCCCCAAGAATAGTGAAGGAAGTCTAAAGTTTGACTGAAAGACTCACTACCCTCAATTAGTTTATCTATGCTTACATGTAACACCCCGTACTTTTTTAGGTATTTAAATTACACGAGTGCTTGTAATTTAATAATTTGAGAAATAAAGTGAATGGATTAAATATTAATTGGCAAGTATCGGATTAATATTTATGTGTACTATATTTACTTGTGGCGTAAGTAAATGAAGTTGTATTATTTTTATATCACGTCGTAAATGGGTAAAAGCGACGAGTTGATAATATCTTATTCGGAACACGCGTGTGGAGTCGTGTTGAGAATAAGAAACTCAATTTGTGATAAATGGATCGGATGGTGATTTTGAGTTCACGATTGATCCGTAATGGACCAAAATAGTCACAACTATGTATCTGGGGGTAGTGTTTGGGCTTCGGGGGGCTTTTCAGACTAGTCGGGAGTCGTAATTGGGACCATCAGTCATTTTATAATTGGGACAATACCCAATTTTGGGATTTAACAAGAGAGCATACCCATTACCCCTATTTTTTAACCTAAGAGAGAGAAAGAGAATAAAGAAAAGAAGAAGAAGAAGAAGAAGAAGAAGAAGAAGAAGAAGAAGAAGAAGAAGAAGAAGAAGAAGAAGAGAGAAAAGGAGGAAGAAATCAAGAAGGAATTTCGAATTTCTCTCACAAGGATGATCTACAATTTGAGGCAAGTATTTAACTTTCTTTGATATTATATGTGTGTTTTAATTCATATTATAGTTGGTGAAAAATATGAATTTTTGGCTTGGGATTCATGTGAAAAATGGGATTTTTGGAAATGATTTCATAGAAATTTAATGTGATAATAATTCTATATGAAATCTAAGTTTGAAACAAATTAAAAGATCTAACCTTGATGAGAAAATGAAGGATTTGAGAAATTTGGTGTTTAATTAAGAAAAGGGTAAAATTATTAATTAAGATGTTGAATCCCATAAATTAAATGATGTTTTGGATGAATCTTAAAGTGATGATGAGTAGAATCATGTTTAGGAATGATAGGAACCATACATTTTGGGTTAGATTGGTGTTAAAATTGAATTTAGGTGTTTAGAAGATGATGGATCTCAGATGAACTAGACATCTTCCCAGAATTGAATCGATTCACTCTAGTGTCGAATCGATTTGATTCACAAAATTGTAGATATTTTAGATACAATCGCGTGGGTGTTGACCTCGTATTTTTCTGATTCTTTTTTAATTAGTTATGATTTTTGTACGAAAGGGTACGTGAGACCGACATCTTTAGGAGGAAGTTAAACTCGGGTTATTTGGGGATGTTCGTATATAAGCGTAGGACTCGGTAGATTATTTAGAAAAATTATCCTTGGATTAGATGGGAATGAATTGGGGTATGGATTTAGGAGTGTTTTGGATGAACGACACTCGAAAATATATGTCAAAAAGATATGAACGGATTCTAATGGGAATTTTGGATGGATTTGTGACACGGGCTAGTGAGATAAGCTTTGTAATTAAAAATAAAATGTAATGATATATTTATATAAATAACTAGGTGAATATTTATGAAATTGAATTGGACTTATTTTTGGGATCGACGAGTTAGTGCTACGAGCGATATGCATGGTTAGCTAAATTTTTATATATATGGATATAGAGATAGTACATATGTGTATAAATATATATATGTGTGTATGATATATTTATGTGAAACTTACGTCTCTAGTTCTATCATGGGAGGTTGAGCGATGTGGGTGAATCCCCTGGCTAGTAAATGCAGGGAGAATATAGTCCCCAGATCATAGCGTCATGTTTATGATTGTGTGATTTATTCGTAGTGAGGTAATTATGGTTATGGTTATGACACACTGTCGAATGACTATAACAACCTCCAATACATTTTTTACTTATTTTATCAAGTTCGTGCGAGAGTCCGACCGCTGGTAACCAGGATGATGTGAGTATTCCCTGGATAATGATAGCATTATAGAGATCTGCATCCAGTTTTAACACCCTGCACACCCAGAGAGACACGCGACGTGCTATCATGATAAAACTAAACTAAATCCATCAAAAGCAAGTATAGAGCATCTAAATGTCCACAATTTTTCTATTTCCACAATAAAGATCACAATATTGTTTCTCTCAAATACAAAATTCTCCAACTAAAATTACACCACTGATTTATACATCAAAAAAAATCTTTCAATCCAAGCTCTAAAATAATTCTCCAAAATAACCTATAGCGTCACAATCCTCGCTAACCTGCCAACTAAAAGAAAATACGGGGAAGTACACAATATGACAGGAATAGATGCTCAAAAATAATTAGCACGATGAATAAATCACAACAATACGAACCGCATGTACAAACCAAATGCAACACTTAAGCATTATATTCATATAAATTTCTCAATAACACATCAATGAGTTACCAGGCCTCACCTCACCTCCCCTAGGCATCTCAAAGTCATATACCGATTTATGGAACTATTGGCGAGTGTCCATTCTCCGTGCCATATTAAAATCTCTTGACACGATGCTCAAATTACAACAAAATATATCTCAATGAATCAATATAATAGATTCCAATAATTTTTCTCAGGATTCCAATGAATATCACGAATCAACATGAGTACAATTGACACAGAAAACAAACGAAATACTCTCGAGAGAATTTAGGAGTATATTGTGTAAGTCCCGTACCTCAAAATAATCGCATGAATCATCATATTAAAATCAGCCTCAAAATCTGATGGCACCATCACGTTCCTCTCGCAAAAATAATCAAATTTTGTTCTAGACCCAACACGAGATAACCCCAAGTAGTCCTTTTTTAAAAACCCAGAAAAATCAGATCCAAAAATTATTCGAATCGCCAATTCGACTTCAAATTTGGATTCTAGATGAAAAATTGGGCCAGGTATATGATTGAGTTTTTCTCAAATCTCATTCGAATGCACTCAAAAATAAGATCTAATCATTCCAAATTGGCTCTTCTCATTCCACTCGTTTTTGCCTCTTTGGATTTCATTTTTGGCCTCTCTTTTTCATCACCATTTCCTTATAATCATCCATAATATTCCTTATATAGTCCATCTCTCAAACCCTATCTTGGAGCCTAAGCTAACCTATATTACAATATTGCCCTTTAATTCAAAATTGTCAACTTTACATATTTGAACCATTATAAAATGTCCAAAAATAATTTAAATTTAAATATTTTATTCAATTTCAAACCAAAATAAATTATTCTATTCCCAATTAATAAAATAATAATATTTCTAAAATTTTGTATAATATTCATAAATAACCCTCAAAATAACGGGGTATTACATACTTCCCCCCTTGAAAAGGAATTTCGTCCTCGAAATTCAACAAAACCTAACACTCAAAACCAAATGCTACTCGATTCTATTTCCCAAAATCACACACTAAAGTTCTCAAATAAATTCTAAACATCCTCGCCACGATGCCTAACACATCCTCAAAAATTCTCTATCTTCAAAGAAAACATATCTAACCAGTATGCTAGATCCAATACCCAAGACCCGAGAATTATTGTATACCTAAGCTCTGATACCATCTGTAACACCCCGCGCGCCCGGATAGACACGCGGCGTACTATATCGATAAAACTAAACTAAATCCATCAAAAGAAAGTATAGAGCATCTAAATGTCTACAATTGAAATACAACAAATCCATAATTTTTCTATTTTCACAATAAAGATCACAATACTGTTTCTCTCAAATACAAAATTTTCCAACTAAAATTACACCACTGATTTATACATCAAAAAAAATCTTCCAATCCATGCTCTAAAATAATTCTCCAAATAACTCATAGTGTCACAATCCTCGCTAACCTGCCATCTAAAAGAAAATACGGGGAAGTACACAATATGACAGGAATAGATGCTCAAAAATAATTAGCACAATGAATAAATCTTAACAATACGAACCGCATGTACAAATCAAATGAAACACTTAAGCATTATATCAATATTAATTTCTCAATAACACATCAATGAGTTACTAGGCCTCACCTCCCCTAGGCATCTCAAAGTCATATACCGGTTTGTGGGACTATTGAGGGGTTCCCATTCTCCATGCCATATAAAAATTTCATGACATCATGCTCAAATCATAACTTAATATATCTCAATGAATCAATATAATAGATTCCAATAATTTTTCTTAGGATTCCAATGAATATCACAAATCAACTTGAGTGCAATTGAAACAGAAAACAAACGGAATACTCTCAAGAGAATTTAGGAGTATATTGTGTAAGTCCCGTACCTCAAAATCATCGCATGAATCATCATATAAAAATCAGACTCAAAATCTGATGGGACCATCGCGTTCCTCTGGCAAAAATAATCAAATTATGTTCTAGCCCCAACATGAGATAACCCCCAATATTCCTATTTTAAAAACTCAGAAAAATCAGATCCAAAAATTATTCAAATCACCAATCTGACTTCAAATTTGAATTCTAGACGAAAAATTGTGCTAGGTATGTGTTTTGAGTTTTTCTCAAATCTCATTTGAATCCACTCAAAAAGAAGACCTAAACATTCCAAATTGGCTCTTCTGATTCCACTCGTTTTTGCCTCTTTGGATTTCGTTTTTGGCCTCTCTTTTTCATCTCCCTTTCCTTATAATCATTCATAATATTCCTTATATAGTCCCTCTCTCAAACCCTAGCTTAGAGCTTAAGCTAACCTATATTACTATATTACCCTTTAATTCAAAATTGTCAACTTTACATATTTAAACCATTATAAAATGTCCAAAAACAATTTAAATTTAAATATTTGATTCAATTTCAAACCAAAATAAATTAGTTTATCTCCAATTAATAAAATAATAATATTACTAAAATCTTGTAAAATATTCATAAATAACCCTCAAAATAACGGGGTATTTCGCCAGTGAGATATTACTTTGAGGGATGGCGATTATACTTATATAGTGCGTGATATATAAGTACGGATATACTTGATGTGATTAGTATATTGTATATGTATGTGTGTGAAAATATATATACGGACAAATTAGGGAATATAATGAGCAATAAATTATATACATTTGGGAGGGAAAAATAAACGGAGTACTAAGTGATATACGTATATATAGGAAGATGAAAATATATACGGGCTAAAGACACTAATGTGTGAATTACAATGAATAAGCTTAGGCGAAAGCTTAATATAAATTCCAAGTATATAATAATATACGCGGGGCCTACGGCGGCGTATAGGACTTAGATGATGGGTAATGTTAGTTAGGATGGGTAGCGTAACTAGGGTGTTTAAAATACATGCGTTAGGTGTGCACTATAGATGAGGGGTGAGAATTATGTCATGGGAGTGCAACACCAGTTTAAATATGTAAGATTGGATAACATATTTATTAATGTATTTTAAACACTTGCTAAATATTTTCAAAATGTCTTGGGCTCTAACCTGTGTGCAAAATATTTTCAAAACCTTTAGGTGTCCAGACACAGGGAGGCTTGGATGAACCATTCTTCTAGTCAGGTGATGTTGTATCAGTTGTGGATGCTTGCAGGGATTGATTAGTTGCTTATATCCTTGAGATCTAGATAGGAGGTATTCCGGAGTTATATTCGGGCACGTTGCCGAGTTGTTGGTATTTGTTTTAAAACCGTTGTTTTACTTTCAGTTATTCGGATTGATTGTAATATGATTTTTACCGAGAGTTATCGATAAATTTTATTTTATGCCGGTTGTGTGAGTTTATTAAAAGCATAGTTGATGTTATTAATGAAATTTTGTTTAAATGAATTACAAAGTTTAAAATTTGATACGAGGACTAATAGGTTATTAGTAATTAATTGGTTTTCGACAGTGATGCTAAGAATGAACCATATGAGATTCCAATTTATTTTAATAAAGTACTAATCACCCATGGTTGACATAGGCAGGGTGTCACAGATGGTATTAGAGCATCAGGTTCTAGTGTCTTTAGGATCTGTGCAGACTTACTGCATTTTTAGCGTTACTTTCTCTTTGATGTAGAGCCCTATGCTTAGGATTATCGATTCTAATTGCGAAATTTTGTTCTCCTACTATTATGTATTATTGTAGTGAATCTTATACGATTTCAGTTGGGTTTCTTATGCTGAACAGGGAAGGACGGCCAATGAAGCTCTTCCGGAGTCGCGAAGTATATAGGGGACGGTGACTGTAGCAGAGGTCGCCACTATTGTCGCTCAGGCAGTTGATGCTGCGATGATCACTAGTCCACAATAAATTTTCCCCAAGCACCGACACAAAAAATGATGGCATCAATTCAGTCTCACCCAGAGCAGTTAATATGGGAGAGAGTCAAAAGGGACTTTGAAGAGGGCCATCCGTCGGAGTTTTTAGGGAATACGAATGATGTGTTAGTTATCCAATGGAAAAAGGAAATCCAAAGGAATTGGTGTGTAGTGGAGTGAGGGACACTCAGAAACAAATTCAAGGAAAAAAATTAGCTCATGGGAGCAGTGTTATAATGGTGGGAGTCAGTGACCACCTATGAGAATGGAGATATTATTATAATCGAGTAATGTTGGGTGCGATTTTACCAAAAGTTCTTACATCTGTTGTTCAAATAGAGATGCGCATGGAGTTTCTGGAATTATCACGTGAGGACCGGTACAAGGTCAATTGTGAGAAAGAATTTACTCGTTTAGCGAACTTTGTACCCGATGAGTTAGGTACAAAGGAGAAAGGAATCCTTAGCTGGGATTGTGGACTCAAGAGTAGAAGTTTCCATCACTTACGGGTAATTCGTCTTGGATAACCTATGCAAATGGGGTCAATGTTGTACCTTTACAATGTTAATATTAATGCTTCCATGTGAAGGGAGCTAAGAGCATCGGAGAATATAGCCAGAGGAGCAAGACTGGATGTAACGGTGCTAGTGAGGCGCCACATGGGGGAATACCTAGTAGAAGACCCATCTAAATGATTCAGATTAATTGAATTCCTACTGAGTGAGGGTGGATTCAGTCGGGGCTATCAGGTCCAGTAGTGTGTTCCATAAGGCCAGCAAAGCCAAGGGAACAGGAAGGGTAGCCACTAGGACCAAGGCTACCAGGTTCGAGAAAAGGATAACCCTAACATGGACAGTGAAGCCAGAGACAGTTAAATTACATAGGGAGATATTTTATATGTGGCGAGACGGACCACATGCATTGAATTTGTCCACAATGAGTAAAGGGGCAAAATCATGGTGCCTATTAGGGGAAATAGTTAAAAACATTTTTTGGTTTAGTTTGGAAGAGAGTATTAGGTCCAGGAACCATTTGAACATCCAGTGATATTGGCAATTGAAAGAATGAGTTTTATCCTCGAGCGAATGGGGAAAATTTTGAGTGACACAAGTGAGTCATAGTATTTTGTTAGCACTAGATTCAAGTGTGAGACGATTTTAGTGGTAGTATTGTTAATACTACTAGTGTATATATTTACCGTTGAGTAGCGGGGATCTCCTTGGTTCCATGTATAGGGGAGCGTGTGTGGAAACTGAGATAATATGTTTTAATGAATTCACTCATTTTAGAGATATGGTATACGATTATAATGTTATTCTAGGTATGGACTCGTTAGCGATGGTGGGTTGTTATAGCAAGGCTATCAAGTTCGCTGCTCCAAGGCAGGATGTGTTGTTTTGCGATGTCTCACCTGAAAAAGGGTTGAGCTCGCATCTATATTATATCATAAAGGAGACTTCAAAGAGTATGGTTATCTCATTATATTTGATTTCGGTGCATAAAGACTTCACTAATGTGATACAGGGTATATCGGGCTTACCGTCGAGCAGAGATATTGAGCTCATTATTAATTTAGCGTTAAGGACTTAGTGATAGTGCGAAGGCAGTATTATGGAACTCCTTTAGAGATGTGGGAGTTCATGTTCAGACCTATACATTTAGGGACATGATTTTGGATGTCCTAGTTATATGATTTGGACTACGAAACTCGATGACCAATAATGCTAGGGGATAGTTCATTGAAGAAGTTCCTTGTTTGAGTTTCGTTGCGGGGAGTTCCATACATGAACTTAAAAAAAGTCGGGAGTAGAGAGACGTTATTGGATGTTAGGGCATCGGTTTTGAATGTTACTAGTTGTATGTGTGGGGAAAACATTTTGAGTTGAGAGCTATTATTCAATATAAGGCCAATGGAACCAGTAATGCCTTGTAAAAAGCACTGGAATTTTTTTCTTTATCACCACGAATTGATGGGTGGGATAATATCACGAGAAGAATTAAGTTTGAAAATTATGGGGTGATCGAGAATACCCATATGTCATAGCCACGCTGAGAATGCGAGGACCAATCCTGAGATATATACGTGACATGTGTGACGCTTGTAATGTTTGTGAATATATGCACGAATTTTAGGGTGTATGGGTGCCCTGGTTAGTTTGATTTTCAAAATCGTCCGAGATAAAGGGATGTGGTAATAAATATGTTGATTGTATTCTAGTGGGGCATTTGTAAATATATTTGGAATGGTATGATGGATTAAACTTCGTTTGAGAAAGAGGATAGTCCGAATATGTATATACAAGGATAACTATTACACCCGAGATGGGTTGAAAAGCTGTAAAAAGACATGTAAAAGATATCTCTTGGCCAGAGAAGACCCAACTATTGTGGGAAAGTAGAGCAGAGACTTACTTGTTCTGATGTTGAGGGAAGCTTGTGCGTAAGCAATATGTTAATTACTACAAAATGAAAAGGACCCCGAAAGTGCACAGTTTTGCAAAAGATGCACGGGAAATGGTTTTCGTATACCCCAAGAAATGGGAGTAAAATATACCACGTAATGTGAAATATTGAATATGGGTATCAGTGTTGAGTGAGACATAGTGAAGTTGTCTCGGGTGCACCACATGTAGATGGAAAAAGGTTGGTTCGAGACGATCAACCATAATTTTGTAACAGTGGCGATTCTAGTGATGGAATGGATAGGCCGACTGATAAATTTCATTGTTGGGTTACCAAAATCGCAAAAAGATTAAGATTTCCTTCGAGTTTGTGAAATGGATTTACCGGGAAAGAATAATTATTATTCTTTTGGGTGAGTTATAATATAGGATAGTGTGCCCAATATTTCTTTGTAAAAAGAGGAATGAACCAGCACAAGGTGTCGCGCAACATCATTGTGGATAAGGATGAGATCCTTAAGTCGCAACTCTAATAGGTATTATTAAGAGGCGATGGGGGCGAGGTTGTGTTTTGAGAAAGACATGTTACATGTAGGTCGATAATAAGGCGAGAGGTGATTAAGATGTTAGAGAATGCGAGGAATGCGTATTCTGAATTTTTGGTTAATGGGGAGGAGTAATTGTCATTGGGGGAGTTGCATCAAATAACTCATACCTATTAATCATGAAAAGGCAACTTTTTAGATTGTGGGGGAGGCCTTGTAGTTTTCCCTCTGGTTGATTATAGATGAGGGGATGACAAGATTTTAGGGTCGAACGTAATTCAGAATTCGTCGGCAAGGATTGAGTTAGTCAGAAACTGTTATGCGTGGTTTAAGAATGTCGTAAGAGTTATGTCCTGCGAATCGAAGTTTTTAGGACTAGCATGAGTGGTCTGGTGTTATCGTGGTTTCTCCCGATAAGGGAATTTTGTGCATTGGAAAATAAGGGAAGTTGGCACCTAGTGAGGTGGGGCCTTCCATCAGTATTGAGGCGAGAGAGCCAGCGATGTGTAGGCTCGTCTTATTGGGATATTTTTACAAAATCACAATGTGCTTGTGTACCATTGTTGAGGTGAGACCTTAAGAATGATGGGGTACATCAGAATAAAATAATTTGAACGGACTTGTCGCTAGATTTGGGAAATAGTGGGTAGGCCTTTAAACAGGTGGGTACCACTAGCGTGTATGTAGTAGGAGCACCGTGATGTTATCACTATTTGATTTTGGGTATTAGAGGATGTCATGGGGTTAAGGATCCTAAGTTTTTAGTACTAGGCATATCCGAATTTCGAGGAAAAAATTCCTTTGTAAGGGGGGAAGTATGTAACACCCCGTACTTTTGTGGGTATTTAAATTACACAAGTGCTTGTAATTTAATAATTTGAGAAATAAAGTGAGTGGATTAAATATTAATTGGCGAGTATCGGATTAATATTTATGTGTACTATATTTACTTATGGGGTAAGTAAATTGTTGGTACCTCGATTTGTCATCACGGGCCCAGGCGAGTAGCCCAATAGAAACGGCCCAAAGTCCAGGCTCCTCGCATTTCAACTGAATTCGATTATGACTTAGTCTACTCCTAAAATATCGTAAGGAGATATTCTAGGAGTAGAATATGGACGTGGGGGAGTCCAACACCCCCACTCCTGGAGAATAAACATGTATATAACAAACCCTAAGCCTGGAGCAAAAGCCATGCATTGTATTCTCTATAAAACACTCCCCGAAGTATATAGAAATAATACTGAGAGCACCACCGTGGACGTAGGCATTCTTGCTGAACCACGTACATATTGTGTTGTGTGAGTGTCATTTTTTATTCTCTATTCCCTTTGGTGATTGCACTTTCTCATTAATTTGTGTTGAATATAATTGTCACCACAATTGGCACCGTCTGTGGGAACGTTTTTCTTCCTTTGAGAAAGCCCTCATCAACAAAGAATTTGAAATGTCTGGTCACAATAGTAATGCCCCTCAATCAGGGGATATCCAAAAGCATCCTACTCCCCGGAGGATCAGATCTGAAGTTCAACGTTCGGATCAAAGGGCTCGCCCTGAGCAACTAGCCTCAGAGGAGAGCCAGGGACCAATGAGATCTACACAAATCTCCAGATTGATTGATGCCTATGAGGCAAGGCTCCAAGAGTAAAAAGAGTCTGCTCTCCTGTAAGAGGCTGAGAATGCTCGCCTTAAAAGGAAATTAGAAAGGATGGAGAAAGAACTCCATCGCAGCGCTAGGCGACGTCCATACCTCACTCCTAGCCCTCAGGCGAGCAAGTCTCGCAGCCGAGGAAGGAGCCCTAGATGTGGATCCCTAAAAAGTGAGAAACACGAGTCAGATGATAACTCGCTCGAGCAACGGCAAGCATCTCGCCTTTACAGGAGCCCAGCTCGAGGTGATGAGGACATACGAAATTTGGTCCGAAGGGAGATGGACTAGCACCCAGCACATCGGGGTTCCAGATCGACCAGAGAGCTTGCTTGCGAAGCTCTTAGTACCCAAATGAAATCTCCTTTCTCTAGGGAGATAGAAGAAGAAGAAGAAGAAGAAGAAGAAGAAGAAGAAGAAGAAGAATAAGAAGAAGAAGAAGAAGAAGAAGCCCCCAAAAATTTCACAATCCCGAGATTCAAGATCTATGGCAGAAAGACTGACCCTATCGATCACGTTAGGCAGTACAGGCAAGCAATGACTCTCTGGAGCCACAGAGATGCACTAATGTGTCGAATTTTCCCCTCAAGCCTCCATGATGTGGCCTAGAAATGGTTTGAGAGGCTCCCGTACAGGTCCATCAGGAGTTTTGAGTCCCTGGCCGAGCTATTCATGGCTCGCTTCATTACCAGCAGCTCCCATCCGAAAAGGAGGGATGCTTTGCTAACAATGAAGAAAACACCCTAGGAGAGCCTGCGAGACTATGCAAAGAGATACTGGGAGCTGCTCAACAAGGTCGAGGACTGCTCAGAGTAGGTAGCAGTAGCCTCTTTTAAGATTGTCCTACCCAGGTCTTACCTTTTTCACCAATCCCTGATGAAGAAGGAGGCCACAACCATAGATGACCTGATGGCTCACATCGAGAAATATGCCAAAGTGGAGGATATGACCCGCCTTAGTACAGGGGAAAATGGTCAAACTAAGCTCGCTGCTAAGGGCAACGGCAAGGTTAAAAACTAGAAGAAAGGAGGCAAGAATGGGGGCAAGAATGGCTCTAAGAATGAAGGCAAGAACGTTGCTTTGAAAGCATTTTAGGCAGTAAACACTGTCTTCAAAGAACCAATATATAAGATCCTAGCGAAGATCAAAGACGAGCCATTTGTTAAGTGTCCCGAAAAGATGGGAGGAGATACCTCAAAGAGAAATAACGCGTTGAGATGCACTTTTCACAAGGAGGGAGGGCATAAGACTGAGCATTGCAAGGCTCTTAAGTCTCACCTCGAAGAACTGGCCCAGACTATGCACATGAACGAGTTTGTGGAGAAAAAGGCAGAAAAAGTCGCTGCCAATGGAGAAATAAGACCCGATAACGTACTCGAAGACGATGTTGGCCATGAATTTGTAGTTATTCATGGGGCATCTGATATGAAGCAGATTCAAGGGAATTCAGCTCGGATGGAAGTGAAAAAGCTTACTGCAGTAATGCAAGCCTTTTAGATCGATCCAGCGAAGACACGATCAGGAAAAAGTCGACGAGTAGATGACGTCGACTATAGCAAACTTATCGTGTTCACAGATGAAGATCTGATAGGGGTAAGAACCCCACATCATGAGGCCTTGATCATTACGCTCAGGATAGCCAACTATGACATCGATAAGTTGCTCATCGATTAGGGAAGCTCATTCGAGGTAATGTATCTCGACCTATTTAGAAAATTAAAGTTAAGCATTGCCGACTTGAAGGAAGCCATTATCCCTCTAGTTAGCTTCGCTGGAAAAGTGACTATTCCATTGGGAAAGATCGTGCTACCGGTAAGGGTAGGAGGTTTCTCCAAGATAATCGAGTTTCTGGTGGTCGACATCGACTCGCCATATCAAGCTATCCTCGACAGGGGGTGGATATATGTAATGAAGGCAGTCCCTTCGACCTACCATCAAAAACTCAAGTACGTGACCGAGCGAGGAGTAATGGAGATTCATGGAGATCAGGCGATGGCAAAAAGGTACTTCATAGCAGCCATCCGCCTAAAACCAGAGAAGAAGGTAGAGAAGGCCAAAGAGAAGGCCGAAAAGCAAGAAGGTTTGATACCTTCAAAATAGCAGTTAAGGTATGGAAGACCCGAAGTGGAGGAGACCAGACTCCTCCCCTCTGAGCGGGTCGTTGAAAACCTGGAGGAGATAACAGCTAGTGGAAGCAATAAAGACAGGAGTTTCTTGATCGAAACTTCTCTTACAGATCAAGAGAAGAAAGAGTTGACGGTTCTACTGAGAAGAAACCTAGACGTTTTCGTGTGGGAACTATACGAGCTGCCTGGCATTGATCCCAGTGTGGTTTGTCATCGATTACATGTCGACCTCACTTTCAGGCCTATCACGTAAAAAGCACGGCGAACCGCGCCCGAGAAGGCTAAGGCTGTGGAAAAAGAAGTTGAAAAGTTATTGGATGCAGGATCCATACGGGAAGTTCAATTCCCTAAATGGATATCTAACCCAGTAGTAGTTCCAAAGAGCAGTGGGAAATAGAGAGTCTATATAGATTTCACTGACCTTAACAAATCATGCCCTAAGGAAAGTTTCCCTCTCCCGAAGATCGACCAATTGGTGGACGCCACAGCAGCTCATGAGACAATGAGTTTTCTGGACGCATATTCAGGATATCACCAGATTCCTCTATATGCCCCATACCAAGACAAGACCGCATTCATTACCACCATCGGTTTGTACTGCTATAAAGTTATGCCCTTTAGGATTAAGAATGCGAGAGCAACTTACCAGCGGCTGGTCACAAAAATGTTCAAAGACCAAATAGAATATACCATGGAAGTCTACATTGATGATATGCTCATCAAGAGCAAGCACAAAAAAGACCATCTCTGAGACCTATCAAGAACCTTCGAAATACTCATAAAGTACAGAATGAAACTCAACGCGAGCAAGTGTTCTTTCGATGTCCATTCAGGAAAGTTTCTCGGGTACTTGGTTAGTAAGGTAGGCATTGAGGCCAACCCAGACCAGATCGATGCAATTAATAGGGTACAGCCCCCTCGCACAATATGAGACGTACAGAAGCTCACAGGCATGCTCGTTGCTTTGAATCATTTCATCCCAAAGTCCTCTGAGAAGTGCAAGCCATTCATCCAGCTCTTAAAAGGAAATAAGATAGTAGAATGGAATCAAGATTGCTCGCAAGAATTGGAAGAGCTCAAGGCTTACCTTAGCGCACCGCCTCTGCACATTATACCTCAAGAAAATGATCCCTTGTACTTATACCTCGCCGTCTTCAGTAACATCTGCACTCGTGTGAAAAAAAGTAGGAGATCAACACCCAGTTTACTACGCAAGCAAGACCTTATTGGACGGCGAGAAGCGCTATCTACCACTAGAGAAGCTCACTTTTGCACTAGTGATAGCTTCGAGGAAGCTAAAGCACTACTTCGAAGCTCATACTATCATCATCCTCACATCACACCCCCTTAAAGTAGTCCTACGGAAAGAGGATCTATCTGGTAGACTATCCAGATGGTCAGTCGAGCTCGGATGATTTGATATCTAATTTTAACCCAGGAATGCAATCAAGGGGCAGGTCCTCACCGATTTCATTATAGAATTCATAGGCGAATAGCCATGCAGCCAGCTTCAACCCATGAAGCAAATTGAAGATCACCCATCAGTAGGAGTCTGGCGACTGTTTATTGATGGAGCCTCCAACTCAAAGGGGGCAGGAGTAGGCATTTTTCTCGTTACTCCAGAAGACACAATCCTCGAGCAAGGGATCAGGCTGGGATTTAAAGCTTTCAATAATGAGACAGAATACGAAGATCTGATAGCTGGCCTGAAGAAGGCACAGGCACTAAGGGCTAAATTGTTGCAGGTGTTCGATGACTCACAACTGGTCTCCAATCAGATAAGTGGGGACTTCAACGCAAGAGAAGAAAGAATGGCAGCCTACCTCACCTTAGCAAAGAAGTTAATCTCCATCTTTGAGGAAGTCAGTGTCCAATAGTTTCCCAGAGGACAGAATAGCTATGCCGATGCCCTGGAAGCCCTAAGTTCAACAATCGATTCTGACTTAAAGAGGACGATCCCTATCAACTTCCTCGCCCATTCGAGCATCAACCAGGGCGACGAGCTGCCAAGCATGGTACATATGCTCCAGATTGAGTCAGCACCCAGTTAGATGGACCCTTTGAGGGACTATTTGAAAGATGGTGCACTTCCAAACGATAAGAAGGCCGCTCATCAGATAAGAGTCAAAATTGCTCATTTTCACTTATCTCCGGAGGGCAAACTATACAAGAGATCATTCACCGGCCCTTACCTTCAATGTGTTCACCCGAAGGACATCGAGCAAGTTCTACACGAGCTTCACGAAGGAATCTATGGAAGCCATATTGGAGAGAGGTCACTAGCTTTCCGATCAGTAAAAGAAGGCTACTGGTGGACATATATGGAAAGAGATTTGGTAGTGTATGCTCGTAAATGCAAGAAATGTCAACTATATGCTCCTATGGTCCACCAACTTGCCAGCGACCTAAGATCGCTTACCAGCCCATGGCCTTTCACCCAGTGGGGGATGGACATCATAGGCCCTCTTCCTACCGCCGCCGGCAACCGCAAGTATTTATTGGTCGTAACAGATTACTTCACCAAATGGATCGAGGCAGAGCCACTGATAAATATCCGAGATACAGATATGATGAGGTTCATATGAAAGAATATAATTACCCATTTTGGAATTCCCAGAACCGTTATCACTGACAACGGAACATAGTTCGAGAGTGGCCCTTTCTAGAACTTCTACAGAGAATACGAGATCAGGCACTATTTCAGCTCGGTGGCCTACCCCCAGAGCAACGATCAAGCCAAAGCTTCCAACAAAACAGTGATCGATGGGTTGAAGAAACGACTAGAGCGAGCCAAAGGTGCATGGGTGAGTGAGTTGCCACATATTTTGTGGGCTTACCGCACTACCCCACGGCGAGCGACTGGGTAAATCCCATTCTCACTAACGTATGGAATAGAAGCAATCATCCCCTTGGAAGATGGCCTAACAACCATGAGAACCACCCTTGTCGACCAAGGCCAGAATGATGCAGCATTACTCGTTGAACTTAACTTAGCTGACGAACGCAGAGAACTAGCCTTAGTAAGGCTGGGGAGCTATCAGCAACAGCTCGCGAAACACTATAACAAGAAGGTCAATCCAAGGGCATTCCAGGTTGGGGACTACGTCCTAAGTAAGGTCCTTGGTAGCGCAGTAAAACCATCAGATGACAAGCTAGGTCCGAACTGGGAGGGACCATTCAAGGTGACAAGAGATGATCTATAAGGAGCCTATCACTTAGAAAGGCTGGAGGGCGGAGAGATACCCCGAGCTTGGAATGCTGCCAATCTGAAGAAATTCTATTTCTAGCTTTCCTTCATTTATCTTTTACTACCTTGATTGAATTGGAAACTCATTTCTTATTTTATTTTTTATTTTGGTGACAATTAATAAAAGATTATTTGGCAATGGCCTCTTATGATGTGTTAATTCTTTATTAGGAAATTTATAACTTGCACATCTTTTCCAAGCAATAGGCACCTTACTCGAAGCATAAAAGCAGGGTGTCACCCTCCTCAGGTTTTTGTTATGAAACGCGAATAACGTCCTAGCATTACCCCGGCAATATATGAAGCCCTATAGGGGACCCTTAGGCAATTAGATGAAAAATGAATTGGTCACCAAACTATGTTTGGTTCAAAAAACTTGATCGGATAGAACATCCAATACCAGGTGTGTCCTCACCATTGCCACACTTAGGCCTAAGGTAGTGTAACGACACAACCTAAAAGGTAAAGTGAGGCAGAATGGTATCCCAAAAAGTATACTGGACTGGGACGATACTCACTCAAAGAAATAACCCTACAAATCTAGTCAGCTACAAAGGGCCTAAGATACTCAAGTAGGAAATAAATGAAGTAAAAGATATAAAACACATGTTTAGTCGGAAAAATCGCCCAAAACATAAATATTACATTACTTCATTACATGTACAATGATTTACATCCGGTAAAATATTAATGAGGCTGAGGCCTCTAAACAAGGTAATCAGCCACTTGTGCTCTTCGGCCATCGTCCAAATGAGGAGCCTATTCCTCCTTGACCTCATTCGTATCAAGATATAACAGCTACGTGGGGATAGCATCGATAGGGAGACACTGGTCGTCCCTTTTAAAAGGATTAGGCTTCAAAGTTGAAGGAGAGATCTCGTGACGGTACCAGAGCACTGAGTTCCTTGGGACTTATAACTCCCTGAGGGCGCTCAACCATTCCCTAATAAAAAATAGTTCTTCAAACTCTGTCAGCCTCGTCGGAGAATTTACCCAACCTTGTTCATAACCATCAGCCCATACTCACTGAGGACCTTTCTTGAATAGGTGCCTCAGTCGTGTGACATCTCTTTAAAGCCCAGCAGCAATCACATATGCTCGACGAATATCTTCTCAAAGCTCGTTCGTCTCCCTAGCTGGACCCCTTATATTTATACCAGCTCGCGGACTAGCCGATGGGGTAGAACCTCACAAAGCTTGAGGGGAAGTGCTCGGTCCTGTGCCAGCTCACGGAATGGTCGATGAAGAGGAACCTCACAAAACTTGAGGTGCGACGCTCGGTGCATGCTCCCTGAGTCGCGACACCTCCTTCCTCAGAGTTTCATTTTCCTGTTGAAGAACTTCCCTGACTTGGTTGATTTCGAAGGCATCTAGAAGCTTGGCCCTCAAAGTATTTACTTCCTCTTGGACAGAGGCGCTAACTTCTTCCATCTTCTGAAGTCTATCCTTTAGTTTGGCGACGAGCTCAGATTGGTCCTTAAAGCTCTTATTTCTCGACCTGAGAGACACAAATCCTAACGAAGGCTTGACGAACTTGGATGCTCGCATTAGGACCAAGGGTCCTTCCCAGTTGAGAGGTGACGGGTATATATTCATCTACATCAATCAGCTATAAGCCATACAAAAAGTAAAAAGTAGAAGAATCAGTGCGCAGAAAAGAAAGTACTTTCATTTCATTCAAATAAAGTGGTCCAAGTACATCGGAAATTAAAAAAGAGTAGTACAAATAAAGCAAAAGATACAGAGGAAATCCTAAGAGCAGGCTAGCTAGCAACCTCAGTTTGTTCAAAGGTTACTGGTTACTTTCCCTTATTGACAGCGGTAGAGGCAGCTCCCTCAAATGGAACAACTGTTGTTCCCTAGGCAGGAGGAGCACCAACAGGAACAGTCTGGGAGGCAGGGACTACACCTTCAATGCCTGGGGCAGGCGCATCATCTACAACAGTCTTTGGGCATGGGTCATGCTCATCAAATAAGGGTGAGTCAATATCCACCCTGACAGCCAGAAGAGCCTTGTTACATCCCTTTTTGAAGTTCATACGGCTGATGTAGCCTATCTGAGCATCAGCATCCTCATATACAGCAGCCCAGTTGAAATTGTATGAACTTTCCTTAATGGTGGCTGCCTCGGACTCCATCTTCTTCAGCTTCTCTACCAGCACCTTGTTCTCCTCAACCACTGCCAGCTTGCTCGTGCAGACCAGGTCATAGGACTGCCTCAGCTCATTCATATCCTTTATCTCCGCCTCCTTCGCTCTATTGGCATCAACAAGGGAGAGATTGGAGGACTTCTGAGCTTCATTGCTAGCCCACAAGCTGGCCTCCAGCTCGGCATTCCTCCCCTGTATCTCAGTATTTCGTCTTTCCAGATCGGCCTTCGCTCTTACCAGCTCATCGCAAGTACGGTAGAGGATGGAAAAATCAGTCACAAATTACAAAGAAGAGAAACATTAAGCAGAATATTGCAAGAATGGAGAAACATCAAACTTAAAATTATAAACGTATAGGATAAAAGAAGACTTACTAAGGCTAGCCTCTGTCTCACCTCCAGAGCTAACTCGTCAGTCCCCATCACCTTCTAATGATCAGTAGGTAAAATTTATCTCTCGAGAAATGCAGGAGCCAATTGAGGAGAGAGGGCAACAGAGGCCCCCTCAAGCAAAGCGGACATAGGCACCAGAGCATGCCCGTCCTTTGTTCTCACCTTATCTCTCCTCTTCCCTCTACTTCTTCTCCCTCTCATCCCTCCTCTTGTTATGCACCTTCCTTCTTTCCTCCACCTTTTTCCTCTCTTCCTCTCTTTTTCTCTCTTTCTCTTTCAAAAGCTCCTCCTCCCTCCTCTTCTTCTCCTGCTCATGAGCAGCGGACTGAGAACCAGTGGCAACATCCCCACCGCCGAACTTTTGCTTCTTCGACCGCTGAGTAAGAAGCACATCATCATCGTCATCACGGATCAGATTCCTCCTGGGGGAACCATATGTTCCTTGCTGGAACTACTGGATGTACTTGAAGACTCCTGAGCCTCTTAAAACCTCTTTCGATCTAGAAGATCCTTCACTACTAGAGCTCGCCTCACTGGAACCACCTTCAGTACCTCCTCTATTATCACCTTCAGAGCTACTCTCTTCCTCGTCCAACTGAATGGGATCTGCAGCAGTTTCTTCAGTGATGTCCAACTCAGGGATGCTGTCTATAGGCCGTGTGATGAAACTAGACCCAATATTCTTATACTCCAGAAGAAAAGCGATTGACTGAGGATGTTCACTATCAGCCAAAGGTTCCCTGATGTTCCAAGCTTTGATCAACTCGGCAGCTCGAACCTCACTAAGAGTAGGTTCCAAATTTTTTATCCTCATTGAAAAGAAGAGAGAAGAATATCATAGAAATCATACATTAACCAGAAAATCAAAAAACAGAACAAAAATTATGCCTACCTATAAACTCCTCCCCATAAAAGGGGATCGTGAAACTGTCAGACCTCAACCCCTCAGTATGGGGAGGAATTTTCCAATTTCTAGCAAGAAAACCCTCTTGTCAGTAATCCTTGTGGGAATCAGGTAGATTAACTACCAATACCCTGTCAGGACTCCTGGCCTTGAGGTAAAGAAGACCAGAGCTTGTTCGTAAGAAAGAGTAGCAGAAGCATATTTCAGCAAGCCCTAGATTTGTGCCATAGAGTTGGTTTATTCTATGGACACCATTAACTATCTTCCAAACATTTGGCAAGCACTGTACAGGGACGATATTGAAGTAACCAAAGAAATGCAAGAACAAATTGCTTGGAGGGAAAGTGACGCCCCCTTGGGACAGCAACAGGACGTGAATCCAATGAGCGTCCCCTATCTCTCTGACATTCTTAGGGATAGAGGTGCACTCAATTTCTACCCAGTTTGGAATATTATAGAACTTCCTAAACTCAGGCACTGATCTATTGCCTATCTTCACCATTCATAAACCCTAATTATAAATTTGAAGAAAACTCAATAAAAAAACACAGAGAGAGAGAAAAGGGTACTTACGAGATGAAAGTTTGGCTTGGACGACGCAAGATCACAAGCCCAGACGACGAACAAGATTGAAAGCAAAGTAAATGAAGACCTGAAGAGGAGGGCGCAACAGCGAAATCTTAAAGAATATGAGAAAATATGAAGAAGCTTGAAACGACGGTATGGAAATGCTGCTCCAAGTGACCATTTAAACATTTCTAATCATATCGCACGAGACCCGAAGCAGGCTGCCACCAAAAACAAGTAGAGAACTTCAATCTTGGGAAGAGTTACACAATTTACAAGAGAGCCATTATGACAAATTATTTAAATTTATTGAGCCCAGATTGTGGCCCAATAACTTTAGGGGCAATTGTGGGTACCTCGATTTGTCATCACGGGCCCAGGCGAGTAGCCCAATAGAAACGGCCCAAAGTTTGTGCTACTCGCATTTCAACGGAATTAGATTATGACTTAGTCTACTCCTAAAATATCGTAAGGAGATATTCTAGGAGTAGAAGATGGACGTGGGGGAGTCCAACACCCCCACTCCCCGAGAACAAACATGTATATAACAAACCCTAAGCCTGGGGCAAAAGGCATGCATTGTATTCTCTGTAAAAACACTCCCCAGAGTATATAGAAATAATACTGAGAGCACCACCATGGACGTAGGCATTCTTGCTGAACCATGTACATACTGTGTTGTGTGATTGGCATTTTTTATTCTCTATTCCCTTTGGTGATTGCACTTTCTCATTAATTTGTGTTGAATATAATTGTCACCACATAAATAAAGTTGTGTTATTTCTATATCACGTTCTATGGGTAAAAATGACGAGTTGATAATATCTTATTTGGGACATGCGCATGGAGTCATGTTAGAAATAAGAAAGTGAATTTTTGATAAATGACTCGAATGGTGATTTTGAGTGCATGGTAGATTCGGAATGGGCCGAAATAGTCAAAATTAAGTACCTCGGGGTAGTGTTTGGATTCTAGGGGCTTTTTAGACTAATCGAGGCTTGCAATTGGGTACACGAGTCATTTTACAATTGAGTCAATACCCAATTTTAAGATTTAACAAGAGCGCATCCCCATTTCCGCTATTTATCTAACCTAAGAGAGAGAAGAAGAAGAAGAAGAAGAAGAAGAAGAAGAAGAAGAAGAAGAAGAAGAAGAAGAAGAAGAAGAAGAAATAATATGAGGAAGAAATGAAGAAGGAATTTTGAATTTCTCTCAACACAGGGATGATCTACAATTTGAGGCGGGTGTTTAACTTGATTTGATATTATATGTGTGTTTTAATTCATATTATAGTTGGTGAAAAAAATCAAACATTAACTGGTGAGTATCGAATTAATATGTATGCGTACTATATTTACTTGTGGGGTAAGTAAATGAAGTTGTGTTATTTTTATATCATGTTGTAAACAGGGTAAAAGTGAGGAGTTGATATTATCTTATTCGGGACACGTTTGCGGAGTCCTGTTGGGGATAAGAAAGTGATTTTTTTATAAGTGACTCGAATGGTGATTTTGAGTGCACGGTTGATCCGGAATGGGCTGAAATAGTCAAAATTAAGTACCTAGTTGTAGTGTTTGGGTTTCGGGAGCTTTTTAGACTAGTCACGATTCGCAATTGGGTACACGAGTCATTTTACAATTAGGCCAATACCCAATTTCGGGATTTAACAAGAGTACATCCCCATTTCCCCCATTTCTCTAACCTAAGAGAGAAAAAGAGAAGAAAGAAAAAAAGAAAGAAAGAAAGAAAGAAAGAAGAAGAAGAAGAAGAAGAAGAAGAAGAAGAAGAAGAAGAAGAAGAAGAAGAAGAAGAAGAAGAAGAAGAAGAAGAAGAGAGAAAATGACGAAGAAATGAAGAAGGAATTTTTTATTTCTCTCAATATAAGGATGATCTACAATTTGAGGCAAGTTCTTAACTTGCTTTGATATTACATGTATGTTTTAATTCATATCATAATTGGTAAAAAATATGAATTTTTGGGTTGGGATTCATGTGAAAATGGGAATTTTGAAAATGGTATCATAAAAATTTGATGTGATAAAAATTCTATATAAAATATGAGTCTGAAACAAATTAAAAGATGTAATCTTGATGAGAAAATGAAAGATTTGAGAAATTTGGTGTTCAATTGAGAAAAGGGTAAAAATCTTAATTATGATGTTGAATACCATGAATTAGATGATGTTTTGGATGAATCTTAAAGTGATGATGAGTATAATCTTGTTTGGGAATGATAGGAACTATAAATTCTGGGTTAGATTGGTGTTAAAATTAAATTTGGGTGTGAGACGATGATGAATCTCGGATGAACTATCTGACCAGAATCGAATCGATTCAGTCTAGTGGTGAACATTGTGTGGTCTCCTACCTCATATTTTTCTTTTTTTAATTAGTTATGATTTTTCTATGAAAAGGTGCGTGAGATCGACATCTTTTGGAGGAAGTAAAACTCGGGTTATTTTGGGATGTTCGTATAAGAGAGTAGGACTCGGTAAAGTATTTAGGAAAATTATTTACCCTTGGATTAGATGGGAATGAATCTGAGGTATGGATTTAGGAGTATTTAGGATGTACGACACTTGAATATATATGTCGAAAATATATGAACGAATTCGAATGGGAATTTTGGATGGACTTGTGATACGGGCTAGTCAGATAATCTTTGTAATTCAAAATAAAATGTAATGAGATATTTATATAAATAACTAGGTGAATACTTATGAAATTGAATTGGACTTATATTTGGGATGGACTGGTTAGTGCTAAGAGCGATATGCACTGTTAACCAGATTTTTATATATACGGGTATAGAGACGGTATATGTGTGTGTGTGTGTGTGTGTGTGTGTGTGTGTGTGTGTGTACATATATGTGTGTGTGTGTTTGTGTGTGTGTGTGTGTGTTTGTGTGTACGATATATTTATGTGAAACATACCCCTCTAGTGCTATCATGGGAGGTTGCGCGATGTGGGTGAATCCCCTGGCTAGTGAATGCAGGGAGAGTATAGTCCCGAGGTCATAGCGTCATGTTTATGAATGTGTGATTTATTTACAGTGAGGTAATTATGGGTATGGTTATGAGTCACCGTCAAAGGACTATGACAGCCTCCAATACGTTTGTGACTTGTTTTATCATGTCGGTGTAAGAGTCCGATCTCTGGTAACCAGGATGATGTGAGTATTCTCTGGATAATGATAACATTGTAAATATCCACATCCAGTGAGACATTACTTTGAGAGATGGCGATTATACTTATATAGTGCGTGATATATAAGTAGGGATATACTAAATGTGATTAGTATATTTATGTGTGTGTGTTTGTGTGTGTGTGTGTGTGTGTGTGTGTGTGTGTGTGTGTGTGTGTGTGTGTATGTGTGTGTTTATGTATATGTCTATGTGAAAACATATATACGGACGAATTAAGGAATATAATGAGCAATAAATTATATACATTCGGGAGGGGGAAAAATGGAGTACTAAGTGATATACATATATATAGAAAGATGATAATATGTACGGGCTAAAGACACTAATGTGTGAATAGTAAATATATAACTAGAGAAAGTTATTTGAAATAAATTGATCAATTATAAGTGAGAATTATAATGAATAAGCTAAACGAAAGCTTAATATAAATTCTAAGTATATAATAATATACGCGGGGCATAAGTAGGGCTGGCAGTTTTTGACACGATAACCCGTTTATGGTAATAACCCGAAATGACTCAGAATATGACACGATTAGCTTGTATAAATTTAAGATCACCCAAAACTTACACTCAAATAAAAATCAACATGACTCAAAAATGACACTACTAACCCGAATTTCCACCCCTAGGCATAAAGCGGCATATAGGACTTAGATGATGGGTGATGCTAGTTAGGATGGGTAGTGTAACTAGGTCATTTATAATACATGCGTTAGGTGTGCACTATAGATTAGGGGTGAGGAGAATCTCATGGGAGTGGGACACCAGTTTAAATATGGAAGATTGCATAACATATTTATTAATGTATTTTAAACACTTGCTAAATATTTTCAAAATGACTTGGGCTCTGACCCATATGCAAAATATTTTCAAAACCTTTAGGTGTCCAGACACAGGGATGCCTCGATGAACCATTCTTTTAGTCAGACGATGTTGTAGCAGTTGTGGATGCTTGCAGGGATTGATTAGTTGCTTCTATCCTTGAGATCCAGATATAAGGTATTTCAGAGTTATATTGGGGCATGTCGCCCAATTGTTGGTATTTGTTTTATTTTTATTATTTTTCTTTCAGTCGTTCATATTGATTGTAATATGATTTTTACCGAGAGTTTGCGGTTCATGTTATTTTATGCTAGTTGTGTGAGTTTATTAAATGCATAATTGGTGTTATTAATGAAATTTTGTTTAAGTGAATTAAAAAGTTTAAAATTTGACATGAGGCCTAATAGGCTATTAGTAATTAATTGGATTTCGATAGTGATGCTAAGAATGAACCATATGATATTCCTATTTGTTTTAATAAAGACTGATCACCCGTGGTTGAAATAGGCGAGGTACCACATTACTCTTCTTCAAAATTTTAAATAAGGCCTTTAAATGGACTGAAGAGGCTGAGGAATCTTTTCAGAACTCAAGATGTATATAGGGTATACTCTGCTATCCCGAACAATTTTGGGGTAAGACCTTTACCTATACCTAGCGGCCTCACGTACTACTATCATCTTTGCTATCATCCGAGAAGAACTTGGAGTGTAATACCCCGTCTAGTATGTTAAGCAAGCCATTCAGGCCGAGAGCAATTAATCAAGGATAAAGAAGTTGACTTTTAAACTCATCATCTAGGCCAAATAATTGAGGCCCTACTTACAGTCCTAATCCATAATGGTCATGACCGACCAACCACAACAACATGTCATTCAAAAGACTGACACCTCAGCAAGGTTTGTCAAGTGGTATGTAGATATGGGAGGGTTTGACATCAGGTATCAACCTAGTATTATCGTCAAAGGGTAGGAATTAGCTAATTTCATTATGAAATTTAGTAATTTAGAAGAATTTGAAAAAAACCCACTAGTTTTGGGGCTTAGGTCCCGACGGTACCCCAAGAGCCTAGGAATCTCTTGTTCTAGCAGCTAAAACTCACGGGTATTACACGTGGATGGATACTCAAATAACTCAGGTAGTTAGGCCAAAATTTACTTGGTAATGCTGAAAGAAGGTACTCTCTCTCTCTCTCTCGTGCGCGCTCTCTCTCTCTCTCCATCTCTTCACTTTAAATTCAAAGCCTCTAATAATGAAGTAGAGTACAAAGTTTTGGTGGCGATCTTGGTCCTTACCATTCATTTAAAATTTTAACTAGTGGAGGCTATCAGTGACTCTTAGTTGGTGGTCAATCAAATCACTGAGGTCTACGAGGCCAAAGGTGATAGGATGGAAGGGTACCCAACAATTGTACAGTGCCTCATCAAGAGTATACCCAATTTTTTTATCATAAGGGTCCTCGAACTGAGAACTTAGAGGTGAACCACCTTGCACGTGTAGCTTTAATAAATGAAATAGACTTAGAGGTCCTACTTATCACTCACACTACACAGGTTGATCAAGTATCAGACTAGACCACTCCCTTTAAAGCCTATATCATAAATACTGAGCCGCCTAAAGACAAGCTTCAGGCCAGAAAGGTGAAGTTCATGGCCTCCAAGTACTACCTGGAAAATAGAGAGTAATTGAAGAACGGATACTACTCAGGGCCTCAGAGATGCCTGAGCCCGTCAGAATCAAGTTACATCCTCAAATACCTCTATGAAGGAATATATGGTTCCTACACGGGCCTAAAGACCTTATCCATCAAGTTCCTAAGACAAGGATACTTCTGGACAATGTTGCGAAAGGAAGCCAAGTACTTGGTTCAGTGTTATGACAAGTGCCAAATATTTTCTTATGTTCCAATGCAGCCAATCAAGAAGATGGATCATATGTTAAGTCTATGTCCATTCGCTCAATGGGGTGTGTATTTGGAAGGACATCTGCCTCTAAACAAATGCCAAAATAAGTTATGGTTAGACGTTGAACCCTTAGCCACCATCATTGAAAATAAAACCACCAACTTTATCTATAATAACATCATCTTCAGGTTTGGTCTACTTAAGTCCATCATTTCAGACAATGACAATAAGTTTGAAAATCCACTATTCAGGGAGTTCTGCTTAGACTATGGCATTAAAAACACTATTTATCTCCATGCCATCCTTAGACCAGTGGCCAAGTTATAATTACTAACATAATAATCTTCCACATTTTGAATGAAAGACTAAAAAGGCACAGGGTTATGGGCCAAATAATTATTAAGCATCGTGTGGGCTTATAGGACCACAATAAGAGGTCCGATGAGGAAAAATCCATTATATTTAACCTTCGGAACTGAGGTTGTTCTCCCAACTGAGGTCTAAATACCCACATAAAGGGTATCTCAGTTTGAGTCAGGAGCTAATGAAAAAATCTTAAAGTTTTCCTTGGATGAATTAAAGGAGAAAATAAAAGATGCAGTAGTCAGGATGGTAGCCTACAAGAAAAAAATAACTTGTTACTTCAATAGAAAAGTCTGCCATAAGGAATTCAAGGTGGGGGGTCTGATATTAAGGAAGGTCACTATGGCAACCAGAAACCCCAATGAAGGGAAGATAGACCCAAGAGGTCATTTCCATACGTGGTAACCAAGATTGAAATTTATGGATGTTATTACCTAAATACTATCAAAGGATATGAACTCCCCCATTCCTGGAATATAAAATACCTCAAATAATATTACTAGTAATGTAATCAGTAATCAAGCAAAATGAAATGAAGCTTTATTTGTCGACAAAGTGTCCTGCATAAATGTTCTTTAAGAGTTTCAAAGATTTTAGTCTTGGCTCTGGAATTAAGCTAAGGACTTAGGGCCCACCATTAGAGTTGCAAGGATTTCAACCTTGGCTTAGGACTAACAGTCAAAGGTCTTAGGATCCAAAAAAGACTACAGTCCTCAGGTTTAAATAACCCAAAAGGTCTCCATACCCATAAAAGACTAAAAGAATTATTGAGATTTTCATCTGTAGTACCAAAATGCTAAGGTCTAAGGACCCATTAACAACCCATTTCCTTACATGTAAAACCTTGAATTTACCCTAAGTTGAACAGAAAGATGTAAGGATTTCATTTTTTTCTAAGTCTGGAGGTTGTAGACCCTTATAAGGAGTTCATAACTTCAAAAGGATCATAAGTTAAGAGGTCTTATAACCCTTTGTGGGACTTCAATTTTCATTTTTTGTAATACCGGATGTCTAAGACCAATACACGAACTTTAAAATTTCAAAAAATACTGAAGTTCAAGGTCTTATGATCCTTTGTAGGACTTCAAGTTTTATTTTTTCTATATTCGGAGGTCTCAACCCCTTACAAGGAATTCAAAATTTCAAAAAGCTCCTAAGTTCAGAGGTCTTATGACCCTCTGCGGGACTTTAAGTTTCATTTTTCTAAAAACCTCATAAGGAGTTAAAAAATTAAAAGCTCAAAAATTCAGAGGTCTTATGGCCATTTGTGGAACTTCAAGTTGTA
The DNA here is from genome assembly GCA_949130495.1 of Sambucus nigra. Lineage (NCBI taxonomy): Eukaryota > Viridiplantae > Streptophyta > Magnoliopsida > Dipsacales > Adoxaceae > Sambucus > Sambucus nigra. The sequence continues at coordinate 372,133,876 of OX422208.1, read as the reverse complement.
TCCCTTATAAATACATAAGTCTTAGGATCCTTATAAGGATTTTATAATTTAATATTTCCTAGTTCATAGGTCTTATAACCCTTTGCTGAACACTTATACCTTATGGTATGCTCGTTGTAATTTCCCAATCTTCAGTTTTCAATGAAAGTGACTTTTGAATGGGGAAGTGTTCTTTATTTCTTCACTTTATACTTTCTTTATGTTTTTTGCTTTGCTAAGGATTTTTATGCATTGCTTGAGATGTTTAAGCTTTGATCTGTATGTAGAATACCCATAGCCCCCCGAGATTCCTTGACAAAGTAAAATGATTAGGCGAGCAATTTTGTTAAAGTAGACGTGAGGTCCCTGATATCTCTACTTCATACTGGCATAGTTTTTCAAAGTCGAGAATTTGGTTTTATAATGGGGCGCTGTGCCTTTGAACCTTAACATTTTTGAATCCTATGATTTTGTGAGATTGGAAGCCCATAATTTTTATTCAGACACTTAGCCCACCAAATATTTTGGGCGTAAGTGTTAAGGAGTCAAACATGCAATGGGTCTTAAGACCATAGGCTTTAAAACTTGAACTTGAGCATTTGAAATATTAAGTCTTTATTGAATTTACCTTAAGTTGAACGGAAAGATGCCGGGATTTCATTTTTTCTAAGTCTGGATGTCTCACACCCTTACAACGATTTCAAATTTTAAAAAAACTCATAAGTTAGGAGGTCTTATAACCCTTTTTGGGACTTCAATTTTTAATTTTTGTAACACCAAATGTCTAAGACCATTACACGAACTTTAAAATTTCAAAAAACTTTAAAGTTCAAAGGTCTTATGATCCTTTGTGGGACTTTAAGTTTCATTTTTTCTATGTTTGGAGGTTTCAAACCCTTACAGGTAATTCAAAATTTCAAAAAGCTCCTAAGTTCAAAGGTCTTATGACCCTCTACGGAACTTCAAGTTCATTTTTTCTAAGACCCTTATATAAAGTTAAAAATTGAAAGATCCTAGATTCAGAGGTCTTATGGAATTTTGTTGAACTTTAGGTTGTATCCCTTATAAATCAAGAAGTCTTGGGAACCTTATAAGGATTTCAGATTTTAATATTTCCTGAGTTCATAGGTCTTATAACCCTTTGCTAGACTTCAAGTTTTACTTTTACTCAGTCCGGAGGTCTTAGGACCCTTATAAGGACTTTATATTTCAAATTCTCAAGTTCAAGTTTTAAAGCCTAAAGTATTAAGACCCATTACATATTAGACTCCTGCACATCTATGCCCAAAATATTTCGGGGCCTAAGTGTCTGAAAAAAAATTATGGGCTTCCAATCTCACAAAATCATAGGATTAAAAAATGTTAAGGTTCAAAGGCTCAATGCCCCACTATAAAAACCATATTCTCTACTTTAACAAACTACACCAGTATGAAGCAGAGATCTTAGGGACCTCACGTCTACTTAAACAAAATTACTCCCCTAATAATTTTACTTTATCAAGGAATCTCGAGGGGCTAGGGGTATTCTACATATAAATCAGACCTTAAATATCTCAAGCAATGCATAAAAATCCTTAGCAAAGCAAAAAGTGTAAAGAAAGTATAAAGTAAAAGAATAAAGAACAACACTTCCCCATTCAAAAATCACTTTCATTAAAAAATGAAGAATGGGAAGTTACAATGAGCAGGCCATTTTTAATTAATGGTTTAAATAAAAAATTACAAAAGAACCAATAAAGGCTTGAGAATTTGGGCTACATGGAAGATTCACTTTATAGCAGAAGTAGAGGTGTCTTCTTTAGGCTTCTCAGGGTTTATCTCATCATTTAATCTCTCCCCACCTAATCTAGGGGCCTTAGCATACAGGCCAAAAATGTATGCCTCAGAAAATAACCTATGAACCTTTGTCTTGCAATCATCAAACCCTGAGCTGTAATTATGGAATACTTCTTGAAGTTCTCAGACCCAAGATATATGTCCACATTCTTCCTAACAGTAGAGTGGATTTCCCCCTGAAGAGAGAAAGAAAGCAAGAAAACCCTACTATGTTCTTTCTAAAGCTTCTGGCCCTTAGAGGTCAGTTCCTCCTTCACGATAGTGAGCTCTCAAACTGAATGTTTCAAAAGTTCCAATTCACCATCGACATAAAAAAATTTATCATGTAAGTCATAGACCTCAGTATTTTGGCCCCGAATAGTCTCTATTAGCTCAAAAATATCAATCTTACCGAGAGCGTAAAGTTTATCTACCTCCTCCAAGGAGTATCTTACGAAAGCTATTAAGGAAACACTGTCACTCAGATTCTTTGCATCCAGAAGTTTATCTTGATCTAAAATAATGAGCTGAGACATAAAATCTTCATTCTCCTTCCTAAGGACGTCTACCTCTACCTTCAGATCATTAATGGTCCGATAAAATTTCATTCGAGTAAGGGTCCATCCCTCAACTATCCCAATAGCCCTATTCCGCCCTTTTCTACCAAAAAGGGTGCCAGCCGAAAGAGCCTCAGTCATATGCTAAGCTTATAATAAAATAAGGAGATGTAATAAAAAAAAAAGGAATAAAAGGTAAAAGAACTAAAAAAATAGAGTAACTTTGAAGTTACCTTCCCCAAGGTGGATCGGCTCATTAGCATTGACATTGGTCTCCCAGGTCCTCAGCTTGGCCACAACATGGGGCATATCATCTTAGTCCTTGAATGGAGGGCATCCACTAGGTAAACATAAGAGTCAGATCCTTAATTGAAGGAGGTCAAGAATACCTCTCGTCGATAGACAGTTCCACAGGATGGCTAAGGGTATCAGTACCCCTCTTTAGGTATCTCCCCTCTTTAGAAAAAGACCACCTTCTCTTTTACTTTAATTTTTGAGATCTGGGGATATAAGTCCCTCGGAATAGAAGAACATCCTTGGGCATCCCCTATAGGTCCCACCTTTCTCTAGTGGCACTTGCAATAGAGGCAGGGTTTTGATTGTAGATCCCTCTTCAACCTCTTTGGCCATCTTAACCGCAGGACATATAGTGTGTTAAGTTTCAACTTCTTAATAAAGGATCTCTTCCCCATGGTAGAAATGACTTCGATTGAGATATCCCTAGAAATTTACCTTATCGTATTTAGTTCTTCTCATTTATTTAATGTGGACATAATACATGAAAGAAGTTGTTCTTTATAACAATAGAGGTAAAGGAGAAAAATCAATAAAAATGACTTGGCGTGTCTCCTTCTTCATTAGAATCCAAAATAATGGTCCCGTCAACCATGAAAAAAAACTTAGCTCCATCTTGGGTTTGATCTTGTTCATTAGAGGCCTTCGATATATCAGATGCCAATTTAAGGATAATTTCCCACTTACGAAAGACCTCAATTAGGAGATCAGACCCTAGTACATCCCTGACCATGATCTTGGGGGAAGAAGGGCAGCCCTGAAATTACAAGCTTGGGCTCGAGTCCTAACCCATTATCGAAAAGTCTTTTTATTATGACAAATGTCTCAAAAGGGGTGGAGGACAATTTCAAGGTCATCTTTGTCTTTTACCTCTCCAGATCATATGGATTAACAACCACTACAAGAAAAGTAGGAGTATTAGCATGACTCCAATGAAGGTTAGATCAAAAGGTTAAATCAAAATCATCAAAGGGGATAAAGTTCCACCCAGAGTTGTGGTAGTACACCAAAAGATAGGGCAACCCGCTGGATCATCAAGACCAATGGTGGCCTAGGCACCACTTATAAAGAAATAACTTTTTCTCCAGTTCTTAGGGGCAATATGCCCATCCAGACCATAACATCCTTCGAAGAAATGTATTTCAACCCAGTATTTTTAGGCTTCATCTACTCTTGAATCCAGTTCAACTCGCAGAATTAGGCTACTGTCATGTCGCGCTGACCCCGCTAGCCTCTAAAGGATAAAATTATAGCCATCGGTGATCTCTAAGAATTAACCACTAGTTGATAAGGAGAAATTTGAATAGCTCTCAAGATCCTTAGCACTAGTAGAGGTAAGGTATATAACCCATATTGTAAGAAGCACTAATTAAAGCATACAAACTCAGAGATCAAGGAGTATGCCCTTTCATCAGTCTTAGAAACCCTCAAAGTAATGGATTCATGTATTTGGTAAATCCCTCTTATATTCGCCCTATCCTGATCAGTAATTCGAGAGGTGTAATAGGCCTCCCCAGTAAAGTTGAGGTTACTTACCACCAGATAGGTATCGGAAACAGACCTTACTTATAGGTCCTCTCCCGAAAGAAGGTTAGTCGTCCTGGAATACTCCCTCAAGCAAGCTTACAGACCTCAGGATTAAGGTCTCGTTATAATGTGCCCTCAACTGACCTCAGATTTAAGGATAATAACCTTCATAGGTCACCCAGACCTCAGTCCTAGGATGTGGTGACAAGTGGTACTTTAGGATCAGTTCTCAATAACTCCACAATCTATTCATCCCTTTAGAACCTCTGATAGCGCTCCTTTAAGATGTTTGGCAAAGCAAGTAAAAATCATAACACAATTCCACCCATCACCATTACTCAATTATGCATGCATTTAATGCTCCCATTAGTATGTATTGGACCTAACAACCAAGATACTCCATCTGTAAATACTTTTCCCAATATTCCACCTTCCTACTAACCTCGGCGAACCTCAGAGTTGTCAACGATATGATATGACACCCCACTCTTTCTGAGTTATCTTATAAATAATAGGTTATAGAAGTTGGAAAATTATCAATCTCTATCATCGAAAGAGATTAAGAGCATCGAACTATTAGACTCACAGGAGTTCTAGCATTTTACAAGCATTTATACTCCATTTCAACTCCCGACCTACTATCGAGAGCTTATATTTATCACTTGGACTAGTTTTATTATTCGTATCAGTTACACGTCTTGCAAGAGCCCTAAACTAGTATCTAGACGTCCTTAGAGAAGTCATTTACCTACTTCCAAAGGTTCTCCGTATCATTGAAAAAGGTCGTAAGACCTCAAAATCCCTTGGCTCTCATGGGGTCTCTTAGACTGTAATACTCATCTATATTCTAATAAGTAGGCACAAGACCTTTATATAGTGTATGTAGGACCATCTTTTAAGGTTCAAACCACTTTAAACCTTTATCTCGCACTTGACACTTTTCTCCTCTAACCCATCTGAGGTCTAGAGGGGAACATCTGAGGGTCTAAAGTCACTTATGATTTTAACACTCATCAGATGGTGTTTTCATTTAACACATACACCATTTTCACACCAGGTAGTAAAAGATGAAACAAAATGCAATAAACTTTTAAGAATATAAGGAAATTCTAAGGCAAAAGGAAGAATAAGACTTACACGCGTTGGAGTGGGAATACAAGCTCTTGGAGGAAGATGATATTTTGAGTAATTAACCAAATTAACTAAAGAGAGTGGGTTTGGTGGCTTAGAATAATTTAGAAGGCGAAATCTTATCATTAGGCTGAGATGGTCCTAAATGATGCTTCATCTTAGGGAACCCAAATGGCCAATATGCCCTTCAAATGATTGGCGTAAATGAAAATCGTGCCCTCAAGACTTAACAAGTGATTTTACTCTTCATTATCAAGAAAAATTAATCCATTCCCTCCAATAACATCACAATTGGACAATTAAGACTTCATGCGATCACATCAAGTATTCCTTTCAAAATCAAATCAAACCTTCATGGTCTTAACCAGTTATAGAGCTTGGGGGAAATTATGAGGGAAATAATATGACCGTGAGTGATAGGAGGGCACATATCCCATTAACTTGGTTAAAATATCTCACCCGTTAATGTAAGGATAGTTGGAGCTAGCCGGCCTACAAGAATCAAGGAAGAAAATATGGTCAATCAAGCTAGGATAAATATTGGGAAGGAATTTTGGTGAGCTGGGTTCAGCATCATCACAGGAGAACGAAATTTTGATTCTATTCCAATTTAATAAGCTCACAACCTATATTGGAAGTGACATCTTATTAATAGAACGACATATGCAATTCTAGTGTTTTATCTCAAACTTTGAGAACTTATCTAATGGTTTGAGAACTTATTTAATTGTTCAAAAGAGGATTGTGACTGATACATTCAGACCACCCATGAGATTCAAGTCTAAGGTTTGCCGACATTAGACTTGGGCAATCCCACATCATTTTTAAAGGGTACATAGATTCTTCATCTCGAGGCTTATGATGATTGGAATTCTTTCACAATTGCTGCTTTGATTGTTATGAATGAGATTTCAGAATAGATTAAATCAAATAATCTCCACAAGTGCCCTAATGGTTGTGTGAGTAGGTTTGAGATCATAATTCGGAGGAATCTGTGTCCAAGAAATATCTTGGATTGTTATACCCTTGATGGAATTATATGATTTTCTCATACCTATTAAACTCGACTAGTATATTATTTTATAATCCTGTAAAGTAACAAATAAGTTAAGAGTGTGAACAAAGGAATTGATTAGATGTTGCTTAAAATCAATTGGCGGAAAATTGATTTGACTAAGCGGGTAATGAGCATTTAACACGAGGAATGATATTATGTACCATAATCAACTTTGCAAACATGACCTCTTTATTCAAAGTGATTTAGGGATAATTAAGTTGGAGTTTAGTTCCGATTATTTAGTGGAATTAATCATGATTAAATAAAAAAATACGGGGTTATAATTTGGGATTTCCTACTATTTATTTGGAAGCCAATAAAGTTATATATCTTGGATCCGTAGTATAGTTCATTACCCAAGTAGTAGGCACAAAAATCTCTGGAATAATAGTTTAGCTAAAACCCATGACTTATACCTATTTATAATGGTGTAAGCCAGGGTTTTAGGGGTGAGATCCATTATGGAGGGTTATAGAGGGAGAGGAAAAATACTATTTATAATTTTGTGAAGGGTGGGAAGAGAGAAAGTGAATCCTCTCATATTTAACTAAGTTTTCATCTCCAAGAGTGCCCCCACACAAGGTTTATTTTGAGTGGATCACATACTAGATAATTCAAGATGTTTAGAGCATTCTATCAAGTTTTTTGGATACTTTTGTTGCGAAGCAAGATAATCATCTTCATCAACATATTTCTCCTCATAGGGATCACAAAAAGATCTGCATGGTATTGAATTCGAAACCCTAAGTTTGTTCTTCAAACATAGTTATTATTTTACTTTCCAATGCATTTTCGATTGAAGTTCTTGGGGGTATATTCTTTCCTATTTTAAATATTAATACTAATCGAAGACAATAACAACTACAATAATTGAGTCTCATATGACTCAATTATATTCTACTATAAATGTAACCCTGGGCCCCAATGGAAAGGGGATGTAATCATAAACATTTGAATCATAGTAATAGAAAAAGGAGAATCTCTCATGGACATAGGCACATTGTAAAACCACACAAATCATGTTTGTGTGTGTGCATGATTTATACTTTTTATTCGACTACAACTGTGTTGAATCATTACCACCAAGATTTTAACGCCTACATCTATGAACCTACAACTTCCATCAAAGGGCATGTCTTGGACGATTTCATTCTAGAGTTCTCCTGCAATATATGGGAATAAGAAATAAAGTCCAGTCTAGTCTTGGATATGTTCAACTTCAATTTGGGACATCAATCCATATATAATCTTGTTGATTATTGGTCCAATTGGAGGCTATACATTAATGAATCTTCTAATAAGTGAGGAACCAACATATGAATCGTTTCCATCACTCGAAACGGAGCCATTATCAAATAAGTTATTTAGTTGGGACCTAGCAGATCAAACAATGAAGAAACATATTTGGCGATGATATTTAACCTCAAGAAAGTGGCCATAATAGGGGTAAGAGATGTTATCGTCCACTATGACTCATGTCTAATCGCCAGCAGCCATCTCACTAGTGAGTATGAAGTTAGGGATCCCAAGATGTTATTCAATGGAGACAAATCAAGGATTCTACTTCAGGCCTTCAATTCGGTCTCAATTGAATAACTATTGAGGAAATGGAATGGTCATGTTGATGCCCTAGCTACCTTAGCCCCAATAATTGGTTTGGGACTAAAGAGTATCATTGAAGTGTAATATATTGACCGACCAAGCATGGAGGAACCAAAACTAAAGCTAGTAGCCATGGAGAGTGATCAAGACCTATAATACCTTGTATTTTTTTTGCAGTATTTAATTATAATAATTAATTATGTGTGCTTGATTTGATATGTGATGTCACTATTTATATTTATATATTATATATTATTTGTATTTAAAATTGTACTTAATATAATTAGAATTCCAGTACATAAAATAACATCAAATATAGATACACATCACATTATTTGATTAATCTTAAATAATTGGACAAGAACTAGATGTTGTAATTTATATTATTGGAAAGCCTTATGTAATAAGGTTCTAACACTTTTTGCAGAATGTAATTTTGAATTTTCTAAATAGAAATATGGCAATTTCAAAAAAGTGTTGCAAAGCGCTCCTACTGCCTTCAAATATTACTTTTCTAACTTCATTTCATGATAATTATCACTAATTAATATTAATATTCTACTATTAACGATTGAAACCTTAATTAGTATTTTAATCACAATAATTATATGGGTGTGATCATCTTGTTACAAGCAACTACTATTATAACTAATATAAGAATCATATTTAATTCTAAGATATTCAAATATTGAATTGAAATTCTAAGCTTATAAACATTAATATACATATTTCTCTTAAACTGACCATCCAAATCAGAAACAAATCAAGAAGATATGCATAACCAACCTTAAAATATTCAAATTATTTTTAGAATAATTTTTCACTAAGCACAAAGTTGAATTCCACTATTAACTACCTTGTTTCGCTCTTTTCAAATATATTTTTCTCAAACCCCTGTGTTGTATATGTGTGTTGTGAGTGCAGAAAATTTCAAAATAAAAAGATTCACGAAAGCAATCACAAAAGACAGAAAGTAAATAAAATCACACATAACAACGATGTATGTGGTTCGAAAACTTGCCTACATCCACGGACAGGTTACTTATTTTCTATTAAGTGTCTCTCAACGATTACAATTTTTTCGCCCCCTTGCCCCGGGTCAGGGAGTACAATTTATACATACGTTTGTTATAGAGTTTGAGTTGTTTAAGGAACTCCATCATTGTATGTGGGTTGGCCATGAGGTGCTTGAATATCTCGACCGAGATTCTTAGCACCTGATTTGACCATATCCACGAGCATTATTCTCTGACTAAACTGCTCATATAAGAATTAAGCCATGATTTGGGATAGACCAAGTAACTCAAGTTATCTTTGTTGGTTGCATTCATGGGCTTATAAAAAGTGAGCTCCCACAATTGCCCCTGAAATCTTTGGGCTAATAACCACAGAATAATAGATTTTAATTGCATATCGAAGGTTTAGGTCCTTGTCATGTAGTGAGAGTCCGTGATGGAATCATTGTAATAACAAGATTTGAAATAAGGGCACACTTGTTTTAAGGAGAGAATGAAGCGCCAAAATCTTCATAGAAAATCGAAACTCATCATTTGAGTGATTGCATTTGGTCGTTCTTACGCATAATTTGTTCCTAAGCTCTCATCTTGCTTCAAAAGTCAAAGTGTCTCTCTTTATGTGCTTTCTCAAAGCTTCGTTACCACCTGTAAGTTATAGTTTCAGCATCTTCTTTGGTTCTTCTTCTCTGTATTAACTAGTTACTATAGTTAGGGTTTCTTCTTGCTTGTTCAGCCATGGTGATGCTAGATGGTAAATCTGTAGAAGAATTTAGGCATAAGTATAATATTCTTGAGTGGGTAATTATTGACTATGCCCCCTTCCCCGTAATGTTCGCAGAGTGGACGGGGGGCACTGGATTCATACCCTATTGATAACTTAAATAGGCCTGACATTTCCCCCAAATGAGTTATTTTTTAGATTTTTTTTAGGTATTTCGACACTGTTCCTGCTCAGTGTGCCCCCAATGTATGGAAGATAGTAAACGGTATTCATAGGATAAATACTCTTTATGGAACAAGGTTGGGGGTCATCGAGATATGTTATTGCTATGTATTCTATAAAACTAAAGAGGGTTTATTGTATCTGAAAACTAGAAAAGCTGAGTGAGTTCCATAAAGACTATTAGGAAAGTGGATTCGTTGCAAGGGACTGGCATCCCCCCACTCTTTGAAGGGGAGAGACCACGCGATATTCCCATTTTAGACTATGGGGTGGTCGAAATAGGTCGCTTCCTCTTTTTTCCTTTCTATTAACTTCTTGTAGACTCCTCTCATTTTTATGGTTGATGTCCCTCTTTTTTGTTATCGCAGATCGTGCCAGGAACTAAGAACCTAGCATTACAAAGATCAATACTGAAGATCTCATGAAAGCCTAGTGCATAAAGGAGAGATTGGCAGAAGGTGAGAATCTTAGGTCAGCAGCCTTTCTCTTGGAATACAAGAACACGGGCACCAGCTTTATTGCTCGTTCAGTCGATTAGGTCCCAGTTTTGAGAGCTCCAGAGGTTGGTCCTTGTAAAGAGGAGAGCTCTAATGAAGACGAGGAAGAGAGCAATCAAGAGAGAAGAAGAGGAGCATAAGTTTGAAGAGAAATATAGGAAGAAGAAGATATGTCTCCGTTAGTCAAGAAGAGTAGGTTGAGGCTTCCTAACGACGATGATTACCATGCAATCCTGTCCAACAGGATCCCTACTTTGAAGATCTCTACAGAAAATTCTCACAAGGGCAGTGGTACTGGACCATCTAATAAAGGGAAAGAGCAAGAGAAGGAGAAACAAAATAAGAGAGAAGAATAAGAAAATAAGAGAGAGAGAGAGAGAGAGAGAGAGAGAGAGAGAGAGAGAGAGAGAGAGGGAGGGGGTGGGGGTGGGGGAACTAAGAGGTTAGACAAGTAGTCTACTGATGGGACCACCGTCCCTAGTCTCAAGGGAGCTAGTGTGGGCGACTCCCTTTTTTTAGCTCCAGACTTGTTGAAGAGGTTAGTGCTCATCACTGATCGCGAGAGGTCTTTGAGGTTGGGGCCATCTCAATTTTCCACAAAGACTGCACGGGGGATGGCTCTGGTAAGTCTCTCTTACTCATTTCTTCTCTCTGTTATTTCTCATTTCTATTTTGATTTCCTATTGTTCATTTTCTCTACAGATACTATCTAATTTCACTACCCTCTTGGATAATCATTATGACAGCTTCATGAGGCAAGAAGAGCTGAAGAAGGCCCTGGAGGCCGAGAAGGTAGCCTTTTTCCAATGCTCTCCAGTCATGGGAGCATGAAAAGAGCAAAATGTCTAAGGCTTATGATGTTTTGAGGGCTTCTCAGAAGGTGATTGTTGCTAAAAATTTCGAGTTAATGAAGGTCATAAAGAGCTGACTGGCAAGGTGGCCATACTAGAGGGATACCACTCTCAAGCTAAGGATGATAGCTACCGTGAAGGCTTCTACAAAGATTATGAGGATGTTCAATGCCAAATGGCTTATGCTTGTAAGGTCTCCTTTAAGAGGGGATGGGACCAGTCTTTGAAGGTTGCTGGAACACATGCAGGCTCTGAACTCTTCAGCATTCATTCTCCTGGTCGTGACCCTTATATTGAATATGAATAAGCAACCAAGCTACTAGAAACACTGAGATTGTTCCTATTATGGTTAGTGGGATTGCTGTTGTTGGCCAGGAATAACAGGTGGTCGATAAGGGGAAGACCAAAGTTGGGGAAGACCAGATGAATGACTAGGGCTCTTGCTGACTAGGAGTTCCTATTTTCCTTGTACAATTTTTAGTTTTTATTGGTCTATACCCTTATTTTGTAAACTTCATGTACTGGCCAGTGGCATTATTTTTTTTTCATATGATAATGAAATTTTGGTTCATGTGTTCCTCTATTTGTGTTTGTGCTAATGATTGCTTTTGGTTTTATATGTATTTTTTGTAGTCTATTGATTTAGATCGCTACATTTATCCCAATTCTCAACTGGTGAGAAATCTTGGACCTAGTATCAGCTTGCAAGCTCACAAAGCCTTTGTGAAAATCTACAAGTCACTAATAGCTAGGAAATAATTGTATAAAAACCAGTCTAAAATGATTGCAAAGCTGAAGAATGACCTCTAGGAGATAAAAAAGATAGGAGCTTCTGTTCAAGAGGAAGTTAATTCCTTGAGGGCTCAACTTCTGGCGAGGACTAAGGTTGACCAAGTGCCTACTGTCTGAAAATGATGCTCTGCGAAAGGAGGTGGCGAGCTTGAAATCTTTTATAGGAGTTCTAAAAGACAATGTCAAGAAGCTGAGATACTCCTTTAAGATAGGACCCAGAGAGGTATGGGGGAAGGTTATAATGCTGATAGGGCAGATGCTCCAGTAAAACTTAAGGAGGATGAAAGCATTACTTTTTCTCGAGGGCGGTTGAGTGCTCTTAAAGAGGCGAGAACCCCAAAGGAATCCAAGCTTTGGTATAAGTACAAGGTCGAATGTCCAGCTTATTGCCATAATCCTTTTTTGAGAGATGACGAATGTATCCACGCCGATTCTACTCCACCAACTATTAGATCAAGATCTCAATGAAGATGTCGAAGAATTTTCTCTGAAGCCAGATGATGGTCAGAGGGTAGCTTTAGCAGAATATCTTGCTCGACACCTTATCCCTTCTTAGGCTTTTGTGTATCTCTTTTTGGTTTTATGCTTGTAACTTTTTATTCTTAATAAAAAAAAATCTTATGTTTTGAGCGTGTGTTGACTAAACATATTTTGAGTTTTCATTATGTTGATTGACCGATCTTAGGCTTTGGGTGGGCTCATACTTAGTTTGAATCGTTTTGGGTTTTGGAAGCTGACTAAATGATATGTAGGTGTTGGAATTCTGCCTTTCATATGTTTGAACATTCTCCCAGTCCAATATGCCTAAGCAGTATCATTCCATTCACTTTACCTTTTAGGTCATGTCGTTACACTTCCTTAGGCCTAAGTGAGATAATGGCAAGAATGTACCTGGTTATTGGGCAATCCACTTGAGCAAGATTTTTTTACGACCAATAGATGTTGGCGACCAACCAAAGTTGGCTTTATTACCTAAGGATCCCCAGTAGGGCTTTGTTATTACTGGGGCAACTCATGAGCCCTCTTATGTTAACAACAAGGGTATGAGGGTAATTCCAAGTGTTAGTATTTCACTTGCTAACCCCCTTTATTAAACATTCATAGTATGTACATAGGAGATATCGTTGAAAAAGGTGCAAATTAATGAGATGAGTTAAGCAGTCAATGTAAACTCTGAGAATAAATAGTCCAATCCGGCCTTTATTTACTACATATTGTCTTATCAAGTAGTAATAACTACAAAATACTAAAAAAAATGCTAATTAAAAAGATAAAAAAGAAGATCTAAAAATAGAACTTCTTGAGATTGGTTGCGTTCCATGCTCTTGGTATCTCCCTGCCCTCTAGCGTTTTCAGATGATATGCTCCTTGAAGATCATCTCTGATCACTCTGAATGGTCCTTCCCAATTTGGTCCTAGTTTTACATATGATGGTTTTACGGCACTGTCGAGGACTTTTCGCATGATATAGTCTCCTATTGAAAACTTCCTTGGGTTGACCCTTTTGTTTTAGTTCTTACTAGTTATTATTGGTAGGAGGCCATCTTATTCAAGGCTAGTTCTCATCGCTCATTTATTAGGTCGAGCTCAATGCGTAAGGCTTCATCATTAAGGCCTTGGTCGACTAGTGTGGTTCTCATAGTAGGAAAACCTACTTTCAAAGGGATAACCACCTCCATGCCATAAGCGAGGGCATATAGTGTTTCCCCAGTTGGTTTCCTAGGCGTCGTACGATAAGCCCATAGAACATAAGGGAGTTCATCTACCTAAGTGCCCTTAGCATTTTCCAGTCATTTTTTTATCCCATCGATCATAGTTTCGTTGGAAGCCTCGGATTTCCCATTACTTTGGGGATACGCCACAAAACTGAAGTGGTGCTTAATCTCGTGCTCGTCGTAAAAAGCTTCAAATAAACCACTTTTTAATTGTGTGACGTTGTTGGTAATGATGGTTCTTAATATCCCAAAGCGAGTTATGATGTTTCTCCATATGAACCTAATCATGTCAGAGTCTCGAATGTTCGCCAATGGTTCCGCTTCAACCCATTTAGTGAAATAATCAGTGGTAACCAACGGGTACTTGTGACTTTCAGAAGAAGTAGGTAGTGGTCCCACGATGTATAATCCCCATTACGCTAAAAGTCATGGACTAGTAAGAGATTTTAGGTTGTTGGCTGGCTGGTGAACCATAGTCAAGTGCTTTAATCACTTTTCACATTTGCGAACATATGTGTCAGCGTCTTTCTGCATGTGTGGCCACCAATATCCTTCTTTAATCGCTCGAAAGGCTAGAGATCTTCCACGTGTATGACTCCCTCATATGCCTTCGTGATGTTTACGAAGTACTTGCTCAACATCTTGTGGGTGGATGCACTGGAGGTAGGGGCTATGAATGACTTCTTATAGAGTTTACCTTATGGGCTAAGGTAGAAGTGAGCAACCTTAACTTTGATTTAGTGTGCCGACCTCTTGTCGTTTGTCTGTATATCACTCCATAGATAATTGATGACGGGGTCTATCCAACTTAGGGCTTTATCTGTGAGGAGGACTTTCTCGACTATAACCGTATAATTAATACTAGGTTGTGCGAGGAACTCAATATGTTTTGTACTTTTCAGGTCAAAGTCGATTACTGAGCTTAGCGTTGCTAAGGCATCAGTGTGATCATTCTGTCCTTGCGAAAACTATTGAATCTCCACCTGATTAAAGTCTCTCATGAGTCCTCTGACTACATCGAGGTATGCTATCATTTAATCGTCATCGGCATTAAAATCTCCATTTACCTGTTTAAAGATCATATTAGAGTTAACAAATACGTTGAGGCATTGTTCCCTCAGTAGTTTGGCCTTTTACAAACCAATGATCAACGCTTCGTACTCAGCTTCATTATTGGAGGCTTCAAATCCCAACCTAATTCCCTATTCAATTATTGAATCTTCGGGGGTAACGAGAACAATCCCTACTCCTGTCCCTTGGAATTTGAGGCTCAATCCACATACAGTGTCCAGTCTTTGGATGTTGCATCATATGTGACCAATTTCTCTTCGTTCAGCTTATCTGTTGGCCGATCTCCTATGAACTCATCAATAAAATTTTCTAGGATATGTCCTTTGCTCATCGTTATGGGCTAAAAATGGATGTAAAATCTTTCGAGATCAATCGACCACTTGGAAAGATACCCAGATAGGTCATCTTTTCGTTGAACGACCTTGAGTGGGTAAGAGGTGATTATTGTTATGGAATAAGCTTCAAAATAGTGCTTTAACTTCCTCGAAGCGATCATTAGGGCATAGTCAAACTTTTCCAGAGGCAAGTGCCGTTGTTCAGCATCTAGTAGCGTCTTGCTGGCATAGTAAATAAGATGTTGTTCTCCCTCTTTTTCACAAGCTAAGGCGGTGCTCACAGCATGGTCTGATACTTCCAGGCAAAGGTACAGTTGTTCTATATCATCGGTAATTACCAACAATAAGGGCTTACTAAGGTAAGACTTAACCTATTCCAAATCTTGCGAGCAGTCTTCATTCCATACTAGGCCTTTGCCATTCTTTAAGAGCTGGAAGAATGGTTGGCAGCATTCTGAAGACTTAGAGATGAAGCGATTGAGCGCAGCGAGCATTCCAGTAAGCTTCTGAACATCTCTCAGTATCTGGGGAGGCTAGACATTAATGATAGCATTGATTTGGTCTGGATTGGCCTCAAATCCCCTTTTACTAACTAGGTAGCCTAAGAATTTTCCTGATTGGACCCCGAATGAACACTTACTCATGTTAAGATTCATTCGGTACTTCCTAAGGATTTCAAAGGTTGTTTTTAGGTCTGAGAGGTGATCAGACTTGTTCTTGCTTTTGACGAGCATGTCGTCGATGTACACATCCATCGTCTCTCCCATCTGTTTGGTAAACATCTTCATTACTAATCTTTGGTAAGTTGCCTCTGCGTTCTTGAAATGAAAGGACATGACCTTATAGCATTACAAACCAACTGAGGTTATAAAAGAGGTCTTATCCTGGTTGGGCCCGTATAGCAGGATCTGATGATATCCTGAGTAAGCGTTAAGGAAGCTCATACTTTCGTGAATCGCTATGGCGTCGACCAATTGATCTATTTTTGGGAGAGGGAATTTATCTTTAGGACATGCCCGATTGAGGTCGGTGAAATCGATGCATACCCTCCAACTGCCATTGCTTTTGGGCACTACCACTGGGTTAGATGGCCATACAAGAAACTGAATTTTCTTGATGGATCCTACATCTGATAACTTTGCTACCTCTTTCTCCATTGCCTTGGCTTTCTCGAGATATGTTCGATAAGCCTTTTGAGTAATGGGTTTGAAAGTAGGATCGGCATGTAAATGGTGGCATGCCAAGCTAAGGTCAATCCAAGTTAATTCGTAAGGCTCCCATGCAAAAAGATTTATTTTGCTTTTAATAAGTGAAACCAGCTCCCTTTTCTCCTGATCGGTTAGAGCAAATCGAATCAAAAACTTTATTTCTATCAACTTATCATCGATTACAACTTCTTCCAGGCTTTTGACGACCCTGTCTGTGAGGTGGACCCTGGTCTCTTCCACCCCTGGTCGATCACACTGTAGTTACTATTTGGAGAGAACGATCCCTTCCTGGGATTTTTTCTAGGCATCTTTGAGATCCTTTTTTTCTCTTTCTTCGGGTGAATGGCTACGCTAAAGCACATTCGAACTGAAGCCTGGTCACCACGGATCTTGACCACTCTACGATCTGTGATGCACTTTATCTTTTGATGATAAGTGGATGGTACGGCCTTCATGGCGTAAAGCCAACCTCTGCCCAAAATAGCATGATATGTGGACTCGATGTCCATAACCAAGAACTCTATTAACTTTAAGATGTTCCCTGCCCTGACTGGAAAGGTGATCTTCCACAATGGCATGGTAATCCTTCCTATAAAGCCAACCAGTGGAATAGTGACTTCTTTGAGGTCAACAATATTTAATTTTAGCTTTTGGAACAGGTCCAGATACATCATTTTGAATGAACTCCTCTGGTCCACCAGTAGCTAGTTGACATCCCAGTTAGCAATCTTGAGCATGATTACTAATGCATTATGATGTGGGATTCTTACCTCAAATAAATCATCTTCGGTGAACACGATATTCTTTGTGTAATCAACATCTTTTGGTCATCGACGTTTTCCAACTTGGGTCTTGGCTGGGTCGATCTGAAAATCTTCCATCATGGCAGTTACCTTCTTAAGTTCCATTCTAATGGTATTGCCCAAAATCTTTTTGAGGTCCGACGCCCTATGAATGACTGCAAACTCTTGTCCTGTGTCATCATCGAGGACATTGTCTGGATTCTGGTCACCATTGGTTGCAACCTTCTTTGTTTTCTTATTAATGTACTCGCTAAGGTTCCTTTCCTGAACTAGCTCTTCCAGGTTTGACTTCAGAGCTTTGTAAATTTTGGTTAGATGACCGCCCTCCTTGTGGAATGCACACCTTAGTGCGTTATTTCTCTTAGTTGGATCTCCGCTAACCTTCTTGGGCCATTTGACAAAGGGATCATCCTTGATCTTGCTGAGAATCTTATAATGGGTTCCTTAAAGACTGTGTTAACAGTGAATGTCTTAGAAGGGTCATTCTTACCTCCACCTTTAGAGTCATTCTCGCCCCGTTCTTGCTTCCCTTTTTCTGGGTGTCATGCTTCTTTGTCCCCTTATTTTCCTTTGCTCGACCACTATCTCCTCTATTAGTATGGACCACATCCTTAACCTTAGCGTATTTCTTAATACGATACATAAGATCATCGATGTTTATGGCTTCTTTCCTGGTGAGAGATTGGTGCATCAGGGGGAAGTGGTAGGCGAGTCGATTTTGAAGGATGCTACGGCAACTTGCTCTGAGCAGTCCTCGATCTTGTTAAATATCTCCCAGTATATCTTGGCATAATCTCTGAGGTTTTCCTGAGTCTTTTTCTTCATAGGCAATCCATCTGCTTAGGATGGGAGCCACTCGTTATGAATCGTGTCGTGAAAGCCTCTGCCAATGATGAAAAGATCTTGATCGACCTATTATGAGTCTCTCAAACCACTTCTATGATAAATCATGTAGGTTAGAAGGGAATATATTGCACATTAGTGTGTCATTATGGCTCCACAAGGTCATTGCATGTCGATATTGCTTAACATAATCTATGGGATTTGTTAACCCGTCATAGATCTTAAACCTGGGGACATCAAATTTCTTGGGGGGATTTTCGTGTTCAATTTCCCTTGAGAAAGGGGTCTTCATCTGAGAATTTATATCTTTTCTATCAAGCTCTTTGGTCGACCTGGCTCCTCAGTGCGCCGGATATAGGTCCATCTCCTTATGGACCAGAATCCTTAAATCCTCACTTGGTCGGTCATTATTCCTGTAACGCCTCTCTTGGTGGCCACACTCTCATCGTGCTCGCTCTGATCTGTCACGTTCAGTTCTTTCTTAGTCATGCCTAGGGCTCCTTCCTCGGCTGGGGGGATTTTCCCTCCGGACTATGAGTCCTGTCTCGCTTCCACCTTGTGTCTTTAGAGAGAGAGATCTCCATTCTTTCTAGTCACCTCTTGAGGTGAGCTCTTCTTATTAGCGGCACGTCACCTCTTCAGGATCTCAAAGTCGATCTTTATAGGCATCGACTAGCCTAGTAATCTAATGTGAACCTTCGGGGTCCATGGCTTTCTTCTGAGGGTTGCCTTTCCTGGCGAAACCTTGAGTTTGAATGTTGGCGAATTTCAGACTTAACCTTAGGAGGGACAGGCTTTTCCTGAACATCCACGAATTATGGAATGTTGCTATTGTGGTGAGACACGGATGGCTTTCTGGTATTGAATGCTTTCATAGGAACACACGTTGTTTTCCACAAACGGCGCCAATTGTGAGTGCAGAAAATTTCACAATAAAAAGATTCACGAAAGCAATCAAAAAAGACAGAAAGTAAATGAAATCACATGAAACAACAATGTATGTGGTTAGACAACTTGCCTACATCCACGAAGAGGTTACTTATTTTCTATTAAGTGTCTCTCAACGATTACAATTTTTTTGCTCCCTTTCCCCGAGTCAGGGAGCATAATTTATACTTATGTTTGTTACAGAGTTTAGGTTGTTTAAGGAACTCCACCATCGTATGTGAGTTGTCCATGAGGTGCTTGAATATCTCAACCGAGATTCTTGGAACCTTATTTGACCATATCCACGAGTATCCTTCTTTGGCTAAATTGCTCATGTAAAAATTAAGCCATGATTTGGGTCAGACCAAATAACTCAAGTTATCTTGGTTGGCTACTTTCATGGGCTTGTAAAAAGTGGGCTCCCACTTTTGTGATGAAGGAAAAGGTTGTATAAAACTTCTAAACAATGTAAAAAACATTGGCATGTGAAGTAGGTTAGGTGGTGGTGTGTGGTCGGTTGAATTGGACGTGTCCAATCAAAACATTTCAAATTGCAGCAGATTTGTCCAATGTTTGTAAATTAGTCATAACTCACTATTCCAACCTCAAATTCCCCCCCCCCCCCCCCCCCCCCTTTTATGGACATGCATAGATAACTTAAGGGTGTACAATTTTTATATTTTAAATTTCCAAATCCATAAATTTATTGTGGTTAAATTGGGCTAAAAAGGACATTAACAATTTTGCCAGAAATTTTAAACAACTAACTACCAAACCTCACGAATTATGCACTAACACCCCAGTTTACATCTTTCAACACAATTACGCATCCAAAACACAAGTAATTATGTATTTAACCACATAACTAATCATTTACTCTCAATATGTTATCATTAAACATAAGCTCAATTAGAATATAATGCAACCAACATATATATCATGTGAGAATATACTTTCCAAACATGATAAATAAAATGTTTTATACTCAATGCTAACCTTATAAATCATAATTTATACTTAATCATACAACTGACACAACTAATCATGTTTTGGGGCATCACAATTCTACCCCCTTAAGAAATTTCATCCCTGAAATTTAACACATAAGAAACTAACCAAATAGAATAGGATATTACTTCTTTATATTATCCTTTTCTTCCCATGTAGACTCCTAAATATAGTGACTCCTCATGTCATATGGAGTAATGGAAATGTTTTGTTGTGTAACACTTTCTCCTTTCGATCTAAAATAGCTATTGGTTCTTCCTTATATGTTAAGTCATCTTAAAGCTCTATAGGTTGTGAAATCAATCGGTGTAAAGGATCTGGTACATACTTACGCAACATCGATGTATGTAAAACTTGATGTATTTAAGACAATTTCAATGGTAATGACAACTTATAAGCTTTGACTCACACTCTTTTTACTATATAATAAGGTCCAATGTACCTAGGAATCAACTTTCCCTTCTTTTGATATCTCATAACTCCTTCCCATGTTTCAATTATTTCATTCTATTGTTTGCATAACTTTTATGTCTACTTTATGCCAGCTTTAAGTGATTATGAATAAGATTTATCTTCTCAGTAGTTTGTAGTATAATTTATTTTCCAACTAACTACTATTACCCTACTTCATTCGAACATACTATAATTCTGCACTATTCCCCATACAAAGGTTTATAAGGCACCAGCCCTAGAAAAGAAATATTGAATAATAAATTGATGATTTTATTCGAAGGAAAAATTTTAGGAATAAATATATAAGAGAAAATGGCACAAAAAGTAATTAAGGAGAAAAAGAATCCCCATGTTACATGGTTCGCGTGGATGCGCAATTAAGTCCTAATAGTCCTAGTAAGTATGTTGGTCAAGTTTGATGCAAAAATTCCAATGAATGATTATGACATGGTCATGTTTAATATAACGAAACTTTTGTCAACATGTGTCGCGGAGGAGGCGAACATGCGTGATTTTTGTAGGACGTTTTATTGGGGTTAAAAATAATTTGACCATATTTATGGGATGATAAAAACAGGCCTAAGAGTGCCATGGGGCCAAATGTCAAAAAAATGAATAAATAAATAAAATATTATTATTTTTTGTCAAAAAAATAAAATTGCTCAGAAAAATCTGAAAATTTTCAGATTGACTTGAAATTTAATTTTGAGCAACTTTTTCTTCTTCGACAACCTTGGAAAAAATCATTTATACCCAATTTAGACCATTTTTTTATTCGATCATACCTCCTTTTTTAGGGGTGTTGAGGTATGTGAGTTAAATCTTGTTTTAATTCTCAACCATCCATTGTGATACCACCTAGTCTAGCCTAACATATGACCAAAATAATTGTATTCTTGAACATTCATTGAATGAGAGAATTTTGGGTTAAACAAATGAATTAATGGAGTGGTTGGTGGCACACCATTAATCTCAATCATCCAATTTTGTTTTGATTCAACGGTCATGGTGACTCCCAAGCAACTATAAATAGGCCTTGAATTCTCTCATTGTAAACACACTCAAAATATCAAACACTAAGAAGAGTTAGAGAGTGAGAAAAAGAGTTCATTTGGAAGTTTGGAGCTTATCTTGGAGCTTATATTTTGGAGCTAGAGTTGGAGTTTTGGAGCATTTATTGGAGCTTGAAGAAGGAGTTCCTATAGTAAATATAGAGCTCTCATGGAGGATGCATTTGGTAACCCCTTAAGGCCACCTTTGAAGGTGGGGGTTGCTCCTCCTACACCACCATTTTGGAGTCTTAAGAGGTGGAAAAATCTTACTTTAATTGAGGTTTAGAGTTCGATAATTTTTAGAATGATATTTATATATATTAGACTTGATATATGTAGTATTTTAGCTAATTTATAACTTTATGTTGTTTAGTCATTATATCATCATTTGGTGTGTAGAAATGAGTTTTTAAGAAGTAATTTTAATGGGTTCAAAAGGAGGATAAATTTCAGAATATTATCCTTGAATATGTTATGAAATAAAATGTGTCAAAATGATGTTTCAAAGGTATATAAATGTAATTTCATGTTTAGAAAAATATTGGGCTAATATAGGCCATTTTTACGAAATAAAAATGGGACTTTCTTACCAAAATGATGAAATAGAAGAAGAATTTGGACTTTTACTTAAATGGGTGTTTTAAGATGCATAAACTCATAATAAGAAATATTAAGGGTTGATATGTAAATAATCAAAGTATAAAATGCTTACTTTTAAATTGATGCTTAAGTGTAATTAAAGAAAGTAAAGAAGGCCAAATGTGTTGATAGTGGCCAAATGGGTACTTAAAGTGTGTACAATTTATTTTGGAAATATAAATGGAAATAAAGTATTTTTATAAAATTTTGAATTTAGTACTGAAATTATGTTGGAAATATCAGAAATACACTTTGAGAAGTTATAAATTGATTTTTGGCGAAATTAGTATGTTTAAACTCATTTAAAAGGATAATATTTGTGTGAAACAAATAGTAGTGGTATTATCGTAAATACAGTGAATAGTGTGTTGTCAAGAAAATATTCGGCAATTAAATGTATTAATTAAGTTTGATTAAAGGAGATTAATGATATATTTTTGTTAAGTGAAAATAATGAGTTTCACTAAAATGATAAGTGTGAAATATGGGTAAAAATATAGTATTTGACAAGTGTTAAGTGGTTAAAAGTGTTTTAAGAATTGAGTTGGAAAGTTAGTAACTATTTTGGGAACAACACTTGTTAAATGGTTAAATGCGTGTTTGACAAGAAATGGGTAAATTAGTAAATTTACGTAAAGCGGAACATTTTTATGAAATAAAAATGTCAATGAATAGTTTGGAAGAAAAAGGAAAGAATTGATTTTTCAAGTAAGAATAAATGTGAACATTGAGAATAATGTTGAAACACATGATAAAGATAAGAAATGATACTTGCATGATGCCAAGAATTAAACAGGGCATGACGTCCCTAGTAATGAAAAACGCCAAAGCCTGTACAGATGAGCATATGGCGACTGGTGACCGATGGTGTAGAGCCCGTGAAATCCAAGAATAATGGCTAGACTCCAAGGCAAAGATTGATAATTCTTGTAATAAGAAATGAAGAATGAGAATATTCTTAAAATTAATGCGAATAAATCTTTGAGATTTGCAAAAGGTTGAAAAAGGAAAATAAACAAGTTTTCGTGAAACAATTAAATATTTTGTGTCATGTGGAGTATAAGTTTCTCAATAAAAATGAATATTTTCCAAACACGAGGTGTGCGTGTTATAAAGATTGTTTTAATGAGAATATTAAAATAATGACAAAGTAACTCTAACGTGAGTTAATAAACGTTGAATAAATGAATATTTTCAAGAAAAGAAAGGTTTTTCCTATAAATGATTAACCGTGTGCGTTAATGGGAAAGAATGTGATTTTAAAGAAAGATTATCAAAATGACTATTTTGGAAAAGAAAAAGAAGATGAACGGGGATAAATTATATTTTTGGAATAAAACGGTTTAATACATCGGAGCATGTATTTTCAAAAGTATATGTGTAGATATATACATATTTTCATGAGCCTATAGTGAGTGAGTATTCTTTTCTGCAGTTCGTTTCTATGTGGCATTTGTATAAATCCCACTAAGCCTTTCGCTCACTCCCTCCTCTTTGTTACGGCAAGTTGTAAGTGATTTCGTACTTTGAGAGCGTTATACAGGTAATATTTACTTCCATTAAAGTTAGTAGCTCTGTTTACTTGGCCTTGGGGGCACTTCCCTTGGGTCCCGCACGTAGTTTATTTTATATCGGAATCGCATGCTAAGCAAAGCATAATATTATTTAATAATAAAACTGTAATGGTAACATTATTTAGGTTGTTCATTGCACCCCACACTTGACACTCAGATCGGATCAGGGTCGATCCTATAATAACCCTTAAATTCGGTCCGGGGCGTCACACCATACCAATACTAGAATGATAGTAGTTATTATAGACAAACTCTATTAATGACAAGTGCTTATCTCAACTTCCTTTGAACTCTAATATACGAACTTGTAACATGTATTCCAATGTATGGATCGTTCTTTATAACTTCCCATTGGTCTTAGGTTGAAAGGTTGCATTTAAAATTTCAATTTAGTGCTCAAAGCTTGTTATAAACTGGCCAATATTGAGAAATAAACTGAGGATGTCGATAAAAAAAATATAAACATGTGAAACATGTAATCTAATTATCTGATCCATATAAATTTTGGCATATCTATTAATGGAGTAAGTAGTTTTGATAAGAAGAAAATGTGCAGATTTAGTTATTCTATCAATGACAACCCAAATAGTTACAAACATATATGATTATTTTGGTACATCTATAATGAAATATGTGATAACATGTTCTTATTTCCACTCAGGAAAAGGTAAGGAATGTATTAAACAACTTGGATTTCAATGCTTGGTTTTCACATGTTGTCAAACCAGAAATCTGGCAAAAAAAATCTGTAATGTCGTGTTTCATCCTTGGGAACAAAGAACATTGTTTAAAATCTCTATAAAGTTTAGTTATACCTAGATGCATAGCATAAAAAAGAACAATGGGCTTCCTATAAAACTATCTTTCTCAAATTATCCATATTAGGTACACATAAACGGTTATCATATATAACGGTGTCACATTACAGAAAAAAAATTCTTTAACTTTATCCTTTCGCATATTGTCTCTAATTTTCTCTAATTTTTTATCTCCTACCCGAATTTCCATATCAAGTCTATCAAGACAAGCCTAACATTTAAATGTGCTACTATCCCGTAAGAAACATTTAATTCCACCCATATCAATCCTAACTCTCTCAACAGGTCAACTCAAATGCAATTAATATAAGATACTCTACCTAGAGACTTCTACTCAAAGCATCAACAACAACATTAGCTTTACAAAGGTGGTGGTGTATCGTGTAATCATAAACTTTTATAAGTTCCATCCACCTCATTTCCCTTAAGTCCAAGTCTTTTTAAGTAAACAAGTACTTTAAACTTTAATGGTTAGTAAAAATTATAGAACTGACATCATATAAGCAATGCCTCCAAATCTTTAATGCAAAAACTACTAGCGCTAACTCAAGATTATGTGAAAGTACCTTTAACTATCGAGAACCATAAGTAATTACCTTTCCATACCGCATCAACACATAACCAATTCCTTGATATAAGGCATCATTATAAATAACTAAACATAATGTTCTTTTTAGAATAGTCAATACTGGAGTTGATGTCAACTTACACTTCAAATTTTTGAAACTTTTCTCATCATCCTCATTCCAAAGAAACATGTTCTCCCCTTTGGTAAGCCTTATCAAAGGTATTGCAATAGAAGAAAACCCCTTATAAATCTCTTGTGATAGAAAGCCAATCCTTAAAAACTATGTACCTCTGTCACACTAGTTAGCCTTTCCTAGGTCATTACCTATTACACCTTTTTGGGATCTACACAAATACCATCACTGGAAATAACATGACCCAAAAATACTACACTGCCTAGACATAATTAACCTTTACTAAATTTAGCATATAATTGCTTCTCTTGCAAGGTTTGTAAATACATAGATGGTGTTTATGTTCCTCCCTACTATAAGAATATATCAAATATAAACAATGATGACAATAATAAAAGAATACACATATGGATGAAATATTTGGTTCATCAAGTCCATGAATGCAACTGGTGCTTCAAATGATAATAATCAATACATATTCTCATGGTTCCATCTTTCTTCTTCACAAACAATACCGAAGCTCCCCATTGTGATACATTACATCGTATAAAATCATAGTCTAATAATGTTTCAATTATACTTTCAACTCTTTTAATTCTGCAGGTGCCATATGGTATAGTGCAATATATGTAGGTGTGATGATAAAGGTACCCTAAAAATGTCTTCCTAGCACCCAAGTACCTATTTTAAAACATATTGTATAACGTTTTTTATGCATTATGTGATGGCAGGATGACCCTTTTGGGGTGCTTTTATTAGCACCCTATATATAGGTTTCATGCCCAGCACTAACTCAACCACAAATTCCACCGCATGGTCTGATACTAAAAATGGAAGTTCCTTTGCAAAGACATATACAAGCTCATTAACCACCAGTATATCAGATAATTTTTCCACCTCTTTACGTGTGTCAACCACATGAGTAAGATAACCCTGACATCCTTTCCTTAATAGTTTATATGATTCAACAACAAAAATAAAAATTATTTGAGTAGCATTTCAGTCCCACATAAATTTAAATTCAGGTTCACCCGGTAGCCAAAACAATATCTCCTTCTTAAATCAATATATAATTAGATGATAGGATTCCAACCAATTCATACCCAGTATCAAATCAAAGTCATACATTTCATGAGTTAATAAGTCAACCAACAACTTCCTTTCACCCACCTGTACCATGCACTCCCTATACACCTTATTAATTAAAACCACTTCTCTAACTGAAGTAAGAATAGATAAATCAAAATCTAACAATGATAATGGTTTATTAAGATGTTACTCATGATATAAAGAAATGAAATAAAGTGTAGATCCTGGATGTATCAACACATGATCATTTTTCTCACATATAGGAAGTGTATATGTCACCATAATAGGTGTCAATTGTACATGTTATCGTGTCAGTGAAAAAACTATGCCTTGACCTTGGCTTTGAGATCTACCTTCTTTACCTCCCGTGTGTACATTACCAATAGAACTCCTACCTTCTGCAATCACACTATCAATTGATGTTTTATTTCCATTATCGGACAATCCTTCCACATGTGTCCCAGTTTATGACAGTGAAAATATGAAGATGTCATTTCTGCTATTGTGTACTCCCATGACATATGCCATTTACCACCACATCTATAATTAAAAATGGGCCTCGGTCTAAACACAAATAAATTTTCTGACTGACTTATCCTAGTCCTTCCACCTCGAGTTTGAAATGTTCCATTCACACCTCTTGATTTTTTTATATCATTTTTCGTTAGATCCTCCTTGTACTACATTATAAATTGAGGTTACCGTCTACCATCCATGTGCCTGTGTATTAGCTTGCCTAGCTTTTTTTTAATTCTCTACTTACATTTCTTTCATTGAATTTTCTAACACCATAGCTCTATCCACCAAGTGCACATGATCAAGAATCTTATTATTAGCAACCATTGATCTCAGTTTTACATCCAATCTAGTTTGAAGTCGGGTACACTTACTTTCCTTTGTCCTCACCAAATAAGATACAAATTAAGATAAATATTTGAATAAAAATCCATACTTTGTCACTGTTATTATTCCCTTTTGTTGGCATGATAAATTCTTGTTCCTTCTCCTGCTGGTACATCCTTGGAAAATATGTTTCATAAAATACATTCATAAATTTCTCCCAAGTAATGAGCGGAGGAATTACTGGCACCACTCCCCCAACTGTAGTAAGTAACATCTTTATAGCATCCCACCATAACTTCACATCTTCCTCTAACCTCAACGTTTCCAACAAAACATTTTAGTTAACTCGAACTTCCATCATTTGAAATATTGATTTCATGTTTCAAATTCACCCTTTTACAACAAATGTTTTGGTAGACCCTGTAAAAGTTGGAGTATTTAACTTCATGAATCTCTCATGTAGTTTATCATTTTCTCCACCTTGTGCTCCACCCCTTTGTTGTTCCACTAGTTGTTCCATTGCACATAATATTCTCATGACATGGTCTATAGGTTATTTCACCTTTGGTTCCTCTACTTCAACGTGTCTCTGTCCTTCCTAACTATTAGGAACATGGGAATCCTCACCCTCTTCTCCGTCATGCTACTCAAGTGGATCCATAACTCACTACAACATGGATATAATAAACACAAATACAATATCATAAGTTTTAACGTTAATATTATTATTCACACTTTGACTCGTAACAAACCTACTTTAAATTGTTCACTATAAATCTAGATCCTAACACCATGTCAAGAACCTAATAACCATGCTTTGATACCAAGTTGTGACACCCTTCCTTAATTAAGTCAAATTTTCCTTATAATGAAAATATATTCCCCCAAATAATAATAAATTGTAATACTCTTAGGAAAAGAACGAACGATTACTTTTTTCTTATAAGCTTGATAATAAGCAAACATAACTAACTTTATATATAACTTATTAAATATAAAAACTTTACATAAACAAGTTTCTTACTTTAACATGTAGAAATTTTTTTATGATATTCAACCCAAATAACATCTCCTTCACCCTCCATTATAACATCCTAAACTTGTCGGTGAACTCAAAATGATAGGGATACCTCAAAAGAGAAACACTACAGGATTGTAAGCTACATAAGCTTAGTGAATGACTTACACACACACACACACACACACACACACACACACACACACACATACACACACACACACACACACACACACACATATATATATATATATATATATAATTAGATAAAAAGTTTAATTCATATAACACAAGTATTGTGGACTCTCTCAAGCTTGGGCCCGTAACAGTCCCATTAACCCACTACAGTTCATAGGGACTACCACATATTTTTTTGGCCCGAATATATAAAACCTTAAGTTTGATTCTCTCACTATCACAAGACCACCACATCCTGTAAGACCCTTCATAGTCCATATAATTATGGAACCTCATTTAAATTTTGAATCATATGCATATAACCATAAACACAAAATCTTTATACGTGTATCCCAATACAAGTATCTTAATAATACATTTCTATGTAAAAGTATAAGCATTCACAATACATAAGGCAAGCCACTCAACTAAACTAGGTAATTAAAGTAGTATGAAATCTAATCCTTTGTTATGGTAGTATTAGCCTCTTCCTCACATATCAATTCAACATAATTAGTATTCCAACACCTATAATAACTTTAGATCTAGACACACATCACATTACTTTGTTGATCTTAAATATTTGGAGAAGAACTAGGTGTTGTAGTTTACATTATTGTAAAGTCCTTTGTATTAAGGTTGTAACACATTTGTGGGGTGTAATTATGATTTTTTGAAAGATAAATAGGGTAATTTCAATACAGTATTGCAAAGCGCTCCTACTATTTTCAAATATTACTTTTCCATATTCATTTCATGATAATCCTCACTAATAAATATTAATCTTATACTATTCATGATTAAAACCTTAGTTAGGTAGTTTAATCATAATAATTATATGGGTGGGATCATTTTTTTACAATCCACAACTATTATAAATAATACAATAATCAAATCTAATTCTAAGACATTCAAATCTTCAATCGAAGTTCTAAACCTTATAAACATTCAAATACATATTGCTCTTAAACTAACCATCCAATTATAAAGAAATAAAGAATATATTCTTAAATAGCCTTAGGATATTAAAACTATTTTAGAATTACTTTTCACCAAGCATAAAGTTGAATTCCACTACTAGCCACCTTATTTCTCTCTCTTCAAACATAATTTTCACAAACCCTTGTGTTATATATGTGTGTGGTGAAGGAGAAGGTTCTACAATCATTCTAAAGTAGCTAACAAACGTGGGCATGTGAATTAGGTTGGGTGGTGGTGTGTGATTGTTGAATTGGAGGGGCCAATCAAAAACTTTCAAATTGAGGCGGATTTTTCCATTATTCGAAAATTAGTTGTAACTCACTATTTTGGACTCAATTTGACCCCTGTTTGCGTCCGTATGTAGATAAATTAAAGTTGTAGAACTTTCATGTTTTATGTTTTGCCCAAATTATAAATTATTATGCATAAATTGGGCTCAAACAGAAAAGTAACAATTTACCCGAAATTTTAAAACTTAAACATTTGGCTACCAAAACTGAATAATTTCTCACCGGCACCCCACTTTAATTGTTTAAACACTATTATGATTTTGAAACACAAGTTTTCATGCGTTTAACATCATAACTAATCATATACTCTCAACATGTTATCACTCAACATAAGTTTAATTACAATCTAATGCAACCAACATATATATCATGTGAGTATGCACTTTCCAAATATGATAAATAAAATGTTTAATACTCAATGCTAACCTTATGAATCATAATTTATACTTAGTTGTACAACTATCATACCTAATCACGTTTCAAGTCATTTCAAATATCATGACCAAATTTGGGATTCATAGGGCCTTTGTGTCAAACGATGGGACCCAATTAGACAATAACCCGTTCAGAGACTTCTATTTAGAATGTGGGATTCATAACCATTATGACTCAATGATTTTGATCAAAATAATAGTTAATAATAGATCTCCAATAATAATCTCCTCTCTGGAATCAAGCACCAATAACAAGTCATCAGTCCTTTTAAAATTAACCTATTATGCTTAGGTTCAAAATCTATTAGGATAACCAAAATGACTATTGACTAAACCATGAGTTGACCTTGGTAGAAGATAAGAGGAAGAAAACTTTCATCCACCTTACAGCACACCTACAGGATTTAGACAAATACCACAACAAGATGTTCAAAGACTGATAGTTTATGATGGGAAACTTATTTCTCAAAAAATTGGATCCCATATCAAGAAATACCTTCGACGGAAAGCTAACCTCAACTAGGAGGGGCCTTACTAAATTGCCTCGGGAATAGGAAGTAGGTCTTATCACTTGCAGCATTAGATGGATCATCACTGCCCGCTCCATAGAATGTTGTGAAACTGAGGAAGTTTTATCATTAGAACACTTAGCTTAGTTTGGCCTTAGTCAAATAATAGTTATTTAAACCTCATAATATCAATTAAATTTAAAGTTTTTAGCTTCAACTAAGTGCCATATTTATGCTATGTACTGGATTATTCTACAACAAAAAACCACTAAGATGAGTGGTATGACATAGAATAAGTCAGTCGCCTGTGAATTGACCTTAAACCCATTAAGAACATGATACAACTTATAACAAGTTGGTCTCCTACAAATTGGCATTGAATCCAATAAGAACAAAGTCGCCAAAAAATTGGCACTATAAATTCCACATTTAAGGTGATCAATCTTAAATATTAAATTTAGAGGAACCAAACAACTAATAATTACTATATGCGTGTGGAGTACCATAAAGAGTACAATCGAATACAAATAAACATCAACCATATCAAAACGCTAAGGGCAACCCCATTTCTTCCTTGTCTCCACATCATCCCATCATTCGTATAGACCTCCATACCTAGGATTATACAATGGGCAACCCCATTTATTCCCCTTCGGGATATGTGTACATCAATAGTAAGACTTGGGGTAAAATGACCAAGGTAAGACTATAACTATCATCGAGGTACCAATGTGGTCGACATCGTACACACCCCATAAATAAATCCATCCTAGTATGTCCCCCACGAGCATTCACACATGGTATGCTTTGCACAAAAGTCCAAAGAACAACAATTTAATTCAGTCTTATTAAAGAATTCTGACCCAAATGCGTTTTAACAAAATATCATAAGTCATTCGAATAATATCCCACGTCGTTCAAACGAGAACCCAAATGTCCTTATAATGACATCTAGACTCATTGTAATAAGAACCTATATCTCATTCAAATAAGAGTCTAATATTGTTCTAACGAGATGTGCTCAATGCCATCTTCTCCGAAATTTTCGATCAACATTAACAATTCCTAAATTTGGAGCATTCAAATAACCTAAAATCCATCCTCCTTCATATATAAGTTGTAATACATCACCACTAACACATATCTACAAGTTTTAATTGATTAAAATGTGGATTTAAGTGTTAATTTCATATTTAAGTCTTGGAACTCTAAGTTTAGAATCTAATAAATTCAAACTCAAATCTAATTCAATTCTCGGAATAAATACGAGGATTTTATTTGATTTGTTAATATGATTTAATATATAAAAATATCATTCATCATCAATTTGCTCTTTATCATTAACATGTGATTAATATTTCATTTGGCAATTAAGCAATTTTTGAAATTAAGGTTTTGATTATCAAAATTAGATTTATAAACATGTTAATTTATATTTCAATGAGTAATCATTACTTTAATGCAAACTCAAATTAAACTCCTAATATAAGTAAACTTGCTTTAGACAATAGGTTGAATACCAACCTTCAATCCTCCAAATCTCCTTCTCTCTTGTTGTGCCTCTTCTCTTATCCTCTTAGGGTTTTTCTCAAAGTCTATAATGTTTTTAAGTAACGACTATTAGTAATGTATCTCGCCACGAAATTAACCTTAGGACCCATATGAGCCTTAACCCAATGAACCTAAATATCAGTCCAAATGGTCCAAAACTCTACCCAAGACATATACTAACCCAATAGACTTAAAACCTACTATTTTAAGTCAAATAATATACATTCTAAATGTCTCAAATGCCAACTCGAAATGTGATAAATTCTAAGAAATCAATTATCTTAATAAGTCAATATATTAGCTGGTACGAGTCAAATAATTCGATTATTAAATTACTACTTAATTTCGTGTGAGATGACATTGTAAGAAACTACTTCGGGATCATTGGGACCCTACACCAATTGGATAATCCAATAAGGAAACCCTTGATACCTAGTCCCTGATCATTTTGCAGTCGCTCATAATACACATTCACTTCCAAATATTTAATTAATATATTGTCATGTATTATGTCCGATATCACATATGAATTATAGTACATGTAAAATGTGAACAGTGACTTCATATCACAATAGTCAAATATAATAAATTTCAGAGTTAATTGATGTACAAAAAATATGGGGTATTATATTCTTCCCCTTTAGACAAGGAATTTCGTCCTCGACATTGAATTATATATCTGACTCTAAGATCTCTTGATATCTCCCCAGTAGAGTCATCCTCACTGTGGTGTCCTCACTGAACTCGAACTAGTGGAATGACCCTCAATCGCAAAATATGTTATCTTCAATCATGAGTACATTGTGGTAGCTTCTCGTAGCTTGCATTTGGATGTAGGTCAATCCCGTCGTTGTTGATGTTCTGGTAGGCTTTGTCCCTCGAAAACTTCCTCAACATAGACACATGGAAGACATCGTGTACCTGCTGAAGATGATTGGGTAAGGCCAAACGATATGCCATCGAACCCACCTTATTCAATGCCATGAAAGTACCTACATATCGGGGAGCCAATTTCCTCTTGGGTCCAAATCCCATAAATTCCTTCATTGGGGAGACCTTCATAAGCACCTGATCCCACACCCAAAACTCCAAATTACACTTCCTCTTATGAGCATAACTCTTATATCGATCATGTGAAGGCTTTATATGCACCCGAATAAGCGACACCTTCTTTAAGGTGTCCCGAATAATGCCAGACCCATATATCTTGTGTGCGGCCATCCCCCGATCCTCGCGATGGGCGGGCAACATGAGGGGGGATCTTAGGTCCCGCGCGTCCCTCTCGGGAGCGCTTCGGCAGGCGTCATTTGCGTGAGGTGAAAAATGTAGAGAGATAGAGTCGCTAGTCTATTTTACTCAAAATAGACAAAAGAAAGGGAGCCATCCCGAAAGACAGCATCTAAAGACATACTGATGCATACGAAACCAAAAATAATTCGAAAAGGGTCCGGAGGCTAAGTTATGAAATGGGAAGGTGTTAGGCGCCCATTCCGCCCTTTCGGTCTCTCATGGGTTTTTGTTATTTTCCTTTATTTTCCCCGTGATATGTGTGAATGTGTATATATAGTGGAGATAGGAATCATCGACTTACACCATGGAATAGGTGAAGAGAGTCATCCGTAGGAAGGTATAAAATATTAAAAAATAGGATTTATGCGATTATCCTTACGTTGACCGTTATGATGGAATGATAACGCATGTGGAATAATACGCCACTAAGAACAAATATATGTATATATATAATATAAGAGAGTGGAGTTTAGAGAAAATAGAAAATGAGAGAAAAAGTAAAAATAGGACTCGAGTCTCGGGTTTTACCCCGAGACGCCTACGTAGCCTATAGAGGCATCAAAGTCCACGTAGTTCGCATGCAAAATGAGGGGTGGGGTTTACCCATAAATCCAATCGGGGGATTCTCTTGTTTGTGTGTGTGTGCGTGTGTGTAGAGAAAGTGTTTTAGTTGTGAGAAAAGTGTAAGAAAAGTGTGAGAATTCCCGTTTGGAGTTTATGAGCAAACCCTCTTTTTCTTGTTTTTTGGTTTTTTATTTGTATAAAAATAAGAGATGTGCAATAATACTAAATAAAAAGTA
Source organism: Sambucus nigra (assembly GCA_949130495.1). Lineage (NCBI taxonomy): Eukaryota > Viridiplantae > Streptophyta > Magnoliopsida > Dipsacales > Adoxaceae > Sambucus > Sambucus nigra. The sequence goes on along the minus strand of OX422208.1, from coordinate 372,099,686 downwards.
TATTAGGATATGTGAGATGAGATAATGAAAGTGCTAAGTAATAAAACAAGTTATTGCAAATTTATGAGAATTTAAGGAGAGGGTTGAGGAAATTGGACCTTCTTGAAGATCTTGAGCTTGATCTTGAATTTCGGGGAGAAGCCCTTAGACTTGGATGATGATGGAGGGTAGTGAATTCACCAAGTTTGATGAAAATGATGATGAAAAGGGAAGGTTGGAAAGGGATTTGGGTGTGGAAATCACGCTGACTTCAAGAGAGGTTTTCTGGATTTGCTGAGAGTGATATCTATCGGATCTGGGTTCCTCTTGCAAATGAGGTCAGGCCTCCTTTTTATAAGCCCAGGGAAATGCCGATCGGTATAGCCCTGTTCCTTCCAGTCGGCAGGAGCGTTTAGGCACACTGCCGTCTGGGACCTGCCGTTTGGGAGTGTCTCTCAGGCCTTTAGGAAAAATCAACCGCAGAACGCAAACCGTTGATCAGAATCGTAAACGAGGAGGACCGTTGGAAAGATAATTCAAAGACCTTCGAAAGTCCTTGGACCGCTCCCGGGTTTGGGAGTTGACTTAGGGTCAAATATGGCTCGGAAGCATTCATCGGTCCATTAGACGGGGAATCATCGGACACAAACGGATCATTTGTCCGCATGGTAAGTCCGAATCGCACACGGGGAGGATCGTTGGAAAGGTTAGGATATGTACTTAGACATTCCAAAGAGTTTGATCCAGTTCAGGGAGTTGACTTTGGTCAACTAAGCCCTGAAAGCATTCGGTGACCTTTCAGCGTAAAACGGATCATTCGTCCGTACCGTAAGTCAGAATAGCGCACGAGATGGACCATTGGAAAGGGGATTTAAGGCCCTTTGAATATTCATTCTGTCTCGGTCGAGCTGAAGGCTTTGACTTTTGGTCAAATGGAGCCTGGGAGTGCCCGATAGCTTCTAGGTCAGTACTCGGGGTATGACCTGGGTTTGTAGTGATGAAGGGAGGTGCTAAGGACCTAAGGAGAGTTTATGGGGTAACAAAATGGGGTGTCTATAGAGCCCCTCGATGGGTGAGTTTGGAACAAACGATAGCCGTCGAATAGACACCGCATGATGCTTTTGAGGGAGGATGACCAATTCATAGGGTCGAGGCCAATTTTGAGGACTTGAGGGAGTGAGGATGAACAATTCAGGGGGTCGAGGTCGATTCTGAGGATCTAAGGGATGGTGTGGAGGAAAGGTTTAGGCCAATTCCTGAGGAGGTGCTGGGGATGACCAATTCTGCGGGTCGAAGCCAATTCTGAGGGATTGAAGATGAGGGTGACCGATTATGCGGTTCGAAGCCAATTCTATGGGTTTTAAGATGAGGGTGATCAATGCTGCGAGTCGAAGCCAATTTTGTGGGCTTAAGTAGAGAGTGACCGATTATGTGGGTCGAATCCAATTCTGCGGGCTTGTGTAGAGATGACCAATTCTGCGAGTCGAAGCCAATTCTTCGGGCTTGAGGATGAGGGTGACCGATTCTGCGGGTCGAAGCCAATTCTGCGGGCTTATATAGAGATGACCAATTCTGCGGGTCGAAGCCAATTCCGTGGGCTTAAGTAGAGATGACCAATTCTACGGGTCGAAGACAATTCTGCGGTCTTGAGTAGAGATGACCAATCCTATAGGTCAAATCCAATTCTGCGGGCTTTATGTTGAGATGACCAATTCTGCGGGTCGAAGCCAATTCTGCGGGCTTATGTTGAGATGACCAATTCTACGGGCTTAAGTGGAGATGACCAATTCTACGAGCTTAAGTAGGGATGACCAATTCTGCGGATCGAAGCCAATTCTCTGAGCTTGAAGATGAGGGTGACCGATTCTGCGGGTCGAAGCCAATTCTGCGGGCTTATATTAAGATGATCAATTCTGCGGGTCGAAGCCAATTCTGCGGGCTTAAGTGGAGATGTTCTTGGGGAACTTTGTCGGGGAGATTTATCTTGTGGTTTTGTTTTGGGCTGGGGAGCCGACTGCTGGGGAAATCTTTTGCATCCTTTGAAGGAATAGCCAAAATTCCACTGGGGAGATTTAGGTGGCCAAGGGTTTAGATGTATTGCTTGGGGAAAATTGAGACCTTTGGGGTATAGGGGCGATCTGTAGAGATCCTCCGGGGACATTGCCGGGAGGAGTTTTACGTGGTTTTTGAGAGTTTCGCTGGGGAAATAGGGGTTCCACTTGAGGGAGTGCGAAATTTTCTTGGTGAAAATGTTCTAAATCCTTCCTGGGATTTTTAGGATTTTTCTGAGAATTTTTCGGGGTTGTCTGGCATTTTTTGGGTATTTTTGTACGAAATTTAAAGGGGGTTTCGGTCGGCATGGTTCAGAGGGTGCCATTCGGCAGTGGCACGGACTTTTGGACTACCTCGGGAAGGTAAGGAGGTAGTGACGATCGGTGGGTGGGGGGTCAATACCGATCGGCGTGACCCTTGGCATCCTATATAAAGGGGGAGAGTTCCCCTCATTTTTCATAGCTTCTTGTTTTCTTTCTTTCTGCGATTTTCCTCTACAAATTTTTCTAGCGTTCCGATCTCTAAGAAATGGCCACCTTTGTGAGCACTGCAGCGCATACGGAATGGTTGACTGTTGATGACTGGGCGAACGTGGACTGGAGGCCAGGGCGCCTCTTGCTTTGGGGAGAGAGAACTCATTTGACTCATTCGAGTCGGTTGCGTATAAGCGAACTTTGCTACGGGAGCCATCACGTCATCGGTCTTCTAAGGTGGTGAGCCCCGGCGGTTATGTAAGCAACCTGGCTTTTAGCATTCTTAATTTTTCCTTCCTTCTTGAATTTTGACAAGGTTTCTTCCTTTGACAGTCTGATATCTCTTTGAAGAACATGTGTGCCCATGGGATGACGAGGCTTAAGGACGTCTGGGAGAGCATCTTCCACCTGTGGTGCATTGGGTGGTATCATCAGCGAGTTTTGGGAGGTTGGTGTCTACGCCGAATGAGATGCCTAGGTCGACAGCGGTCTTATGTGCTTTGGGGGAGAGATGGTGGGATACTATCCACACCTTCCATTTCAGTTTTGGGGAGATGACCATAACTCCCATAGACGTGCAGCAACTGCTGGGGATGGATTATGATGGGGAGCAGATAGAGGTGGATCGCTCTCTAAGGGTGAGCTCGAAGGCGGTGAGGGAAGTGCTTGGTGACGTAGGGAGGATAGTTTCTGGGGATTCCATCCGATTGTTATTGCTAAAGGATGTCTTGCTGAGTAGGGTGGTTGATGTGGAGGACGGGCTGCAGGTGAGGCAGATGGCCCGGTTATTCATTTTGCTGGTGATGGGAGGTTTCATAGTGCCGTCGAGCGGCGACGTCGTCCATTTGTGGTTCTTACCGTATTGAGGATGTTTTCGAACATCCCTCTCTATGATTGGGGGAGTCTGACTTTGGCAACCCTCTATTTTTCTTTGGATGCATTCAGCCGGTGCTACCAACAAACTTTTATTGGATCCACGTATCTCCTTGAGGTATTCTTTAATTTGCGCATTTTCTTTTCATGCATTTGCATTTTCCTTATGCGTCTCTTTTTTATTGTGAATTCCTATTTTTGGCAGACGTGGTTCTATGAGGTGATTGGGTGCAATACCCAGCTGATTGCCTTGAAGGACAATACTGTTGGGGACTTCTACCGATTGTATCGATGGCGCAAGGCCAATCGGCAGTCGAAGGGATCTCTCTCTCTAGAGGCGGTGCTTCAAGTCTTGAATGGCCTGATCAGTGGTAGGGTAAGACTCTTTCTTTTTCAGCCTTGGTTTTTGGCATGTTCTGATTTTGTATTGACTTATGTCTGCTGGGGATTTTCAGGTGACTTTTTACCCTAAGGGGACAGCCATTCAGGATACGGGGGCGATCGGGGTGAACGCGCATATGAGGTATTTACTGGCGCATGAGTTCGGCCATTCTTGGTATCTCTAGGAGCGAGTGGTTTGAGAGATTGCGGAGGAGGAGGTGGTGGTTCCACCTGCACAACCTCCTACGTCTATGAGGCGGGAGCGACTGCTGCCGGAGGATGCGAGGATCGCGGCTATGATTTGCGAGTCCTACCTATTATACACAGATATGGCTGCGCTGTGTGACTATATGGACTTTGTGATGAGTTGATTGATGGTGCCCAGCATATATGATGCCTTGCATTTCCCTCCTGCGGGTTCGAGTCGGTCAGTGGGGTTTTCCCACAGCGACGGTGGTCCGTCGGCGTCTGTGGTGACGGCGACTTTAGAGGTTCCCTTTGTGCGATAGCATACCCGTTTATACAACATTCGGTGGGCTGATGGAGGGATGGTGCCTATGTTGCACTGTCCTCATGCGATGGATCCGGAGGAGTTGGGTTTGACAGAGGAGGTTCTTCGTCCTGCGGTATACCTTCTTCCTCTTTTTGGTTCCTTTTCTATTTTGATCATTTCCGCTTTGATACTGATTTTTCCTTTTTCTTGTAGCAAGTTCGTGTGTCGACTACTTGGCTGAGGGATATTAGAGACTGGATATCTTTGGCGACTGCCCACATTTGGGATGCGGTCCTGGTTCCTTCTTTCTTGGTGTCGTCTGCTTCATTCGGGGAGGACTCTGGCTCAGTTAGTGGTGTTGCGTCGTATCACCGTAGGGGAAAGAGAGGGCGTCACAGGGGTGGAAACTCTTAGAGAGAGGGGTTAAGGGTAGGTGAGAGAGGGAGAGAAAATGTGGGTTCAGGCTGAGTCCCGTTTATTTTTTGCTTTTTTCTATTTCCTACAAAATTTAATGTAACACAGAATAATATATATATGCAATGCAATGGGATTCTTTTTATTATCTTTTGTTAATGGTGAATGAATGAATGTATGCACATGTGCTTTTTACTTTGCTGTTGAGACCGTAAAAAGATACATTCTTAGGATTTTTTTGAAGGAAAGTTTTAAAAGTGCGAAATTATATAGGGGTGGAAAAGGATTTTTGAAATTTTGTTGAGAACATCAATTTATTTTTATTGGTTTTTTTTTTATTTTGATAAAGAAGGAAAAAGGAAAATTTCCAAAAATAGGGGGTTACCAATCGGCAAGCCCCTTGCCCTGCCTATCGGCAGTCAAGTCCAGTCCCATTAATTCAAAGCTTTTGATTAGTGCCCTCTTCAACTTCTTGTACCTTATGGGGTAAGATTCCCTCCGATTTCTTCAGGGGTTATGTCATTTGTGAGGGTTCTCAAGTATAAAAAGGGGTAGGGGTGGAGTGTTTTCATCACACCTTTACATTCTTACTTACTTGCCTACTATCTCTTAGTCCTGCAAGATGGCTCTCCCTGATAGCATTGAGTTTGCTAAATACCTCGAAGCCTTGGAAGCGATGTGCTCTTATAATGTCAACTATGATGCTTTCAATATGCGTCGAATCTCTTTGTGGCGCAATCGGTCCATTGAGTGGAACATGCTGATGGCGGCGGTAAAATTTTGGTACCCCGAAGACCATGTATTCCGCTTTGGTTTGGATGAAGTTTGTCCTACCTACGAGGAATTTTCTGCCATGCTGGGGATAAATCCTAGTGTTTCTGCAGCTTTACCACAATTTTCCCATTCTCCCATAGATTTGATGGTCGGGCCTCTTCGTATTTACCTTCGGTTACTTGATCATTGGTTGCTGGAGGAATAATCTCCCTCCCGACGGTGTTGCAGTCCATGCATATGTGGCAAGTAGGTGATGCTGGCTATGCCGGAGCCGTTGCTCTGGGCCTAGTTTTAAAATTGCTGCTGGTGACTGGGGAACTGCTGATGGATCCGCAACTTGCAGTCATTACTTTATGGATGTCATACCATCGCAATCCTGTGGCGGTAATACTGGCGGAGACCCTGAACGGTCTGGATGCCTGGCGAGAAGGTCGTTCTGACTTCCTGCGGGGTAGCCCCGTGATGCTGTTCATGTGATTGTCTGAAAGACTCTGTCTGGTGACTCTTCCAGAATATCCTTTGTCGGTTGTACCCAATTTCTTTTCGTGTCCCTTCTTCAGCGTTGGCCTGGATATTGAGAGTTGGGAGAATTATCTTGTGGAGCATGGGGCTCAGAATTGTACTAGTCAGTGCCTTGGTGGGGATAGTTGTTGCCTGTTCTGGATCTAGTAGAATACCTGTATGTGCGGCTGGTTGGTCTTATCCAAACCTCTTTTTATTTCCCTTGGAAGCTTCTGTGCCAATTTGGTTGGGCACAGGTCGTGCCACCTCGGACACTAAATTTCTTTCTGGTAGAGGATTTGATCAAGCGTCTGTGCCTGCAGCTTGGCTCTTTATGGGAGAGTCATCGTCTGTCGACCCGTCCCTCTTAGTCTGTTGGGAGAGTTTGGCATATCCCTGGGGATTATATGAAGTGTTTGTGGAGGAGAGTAGTTAGTAAGATATCGACATTAGAGACTGGATAAAAATGGCTTGTCTCTTTTAACACCATGGAAGGAGGTGTTGTGGTTTTTTCGAACCTGGTTCGAGCTTATTGGTCCATGAACTGTCTGCGACACTCTATTCAGGCAGGGGAAACTTGGGGACCCCAGGATGTAGATGACGATAACGGAGCAAGCTCCTCTGGTAGCTGCGGATAGGACTCTTGGAGAGTAATGGGGAATAAATGTGGGAATTTTATTTAGCTTTTTTAGGAGGGTAGGGGGAAGGGAGTTATCCGTTCCTTTTCTTACGTAATCTATACCGTAATTTCTTATTAGTGAAATAAACAAGTTTCTGATCATCCAGCTGTGCCTTTCGATGAATTTTGTGTTATTTGAATTATCTATACCGATCGCTAAGGCATACATAATCCTTTTGTTCAAATATATGTTAGAATGAATTGTCATTCTCGGAGGTAAGAAAAGAATAGTATTTTGTGAAAAATAAAGGGTCGTGCTCATGTAAGATGTATGAGCTGCCTATGTACCTCTGGGGTTTTTAAATTTTATACTTTGTTTGAAAATGGTTATTTGCAGAGGATCAGGCCCACGTAGTTCTGGGAAAGGGAAATGAAGAGTTTTTTTTTAGAATAGAAGGGAGACGAGAAGAGTCGTAGCGCACCGAGATTTCGGACTAAGGGTAGAACTTCTTGAGATGGTCCAGGTTGACTGGACGAGCCATCTCTTCCCCATCTAAGTCGATAATCATGGCGGCGCCGCTGGACAAGATCTTCTTGACAATGTAGGGGTCGCTCCAATTGGGATTGAATTTCCCTCTGGGGTCCCAGATGGTATCTATGATTTCTTTGAGGGCTAGGTCCCCTTCTCGGATACCGCAGTCCTTGACTCTTTTGTTGAATGAACGCGCTATTCGGTGATAGTACCCTTATATGTGGTATAGTACTTTTAATCTCCTTTCGTCTAGGAGGGTCAGCTTGTCAAGACGAATTTGGCACCAGTCTTCTTCGCTGACCTTGCTTTCAAGCATGATGCGCAACGAGGGTATTTCCAGCTCCATGAGTAGGACTGCTTCTATACCGTAAACTAGAGAGTAAGGGGTAGCCCCAGTAGAGGTTGGAATTGAGGTTCGGTAGCCCCAGAGGGCGTACAGGATTCAATCAGCGCAATCCTGATAGCTTTCGGTCATCTTGCTGATGATGGATTTGAGGCTCTTATTGGCGGCTTCAATTGCACTGTTGGTCTGAGGTCGGTAGGGAGAAGATTTGTGTCTTTGAATCCCATAATCGTTGACCACCTCTGTGACTTCTGCCTCAAAATGTAACCCGTTATCTTATACTAGCTCTTACGGGACCCCATATCGGCAGATGATGTTTTTCTTGATGAATTTGGCCACTTTCTTAGCGTTCAGCTCTGTGTATGACTCAGCTTCGACCCATTTAGTGAAGTAATTAATGGCAACTAGGATGAACTCATGCCTATTGGAATCCTTCGGTGCAACCTTCCCTCTGATGTCGATGCCCCGGGTGGAGAACGGTCAGGGAGAGGTCATGTTGTATAATTCACGTGGAGGCAAATGTTGAAGGTTGGAAAATTGTTGGCATTTGAGGCATCTCCGGACATAGGCGGTGCAATCCTGGGTCATGGTGGTCCAGTAGTAGCCTTTTCGGATGATCTTTTTGGTAAGCATGTGACCGTTCATGTGGGGTTCACATTCCCCGTTGCGGATCTTCTGTATTATCTTTTTAATATCAGCCACTGCGATGAAGTGTAGATGAGTTCCATCAAAGTTCCTTTTGAGCAGTGCTTTGTGACAGATGATGTATTGGGTGGCGAGTCTTTGAAGGGTTGCTCGATCTTTCTTGTTGGAACCCTCGGGATACCTACCATGCTTGAGGAGGCACCCGATATCATAGTACCAGTAATTGGCTAGATCGAGATCTTCGGTGGTGACGAGCTCGATGTGGTAATAGTGGGTTGGTTTATCTTACTTTTGAATATGGAAGGGGGTCATTGTTATTCCTTTGAGCATGTCGACCATGGAGGCTAGGGTAGCAAAGGCATCGGTTGGGTTATTTTTTGCTCGAGGCAGGTAGTGGAAGGTGATGTCTTAGAATTGGGAGCCTAGATCTTCTAAGTGGGCATAGAAGGGTTGGAGTTTCTCATCCTTAACTCTCTATTTTCTGAGCAGTTAACCGATGATGAGGTCAGAATCCTCGTAGACGTCTAGGCATTGAATACCTTTCTCGAGAGCAACTTTGAGGCCTACCGTGCATGCCTCGTATTCAGTCATGTTGTTGGTACAAGGGAAATCCAGCTTGATGGCGATTAGAGTGTGGGAGTCATCTGTGGCGATCAGGAGTATCCCAATGTCATATCCCTTTTTGTTGGCAGCACCGTCAAAGAACATTTTCCATCGGAGACTGTCCCGAGCAGCGCAGATTATGTTTTTATCTAGGAATTCGGAGATCCAAACATCGACCTTATCCATGGGGTAACCAGTGAGGTAGTCAGAGATGGCTTTTCCTTTCATGGCTTTCTGTGTGACGTACACGATATCGAACTCGGCTAAGAGCATCAACCATCAGGCCATTCGGCTAGATAAGGCGGGTTTCTCAAGCAGGTATTTGATGGGGTCCATTCGGGATACAATTTTGATGGGGAAGGTGAGCATGTAGTGCTGCAACTTTTGGGTGACCTAGATAACTGCGATACACGCCTTTTCCAAAGAAGTGTAGTTAACCTCGTACGTGGCCAATTTACGACTGGCATAATAGATGGCTCTTTCTTTGCGAGAATCTTCAAGGTATTGGACTACTAAAGCCCCATCTATAGTGTCAGTTACGGTTAGGTATAGGAGCAAGGGGAGACCAGGCTGTGGTAGCATGAGTACCGGGGGTTGGGTCAGATATTATTTGATTCGTTCAAAGGCTTCCTGGCATGCCTCGTTCCAAACTTTAGTTGAATCCTTTCAGAGGAGTTTGAAGATAGGTTCGCAGATGGAGGTTAACTGGATGATGAGCTGGCTGATGTATTCTAATTTCCCAAGGAAACCTCGGACTTCTTTCTCTGATCGAGGAGGTGGCATCTCAAGTATGGCTTTCAGCTTGGCACGATCTTCTTCTATCCCCTTCTCACTGACCATGAATCCCAAGAGTTTTCCCTTTGTAACGCCGAAAATGCATTTCTGCGGATTGAGTCTCATCTGATACTGTCACAATCGTTCGAAGAACTTTCGGAGAGCAGTAACATGACCCTCTCTAGTTTTGGACTTGATAATCATATCATCCACATAGACTTCAACTTCTTTGTGAATCAGATCGTGAAGGATGGTTGTGGCAGCCCTCTGGTAGGTAACCCCAGCGTTCTTGAGACCAAATGGCATGACAGTATAGTAAAAGGTTCCCCATGGGGTGATGAATCCGATTTTTTCTTGGTGGTCTGGGTGAATTTTGATTTGGTTATATCCGGTAAACCTGTCGATGAATGACTTAAGAGCATGACTGGCTGTGTTGTCCACGATCATATCAATATTGGGTAGCGGATAATCATCTTTTGGAGAGGCTTTGTTCAAGTCTCGATAGTCTACACACATCCGAACTTTTCCTCCTGATTTCGACATGGGCACTATGTTGGCTAGCCACGTGGGATATTCGATCACACGAATAAAGCCTACGTTCAACTATTTGACCACCTCTTCTTTGACCTTGAGCGACCATTTGGTGCAGATCTTTCTCAACTTTTCTTTGACCGGCTTGTAATCTGGGAGAGTGGGAATCTCATGCTGAGCTATTTCAGGATTAATGTCGGGCATATCATCATAGGAGCATGTGAAGACATCCACGAATTCCTTTAGCCATTCTTCGAGTTGTGCACGCTCATGCTCGTCGAGGGTAGTCCCTATCCTAATCTCATGCAGTTGGCTACTGGAACCGAGGTTAACAACAATAGTCTGTTCTTCATTAATTTGAACGTGGTTATGTTATTTATTATTACCTTATTTAGATCAGTTAATAATTGTTCATTTACAAAATTATCATCGTCAAAAGTTTGATTAGAATCCAAACAGTTAATGTAAGGCACAAAAAGATACTCAAAATATTAGTTTATTTCATTAATAGGAAAAAAAACATTGAGAACCTCATCAAAAGAGGACTCAATTACATTTGAATAAGGATAGACAACAGAATAAGAAAATGGGTAAACATTAGGATTAGGGGAGATTTCAGCAGGTAGAACTGGCGCGGCATGCCAGTTGAGGAGAGGTGTATCAGCAGATTTAATCAGGTGGGATGGATCCAGTGATGTAGTGCCTGAATGAACCATGCAGAGTGTCAGCCCCAGTGTCTGTAAGTTGAAGGAATCTTCAGAGTCACTTCTTCAGTCTCTTCGGTATCTTTGATGAGCGATTGTACTAGGTATTGGGAATTTTCGGCCCATGGGTAGCTGTCATGGAAAAAGATCTCCATTTCAGGCTTCATCTTCTTGTTTGTATGGTCATACCATGGTTCCAAAAAGCTACAAAACGGTAAGTCCTCACCCTCTTTAATGAATTTCCATTCAAGGAGTCACCTGGGATAGTTTGGACACGGTCTAGTCTTCTCTTTGGTCGAGACTGGCGGATCATTCTGAGCTCTTGTTCTGACAGTTGATACCCCAAACCATAAGGAGGGAAAGCCTTCTTTAGTTTAATGGGCTCAAGTATCCCTTGCTGTCTTTTCCCTAGCCCCAGTCCGGGCATAAAGTGCATGTTTCTGAACATCTAAATCACATTGACGTTGTCATGAGGGTCGTATTCTGGACAAACCCTTTCTTTGAAGTTGTCCCCTGTCGGGAGTAGAAGTGGTTCAACTCGAAATCCTAATTGGAGCATATCATTTAACCCGTGTTGTATCTCAAGGATTGGACTGCTGGTACTTGCACCATCGGTATTGTCGTCATCTCCCAAGATGGTAATGGCCCATCCGTCGGCGAAGAACTTTTATTTTCGATGGAGTGAGGAAGACATGCCCTTGATACTATGGAGCCAAGGTCGTCCTAGCAATAGGTTGAAATAGGCTGGGATGTCAATAACTTGGAATTCGAAGATAGGGTTTATAGGGCCATCCCCTATTACAAGCTTTATGGATCCCATCACCTCCCGACGGGTATTATCGTAGGCACGCACAGCAGCGGAGGTTGGAGGGAGGTCTCTTTCTTTTAGACCTAAATATTTGAAGGTTCTCAGTGGGCAGACATTGAAGGCGGATCCATTATCGACAAGAGAGAGTGGCACAACCTTCCTCATAACTTCAACGAAGATGTTGAGTGCATGATTGTGGTTTAGCCTAATCTTGGGAATTTCTTCTTCGAAAAAGGATAGCATTCGGGTAGCGGTCGAGGATTCAACCAAATTTACTGCTTCTTCTGGTGTGGTAGAAGGAGGAACTGTGGGTCTAGTGAGCAACTTGATCAAAGCATTTCTGTGTAGCTGAGAAGACATTAAACCCCCCCATAGAGTGATGTTAGCTTGAGTTTTCTTTAGTTGGTCGAGGATCTTGTTCTCCTCAAGGGTCATTTCTGGCACAAGAAGGTTTTCAACGCCCTTCCCTTTGTCACTGGCTGGTAGTGAGCTTGGGATCTGGTAAAGCCTCCCTGATCTGGTTATGTGATTTACTGAAGAAGAGAAAAATATGAATCTCATTTTCTCATCAATCTCGGGTTGTTTTGCCACCTTATTTATTTCTTCGAGGAGTTCTTTAAATGATATCATTCCATACATGTCGGCTACCGGGCCAGTTTTCTCGAAAGCTTGTTCTTCATTCAAATCTACAAATTCTACCCCCCATCCAGTGGCAATAATTTTGTCTTTCCATGTAAAGTCGATGCATTCCACAACTTCAACGGCTTCTTTATACACGTCATCCCATTCTTTGGGGATGTGTAAGGGTGAAGGGACTAGGCGCCCCTATAGCTTCAGAGTATTAAGTAACTCAGTCATACTACAAATGTTGTTGGTTTGCCTGAACAATTCTGCCACAATTTGGATAACATCATCCAGGATGATTTCATCGGTCGGTATTACCCAACTATCTGACTCTCGGGTGCATTTTGGTGCTTTCAAGAATAGTGTACTGAACCTCTGGCAATCAATGATCATCTGGGAGGGCAATTTCAGCCCAAACTCTAGGAGTTGGTTTAACACTTCTGACAATTCCATGCTTTCATTTTCAGAATGGGTACGAACAGCGATGCATGCTCTGGTAAGGAGTGACAGTGCCTGATCAGTGAGGCTAGTAGGGTGTAGGAGGAAATATGGGAAAATTTGGAGAGGTTTAGGAAAGTATATGGGTGTGATTTGAGTTGAGGGATCGAATTTTGGGTTCTCTTCTAGAAAGATGGCATTGGTATGATTTGGAAGTGGGTTGTGAGTAGTGTTTGGCTTAGTATTGGCTGGTGGGGCGATGGTACCTCGGTCAATTAGACCTTGGATTATATTTCAGAGGTAAAAGCATTGGTCGGTGGTATGGCCAGCAGTTTTGTGAAAGGCACAATGGGCATCTTCCTTGAAGTTTCTTAGGAGTGGATTTGGCAATGGACGGGGATCCAAAGGCTAGATAAGGTTTCGGCTTAACAAGGCTTGATAAACTTTGGAGAGGGGAGCATGAAGCTCGATGTATTCCTTTCGGACTGGGATAGGGTGGCTTTCTGGCGCCCATAAGGTGGTTGGTTGAGAGATGTTGTTTATGGTTGAGACTGTAGCACTGGCAAGTTTGTCATATTTTCTGGGGGTGAACTGTCCGGACACCTTCTTCGGTTTGACATCTATTTTAGCAAGACCTTCCTCGATTTTTACTCCTGCTTCTCTGAGAGGTCGGAAATGGGGATAGTATTATCCTCCCATCATTTCTCGAACATGGGGTAAGAAGTTCTTCTTCACTATGCTGACTTGTTCTTCCTCGGAAGGCTGATTGGTCATGGTTGTTGCTTTTTCCCTCTATCGGGCTATGAAGTTATTGACTGATTCCCCAGAGTTATGTTTGAGCATCTCTAAATCATGGCGGGTGACCTCAAGTTCTTCGTTGTATTTGTACCGCGATATGAATTCTCGGGCTACATCCTCCCAGCTAAGAACTCTGGACTCTTCGAGAGACAAAAACCATTGGAGGGAGCTATCCTTCAAAGTTTGCTGAAACATTTGGTCCATCACTTCTTCTGAAGCCCTTAATAGAGTTATGGAATGGTGATAGCTGCAGAGATGAACAATCGGGGGTCCACTTCCTCCGAATTTCTCGATATTTGGCATCTTGAACTTCTCGGGTAACCTCGCTTTAGGATAAGGAGACATGTGGGTGTAGTCCATGTAATTTCCTGAGATTCTGACTTGGTCAAACTTCTTGGTGATCATCTTGAGGTCTTCTTTGACTTTGTTCAGCTCTTCTTCCTTCGGATTAATGATCATAGGCAAATTAGCTCCAGGCTAGGCAAGGTTCGGCATAGGAAGCTGGGCAGGCGGCGTCCCATTAATAGGAGGGGCACGTGGAGCGTTCTGATACTCTTCAGGAACACAGATGGGCTCGGGTGGATCCATAGCACGAGGGAATAGGTCCTCGGGTTCTTGAGGAATGGGAACCCGATTTCGTTGCATCTCTTGAACCTCAGTTTGGAGGTTGTCAATCTTGGACATAAGCTGAGCTAGGACTGTCGTCAGATCCGGCTGCACAACGAGGACTTGATTTGTGTTCTCCATAAAAAGCGGATGGATATCGAACTCGGAAGAAATAACATGGAAACGAACGGAGCTCCGGGGTGATTTGACTTAAGATCGAAACCAATAAGGAGCCGGGGCAAGGGCTTGCGATCGACCTGAGAAGGCGCAAAAATGGGAATTATTTTGAGAAAAAAGGGATGAAAATATGTTTGACATTTTTTTTTTCTTTTTTCTTTTTGAGATTGGAAGACAAAATATTTTTATCTTTTTGATAAAGAGAGGAAAAAAATTGGATTTTTTTTATAAAGAAAGGAGAGACGATCTCAGCATGATTATTATAATTATTATGTTTTCATTTGTATTAATTCTCCTAAATGCAAAATGAAATGCCGGACGGGACCCGAGCCTGAAAAAATTGGGTTTGTAATATATGCAAAGCTATGGCTGGACTTATGACCAGGCTCACGGACAGGGTCCCATTTTAAAAATGCGCAAAAATTCGTGCGACAGGCCGACCCAGAATTTCGGCAGATTTTTGGGTTAAAACCAACAATCTTATATGTGTGTCCTAGGCTTGACACCTATATGCGGGTATGTAGTTGGTTGGGTGAATCGGAAAGGGTTCCCATCTTTGGCGTGACTTCCACGATATACGTCTTGCTCTTGTGGGCAATCGGTACGTATGGACAAGCCATTTGATATACCTGAGTGTACGTGAATTGCCTCACCATATACCTCATGGGGATGGTACATGTGAGAGCGAATTCGTTATACTCGACGTACGTGAATGAGTTCCCTACGATATACCTCCCGTCATGACTTCGGTCAAGCGGACCGTTTAATATACGTCGAAGGTACTTGGCTAATGGAAGGTGAGAGTCATATCGCTTAGGCTAACTGCGCCCTGCCGGACCAGCGCCCATCACGAAGTGACCCTCCAGTTACTGGGTACAAATTTGGTCAATAACAATGATCTTTGGTGATGTCGTGTGAATCATGCATGATTCTCTTATTAGTATCTTATGAGAATGTCTTTTTCGATTATGCCAAACAAGGGGCAAAGTACAAGTACCAATGGTTCACCAAGTATGGATGGATGATGGGTGCAACATGTGGATTTTTGTGACCCTAGGTGCACGTGGTGCGAAGTGTACATGAAGAATTTTCTACAAGTGTGTGAATAAAAGAATAAGTATGGGAGATACATGGAAAAGAGGAACATGGAAAAATGGGAAAAATATGAACAAATATAACATCCATGTAAATAGAGTCTAGCTCTAAAAAGAAAGTCCCCAACAGAGTCACCACTGTGGCCATCCCTCGATCCTCGTGGCGGGCGGGCAGCGTGAGGGAGGATCCTAGGTCCCGCACGTCCCTCTCGGGAGTGCTTCGTCCGACATCATTTGGGTGAGGTGAAAAATGTAGAGAGATAGAGTTGTTAGTCTATTTTACTCAAAACAGACAAAAGAAAGGGATCCATCCCGAAGGACAGCATCCAAAGACATACTGATGCATAGGAAACCAAAAATGATTCAAAAAGGGTCCAGAGGCTAAGTTACGAAATGGGAAGGTGTTAGGCGACCATTCCGCCTTTTCGGTCTCTCATGGGTTTTTGTTATTTTCCTTTATTTTCCCCGTGATATGTGTGCATGTGTATATATAGTAGAGATAGGAATCATCGACTTACACTATGGAAGAGGTGAAGCGAGTCATCCGTAGGAAGGTATAAAAATATTAGAAAATAGGATTTATGCGATTATCCTTACGTTGACCGTTATGATGGAACGGTGACGCATGTGGAATAATACGCCACTAAGAACAAATATATGTATATATATAATATAAGAGAGTGGAGTTTAGAGAAAATAGAAAATGAGAGAAAAAGTAAAAATATGACTCGAGTCTCGGGGTTTACCCCGAGACACCTACGTAGACTATAGAGGCATCAAAGTCCATGTAGTTCGCATGCAAAACAAAGGGTGGGGTTTACCCATAAATCCAACCAGGAGATTCTCTTATTTGTGTGTGTGTGTGTGTAGAAAAAGTGTTTTAATTGTGAGAAAAGTGTGAGAATTCCCGTTTGGAATTTATGAGCAAACCCTCTTTTCTTGTTTTTTGATTTTTTATTTGTATGAAAATAAGAGATGTGAAATAATACTAAATAAAAAGTATATTAGGATATGTGAGATGAGATAATGAAAGTGCTAAGTAATAAAACAAGTTATTGTGAATTTATGAGAATTTAAGGAGAGAGTTGAGGAAATTGGACCTTCTTGAAGATCTTAAGCTTGATCTTGAATGTGGGAGAGCAACCCTTAGACTTGGATGATGATAGAGGGTAGTGAATTCACCAAGTTTGATGAAAAGGTTGATGAAAAGTGAAGGCTGGAAAGGGATTTGGGTGTGGAAATCACGTTGACTTCAAGAGAGGTTTTCTGGATTTGCTGAGAGTGATATCTATCAGATCTGGGTTCCTCTTGCAAGTGAGGTCAGGCCTCCTTTTTATAGGCCCAGAGCATTGCCAATCGGCATAGCCCTGTTCCTGCCAATCGGCAGGTGCGTTTAGGCACACTGTCGATAGGCAGGGTCTGGGACCTGCCGTTTGGCAGTATCTTTCAGGCCTTTTTGGGAAATTGGTCGCAGAA
Source organism: Sambucus nigra (assembly GCA_949130495.1). Lineage (NCBI taxonomy): Eukaryota > Viridiplantae > Streptophyta > Magnoliopsida > Dipsacales > Adoxaceae > Sambucus > Sambucus nigra. The sequence goes on along the minus strand of OX422208.1, from coordinate 372,082,974 downwards.
CGCAAATCGTTGATAAGAATCGCCCACGGGGTGGACCTTTAGAAAGGTAATTAAGAGACCTTCAAAAGTCCTTTGGACCGCTCCTGGTTCGGGATTTAACTTTAGGTCAAATATTATTCAGAAGCATTCATCGGTCTATTAGACGGGGAATCATTGGACGCAAATGGATCGTTCGTCCGCATGGTAAGTCTGAATCGCGCATGGGGCATATAGTTGGAAAGGTTAGGAGATGTACTTCGACATTCCAAAGAGTTTGATCTGGTTCGGGGAGTTGACTTCGGTCAATCGAGCCCTAGAAGCATTCGGTGACCTTTCGGAGTAAAACAGATCGTTCGGCCGTACCGTAAGTCAGAATCGTGCACGGGATGGACCATTAGAAAGAGGATTCAGGGTCCTTTGAAGATTCATTCATTCTCGATCGAGCTGAAGACTTTGACTTTTGGTCAAACGAAGCCTGGGAGTGCCCGATGACTTCTAGGTTAGTACTCAGGGTATGACCTGGGTTTGTAGTGATGAAGGGAGGTGCTACGGACCTAAGGAGAGTTTAAGGGGTAACTTAATGGGGTGTCTACACTATGCTCCCCCGGCTCTAACCAACATCTCAGCGAATGACATGGTTGTTCATACAATGCCTCGTAGAGTGCCAAACCAATAGTCTGTTGATGACTATTATTGTAAAAATAAATCCACGAGCGATAAGCGCAGATACCATCTCCCCCTGAGATCCAACATTCAAGCTCGAAGCATATCTTTTAGAATTTGGTCCATCCCCTTAGTCTGACCGTTTGAGTGAGGGTGAAATACAGTCCTTAAGTTCAGTTGTACTCCCATAGCATCCTGGAAACCCCTCCAAAATAGGGAAATAAAAATCATGTATGTGTCAGACATAATATTGAGTGATAGCCTATGAAGACACACAATATCTGTGATGAAAAGTGTGGTGTACTGCTCTGCTGTGTAATATGTTCGCACCAGAAGGAAATGAGACATCTTCATCAATCTATAAATGATGATCCAAACATAATCATGATCCCTACGGGACCTCGATAATCCTATAATGAAGTCCATAGATATTCTCTCCCACTTTTCATTGGAATCTCCAATGGTTGTAACTCCCCCGTCGGTCTATAGTGCTCCACATTAACTAGCTGACAGGTGGTGCACGTAGATAAAAATTCAATAATTTCCCTATTAATTTTGATCGATCGATATGATATCCTTATGTCCTGGTACATTTTATCCCCTATAGGATGTACCATGAACCTTGATCCATGTGCCTCAACCAAAATGACCCTCCACAACTCAGGAACCTCAAGCACCACCAAACATTCCTGAAACCTCATTCCTCCATCCAAATCAATCGAGTAAAAGGGAGACCCTCTAGATATAAGCTATTGACCCTTATCTTGATAAAAAGTAGTCCAAAATCTAAGCTTGAATAACCCACAACACAATAGCAGTTGTAACGGATAAAACTTCCAAAAACGCATCTAATAAGTCCATCGAATGCAGAGTGTTGCATTTCTCTTTCCATAAGTTGGGTAAGTCATCCCCATACTCTACCCACAAAGCTTCTAAGGTAACAATCGCTCTATGACTTAAAGCATCTGCTACCACATTTGTCTTCCCCAGATGATACTGAATTGATAAGTGGTAGTCCTTTCTAATCATCTCCTCTGTCTCATGTTTAACTCCTACTGAGTGAACAAATACTGGAAACGCTTGTGATCGAAAAACATCATAAAACTCTCACCGAACAAATAATGTCTCCAGATATGAAAAGAAAAAACTACCACTACCAACTTCAAATTATATGTGGGATAATCGCCCTTGTAAGGGTTAAGCTTGTGAAAGGCATAAGATATGAGTCTCTCCTCATGCATTAACACAACGCGTAACCCCCTAAAGTGATGTATATGTGTAAACTATATACTCCACTCTGCCCCATGGTAAATAAAGAATGAGTGTAGTACTGAGCCTCTTATTGAGATCCTTGAATGTTCTTTGATAGTTCGAACTCTAAATAAATGGTACCTCATTACGGGTGTGGTGAGTCAATGGCCCGACAATCTTCGAGAAGCCCTAAATAAACCTCTTGTAGTACTCTACCAAGCCTAAGAAACTCCTAACCTCCATAGATGTCGTGGGATGTCCCCAATCCATAATTGTTGATACTTTGCTATGATCCACCAAAATCCCAACCTCATATACAATGTGGCCCAAAAAATTCCCTTATTGAAGCCAAAATCCACGGAGCTTAGCATATCATTTGTGTTCATATTTTGTCTGGAAAACCAACCTCAAATGCTGTGTGTGCTCCTCCTCTAAGTGAGAATACACCAAAATGTCATCATGACGAAGTCGTCCAAGAATGTGCTAAACACCATATTCATTAAGTCTGTAAACATCGTTGGTGCATTGGTCAACCCATATAGCATGACCTAGAACTCATATGATCCATACTGAATAAAAATATTATTTTAGGAATATCCTCCTCCGGGATATACAACTGATGATACCCCGAGCATAACTAAATCTTATAAAAGAATGATGCACCCTCAACTAATGAAACATATCATCGATACGTGGCAACAAGTACTTATTCTGTATCATGACCTCATTTAAATTATGATAATCTATACACAACTAAAGTGAACTATACTTCTTATTTATAAACAATATTGGAGATCCCCACAGAGACGTGCTCCTTTGTATGAACCCTTGGCTCAACAACTTCTGAATCTTTTCGCATAGCTCCTCCATCTCTAATGGATCCGTCTGGTAAGGTGCCCTTATAATGGGTATGGATCCCGGTGTTAAATTAATAACAAAGTTTATCTCCTGTGATTTCAATAACCTTGTACCTTGTTAAACAAATTTATAAACTCCTAGACAACCATTATCGACTCTAAATATAAGGTGTCCTCTTTAAATGAACTCGCATCTTGTGTTAGAACCTTCCTCGAGTTTAAGCATGGATATAAGAAACATCTTGTAATAACCCGCGTAATTTTGGTCTATTTTAATTAATTTCTGGAAAATGGAGGAAAATAAAGTTTTTGATAAAATTATTTTTATTGCTCAAATATGTTGGTTATTATTTTTTAAAGGCGAGAATTTCAAACAGTTTCGAAATCGGAGTTAAAACGGATTTTAAAATTAATTTTAAATGTTTTTAACTCTTGGAATTCTAAGTCGGCGAACATTAAGTAATTTTCAAGAGTTGTTTTGACTTCCAACTCTTCAATTCTTTACCTTATTTAAAGGAGTCTTTTGACTTCCAACTCTTCATTTCTTTGCCTTATTTAAAGGAGTCTTTTGGATTCCAACTCTTCATTTCTTTGCATTATAAAAGGAAGTCGTGGGCAAGCCTTTTTAACCTACTTTTGACACAAATTTTGGTAGCAAATATATTTTATATTCCTTTTTATTTATACTTTGGCTCTTGAGATTTGTGAGTTCCAACCTTAGATTAGAGGTGCTCTTGGGGCTATTTTGTTGGAGGTTCTTGGAGGAGATTTTGTAGATCTTTTGTGTTGATCTTGAGGATGTGATCATTGGTTTCTCATCATGTTTTGAGGTATGGGGTTTTACACAATATGCTCCTTAAATCTCGTGAGTGTCATTCTCTTTGAATTCTTGTTTAATGGAACTCATATTTGAATTGATAAATTCATTGAAATCTGGAAAATAATTGTTGAAATTATTTTAATTCATGTGGTATCATTATATTGTTGATGATCACGTTGTCATGAGATTTTAATATGGCACGGATGTTGGGCACCCGCCAAAATTCCTATTTCCCGGGCTATGGCTTGATAAAGCATATATGGATGTGGTGAGGCCTGGTGACCCGGTTAAAGTGTTGTTGAGAAATTATATTGATAAATGCTTTGAGATTTGCATTTTGATTTGAATATCCGTACTCGTGTTGTTACGTTTTATTCATCGCTAATATATATTTGTTGAGCATCTTTCTTGTCGTATTGTGTACTTTCCCATATTTTATTTTAGTGGCAGGTCAGCGCGAATTTTGGGGAGCTATGGAGATTGATTTTAGCGAGGATTATTTGGGAAAGATTTGTATTATTTTGATGTATAGATCATTGGGATTCGTATTTTATTTTTCGAGTTAGATGTTGTATTTATTCGAGAGACTTGTTGTATTTGAAGAATTGAGATTAGTGGATTTATATTATTGTGGGTTTATTTAGATGCTCTATACCTAGTCACTTGTGGATTTGGATTTATTTTATCGCATTAGCGCTCCGTTCGCTCTCCCCGGGCGGGCGGGGTGTTACACATCTCATGCCCAGGAATGGAAAATATGATCGTCTTCTCATTGTATTCAATCTATGCATGGTACTATGCTAATCAATCCATCACCATAATGACATCGTAAGTTGACATGTCTAAAAGTAACATATCAATAGAAAAATAAATGATCGATCTTAACTATCATGTCCCCAGAAACCTGGTGTAAGGTAGCACCCCTACCCACTGATGTGTCCATATGCATCGAAACATCGGTAGTGATTTTTAATAACCTCGACGTCGAAGAAAAAGTCTAACCAGAAAATGAGTGTGACACTCCCTTGTCAAAAAGAACTCGTGCATAACTACCATAAACATAAAATATACCCCTAATATCCTGAGGCGGGGCTATCTAATCCAGATAATAGACGTAGACACACATCCACAATGTAGTTATGGGATCCTCTGTGCCTGGTTTATTGGTGGTGATAGAGTCGAATACTGCGACGATGGAGACCATACCTGATACTATAGTGGGGTTGGCCCAACCTGCTATTGCCTCTGAGGTTGCTTTACTAGAACTAGCTTAGTCCGTCCTGAAAGCCCTTAGGTCACCTCCTAAAAGAGTGGCCTTTATCACCACATGATTAATATATCCCTCGAAATGGGAAACCCCATTGGCAGCCCTGCTGACCCTGTCCCTGGGGTATGCTCTGCCCTCTTTGGACTTGGTCCTGCTGGTTATGCTTTCCCCGGCTACACTATCAGCGCTGTTCATCTCCTCTGAACCTCTTAGGGGGTTTCTCCCCCTGTGGTTGACCCCCTTGGTGCTGCTGTAAAACTTCCTATCCCCAAGATGACTCAGCACCCTCAATAGTCTTCGACCCTTAGTCTGCTCCCACCTTCTCTTTATTTGTCTCCCTCCCTCTTTGGAAGTCATAATGATCCTAGTAGTGCAGCAATGTGCCATCCACTACATGAGTATGTGTAGTAAAGGTTGAGTTTCAAAACAACACCTGTCTAATCCTCCATGTCAAACCTCAGATAAACCTACCCATCTTCTTTGCCTCCATACTGATAATATCTAGGGCAAAGAATGTAAGACGAGTAAACTCAAGCTCATACTCGGACATAATATGATCCTCATGCAACAAACTATTAAACTGTGCTCTCAGACTCATCTGCTGCGATGGTGGGATATAATTCGCCTCAAACTTGCTCTAGAAATAATTAATGGTCAACTATGACTTGTCCTCCTCGGTGGTGATTGATACCTACTACTGAAATGCATCCCCTACGAGCCTAAATCTTGCCATCTGTCTCTAAATGTTTTTGAACTCTACCAGAGTATGTGCCTATTTATGTCATGTCTCCACTGCAACGCAACTATCAGCTCTATAAATCCTGTGAACCTCAGTGGGTTACCTCTCCCGAAATTAGTCTTGGCTCACTTCTACGTAGCTTTAGTGTGAAGAGAAGGTACACATACAAACACGAGTGGTAACGGTGGTAGTGGAGGCTTCTCCTAGCGTATTTGGAACAATGGTGGTGGTGGCTTCTCCATAGTAGCAACTACCATCTGCGTTATAATGGGCACCAAGTCTGTCAGTGCCAATGCTGGGGTCTACCCCTGCTATGGCTACTACTGCTGCCTCTAACTCAATGTTCGTGACCAGCCTCGATTGTGCTTCTCTCCTCCTGCTCGAAAAAAATAGAGCTTGGCTAAGGTAAATAGGCCTGCAAATCGTGCTCGGTAAAATTTTATAGGCACGATTTTTTTTAGGCTAGCTTGGGCATGTATCCTTAAACCGACCTAACTCGAGGCCAAGAATTTTATATAATATTTATCATATATATGTATATTCTTAGTTTAGTTTTTATTCCTTTAAGGTCAAAAGTTATAAAAAAAAATATAAATGGGGGAAAGTTTAGAAATATCAATTTTAGGCTTTTATACTCCTAGTCTTAAGAGTGCATTCTAAAATTAATTTTCTAAACAATAAAATAGGTCATAAATTTTCTAAACAATAAAGTTTAGGTAAAAAGAACTTTGTGTCCGGTCCTGGGCAAGAATCTTTCAAATTTGGGCGGTGTTAGGATTACACAATGAGACCCGACTCAAGCCTGGGTAAGCATGGGATTACTCGATTTTATAGACCCGACCCAATCCTTCTCAGGTCCACTCAGGCCCGACCCATGGCCACCCCTACCTCGTGATGTTCACCATCTGAAAGATAGTAAACAAGAACGTATAAGTATACGTATGAAGAATTCAAGGCCAAAATAACAAAGTTCTAAAGTATCAAAGAACGTGATGCAAAAGTGCGATTGATGCACTCGAGACCTTAAGACACTAGAACCTGTAATGCGCTAATACTTAATATGACACCTATAAAATCTATGGCTAGATTGATCAGGCCCAAAAATAAATAATATAAGAGTCTAAAATAGTTAAGTAGCATTATAAACATGACTAAAATAAACTAAAGCATAATACTAAAGAAATACTAATGATAATATGAACAAGCCAACATAATCTCTCATACCGTAAACCCAATTGTTGATACAAAAAACTAGACTAGGCTTATTTAATTGATCACGGATAAATAATTAAAACAAATAAGACAAATAATTTTTTTAAAGTGGTTCGGCTCAATGAAAAAGCCTACGTCCACTGTTATGTATTGCTTGACTGCCTTAATTTTTTTGGTCCCCTGGAATAAGGGTGTTACAATGTATTTATAACCCAAGAGGGGTGTCAAGAGTCGTCATGTGAAAGGATGGAATGCCTTCATTTATTAGTCATTTACATCAATACATAATAAGAATTAAACATAAGACTGTTAGCGCTTCATTGGCCATACTGATTGGACTCCCTGCTATTGGTAAGTCTTCCCAGTTGGTTGGTCTTCCTTGTTGGTTTGCCTTCTTTGTTGGTCGGGCTCCCATGCTGGTCGAGGAATTGTATAATGTTGACTTGGACTTGTGCCACATTGGACGACACGTGCTGGCTTGTAATTGGTCCACATAAGGTGGTGAATTTTGGTATCAACAGAAGCCTCCAATGTTTCATACTTGGAGTTAATGCGAAAGTGTGGAACGTTATGCTTTAACAGTAGTTCGAGCTAATTGATCGGCTGCAGACCTTCCAGACTTGGGAAATTTATCCAGTTAATTGACAATTTTGAGCGCAAATGGCATTTTTTGTAAACATTTCAAATTTTAGCAAGCATTTCTGGGGTATCTTCGTCTTTTCTCTTGCTAGCCGTCGAAAACTCAATCGTCGTTCTCTTTCATCATTACTTTTCCTAGTTTTTGAGGCGAGCTATAAAAAGGGCGATAAAACTTCGATCATCTTCTATCTTTCATTTCTTATTCTGCTGTTGTATTCTTTGAATTTTTATGCGATCATTTTATTTTCTGTACTCTATTCTTGTTGAATCCTTAAACCCTTTTAAGAACTTTTCTCTCTTCTTCTTTGCTTCTTCATTGTGATTTATTCTATTGAATCGCTTCATAAGTTTAGGAATGACTTTGACATTCCGTCTTGGGTTGTACTGGAACATCCTACTTTTCCTTTCGATTTTTTCTCTCTTGCTAAGGGCCATTGGTTCCTTTCCATCTTTATTGCTGAGCGTGGGTTCACATTTCCTCCCAACCCCCTATGTCTGGAGTTTTGTCAGTATTTTGATGTTGTACCTGCTATAGTAGCTTCTAGCACATGGAGGGTAGTAAATGGAGTATATATGTTAAATCAAATATATGGAACCTATATAGGGATTCTTGAAATAATGTTTTGTTATAAATGGGTAACTAGTGACACCACTTATTATTTGAAAACTAGGGAAGTTAGGAGGGCTTTAGTAGTTAACCTCCCTCATTCCAATAAGGATTATTTTGATCATGGGATAGTTGTTAAAAATTAGCAACATGTTCCCTTAAATGGAGGTGCTAAATATCAAGTACCTAGATGTCCTCTCATTGGCAATGGGATAAGTTGTTCTGCGTTTAATAATTTTTCTCTGTTTATATTTGATAAAATATCATACTAATTGTTGCCTTATAAATTTTATTGCAATTGATCGAAAGAGAAAGTCCCCCAAAGAGACTGAAGTGAACTTAAAAGAAATGAAGTTCATTTGGGGACTTTATCAAAAGGTTGCCGAGGAGCACGTTAGGTCTGATTCTTATTTGCTTCAATACAAAAATACCATTTCTTCCTTCATTGCTCAACCTATAACTCCTCTTGCTCTGGTGATTGATCTTGGTCAGGAAGCTGCTGCTGATTCAGACCTTCCTCTTTCTGATATCATGAAGAAGAGAAAATTTCCTGACCTTCTTAGTGGTAGCACTTCTGAATCCTAAAAACTTATTGAAGGGTCCAAGAAGAAGACATGTGAGGTCATGCAAGAACCCTCTTCCTTTGAGAAGACTTAGGAGAAGGCTTGCAGATAAGCAGGTCGAACAGGTGACTCATGCCGACAAACAGACCCTGGTCGAATTACCTTCTTCTGATGCTAGTCCTCCAGTAGTTATTACTCCTGGTTTGGCTAGGAAGTTGATCAAGTCTGGAACTCTTCAAGACTATAGGGGAGTGGATGCCATGCTGCCCCGAGTAAAGGTTTCTGAATTGGATGCTCAGAGCCTTGCATCAGTAAGGGATTTACATCTTCTTGATTATATTGTCTTTATATTTTTCATATACTGACTAGATCTTCTTCTTTTACAGTTCTTGGTTCATTTCAATAATATGCTGGAGAAGGATGATGCAATTGGGGTTCTTCTTCAAATGATGTGGAGGAAGCTTTAGCTGGCTTGAAGAAGTTTGTGTTCGATTCTCAGCAAGCCTTGGAGACTGAGAGAAATACTTGGGCAGATAAATTGAAGACTGCTGAAACTGCTTGGCAGACGTCTGAAGGAAACGCCCTTGAAGATGAGTGCAGGGCTAAGGAAGCTGAGCACAGGGCAAAGACTGCTAAGGAGCTTATGACCACATTGCGGGATAACCTTTTCTCTTAAAATTCAAAGAGAAAGTCTGTTGTAAAAGAATCCTTCAGTGCTGGTTGGGATAAGGGTTGGAACAAAGCTATTTTTACTGCCTCTGCTCAGATTAAGTATGCAAAATAAAAATATTATAGAGATAGCTGGGTTATCGCTCTCCAGGAGTTGAACATTGTTAAAGACTCTGAACTTTTTCATAAATATACTCATGGTCCTCCTACTATCATGGAGGATGAGATTGAAGATGAAGCTGGTTATGGAGAGTCTTCTCTAGTGGTTGAATTTACTGCCAATTAACCTAAATTAATTGACTCTTCTCTTCCCCCAACCGAGCAACTCTAGTCTGTAGCCCCTTCTTTCGAGTAGGATAAGAAGGTTGAGAATGATAAGGAGAAGGTGTAAAGTTGTTCGGCATTTTCCCTTTTACTTTTTTATTTCTTTTTCTTTACTTTTATTGTACCTGAACTCTTCATTATCAATAAAAGAAACCTTTTGTTCCTTCTTGTCTCTTGTTGATTATGCATGTCTTTCATTCTTGTTGTTGATCGGTGGTAATTTCTTTTTGATAGTTTATAGCGAATATGGAACAACTGTCTTTCAATGATACCGAGCTACTGAGGAAGTGAAATGCTTTTTTTAAAGTCGGTCATACAGACTTATCCGAAGAAGAAATCATTAAGTTGCTCGGTGATAATGCATCAGAGCAGGCTAAAGAAGCCTATAAATATTTGAAGTACTTACTTGATAGGGCGGTAGTAAACAATGTTGCTTACTATGAGATGGTAGAAGAAATTCAAGAACAGCATAAAGAATCCACTGCCCTGTTACACCAAAGCTACGAGCAGAAATATCGAAGCTTAAGTGTAGGTCGGGGTTTTGATAACTTTATTTCTACTTATAATAAAAAGGAAACTTTGCTCAAGCTTGAAGTTGAAGAGACTAGAATTGTTGTCAAACTCCTGGAGGAGGAGAATAATAATTTAAGGGATGAATTGAAGCTTTTGAAGTCTGCTCCTGAAACTGTTGTTGCTACTACCAATGAAGGGTATTCATTTTTAGAAGTTAAAAATGCAACATCAAGGGAGGGGATGGAAGAATTAAAAAACATTAAGCCTGCATCCTCTTACCGAGCAAGAAATAAGCCTGGCCGAGGTACCACAGGGGAAGTTAGGACCCAACAGGCCCTTACCAATCAAGTTGCACAGTTAAAGCTAAAGATCGAGCCATTGTTGAGATGTCCCAGAAGCTACAAACTTTGTCTGAATAAATGTCCACTCAATCTTCTCAATTACAAGCTAAGAATGGGGTGCTGAAGAAGCTGCATTCTCAAGTTGACAAATTAACCTTTTAATTCCATAAGCAACCAAGGGAAGTCTGGATGGACGGGTATAATGAAGCTCTAGGGCATTTTGATGATAAGCTTCAACAAGCTAAGAATGAGGACTATAAATGGGGTTGGATGAATACCTTGACAGTGATGAAGGTGGATTAGAACAATTCATTGTGGTATTGGTATGACCCAGGCTTGGTTGAGCTTAACAATCCTCATTTCAAGTTATATGTCAATTGGATTCCTGTTCACTATATTCCTCAAAGCTTGATTTCAAAGTACTTGGGACATTACGAGCTACATAATGAACTAGAGATCGTCCGACCTCCTTATCTGCTTTATCGTCCTAGTAGTAGTAATACTAGAATGCTTCAGGATTTTAACTTCACCAACTCTCCTTATACTTTGGATGATCCTCCAGTTGGCATGAATCATGTCTCTAAGGCCGAAGGGAAATGCCCTGTAGAATAAGGCTTTGTATTTTATTTTTGCATGTTTAGTATCAAGCAATAATATATAATCATTTAATTGAATTAATGAGAAGTTTTGATTAGCTTATTTTGTCAATCTTTGACTTTGAATGGATCAATGAATGTCTTCTTAGTCTTTGACTATGAATGGATTAACTTTTAGTCAATCTCTGTATATGAATGTCTTCTTATTTTTCATTGGTTCTATTGATACCCTTAGGTTTTACCCAAGTATCGTATTAATTACCAATGTTTTACCAAGCATTTGGGACTTACAATTTTGCCAATGTTTTACCAAGCATTGGTTCTACTAATATGTCCCACTTTTTTCGACTTAGTTACCTTAGTACCCAGTCGTGTGTTGAACATTTGTCCATCTTTTAACCCAGTTTAGATGAACATTTATCATCCATGTCTTCATTAACCAAGCATTTGGGACTTACAATTTTGCCTTACATGGTTTTTATGTATTGACAACCAACATTGTTGGTGCCTTTGTTGATGCTGACCAACATTTTATTGGTGGTTTGTGTTGACAACCAATATTGTTGGTGCCTTTGTTGGTGGTTTCTGACACAATTGCAGTGTAGTGCATATCACTAGTACTTCGAAAAGAAAAATAAATTTTTTGAGGAAATAATATTCTCATTAATATTGAAATAAACTGAGTACAACATGATTATATCACTGATAATATTTCCTCGGGTGTTCTGCATTCCAGGGATTCTTGAATTCTTCACCTTCCAAAGTCTCAATTCGATATGTGCCTGGTCGGATAACTGTTGTAATGCAATAAGGCCCATGCCAATTGGCTTCAAGTTTGTTATTCTTCTGAATCACCTTCTTCAAAATATAATCGTCTTCTTTCAAGTTGCTTGGTTTCATCCTTTTATCGTAGAAACGTGCAATCCGTTGTTGATAGGTTGCATTCCTTAGAGCTGCATCTTTATGTACCTCTTCCAGCATGTCTAAGTTCAGCCTTCTCATTAAATCACTGTCTAAGGTATTGAAATTAAGAACTCTGTGAGTGGGTAAGCCTAGCTCAGCAGGAATTACAGCTTCAATACCAAATGCTAACATGTAGGGTGTCTCTCTAGTAGCTATTCTAGGAGTTGTTCGATAAGCCAACAAGACAGAATATAGTTCATTGATCCAATTACCTTTAGCTTTTTCTAGCCTTTCTTCAACCCATTCAATAAAGTTCTATTCGTTACCTTCGCTTGGCCATTGCTTTAAGGATGGCCAGGAGCAGAGTGGATTTTTTGGACATTGGATTGGGAATAATAAGTAGCAAACTCGTCGTTGTCAAATTATGTGTCGTGGTCAATGATAAAGGCGTAGGGCAAGTCATACCTGCATATGATATTCTTCCAAATAAACTGATAAACTTTTTCATAAGACATATCGATCAAGGGTTCAGCTTCCACCCATTTAGTGAAGTAATCAACAGCTACAACCAGGTACCTAAACCTTCCTTGGGTGGTCGGCAAAGGCTCGACCAAGTCAATTCCCCGTATAGCAAAGGGCCAGGGTGAAGTGATCGGTGTTATGAGAGCTTGTGGAGTTTTATGTATGCTGGAAAACCTTTGGCACTTATCACACTTCTTGGCAAAAGTTCCACAATCTGCTCGCATAGTTGGCCAGTAGTATCCCTATGTGTTGATTATTTGCAATAAAGTTCTCCCAGCTATATGGACTCCACAAGACCCTTCATGAACTTCCTCAATCAAATCTTTTTCTTCAGCTGGATGCACACAACATTGCATACCAGTAGTCAATCCTCTTCTGTATAACACACCATTGTCTAGCACATATCTCCCAACTTTGTATTTTAATTTCTTAGCTGTAAGTAGGCCGGACAAAATGGGCTCTTGAGGATGAAATCGTCCAAAATCCACCCAAAATAATGTGTTTGGCGCCCATTAATTGTGTTTGTGGGTCAAAATGGTTTGAACGATCCAATAAGACGGTTTGTTGGCGAGTCATTAGCGGGTCAAAATGGTTTTGGAACCTCACAAAAATAAAACTCAAATTACTAAAGAGTTTAAAGATTTTTTATATTCAAGTATTTACTTGTATGTTTTTTTTTCAAAATTATTATACCATATTTATTTGTATATGGTATAATAATGATTTTTCCCCCCCAAAAAAGTGGGTCAACCCGACCCGACTCGGATTTAACCCTCCCAAATTATTCTGCTCGACCCGCTTTTGACCCGTCCAAATTTATCCATATCCATTTTTGACCCGTCCATAACCGCCCATTTGCCACTACTAGCTGCAAGTAGGTCGACTAGTAGAATTCCATCTTTAATATAAGCTCTTATGGGATCCATCTAAGATGGCCCCATATCAATTGCAATAAAATTAACCATCAGATCTTCATCAATACTCGTATTAGAAAGTAGCTTAATAGGAGTAGTTCTTCACAACTCGGTTTTGGTTGCTGAAGCTAACTGAGAAAGTGCATCTACTCGGGCACTTTCTAGTCTTGAAAGTCTAATCATCTGAATAGCTGGCAAAATAGCGATTACCTTCAGAGCTTTAGATAAGTATCTGGACATCAATTCTCCTTTAGCTGCATATAAGTTCAACACCTAATTTACCACCAACTGTGAATCACTGTATACCACAACTTGCTCAACATTCAGTGATTTGGCCAAATTTAAACCAATAATTATAGCTTCATACTCTGCCTCATTATTTGAGGCTTGATATTGGAATCGTAAAGCATACTCTATATCTATTTCATCTGGAGTATATAGTATGATTCCTGTTCCACACCCAGTTGTATATGATGACCCATCAACATACAGACTCCATATAGGAATATTGTTATCAAATGCTTGGTTTGTCAGAATCCCTTGATAGAAGATTTTATCCTTTACCTCCTCATATTTCCATTTCATCTCCTGTACTCCGCTGGAGGGTTTGGGTTGGTCGGTGGTAACTTTTTCTACAGTTTCTTTTGCTTGGAGTTGGTTGAGGATATCTCTAGTAGGTCTGTTAACTCCTGAGTATTGCGCAGGAGTCCCTTATTGCTCAAAAACCTCTGGGTAAGTAAATTCTGCAATAAAATCTGCCACATCTTGGCCTTTTAAAGAAGACCTTGGTTCATATATAAGATCATATTCCCCTAACTCCACAGCCTTATACATTAATCTTTCAGATTTCTGTAGCTTATGCAAAGCTTGCCTAAGTGGCATGTCAGTGTATACCACTATGGTATGAGCTTGAAAATATGGTTGCATCCGTCTACTAGCCTCAATTAAGGCCAGTGCTAACTTCTCCAGTCTGGGATATCTGACCTTTTCTCCTCAAAAAGCTTTGCTAGTGTAATAAACCAACTTTTGAACTCCATTCTCCTCTCTGATCAGGGCAGAGCTAATAGCCGATTCCAAAATAGCTAGATACAAATACAGCTTTTCTCCCAACACTAGTCGGGAGAGAAATAGGGATTCTCTCAGGTATATCTTCAATTCCAGGAAATCTTTTTCACATTCATCGTTCCATTCAAAGGTTTTTATAAGCACCTTAAATAATGGTAAACACCTGTCTGTTGCTAGGGACACAAATCTATTGAGCGTTGCTACTCGCACTATTAGCCTTTGAACATCCTTTTTATTAGTCGGGTATTGCATTTCCATCAAGGCCTTGATCTTACTTGGATTAGCTTCAATGCCCCTTTGATTTACTATATACCGGAGGAACATTCCCTCATGAACTCTGAATACGCATTTGGTCGGGTTTAACTTTATCTGGTGCTTCTCCAACTGATCAAATGTCTGGCTGAGGTTGGCAATATGATCAACAGTATTTTTGCTCTTTGTCAGCATATCTTCAACATACACCTCCATATTCTTGCCTATTTGATCCTCAAATACTTTGTTCACCAGTCTTTGATAAGTGGCACCTGCATTTTTTAGACCAAACAACATAACATTGTAGCAATAAGTTCCTCGGGTTGTAATAAAGGAAGTACTTTCTCTGTCTTCTGGATTCATTTTGATCTGGTTATAACCAGAATATGCATCCATAAAACTCAGTAGCTCGTACCTCAAAGTAACATCCACCAGTTGATTTATTTGTGGCAAAGGAAAATAATCCTTTAGGCACGCTTTATTCAAGTCAGTAAAATCCACACACATCCTCCACTTATTATTTTTCTTCTTGACCATAACTACGTTGGCCAACCAATCCGGATACTTCACATCTTCAATAAAGGAAGCTTTTTAAAGTTTCTCCACTTCTTCCTGTATAACTTGCTTCTTCTCCGGACTGACAACTCTTCTTTGCTGCTTTATAGGTTTAACCTCCTTATTAACATTAAGCTTGTGGCACAGGAAATTTGGGTCTATACCAGGCATATATTTGTGGCTCCATGCGAACACGGGCTTTCTTTATCTCAATAAGGCCACCAACTCCTGTTTAAGAGTCGGATCTAATGACGCTCCTATTTGAGTTGTTCTCTCTGGTTTATCATCGTCCAGAATAATGTTTTATGTTGCCTCCATCACCTGGCCTTTTACGAGCTCTGACTCATCTCTTGGATCTAAGGTTTCAACCTCAGATTCGCTGTTTGGCTCAGACATATCCACTTGATAAGTGGTTGTTTTCCTCTTTACTTGTGCCATATCTTCCTCCTCGGTAGATGAATAGTAGTATTCCCAAGCTACTTTCTGATTTCCTTTTACTATTCCAACTCCAAAGTTGGTTGGGAACTTCAGGCATTGATGAACAGTAGAAGTTGTAGCTTTAAATTTCTCCAGACCTACTCTTCCCATGATCATATTGTAAGCAGAATGAACATTTTTGTCCATTACAAAGAATCTCACTTTCTTTGTCCTGCTCGCCGGCTATGTCCTGATCAACACATCTAACTTGATTATTCCCAATGGAAATACCTTCTCACCAGAGAATTTAATGAGGGTCCTGTGGTAAGGCTCCAGTTGATTGAGTTTTAAATCCAAACTATCAAAACAGGGATAGAACATAATATCCGTCGAAATGTCGTTATCCACTAGTGTTCTTGCTACCAGTACGTCTTTTATTCTGACTTTGATCACTAAAGGATCGTCATGAGGATACAGTACTTTGGATAGATCGTTCTTGGAAAAGCCAATTACGAGCTTATCCTTGTTAACTTTCCTTGGTCGGTCTCCCTCGGCAAAGTTGATTCGCTGGATATAGGAACAAGCTTGAGCCTCATTGAGGTAAGCCTTCATTTCAGTTGTATGGTCTCCTCTTCCTGTATCTCCACCTATAATCATATGAAAATCAAAATACCCAAAACTGAGTGTGAATACCTCGCGTTCAGGTTGCCTAGGTTTCTTGGGGAGATCAGGATCGTCTTCTGGATCATCATCATGGTTCCTCTTCTTCTTTTCTCTAGGCCTAACAGGAGATTTAGATCTTTATCGACCTCTACCTTCAGCTATTCCACTAGCCTATCGATCAACAAATCTGTCCAATTTTCCTCGTCGGATGAGGTCCTCTATCTCATTCTGGAGAGCAATACACCGATTGATCGTATGACCATGGTCTTTGTGAAACTCACAATACTTTGACTTATCCCTCTTATTAGTAGGTGGCCTTTACTTTTCAGGCTAACTCAAATCATTATTGCGCTTGATTTCTTCCAAAATATGATGTATATCCACCGTTAAGGGAGTGTAATTGGTATACTTTCTGAGCCGATCTAGGCTTTATTTTGCTTTCGAATTCTTGTGCTCCTTCTTATCCGACTTCGCTTCCACCTTTGTATCTGAATTCTTTTTAGATGCCATAGCTTTCTCGTCATTCAGAATCTTCGCTGCTTTAGCCATTAATTTAGTCATTATCTTTGGGGGATCTTTTGCCAAAGTATAATATAGTTTGTCGGGAAGCAAACCACTCAGGAGGGCAGTGATTATAGTCTTCTCTTTGTAATCGATAACCTCTAATTTCTCGTTATTAAAATGAGTGATGTAATCACTAGTACTTTTTCCCACATTATGTCTCACACTAAGCAAATGAGCTACTCGCTTCACTGGTTTGGCTCCAAAGTAAAAATTAACAATGAATAGCTCGGCGAGTTGTTGGAAGCTAGAAATCTACCCTCGAGGAAGATTATTATACCAGATTTGAGCAGATCGAGTGATTTTTTCTGAGAATTCCCTGCACCTCATCTCATCAGGGACAACATATATATCAGCCACTAGGGGTGTGCACGAACCCGAATGGACCTAAAGGATCGAAAAAACCGAACCGGACCGAACCCACTTTTGCGGTTTTTTTTAATTCGGTTTTAATTCGGTCTTAAAATGTGAAGGACCGCATTATTCGATCCGGTCTCGGTCTTGGGTCTTAAAAAGCAGGTTTGGACCGGACCAGACCGCTTTTATTATATATATACATATATATATATATATATATATATACATATATATATACACACACACACACACTAAGTTGCTGCTACCCTTCTATACAAATATACACATATAAAAATTTACTCACCAAATATGCACACGCACGCTTATACCTACAATAACTGTTACCCAACTAAACAATCCAACCCTAAACATATTGTCTTCCCTCTCTCTCTATCGCCGACCTCTTCTTCTGCATTTCTTTTCCTTTCTCTCTTTCTATCTGGCCTAAACACTGCCCCTGTTACGATCTCGGCCTAAACATCACCTCCCTTGTCACGATCTCTAACCTAAACCCAACACCTTCCTAAACCCCCAACCCCCTGTCACGATCTCGGCCTAAACATCACCACCCTCTGTCACGATCTCTAACCTAAACCCAACACCTTCCTAAACCCCCAACCCACCAGCCTAAACTCCAAAGTTTGTTCAATAGTCAAGGATCCAACAGAAAGTTCCCATGTAAGTTTCGGTTTTTGCTATATTTTTATTGGAGTTTTAAACAAATAAATTTTGTTATTGTTCGTATTGCTCTATTTTTGCTCAATAAAGAAATTATTGAATTTTTTAACAGACAACCACCATCCCCCTTTGGTCGAATTGGGGATCCAGCGACATAACCCGGATTTGATTTACGCGGTAGTGTGACAACCAACTCACGATTAATCACATATCTTAGGCAGAGCTAAGTGTTTTCTATTTCTTGATAGCTTTATATGTGTTTTTTAAAGATCTCTAGTTACGACTTTGTTTGTAGCCTACAACGGTTCATATATCTTTATACAGAACTTTATCATATAAAGAAAATTTTGAATTAATTCTCTTGAGATGGAGAAGCCTAAAACAGTTAGTAAATTGTAATTTGTTTGGGTTACTGAATTTGGTTTTGTGTTCCTTGAAAAAAAAGTTGAGTTTAACTCTCTAATTTGATTATTTTTTCCAATTTGAGCTAAAGAAAGTAATTGAATAAAATAAAATGTCATATGGACAAAAAGAAATATTTAGAGACTAGACCTGTTCAGACTTCAATTTTAAGACACAAATTTTAACTCCAGCTTCTAACACTTTCTCCTAAGTGGAGGCAATTCTTTACAATAATGCTTGCAAGCTGTGAATATATAGTCCATTGAATTCAAGGAAACAATAATTTGCAATGTTTATATGTGCCATGCTTAGCTAGTCATATTTAGTTATTTATGGACCAAATAGGACCGAGATCGAACCGAACCGCCTGAAAATCGAATAGGACCGAAACCGATTATTTCGGTCCGGTCTCAGTCTATATTTTTTTAGGACCGATTAATACGGTCCGATCCTAAAAATACCTCAAAATCGGACCGGATAGGACCGGACTGCGAACACCCCTATTAGCCGTTGCTTAGTATTATTCTATATGAAGAACTGGATCAGTTTTCCCATCATACTTGGGAGTAACCAATGGAGCTTTAAACTTGGTGGGTATAGGGAAATCTACAATGGTTTGCACAAAGGGAGATCCCTTAACAAAACTTCTTTAGAGAGGATTCTTGGCCTTGGCCATTTCTCCCAATCTATCTTCCAAATGTTGAATAGACCCCTTCCAAGTGTCATTGCCAACACCAGATTTGTTGGTGGCGGTTCTTTCATTCCGACCAACTGATTGTGCTGAGCTTTCCTCTTGCGAACCTTCTCTTTGACTGGACCGAGCAGTTTGTTGGGCATTAGATCTGGACTGGGCTGAGCCTTCCCTCAAGTTTCTTAGTCGTCGAGTATTTCTTGACGCAACCAGAAGGGCATTTCCCCTGGGTCCCAAACGATGGAAAGGAGAGGCCCTACTTATTTTTTCTAAGCGGCTCAGTCTTTTTGGAATGAGGGACTGTCCATCAGAGGAATTAGGAGTCATGATAGAATAAGTTGCTCCAAGATGGTATGAAGGATCCCTTAAAGTTCTAGAATGGCTATAATCAACATTCCTTATCGACGATGGTGGCATATTCCTTTGATTAGACTGTGCAGGAACTCCAGCTTGAAGAGTTTGGGCTAATTGTCTTATCGTATCCTACTTAGCCTCTTGACTTTGGCCAGGCTAGCCGAAATTCCAGTTAAATCGTTGTTACTTAGAGGGGAAGAGGGATTAGGCAGAATTCCCTCATTTCTGTTACTTGTTTCAAGCATATCAACTATGTATAATGAATTAGTGAAACATATAGCAATACGTTCCCACAGACAGCGCTAATCTGTTGATGCAAAAAATTAGACTAGGCCTAATTAATTGATCACAGATAAATAAGTAAAACAAATAAGACAAATAAGATTTTTAAAGTGGTTTGGCTCAATAGAAAAGCCTCCGTCCACTGTAATGTATTGTTTGACTGCTTTGATTGGTTTTTCGATCCCCTGCAACGAGGGTGTTACAATATATTTATAACCTAAGAAGGGTGACAAGAGTCGTCATGTGAAAGGATGGAATGCCTTCATTTGTTAGGCATTTACATCAATATATAATGAGAATTAAACATAAGACTGTTGGCGCTTCATTGGCCATACTGGTTGGACTCCCTGCTGTTGGTCGGTCTTTCCAATTAGTTGGTCTTCCTTGTTGGTATGTCTTCTTTGTTGGTCGGTCTCCCATGTTGGCCAGAGATTTGTATCATGCTGACTTGGACTTGTGCCACATTGGACGACATATGCTGTCTTGTAATTGGTCCACGTAGGGTGGTGAATTTTTGTAACAACACTAATAATGAATAAGATCTATCACGGGAAGATCCAGACTGTCTTAAATGTAAATAATCTCAAAAAAAAAAACTAGTACCATAATTTGACTCAACTAGGAATGTAAAAGAACACATAATGATTGATGACGCAGTCTCGATACCTATATCCTATATAAGAGCTAAAACTAAAAGGAATGTAGTGATATCAGGGTTATGACTGCAACGACAACCTAAGACTTGAAAATAAATTTCAACAATAGGATTAAACCGAGCAAGTCTACAAAGAGAAATAATTTAACGGAATTCGGGCTATAATAATAATAATAGTAATGCATCTTCATCTCACATTTGAGTTGTTTTTAAGTTAACCCAACCCAAACAACCCTAAATATATCATGATGTTCTAACCCCATGTCCAAGTGAACTCAATGACTAATTATAATTCTTCTCAGTTAGATATAACTAAGTGGTCCCATAATAATGCCAGTGTATACATCTCTAGTATGATCTCAACAAAGGAAAGACAATCTTAAAAGTCTAATATCCACATAAGTATGGTTTTCAATACATACAAGTAAATGGGTTACACACATAAATACGAAGGCTTATCCATATCGGTTTTATGTAAATACAAATGTTATCCTTATTTCCTTCGGGGGTGACACATACGTACCAAGTATAGTTATAGATTGATCCTTACCTATTACCTCAAAGCATCAGCAAAAGGATATATCACTACGCCTTCCAATCATTCATATAAACCTCCATACACATGATTACACGAAGAGCAACCCCGTTTATTCCCCCTAGGGATACGGGTAAGGTAATAATATGACCCAAGGTAAAATGACTAAGATATGCTCGTTGCTATCACCCGGTTACAAGCGCGGTCGACATCGTACGGGCACCATAAGGAAAGTCCTCCTAGTACGTTCCCCACGAGAACTCACACATAATATATTTTGCACATAAATGCAAAGAACAATAATCCAATTCACTCATAGATTACAAAAGTAGTGTTCTAATTCTTATATTAATATTCTCAAATTATTAAAGAATTAAAGTGTCATTCTAACCCAAACTAATTTTTAATGAGATCCCATCCCGTTCTAACGAAATATCATAAGTCGTTCGAATGACTACGCATGTCGTTTGGACAAGAATCCAAAAGTCCTTATAATGACATCTAAACTCGTTATAATATGAAACTATATCTCATTTTCGAATGAGATGCACACATGGTCATTTTCTTCAAAATATGAAATCAATAATTCCTAAATTTGAAACCTCTAAATAGCCTTAAACCCATCCTCCTTCATATATAAGTTGTAATACATCACCACTAACTTATATCTACAAGTTTCAATCAATTAAAATATGGATTCAAGTGTTAATTTTAGATTTTAAGTTTGAAACTCTATGTTCATAATCTAACAATTTCAAACTCATATCTAATTCAATTCTCGGATTAAATAAGGGCTTTTGTTTGATTTATTAATGTGATTTAATATATAACAATATCATTTACATTCTAATGCAAAAATTAGAAGATTCATCATCAATAATTTCAGGATTTGATTCCCGCAACGTTACCAGATCACTTATCACCAAAGCGTGACACACAACACCATTTTGATTTGATGCTCGAGGTTAATCTACCGAATTTGTTCCATTACAAGATGAGTCCTAAGGAGCACGAGATTTTGTAGTAGCAGATTGAAGAGCTGATAGAAAAAGGACTACTCAAGGTTTAATTTACATCATTAACATGTGATTAGTGTTTAATTTATCAATTAAACAATTTTCAAAGTTAAGGTTTTGATTATCAAAATCATATTTATAAACATATTAATTTAGATTTCAATGAGTAATCATTACTCTAACACAATCATTACTTTAACACAACCTCAAATTAAATTCCTTATCTAAGTAAACTTGCTTTAGAAAATAGGTTGAATCCAAACCTTCAATCCTCGACATCTCATTCTCTCTTGTTATTCCCCTTCTCTAAGCCTCTTAAGGTTTCTCTCAAAGCCTTTAATGTGCTTTAAGTTATGATTAATGGCCTACTAATGTAGCTTGCCACGAAATTAACCTTAAAACCCATATGGGCCTCACCTAATGAGGTCAAATAGCACTCCGAATGGTCTAAAACTCTACCCAAGCCATGTACTAATCTAATAGACTTAAAACCTACTACTTTACGTAAAAAACGGACATTCTAAACGTCCTAAATGCCAACTTGAAATGTGATAAAATCTAAAAAGTCAATTATGTCTTTAAGTCAATATATTAGTCAGTACGAGTCAAATAAGTCGATCACTAAATTATTTATTAATTTTGTGTGACACGAAATTATAAGAAACTACTTCACGATTCGTGGGACCCGATACCGATGCGATTATCTAAATAAGAGAACCTTCGACACCTAGATCGTGACCATTTCATAGTCACTCATAATCCACATTCGCTTCCAAATATTTAATTAATGTATTACCGTATATTATGTCCAATTTCACATATGAATTGTAATTAATGTAAAGTGTAAATAATGACATTTCACGATTAATTAATGCACGGAAAATATGGGGGTATTACACGAACGAATGCAAACTTCTGATGACGAGAGACTATACTCAAATGGATCAGGTTTTAAGAATTTAGACTTCGCCCTTGCCTTTTGTGATAGCTTGAACCAAGTTAGAAAATCTCAAACTTACTTGGTGGTGTGCTTCCAGTAAGATTAGGGGTGTCAATTTGTGTTTTTTAGTTGAGTTTCGAGCCGAAAAGACGACTCGCCAAGGTTTTTTTTGGACATAAACACGACACGACACGACACAAATTCACCTTTTATTTGACAGAACACAACTTGTATAAAACATGATATGACATGACTAATATGATTTCTTAAATTTTACACTAAATTAAAAAGAATTAGACACGATAATTCAAATAAGAACTCGACTAACATGACTTTGTGTAAAAAAGTCTTGATATGAATACAACGAGAACACGACATGCCGTGTCAATTATGGGCCAATTTTATGTCGTTTCCAATATTGAACCTCTATATACAACCACTAGTAGTCAAATTTGAATTATTGCCTACTCTTTTGAATGCATGTCCACCTAGAAAACTTTTGAATTATTCTTGTCTCCCTAACCGCTCCTCGATGCCCTATTCAACTGACATGGATGCATGCAAATTTACTGATGAGCTTTTGTATGGTTGTCAACTTGCTGACAAAAGGAACGACAACGTGAGACGTTTTGTTCTAAATCTAAAGGCTCTTGTAAAATGGGCTTGTAATATACTCCTCAAAATCATGCAACCAACACTAACATATTATAACATCTTCCCGAATAGTGAAATTTGTCTTGACATAACCCGCACTCTTTAATGTACGGGATTAAAATTTCATTTATACATATTAAAATGGTTTGAAACAAATATAAATATTTACTTAAGTGATATATACATTGAATCTAAATACGTGGTAAATTATTTATTTAAATATATGATTATAGTTATTGCTCACTTTACTATTTTTATAAAACTAAACGAATATAAATTAGTTATGACCATTTTAAGGAGTCTAAATTTATGACTCCTTTTAAAAAGAATTAACATGATATATAATATGATTGGGTCATTAAAAAAATGTGAAACCCATAAGTGAATTGTTGATGTTACCCCTAATTTTGGGGGTGAAGAAATTTGTACTATGTAAATGGGATGAAAGCGTGATGACCTGATCGTTATTTGTGTGTAGGGTTTTCTCCCTAGGGTTTTGCGGTCTCTCAGCTGAATGATGGAGGTGACAACGTCGACACCATGTTGGAGCAACATAGTAAAGCAACAAGCTCCCCCAAATGAGAAGAAACAGGTCCAGGTCTCCGCCGAGCAGTTCTTGGTGGGTAGCTGCAAATCAACCAAAGGCATCGCCATCGCAGTGGTGGACGCCAACGCCATTATACAAGGCGGGGAAAAGCTTAATCACTGCGCTGACAAATTCGTATCTGTCTCCGAAGTCATAGGCGAGATCCGAGACCCTATGTCCCGTCACTCCCTCAATTTCCTCCCTTTCTCTGTCGACACCATGGACCCCTCTCCCGAATCTCTCAAAAAAGGTCCCTTCCCTTCCCTTCCCTTCTTCTAAATCCATCATTTATATATACTTGTTCATGTTTAGTGTTTTATTCACCAAAGCCTGTCATTCTATACTATACTATTACTGATGTAGTTATTAACGGTGATTTTAGGGGCCAAATTTTTTTGAGGATAATTAAATATTATTTTAATTAACGATTATACAAATACCTAACAATTAATTTTATAAACTTATAAATACCTAACAATTAATAAACCAACATTTTTTAACAACCAAAGTTCATACAAACTAAAATGAATTAAATTAAACTAAAGTTTTGTACAAATTAACTAACAAAATTTCAGCAACACCACAATTATATAGATTATCTACAAAACATACAAATTAACAAATTAACTAACAAATTAAATATCAATATCTATAAAATTACCGGTGCTCTATGCCGAGAGAGGAGGAGCAGATATATATCAGTGAGAGCTGAGAGGAGAGGAGGAGGGCTGCCTGCTGGCAGCTTCCGAGAGGAGGAGAGTGGAGGATGCACAGCCTGGACGGCCGGGGCAGGGGCTGTCCGTCCGAGAGGAAAGGGGAGAAGGCAGGGAGAGGCGAGAGGGAGAGAAAAGAAACGGCTGATAGAAAGAAAGAGGGAGAAAATTAGGTTTGGTTTTATTTTGTTTTATGCTTAGGTTTGTTTACAATTCGCCCCCATAGTTTTAAAAACATACACATAGGTCCATAATTTTTTTTTTCTTAGTATAAGTAACAAAAGTTTCCAAACCTTTGCGGGTGCAGCCGCACCCGTTCGGGATGGGGTGGGCTTGCCCCGGTTCCGCCTATGTTTCCAACTCAATTTTTTTGCATGTTTTCGAACCTCTTACTCTAGAAAGAAAATGAAATTTAATTCATATATTTGCAAGAGTGTTAACCACCGGAAGAAGAATTTCCATCCCAAGGAAGATGATCTACAACATCGCTGTTAGATGGAGACTTCTCAAGACTGCATACACTACATGAACCGGAAATGACTATGGAATATAGGTTTGAGAGATAATTGTTATGACTTTTGACCAAGGTTTTAAAAGGCGCGAGGCGTAGTTGAGGCGAGGTGTAAACCTCGAGGCGGTCCGAGGCGTAAGCCTCAACTTTTTTTTCACGAAAATCACTAAAAATGATATAAAAATAATAATTAAACGAGGAACAAAATATGTATCACATCTATCATGAAAACAAACGATGTAAACTCGATTCCACAGCACAATGCAAATAATAACACCATCAAATCATCATCATAATGCATCTTATACCGCCAAGACAAAAGAAATCCATAATAGTGACAACTCACTACAATAATATAGCAAAAAAAATAAAGTCAGACTTTATTTTTTTTGCTATATTATTGTAGTGAGTTATCGCTATATATTTATATATAATTAAGTTTATATATTAGTCAGTTTATCTATAAAATAAAATCAGTTTATAAGTAAAATATAAGTAAAAAAAACAGGAATTTAGCGTAAAATAAAAAAACAGAGTATGTATATATATATAGTAATAAAAACAAAAAAAAGACACATCGGCATAGAATTAGTGCAGCAAAAAAAAAAAAGAGACGATCGGCTAGGGTTTTTGGGTTGGAATTATCTTTGGGCAGCAAGTGACTTGTTTTGTGTTGGAAACGACATGTAATATTTTTTTTTTTTTAACTTTTGATCACTTTTACCCTTAATGAGGAGAGAAAAAAGAGGTGTAAGCCTCAACAGCCTCAGTCACAAAAGGCATAATACAATAGAGGTGTAAGCCTCAGTCCACCCGCCTAGCGCCTCGCCTCGAGGCGAACCTCATTTCGCCTTTTAAAACCATGCTTTTGACACGGCGATTATTGCCGCAAATTTTCAGATTGCTGATTCTCTAATCAGCTGGTGGACAATTATACAAACGGCTCACCAAATCACCAACATCTACAGCCGAATGAACAGTACTCTGGCATCGGGGATGATGTTAAGTATGACAAACAAGAATATGGGAGAGTACTTGTTTAAATTAATAATGACTCAAAAATGGGAAAAAAAAAAGAAGGGAAAACTTTGGGCCGCGGCAGATATCAGAGGGTCAAATCTGCTGGTCTGTGCGCCAGGAAAAAATCCGACGAAACTTGCTCAGATTTTTGGTCAGAGAATGGCTTTTGTTATTTTATCCATAGACCTGGGATGGTTTTGGATTGAACTTGAAGTTGGTCTTAGTCTTTTGTGTTCTCTCGATGATTATCTGTATGTCATAATAATGGCATATGCACTGTCAGTTGGTAAGTATCAATGACAAAAGATGGACAATTTATCGGTATTTAACCATTTGTAACGTTGTGTTTTCATTTTTTCCAGTTTTCCGTCCTTATTCGAACGTTACTTTTTTTTTTTTTATCACGTTATCTTTTCACTTTTGTTTTGAGTCGTAAGTTAAGAAAAGATGGTAAGAAGCTGTATTTTTATGCAAAAAACTAAATTAATTGAAAGTTTACTGTTGATATAGCTTCTAGAGGTCGTACCTTAGGTGCAATGGCAAGATCTCTCGTCCAAACTACGGTTGGTCTCGGGTTCGAGACATGGGAGCAGCCTCTCCCTATATGTATGGAGGTAAGGCTTGCCGACATCCGCCTCTCCCAGGCAGTTAAGCGGAAGTCTTATGTACCTGGGTACGACTTTTTTTTAACCGTTGATATAATTTCTTACGTAATGTAATATATTGTAGTTATGGATTATTGGTGAGAGTCTACATAAACATTCTATTTGGGCATTTGTTGTTGATGATCAAAACATAAGGATTAGTAAAAGGTAGCAACAGAAATTTGGCTGCTCCATTTTATTGTAATGGTTATCTGACTGTTAGTGCTTGTGGCTTTACAGTTATCAGCTTTGCGAGGGCAACTGGTGATTTGCAGACTCTTTCAGACGTTGATCTTAAGCTCATTGCTTTGACATATACATTGGAGTCTCAGATCCATGGAATTAAACATCTCAGAGAGAGTCCTCCCCCTATTCACACCGTTAATGTGAAGAGGCTGCCGGAGAAAGACATGCCTGGGTGGGGCTCCAATGTTCCTAATCTGGAAGAGTGGGAAGCATTAGAACATGCTTTAGGGGACGGATCAAACCCTGATTCGAGAATTCTCCCCCTAAAGGATTTGAGCTTGAATTTAGTCCCTGCAGATGAACATCACAGTACTGAAGATGGTTCAATGGAAAATGGATCCGAAGAAGGTGGTGATGGTAATTTTAGTGAACCTAGAAAATATTTAGCTAAGAAAAAAGAGGTGAACATCGAAGGGAAGAAGATGGTGGCAGATGGAGTTGATGCATCTCAGGGACAATTTGATGATAACGCAGGCG
Source organism: Sambucus nigra (assembly GCA_949130495.1). Taxonomy (NCBI): domain Eukaryota; kingdom Viridiplantae; phylum Streptophyta; class Magnoliopsida; order Dipsacales; family Adoxaceae; genus Sambucus; species Sambucus nigra. Next base: position 372,055,321 of record OX422208.1, on the reverse strand, counting down.
ATTGGCTGCCCGCTGTCGGTCGAAGTACTCATAGACGATTTCTCAGAAGAAAAGCCAGACGTGAAATGTATGAGGCATCATCTGAGAAAGATGACCAGCAAGATGAAACTGAAAACACGGGAAATGAAAATGTCGAGGATACTAAATGTCCGGATCTGTCGATACATGAGAGTTCTGAAGAAATCCATGTTGAAATTGGGAAGCCAACAGATGGGAAAAATGGTGATGAAGATCTTTCTACAATTTTAAATGAAATGAGGCTGGAAGAGGACTCATTGAAGGACCATCAAGATGCTAAGGAACCGAATATTTCCTTTGATGGAGTTGAGTCTAACAATTCTACAGTGGCAGATGTCACAAATGATAACCGTGAAAATATAGCTGATGAAGGGCATGAGGATGGAGTAATTAATCAAGGTTTAGAGCACTTGGAGATCACAAGCCAGACTAGTGAAAGTGTTGATACATCTTATATGGATGATAATAGTAGTGAGCAGAGCTGGATGCTGAGGTCCCTTTCCGACTCTAGTGTGGCTTGTATAACAGGTGACTTTGCGATGCAAAATGTACTTCTGCAGATGGGTTTACGGCTGCTAGCACCTGGAGGAATGCAGATCCGTGAGCTACACAGGTATATTCATCCATTTCTTTTACTTTGACAAGTTTATTTTCTGTGGGATTTTGAATTTCTGTGAACTCAATTTTTATCATGAAAGCACCTTGTACCGCTTGTGTGGGAGAGGAGGGGGGGGGGGGGGTATCATGTACTTCATGTTTATTTACAAGAACCTCGTTATTATCTACCCGGACAACCTTCTCTCTGCAATCATTCTTGTGGACGGACATATGTGCTTATTTAGGAGAGGTTTGTATATTTTCAGGTGGATACTGAAATGCCATGCTTGCTTTAAGGTGACTACAGAGATTGGTAGGATTTTCTGTCCCAAATGTGGGAATGGGGGCACTTTACGTAAGGTAGCTGTTACCGTTGGTGAAAATGGCATTATTCTTGCTGCTCGCAGGCCACGAATTACCTTGCGTGGTACAAAAGTGAGTATATCACTGATTTCATTTCCTTATTTTGAGCATTTGGGAGGAATTTCATGGTTCTTCATGTTCCTCAATTTCTGTTCGTACTTGTTACTGTATTTTCCATGTTCATAGATAATGCTTGTGTTGCATTTTGCTTATTTGTGCATTGGTCCCCGACTGTTAAGTTTGATAATAAATTGCTTAGTTGAAGCTATTACTGGCCATGATTTTATGGCAATCTTACCTAAGCTTTTAGAGAGCCTGGACGTTGCAAGGAGTAGGATCCTCTTCTTTTCTAGATTTCGTCATTTTTCTTAGTGATGTAATGATGATTTTTTTATATGAAACAAGGACAAGTTTTGATATTGACAATTAATTACAATAATCTAGAACAAGTTTTGATATTGACAATTAATTACAATAATCTAGTGTTCATTTAAACTATTAGACTTTCATATAGTGACTCTTGAATAGGGAACAGTTGTATTTGCATTTTGGGGTCCATTAGTTAATGCCTATTTGCACTTCAGGGTACAAGTAATATATATACACACCCTGGGGCCCATTTTCACCTTCTGTGATCCTTTGTAAATTTTTTTTGTGATGAAAAATGTCGCAAAAAGTTGAAGAGGACCCCAAAGTGCAAATAGAGAAAATTTTGGATCTCTGACTAAAATTTTCAAAAACTAATGAACCCAAACTAGAAAATAACCCGATTTTTTATTCGCGTTCCAATTAAAAAAGGGGAAAAAAAAAGGATGATATCCGCCTCATTATTGGCATTTAAATCTGTTGGGCTGTGTGCAGTTTTCGCTGCCTCTACCACAAGGTGGAAGAGATGCCATCACCAAGAACCCTATTTTACGGGAAGATCAGCTCCCACAAAAATTCCTGCACCCCAAAACCAAAAAGAAGAATAAACAGGTAATTTTCATCCTTTTCTCCCCAGCCTCCCTAAATTTATGATTTCTACTTGTGTAAATTCAGATAAATTTCCATTTTGTAGGGGGAGGAGGACATCTTTGCTTCGAGTGACCTATTTCTCCATCATACGGATAAGAGAGCTCCTTTGCAGCCTCCTGTAAGGAAAGCCATGGCAGTTTTTAGTGGCAGGAGGAATCCTAATGACAATCACTTCTCTCGTTCTAAGCATTAAATTATGTTTTGATTTCATCCAGTACAATGGTATATGAATGTTTCACTCGCTGTCTCGAGTCCAATTTTGGTGGTGTTATTATTTTTTGTAGTCCTATTGTTCACTCTCTCAAGATGATAAAGTAATCTTTGATTGTGCCTATGCTTTTACTTGGAGTAGGCTACAGACGGTAGGTGATGGCTTGAGTATTAAATAAATTAATCTCAAATTAATTGTTTTCAATTTTTATTATTTATTTATTTGAGATATTTTAACTTTACTTGCCATGTAATTATCATTATTTGACTTTACCATTAATTTTGACATTTAGCAACAGAAAAATGTCACAAAAAGTGAAAAAATTGTTGCTAATTGTAAAAATGCGTGATAATTGTTGCTATAGAAAAGCAGAATGATGGGTAAAGTCAAGTAATAATAACTATATGATGGGTAAAGTCAAAATATCGCTATTTATTTGGATCAAATATCAAAAAGATCCTCAAACATTCTTTAATACAAACTTAGTCCAAGCTTTTTATTTTATACCAAAAAGTCCTCTTATCTTTACACGTCCGCGTCCGCGGCATGATAAAGCCTTTTTAGAATGGTAAATGACTTTTTGGTGTAAAAAAAAAAGACTTGGACTAAACATGTATTAAAAAAAGTTCGAGTGACTATTTGGTATATTCCCCTATTAATTTTAGGTCAATATATAAATTTGAAACAACATAAACATGTTGCAAATTTAAATAAGTGGTTTAAATTTGTTCCTAATTAAATTAATTAAGTCAATTTCATAATTAACCAGATCCAAATTCGTATGAGGTGATGGTAATTAATAATGTCGGAAAATAAAAGCAATTGTACATATAAGGACAATGTCATTTAATGTGAAAATCCTTTCGGGAAATTGAAGGATTCTTACGACCTTGATTTGACCAAAGTCAACAAATTGTTGTCGTTCAACACTTTAAACCTCCGCAGTAAAAGTTTTGTCAATCTCTATCGCAATTTTGACTTGGCAGCTATGATCCTTAGGTTTCGGTATCCACCAATCTATTGAAACATATGGGTTTGTTTGAATCTCCCCCGCAACTTTGATTCTAGCTCACAAGTCTCACAAATAGGGTTGGGATTGCAATTCAAGTCAATAGGCTCACCGATCTCGAAATTCTCCTCAAGCTTTGATCACAATCAAAGCCAAAATCTCCACATAGTTTTAATTGAAATTGTGGGAATTATTGTTTCAGAAAAACATCTTTATAGATGTAATTTAATATGCAAAAGGATTTTTTTAAACCGAAAGCAAACAGTGTGGTTGGGAGTTTTTTTGGGGTTATAGACCCTAAAGTGTTCCGTGAGAAAATAAAATAAAAGTTATTTTTAAGGCTTACGAAACTCTCTTTTTAAAAGATCAGCTGAAACAAAAGAGTCTAAAAAGTTAAAAACTTTTCAACCAATCAAAATATTTTAAAGTAATTTGGATAACAAAGGGAAACATCCGGGTTTTTCAAACAAGGACGCGCGCAAATGTACAAAACCCCACTGCAAAACTCACGCTAACCTCCCCGCTATAGCGCATGGGCTCGCTATAGTGGTTCATCCATGCCGCTATAGCGGCATACCATGGCCGCGGGGCGGAACGTAGAGGTGTGTTTTGCGGGCTTGAGGAAAAAGCAGCTCAATCGTCGCAGCCCTACAACTGGTTGCACTGGAACCCTTACACGATTTCTGTTAAATAAATTTTGGTTCACCTCTCTATGTTATATTCTAGGACACAATAAAATGCCAATAAAGTTTTGTCACTAAAAATTCTATGGCATAAAAACTTAGAAGAAGACCCTTAAAAAAATTCAATTTTTTTTAAAAATCTTAAAAAAAATAAGTAAAAATAATTTTTATATTTAAAAGAATAATTTTTCCAACATGTTATACCTGTTTGGTGTTGCTTGGAATTTCGGTGTGATGGATCTTTTGTGTCGCGTTAATATCGTTGTGTCGATGACGTGAATCCGGTTGTGTAAATGATCTTCAATAAAATTGACACAAACCTAAAATGCATTTTGGATCCGTAATTTTGACAAGGAGAACTATGTTCTTATAAATCTCCACCTTTGTCAATTCGGGGACAAAACTAAAACCGACAGGAGACAAAATTAAAAACATCAATCTATACATCAATTGCTACCCAGTCCCCACCCCTCGAGACTCGATATGTATGATAGGCTTGATCCATCTTCAAAAAATGTACTCACAAAATATTTCACCTGCACACATGTATTATATATCGCGTGAAGTACAAAAGATTCATAAACTAATCAAGATGAGTAATTAAAGTATAATGCTTGCACATAAAAAGATTACTCCTCAATTAAAATATCCCCTCCCCCCTCGAAACTATCTCACCCTCACCCTCACCCTCTAAAAAGGTTGGAAAACTCTCCCCCTTAATCTAAACACCTTCTCCCCCCTTTTGTCATGGATAGACAAAGGGAAAACCAAAAGACGAAAGAGATGAGCATCACAAATTAGCTCACTAAAGCACAAAAGCGAAGGATAAATACTAACGGCTAAACAAAAATTATATATTCTCAACCTCACCCAACCTAGCAACACTAATGATATGATCATGCAAGTTTAAAGTGCTAGAATAACATTATGAGAAAAATATTCAATGAAATTTTGATCATATAAAAACTTATATATATAATAGTGATGATATATCGTCGAATATAACTGTATATTCATACAAGCACAAAAGACTCAAAATTTAGATTTTTAGACAAAAAAAAATGAGATGACGTAAACACGAGTGGTTCACTAATGTAAGAATAATATTCAAAATCAGTAACCCCACACAAGCTATCTAACGGAAAAGTGAGTGATATCAAAACCTAAAAAAGTAGATTACTCCACCCATATTTTACAAGAACTCAAGATTCAATTCATAGTTGAACACGTATAAAAGGCAACCATATTGAAAAGAGGTTAAGTTCATAAAGGATTCATTCCAATTATGACCTAAAGTCAACATGCAAAAGTTTAAGCAAGTAAATATGTCCATAAAAAAGTATACTAGACGAATTATGTGTACACCCATTGGTTTTGAACCTATATCTCCCTCAAAATTGCTCTTTTTAAAAATATATCTTTTTCTTTTTATGAGAGTATGCTTTAGCATAGATATTTCATTTTTTATTTTCTCATAAGTATTTTTTCAAATCAGCACACAAAGGTCAACACTTCCAATTGCACACTCATCACCTTTTCAATAATCCTCACAAGCAATGGTTCTTATGTACACAATTTTAGAAATCTAGCAATAAAAAATATGTAACCCGATTTAGTGCAAAACACATTTAATCTAAAACTTTTAGGATCAAATCGAGGATACACCCTAGTTCAACTTGTGCCTGTGTGTGCGATATGATAATGACTACTACATATGCAATACGAGTTGTTCTTCATGAATTCTTAAAAAGGGTAAGCAAAAATATAAGCAAAATGCCCTACCCTCCTAAGCTTCTAATCAAGAATAGGGTATAAGATAGCATGACATGTTTTCCAATAATTTCAATCATCTCAAAACACCAGTTATCCACAAAAAATAAAAAATATGAAAATGTTTTTGTATTTTCATAAATTTTTCAAAAGAATATTTTTTTTTCTTTAAATGACTTAAAAGAAACAAAAATCTTTTTGTATTTTTCATTTATAAAACCAAAACAAATCAAACAAAAAATAAAAAAGTCCCCAAAATAAAGTACATAAAATACAGATCTAGGTAGGATAAAATATGATGCAATCAATGTAATATACGAAATCCTAACCTAAGAAAATAAATGACTCAAGTAGAGTCGAAATTGGAACGAGTTACCTCATCCTTGTTCCTCCTTCTCCTATACCTAGTCCTTCTCATAGCACTGTCCACTTGGGGAGGAGAAGACTTATTTAATTCACCCATAAGTTGTTGGGAAGTCTTAACTAGGTATTCAACGTGTTCATGTAAATTTTCAATTATTCCCAAATGAGGATTAGGAGACCTTTCTATGTCCTCATCTAGCTCGAAACAAAACTCCTTAAGGTGACCCTTCATTTTACAATAAGTGAAACAATATAGTTGGGGGTGTTAACCTTCATCGAATTGGGGACATCTTTAGTTGGGGAATGGGTTGGTGTCAACTTAAGACCTTTGATAATGTTGACCCCGACTTTCGGGATAGACTTTAAAGTCCTGTCATAGACAAGGTTGGTCTTGTCATTTGAGTATTGATACGGTGCTAATAACATCTTCTTGAGTTTTTCAGATCTATCCTTAAGATCGATCTTTAGTTTTAAAGACACCTGTAGGTCTTTTTTAAGACTACATTTTCACCTTCAAGCAACGTTTGATCCGAGATGACTCAAGTAATGCTCGCTTTAGGCTAGATACCTTCACGTGTAAGAGATATCTCTCTTGATCTACTTCCTTAAGCTTCTCAATAAGAGTAGCCTCACAGGCCTGAAAAGTGCTGAAAAGTGTCACTTTCTCCCTAAGAACACATAACTCTTCCTTATACATCTTAAGCTTGGAGCATATATGTCACGACCCCATCCCAAAATTAGTAGTAGGTAACGAGTGTCTTGACATGCCACCAAGGCAACAAATATTCCGATTTAATTGTTTCCTTAAATAAATGTAATGAAAATATGATCACATGGTTAGGAATCGTAAAATACTGAAAGTAAAGGAATTACGTCATCAGAGATTTCTAAAGGAAACTTCATATATATTAAAAGTAACAACGAGTTACAAACTTAAGAGAAAAATTTAAAACTTATTACAAGAGAGCCAGACATGCTCTAAATAAACATTTTACAAAAATAGCTCTAAAAGCTAAATTTTCAATATAGTCCTTTTTCGTTCCGTCCATGAGCCTAAACGTTTCCTGAAAAATGATTATTTATACAACATCAGCTAAAAACCGAATGAGGTTCAATCTCTAGACATTACAGGATTTTCAGAAAATAGATACCTATTCAAGTCAAAAGAGAAGGCAAATATATATATGGATAGGAAGTTGCAGTAAATAGATGTATATTTTGAAATGAAAGTATATATATCACAATTGGATAGCTCAGAATAAGACGAATGCAACAAATCAAATCTGATATCTTTTTCTTTCAATCATATAATTTTGATGGCCAAGTACACTCTAATACCTTATTCTTCTACCGTATTATTCCCCGGTAGTTGAGGGTCAATCAAACTAGTTCGTCACAACGCCTTATTTAGGGCACACCAGCGATAACCCACATGGGAAGGTCAGTCCGTAAAGAGGTCCCTTAGGCCGAATCTTATTTCCAATATTCAATCTCATTTTCAATACTCATTTCAATCAGTATGTCTATATGGAGAGATATAAACATATCACAAATGAATCAATCATCGGTATCAGATGCATTTAGAGAATAAAAGCATTTCACAAAATACATAGTTTGCATAATATCATATAATTTAAATGTGCAAGAAATGACATAGAGTACTCACCTAAAATAGAGGCTCAAAAATATAGATATTGAGTCTTGGATCACACGTTAATCTAATAAATACAATAAAGGTTAATTACGTATTCTGAATAAAGCCCAATTCTAAATATTGTGTTTTAATCCTAAAATAACTTGCTGAAAAAGGTTACTAAAACCATTTCTCAATTTTTAATATTCATTTATCGTATTTAAAGAATTCAATTCATAGTTCTTCCTAATTAGTCGGTTCCAGTAGAGATGGAGGGTCATAAGGGCACCACTTAAATACCATCTCATCTAGACAGAACATTTCCGAATTTATTCCCAGTAGAGATGGAGGGTCACAGGGGCACCACTTAAATACCATCTCATCTAGACAGAACTTCACCGGGCCTGACTTTGGAATTACTTAAATGGAATTCCATAATAACGAGCAATTTCTTTTAAAAGAAACATTTTTTAAAAGCGTATAATTTTAAATAAGTTTACATATATTGAAAATAAAATCAACTTGGATTTCTTCTAAATTTTAAGTTTTGATTAGTGAATCCTTTAGTGTATTTTACCAGCATAACTACTAAGTAAAGCTATAAAATAATAAATTAAAATTATAAAGATGCATTATAACATTAAGATTACCTTAAGATAAATATCCCTAAGAACTTCTTCTTAAACGTTTCCACGCTCTCTCACTACTTCTCTCTATAATTCTCAAGGAATATGGTGTGAGTTTCAAATGATCCCAAAGGATCTATTTATAGTTTTCCAAAGATATCACGGCGTTGACACGTGTCCATGCTGACCAAGCTTTTACAATGGCGAGTCAGCGTTGACGTGTCGCGTAACGGAGGCGTCTTGGAGTCTTATTTCACTGGACTACGACATGTTTTTTTAGCTTCTCCTCTAACGATGACACGTGTTTTGGCTTCTCCTCTAATGATGACATGTGTACGGTGGAGGTGTCAAAACCAAGCACGAGGTGTCAAGCACGAGGTGGAAAGGTATTAAGGGTACAAAGGTCATTTTACACTTGAAGGGCATTTTGGTAATTTCACACCATATATTTTTAATATTTCTTAGAGGTCCCTGAAAATATTTTATTTGCAAAAAGGTCTTTTTTATTTTCATTTTGGTCCCTAAAACTTTCTTAATTAAAATCAAATCCCTAAAGTTTTAAAAAATTACATTTTCTACCCCAAAACTTATCACTTAGCTTAGGATGTGCCATAAAACTTCAATTTGACCCATTTTACAGTTGATTCTTCAAATTTAAGAACAAGATTTGTCATATTAAGAATCCAGAATATCACATTTGTAATATTATAACATTTTCAAGTAGTAAGTAAGACGCAATTGTAGAAATGATTATATATATTGGCATACAAAAAAATGGGGTCATTACATCCTACCCTCCTTATAAAACGTTTGCTCCCCAAACTTTACTTACATTAATTTCCAAAAAGGTATGGATATTCCTCCTTTATTTCATCTTCCCACTCCCATGTTGCTTCTTCAAAAGAATAATTCCACCATAATACTTTGACTAGTGGAATAACCTTGGTTCGTAATATTTGATCTTTAAGGTCCAAGATTTCCACTGGATGCTCAATGTACGACAAATCTTCTTTAACTTGAAGAGGCTTGTGACTTAAGATATGTTTTGGATCTGGGACATATTTCTTTATCATTGATACGTGAAACACATTATGTACACTAGAGAGTTCAGGTGGCAAGGCTATTTTATATGCAACAACTCCTATCTTTTCAAGGATTTCAAAAGTTCCTATGTATCTTGGGCTCAACTTTCCTTTCTTCCCAAATCGTATTACTCCCTTTGAAAGCGATACTCTCAAGAACACATAATCTCCTCTTTGGAATTCTAACTGTCGGTGTCGATTGTCAAAATAACTCTTTTGACGACTTTGAGCGATTCGAAGTTGGTCTTGTATCAATTTCACTTTCTCTGTTGTGAACTGAATCAATTCTGGTCCCAATAATTTTCTTTCTCCAACTTCTACCCAACATGCAGGAGAACGACACCTTCTACCATATAGTGCTTTATATGGAGCCATTTGAATACTTGCTTGATGACTATTATTATACGCAAACTCCACTAATGGTAAATGATCATCCCAATTCCCCTTCAAATCAAGTACACAGGCCCTAAGCATATCCTCTAAGGTTTGAATGGTTCTTTCAAATTGTCCATCTGTTTGAGGATGAAAAGTGGTGCTGAAATTCAATTTTGTTCCTATGGTTGCTTATAGGCTTTTTCAAAAGCGAGAAACGAATCTAGGGTCACGATCAGAAACAATTGAAATTGGGGTTCCATGAAGCCTAATAATTTCTCGCACATACAACTTGACTAACGTTTCTAATGAATGGGTAATCTTAATGTCAAGAAAATGAGAAGATTTAGTTAAACTATCAATAATTACCCAAATAGAATCATTACCATTTAAACTCCTTGGTAAACCTGTCACAAAAACCATGGTAATATGTTCCCATTTCCATTCAGGGATTGGTAAAGGTTGTAATAATCCTGATGGTTTTTGATGTTCAACTTTTACTTATTGACAAACCAAACAGTGAGATACAAATTCTGCTATCGCCCTTTTCATATTATTCCACCAAAATAATTCTTTAAGATCTCTATACATCTTTGTATTTCCAGGATGAAACGTAATCTCGAGCAATGAGTTTCCTCCAAAATTTTCCTCTTTAGTTGGGCATCATGTGTAACACACACTCTATTTCCAAACCTCAATATATCATCCCATATCGCAAATTCAATTCTCTTCCCTTCAATAACCTCTTCTCTGATTTTCTTCAGTTGTGGGTCATTTACTTGTGCAATTTTGATCCTTTCCATTAACGTGGGTTGTACTTGTAAGGTTACGATTATTCCTCCTTTGCTATAAATACGTACATCTATTTCCATACTTATCAAATCTGTCAATAGAACTTCCTGGCTGGTAATAAGACATGCTAAATTTGGTGTAGACTTTCTACTTAAAGCATCGTCTACTACATTAGCTTTCCCCAGGTGAGAGTGAATATTTAAATCATAATCCTTCATCAATTCCAACCACCTCCTTTATCTCATGTTCAATTCTTTCTGAGTAAATATATATTTCAAACTCTTATGACCGGTATAAGTCTCACAAGTTTCATCATATAAATAGTGTCTCCAAATCTTAAGAGTAAATATCCCAGCAGCTAATTCTAAATCATGGGTTGGATAATTCTGTTCATGTGGTTTTAATTGTCTCGAGGCATAAGCTACTACTTTTCCATTTTGCATTAATACACATCCCAAACCATTTTTTGAAGCATCACTAAAAATCACAAATCCTCCTATCCCTGAAGGAATAGTCAAAATTGGGGCAGTTACTAATCGATTCTTAAGTTCTTGAAAACTATTCTCAACTTCCTTAGACCATTCGTATTTTACCTTGTTTTGTGTTAACCTAGATAGAGGTTTGTCAATGCTAGAAAATCCTTCAACAAATCTTTGATAATAACCTTCTAATCCAAGGAAACTACGAATCTCTGTTACATTAGTTGGTCTAGGCCAATCTAGTATAACCTCGATCTTTAGAGGGTCAACCTAAACTCCCTCCTTGGAAATGACATGTCCAAGAAAAGAAATGCCAGGCAACCAAAAGTCACACTTCTTTAATTTTGCATATAACTTCTCCTTCCTAAGGATTTATAATACTATCTCTAAATGCTTCTCGTGTTCTTCAATACTCTTAGAATAAATAAGTATGTCATCAATGAAAACAACCACACATTGTTCCAAATATTTCCTAAACACTCTATTCATCATATCCATAAAAACGGTTGGTGCATTAGTAAGTCCAAATGGCATCACAAGAAATTAATAATGACCATATTTAGTACGAAAAGCTGATTTTGAAATATCATCTTCCTTAATCTTCAATTGATGATATCCTGACCTAAGGTCAATCTTAGAAAATACTTGCGCACCTTGTAGTTGGTCAAACAAATCATCTATACGAGGTAGGGTGTATTTATTCTTAATGATTACCTTGTTCAGTTCACAATAATCTATACATAACCTCATTGTCCCATCCTTCTTTTTAACAAATAACACTAAAGCACCGCAAGGGGATATACTTGGTCTAATAAAGCCCTTGTCTAACAGATCTTGTAATTGAACTTTTAATTCCCTTAATTCTAAAGGTTCCATGCGATAAGGTGATTTTGAGATTGGTTTAGCTCCCGGAATAAGGTCAATCATAAACTCTATTTCTCTACTAGGAGGTAGACTGGATAAATCATCCGAAAAAACATCTGAAAAATGTTTAGCTATAGGGATATCTTCTAAACTAGGCTCTTTCATTTGCAAATCAATAACACTTGCAAGAAATCCTTGACATTGCTTCTTAAGAAAACTATAATCTTGCATTGTAGAGATAATACACATGGGAGATAGGATGCCAGTTCCTTCAAAACTGAATTTTGCTTGGTTAGGAATTTGGAAAGTAACTCTCTTCTCAAAACAATGTACATTAGCATGATATGATGCTAACCAATCCATTCCCAAAATGACTTCAAAATCTCTTATGTCTAAAACTATCAAATCGACAAATAGTTTATGACTATTGACATCTATAGAGCAAGATTTATATACTAATGTACCCGTCAATAAATCACCAGAAGGAGTATAAACGTTTATGTTATGATTCAAGGTCTTAGGAATATTAGAAAAATGATTAACAAAATGTAAAGACACAAATGAATGGGTAGAACAGGATTTATTAAAACTTGAAAAGGTTGTGCACATATAGAAAGTGTACCTGACACTACTGCATCATAAAGATTAAAAATTCTACCTTGTCTGCCATGATCCTTATTGTCTTTAAAATTCTTTGTTGGCTCCTTCCCTTTGTTAGGGCAATCTCTCATTTTATGTCCCTTTTGGCCACACCCAAAGCAATTTCATGTTTCCAGGTAACATGGTTGCCCTCTATGAATATTACCACATCGTTGTCATCTATCAACATTAAAGGGTTTGTTTACAAAAGGTTGCCATGTATTGGGTATAGTCCTAAAGGGTTTATTATTGGGGTTCCTTCCTCTTTGTTCCCCAAACTTCCTCTTCCCTTCTCTAATCTGATTATATTCTTCACTGTCTTTCTCAGCTATCGTTGCACTAGTCACCACGTCAGTACATGATGTTAACTTCAGGATGGAAATTCGACTACGGATATTTAACCTTAAACCACGTTTAAACTTCTTGGCCTTTAAAACATCAATTATCACAACATGACGTGCAAAACGGGATAACTCAGTAAACTTCTCCTCGTATTGACTAACCGTCATATTTCCTTGAACTAAACTCATGAAGTCGCTGCTTTTTGGTCTTGTACAATTTTAGGAAAGTATTTCTCGTAGAATATCACTAAGAAGTCATTCCAACCTATAGGATTATTCCTTTCCTCGTATATTCTCTTAGTCATTCTCCACCGATGTTCGGCTTCACCTTCTAACATAAACATTCCAAATGAAACTCTTTTTTCATCAGTACACTTAAGAACATCGAGTATTTTTTCTATTTGCATCACCCAACTTTATGCTTCAGTGGGGTTAGGAATACCTTTAAAAGATAAAGGAATCAACTTCTTGAACTGTTCAATAGTACATTTACTTAGTTCAGGATTCCTTGGTACTCTATTATTCACCTGATGCTCCACAATCTTTGCTAGACTTTCGATCGCCTTGTATGCACCTTCCAATCCTTCAATACTCGAATCATTAGTTCCCATAAATGATCTTCTCCTGGTCATTTTCTACAGTCATGGAAAAACGTAAGATCTATTATACTATATCAATATTGAAAACTAAAAGACCAGTTATAAATAATATAACACATAGGGAGGGTTATCACATAAATCATATATTTAATACTATTTCTTAAGGATGGAAACATGAAATCTATAACGTTCAAAACCTATGTTCAGTAGTCTAGAGGTTCAAAACCTATGCTCTGATACCACCTCTGTCACGACCCCATCCCAAAATTAGTATTAGGTAACGAGTGTCTTGACATGCCACCAAGGCAACAAATATTCCGATTCAATTGTTTCCTTAAATAAATGCAACGGAAATATGATCACATGGTTATGAATCGTAAAATACTGAAAGTAAAGGAATTACTTCATCAGAGCTTTCTAAAGGAAACTTTATATATATTAAAATTAACAACGAGTTACAAACTTAAGAGAAAATTTTAAAACTTATTACAAGAGAGCCAAACATGCTCTAAATAAACATTTTACAAAAAGAGTTCTAAAAGCTAAAACTTCAATATAGTCCTTTTTCATTTTGTCCGTGAGCCTAAATGTTTCCTGAAAAATGATTATTTATACAACATCAGCTAAAAGCCGTATGAGGTTCAATCTCCAGACATTCCAGGGTTTTCAGAAAATAGATACCTATTCAAGTCAAAAGAGAAGGCATAAACATATATGGATAGGAAGTTACAGTAAATAGATATATATTTTGAAATGAAAGTATATATATCACAATTGGATAGCTCAGAATAAGACGAATGCAACAAATCAAATGTGATATCTTTTTCTTTCAATCATATCATTTTGATGGCCAAGTACACTCTAATACCGCATTGTTCTACCTTATTATTTCTCGATAGTTGAGGGTCAATCGAAGTTCATCACAACGCCTTATTTAGGGCACACAAACGATAACCCAATTGGGAAGGTCAGTCAGTAAAGAGGATCCTTAAGCCGAATCTTATTTCCAATATTCAATCTCAATTTCAAATACCCATTTCAATCAGTATGTCTATATGGAGAGATATAAACATATCACAAATGAATCAATCATTGGTATCAGATGCATTTTGAGAATAAAAACATTTCACAAAATACATAGTTTGCATAATATCATATAATTTAAATGTTCAAGAAATGACATAGAGTACTCACCTAAAATAGAGGCTCGAAAATATAGATATTGAGTCTTGGATCACATGTTAATCTAATAAATACCATAAAGGTTTAATTACGTATTCTAAATAAAGCCCAATTCTAAATATTGTGTTTTAATCCTAAAATAACTTGCTAAAAAAGGTTACTAAAACCATTTCTCAATTTTTAATATTCATTCATCGTATTTAAGGAATTCAATTCATAGTTCTTCCTAATCAGTCGGTTCCCGATAGAGATGAGGGTCACAGGGGCACCATTTAAATACCATCTCATCTAGACAGAACATTTCCGAATTTATTCCCAGTAGAGATGGAGGTTCACAGGGGCACCACTTAAATACCATCTCATCTAGACAGAACTTCACCGGGCCTGACTTTGGAATTACTTAAATGGGATTCCATAATAATGAGAAATTTCTTTAAAAAGAATCATTTTTTAAAAGCGTATAATTTCAAACAAGTTTACATATATTGAAAATAAAATCAACTTGGATTTCTTCTAAATTTTAAGTTTTGATTAGTGAATCCTTTAGTGTATTTTACTAGCATAACTACTAAGTAAAGCTATAAAACAATAAATTAAAATTATAAAGATGCATTATAACATTAAGATTACCTTAAGATGAATATCCCTAAGAACTTCTTCTTAAACGTTTCCACGCTTTCTTTACTTCTTCTCTTTATAATTATCAATTAATTTGGTGTGAGTTTCAAATGATCCCAAAGGCCCTATTTATAGTTTTCCAAAGATATCACGACATTGATACGTTTTTATGCTTACCAAGCTTTTACAATGGCGAGTCAGCGTTGACGTGTCGCGTAACGGAGGCGTCTTGTATTCTTATTTCACTGGACTGCGACACGTTTTTTTAGCTTCTCCTCTAAAGACGACACGTGTTTTGGCTTCTCCTCTAATGAAGACATGTGTACGGTGGAGGTGTCAACCAAGCACGAGGTGTCGAGCACGAGGTGGAAAGGTATTAAGGGTATAAGGGTCATTTTACACCCGAAGGGCATTTTAGTAATTTCACACCATATAGTTTCAATATTTCTTAGAGATCCCTGAAAATATGTTATTTGCAAAAAGGTCCTTTTTTATTTTCATCTTGGTCCTTAAAACTTTCTTACTTAAAATCAAATCCCTAAAGTTTCAAAAAATTACATTTTCTACCCCAAAACTTATCACTTAGCTTAGGATGTGCCACAAAACTTCAATTTGATCCATTTTACAGTTGATTCTTCAAATTTAAAAACGGGCTTTGTCATATTAAGAATCCAGAATATCACATTTGTAATATTATAATATTTTCCAATAGCAAGTAAAGCACAATTGTAGAAATGATTATATATATTGGCATACAAAAAAATGGGGTCAGTGCAATATATTAAGGTTCACCTTTTGTAATTGAAATTCCATCTAATAAATTTTGGAGTAATATCGATGTCAACATCATCATCTTCATTAGTTTATAAGGTGTTTTCGTCACGGGAGCACTCAAATTGGTATTCCTCGCCAACTTCCTTAACCTTATCTTCAATAAGGAAATATTCGGGACTAGCTTCAAATAAGTTTAAAGTGGCAGTAAAGACCTTAAGCTTCATCCAATTGACATTACTTAAAATATTTAAGGTCGCGACGTGTGACAAAAATCTAGAAGGTAAAGGCCTCAAAATTTTACCAACTACCTTATCATTCAAAATTTTCTCTCTTAAAATTAAAACACGATTAATATGCAATTTCTATGGCTAACCACACTCATGCTTTCTACGTCTATGATGTGTCCACCCCTTTTCTACGGCTAACAACACCCACTCATAAATGGACTTAAGTGCAAATTTTATACGTAATTTCCAATTGTAGTAATTAAAATTAATTCCAAATTAATTGTTTCCAATTTTAATGCTGATTAATTATTTATCTTGGGTCAATATAATAATTCAAAGTTGAATTAATTTGAAACAAAGTAAATACTATGCAAATTTAAATAATCGGTTTTAATTGTTGCTAACCAAATTAATTAAGTAAATTTATCAATTAATTAATTATGCCTAAATTCGTATGAGGTGATAACATTTAACAATGGCGGAAAAAAATTACACAAATAGGGACAAGGTCATTTAACGTGAAAATCCTCTCGAGAAAAACCACACGCACACACCACACACATAAGTCCATTAGTACAACAATTGATGGATTACAAAAAGCACAAACACGACTTACAACCCTTGATTTGACTGCAACCACAAATCATCATCGTTCCATACTTTAAACCTCCGTAGTACTAATCTATCAATCTCCACAAGCAATTTTGACTTGACAACCACAACCATCGGGTCTCGGTATCCACCGATCTATTGAAACAGATGCGTCTGCTTGAATCTCCTGTAAGGACAAATTTTCAAGTAGTGTCAATTTGTATGTATTGGCATTATTCCGGACAAAATTCAATTTGAGTCATAGATAGATTTTTACTTGTCACGATGCCTACATAGTCTATGATGTGTTGTTTAAAGATGTAGCGACCAAGCTTCAAGATAGATCATGTCATGTTTATTGGTGCATGCTTCACATCTCCATATCACATTGCATTTCGAGATACTCTCAGATATGAACGCATAATGTTTATGGGACTCAAAAAATATTTTAGGGATGTTATGTTGTTTAAAAATGATTTTAAAATGTTAAAAATGTTTTTAAAAGGTTTTAAGTCATGTAGATCTTTTCCTTGTGTTTAGAAGGATCAAACAACTTAAACAGTCGTTCAAACGACATGTGGTTATCGTTCAAACAACTTGGACATCTCGTTCTAACAAGATGGCTATATCGTTCGAACGACATACGCATCTCATTCTAATTACTTGCTGATTTTAAGTTTTTTTTATTTAGGGCAATTTCTTCTCAGAATTTCGAGGTGTGCAAAATCCAAATACACAATAAAACAATTACGTTTTTCTACACTTGTTTTCTAAGGATTTCAAAGCTAAAAAAATCCTTATTGTTTATAAATGATTCGAGATTTCATACATATGATATAGATATCTTGTTTGCACCATTGGCTTGTTCATCCATATTGAACAAGTTGTTTTGTTGGAGTTTTGTGGTGAAGAAATGGTGAAGGTCGTGTTCTGAATCGCAAATGATTGCCAAATATGCATCGGAGGATATCGAGGTGAATTTGTGTACTCGTGTGCTATTGACAAGTATCGTGGAAGGAATTATGTGTGGGCACTGTAGAGGAGCGATTAAAGAGAAAAAAAGCATCAAGACTTGTGGGGTATCGAGTCGTTGTGTAAGTCTGTCTGCCTTCCTTTATAATTACCGTATCATAGTGATTGTCTGGCTTGGGTCGTCCGTGATTTTTTCCCTTAGTGGTTTCCTCATACATTCGGAGTTGCGTTTGTGAACTTGATTTATTTTACTTTCTTTAATCACCTAGATGTATATTTAGGATTAAGCAAGATAAAATTGGACTTAAGTAATATTGGTTCACAAATTGGTGTGTATTAAAATTGAAAAAAGAGTTTTGAAAGACAAGTTATTTTCACCTAAAGCACACTTTGAAAAAGGGCCCCACAAATTGTATCAGAGCCAGAAAATATTTTTTATTGTGTGTGATTCCTTGTGCTTGTAGGTATGAATTTCGAAAATTTTGATGCTTTTTGAACTCCAGTTTTTGATGACACTAATTATGCTTATTGAAAAATGCGAATAAAAAGTAAACTTGAAGCTATTAATGAGCGTGTTTGGTTAGCAGTAGAAAAAGGGTGGTCTCCACCGATCACGAGAGATGGAGAGGCCACTAGTTTAAAACCTGTTGAGTCATGGATCGAAGCCGAACATAGACTTGCACTTTATAACTCTAAAGGTTTTAAATGTTATTTCCTCGTTTGTCACCCCTAATGAGTATAATCGTATTATGATATGTGAGACGTCGAAAGAGGCTTGGGATGTTCTTGCACTCACTCACAAGGTAACTAACATTGTTAGGGCGTCTAAACTTCAAAACTTCACTACCCAATTTGAGATGATTAAAATGTTAAAGAGTGAGATATTTGTTGAGTTTTACACTAGATTGTCCCAAATTGTCAACTTGTCATTGAACTTGGGAGAGAAAATACCCGACAACCGAGTCATAAAGAAAATTTTAAGGTCGTTGTCTAGTAGATTTGATAAAAAAGCAATCGTTTTAAACTCCTTGGGTATGCTTGAATCAACGAAACTAAAAGAGATTGTAGGTGACTTACAAACCTATGAACTTGACATGTTTACCTCTAAGCAAGTGCCAAAGAAAGAAAAGGGCATTGCTTTGAAAGCCCGGAAGGAGGATACTAAAGTTTCGGATAATGTTTCTGACACCAATTTCGAAGATGTGAATTTGGTGGCAAAAAAGTTCAAAAAGTTCCATAAGTTTCAAAAGCAATAAAAAATACCGAAAGACTTGAGAAATTCAAGAACAACAAGGTGGGTCACATCCCTAAGAATCGAAGTAAGAATGATAAGAGGGATGAGTCGGATAGTCATTTTGGTTATGAGGGCTATGGCCATAAGGTAGTGGAGTGTCCCATTAGACTTAAAAAGGAGGGCAAGAAACCAATAGCATATAATGCCACCTTAAGTCATAGTGAACCGAAAAAGGGAAAGAGTTCCCCCATTGAGCGCAACTTTATAGAATTTATGGAATGGCATGTGAGCGACGTCGATAAATATTCTCATGAAGATACTCATGTGAATGACACTTCCGAGGCCATTTTATGTGAATCCCAAGTGACTGAGGGTGAAACTAGTGAAGAGTAGGAGATAGATGTAAGAGAGTTGCAAGTTGACTTTAATGATTTGTATGAGGAAGCAGTAAAGGTGAAAAAGGCAAACTTGAAATTGTAAGCTAAGTGGAAAGAGCGTGCCTAGAAAATAATGATTCATTGATTGAGAATCTTAGGGCACAGGAGAAGACTCTTCGAGAGAAAATAAAATACGTTGAGAGTGAGAGAGATAGTCTTCATGGGTTGATGGAGGGTTTGAAGAAAGAGATTCTAGAATTTGAGGAGTCTAGGCATTTTCTTGAGTCTAGGATTAGTGAGCCTGAGGAGAGATTAAGAGACTCGAGTAAGGTGAAGTTTAATTTGAAGGCAAGGTCAAAAAAATAAAATAGGATTTTAAGCACCATTCAAATCAAGGATGATAAGTGTGGTATTGGCTTTGATTATCGTCTTGAACCCATTCCCAAAGCCAATATCAATCGTGTGAAAGATATAACTAGGAACGTTAGGAGAGGTCCATATTTAAGTCACATTCCTCGCCGTGTCTTCTCTTGCACTCATTGCGGTCGGAAGGGTCACCTTAGATGTTATTACTGTGACCTTAAAAATGCTCCTAGAAAGTTTAGGAATAAATTCGTTTCGGTTCCCAAACTCTCATGCATCGTTACACACCTACATGGGTTAGGAAATCAAACTTAGTGGTTTAGGAATTAAACTTCATGACTCTCATTTACTTTTACATGATACTTCTCTTGCTAAATATAATGGATTATTGTGTTCGCCATGTTTGTCATAGACTAATCTTTGCTTCATAATATATATATTTGGCTAGTGTTATGACACGTGTATATCTTTGTATTATATTTTTCATTTATTTGAATCTTATTGAAAATAAAAAAATATTTTTGGTTACATATATTTTTGAAAATACGAAAAGATTTTATTTTTTTAATCAAAAATAAGTTTTGAAAAACACAAAAAGATGTTCTATTTATTTGTGTGTCATGAGTTTTCATGTTTGATATGACATATTGATGTGCTTGGACCCCCCATCATTTCATTATCCATGTGACTAGGACATTTGTGAAGCACCCTATATCTTTGACTCACTTGAGTCTATATTATAGATGTGCTCATCAAGTTTGGAAATAGTGACTAAATTGAGTCATATCCTTTTCAACCAATAAGCCTTCAGACTCTACATTCAATTTCCTCTAATAGTCTAAAGGTATAAACACCAACACCACACCTAGTATCATTTATGTGTTTGCATATGAGATTGCATTCTTCATAATATGGGTGTGTGCGAGTTACATCCCATTAAAATAAATTTTCCATAATTTTTGGGATATTTTAAATAATTTCTAAGTTTTTTTAAACAATTTTTAGAAATTTAAAATCGGCTTTTACAAAGTTTGTGGGCTTACTTGTAAATCCTTTAAGCTGTTAAAAACTTGCTTGTGTAGAAACCAAATGCGTTTGACAATTGTGTGGGTGCAAATTGTATTTTTGTAAGTTCTAAAACACGTGTTTTATACTCTATCTTAGCCTTACATGTGTTAGACTCACAAAGGCTGGATTTTTGTTTTCGTGCCCTCACATTCCTTTGTTTGATTATGAACCCTTGGATCATTTTAATCTATGGCCTGCATGCATTCTGACCTAATCCTTGTGTTTACATTCAAACCAATCAGAGTCATTTTAATTTCGGTGCATTGGTAGCCATCAGATTTACCTTGACCTCTTGAAAGACTTAATCGTGACCATTCATTTGCTTCGTAGTTCCAGAGGCTTCCATAGCTTAGTATAAATATATGCCATATGTGTTGCGATTGCAATCTTTTGTTTACCTTGTTTCTGAGAGAAAATAAAGAGAGAAGAGAGAGAGAGAGACAGAGAGAGAGAGAGAGAGAGAAAGAAGAGAGAAAAAGAAAACCCTAAAATAAACTCTGGCCAAATCTCACCAGAAATCATTTCTGAGAGTGTTAGTTCAAGATCTATGAAGATCATTCCTCTTCTATCCTTAATCTCTTTTCCAACTTAATCACAACAGTTTGATCTCATTTTCTTTCATAGAAAACTGAGATTGAAATTTTGTGATACATTTTCACGTCTATCTTTCTTAGATTTGATTTCTTGTTTCGAGAAATCATACTTTTGTTGGGTGCTTTCAACTGTTATGTTTTCAAACCCTAAAACCAATAAAACAGTTTCTCATTTCAGTTTCTTTGAACATTCAGACTCGTATCTAGTTTAAGATCTTGATTGGGGATTTACACTTTCACATATTTCACATTTTATGAAATAGTATGTATATTTTCAAAATAAGAAAGTTTTTAGGATCTTGGCTCTTGTATATTGCAAGATTCCCTCTTGATCTGTGGATATATTGAAAGATCTAAAGTCTAATAGTTTCGATTAAATTGATTTTAAGAATATTTACATATTTGTAATCTATTTGTAATTTGATTAGCATCTTGTCTGTAATTAAGTGTGTGTATGTGTGTGTTGCATGCATATGATTTAGAGCACATCACCACTTACACCTTCACACTACTACACTAAAAAGTGTTGGTATTAAGATTTTGGATTTTTGAGTCGACATAAATCTAAAAGGAGTGGAGTTACAAAGTTGAGAGAACATCAACAACATCAGAGCCTTGGGAGAAGTCAGAAAATGAAGAGGAGTAACTTAGAATTAGGCCTGATTGTGTGTCTTGATTGTTATATAGTTTATAAAGGGTTACTCTATTTTAGTTGATTTTTACTTTTGAGGTGTAAAGACCTCCGTGGATGTTTCCCCAATTGGGTGGGGTTTTACCATGTTAAAATTGTACTTGTATACTTCCTCTTCCTCTTCCTCTCATCCCTTTCTTGAGGCTGTGTTGATTTAATTTCTTTATAAGTTTTGGTTTTCAAAATTGTTAAACCTATACCTTAAATAGCTCATTCATATTGTTTTACACATCTTGTGTTAAGAAATTTGTTTTAAGAAAAGAGTTTCTTCAACAAACTGTTCGGATCCATTTAGATAGTTTAATCTTGAATTAAACAATTTAAGTGGTATTTTTTTCAATTGGTATATGAGTTGTGGCTTTTCAAAAATATTATGATCGTGTGCTTCTAAAATTATTTTATCAAAACTAATTATGGATGATAAATTTGAGAGACTAGGTAACCTGTCCATGCCCATCTCTTTGATGGAACCAATTTTCCTTACTGGAAGGTAAGTGATGATGCTAAGATTCAGCACCACCAGATAAGTGATGATGAGTTCAAACAGTAATAACAATGGCAGCAATAGAGTTATATATATGCGTATAAGTGTATAGATGGAGATGAGGATAAGATGAATAAGATAATGATGTATAGTGGTTCAGCCAATTAGGCCTATGACGCGACTAAGAATGTGTCTCAGAAATGCGTACTCTCTAGGCTCAAGTGCAAGCCTGTCGTTCAAGTAATAATCCGATAAGTCGGGTATCGATCCTCAGGGAAATAGGACAACAAGATTATGACGACGGGAAAAGACGAAGGAATCCTAACTCTGACTCTCAAAAGAAAAGAAAAATGTTTTGGTTTCGGAATTGATTAAACTAGATGCAATTATGAAATTATGAAAAGATGAAATTATACTAAATTACTTAAATTGCTAATGAAAATTGATTTAAAACTTTAACCTATGTATGATAAAAACAGGACGGGAATACAATCCCCCAACCCTAGTGTATTGCAGTTATAATACTAATCGTAAATTTAAATGATTAATTTGACCCAGAATTTAGTACTCCCAAGCATTACGTATACGAGTTTCAAGTCCACGTCATACTTAATCTGAGGATGAGTAAATCGGTACCACGATAGCAACACTCGAATTGCATTCTAAATCATCCCGGTTAACCAGAGTCAAACGAGATATAAAGATCTATAATTGTTATGTTCCTACGCAATACGAATGTAATCAATCACTAAATTCAGAGATTTAATGTTATACACATGCAATTAACACATCAGGCTGGGTTCATGTATCCCGGTCTTAGAAAATCTAGCCTATCATGCTGAAAGTGATGAAAACAGTATGTGATTTGCAGATAAAACATGATTGAACTATGGAAAATTGGGAGAATGATGTAAAACATAATTAAACAGATGAAATTACTTACTAATCTTACCAAAGCTTTCAAAGTATTAGCTAGAATTACTGGTAATTACTGAAATCTGATCAAAGCTTCAATCTTGGAATTAAAAGAACAAACTGTACCTAAACTAGGGTTTTTGAAAAAGAATGGAAAATTAACTAAAAATCTCCGTGAAATAATAATAAAATGGGTTTTTATACCCTATAAGAATTTCGGAGTTTGAGCTGCACTAGGAGTCTCTTAGAGGATAAGATTTCAGCATCTCGATGGTCAGACCGGTCCGGGCCTTAGGCGGACCGATTTGCCTCCAATGCGGATCGATTCCTTTTATTTTCTGGCGGAACGGTTCTTTTATTTTTCACCCTACTTCGGTTTGCTTTCGATCCGGGGTCTTCTGGAGGTTTGCATAGTGGACCGGTTCGGGGTAGGGGCGGACCGGTCTGCCTGTTTGACTTTTCTCCTCATCTTTGACTGCTCATATCTTTTGTTCCAGGACTCCGATTGAGGTGGCGTTTCTTCCTATGTGCTCATGAATGAGATATCTTCAACTTCTCTTTAGGTATCTCATCTGAATTTCGGGTAAAAATTATGCTTTGGCCCTTTTGACTTTCCTTCTTGTCTTTCTTTATTCTTCCGGTTTCCTTCGTTCGTTTCTTGACATCAAATACCTGTAAAAGCAATACGAAATACCAGAAACACGGTGTCGTTAGGAAAAGTCAGTAGCAAGATTATGGGATAAAGTTAAATTGATTACGTTGTTCGAGGTGCTGAAAGTAACTAAATTAAGGGATAAATTAGGAAGAATTTATGCCTAATCAGCCTACATCCATTGTGAGTGTGTGATCCACTAAATATGGGCACTAATGGCCTTGGATACAATGCACATAAGCTCACTCTCTCTTTACTGTGTGTACAAGCAGAGTTTTAGCTAGGGTTATAATTTTCGATCCCTTTACAAGGTTGAAGATGACCAGTATATATAGGGCTTGGGGGGTGTAGTGTACCCCCCAAGCACACATGGTGCATGTGAATGATGATCTAGCCAATCCACTGTTGACACCTAGATGTGCCACTTGCGATTCATGATGACATAATATTACCTCACGTGAGGGGATGATATTATTATAACGGTCTAGTCTCAAGTCACGCGCTGTGATGATGTCACCCTCGACCTAGGGCACCAGGCCGAGGCTAAAGTTGATGCTGGCATTGGGTGTGGCTGGATGTGGGCCTCGTACTGTCATTCCCTCACAGGGTCGTCTGGTACATGATGAGGGGTCGACCCCTTATAAGGTTATCTGGTCCATGATGAGGGGTCGGCCCCTTGAAGGGTCGTCTGATCTTGGCTGAGGGGTCATATTAACCAACCCTTCCTATAACAGAACTGTGGTAATTGGACTCGTTCTGGACCTGAGCCCTCGTCTTAGTGGAGGACATCAATCACCCCCCATCCCTTAGCCATCGATGTTGTATAGTTGACTGAGGGGTAATGTTGCCTTTGAATTCCAACTGCATGATCAATTTGATGAGTGACATTTGTCAAGTTGCATGACACCTTGTCATATATCCATCATCATTTACGTTTCCCAAGTGTGACGGCTACATTCTTGGACTTCGTGCCCTAATGATGCCTCTCCTCGTGGGCTATGTCTTGCATTGATTATTAGGCCCACTAATAACAAAGTTTTTAAAGGATTTTTGAAATATTTATTCTTTTCTTCTTCTTCTTCTTCTTCTTCTTCTTCTTCTTCTTCTCCTTCTTCTTCTCCTTCTTCTTCTCCTTCTTCTTCTCCTTCTTCTTCTCCTTCTTCTTCTCCTTCTTCTTCTCCTTCTTCTTCTTCTTCTTCTTCTTCTTCTTCTTCTTCTTCTTCTTCTTCTTCTTCTTCTTCTTCGCGTGCCAGCTTTCTCTCTCTAACTCCTTAGCAGTTCCAAACCTCCATTTCTGCAACTTCTGTGTCTCAATCCTTGCTCCGTCATTGTATTCATCCTCAGGCAACCCTTCTGCCTCAGATTTTACTTTCAGCCTTTAATTTTTGCTTGTCTTGCATTTGGGTTTCTTTCCCCATTTTTCTTGGCTATTTATATTTTTTCGGCGTGAAAGCCCGCCTTACTGTGGTGGTTTGGGGTTGAATAATAGATTCTAGGTCTCCTCAGGGTTGTTCCACCCCCTTTTCAGTGGTGGTTTAGCTCTTCTTTGTGTCATTTCTTAGATTTTCGTGTTCCCCGGCATTCATCTTCGGTGAACTGAGTTCTCCCTGTTCTTGAGTGTTCATCCACAAAACCCTTTATTTCCTTAGGTTTGATCCAAAAGTCAAACTTAGTCAAAGTGTGAACTTGTTTGTAGTTAGCTTAAACAAATTGCTCAAGTGTAGGGTCTTCCCCTTAATGCTCTAAAGACTTTAGGATCTAGCCGAGGAATTTCCAACCTTGAGGGAGAAATTCTTCGCTGAGATCAGGCATTTAGAGGAGGAGTACGAGCGAAGACGAGGGGCCAACCCTAATTGGGTATGACCCATATTCCCCATTCATTTAGCCATAATAATACCATCTGAGTCCTGTGGGTCTTCCTGTCGTCCAGCCGAGTGTCAGATACGCGAGGGAGAAATGAACGAGAGAGCATCGTCGCCAATGGGTGTTAGGCCCTCTGGGAGAGGAGAGAAATCAATGCCTAGCCCAAATCGATAGGCCGAGGGGATAGTTCATTCTGAGGCTGTCCCTGTGATAGCCCTGTCCCCTCTTGTTTTCCAAATGGTCTTTCCAGGTGGCCCGCCAATAGGCGACAAGGCCGAGAGATCTGAGGATGAGAGGGCTGATGACGATAGTGAGAATTCAGATGATGATCAAGTTGACACCGCTACTGCCTCGGCTTACGTCTCATCAATTAGGGATCATGACCTCTTGCTGTGGAGGCACATATTTGGTGTACAACCCAATATAACTATGAGGGTCTTTCAGGGGAATAAGGGGGATGTTGCTGTTTATGAGAAGATGCTCAGGGTAGGTGTTAGGTTCCCTATGCACTCTGCAGTAGTTGACATACTCTTTTCCCTTGGGGTTGCTCCTTATCAACTTCCTCCCAACTCATGGAGGACTATCCTCGGCTATGTCTCCCTTTGGAAGAATACTTTCATCGACGAGCCCTCATCCGATTTATTTATAGCCTGCTATAATATCACTTCCTCGTCCAAGCAACCTGGGTATTTTCATCTGGGGACGAGGAAGTTCGATAAAAAACTTCTTCATGTGGCACTAAATTCCAATCATGATTGGAAGAATAGTTTTTTCTTCATCTCTGGGGATTGGGAATTCCCTGCCGGGGATGAGCCCATAGAAGATAGTTCAAGGGTCCCAAGGGCATGATCTAACCCTTCATTGGTCAGACCCCGGACTTAATTTGGATGAGAGGGATGTTTTTGACTATCTGAGGGAACAAGGGAAAGAGGGTGTACTTGCCAAATTTTAAGACTTGATGACCCCTCGTTTCCTCAAAGAAGCTGGTCTGAGGGTCGGCCCCTTGACAGAATTATGTGAGTTATTTTTTGTTTCATATTTCCAAGTGTTTCCTTATTATTGCTACTTATATATGATGTATCATCTCTTTCTCAGGTCGGCCTGCAAACATCTCTGATCAAATTTTGGGAGATGACTGCCCCCAGCTTGATGTATGGCCTGGGAAAGAAGAAAGGCAAAGAGCCTCAGTAGCCTCCAAGAAAGACAAAGACCGTGGGGCCGACAGAAGTGGAGCCGACCACCGACAGTCGCAAGAAGAAGGAGCTTGAAGTTCCTAGGGGCTCTCAGCCTGACTCACGGATGAGGGCGAGGGTAGAGGTGTCTTAGGCACACACTGATGGGACCAACTCCTTTTCCAGCATGGGTGCCTATTGGTCTCAGAATATGACTTTCCTCAAGGCTGAACCCTCCTCCCTCATAGCCAACCTGAGGGCGGCCAAAGCCTTAATATTTTCTGCACCCTCGGCCTCAGATTATGAATTCTTATCAAAGATGCCCCCGGCCAAGGTCTATGACTACGGTCTCCACACTCTGGCTCAGGTATTTCTTTCAAATTCATTTTATTATTCACCAACATTTAATTAACTGTTCCCTCGGCCCCTTACTATGTGCGCGTTTGTGCAGTCTGTCTGCGCCTTCACATCTGCCACCAAATGGATGGATGTAAACCAACAGAAGTTCCATGAGGCCGAGAGAGATATTCAGAATGAGGCCGACTTGAAGACCGAGATGGAGACTGCCAGGGCTGAGCTGGAAAGTGCAAGGACTGAGCAGGCAAGGATCCTGGATGAGGTGGTGAAGTAGCATGAGGCTGACCTGAGGGTGAAGGATAGCCTCATCAAGGAGAAGGAAGAGGTCTTGACCAATCAGGGGGTCCAATTCAAGGATAAACTTGCTGAGGCAGTGAGAAAGGCTGAGGTCGATGCTGTGGAGGCTTACAAGCTCTCTGTTGAATTCCAAGGCTTTGGCCTTGAGTACCTGGAGAGAGGGATTAAGACTTCCTGTCGGTGGGTCATCTTAAAATTTGCTGATGCCGTGTCGTCTATCCGTCCCTCTCTTGAGGTAGAGGAGATAGAAGACACCCTCATAGATGAGACTTTATCCCATGTAGAGTATTAAGTGCACATCGAAGGCACCGACATCTCTGAGGATCGACGTGTTTTGGTCACTGAAGAGACTTCTTTAGTTGATGTTGAATCCTTGCCTTCTGACATTGCTCAATAGGGTGTCCGTCTGTTGCCCATTCCCTCTGTTTGTAAAGTTTTTGTATTGAATTTCTTTTGGACAACTGTTTATAACACTTGATTTTATAATGGAATCATTCTCTTCCTGTCTTCTATGCTTGCCTCTTGTATGATTTGCCTTGGCTATGATACTTGTGTTATCCATCTTACAAGTCCCCCTCGTCTTTCTTAGGAGTGAATGGAGGGTCATCCCTACCATTCACCCTCATTATAGCCGAGGGTGGTTTCCACCAGATTAATGATGTTTTAAATTTCAAGTCCCCCCTCATCTTTCTTGAGAGTGAATGGAGGGTCTTCCCTACCATTCATCCTCATTATATCCAAGGGTGGTTATCCACCAAATTAATGTTGTTTTAAAATCCAAGTCCCCCCTCATCTTTCTTGAGAGTGAATGGAGGGTCGTCCCTACCATTCACCCTCATCTCAGCCAAGGGTGGTTATCCACCAAATTAATGATGTTTTTAATTTCAAGTCCCCCCTCGTCTTTCTTGATAGTGAATGAAGGGTCGTCCCTGCCATTCACCCTCACCATAGCCGACGATGGTTATCCCCCAAATTAATAATGTTTTAAATTTCAAGTCCCCCCTCATCTTTCTTGAGAGTGAATGGAGGGTCATCCCTACCATTCATCCTTATTATAGCCGAGGGTGGTTATCCACCAAATTAATGATGTTTTAAAATCCAAGTCCCCACTCGTCTTTCTTGAGAGTGAATGGAGGGTCGTCCCTACCATTTACCCTCATCTCAGCCGAGGGTGGTTATCCACCAAATTAATGATGTTTTAAAATCCAAGTTCCCCATTCCTTTTTCTTGAGAGTGACTGGAGGGTCGTCCCTACCATTAACCCTCATCTCAGCCGAGGGTGGTTATCCACCAAATTAATGATGTTTTTTAATTTCAAGCCCCCCCATGTCTTTCTTGAGAGTGAATGAAGGGTCGTCCCTGCCATTCACCTCATTATAGCCGAGGGTGGTTATCCACCAAATTAATGATGTTTTAAATTTCAAGTCCCCCCTCGTATTTCTTGAGAGTGAATGAAAGGTCATCCCTGCCATTCACCCTTACCATAGTCGAAGGTGGTTATCCACCAAATTAATGTTGTTTTAAATTTCAAGTTCTACCCTCATCTTTCTTGAGAGTGAATGTTGGGCCGTCCCTACCATTAATCTTTAATATAGCCGAGGGTGGTTATCCATCAAATTAATGATGTTTTAAAATCCAAGTCCCCCCTCGTCTTTCTTGAGAGTGAATGGAGGGTCATCCCTACCATTCACCCTCATCTCAGCCGAGGGTGGTTATCCACCAAATTAATGATGTTTTTTAATTTCAAGTCCCCGTTGTCTTTCTTGAGAGTGAATGAAGGGTCGTCCCTGCCATTCTCCCTAACCATAGCCGATGGTGGTTATCCACCAAATTAATGATGTTTTAAATTTCAAGTCCCCCATCGTCTTTCTTGAGAGTGAATGGAGGGTTGTCCCTACCATTCATCCTCACTATAGCCGAGGGTGGTTTGGAAAGAATTACCCCAACGTATCTAGATTGACGAACACAAGATGGGGGGCCAATATAATATTCTCATTAACATTCCAAGTGTTCTATTGGAGCAAAACATTCATTACAACTGTGGTCCGATAGGACATTACAACATTACTGAGAGTATTTCTTCAAATGATCTGCATTCCGGGGGTTCGAAAAGGGTTCCCCTTCAAGGTTCTCTAGTCTATAGATTCTAGGGACAACTTCATCAATGACCCTATATGGGCATGCCAATTTGGGTGGAGCTTGTTAGGTTTCTGCCATGTCTTCTTGAGGACTAAGTCGCCCACGGCGATTGGCCTTTGCTTCACCCTCTGGTTGA
This sequence comes from Sambucus nigra, assembly GCA_949130495.1. NCBI lineage: Eukaryota > Viridiplantae > Streptophyta > Magnoliopsida > Dipsacales > Adoxaceae > Sambucus > Sambucus nigra. Next base: position 372,025,158 of record OX422208.1, on the reverse strand, counting down.
AAAACCTAGCAGTCCTTTATTGATAGGCTGCTTGCCTTATCTCAGCGTCTTCTCTTCTCTACTCGACCAAGTCTATATCAAGTCTCCTTTCTTCCATATTTCTCTAGGGGTCATACATTTGGACTCTATGAGTAGGAAACCCAATCTCGGTGGGGATGACGTCTTCTGAGCCATACACTAGCATGAACAGGGTTTCCCCGGTAGGGGTCTTGGTCATCGTCCTGTAGGCCCACAGCACAACGTATAACTCCTCAACCTATCTTCCTTTTTCCTCTGCGATTTTTTTCTTGATCCCATCTAGGATTGTTCTATTTGTAACTTCAGTTTGCCCATTAGCTTGAGGTCGACTTGGGGTAGAGAAGAATTGTTTGACACCCACCCTTTCGCAGTATTTCTCCAGGGATGCGTTCTTGAATTGAGTCCCGTTATCTGAGATGAGGGTGTTGGGGAGACCATATCTACATATAATGTTTTTCCAGATAAACTGGTAGGTCTTTTGCTCGGTAATCGTGACCATCGGCTCCGCTTCCACCCATTTTGAGAAATAGTCAATTGCTACTATCAAGTATCGATAGTTATTGATAGACCTAGGTAAGGGTCCTACTAGATCGATTCCCCATATTGCGAATGGCCATGGGGATGTGATGGAGGTAAGAGGCTAATGAGGCTGGTGAGGGATGATGGCAAACCTTTAACATTTATCACTTTTTTTTTACGTATGTTGTGGCATCTTTCCCCAAGGTCGACCACCAGTATCCCTGGGTTACTATCCTCTTTGCTAATGACCTGCCCCCAATATGGCTTGAACATGACCCCTCGTACACATCTTGCAAGATGTGTGGGACTTCATACGGGTGCACACATCTGAGCAAGGGGAGCAAGAACCCCTTTTTGTACAAGGTGTCTCCGATGATAGTGAATTTCGTAGCTCTGTATCTCAACTTCTTCCTTTCTTATTTTGCTTTTGGAATCTCCCCCTCTTTAATGTATCTGACTAGGGGGTCAATCCTCGAAGGTTCCCTATTAATATTTAAGCAAGAGCCAAGTGTTCCCTCTACATCTTCAATCGTTGGTCGAAGCAAGATTTCCACTAGGACTGTCCTCCTGATATCTGTCCTAGTCACTGAGGCTAGCCTAGCAAGTGCATCATCTCGGACATTATCAAGCCTAGGTATCCTCTTAAACTTCACTTCTCTGAAGCTCTTCAATAGTGACTTCACTCTTTCAAGATATTTGGCCATTCTCTTATCTTTAGCTTCGTATGCTCCTAGTATCTGATTCACCATAAGTTTTGAATCATTATGGACCAAGATCTGGCCAACACTAAGAGATTTAGCTAAGGAGAAGCCTGCTATCAGGGCTTCATATTCAGACTCGTTGTTGGGGGCTTTGAAGTTAAACCTCAGACCGTACTCTATGTTTGTGCCGTCGGGTGCTGATACTATTAATCTAGCCTCACTTCCACTCTTGTAAGAGGACCCATCAACGAAAAGGTTCCAGACAGTCTGTTACCCTGAGAAGTTTCCCTCGATGAGGGATCCCTGCCTAAAGAGATATCTTCCCTCTTCATTTTGGGTAACTTTTTCTCTAGTGGTGCTTGTTTCAGCCTTATCTGTGGATGGGTCAACAATTCTACCTTATCGGGTATCTGTCTTCTCGAGGCTCTCATCTTCAGTCTCATCATCTTCCCAAGTAAATTCAGCCATGAAATCTACTAATGCTTGCCCCTTAATGTCCACCCTAGGTTTATATACAATGTCAAACTCTCCCAGCTTTATAGCCCAGGCCATTAGCCTCCCTGATTTTTCTAGCTTGTGTAAGACCTGCCTGAGAGGAGAGTCGGTGAGGATGACCATTGTATGGGACTAGAAGTACGACTTCATCTTTTTTTATGCATGGATCAAGGCATATGCAAACTTCTCCATCCTTGGGTATCTTTTCTCTACCCCCTGGAATGCCTTACTGTTGAAATACATAGGCTTCTATACCCCATCCTCTTCTCTCACAATAGCTGCGCTGATGGATGATTCTGAGATGGCTAGGTACACATGTAGTCATTCGCCCTGTACTGGTCATGACAACATCAAGGGAGACCCTAAGTACGACCTTAGTTCTTTGAAAGCCTGGTCACACTCTTCATTCCATTCAAAGGCCTTTCTGAGAAATTTGAAGAACGGTAAACACTTGTCTATGGCTCTAAATATGAACCTATTCAAAGAAGCCACTCGCCCTGTGAGCCTTTAAACGTCTTTAATGGTCCCGGGGGTCCTCATTTCTAGGAGGGCCTTTATCTTCTCAGGGTTAGCCTCAATGCCTCTTTGATTGACGATGAGCCCCAAGAACTTTCCTGCTCCAACCCCGAAGACACATTTGGATGGGTTGAGCTTCATCCAGTACTTATCCATAGTGTTAAAGGTCCTCTCGAGGTCAGCCACGTGATCCTCGGCCTTCAAAATCTTGGTCAATATGTCATCTACATAAACCTCCATAGACTTCCCAATTTGGTCTTCGAACATTTTATTCACAAGGCGCTGATACGTTGCCCCCGCATTCTTGAGGCCAAAGGGCATGACCCTATAACAGTATGTCCCCTTGTTGGAAATGAAAGCAATTTTTTTTGAGTCCTCAGGGTTCATAAAGATCTGGTTGTAACCTGAATAGGCATCCATGAAGCTCATGAGCTCATGGCCCACGGTAGCATCTACTATTTAATCAATGCGGGGGAGAGGGAAACTGTCTTTGGGATAATGTTTGTTGAGGTCAGTGAAGTCTATGCACATCCTTCATTTCCCGTTGGATTTGGGCACTATGACTGCATTGGACAGCCATTTGGGATAGATGACCTCCCTGATAAACTCTGCATCTTCTAGCTTCTTGACCTCGTCCCTTATGACTTCATATTTTTCTCGAGAATAAATTCTCCTCTTCTATTTTACCGGCTTTGCACCCTCTACCATGTTGAGCTTGTGGCTCATGATTTCGGGATCGATCCTTGGCATATCTCCATGACTCCATGCAAAGACTTTATGTCTTCTCCTTAGCAGATTGATGAAGTCTTCTTTTATGTCTGTCTTTAGAGCTTTACCTATTTGGACGGTTTTTTCTGGCTCATCCTCAATGAGGATGATGGATTCCACCTCTTCTGCGACCTCTCCTTTCTTTAGTTTTTTCTCATCCCTGGGGTCGAGGGTATCAATATTGTAAGTAGTTGTTGCCTTCTTATGCGCCTCTCTTCGATGAAATTAAAGTAGCATTCATGTGCCGTCGTCTGGTCTCCCTGAACTTCCCCTACCCCATAAAGGGTCGGGAATTTATCATCTGATGAACCGTGGAAGGCACAACCTCAAATTCCTTAAGGGACACTCTCCCCAGTATAATGTTGTAGGCCGAGAAGACTTGTTCATCCATCACGAAAAAGTTGACCTTTTTGGTAAGCCATCTCGACCACTCGTCCTCCATTATAACATCAGCCTCATAAACTCCTAGGGGATGAACTTTTTCCCCACTGAAATTAATCAAGGGGTGATGGTATGGGACGAGTCTAGCACGGCTGTATCCTAAGGACTTAAAGCACGACCAGAACATCACATCTGCTGAACTTCCCCCATCCACCAAATTCCTTGGCACCTCACACCCGTGTACCCTGGTGGTGATGACAAGAGGGTCATCATGCGGGGCTAAGAGGCCCTTGAAGTCCATTCTTGAGAAACCCACTATCAGAGTATCCATATCAACTTTCTTCCTCTTTTCTGACTTTGCTTCGGTAGAGGTTGAATGCACAACTTTTATCACTGTCTTGGCTTCAGCTACACGGGCCTTCCTATCTGCGACCTCTGATCCTCCTCCTGCTAGTCCCCGGAGATCATCCCAACACCGAGTGAGATCATATTAAGTCTTTTTATAGGGTCGTGGTTGTCTCTCATTGGGAGGTCAGGGTCATCCTCATCATCTAAAGGGTTATCCCTTTTATTTGGTAGATCTTCTCTGCATGTATCACCCCTATTTTTCCTCGGGTCATCCTCTCGATCCCTCTTGAAGGCACTCTTGTTAACGTATTTCCTTAACTTCCCTTCCTTTAATATTTTTTCAATTTCATCTTTCAGATCAAAACACTTGTCGGTCACAGGGCCATGGCCTTGGTGAAATTCACACCACAGGTTTTTAGTCCTCTTGTGAGGGGCTTCCCTCAACTTCTCAGGCCACTTCAAGGATCGATCGCTCTTTATCTCATTCAGAATGTGCTCGCAGCTGACTGTCAGAGGGGTATAATCAACAAATTTATCATCTTCTAGCCTCTTCTTCCCCTCCTTATTCTTTTTCTGGTACTTACCCCCACTAGTTCCTCCTTTTTCATCTTCATATTTTGTGGCCATCGACTCTTCGGCGTTCATCACCTTTCCCGCTATTACCAGTAATTTAGCCATCGTCTTCGGGGGTCTTCGGCAAGCTTGCATAATAGCTTCCCCTTTTGGAGTCCTCCAATTAGGGAGATTATGGCTATGCTTTCCTCATAGTTCTCGACCTCAAACTTTTCTTTGTTAATTCTGTCTATGTAGTCTCTTAGTCTCTCGTTCTTCCCCTACTTAACATGGAGCAGGTGTGTGGTCTTCTTCTGTGGCCTCACTCCAAAGAAAAAGTTATGGATAAATCGGTCTGCTAACTGCTTGAAATTTTCAATGGAGTTCTTTGGAAGAGACATATACCAGACGTGTGCGGCTCCAGTCAGAGTGTTAGAAAAGGCACGACACCTCATCTCATCTAAGATGGAGTATATATCTGCCGCTGATTGGTACATCTTAATATGATGGATAGGGTTGGTACTCCCGTGATACCTTGGGGTGACCACATGTTGTTTAAACTTGGATGGCGTTGGGAAGTTGACTATCTTCGCCACAAAGGGTGAGCCTATGGAGTATCCTCTTTGAAGAGGGTCCCGACTTTTCAGGATATCACTAATTTTATCCTTCGACCTTTGGATCGAGTCGTTCCAAGGCCTCGTAGGGTCTTCTTGGCCGAGGTTATCCCATGCCGCCTCTTTGGGGTGAACCGATGGTTCTATTGCGACAGGTATGTGTCGGTTGTTCACTTCTTCCTGACCGTCGTCCTGTCCTTTAGGTCGGCCCCTATGGGGTCGACCATCTGCTGCCTCCCTTCTGGACCTCGTAACACTCCTTGATCTGGACAATTTTTCTTGCAGGTCAGTTATTGGGCCCAGCCTCTCAAAGGCCGACCCCTTTCTCAGACAATAGAAAGCATAGCCCCTCGGGCGATCATCGGGATTTTGCCTTCCACACTTTCCTCTGCTTTCCTGGATAGGTTGCACAGTATTGTTGGAGACCTCATATGGCTCCCAACACTCTATGGGGGCCTCTTTCACCTCCAGATCATCATATCTATCTTCCGGGCAAGGGCTTCCTTGCCTCCCCAGGCATAGACGCCGGGGATCAGCAACATCCCTCCGTCGTTGTGGAGATGTCAAGTCTTTGCGTGGTGCCTGGGGTGGTCCCCTGGCCTCATGCTGCCTTGGAGCTGCTGTCGGAGTAATCATTTTAGGTGAGACTCCGGGTGGTCTCAGTATGTTTTGGCTAAGAGCTGTAAATTTCTCCTGCATAATTCGTTGTCTTGCTGCTAAAGACTTCAAGGCGACAACCATATCTGCCATCTCAGGCTGAGGTGGTTCATGACTGGAACTAGGTCCTACTCCACTGTCCGGTGGAGGAGGTGGTGGTGGCATCTCCGGTGCCATATGTTTGAGTTGTGAAGAACTGAATGATCAAAAGACTGATGAGCTTGAGAACCTTATGGGTCTCTTTCAATGGTGAAACAACTCCACACGAAGGTGGAGAACTGGTTCACCACCAGAGTTTACGGTGAGGTCAAGCTGTATAAAGGAAGGGATATCTTCTCTTTCCCATAAACGATGCCAAACTGATGATGCTAAGATTCATCACCACCAGATAAGTGATGATGAGCTCAAACAGTAATAACAATGGCAGCAATTGAGTTATATATATGCGTATAAGTGTATAGATGGAGGTGGGGATAAGAGGAACAAGACAATGATGTATAGTGGTTCAGCCAATTAGGCCTACATCCACTGTGAGTGTGTGATCCACTAAATATGGGCACTAATGGCCTTGGATACAATGCACATAAGCTCACTCTCTCTCTACTGTGTGTAAAAGTATAGTTTTAGCTAGGGTTACAATTATCGATCCCTTTACAAAGTTGAAGATGACCAATATATATAGGGCTTGGGGGTGTAGTGTACCCCCCAAGCATGCATGGTGCATGTGAATGATGATCTAGCCAATCCCATGTTGACACCTGGATGTTCTATTTGCGATTAATGATGACATAATATTCCCTCACGTGAGGGGATCTAGTCCCGAGTCACGCGCTGTGATGATGTCACCCTCGACCTAGGGCACCAGGTCGAGGCTAAAGTTGATGCTGGCATTGGGTGTGGATGGATGTGGGACTCGTACCGTCGTTCCCTCACAGGGTCGTCTGGTCCATGATGAGGGGTCGACCCCTTATAAGGTCATATGGTCCATGATGAGGGGTCGGCCCCTTGAAGGGTCGTCTGATCTTAGTTGAGGGGTCGACCCCTTGAAAGGTCATCTGATCTTGGCTGAGGGATAGTCTTGGACCACCCTTCCTGTAACGAAACTGTGGTAATTGGACTCGTTCTAGACCTGAAACCTCGTCTGGGTGGAGGACACCCATGACCTGGCCGAGGGTATATATGGGAATGTTAGTAAGGATGGCTGCTTTCATCCATGATGTCTGGGAAGCTATTGAAAATGGTTATACTTTTCCTACTAAACTAGCCGCTGGAGGAAGTACTGCGAGGATTAGAAAGTTACTAAGTGAGTTCACTAAATAAGAGAAACAGACTTCCTTTGACAATAACAAAGGCGAAAATGTCATATTCATGTCTGTCAATGAAAATGAATTTAATAGGATATCATTATGTTCTACCTCTAAGGAAGCTTGGGACACTCTAGTGACTGCACATGAGGATGACACTAGAGTTAAAGCTGCTAAAACACAAATGTTAATCTAGCAGTACAACTCCTTGATCATGACTGAGACTAAGTCATTTGATGACTTCTATATTAAATTGACAGACATTGTGACCAAACTGCATGCCAATGGGATTGTTTACGATAGAAAGGAAATTGTCTCTAAAATAATAAGATCACTTCCACAAAAACTTGATAATAAGAGATATGCATTTGAGGAGATGGATGATCAAAATCTCGCACCTGAACTCCTCAGTAGCAAATTGAGAACTGTGGAAATGGAATTAGAATTCAAGAAACAATTAACCCAGTCCCAAAAGAAAAGTCTGCCTCTAATCTTATTTTTTTCATCTAAGTTGACCACACCTGAACTTAACATACCTAGCATTGACTTAGACTCTGATAAGGACTGTAATTTAGATAGTTTGGATGATCAGATTGCCTTAATGTCTAAACAGTTCAAGAAATTTATGAACTTTCGAAATAAAATAGCAAAAAGACAAGGCAAATCTACTTATCCAAACCAATCTAATAATAGGACTCATGAGAGAAGACAAGACAAACACCAGACTGATAATCACAAAATACCTAAGAGAGACTTTAAAAATATTGAATGTTATAGATGTGGGAAGTTAGGACACATGGCTAGTGACTGTAGAGTTATCTTAGACAAAAATCAAAAACATTATAGGGCTCATTTATGAAAGACTTGTGATGACTCAAGTGAATCTGAAAATGATGAACATGAGTCATTTAGCTCTTCTGACCCTTGTATGTCATTCTTTACTAAGATAATCTGTACTGATGATGAGGAATCTAATCATTCTAAGTTAACTAATACTATGCCTATTGATTTATCTGCCTTATTGCTTGAGAATGTTGATGATGCTTCAAACGTTATGTGTGTGAGTCAAAGGGAACGCTATATTATTGATGTCAATGGGTGTGTGAGTCCTAAAAATGAATCGTTAGGAGACACTGCACACTGCACACTTAGTGACTCCGATAACAATGACCTTATTGACATTCACACACTGTACAAAAAAACTCTCAAAAAAAGCACTAGACTTGAAAAGATTGTCAAAGATCTTACCCAGAAGATAGAAACCCTAAGTCAAATGATCAAATAGGATGCTAAAGAGTATACTACTCAATGTCTAACTCATGAGAATGAGACAAAAAATTTTGAACAAAAATTGAAAGAGTTGTCTGACTCAAATGAAATTCTGGAAAAGAAATACAAAGGAACGTTGTTTGAATTGGAACAAACAAAAGAAAAGACATCCACAGTCTTTAAAAAATTTACAAAATTTGAAAATAATTCTAAATGTTTTGAAGATTGTGTTGCTGAAAGTAAAACCAATTTTGATGACAGAACTAGAATAGGATTTTGTCCCAACTCTAAGACCCAAACTAAAAACTTTGAAATAATAAAGTTTGTGTCTGATGGCAAAAGACATATTGAAACTTGTCCTGACTTTCAAAGTTTGAAAAATGAGTTTGATATAAAACAACTGAAGTTAGACATCGGTGAATCAAGTAAATCTAAGAATAATGTTGAACAAAAGGCTAAATATGTTTACCTCCCTATTCGACAAGCTGATTTGTCATTTCATCCCATGCCACCTAGGAACAAGACTAGAGCTCAAAATCTAAACGAGCCTTCGAATAATAATTTTCTTAAGGTTATAAGTTCTACGTGCCATCTTTACTGATCCTATTGTGATATCTATGGACATTCCCTTGATGGTTGCTATCCAAACATATATGTAATCCAGTTTATAACTCTCTTGTTTACCCTAACTTAATCTATTCTAGGAGAAGTCGAAACAAATATGTCCTTCCTAGACAACCAAATAAGAAATCTAACTATCGTAAAAGAAAGAGAAAGACTAATACTAAAAGACCATAAACAAGAAGGAATCCTATATTATTTTCTAAACCAATTGATCAAACTATTTATAATACTCATAAACTTGCGTAAAAATCTTTTAAAGAAAAAACAGAAGCTCTTAAGTTTTATCAAATACGAGCTAATAAGCACAAATTGAAAACTAGAGCAATTTCGGTCAGAAAAGGTGATCTATTACCCCAGTTGAAATGCAACATTGTGACCAGTGCTTTTAAAACTGAACACATGATAACTGGATGGTATTTAGACTCTGTATGTTCCAAACATATGATCGGGGATGATTCCAAACTTTTAAACAAAATTAACTTCTCCGGAGGAAAAGTCTTATTTTGAGATGGTGTATCATTGGTAAAAGAACACTCCATATAGAAAGATTACCCATTCTTGAAGATATTCTCTTGGTAAAAGGTCTTAAAGACAATTTACTAAGTATATCATAGTTTTAAGACTCAAACCATACTCTTAATTTTTTACAGAACAATTGCAAAATTTTAAATGAAAAAAGTGATTGCATTATTACGGGAATCCGTACTCCAGATAACTGTTACACAGTCAATCAAAGTACATAGGTTTGTAACATTGCCAGAATGGATGATAATGAGACATGGCATAACAGGTTGGGTCACATTAATTATGATACTCTTAGCAGATTGTGCTCCCAAGAGATAGTTAGAGGTCTTCCTAAGATCAAACCAATTTCAAACATCGTATGTGGTCCATGTCAAGAAGGGAAAATTGTTAAGGCTACCCACAAGAAAGTTAAAGAAGTTCTATCCACTAAACCTCTAGAACTCATCCATATGGACCTAATGGGTCTTTATCGTACTGTTAGTCTTTGCGGCAATAATTAAATCCTTGTTATGGTTCATGAATTCACTCGATTTACCTGGATTGCCTTTTTAAAACACAAATCATAAACCTTCAGTAAGTTTTGAAAATCTTAGTTCGTATCGAAAATGAAAAGGATTTCCATGTAGATAGAATTCATAGTGATAGAGGAGGAGAATTCATAGATTCAGGTGTCATTGAATATTGTGACTATAATGGTTACAAACATGAATTTAGTGCTCCTAAGACACCACAACAAAATGGAATTACTGAGCGTAAAAATTGCACACTTCAAGAAATGGCCCGTGTGATGATTCATGCGAAAAACCTACCTAAATATTTTTGGGTAGAATCCATTCGTGCAGCCTGCCATATAATAAATCGTGTTTACTTAAGGAAAAATACCAAACAAACATCCTATGAGCTTTATTATGGGAAGAAACCTAACCTAAAATACTTTGAAACCTTTGGTAGCACCTATCATGTCTGTAAGGACAGATAACATCTGTCTAAATTCGAAACCAGAGGAGATAAAGCCATTTTCTTAGGATATTCTCCAAATAGTAGAGCCTACCGTGTCTACAATATTCGTACCAAAACCATAATGGCATCCATTAATGTGGTTATAAGTGACACTAATGTAGAAAGTAAGACCAAAGAACCAACTACTGTGGATGAGTCCGAAAATATTTTAAATTATGACTCTCTAGAAGTAGTTGAATCCTTACCAACTGAGACCCCTGAAGTACCTAATTGGGTTTCTAAAGATCATCCTTTAGATAGTGTAGTTGGTAATCCTACTGAGCTTATTCGTACAAGATCTCAACTTCGTAACATTGCTCATTTTTCATGCTTTGTGTCTCTTATTGAGCCAAAGACTGTAAATGAAGCCTTGAATGACACTTTTTGGATTAGTGCTATGCAGGAGGAACTTCTTCAATTTGTCATTCATGATGTATGGTATCTTGTACCAAGGCCTGAAAAATAAAAGGGTTATCAACACATGTTGGATTTAAAAAAATAAAACATATGAATCTGGGATGATTAGTAGGAATAAAGCTAGACTAGTTGCCCAGGCCAATCTCAGATTGAAGGAATAGATTTTGAGGAAACTTTTTCTCCGATCACTCGCCTCGAATCTGTTCCCTTACTTTTTGTAATAGCTTGCCATTTTCACTTCACTCTATATCAAATGGATATTAAGTGAGCCTTCTTTAACGAAATTTTAACTGAGGAGACCTATGTAGAACAACCCAAAGGGTTCATTGACCCTCATCACCCAAATTATGTCTATCATCTCAAAAAAGCTCTTTATGGGTTAAAACAAGCTCCTAGTTCTTGGTATGAAAGTCTATCCACCTTTCTTTTAGACAATGATTTTAGGAGAGGAGGGAATGACCAAACCTTATTTGTCAAACATTTTGACAACAATATTACTATAGCCCAAGTTTATGATGACGGTATCATTTTTGGATCCACCTCCCCTTTAGAAGTTAAGACCTTATCGGACATTATGCACAAAGAATTTCAAATGTCACTTATGGGGGAGTTACAGTTCTTCTTAGGGCTCCAAGTTAAACAAAATTCAGATGGATTATTTGTATCGCAATCCAAATACGCTTTAGAGATTGTTAAGAAGTTTGTCCTAGAAAAAACTAAAGAAGTTAGGACTCATATGAGTACCTCAGCCAAACTTTCAAAAGATGAGAATGGTAAAACCATTGATTCTGCCTTATACCGCAGTATGATAGGAAGCTTACTTTACCTTACTGCCTCCCGTCCTAATATCATGTAATCTGTTTGTGTGTGTGCATGTTATCAAAACAATCCTAAAGAGAGTCATCTCATATGCGTTAAAAGAATTATCAAATACATTAAAATCAATTTAAATTTAGGGCTTTGGTACACTAAAGACACTTCTAGTACTATAGTAGGTTACATCGATGATGATTGGGTCGGGTGTACCGATGATAGTAATAGTACTTCAGGAGTGTGTTACTACATTGGTAACAATTTGGTAGGATGGAGTAGTGAGAAACAAAATTGCACTTCCTTGTCTACTACCCAATCCGAATATATTATCGCATGAAGTTGTTGTGCTCAATTACTTTGGTTAAAACAAATGCTGAAAGATTACGGTATAATTGAAGATAAGTTACATCTCCATTGTGACAATCAAAGCGCATTTAATATTTCTAAAAATCCAGTTCAACACTCTCGTACCAAATATATTAAAATCAGATATCATTTCATACGCGAGTTAGTTGAATATAAGGAGTTAGAAATTAATTACCTACCTACTGACTTGCAATTAGCTGACCTATTTACTAAACCATTAGATTATCTTCAATTTGAATCTTTGCATAAATCTATTTGTATGGTTATGGCAGAACAATGATTTATTGTTTCATACTTACTTTTCTTTTCCCTTTGTCCATTTAAGACAAAATGGGGGAGAAATTTGAGTCCTCTTAGACATCTTGTTGTATTCTCAACTAAAAAGCTTGATCTTATTTATCTTATTTTTAGGAATCAGTACCTTTATTTACAAAAACAATTTAATAGGGTATTGGTCTGTATCCAGTTGAGTTATGTAATTTTCTCTTTCTAGGATATTGAGTAGATAGAATTTTTGTATAGGAATAGTTTTTTCTTACTTCTTTTGTATCCCTACGAGTCCTAGATGACTCAAAGGAGATTTTGTCTCATATTTACAAAGGGGGAGATTGAAGCACCCTATATCTTGGGCTCACTTGAGTCTATATTACATATGTTCTCATCTAGTTTGGAAATAGTGACTAAATTGAGTCATACCCTTTTCAACCAACAAGCCGTCAGACTCTACATTCAATTTCCTCTAATAGTCCAAAGGTATAAACACCAACACCACACCTAGGATCATTTATGTGCTGCATATGAGATTGCATTCTTCATAATATGGGTGTGTGTGAGTTAAATCCCACTAAATAATTTTTTCATAATTTTTGGGATATTTTAAATAATTTCTAAGTTTTTTTAAACAATTTTTAGAAATTTAAAATTGGCTTTTACAAAGTTTGTGGAGATTTGTAAATCCTTTGAGCTGTGAAAAGCTTGCTTGTGCAGATTCCAAATGCGATTGATAATTGTGTGGGTGCAAATTTTATTTCTGTAAATTCTAAAACACGCATTTTATACGCCATCTCAGCCTTACACGTGTTACACTCACAATGGCTGGATTTGTGTTTTCGTGCCCTCACATTCCTTTGTTTGATTATAAACCCTTGGATCATTTTAATCTATGGCCTGTATGCGTTCTTACCTAATCCTTGTGTTTACATTTAAACCAATCATAGTCATTTTAATTTCGGTGCATTGGTAGCCATCAGATTTACCATGACCTCTTAAGACTTAATCGTGAGCATTCATTTGCTTCGTACTTCTAGAGGCTTCCATCGCTTAGTACAAATAGATGCCATATGTGTTGCGATTACAATCTTTTGTTTACCTTATTTCTGAGAGAAAATAAAGAGAGAGAGAGAGAGAGGGAGAGAAAAAGAAAACCCTAAACTAAATCCGGCCAAATCTCACCAGAAAATCATTTTTGAGAGTGTGTTAGTTCGAGAGCTGTGAAGATCATTCCTCTTCTGCCCTTAATCTCTTTTCCAACTTAATCACAACAGTTTTATCTCATTTTGTTTCATAGAAAACTGAGATTGAAATTTTGTGATACATTTTCACGTCTATCTTTCTTAGATTTGATTTCTTGTTTCGAGAAATCATAGTCTTGTTGGGTGGTTTCAACTGTTATGTTTTCAAACCCTAAAACCAAAAAAACAGTTTCTGATTTCAGTTTCTTTAAAAATTCAGACTCAGAACTAGTTTATGATCTTGATTGGGGAATTTTTTTTGAACTAAAAATCTTTATTAAAATGGGGTGAAGAATAGCCCTTTACGAATGGCTTACAAAGCAAGAAATGGAAAAATCTGAAATGAATTCTAACAAGTATCTAGATTTAGAGCCTTTATAAGGATGGGCTTTAAAGGAAATTCTGATATCTTCATGGACAAGATTAATAAGTTTTGAAGCCTTCATGAGATCCCTTCATATTCCTTTTTGTTTCGTGCACACCAATTCTCCAGCAAATGTAACAAGGGACCATAATAGAGAGTAGAGATTTAATGTATTTCCCTCTTGAATTTAACCACCAATACATAATAAGTCTTTTAAGAGATAAAAAATTAAATCCATAACCCATCATGCCTGAGAAATGATTGCATACTTGTTGAGCAATAGAACTTGACCCGAATAAGTGATCAAAATCTTCTTCTACAGGAGTAAAGCAACATCTACATTTTGAGGTTAAGAAGATATGAAGTGTTTTCAATTTCGAGTCTAAAGGAAGAGCCCATTGGAGAAGTTTCCACATATAGAATGAAACTTTTGGAAGAATTCTTGGATTCGAAATGACTGAGAAGGAGAAAAGAGTACAATCCCTATGATGAACAAGATCCCATGCTGATTTTTAAGTGAACTTGCCATACGAGTTTGGATTCCACATAGCTGGATTGTTGTCTTTTACATTATCATAATAGTCTTCCCAGCACTGTTGCATTCTCTTCCAAGTTGAACTTGAGTAAGAGGGTAAGCCATAGAAATTAGAATCAGTAAGGGACCTATATCTTTATTGCCTATACCTTGCCTAGGTACCGTTAGCTTTATAGAAAGAAGACCAAAGTTGATAAGAATAGTCCTTTATGATATCTCCTAACTTTTTAATACTAAGACCACCTTCTGTATGTGGCAGACAGATATTTTCCCATTGGACCCATTTGTGCTTCGGTTTGCCTTCGTCGTAGCCCCAAAGAAAGTTTGCAAACATCCTTTCGATTATCTGTATGACAGCTAGAGGAGGATCAAGGACACAAAAAAGATGAAATGTCATGGACTGTAGCATTGCATTAAGCAGTACTAGACGACCACTATGATTGAGCAATTTCACATACTACGTATCGATTTTTTACCGCATGGAAGCTTCCAACTTCTGAAAATAGGCAGCAGTCTTCCTACCTGTGTACAGTGGTACACCGAGGTATATAATTGGCAGGGATGATTCCATGAAACCAGTAGATGCCTTGATGATCTGTCGACGTGTAGCGGAATGTTCATCAGACAGATGAATGCCGATTTAGAGCTGTTAATCAGTTGACCAGTGGTAATTTCATACTGATAGAGGAACTCCAATAGGCCGAGAAGATTATTTTTACCTCCATTAGTGAAAATTAAACAGTCATCGGCAAAGGAAAGAGAGGGATTAATTTCATAGCCCAGAGGATTTGATTTTTTTTTACACGACCTTGCACCATGAGTTTCTGGAGTCCCCTAGAAAGAATCTCAGTAACAATGATAAATAGGCTTGAAGAAAGAGGGTCACCATGATGTACACCACATTTTGATTTGAACAAATCGCAACCTTTCCCATTAACACAAATGGAATACCAACAATTCGATATTGCATGCCAAACGAGATCAATCCATGTTTCCAAAAAGCCAAACGCATGGAGAACTTTGGTAATACAAATCCATGAGACTTGATCATAAGCTTGGGACATGTGTAATTTAATTAGAACATTGGATCCACGGAATTTTTTATTGAAGTTAGCCATAAGCTCTTATGCCAAAAGAATGTTATCCATTATGTTGTGATCTTTGACAAATATCGCCTGAGAATGAGAGATGATTTTTAGAAGTAATTTTGTAAGCCTATTTTTCATGATTTTTGTAATTATCTTATTACAAAAATTACGTAAACTAATAGGCCTATAATCTCGACAAAATCTTGGGTACAGACATTTTGGAATAAGAATAATATTTGAGCGGACCAACTTCTTGGAATATCATGACCTACAAAAAAGGACACAATAACATTAAAAATATCAATTTTAATAATGTCCCAACAATGTTGGAAAAACCACCCATTAAATCCATCCGGTCCAGCCGCACTATTTTTATCCATTCCAAAGACAGTGGCTTTAATTTCTTCTAAATTCGGGAACCTTGTAAGCATGTCATTATCCTCCTGCGAAATGGTAGAAGGGATGACTTCCAAAAGATTAAAATCCATTGTATAATCTGGGGACTGCGTGATAATATAGTCAAAGTGATTCGCTAATTCCTCCTCAATTAACTGATGGTTATCAATTTTAACACCATTCTCTTTTTGAATGCTATGGATAAGGAGTTTTTCTTTTCACCTTTGCCATAGTGTGGAAAAAACTAGTATTGTAGTCCCCATAAGTTTCCCACTATACCCTTGCCTTTTGACGCCAAAATTCCTCCTCAATACTCAATTCTTTGTTGAACAGTGCTTTTGCTTTGAAAAATTCCATCCTATTCTCCGGGATTGGATCCATATTATAGGCACTTTCTTTAGAGATAAGCAAGTCTTCTGCTTTTTTCACTCTTTAATGAATATTTTTGAACACTTTTGAATTCCAAGACTTAAGGTCATATTTTAATCGCTTAAGTTTGGATGAAAAAATGTAAAGAGGTTCCCCAAACACTTCTTTACTCCAAGAATCTGAAACGATTCTAAGAAAATCATCATGCTTAGTCTAGGATTTAATAAATCTAAAAGCTTTTGGAATACCATACATTAGTGATTTAACACTGAGATTTAAAGGAGAATGATATGAGTTAGTTCGGTGTAGGTGTTCTACTGAAGTTTGAAAGCCATTAGTACACCACTGAGAGTTATAAAAAATCCTGTCAAGTCGGGCCAAAATCTGATTGACCCCATCTCTATTATTATGCCAAATGAATTGAGATCCTATGTAATCAATCTCAAGAAGCCCAGAAATAGAAACATAGTCATTAAATTCCTCAACCTCCAGATTATTAATACCACGTCCCCCCACTTTTTTATCCTGAGACCGAACAACATTGAAATCGCCACCAATAATCCATTGACCTTGAATTGAGTTTGCAAAATTTTCAATATCCCCCCATAAGGATCTTATACCCACCAATTTTCATTTAGCGTAAACACACGACATAAAAATTGAATTTGGGAGATTTGGATGATCCACTTTAATAGAAATGATTTGATTTCTGTTTTTCACAACATTCAAAGGCCAATAAAATTTCGAAAGAATCCAAATTTTATTAGAAACATTTGCAACACCTCCAAAGAAATTGATCCTTCTACACAGTTTTTTTTAACTTTCCAGCATCAATTTTAGGTTCCATTAAGCAAACTACACTGAAATTATGGGACTTAATCATTTTTTGAGTTGACGAATAGATGGAGTATTCCCCACCCCTCGTATATTCCAAAAAAAGGCAAATAATCATTTAAAACCTTTGCAAAAGAAGTATGTGATGTCTTACCAGCAGACCTGGTAGGGTATTCCCTCGTTTGATCCCATCGTTTCCTGGGGCACTTTGAAATGGAAACTGGCGTCTTACCCATTTTAAAAACTTTTTTAAATTTAGAAACCATAGCCTCAGAAAATTCTTCCATCTGTTTTTTATTGGGGGTTAACTTCCCCAACTCCTCACTGTCCGAAGCCTAGGCAAGTTTACGTTCATTGACAGCTACTTTATTTCTAGGTTTAGGTCTTGGAGACACATTCAGGTTCAACATAAGTGATGGGTCATGCAGCACAGTTCTAAGTTTAGAAAGGTCATCCATATTAAAACCTACGCATTCTCCTTCTTCAACAGAGTCTATACAAGGTTCAACATTAGGAGAACAGTCTACTCCAGTGCTGTGAATCAATGACTCAAAATTTATATCAGTTGTATCATCTGACAACAGCTCATATCTATTGGAGCAAGTGATGACTAGAGGTTTAGAAACATGTATAGGTTGAGAAGGATTCCGATCAGAGCTTGTGGATGGGATAAGAGTTAAGGCATTAGAATTATGTGGGGTAGAAGATGAATGTTTGGCAGTGGTTTGTTATCTAAAAAAGTTATTTTGGTATTTGTTTGAGGTTGGTTATGGGTTTTTTTGGCTTGGGTTGTTTTGTTGGTTCCAAGAATTAAGGGAGTAGAAAGAACAGCCCAAGATTATTGGAGAGTACCTGTAGACGGAATCTTGGACATAGACGTATCAACCACTGACTTCCCTTTGTCCACCTACTCGCGCAGAGCACACCGTCCCCCACAATCAACAGTTACATGACCAATACGCATGCATGAAACACAATAGGAAGGAGCATTTTTGTAAACTAGATGCTGCCAAAAACCAGGTTTAGACCCACATATAATCCACACCCTAGATGGTAAGGGTTTTGACAAATCAACTTCAACTAGAACCCTATCTTTACTGGGTCTAGAAATTAATGCAATAGCCTCATCCATTTTGAGAGGATTGCCAATCATATTGGCAATGGAAAAGAGCGCGCCTTTTTCAAAAAAATGATCCGGCAGATAAGGAAGAGTGGCCCATAATGGCATTATAGGGCAGTCTTGTAGCCTGGAAAAATTAGGTGTCCATTTAGAAACAACCATAGAGTATTTAAATATTGACCAATGCCCCTATAACCAAATATGTAAATAATCCTCTTCAGAATTGAGTCTGATAAGAATGTGTTGTTTATCTATTAATCCAATGGAAAAACCACCTTGGAGAGATAAGGTATGAAAAGCTTTTCGAATGACTTCCATGGGTGGTCTTCCGAAAGATAATTTCCCAACAAGGGAATGCTTGAAAGCACCTGCCAAATGATTAATATTGTCATCTTCAAAATGGAGAGCTGGTTCTCCCTTATAAGAACACGGAGGCTTAAGAAAAGAGGAAGGTTGGGTTGTGGCAATAAGTAAGGATGCAAAGGATTTTTTGCATCCCGATATAAGTCAGGAGGTTTGGGGCTATCTTGATGGAAGTACGTAGGTTTGAGAGGAAGAGGATGGCTATCCTAGGAAGGGGCCGCCATAGCTAGGGAGAGAGAGAGAGTTAGGGGGAGAGAGAATTCATTGTCTTTGGGGTTATCTGATTGGGGATTTACACTTTCACATATTTCACATTTTGTGAAATAGTCTGTATATTTTCAAAATAAGAAAGTGTTTAGGATATTGGCTCGTGTATATAGCAAGATTCCCTCTTGATCTGTGGATTTATTGAAAGATCCAAAGTTTGATAGTTTTGATTAAACTGATTTTGGAAATCTTTACATATTTGTGATCTGTTTGTAATTTGATTAGCATCCTATCTGTAATTATGTGTGTGTGTATGTATGTGTGTGTGTGTGATTTAGAGCACATCACCACTTACACCTTCACACTACTGCAGTGAAAAGTGATGGTATTGAATTTTGGATTTTTGAGTCGACATAAAGCTAAAAGGATTGGAGTTACAAAGCTGAGAGAACATAAACATCAGAGCCTTGAGAGAAGTCAGAAAATCTAGAGGAGTTGGTACATTTCTGAACTTAGAATTAGGACTAATTGTGTTCTTGATTATTATATAGTTTATAAATTGTTACTCTATTATAGTGGATTTTTACTTTTGAGGCATAGAGACCTCCGTGGATGTTTCCCCAATTGGGCGGGGGTTTACCACGTTAAAATTGTACTTGTATACTTCCTCTTCCTCTCATCCCTTTCTTGAGAATGTGTTGATTTAATTTCTTTATAAGTTTTGGTTTTCAAAATTGTTAAACCTATACATTATATAGCTCATTCATATTGTTTTACACATCTTGTGTTAAGAAATTTGTTTTAAGAAAAGAGTTTCTTCAACAAACTGTTCGGAGTCATTTAGATAGTTTAATCTTGAATTAAACGACTTAAATGATATTTTTTCACTTTGGTCATAATTATAGATGCTTAGAATGATCTTAACCATTGATTAATGGGGATGTTTTGAAGTTGATTTGCATTTGGATTCGACTTTGTATATAAGCCATCGCACTCACATGCACGAATTTATATGAATGTTTTACTTCTCATGCGTATTTAAGTTTGGTGTGATGTTCTCCTCTCAATTTTTCTATCTATGCATAATAAGACTTAATAGGAGGTGTGCATATAAGAATCGTTTGCCATGAGGATTTAGATTGCTTAAATTAAAAAAAATGACGAGTGTTCACAAAGCCACCGTTTAAAAGATCCCGAGAAAAAAATTAAGGCAATAAAAAGAAACATATTCCAAAATAGGGGTAATATGATTTCTCTAAGGTAAGAAAATTAAAACCTCAAAAGAGCTTGAAAATATGAATATATGAGGGTGTTTGGATGGAAAAATAACAACGGGTTTACACCATGAATCCTAATGTTGAAAAATCGTGTCATGACGCTATTGTTTGTTGAATCGTCAAATTCCGGATTTGTGTGCATGTTGTTTGTTTAGTTCATTAAGCTCAATATATTTATTGTCACATATGGCCAAAACTTAGTTTGATGACATTTAGCTATTAATTAGAACTTCTTGATCGTTTTGATGTGTTCAAGTTGTGATTCATTTGTTGTAATTCATGCCTATTTATTCCATATGCATGTGTTGAGCATATTGATACTATGTTAGGATGAAAGTCATACTTGTTTTATTTTTCTATTTTGAGTCTGTTTTGCTATTGTTTTGATTTTTCAGTTGCTGTTTTCATAAAATCACTGGGAAAATCCTGCATATTTTTAGAGCTGGAAAATAAAAGTTTTTGAAGTCTTTCAAACGACTTATGGATGTCATTCAAATGACATATTCATGTCGTTCGAAGACTGGATCTCGCGACCTTAGTAACGAGGTGTTAAAAGTGTCAGGTATGGTTGTTTCTTCGAGTGCTTCGCGTGACATGCTACTATTTTAAGTCATTTCTTACATGGATCTAATGACATATAATGTCGTTCAAATGACCTGGCATTGTCGTTCGAACGACCTCTGTTGTCCAGAGTCAATTCTTTGACTCTTTGTTCTGTTTTTGTACCTGCTTCGTATTTGCGATGATATTACACTATTTTGGTACATCTGGTCAGTTTACATGCCGTCTATACTGATTATTCATGCTTGATTCTTATAATGCATTGATTTGTTTAGTCATATCTTTACTAATATTGATGATTTCATTTGTGTGACTGCTTGCTAGCTACGATTAGGTATTTATTGATTTCTTTTCGCTGGCTATCCATGTTTATATAGATATGCTTCATATGATTATTTCTTTCTAGATATTCATTTGTTTATCATTTTCTCAAGTTGTCTATTCGAGACAAAAAGGGGGAGAGATGGTATGCGATGTAGGGGGAGTTTTGTTTTATGAGCACATTTATTTATCATGTTTTTCTGGTATTATTTTATAAAATGGTATCATATGATTTGCTCATATGTTTAACAAATGGTTTGTTTTACAAAATGATATTATAATGTTTTATATCATTTGTACCTCCACACTTCACATGGTATCTGTTGTTTTGTGTGTGTAGTGATTATTCAGAGATTAGAGATTTTACGACTTCATCACACGAAGACATGTTTATGCAGTCGGTCCGACATTTTTTTTACTAGATGATGTCCTGTATTTTCTTTTTGGGTTTATGGGATGGAATTTAGGTCATTCACCTTGACGGCCCATCTTAGACATTTCACTATTTTGGTTTCGTCGCGGAATAGCCAAAGGGGGAGATTTGTTTCAAGTAGTGTCAATTTATATGTATTGGCATTATTTCGGACAAAATTTAATTTGAGTCATAGATAGATTTTTACTTGTCACGATGCCTACATAGTCTATGATGTGTTATTTGAATATGTAGCGGGCCAAGATTTAAGATAAATCATGCCATGTTTATTGGTGCACGCTTCACGTCTTCATATCACATTTATTTCGAGATACTCTCAGGTATGAACGCATAATGTTTATGGGACTAGAAAAATATTTTAGGGATATTATTTTATTTAAAAATGATTTTAAAATGTTGAAAATGTTTTAAAAAGGTCTTGACTTCATTTATTCTGAGGTAAACTCGTTTTAGAGTCGTGTAGATCGTTCCCTTGTGTTTAGAAGGATTAAACGACTGAAACAGTCATTCAAACGACATGTGGATGTCGTTCAAATGACATGGACATCTCGTTCTAATGAGATGGCTATATCGTTCTAATAACATACACGTCTCGTTCTAACGACTTGCCGACTTTAAGTTTTTTATTTAAGGTAATTTCTTCTCAGAATTTCAAGGTGTGCAGAACCAAAATACCGAATAGAATAGTTACGTTCTTATGCACTTGTTTTATAAGGATTTCAAAGATAAAACCATCCTTAATGTTTATAAAAGATCCCAGCTTTCATACATATGTTATAGAGGTCTTGTTTGCACCATTGGTTTATTCATCCGTATTGAACAAGTTGTTTTGTTGGAGTTTTGCGGTGAAGAAACAGTGAAGGTCGTGTTTCGAATCGTAGATGGGTGCCAAAGCTGCATCGGTAGATACTGAGGTGCACGTGGACTCGTGTGCTGTGGACAAGTATCATGGAAGGATTTATGCGTGGGTACTGTAGAGGAGTAGTTAAAGATAAGAAGAGTGTCAAGGCATGTGGGGTTTCAAGTCGTTGTGTAAGTCTGTCTGTCTTCCTGTGTAATTACCGTATCATAGTGATTGTCTGGCTTGGGCCATCCAACATTTTTTCCCTTAGTGGTTTCCTCGTACATTCGGTGTTTCTTTTATGAATATGATTTATTTCACTTCCTTTAATCACCTATATCCATGTTTGGGATTAAACGAGATAAGATTGATCTTAAGTAAAATTGGTTCACAAACTTGGTGCGTATTAAAACTGGACAAAGGTTTTCACCTAAAGCACACTTTGAAAAATGCGCCTACATCTCCACTGCATCTTTGATCCCTGTCTCACCACTCTCACAAACCTGGCTTAGATCGCAATTCAAGTCAATCATCTTACCGGTCTCTAAATTCTCCTCAAGATTTGATCACAACTAAAGGAAAAACCTCTACATATTTTTTTATTGAAATGGTGGGAATTATTATTTCATAAAACAACATTTAAATATGTAATTTAATGAGAAAAAGTGTTTTTCTAAAACATTAAAAGGAACCGAAACTAAACTGTGTGTTTGAGAGATTTTTAGGGTGACACAAAAGGGTTCTCTGAGAAAATAAAAGAGGAGTTATTTTTAAGACTCGTGAAACTCTCTTTTTAAAAGATCAGTTGAAACAAAACAATCCAAAAAGTTAAAAACTTTTTATCAAATCAAAATGTTTTAAAAAAAGTTGGATAACAAAGGAAAACCATCCGATTTTTTCTTGCTAACTAAATAAACCAAAAAAAAAGACAAAAGAAATCAAAGAAATAAGGACATGGGCAATTGCACAAAACCCCCCAAACTGCAAACCTCACGCTAACTTGCCCGCTATAGTGCATGGGCCTGCTATAACGGTTCAGCTATGACAGTATAATGGGTATACAATGGCCACGGGCATCAGACATAGACGTGCGGTCGCGGGCTTGAGGAAAACGTGGCTTAGCCACGGACCTCTAATGGGTTACACTCGAAGCCTTACGTGATTTCTCTAAAATAATTTTTGGTTCACTCATGTAGGTTAAATTCATTTTGGGACACAATAAAATGCCACTAAAGTTTTGTCACTAAACATTCTTATCGCATAAAAACTTAGAAAAAACTCTTAAAAAATTCAAAATAATTTACCAAAGTAAAAATAATTTTTATATTTCAAAAAATATTTCCCACTCGTTATACCTATTTGTGTGGCTTCAAACTTTGATTTGATGGATCGTTCGTGTCGCGTTGATGTCATTGTGTCGATAGTGTGAATCCAATTTTGTAGCTGACCTTTAATAACATTAACATGAACCTAAAATACGTTTTGGATCCAAAATTTCGACAACGATGAGAACTATGTTCTTACACACCATATGCAACATACTTTTGCTAAAACAATATATTAGTAGATTTGACAATAAAACCAAAAGTACCAATAAGTTTTTTTCTAGATCATATAAAAGCTTATTAAAATTGCACCCGACGTTCTTTCAAATCACGAAAGTCGTTTATGATTGATTTAAAACTTAATTTTCTTGCATTATCCTTTTTAATTTAGAGCATAAGAGAATTTGTAAGTGTACGAGAGTGGTTTAATTTGGGATATTTTATGAATAATAGAGGTGTAACCCTTTTAATGGAGAAAGAACAATCATAAATGTACATGTAATGATGAGAGAAAAAGTTCTATAGATATCACAATAATGGTTAATAAATATAAAATGTATGAGTAATAAATGAGCCTTTGATGGAGGTTAATCTAGAGGGAGAGAGAAATAAGTACTCTAAATACACCCAGGTAGGCAGGTAAGCACTAATGCATGGATGGAATAGTGTTTGACAATAATGAATGTTTGAGTTCTTAATGAGAACTGAGTAAATGTATTAATAGTGAGAGGATATTTCTCTGGGTTTAGGGTATTATGGCATGAATAGTTAATCAACTTATGGCGTAAAGATTTGATGGCTTATCAAAGGATAAGTAGGGTATTTATAGGCTGAGATGGGTCGCGAGGGACCTCTATGCGCATTAAATGTTAGGTAAGACTACCGTACCTAACATGTAAATTGCATTAAATGTTGAATGAAATCTTGAGTGACCGACCAACGGTGTCAAGTGGATCATCCTGATGTCTGAGTCTTTTCGGCCACCAGTTCACCAAACCATCAGTTTTGAGGTATATTTAATTTTACATGTTTAGGTATGGTATGGCATCACTCAGATCTTTTAGTAAAGATATTATTTTTTATGCTAAAAGATATGTGGTTGAGAAAGAGTTTGGTCCAGGTTTCTCGACTAATGCTCTTTGGTGTTGTATTGCTACTTTACCTAGTATATTCAAAATAGTTAAGTGTAATGTATTAACGACGCCTTGCTCTCTATCCTACAAAATAATTCTCTCAAAGTATACATGAATGATCTTCCTCTATAGGGCATGTAAGATCTCTCGGGTCCTACTAGACCTGGTCAATTGCTAGTACCGAGTTACCTAACAAATATTACAATATAAAATATAATCATAAAGAAAAAGACAAAATATATGCTAGACCATATTGATTCTCCCGGAGGACTTCATTAGGATCCGTTTAATCTCATATTTTTTAATCATTTAATGATGAGGTTTATCATTAATCCCCTCATATATTTTCCCTCTCGTAGAGAAAGTTGTTGTGTCAGTAAGAAATTTTCGTAGGAAACAACTCCAGTCCATTCATCAGAAATTGAGAAAACTTTATTTATGTGCATGCCATAAAAAATCTTTGTGTATCTCTAACATTTAATGATAAAGTACCATCAACTACTATTTCGGTTCTCCAGTGACAAATGACACTCTAGGTGACCGACTTTGGTTTATGCTATAATCATTTTACCCCTATTTTCAAAATATTCCTTAGGTAAATCAACCATTGTGTAGCCTAACGGTTGATTCCCTCATCTCTACAAATATTTTATTATCTTCTCATTTCAAACTTTCTAATACTTCATCCATTTGAGAGAGAATTCAGAGCTTTGCTTATTAAAGAGGGAAAGTTGTCAATTTTAGGTTTTCTTTAATTAACCACCGTAAGGACAAATCTTCAATCAATTCAATTTTTTTGTAATTGACTTAATTCCGGACAAAACATTTGAGCCATAGGTTAGGTTTGTATTGTTAATCCCATAAGCCTATGGCGTTCTTTGATTAAGACGTAGCAACCAAGCTTCAAAGTGGATAAACATCATGCCATGTTTAGTGCCATGTTTGTCTTCACAAATACTGAGGATCTCGCAGGTATGAATGCATTTTAAATATGATCCTTGGATATTTTTAAGGGTGTTTATTTTTTAATAAATTTCTTTGGAACTGTTTAAAAATTTTAAAAGAAAATTTTATATTCTAATCTCATTTGAAGGAGAATTGTACCTCTTTAGAACGAAATTGAGTTTTTATTCGAACGAAGTTGGTCTCGTTAGAAAGACATTGGAATCTCATTGGAACAGTCATCTAACGAGGACTCTCTATTTAACAATGACACTCTTGTTAGATGGATCAAACGAGAAAGCTTCTTCGTTCGAACAAACTGGAGTTTCATTAGAATGAAAATCCAATCTCGTTCGAATGACCTTACTTTTCATTTAAATGAGTTTGCCACCTCAAAATTCATGTTTTACTATTTATAGGCATGTTGGACTCAATTTTTTAAACAACGTTTGGCAAAAATTAATTCCTTACCTGCTTACCAAAGTTCCAAAAACCCTAGCTTCACCTTTTAAGTTGAAAGATCCAAGTTCTTCATATTCATATGTTTTAAGATCTTTAGTTTGTCCGCCAAGGTTTGTTTCTCTACATTTAAAGAGAATGTTTTTCATGCGATGAATTTTGTAATTACTGTTTACATGTAGTGGACTTCGTGCTTGTGGTATTGCAGTGAAGAAGCAATGAATTCCGTGTTTCAATCCATAGACGGTTTTTGAGTTTTACCAGTGGATACTAAGGCATGCGTGGACTCGTGTGTTGTGGCAGCTTGCGTTGGTGGGCTCCTACATTGCACCGTGGAGGAACAGTTGAAGATTGAAGAGCATCAAGGCTTGTTGGGGTTGAGTCGTTGAGTAAGTCTACTGTCAACTTTTGTAATTCTGTATCATAGTGAACTGTTTGGCTGGGTCGTCCAAGGTCTTTTCCTTTATGGTATTCCTTGTTCATCGGTGTGTTGTGTCTGGATATATTTATTTTATCTGCTTATCACTGCGATGCATGTTTTAGGTTAAAAAGATAAATTTGGGTAAATCAGTTTTTCACAACAAAGGTTTAAAATTGGTGCAAAGTTTTTACATGGTTCATTTGTTTAAAGTTTTAATCTTTAAAATTTTGAAAAATCTAAAAATAGACTTTTTGTTTGGAATAGCATCCTTGCCTATTAGCACTCGTGCAATTTGCATTCTCAAACTGGTATCAGAGCAGGTTACACTTGTAAATTCATTTTTTTGTGCTGTTAAGGGTCGTCTTTTGCCTCTCTCTCTCTCTCTCTCTCTCTCTCTCTCTCTCTCTCTCTCTCTCTCTCTCTCGTGTTTGTTTTAATTTATTTGTTCTCTCGATGAGCAATCATTGTGATAAGTTGGTCGATGCACTTAGTGATGACGATGACTTTGATATTCGAGATGAGTATAATAAGCTTCATAATCGTTGTTGATGTAAAAAATTAGATTTTGACCTAATCTTTTTATTCACAGATAAAGAGAATAAAGAAATAATAGACAATAGATTTTTTAAGTGGTTCAGCCTTGAAAGAATGGCCTACGTCCACTATTTTTGTTATTACTAGGTGTTTTTTTGGAATTCTCAAGGTATGGTTTTCTTAAAAGATTCCGGTCCCCTTCCAATGAGGAGGTTACAATGTATTTATAGCCTTGAGGCTGTACAAGTGAAAGGACAATGCGCTGTTATTTAGTAGACATGTACATCTGTATGATAATAAATGAGCATTTAATGCGCAATCGTCTCCT
Source organism: Sambucus nigra (assembly GCA_949130495.1). NCBI lineage: Eukaryota > Viridiplantae > Streptophyta > Magnoliopsida > Dipsacales > Adoxaceae > Sambucus > Sambucus nigra. Next base: position 371,997,910 of record OX422208.1, on the reverse strand, counting down.
TAATTATCCTGATTAGACTGCTAATTTTCTTGGACCGATTAAGTAGCTCGGACCGCTTAAGCTACTCGGACCGCCTAAATAGCTCGACACGCTCGAGCTGCTCGAGGCCCTTGAGTTCCTCGTGGCTGCTTGAGTTGCTCGGTGATCTTGAGTTGCTCGGTAGAAGTATACATATTTTCCACGTTGGTAGACACATGTCTGTAAGTGAGTGGTCCATGTCAGCAGACTAAATTTGGTATCAACAGAAGCCCCCAATGTTTCATAGTTTGATGTTGGAGAAAAGTATGGAACATTCTGCTTGGAAACTGCACTCGTTATATAGTTTTTAAGAGAGCATTCGTTGTAAATAACTTCTTTTTTGGGTGCACAGTATCATGCCTCATAAATATTTTGAATTTTTATGACCGCTTCGATATTTGTGCTCTTTTTCTTCTTTTAGCCGTCGGATACGCAAACGTCTTTCTTATTAATCATTACCTTTCTCTATTCCCGAGGTAAAGTATTTAAACACGACAAAATTTCTATCGTCTTCTACTTTTCAAACCTCTGTCTTCAAACTTTTCATTTCTTCTCTATTTTGTGCGTTCGTTTCTTCCATTGTTCGTTGTCAACTGATTCACTCTTCTCCTGTAAGATCTTCTTCCTTCTCTTTTACTTATTTTATTCACCATGGTTTACCCTGTTGAATCTCTTGACAAATTTCGTTATGAATTTTCAATTCCTTCATGGGTCATATTAGAAGAGCTTTCTAAACCTTCTGACTATTTTTCTTTGGCCGAGGGACATTGGTTCCCTAGTCTCTTTGTGGCCGAATGTGGCTTTTCTTTTCCTTCAAATCATTTATGTTTGGAGTTCTGTCAATATTTTGACGTTGTTCCTGCAAAAATAGCGCCAAATCCCTGGAGAATAGTTAATGGAGTCCATAGGTTAAACCAAATTCATGGAACCTGTTTAGGAATTCCAGAAATTATGTTTTGTTACAGATGGGTTGTCAGCGATAGTACTTTTTATTTAAAAACTAGGTTTTTGAATAGGGCTTTAGTTGTCAATCTTCCAGATGCCAATAAAGATTACTTTGAACATGGGGTTGTTATGAAAAATTGGTAACATGCTCCATTAAATGGAGATGATGTAAACCAGGGTCCCAGGTGTCCCCCTTATGGCAATGGAATAGGTTATTTTTTATTTTTTGAAATCGCGTTTTCTTGATGTTTGATAAAATGTATCACTGACATTTAACTTTTTATTATTTGCAGTTGACAGCAAAAGAAAGTCTCCAAAGGAGACAGAGGTTAATTTAAAGCATTTGAAACTTATCTGGAGTTTGCACCAGTCTGTGGCCAAGGAACACATTAGATCGGCCTCTTATTTGTTGCAGTACAAGAGCTACACTTCATCCTTTACTTCTCGTCCAGTAGTAGTTGACATCGACCAAGTACCAGCTTCTGAAACTGGTGTGGAAGGTTCCTCCTCTGAATCGAATATTCCCCTTAGTAACATAATGATGAGAAGAAGAGCTCCTTCCTTCTTTGACAAATCAGACTCTGCCAATGTGGAGGCAAAGAAAAGAAAACAAAATGTCCCAGAAGAAGGGACAAAAATTATTGATGCGCCTCCTCCTGCTGCTACCGAGAAAGTTGTTGAGAAGCCCCCTGTGGCTCCGAGCAAGGTTGTTTCCATCTCTCATCAAAGTGAGGTTATCGTTATATCTCCAACAAATACATCGTCTTTAGTTGAAACTGTTCCTGCTTCCCCGAGGATATTGAATAAAAGTTTGTCTGAGAGACCTGTTGGGCCTGTCCTTCAACCTTTAAATGTTGAAAGTGGTGTTCCCACTTTTGTTCCTCCGACCTCTGCCATGGGCTCTGTGAAGTCTTGGATTATCCCAGAAATCCAAGGTATTGAAGACACTCTTTCTCATGACCGGGTCACTGCCTTGGCAACTCAACATATTGCCTCAGTAAGTATTACTAGTCTAAGTTTTCACTTTTCACTGATATGTCCCTGTATTGACTCAAAATTATCTCTTTCTTCAGTTGGTAACATGTTTCAACAGTATTCTGAAGAAGGACAAGGCTATTAAAGCTTCAAGCTACTCGGGAGGTGTAGAGGAAGCTTTTGTTGGTCTAACTCAGTCCTTAAAGGACTCTCGTCAGAAGTATGAAGAAGATAAAGTGGCTTGGGAGAATCAACTCAAGTCCATTGAGCAAGAGAGAGATCGAGCTGTGGAGGCCTCCCAGGAGTTGGAGAGGAAAATGAAAGAGTTTGAAAAGAATAATAAAGAGCTTGAGTAGAAACTCAAGAATGCTGAAGAGCTTGAGAATAAGCTCAAAACTGCTGAAGAAGAAGTTGGTAGACTTCGTGAGGTTGATCGGCAGAAGGAAGAGGTGGAAGGGAAGTTGAAAGCTGTCGAGGAGCTCCGTAGGGAAAGGACCTCCTCGGAGAAAGAAAAGGGGAAAAAGGCTGTCCAAAAATCTTTCAGTGCTGGTTGGGATAAAGGCTGGAACAAGGGCCTGGATGCTATGTCCTCTCAAATGGATCTAGCCTTAAATATTTCAGGGATGGATGGGTTGCAGCTCTGCAGGAGCTAAAAGTCGCTGAGAATTCTGAAATATTCCAGTGACACACTCATGTCCCTCCTCCCTCTCCTGGAGAAGAAGAAGAGGATGAAGCTGCCTTAGAAGAATCTTCTATGATAATTGGGGACCAGGTCCCTGCTATTGAGCCTTGCTCCGAGCAGCCCCAACCAGCAAACACTTCTGCCGAGCAACCTTTATTGCCCTCCGAGCAACCAACCTCTTCGTCCAAGCCTTTCGAGAAAATTTTAGGAAACAAGGAGAAGGTGTAGAGTTGTTTGGATCTTTCTTTTACTTTTTGTTATAATTTTGGACTATGTACTTCTTTTTTTTGTGATGAAATAAAATTCAAACTTTTGGTTGTTTGTCTTGACTTCTTCTTCTACTTACTTTGTCTGCATTCTCATTGATTCTTTCTATCTCTTCTCTTTACTAGTTTATGGCCAGGATGGAGCTCTTGTCAGCTCATGACACAGAACTGATGAAGAAATGTAATGATTACTTCACAGCTAGTCATGCAGACCTAAATGAGGCTCAAGTCATTGACATCCTTGGTCCAGATACTTCTGAACGAGCAGTCGAGGCTTACCAATATCTGAAGTGCTTGCTCGACCGAGTTGTGGCCAATAATGTAGCTTATTATGAGATGATTGAGGATCTTCAAGGAATTATAGAAGAACTTCAGCAGCAGTACAAAGATTCCTCCATTCTTTTGCACCAAGGGTACGAGAAGAAATATCAACAGTTAAATGCTGAAAAAGGGTATGATAAATTCATCACTACTTACGAGAAGAAAGAGAGCATTCTAAAGCTTGACGTTGAAGAGCATAGGAAGATCGCGAAGCTACTGGAGAAGGAAAATATTGTTTTGCAAGAAGAGATTACATAACTCAAGTCTGCCGCATCTTCCTCGGGGGCCCTGGTTCCCGTTAATGATGAAGGTTTTTCTTTTTTGGAAGTAGAAAACGCCAACTTACGAGATGAGTTGGAAACTTTGCAAAGAGCTGGACCCTCCACTTCTACTCGTGGACGAGCAAGATCTTCTTCTCGGGGACGAGCAAGAGCTGGTCGGATTTCTATTGAAGAAGCAAGAACTCAAGCGTCCTTGGAGAATCAGGCATTCCAGTTGATGGCGAAGAATCAAGCCTTAGCATAGATGTCCAGGAAGATTCTGAACCTCAGCGAGCAAGTTTCTACACAAAGCTCTGCCTTGGAAAGTAAAGAAATTCTGGTGAAGAATCTTCACGAGCAACTGGAGAGGTTAACTTACTAGTTCCATAAACATCCCAGAGAGTTTTGGATGGCTGGTTACAATGAAGCACTCTGCCATCTTGATGCTCGTTTAGAACAATCGAACAACGAAGGGTACAAACATGGATGGCTGAATGCTCTTTGTGTTCTAAAATTGGAGAGAGGTAATTTTTTATGGGATTACTATAATCCTAGAGTTCTTGATCTACCTGTGCCTCCTTTCAAGCTTGACCTTAGTTGGATTCCATCCCGGGACATTCTTCGTGTTCTAATATCCAAGTATCTTGATGACTATAGTCTCCATTCAAACTTTGAAATATATCGGTTAGAACATCTGCTTGATCGTCCTTCTATAATGAACGTCAGAATGTTGCAAGATCTGAACTTCATAAATTCTCCTTATAGTCTTGATGATCCTCCAGCTGGGGTAGACCCTGTGTCAAAGGCAGAGGGAAAGAAACCTATAGAATAGGATTTGTTTATGTAATGAACTTCATTCATGTAATCTACAATTTATCATATGTAATTTGTTCTGGTTTTAATGAAGAGATCTTTAGTTTTCTTTGCAATTTTAATTGTTATTGGTTTGGAAATATTTTATGAAATATCTCTTTTATTTAATGACGAATACGTATGTATATCTATAAAAAAGACAAAAATGTCCTGTGTTATTTTAAATTACTGACCAACCGGAGTTGGTGGTCATTTGCTTTCTGACCAACCTAGAGTTGGTGGTAATTGATTTGCCGACCAATCGGAGTTTGTGGTAATTGCTTCCCGACCAACTTAGAGTTGGTGGTAATTGATTTGCCGACCAATAGGAGTTAGTGGTAATTGCTTCCCGACCAACCTAGAGTTGGTGGTAATTGAATTTTCGACCAACCGGAGTTCGTGGTAATTGCTTCCCGACCAACTTAGAGTTGGTGGTAATAGATTTGCCGACCAACCGGAGTCGGTGGTAATTGCTTCCCGACCAACCTAGAGTTGGTGGTAATTGATTTGCCGACCAACCGGAGTCGGTGGTAATTTCTTCCCGGCCAACCTAGAGTTGGTGGTAATTGATTTGCCGACCAACCGGAGTTGGTGGTAATTGACTTGTATAGTGTGTAGCACTAATATTCCGAAAAAATTTTAACGAACAAAGAAAATGGGAAAACCTCACTTTATTCATATTGAAGAAATTGTATTACATAGAAATTTCAACTACTGATAATACTTTCGAAAATGCTCTGCATTCCATGCATTCTTGAATTCTTCTCCTTCCAAGATTTTAATCCTATATGTCCCTGGACGAACGACTTCTGTCACTCTGTAGGGTCCGTGCCAGTTGGCTTCTAGTTTATTATGCTTTTGGATGACTTTCTTCAACACATAATCCCCTTCCTTCAAATCACATTTCTTGACTCTTTTATTGTAGAACAAAGTTGTTCATTGTTGATACGCGACATTTCTTATAGCTGCTTCTTCTCTGACTTCTTCTAGCATATCTAGATCTAATCTTCTCATCAAATCACTAATAGGAGAATTGAAATTAAGTACCTTATGTGTAGGTAGACCTAATTCAACAGGTATGACAACTTCATTCCCAATGCCAGCATGTATGGGGACTCTCCAGTTGTTGTTCGTGGTTTGGTGCGATATGCCCAAAGCACAGACTGTAGCTCGTTAATCCAATTTGCCTTTGCATCATCCACTCATTTTTTTAAACCATTTAGCAATGTTCTGTTTGTCACATCAGTTTGTCCATTACTTTGGGGATGACCTGGTGCATAATGGACCTTCAATACATTCGATTGTTGACAATATACAACGAATTCTTCATTGTCAAACAGGGTTCCATGGTCAGTAATGAACGCATGTGGGAGGTCGTATCTGCAAATTATATTTTTCTAAATAAATTGATAGACTTTGCTATATGTCATATCAAAGAGAGGTTCAGCTTCCACCCATTTAGTAAAATAATCCACTACGACCACTAAGTATTTGAATCTTCCTTTAGTTATTGGTAGTGGTCCGACCAAGTCTATTCTCCATATAGCAAATGGCTAAGGGGACGTTATGGGTGTTAACAATGCCTGAGGAGTTCTTCGGATAGACGAGAAGCGTTGGCATTTGTCGCATTTTTTAGCATAAGCTGCGCAGTCAGCCCTCATCGTCGGCTAGTAATACCCCTGCGTGGTTATCCTTCGTAAGAGCGTTCGACCAGCTACATGGGATCCACAAGACCCCTCATGAACTTCTTCGATCAAGTCTTTCACTTTGAAGGGATGAACACATCTTTGTAGCGCTGCTATAACTCCTCGTCTATATAAAATACCATTGGTTAGTACATAACGAGCAACTTTGAACTTCAATTTCTTGGCTGCGAGTTTATCAATTGGTAAAGTTCCCTCTTCAATATATGCCCTGATGCGATCCATCCATGATGGTCCCAAATCAAGAGCAATGAAGTTCATGACCAGATCTTCGTCTATGCTCCGACTATCTAGAATCTTTATTGGGATTGTTCTTCGTAGCTTGGTGCGTGTGGCTGATGCTAATCGGGCTAGTGCGTCTGCTCTTGCATTCTCTAGTCTTGGTACTCTGACCAGCTGAACAACAATAAAACTCGATACCAATTCCATTGCTTTCGCATGGTACTTGATCATCAACTCTCCCTTTGCTGCATATACTCTAACAATCTGATTTACGATTAACTACGAATCACTGAATACAACAGCCTGCTCTGCCTTCATCGTTCTGGCTAGACTCAAACCTGCAATTATTGCTTCATATTCGACCTCATTATTAGAAGATTTAAATTAAAAGCATAGAGCATACTCCATATCGACCTCATCTGGACTTTTCAAAATAATCCCTGCTCTACTACCTGCATTGCACGAAGAGCCATCTACATACAAATTCCATATGGGTAACTGATCATCAAATTTTTTATCGAACAAAATTCCTCGGTGGAATATTTATTGCTTATTTATATCCTCCTCTAGCACTTCTTGCTGCTCGTCGACCATATTCTCTTGCTCGTCAACCAACTTAAGTTGGTTGGGGTTTAAATTTGATGATCCTGTAACATCCACAGGCTGGTCGGTATTTAACTTCTGCTCTTCATAGGTGTCAGGATAGGTGAACTCCACGATAAAATCTGCCACCGCCTGCCCTTTAAGCGACGATCTAGGCTCATCTACTATGTCATATTCACTAAGTTCTACTGCCGAGTACATCAATCTCCCTGATTTTTCTGGTTTATGAAGAGCTTGCCTTAACGGCATATCAGTATACACGACTATGATATGAGCTTGGAAATATGGTCTCATTCTTCTACTCGCTTCGATCAACGCTAGTGCCAACTTTTCCAGTCTTGGATATCTGATCTCTGCTCCTTGAAAGGCCTTGCTAGTGTAATAGAATAGTTTTCGTACTCCGTCCTCCATTCTTATTAACGTCGAGCTCACTGCAATTTTCAAAACTGCTAGATACAAGTATAGTCTTTCTCCCATCACTGGTCTGGACAACAATGGAGGTGCTCCCAGGTATTTTTTCAACTCTTGAAAGGCCTTCTCGCATTCATCATTCCATTCAAATATTTTTTGAAGTGTTTTGAAGAATGGGAGACATCTATCAGTTGCTCGTGACACAAATCTATTAAGTGCTGCAACTCGCCCTGTGAGACTTTGCACTTCCTTCTTCGTCGTTGGAGATTGTAGCCCCAATAGAGCCTTGATCTTTTCAAGGTTCGCTTCAATACCTCATTGGTTGATAATATACCCGAGAAACATGCATTCTCGTACTCCGAATGTGCATTTGGTAGGGTTCAACTTCATTTGATATTTATCTAGTTGATCAAAGGTCTGGCCTAGGTCAATTAGATGATCAACAACTTTCTTGCTCTTCGTCAGCATATCGTCAACATAAACCTCCATATTGTGACTGATTTTCTCTGCAAACACCTTGTTCATCAACCGCTGATACGTTGCACCTGCATTTTTAAGTCCAAAAGGCATAACGTTATAACAATAAGTTCCCCTTGGGGTGACAAAAGAGGTACTCTCCCTGTCTTCAAGCTTCATTTTAATCTGGTTGTAACCAGAATAAGCATCCATGAAACTCAACAATTCATGTCCCGAGGTAGCATCCACCAATTGATCGATTCGAGGCAGAGGAAAATGATCTTTTGGACAAGCTTTATTAAGATCAATAAAGTCCACACACATTCTCCACTTGTTGTTTTTCTTCTTTACCATCACCACATTAGCTAGCAAATCAGGATATTTCACATCCTCAATAAAACAGGCTTTTTGAAGCTTCTCGACCTCTTCTTGTATAGCTTGGTTCTTTTCAGGGCCGAACACTCTTCTTCTTTGCTTCACTGGCTTGATTTCCTTGTTCACATTAAGCTCGTGACATAGGAAGGTTGGGTCTATCCCTGGCATGTCTTCGTGGCTCCATGCAAAAGTTTGTTTCCTGATTCTTAGGAAAGCTATCAATTTCTATTTTAATGGGGCATCCAACGATGCACCAATTTGAGTTGTTCGTTCTGGGTGTCCGTCGTCCAGAATGATATTTTCAGTAGCCTCCATGACTTGACCCTTAACGAGTTGAGACTCATCTCTTGGGTCTAAAGTCTCAATCTTCGCATCTTCTATATCATCTACCTGATAATTAGTAGTCTTCCTCCTGGATTCTTCACGCTCTTCCTGCTCGGCAGATGAATAGTAGCATTCCCGAGCTACTTTTTGGTCGCCCTTCACCACTCCTACTCCAAAGTTGGTTGGGAATTTTAAACATTGATGTATAGTAGATGGTACTGCTTCGAACTTCTTCAAACCTACTCTTCCCATGATGATATTGTAAGCTGACTGGACATTTTTATCCATCACGAAAAAACGCACTCTTTATGTTCGACAAGCAGGCCATGTACCGATGAACATATCCAACTTGATCGTCCCGAGTGGAAAAACTTTCTCGCCAGTAAAACCGAGGAGGGGCCTATGATATGGCTCCAACTGGGATAATTTTAGGTTCAAACTATCAAAACATGGGTAGAACATAATATCTGCCGAGCTGCCATTATCTACTAATACTTGTGAAATCACTACTTCCTTCATCCTCATTTCGATCACCAATGGGTCATCATGAGGATATAACACACCTGCGAGGTCGTTCTTAGAAAAACCAATGACCAATTTATCTTTGTTCACCTTCCTCGGGCGATCATCTTCAGCTAGATTTATTCGTTGAATGTACGAACAAGCTTGAGCCTCACTGAGGTAAGCTCCCCTCTTTGCAGTAAGGTCTCCACCTCCTGCATCTCCACCTGTAATGACATTGCAATCGAATGATCCAAAACGAATTGAAAATACCTCACATTCTGGTTGTCTCAATCTTTTGGGGAGATCGGGGTCATCTTCTGGATCATCTTCATGATCCCTTTTCTTGTCATCTTTTGCTCGCAGAGGAGATTTAGACCTTTGCCTTCCTCGTTCGTTGGTTCGACCACCATTTTGACGATCAATATACTTGGACAGTCTTCCTCATCTAATGAGTGCTTCAATTTCATTCTGAAGAGCTATACAATGCTTGGTCGTGTGACCATGATCTTTATGGAATTCACAATATTTGGACTTGTCTCTCTTATCAGGATCTGCCTTCATTTTTGTTGGCCAAGCTAGTTCCTCGCTGTTCTTGATCTCTTCCAGAATGTGATTTATATGCACCTTCAAAGGAGTATAATTTCCATATTTCTTCATCTGTTCCAATTCTTGCTTACCCTTTGATTTCCTGTTACCACCGTTGTTCTTTTGTTCCTTTTTTTTCAGTTTTTCCATCTTCCACCTTGATCTCCTTAGTGTCTGCGTTCTTCTTCGCATCCATGGCCTCCTCGGCATTCATGATTTTTGCTACTTTTGCCATCAGTTCTGCCATGGTCCTGGGTGGATCTTTGGCTAAAGTATAGTACAATTTATTGGGCAACAATCCACTCATCAAAGCAGTAATTATAGTTTTCTCCTCGTAATCAATTACTTCCAGTTTCTCGTTATTAAAACGAGTAATATAATCCCTATTTCTCTCACCTACCTTCTGTCTAACACTTAGCAAGTGTGCTACTCGTTTGACTGGCTTAGCTCCAAAATAAAAAATTCCAATGAAGAGCTCTGCTAACTGAAAGAAAGTCGCAATTTTCACCTGAGGAAGTTTATTGTACCACATCTGAGCAGATCCAGTAAGGGTTTTTAAAAATGCCCGGCATCGCATCTCGTATGGAACATCATAAATATCAGCAATTGCTTGGTATTGTTCTATATGGAGAACAGGATCAGTTTTGCCATCATATTTTGGTGTTACTACTAGGGCTTTGACTTTCGACGATGTGGGAAAGTCCACAATCTCTTGTATGAATGGTGTTCCTCGGACAAAGGTCCTTTGTAGAGGATTCTTGGTTTTAGCCATCTCCCCTAATCTATCCTCCAACCTTTGAATTGAGACTTTCCATGCATCATTTCCCTCTTCGATCCTATTGGTTCGAGCAGCTGATCGTGTTGAATTAGCCTCTTGGGATCTTTCATGACGAGCAGCTGGTCGTGATTGGGCAGAGCCTTCCTTCATATCAAATGGTCGTTGAGAATTCCTCGATACAATCCTAGGGGGACTTCTATTCCTCCTAGGACCTAGACGATCAAAAGGAGAGACTCTACTCAACCTTTCAAGAGCACTCGTCCTCTCTAGAGATAGAGTGATGTTTTGTTGAGTGTCTGTAGCCCATACTGAGGAAGTCTGTTAGGGCTGATAAGAAGGATCATTAGATCTCTCAGTACGATATGAATCGTTAGTTCGCAAAGAGAGTAAACGAATATTTCTTTGAACACTTTGTTGTCCTGATTGGGTTAGCACTCTGCCTTGAACAGTTTGTATGAGATGACGCATGGTTTTCTGCATGGCCGTTTGCCCTTGGTCCAAATTAGCTATTATACCAGCCAAATCTGAAAAACTTGGGGGAGCAGAAGGATTTGGGGGAATCCCAGTGTTTCGATTACTGGATTCTGGATTATCAGCCATTGATGATGAATTGTTTTGGTGAAAAATGCTAATTACAGTCGTTTCCCACAGACGGTGCCAATTTGTTGATGTAAAAAATTAGATTTTAACCTAATCTTTTTAATCACAGATAAAGAGAATAAAGAAATAATTGACAATAGATTTTTTAAGTGGTTCAGCCTTGAAAGAATGGCCTACGTCCACTGTTTTTGTTATTACTAGGTGTTTGTTTGGAATTCTCGAGGTATGATTTTCTCAAGAGATTCCGGTCCCCTTCCAATGAGGAGGTTACAATGTATTTATAGCCTTGAGGCTGTACAAATGAAAGGACAATGCGCTGTTATCTAGTAGACATGTACATCTGTATGATAATAAATGATCATTTAATGCGCAGTCGTCTCCTTGATTATCCTGATTAGAATGCTAAGTTGCTCGGATCGCCTAAGTAGCTCGGACCGCTTAAGCTGCTCGAACCGTCTAAGTAGCTTGACACGCTCGAGCTGCTCGGGGCCCTTGAGTTCCTCGTGGTTTCTTGAGTTGCTCGATGATCTTGAGTTGCTTGGTAGAAGTGTACATATTTTCCACGTTGGTAGACATGTGTTTCTAAGTGAGTGGTCCATGTCAGCAAACTAAATTTGGTATCAACAATCGTGCTGAAACATCAAGTCTTTTGAATTTGAAGTTTGCAAAAAGAAATACATTTCTTGAAAAAGAAATTTCTCATTTTAAATCTGAAATTTATTTTTTTCGCAAAATATTCAATTTCAAAAAGATATCCTTCGGTAACCAAATCGTCACTTTTGAGGTATGTTTGAATTTACATGTTTAGGTATGGTATGACATCACTCGTATATTTTAGTAAAGATACTAGTTTTGACGTTAAAAGATATGTGGCTGAGAATGAGTTTGGCCAAGGTTGCTCGACTAATGTTCTTTCCATTTGTATTGATACTTTACCTGGTGTATGTAAAATGGTTAAGTATAGTACATTAACGTTTCCTTTATCTCTATCCTACATACCAATTCTCTCAAAGCATCCAGGATTGATCTTCCTCGATAGAGCATGTAAGCTCTCCTGGGGCCTACTAGACCTGGTCAATTATTGGTACCGAGTTACCTCACAAATATTACAATATAAAACATAATCATAAAGAAAAATATAAAATATATGCTAGGTCATATTGCTTCCTCTGGAGGACTTCACTAGGCTCCGTTTAATCTCTGCTTTGTCATCTTTGGTTAATCATTAAATAAGGAAGTTTATCATCATGCTCATCCTACGGTAAGATATTAATCGTCCATCCTATTTCGAAGATCATATTTGACATGACTCATAGTAAAAAATGCACATCTTGTATAAATTAGAAGAGTTAAAGCCAACCTGGTCAATCTATCATTCAATGGATAAATAGTAGAATTTATAATTTTCACCAGCCAATGACATAAATAAAAAAATAGTGGATGACTTTTAGAATTCTAGACGTGGGAGTACACCAACCTCATAATATTCCAGTTGTATCCTAAACTTATCTCTCTCATGCTCAATGAAGTCTATAGGATAAAACTCATCCTCAAGCTTACAAACATCTTCAACACTGAAAGACGTGCCCATTTTAAGGATCCAACACAGAGCTAAGAACAAGCAACCTCACCATATGCTCACTAAATCTGTTATTTAGCTCTTACAATTGGGAGTCTATCATAACAATAAAAATATTAATTTGATACTGCTCAATAATTGTAAATTTATCTTGTTGATGTCGAGATCAATCTCATCGTTCAAGATGTAAGCATTTCAACTATGCGACATATATAGCATGCCTTTCATAAAAATAATTCTCCTTCAAAATAAAATTGTCATATCTATCATCTCTTAACTTCTGAATGAGTTTCTTTATGATTTTCATAATATTTACAGTATTTAAAATATCTTGAGACTTTCTTTGAAAAGGTTGATAAAAAATATTAGTGAGTTGTAAACTTTCTTTCATAAGATTCAACATGAATACAAATTTAAAAGAAGTTAGAGAATTATAAGTCGAATCAACATTTCCACGTTGACCCCAAGTTCCATCAATGACGATATTTAATAAAACTTGACAAGTTACATTTAACATCATTACTAGTGTAGGAGGAGATCTCATATGATAACTCCAACATATATCTCCATCCCTTTGTAAAGTACCTATTTGATTCATCCTCATTCCAATCTTAAGCTTTTCAATGGAAATCAAATGATCAATATTGAAATCTTGAGCATCTTTCAATTCATTCGTACATTTATAAGAAGCGCCCGTAATATTTATGATGAAGCTTAATTTAAAAAAAAAATGATGTATAAGGCTAACTTCTCTAGATTCTGTAACTAATGTCAATTGCAAGCGATAAGCAACACAATTGACATAATATGCATATGGACATTGATTAGCCACTAAGGTGTTTTTATTTTTACCTCTTAAGTTTGAATCTGGACCATTTAGACTTAAGAGGTACCAAAAAGTGTTTATTTTTTTAAATGACTAAGAGACTAATGGCTATGTTTGGCTCTTAATGATTAAGAGGTAGAGTTACATCTGAAGTCTGAATCATTCTACATACATTCATTCAGAGGTATATTCAGACATAAAAACAAACATATTTTTCAGATTCAGATTTCGAACTTGAGATTCTGTCTTCAAATTCAGTTGAAAAAAGAAACGCAACCTAAGGCTTGTAATCCATTCGATTGGACTCGTATATTACTTGCCTCATCATATCCTTGACCTCAGATATTGTGAATATCAAGATCATTGCGAGAAATAGTTGAGAATATTACATTTTTTAGTGTTAACGACCTTCTAATTAATATATGTACAAGAAAAAAAACGCTCTTGAATAAGACCATCTTTGTGGACAAATATTCTTACAATTTCCATGTGCTCCTTCTTCAATTGGTCACGACCTTTGTCAACATGAATACAAAACTTTGCATTTGTTATTTCATCGTGCAAATACGAAATATGGTTTAAAATAACTGGGGTCTTAGTGGGCATGGATTTGGATATTTTCCTTAAACTCCGCAATATTATTTATTTGACATGAATAGTTGAAGGAATTTTGTTAAAATTTGAGTTTACAGTAGAAGTATTTGAAAGTTTTGGGGTGGTTGTGATCTCCTTCTAATCAATAGTTTCACCTCCTCTTTCATGTAGGATAAGTGAAAAAAATGATGCACTAACCTATAGTAATGGTAAAGCAAAAGGATAGAGAATAAATATACTTAAGGATGCTCTCGAGTTTAGTCAGAATTGACGAAAAAACTAGAAGGCAACTACATCACTAGCATAATGATTAAACTAAGAAACGACATTGTTCTCCAATCGTGTATGCGTAATGATTAAACTGACCATTCACCATTCTACATTTAAGGAGGCCTAAGTTTCCATAATCATCATAATGACAAAAGTTGAAAAGGTAATCTCGAGAGAAGTACCTAATGTTCTCACCCTAGTTGTCGTATAGGGGCGTAGGTTCCTAATGTTATAAGAGCACAACGCTTTTGTTAGAACGGGTGGGATGCAATAAAGGGGATTTGGGCCTTCCATGCCCTAATTTCTAAGGTCATCCATAATGGGTTCTCTAATATCATTGTGGATCCTGTAATTTGATGGTTTTTAAGTCACGGTGGGTGGCATATCCGGTAGAAACTGGAGGGGATTCGTTTAGCGTCCCATAAGCGAAGAGGAGGGTTATGGGATCCTCTAGTGTGACAGAGGCAAGAGACATTTATGCATCCTATGCCAGGCACAAAATTGTTTTGCGCCCCTTGCCCAGGCGCAAAACATTTTCCTGCCCCATCCCATTTTCAACAACTATATTGTGCAAGAGTTATATTGCCAAGTAGGCCAGGCGCAAGACTTTTTTCCACCTAGCCCAAGCGCATAAATACTTTCCGCCCCATCCTATTTTTAACGGTTTTGCATTGAGGGACTCACCCTTTAACTGATCCCATAAACCCATAAGTTTATGGGATCCCATTGTGGATGGACTAAGGTAAAATATAAAATTGCTTTTCCTTATTTTCATAGTTGTTATAAGCCTCCCATTGGTCTTCAACAAATTTCACCCTCGAAGTATTTCAACCTTACCCCACTATTATTTTCCTTTAACCTAACCTTAGACACATTTACAACTCTAACCCCTATGTTATAGAAAATTATTACCAATCCTCTCCACATATTTGATAACATTTTAACATTGTAATATTTAAAATTCCTAAGTCAACCCATGTAATTTATTAAAATTATGACCAAACCCTCCCCCTCATTTTTAAAAAATTACGATTGATTCTTTCCTTAAACCCTAGCTTCATGAGACCGTCATGTTGATGATTATATTCCCATGGGGGAGGAATATTATCAATAAACCCTTGAGCATATCAAAGAGGAGATTGAGATATATGAGAATAATTGAGCCTCTCACTATAATGAGGCTATTTGTATTCGTTATGGGTGAATTTCAGTCGATCACTACAAAGAGTGCTGACAACCTGAATACATAAGATTTCTCAAAGACTTAAAGACATAACATGAAAAAGTCAACCATACATATATGTTAGTTTAATCTGAGTTTCGTTCATCTATCGATGCCTCATGTAACAAAATCGTGTAATTACAAGCAAGTAGAATAACATCCGCATATAAGACTAAAAATATGAATTTTCTCCCACTAACCTTAAGCTATACACAAATCCACAGTGTTCTCAAAACCAAAAGGATATTATTACAATGTGAAACTTTATAGACCATTGGCAGGAACCTTATTTTATTCCATATATGAATTTCTACACTCTACAAACGAAGTGATTTTAATTATCTAAAGAAAATATTTTATGTTCGATTATGTACAACTCTTCATCTAGATCTCCATTAAGTAATGTCATTTTCATATCCATTTGACGTAAATCTAAGTTATTATTATCATAAACGAAAGTCTTACGTTACATTTAAGGAACTAATGAGTACATGCTTACATACAAACAATCTGATCATTTGGAGGTGATTGGATATTATGATTCCAATTTCGATGGTTGCTTTGACCCTCGAGTTTTAACTTCAGGTCACATGTTCCTTTTAGTAAGAGGAGAAAAGTCTTGAAGAACAATAAACAATCCTTGACTGCTTCTTTAACTATGGAGGCAACATTTGTATCTTATTTTGAAGCGACTTCACGTGTCGTATTGATATGGAGTTTATCATAGGGCTTATAATTGTTGATTCCATTTATAGGCCAATGACGATTTACCATGGTAATTTAACTGCCAAGTTCCCTTCTAAGAAAAATTTAAGTGGAAATATGAGTAAACATATTGATATAAAGTAATTCCCCATTAGAGAATGTGTTCAGAAAAAAGGTTGTGATTATTGAGCATATTAACATGAAGATGATGATTACAAACCCTATGATGAAAAGACTTCCACCTAAGTTATATAAAAATCATGTAATGCATATGGGACCAATCAATTTCCCTTACATGTATAATGTGTTATTGATTAAGTATACGCATTTGGACACTTTTTGAACTATTGTGTAATGTAACATTTAATTAATTAAAGTTTATTTATTTCCTATGTGAGTATAAGTAAGGTTTTCAGGATAATGAATGGTTATTATGGACGAAAGTTGGACCTGAATGGGAATTTGGTTGCTCATTCATGGAATGTTATATGAATAACTCATTTAAAGAGAGAAAGTGACATTGTAATACATGGAAGGGGATGCTCGGTTGTAAAATATTTTCTAATTTGATTCATGCTTTGACAATTCTGAATCGAGAATAATGGTAAAGCCAAAAGTTATGTCCATATAAGGACTGAGAATCTCGTTAAATTCAATTCAACGATGGGATAAGTGAGAGCTTTCTAAAGCGAGGATTAATATGGCCCCTGTGCCAAGTGAGGAAATGTTGGAGGTTATTTTGTGTCACATGTGCCAATTTGGTTTAATCTTACATAACTCCCCCCCGCTCCCACTTGGTTTCTCAATAACCATTTCATCTCAATTTTGAATTAAATTCTAAAAATAACTTTTAAGGAAGAGGTTAAGGGGTTTAAAATCATATTTGGGTTCCTAATCTCACTCATTAGTGAGAGTGTATATACACCTGATGCACCATATATATTATCATTTGGGAGAGATTATAAATCAATAATCTTCATCATCTTCTTCATTTACTTGTGTTTGAATGTTCCATTGGGTTCGAAGGTTTCACTTCTATGGTTCAAAGTGTGAAAATTGTATTTGATGTTTTAGTTTATGTATTTCCATTCTTTTACATCAAATTTAAAAATCATGACCGGATGTATGTTTCTAAATTCTTTCGGATTACATTAATATGTAAAGAGCTTCACATATAGGTCCTATTAGACATTTTTTTTCATCAATTAAGTCCCAAATAAAGAGTTGCTGTCAATTAAGTCCCACACATTCATCTTAATATGTAACTAAATTATAATTTACCAACATACCCTCGAGTTTTCGACTTTCATATTTGCGCCAAATCACACTCTCCGTCTTCTCCTCCGATTCTCTAGAGATTCAAACATTCCACAACAACAATTTATATTCTGTGTATTTCAAGAATTTTGGCAGCATAAAACTACAAAATTTCTTGTCTTTTGCTCCTTGTTTGCGAAGAAGCCTGGTTTTTATGAAGGTAGGAACCCTAATCAAATGACAAATGTGTTTTGAATGTTTTTAATTTCAGTCAATTTAATTTATGTGTGACATCGACATAGTAAATGTTTACTGCCTATGTTGACAAAATGCTTATGGAACATATAATACGGGTGTACTGCTTATGAAAACTGACATATGAAATATGTGATTCTACTCTCTGTTTTGTTTGTTTTATATGATTTTTTTTATTTTTTATTTGTGTAAGACACTTGATTGTTTGATTTGCATGAAAATATGGTTGTGTTCCCATTGTTTATGTTTTGCTTATGTTTAATGTTTGTGTGACATAAGCCTAATATTATTATCTGTATACATATTGGTTTAGTATTTTTGGAATCGTACATAACATGTGTACTGAATATGGAAATTGACATATCAAACATGTTATTTTACTTTCATTTTTATATGTTATTCTGATTCGATTTAATTTCTTTCTCATTTTTGAAATGGAATAGTTAGTGTTTTATTCCAATTACTTATGTTTCGATTCAATTTAATTTTTGTGCTACGATGAAACATTAAATGTATACTCCATGTGTTAATTGAATACTTTTGGACAATACATTACATGTGTACTGAATAGGAAATTAACATAGCGAATATGTGATTTCACTTTTATTTTTGTTCATTAAGTATAAACTTCGATGTTTTATTCGTAAAACATTCGATCGTATGATGTGCATGGATTTATTGGTTCATTCCCCTTATTTTTGTTTCGACTCAATTTAATTTATGTTTGACGCTGATGCATTGAATGTATACTACATACGTTGATTGAAAACTTTTGGACAATAGATTACATGTGTGCTGACTATGAAGAGAATACATACAAAATTTGGTATTTCCCTTTATTTTTTATTTGTTAAGTATGACTTCCAACGCTTTATTTGTGAAACACCGAATTTTATTATGTTTATTCAGCTACAAGTTTATTCCCCTTATTTATATTGTGATTCAATTTTATTTTTATGTGAAATTGATAAAATGAATGTGTAGTTAATATTTGAGATGGAAATAGTTAGGCTTTTACTCCAACTATTTATGTTTTGATTTTTTTTCGCGATCTTCAAACTTTAAATGTTTACTTCATATATTCGTCCAGTACTTTTGGGCAATATGTTACATGTGTATAGACTCTTAAACTTAAACTAGTGAATATGTGATTTCACATTGATTTTTGTTCATCAAGTATGAACTTCAATGTTTTTTATTTATAAAAACACCCGATTGTATGATGTGCATGGAGTTAATGCTTTATTCCCCCTGTTTATATTTTGTTCCTAATTAATTTATATGTGATATTGACACATTGAGTGTCTACTATATATGCTGTTGGAAAAACTTTTGGATAGTACATTATATGTGTACTGACTACGAAAAGGGACATAACAAATTTGTGATTTCCTTTGATAGTACATTACATGTTGTGTACATACAATGGCTTTTTGATATTGTTTTAACACGTAAAGGATGTTAATTGTTTAACAAAACGAATGCCACATAATAACTTTTTTACATAATGTGATCATATGAAAATTGGTTATAATATAATTTTCATTATTATTTGCATATGGAAATGTCGAGAAAGTAATCAAATAATGAGAAAGAGGACAATGTTAAGCCTATGGCGAAAAGAGCACGTAAGAGTTCAAAATCGTACAGATGTAATTTGATAGCATTAAGGGACTTATATGCTAGTGTGGAATGTAGTAGTGGATTACTTGATCTGGAAATACAAACGCTTTTTTTGACGTTGTACGATGCCCTAATTAGCAGTGAGTTCGATCGTTCTTTCCTAAACAAAATTGAGAAAAATGTGGATATGGTTATCCAATCGTATGAGGGGTTGAATGGTTATTTCACGCCGGATAGTAGAGTGGTACAACTAAAACCATAGAACATATCTCCGTTATTTGATATTCCGTTCAGCAAGGAAGAAGTAAAACTACCAACTTATGGTAGAAAACCTAAAACACCGTTTGTAGCAAGGTGGTTTATGGATATGACTGGTTTGGTTAAATATGTACAATTCAAGAATTCAGCGATGAGAGCATCAAAATTAAGAACAAATGTTGGATATGTCGATATATGTAGGCTTGTATGCCTTTATACATTATCCACTTTGTTCTTTCCGACTAGTGGTATAACATTAAGGTGGTCATTCATGAACTACATGGAGAATATAAATGAGATCGACAACTATAATTGGCCGAAAGAAATATATGATTACTTAATCAGCTCGATAACTCTCATCATAGAGATCCCGATAAATGCCATGGATGTGTTATAATGTTATTGGTATTCCAAACTACATGTTATTCGTATTTTTTTCTATATTGGGGGCATATTTGTTTATAGCATTAAAATTTCGATTCGGATTAAGGTGATTGTTTGATTTGCAGTACTAGTTCTGTGAGCGTACAAACATCATACAACTGGAGTCTTTAACATTGTATCCAAGATTTTTAAAATTGAACTTGACCAAACTAAGCGATGAGTTAGATGTCAGTTTTATGTTGGCAGGAGATGTTCCATTCGAGGTAAATTAACCTGACACATCATGTATAATGTATGTGATAGACATTAGATCCCCACAATGAAGTGTTTACTATTATATGTTTACATTAAATTTATTTAGACGATAAATAAGTACTAAATAAATACTACATTCATTCTGACGGCAAAGATATAATTTGATTGTCTACTATAAACATATGCATACGATTAATAAAGTGATATGCTTTTAACTAATTTACTAGAGTGACTATTTAATTCATACAAAGATTAAGGAATAACTGACTGTTTTGAAAATTCATTCAGACATAAACATATATTGAATGTCTATAATTAACATATTCACACGAATAACAATTCGATGTTGGAAACATTTAACGATATTTTTTATTGTCTGAATTAAAAAAATTCTAATTCAAAATATGTTTACCTATATTTATAACATACCTATGATTTTGTTTATGAATTGTTTAATGTATTATGTTTACATTCGTTAAGATAGTAAACATCTATTTTATGCATATGAAGCCATCATTGTTCGATATATATATATATATATATTTTATGTGATTACTATTCATTCAGATAATACGTACCTATGATTCAAAAGGTATGCACCTCTGACGTGACCTATCACTGACTTTGTTTTTAACATAAATAGTATGTATTTTGTGATATTGAAATTTAACAACTTTTTAAAATCATGTAATCTGGTAGAGACTAATTAGAGAAATATAATATAAGTATTATCAAATACATATATTGTATATTGTGTGTAATAGAAAGAGGGTCCCCACATTGAAGTGTTAAACGTATTATGGTTGCACTAAATGCATTCGGACATTAAATAAATACTTAATGAATCATTGAGACAACCAAATATATACACTAATTTCATATTAAAAACATATGCGTACAAATGAAAAAAGTGATATTGCATACATGTGACTATTTTCTTTTTTACTTAATTATTTTAGATCATTTTCTAATGTGGCTAATACAAACGGTGTTTGTCTCAATTTATAGCATACACTTGGTCTTGTTTATGAAGTGTTTAATTTGTTATGTTTGCATTACATTCATTCACACATTAAACAAAAACTGTGCATGGAATTCATTAACACGGAAACATATACGAATGTCTACGATAAATGTATTCATATAAATAATTAAACTGATATTGGGAACATTTTATAGTTTTTTTAATGTCTGAATAATTAAAATATCTAATTCAGAATGTTTATACATTTGTTCATGAGCATACCTATGATTTTGTTAATAGATTGTTAAATGTACAATGTTTACAATATATTTATTCATATAGTAAACATATACTAATACAAAACAAAATAGTCATTTGCCTGATTTCTATTATTACTCGAAATAATTATGATGATATTTACGTACTAACATAAAAATTTATATGATTTAGGTGAATTCAAAAAAGTTTCATATAACATCCAATGAGGAAGAAGAGCTAGGTGAGGATATTGATGAAGATTCCGATTTGGATTTGTATGGCTTGTTCAAATCAGACGAGGATATACCCTCCAACAGCACTAACACCGAGTTTGAGGGGTCTCGTCATTTGGTTACATCATCGCAAGTGGATTTTGAGTTAAATATTGACCTGAAAACAGAGAAAATGAATGATTTGGAAATGATGTCAGAAGATTTGAATTATTATTGGTGAAAAAGGAAAGGGAGTGCAAATAATTATTTATTAAGAATGATGAACTCAGGAATGATAAGGAAAATATTGATATGGATAATCGCAAGAAGATTTTAGAATTAAGGCGTGAGATTGAATAACTTCATCACATGATGAAAGACATATATGATAAGGATAGTGAAGTAATAAGGTGTTTGAAAGAACAATTATCGAATGTAAATGAACAAACAGAGGAGATCATCATGCAACGAGTTAAATCCAACGTTTATTGTAAGAGTATGCCAGTGTCAGTGGTTAAATTTGATATTACGTCAAGCATAGTACTTCGTACGCGTCCTCATTTTAAACACAATGTCCAATGAGAAAAATAATTTGAGTTATAAGTTGCATTATCGCATCGTCGTCGATCAATTCCGAAAGGGAATGAGGGAAATGTGGATGAGTCAAATGAAACCCCAACCCATATGCAATAGCTTTAACGATCGATGAATTTGATGATGCAGGGTATCAAAGGCAAAGACTATCGTAAGGACAATATATCCGAGACTTTTTGGTACAAACCTGTCCTAAAAGGTGGATTCAATGATGTGCAAATAAACTAAATATGAGGAGAACCAATAAGGATAATGTTGTTTGTGAGGGAAAATTTCAAATCAGGTCAATTTGTTTGTAATTGTCTTAATTTCGGACAAAACTGTTTGAGTCATAGGATAGCATTTGAGTTGTGATCCCACAAAGCCTATGACGTTTAGTGTTGAAGATTTTGCGACAAAACTTTGAAGATCATATTCATGCCCTGTCTCGTGACTTTATATTTCTTCACACTTAGTTTATTCTAGATCACACAGATATGAATGCTTATGGATTATGAGATTTAAAAACTTAATTAAGGATGATTTTTAAAATTAAATTATGTTACGAATTGGAAAAATATTTTTGGAAATGTACTTTAAAAATATTTTTTGAGTTAATTTTATTTTAGAAAATTTGAGGATGTTTTTAAAAATAAATATAATTTTCCCTGTCATTCAAATGACATTTAGATTCCTTCAGACGAGATCCGTTCCTCGTTCGAATGACAGTTATTCATCGTTCGAACGACGTGCCACCTTAAAAATCATGTTTTTGTATTTAAGGACATATTTCACTCAGAAAAATAGAGAACATTTGTAAATAACGTTTTTGCATCTTGCTTAAAAAGGTTCCTAACACTTTCCCATCATTCGGAGTTTTTAAGATCAAATCTGATAGTTCCAAAGTTGTGTGATCTTGAGTTTGGCACCGAAAATTATTCTATAACTTTGAATAATTATTTTTGTGCTGTGGATTATGTACATGCTGATTACGAAAAAGAAGTAGTGGATTCTGTGTTCAGATTTATAGACGTTGCTAAGGCTTCATCGGTGGATATTGAGGTGCACGTGGACTCGTGTACTGTGGACGCTTGAGTGGGTGGTCTCTTATGTGGTACTGTCGAGCAGTGATATAAGAGAAGAAGATGCATCAATGCCTATGGGTGATCGAGTCGTTGAGTAAGACTAAATTCTCTCTTTGTAATTTTTTGTATCATAGTGATTGTCTGGCCTTGTCGTCCAAGTTTTTTTTCCCCTTATTAGTTTCCTCGTACATCAGCGTGTCTTGTGTTTGATTTATTTACTTTATCTGTTTAATCACGTAGATGCATGCTATAGGGTTAACAAGATAAAATTGAAAAATTATATTAGTTTTCACAAGATAAGTTTGTAGTTGCTAAAGATAAAATTTAGAAAATTTAAGAATATTGTATTTGCCTAAAGATAACTGCTTAGGGGCCTTATCAAATTGGTATCGTAGCTATAACACTAAATTATCGTGTCTGTGATCCCTAATCTTTAGGCATATATCTAGGAGGGTTTGAGGTTATTAAAACTCCTATATTTGATGGGACTAATTATGCTTACTAGAAAATGCATATGAAGCTAGCTCTTAAGGCTATAGATGAATGAATATGGTTAGCCGTAGTTAAGGGGTGGACACCACAGTCACGGGAGATGGAGAAGCTATTTAGTTAAGACCTGAGATGTTTTGAATGTGAGGGTAGAGGACACAAAGCCACTCTTAGCGATAGTGATGTCGAGTAAGTGGATTCCAAGGATGAATCATCGTATGAATATAATTTATGTGCATTTATGGCTAGTCACGTTAGTACTTCTAGCCCATCCCAAGCCGACGAGGACATTTCAAAATGTGATAACCTTAATAATTTGTCAAACTATTCTGGAGAAAGTGAGAGTGATGAAGAGAATTTGAGTGAAGGAGAAGGTGGACTCCAATGCGCCTACGATAAACTTATAAAGAGTCTTTAACAACCAAAAAGAAAAATAGGAGTTTGACTCTTAAGGTATTTGATTTAGAGAATGAGGTGAAAATTTTGACAGAGTGTAAAATGTCGGTGAGCTAACTCGAGAAGTTAAAAGTTTCTTTTTGTGAGAAATTGATTGTGGTTGGTAGAAAAAAGACTGATTTGACCAACATAGTGGCTAGTCTTACGAGAGATCTTCAAGCTTCATTAGAGACTCGTGAGAAACTTGAAGCCCATGTCTTCCAACTTGAAAAAGACCTCGTGCTCAGGAGGTAAAGGTCATTGTAGAGGACACATCTAAAAAAGTGACATGGATGTTCCTCGGTCTCATGTTAAGTTTTATAAGCTAGGAAAGGAATAAGTTACGATGGTGCATCCACTTTAAATGTTGCACCTAAACCGATTTCCAAGTTTGTGATGGATCCTTATGGGCTTAGACCTAACCAACCAAGGAGACCTAATCCACCAAAGAGATATCGTCATAGGGGTGTTAACCAAGGTACTCCCAAGACTGTTTATATTTTCCCCATTGCAAACAAATAGGTCACCTTAGGGAGTTTTGTCTTAAGATAGGGAGAGTTTCTCACATGCATGTTCCCCGACATGATCCCACATGAGTTCACTCATGTGCTCTTGCTCGCGCTCCCACACATGGTTCGACACATGCGCCCACACATCACTATAGAAATTTTGAGAGTTTTCAAGAGCTATTGAAATTTTTAGTAAAAAATTCTCAAAGTTTGATCGAGGAATTTCAAAGGATGTCTACTTATTTTGAGAACTCCTATTGGAATAATGATTAAGATTATGACTTGTATCTAGTATATGGTGTTTATCATATTCATATCATTTGTCCCTATTGCTAGATTGTATTTCTATGTTTATATATGTTTTTATTTTTAAAATATGTAAAAAAATTCCAAAAAGATTTTATTTTTGATGATTTTTTTAAAAAGACAAAAAGATTTTGTATTTTTTTCACCATATATGGATGTGAATTTAATATGTTAGAATCACAACTTTATTCTATCCATTCATGTGACTATTCATGGTGTTTTGATGCATGGATTTGTTTCTTTAGTGTTCTTAATAATGCATGGCTAGCATTTGGTTGTTCATTGATAATTATTTTCTTCATGCTAGAATTTTTATCATCTTTATTGCACATATGCATGCACTTTTTGAACATTGTACTTACTTGTCATATGTCGAATAAGGTGTTCTCATATTAATAATGTTTAATAACGAACCAAATGTACTAGAAATAAGTTGTGCTTGAAAGAGCCATTGCTCGAATTTCGTTTTCCAAAAAAAATATTTTATGTTAAGCTATGGAAAGGGATTACGAAAGAGAAAATGCTCTTTGCGTTAAAATCCACCATTCGCAAAAGAGCGTAAAAGATTAACATCGCACAAAAAACCAGAAGTGCCAAGGCCACTATTTTTCATTGATGCTTCACTAGACATGAGCATTATGATATATTCAAAATTTTGAGAGTGGAGTCTTAAATATGTGAGATTTTGAGGGTGTTACAAAGTAGAAGATGATTCGTATCAAATATTGCATATTTCCACCCTATATTTTTATGCATTCTAGCGCTTTTACGGTCCTTAATGCCTATATTTATGCTCATTAACCAGAAAACCTTGGATTTGGATATATACATATTTTGCAGGGGTTAATTGTGCTTTTGTAGGTATTGGAACGCTAAAAGTGAGGATCCGTTGCATTTCGGAGAAGTTCCGTCGCCAGACGCTACTTCAATGGAATTTTAGTCAATTCACTTTTCATCTTAGTCTCATGTAATTTCCATAGATGCGTAGTTTGTCGAGCAAGCTTCGCGTGGCTACAAACGGTGCGCGATTTCGAGTTCGGACGATGAAGTTATGGTCATTTCCTTTTGCAACGTTTCCCCTCTCTTCATGGACCAAAGATCTGCCAAAACCAGAGTGCTGGTCGACCACGATTCAAGGCCCGGTTGACCATGGTTTTGCATTTTGCCGTGGAAAGGAGACAATGCACTTTTCCCAATGGAGCGGTCGACCAGCCCCCTGGTCGCGATCGACCGCGTTTACTAGATATTTTGAGATCTTTTCCTTTTCTTTTCTTTTTCCTTTATTTCTTTTGTAACTTACTATATAAAGGAATTTTTGTTGTAAATATCATATTTAATTCGTTTTAGGTTAGTTTAGGTTAGGATTTGGGGGGATTTGAGAGCTCTTCTTTTTCCTCTCTTGGTTTGACACCCATTTGGGTTTATAATTGGTACTTTCATCTTCCCTCTCCATTAATATAGTGTGTATTTCATTTATTCTTGCTTTGTAGTTAATTTACTTGATTTATTAATTAGTTTACTTTCTTTATTTCTTGCTTTCTTAGTTTAATTAGTATAAATTAGTTTAGTTCATGATGTACCCTTAGATAAATAGGTTCGGGATTTCGTTCCGCCATTTACGGGTTTGGACCTCGAAAGTTAGGGTTTCGTGTAAAATTGCATTTAATTGAAACCTCGCGTATTAAAGTCGAATTATTATGAGTTTAACTTTCTTTATCATGCAACGTTAGTATTTATAGTGATATTCCGAATTTAATTCGCGTGTGATCATTTTTCGTTAAATGTTTAATCTCGCAACTTTGGATTGAATTCCTTATTGTGTGATGTTTATGCATAATTGAAAATGCTCGATTAAATTGATTTCAAGACGGAATCCTGATTAGTAGTTGTTTCGATTCGTGTGGTAGGATGCGATCCCGATCCTCGCTTTACTTTTGTGTAGCGTAACTTCTCTTTTTCTTTATGGACCTTTCCCAACCATCACATTTTCTTACGATACCCGACTTACCGTTGGATTTCTTACGATACCCGACTTACCGTTATGCTTGCCTCGCAAGTGTAGTAGTAGCTTAGGTTTTTTCATTGAGTTGCTGAACCGATAACAACGATTTGTGTATTACATAACGCACATTTTCACGCTCGATCAAAATGGCGCCGTTGCCGGGGAGTGTGTTTTAGATCGTAATTGTTTTATTATTTCATTGTATTTTTTCTTTTGTATGTGTATTCTTTGTTTTAACCTTTTTTGCAGGATTGACTATTTGAGCGCTAAGAAACTTTGATTGGCAGTTGCTCACTTTCTTGCTCGGATTCTCCATCTACAAACAAATCGGTAATCATGTCCTACAATTATAGTTATTACAGTCACTCTAATAATTCTTACTTTGGGGATAGTTTTCAAGTTTTCCATTTTGAAGATTTTCTTGAGATTGAAAGACTTGAAAACAATTATCAAAATGAAAATAGTTATTGGGAGCTTGAGTTGGTTCATTATTTGAATCCAATGATGATTCTTATTTCGATACTTTCGAAGATGAGTTTCAACCAAATGAGGAATTCGAGGCTCTTGAGCCAAGGAAGCCTACTTTGGAAGAAACTTTTCTTCTTTACTCCAAAGGTCTGGAAAGCCTAAATGGTGCTAGAATGAGACTTGGAGCACTTTGCGATGAGATGAATTCTTATGCACAAAACAACGAGGAGGTGGAAACTTGTGTTTCACCTCAATTTTTTAAAGAATTTCTCATCGAATGTGAATCTTTTTCCCCCGAAATTCAATATCCTTCCGACGATATGTTGACTGAGATTGAATTTATTTCATTACCATATACTTTTTTCGTGACTGATCCCTTAGAATTGTCAGTTGATTCCTATGAGTCAGTAGAAACTTTTAAAACTTCTACACTTTTTGCCGATGAGGACTCTTTACCGGACTTGTTTTCGATGGATGTTATCCCCACGTGTGCACCATCTCCTATTCCTATTGAAAAACCTTTGGGAGATGAGTCGATTTTTCTCGGACTTCAAGTGTATATTTCCACCTTGTTATCCAAATCCACCATCGTCCGCCCAAAATTTCAAATTGGCGATGGTTCACTTTTTTCACCACCTACATGCCTTCCGTCGTTCAAACGGAATTCCTATTTTATGGGAGACATGCTTTCTTTGGAGGGTCCACCATTGATCTTTCAAAGTCAAATCCCCTTTTAGGTGGACCCTCAACTATTTAGACTTCTAGTGTATAGTTAGTGTGAAGCCTAAATAGTAGGTTGTAAATAGTTAGCTTTTTAATTTTTTTTCCTTTTTATTTTCTATAGTGTAATTAGTTAACTTTTTTTTATTTGTTTTTTCTATGCTCGGTACTAACTTGTTTTGTAGATTTTATTGGACTTGTACTTATGGGAGACCGCTCTAATTTTAGGGAATATCATTCTTTTCCTCTCTTGGTGTTGCGTTCTTAATGCGCATTGAGGACAATGCAACATTTAAGTTAGGAGGTGTAGGATATTCTATCCATTTCATGTGGAGTCCATTGATTTTCTTACTTGTTAGTTACTTAGCATGTTTTTTGTTAAAAAATTGAAAATTTTCAAAAATATTTTCTTTCTTTTTCTCCTTTATTGGGCATTTTGCATTTGTTTCCAATGATAAATTTCAATAATTGCCTGACCCAATAGACAACCCAATGATGCATGTTCTCGATTTTAGAAGTTATTAGACTTAGTCTTAATTATTGATATTATGAATAACTTCATGAATTAAACTTTAATACCATGAGCACATGCACTTTTCTTGCTTTATTGATTTGGTTTAAGATTTTTATAACTCGGTAATATTTTGTTGCACTGTATACACTTACACCGAGTAAGCTTTGTACCTTTCGTCGTTTGTGAGTGTATACACTATTCTTTCATCTTTGAAAACGTTGAATTCGTCGGTAATCTCTCTATTCTTTCATTGATCGTTCATTAGTTTAGTTTATATCTTGAAATGTGTTACTTGAGCACGATTTTCATATATTGTTTTGACTCGAGAATTGAAAAACTGTTACTAAAACCGTTTAATACAAGATTAAACTATTTAAGTAACTCCGAACTATTTTTTGAGAAAAATATTTTCTTTAAATCAAATCAGGTTAATCACAAGATGTGTTTAATAAAACATGCACGAGATTAGTTCAAGATTTTTTAACAAGTTTTGAAAACAAAACTAAGACAGTTTAAATCAGCACACTATTCAGAATGAGATGAGGAGATGTAGAAAGATTAATGACAATAGATTTTTAGCGTGGTAAAACCTCACCCAACTGAGGAAACATTCACGGTGATTTTTAAGTCACAAACCAAAAATCCACTAAAACAAAATACATCAGTTACAAACTATATAACACACATGCACACAAATCAGTCCTATGCAAGTTTAAGAATGTACCCATTGGTTTCATTCTAACTTCTCTGCAGTTCTGATTGTTGACGTAGCTCTCCCAGTTTGCTAACTTCAACTTTGTTCCAGTCTTTACGTCGACTCTTGTTTCAAGATCTTATTACCAACACTTTCAGTGTTGTAGTGTGTAAGTGTTTGTGATAGTGCTCTAACACATGCATGCACACACGCACGCTTATTTATACAAACAGTCCTATCAACTCATAGTTAAGATCCATATGCTGTGATTTTTAGTTTCTCTCTTCTTAGAAACAAAAACTTTATTTGACCTTTAAAATGATCCAAGAATCCACGGTTATCTTGCTCGGAAGACGGTTCAAGATCTTAATCAATTTCAGGAGTTTTGAAAATATTTTTTAAATTGAAAACCACTAAGTGAGATTCCAACTAGGTCAAAAGTCTTGTTTCAAAAGAACTAGAAACAGAAAATGATTTTGTTGATTTTGAAGTTAAAAACATTTACAGAAAATAATCAACAAAAGATTTCTCAATACGAGAAACAGAGAATGCAGATCTATGTGTAATATAACATAAAATGACCAGATCTATGATTTCTATGAAACATAAATACATATCTAACCTAATGTTTAAGTTGGACACAAGATCTTATAACCAAGAGGTTAAACCACGAAACAACTTTCAAACCAACATAGAAAAACTCTCAAACACTCAGGGTTGGTTTTTGGTGTAAATGGTTTTAGAAAGATGAATTAGGGTTTGAAACTGTGTTTGGACGAATTAGGGTTTCTAATTCTCTCTCTGGTTTCTCTCTCTTCTCTCTCTTCAGACGAAGTGCCAAAAGTCTCTCAAAGGCTGAGGGTAAGTCTCCTTATATAGAGGGCTGAGAAGGATCGAGAAGGCTATTTAAAATCAAGGGCTGGGATTTGGTCTTCCTAAATTGACTTTGATCCAACGATGAGATAAAAGCGGTGGTTTAAAAGGCTTCTGATTGGCTTAGACAGGATTCTCATGGATTGAGTATAAATGCATGCAGAGCGTTGATAATAATGATCCAAGGGCTGATATAATACAACGTTTATATGTCTTCAAAGAAACACAAATCTAATCGGTATAAGGGTGACAGGTGTAGGGATGATATCGAACCTCACACGCGTGTATGAAAATAATTACACACCGTATAGTCTTTGGCGCTTTCGAATCCTACCCAAATCAACTTATAGGCATAAAATCATAAAAGCAATATTTACAGATTGACCCTAAAATCTTTTTAATCCAATTTTAATTATGAAAAAATTATTTTAAAAATCATTAAAAATTCCCAAAAAATTATTAAAAATTATTTTAAGGGAAACTAACACATACAATATGCACACAAACAATTTAATGCAATATATGAGCAAAATATGCAATCCAAATGTTTGTGAGTGTGTGTGAATATATCTTCAATCAATTAAAAAAGAGGAATGAAGAGTAGAGTCTGAGGCTTTTTGGATTCTAGGGATTGGATTCAATTTTGTCACTATTTCCAAACTAGATGAGCACTTATACAATGTAGACTCAAGTGAGTCAAGAGTATAAGGTGCTTCAATCTCCCCCTTTGGAAATATGAGACAAAATCTCCTTTGAGTCATCTAGGACTCGTAGGGCAACAAAGAGATAAGGAAAAACCTATTCTTATACAAAAATTCTGTCTACCCATTTCTTAGAAAAGAAAAAATTACATAACTCAACTATTTACAAACCAATACCCTAAAATAATCATTGGTACAAATTCCTGCAAAGAATACTAAGATAAAGTATTTTAGAAATATGTACAAAAAAAATGAACTCATAAGACTTAAATTTCTCCCCCATTTTGTCTCAAATGGACAAAGGTAATATTATTTAAGTTATAGGAGTTTATTCAACACAAACCATTCCTATCAATTTACGCAAAGTAATAAACCTATTATAATCCAAAGGTTTGGTAAACATATCTGCAAGTTGCAAATCAGTAGGAAGATAATTGATTTCTAATTCCTTAGTTTCAACTAATTCGCGTATGAAGTGATGTCTGATTTTTATATCTTTAGTTTGCGAGTGTTGAACATGATTTTTAGAGATATTGATCGCGCTTTGATTATCACAATAGAGATTCAATTTTTCTTTTTGAATACCATAATCACTTAGCATTTTCTTAAGCCAAAGTAATTGGGCACAACAACTTCCAGCGGCTATGTATTCAGATTCAGCTGTTGATAAAGAAGTGAAGTTTTGTTTCTTACTACTCCAACCTACCAAATTATTACCTATATAGTAACATGCTGCTGATGTGCTCTTACTATCACCAGTACACCCAGCCCAATCGGCATCAGTGTAACCTATTATAGTGCTAGGTGTATCATTGGTGTACTAAAGTCCTAAATTTAGATTGCCTTTTATGTATTTTAAGATTCTTTTAACACAAAGTAAATGACTCTCTTTAGGATTGTTTTGATAACGAGCACATACGCAATCAAAGTACATAATATCAGGACACAAAGCAGTAAGGTATAGTAAGGTTCCTATCATACTATGATATAGAGTAGGATCTACAGATTTACCACTCTCATCATTAGATAGTTTGACCGTAGTACTCATGGGAGTTTTAGCATCTTTTGCACTCTCAAGGCCGAATTTTTTAACATTCTCTAAAGCATATTTTGATTGCGACAAAAATAAACCTTCTGAATTCTGTTTGACTTGAAGACCCAAGAAAAATTATAACTCCCTCATAAGAGACATTTGAAATTCTTTATGCATAATTTCAGAAAAAGATTTAACATCTGAGGGGGAAGTTGATCCAAAGACGATATCGTCAACGTAAACTTGATCTATAATAATATGTTTGTCAAAATATTTGACAAAAAGGGTTTGATCATGTCCACCTCTCTTAAAACCTTTGTCTAAGAGAAAACTAGAAAGGTGCTCATACCAGGCTCTTAGCGCTTGTTTTAGGCCGTAAAAAGCCTTTTTAAGACGAAAAACATGATTTGAATATTGAGGGTCAATGAACCCTTTTGGTTGTTCTACATAGGTCTCCTTAGTCAATATCCCATTAAGGAAGGAATATTTGGCATTCATTTAATAAATCGTAAAATGTAAGTAGCAAGCTATGGCAAAGAGAAGACGAACATATTCCAATCGAGTAACATGAGCAAAAGTTTCGTTAAAATCTATTCCTTCAATTTGTCAATATCCTTGAGCAACTAATCTGTCTTTGTTTCTAATGATTATCCCATTTTCGTCAGATTTATTTTAAATATCCAACGTGTGCCAATAACCTTTTTATGATCAGGCCTAGGTACAAGATACCAAACATCATGAATGAAAAATTGAAGAAGTTCTTCCTGCATTGCAGAAATCCAATGAGGATCATTCAAAGCATCATTTACATTCTTTGGTTCCACAAGGGAAACAAAACATGCATAATGAGCATAGTTTATTAATTGAGATCTTGTACGTACAGGCTCACTAGGGTTACCAACAACATTATCTATGGTATGGTCTTTAGAAACCCAATTGGGACTTCAGGTGTCTCAATTGGTAAAGAATCATCTATTTCTAGAGAGTCATTTTCTAAAACATTTTCAGACTCTTCCACAATAGTTGGTTCTCTAGTCTTACTCTCTACAGTAGTGTCACTTATAATAACGTTAATGGATTTCATTAAGGTCTTAGTGCAAAGATTATAGACATGGTATGCTCTACTGTTAGGAGAATATCCTAGAAAGATGGCTTTATCTCCACGAGTCTCAAATTTGGATAAGTGTTCTCTGTCTTTGCAGACATAACACGTACTACCAAAGGTTCTAAGGTATTTAAGATTGGGCTTTTTCCCATACCATAGTTCGTAAGGAGTTTGTTTAGAATTCTTTCTAAGATAGACCCTATTGATATTATGATAAGCAGTGCGGGCATGAATCATCACACGTGCCATCTCTTGAAGAATACGATTCCTTCTCTCAGCAATACCATTTTATTGAGGAGTCTTAGGGGCACTAAATTCATGTTTGTAACCATTATAGTCATAATATTCTATAATACCAGTATTTATAAATTCTCCATCTCTATCACTACGAATTCTATTTACTTGAGTGTCTTTCTCATTTTCAATTCGAAGTAAAATTTTCAATAAAGTTTGAAAAGTGTCAGAATTTTGTTTTAAGAAAGCTACCCAAGTAAATCTTGTGAAGTCATCAACCATATCAAGAATATAACTATGTCTACAGAGACTAACAGTTCGAGAAGGATCCATTAGGTCCATATGGATGAGCTCCAAGGGTTTAGAGGTAAGAATATCTTTAACTTTCTTATGAGGTGCCTTAACAATTTTTCCTTCCTGATAAGATCCATAGACAATATTATAAATAGGTTTGATCTTAGGAATACCTCTAACTATTTCTTGAGTAGATAATATACAAAGATTTTAGTAATTTATGTGACCCATTCGATTATGCCATATCTCATTGTCATATATTCTGGCAATGTTACCGACCTTAGAACTGTTTTGGACAGTATAACAATTGTCAGGAGTCCTGAGTCCTATAATTATGCACTCACCTTTTTTATTTAAAATTTTTCAATTATGCTTTAAAAAGGTGACAGTATGATTTGAGTCACAAAATTGCGAGATACTAAGTAGATTAGCCTTAAGACCTTTTACTAGAAGAACATTTTCAAGTAAAGGTAATCCTTCTTCTTGGAGTGTTCCTTTACCAATGATTTGAGATGATACACTATCACCAAAAATAACTTTCCCTCTAGCAAAACTGGTTTTGTTTAAACGTTTGGTATCATCCCCAGTCATGTGCTTTGAACATCCAGAGTCTAAAAACCAACTAGAGGGAGTGTGTTCAGCTTTTAAATCTGTAATCACAATGTTACACTTCATCTGGGGTAATAGCTCATCTTTTCTAACCCAAATAGCTCTTGTTTTCATTTTACGCTTATTTGCTCTCATTTGATAAAATTTGCGAGCATTAGTTTTCTGTTGAAAAATGTTTTGCGCATGAGGATGAATTTTATGAAAAGTATGAGCATTTGGTTTACAAAAGTGTCTAGGAATCCTTCTTGGAAATGATCTTTTAGGTTTGGTCTTTCTTTTTATATAGTTATAGTTTTTGTCTGGTTGTCTAGGCAGAACATAATTATTACGACTTCTCCTAGAATAGTTAATGTTTTGGTACACAGGAGTATTATAGACAGGGTTGACTAAATATTTAGAGTACCAACCTTCTGTAGAATGGCCGTATAAGTCACAGTATGAGCAATATAAATTGCTCGAAGATGGTATTTCCTTAGGAAAGTCTCTAAACACTGGCTTCATGGAATTTTGGGGTTGATCCTTATTCCAAGAGAGTACAGTTTGAAAGACAGAATCACTCTTCCTAATCGAGGGGCAGACATATTTAGCCTTAGGTAAAATTTCACACTTAGAGTTACTTGATTCCCTAATATCAAACTTTAATTATTTTTCATCAAACTCATTTTTCAGAGAATGAAAATCTAAGAAAGTTTCTATAGATCTTTTGCCTCCTAACACAAACTTGATAGGTTTGGGTCTTCAAATTTAGGCAAAATCCTATTCCAGTTCGATCACCAGAATTGGTTTTTGAATCAGCAACAAAACCATCAAAACAGTTTGAATTATTTTCAAATTTTGCAAAATTTTTAAAAACTGTTGTTGTCTTCTCTTTAGATTGTTCCAATTCTAATAGTGTCCCTTTATATTTTTTCTCCAGAGTTTCATTTTCTTCAATCAAATTCTTCAATTTTTGATCGAAAATTTTAACTTCATTTTCATGAGTTAGACATTGGGTAGTATACTCTTCAGTATTAAGTTTAACCATCAGGCTTAGGTCTTCTAGTTTCTTAGTGAGATCTTTCACTATCTTTTCTAGTCTAGTAATTTTTTTGAGAGTTTTAGCATAAAGTGTGTGAATATCAGGGAGGTATTCAATGTCCGAATCACTAAGTATAGTTTATGAAGTGACCCCTAAGGATTCATTTCTTAAACTCACACACACATTGACATCGTCATTATCGCTTTCCCTTTGACTCACACACCCCGCGGTAGAACTAGCATTATTCTCAGAAATTAAAACATCTAAACCAGTAGCAGCAAGATTCATAACAACAGAAGTAGAGCTATTATCATCATTCTCATACATAGGCATATCATCATTATAGATTATCTTAGAAAAGAAAGACATGCACCGATCAAAAGCATCAGATGATTCAGGTTCCTCATTTTCAGAATCACTTGAATCACCACATGTTTTGCAAATGTTGGCCCTAGTATGTTTATTGAGAATGTTAAGTTTAACTCTACAGTCATGTGCTATATGTCCTATTTTTCCACATCTAAAACATTCAATGTTTTTGAGGTCTTTGTTAGGTCTCGTATGAATGTCCTTGTGATGTTTGTCTTGACTTTTCTCATGAGGTTTGTAATTACATTGAGATGGATAATTTGGCTTGCCTTGTCTGTTTGCCATCTTATTTCTAAATTTAACAATTTTCTTAAACTGTTTTGACATCAAGGCAATTTGATTATCCAAACTATCTATGTCACATTCCTCATCAGAGTTATAAGTGGGAATAGTAAACTCAGGTTTCATCAGCTTAGTAGAAAAACTCAAATTGGAACTAGTCTGTTTCCTATGGGACTGGGTCAATTGCTTCTTAAATTCTAATTCCATCTCCATAATTCTTAGTTTACTACTAAGTAATTCAGGAGTGAGATTTTGGTCACTCATTTCCTCAATAGCATATCTTTTGTTATCAAATTTCTGTGTTAATGACCTAAGAATTTTAGAGACAATTTCATATCTGTCATAAGTGATCCCATTAGCGTGAAATTTGGTCACAATGTCAGTCAATTTTATGTAAAAATCATCAAAGGATTCAAAGTCTGACATAATTAGAGAGTTATACTGTTGGACTAGCATTTGTGTTTTAGCAACCTTAACTCTAGTGTCACCTTCATGTGCAGTAATCAATGTATCCCAAGCTTCCTTAGAAGTGGCACAAGATCATATCCTTTTGAACTCATGTTCATTTATGGACATAAATATGACATTCTTTCCTTTGTTATTGTTTCGAGAAGGTTGCTTCTCTTATTGTGAATTCACTAAATACTTTCTTAATCCTCTCATTACTTCCTTAAGTGGCTGGTTTAGTAGGATAAGTATATCCATTTTCAATAATATCCTAGACATCATCTCCCAAGGTTCTTTGTATGAAAGCAACCATTATTACGTTCTAGTAAGCAAAGTTATTTCCATCAAAGAGAGGGGGTCTGGTCAAGTTGCCAAATATTTCATTTTTCTCGTCCATTGTTTGATTTCAAGAAACCAATTTCAGAAACACAAGATCTTTTAAAAAGATTTCCAAAGCTCTGATACCAATTAAAAAACTGTTACTAAAGCCGTTTATTATAAGATTAAACTATTTAAGTAACTCCGAACTATTTTTTGAGGAAACTCTTTTATTTAAATCAAATCAAGTCAATCACAAGATGTGTTTAATAAAACATGCACGAAATCAGTTCAAGATTTGTTAATAAGTTTTGAAAACAAAACTAAGACAGTTTAAATTAGCACACTATTCAGAATGAGATGAGGAGACGTAGAAAGATTAATGACAAGAGATTTTTAACCTGGTAAAACCTCACCCAACTGAGGAAACATCTATGGTGACTTCTAAGTCACAAACTAAAAATCCACTAAATCAAAATATATCAGTTACAAACTATATAATACACATGTACCCAAATTAGTCCTATACAAGTTTAGGAATGTACACACTGGTTTCCTTCTAACTTCTCTGCAGTTCTGATTGTTGATGTGGCTCTCACAGTTTGCTAACTTCCACTTTGTTCTAGTCTTTATGTTGACTCTTGTTTCAAGATCTTATTACCAACACTTTTAGTGTTGTAGTGTATAAGTGTTTGTGATGGTGCTCTAACACATGCATGCACACACACACGCTTATTTCTACAAACAGTCCTATCAAACTACAGTTAAGATCTATATGTTCTGATTTTCAGTCTCTCTCTTCATATAAACAAAACCTTTATTTGACCTTTAAATTGATCCAAGAATCCACGGCTATCTTGCTCGAAATACGGTTCAAAATCTTAATCAATTTAAGGGGTTTTGAAAATATTTTTGAAATTAAAAACCACCAAGTGCGATTCAAACTAGGTCAAAAGTCTTATTTCAAAAGAACTAGAAACAGAAAATGATGTTGTTGATTTTGAAGTTAAAAACATTTACAGAAAATAATCAACAAAAGATTTCTCATTATGAGAAACAGAGAATGCAAATCTAAGTGTAATATAACATAAAATGACCAGATCTATGATTTCTATGAAACAGAAATACACATCTAATATAATGTTTAAGTTGGACACAAGATCTTAAAACCAAGAGGTTAAACCACGAAAAAAATTTCAAACCAACACAGAAAAACTCTCAAACACTCAGGGTTGGTGGCTGGTGTAAATGGTTTTAGAAAGATGAATTAGGGTTTGAAACTGTGTTCGGACAAATTCGAGTTTCTAAATCTCTCTCTGGTTTCTCTCTCTTTTCTCTCTTCAAACGAAGTGCCAAAAGTCTCTCAAAGGCTAAGGGTAAGTCTCCTTATATAGAGGGATGAGAAGGATCAAGAAGGCTATTCAAAATCAAGGACTGGGATTTAGTCTTCCCAAATTGATTTTGATCCAACGGTGAGATAAAAGCGGTGGTTTGAAAGGCTTCTGATTGGCTTAGACATGATTCACATGGATTGAGTACAAACGCATGCAGAGCATTGATAATAACGATCCAAGGGCTGATAGAATACAACGTTTATGTGTCTTCAAAGAAATACAAATCCAACCGGTATAAGGGTGACAGGTGTAGGGTTGATATCGAACCGCACACGTGTGTATGAAAATAATTACACACACACCCTATAATCTCTAGCGCTTTCGTATCCTACCCAAATCAACTTATAGGCATAAAATCATAAAACCAGTATTTACAGATCGACCCCAAAAGATTTTTAATCCAATTTTAATTATGAAAAAATTCTTTTAAAAATTACCAAAAAATTATTAAAAATTATTTTAAGGGAAATTAACACATACAACACACACAAAAACAATTTAATGCAATATATGAGCAAAATATGCAATCCTAATGTGTGTGAGTGTGTGTGAATATACCTTCAATCAATTAAACAAGAGGAATGAAGAGTAGAGTCTGAGGCTTTTTGGATTCTAGGGATTGGACTCAACTTTATCACCATTTCCAAACTAGATGAGAACTTATAAAATGTAGACTCAAGTGAGTCAAGAGTATAAGGTGATTTAAGAATTGCATAATCTTTATGAAATGATCATAGGCCATCTTTGTTATATCACCCATATTAGCCTTGACCTAACCTTATTTTTCCCTAGTCAACCCCTTTGAGCCTAAATATAGCCTTTCTTTTCATAACCCAAATCCCATGGAAGCAAAATAAGAGGAAGAGATCGAGATAATGGGGATGTGTCATTACCTAGTTGGTATGGGCCGTTGAGGTAATGGAAGCATCATTAGGGATAATACTATGAAACAAACACTGCATTTCACTTCTCATGCCAGTTTTTATCTATATGAGTGCTTGTTGGTGGCGAAATTCTAATTCTTCGAGCTCGTGTCGATGTCTAGCCTCTCGATCTTCAGCGACTTGTCTAGCTCTACCCTCTCGATCTTCAGCGTCTTTCTTAAGTTGATTTATATCCTCCAATAATGCAAGAGAGGAACTTGTTCGTGTAGATGTTGGCCTAATGCCTACTCCATTTAGTAAAGTATATCCATGGCCTCCTTGTCTAACCACATCTTTAAAAATATAATTCCTCTCTTCCGGATCATTTCGCTTCTCTTCTGGTAGGTCATTTAGTCGTCTCTCGAGCATTGTATACCAATTAAACATATATTAAAAACTAATGAATTTAATTTAAACATATATTAGAAATTAATGAATGGATTTAGTTAGCATGTATACATACCGCTCTATCTGATGACCCATCTTCAACATTGAAAGGATTATTATTTGGAGCCCGAGTGGCTTGCCACATGCTGATTTCATCAACGGGCTCTCCCTTATATAATTCTGAATTTCCTCTTGGCTCTCCTTTGTTTCCCATCCAAGAATTGCAATGGACTCCATTTTATATTTCTTCAACACACAAATACAAATCTATGTTTATAAGGTTCCTTCTAAACATAACATATTTGGAATACAAAGCACCATAAGAAGCTTAAAGATTGATTGTTTAGGAATACAATATCTCACTTCTTTAAAAAAAAATGTGAGAAGAAAAATAGAAAATTTTCTGAAAACGACGGGGGAATCAAATATCTACATCAAGAATTCTACAACTATATTGACCGGGAGTTTTTGGTTGAACATTGGTTGGTCATGCTTGAATCTGATATCTGTTTGAGCTCCATGGTAAAGAAGTATCTCGATTATTTTAGGAAAATATGTAAAGGTTGCGAAATGGAATGGAAAATTCCCTTGCCATTGCGAGCGTTAACATCCACATTGTGACCAGTTTCTCCATGTATCAGAGCCATGTGACATTGAGCTACGTTACCATCGCAAAAAATTGTGGGACTTTAAGACTTTAACGCACTCTTGGACAAAGTTCCAAAGTTCGATATCCAGCTATTTCTCAGCCCTCATGATGAAATGATGATTTTCTCTGAAGCTGTCACAGGACACCACGTGAATGGATTGTATCCCAAGTGCATCAGCGGACCTACACGTAGCGGAAACATTCACAAACCCTCAACCACCAACAACGATTCATTAATCATGCTACTGATTGTAAATATAGAGAGGATCAATGGAAAATCCTGCCATTCATTACAAATAAAGAGGAAATCCTACGTCTAATTTCAAATAAAAACAAAATCAACATTGTCATCTTTCTTGCACCGTGGGAGAAAGAGAAACGGAAACAACGATGATCTTCATCTTCTTTGAGTGAGATTACTTGCAAAATTAAATTAAATCATTTGAAAATAATAATAATTTAAGAACTCAAAGCCCATGTAATAAAGACATATAGCGTATTGGAAGTTTATTTCGTGTATCACCAATGCTATTTGGCTGGATTCATGAGACTACATCAAAATGCCACCAAAATATATTAAACCAAAAAGAGAATAGGGAGTAAAGATAGATGGTACCTGACCTCGTCGGTAAGGAAGGAGTTGTGCCAATCACCATTGTATGAAAAGTAATTTCATTTACACATATATCAAGTTATAAGGCCTTCCATTTACACACTGGAAAAACAATAGCAAAATAAACACATAAAAAATGAAATAGGAATCCCAAAAAATGTATGAATTTCTACTAAAAAAACAATTAGAAGTATGATGCTACAGGACAATCAACAACTCATTTAAAAACAGTTGACGTATGATGATAATATAAAAACAATTAGACGTATGATGTTAGTATAAAACTAATTAAACTGAAAAGTCATACTTTCAAGCAATGGAAATTATACAATAACATATATAAATTCACACCAGCTCATTTAATACACAACATAAACAACATATATGTGGTCAAATAGGGAGCTACATACGAAAGGGGCTAATCGGATTTTTTGCATATGTACCACAATAGACACAATGAACAACTAAAACGAAATTGCTTTGTACTTGCACAAATCCTAAAATGAGCTCGCAAAAAAATGAAAAATTCTTAGAACAATACCTTAGTCCCTGCTCAAACGGACATTCTTTAAAAATTATCAACATAACTACGCGTCATTGGGGTTACCTAATGGCTATAGTAAAAGTACCTTGTTGGTGAATCACTAGAAAGCTCACAAAAGCCTTATTCTTAATAGCTAATAAACCAATAAAGTAGATAATATTTAGTCAGAATCATATGAAGTCAATCAATACATCAAAGGCACCTGTAAAGGAAAAGAAAAAGATTTACATCACTAGAAAGCCTTTTGTACCACTGCTTGATTTAATAAGCTTAGACTGAATTTGTAGTTGAGCTGCCAAGATTGAGAGGAAGAGAGAGTGTGTTTTTTCGTTCGAGTCCTTAAACATCCCTCCTTAGAAAGAATCTCATTAACCACAGAAGATGCACTAGGAAAAGACCTTTAAGCAGGATATAACCCCCACAAAGTCTCAATTTTTGCAAACTCTTATAAATCATCCAAAATCCTTAATCGAATCCCACAAATCCCATGTAACAAATGAAAACCAAGAATTGCAAAATAAAATGAAAACCAAGAATTGCAAAATAAAATGAAAACTAAACAGAAAACCTTATTTTTAATCAAATAATAAAATCCCCTGTCATCTTAACAATAAAATGAAAACAAGTTTCAACGGCTCATTTGGATACCAAATGATCAAAATTCTACTTTAAAATGAGAACAACGATAGGACAAGAGAGAGAAAAAAAACAAAAAGATGGTTCATAATTCCAAAATATCCCATTTGGGGAAAATAGTGCCGAAACTTCATATGAATACAGAGACCAGAAGGTATGCAAATTCATCTGGAGCAAAAATGGTGATAGAAAAAACAGTTAAGATGTTGAAGCTCAAATGAAGAAAATATACGCAGATTATTTGCTTCAAACACAAGATTTGATACCGTGCTATAGCGTTTAAACCAATATCAATTCAATTGTGATTCACTCAATATTAGGGGTTCCATCGAAAAACCCCAATTCCATGAAATTTTGAACTGAAATTTTTCTAATTTCGATCTTAGTGAATGGAATTAATTTAGTTCCCAAACACTATATTTTGAATTGAAAATTTAGTCCCCTCCCTTTTTCTTCTAAAACAAGTAAAGAATGTATATTCCTTAAGTAGAAGCAATCAAAACACTAATAAATCGAAGCATATACCCCTAAACAGTTTATATAAATCAAAACAAGTACAAAATGTCTCGCCTCACATACAAGATACCATCGATAACAATATAAAGATTTTTAAATGAGAAGCACAAGAATGCTGACAGTTGTATGCAGAACTTACTCCTGACAGTTGTATGCAAAACTATTTTCCTTTCATTGTCATCTTATTATTGTACCTCAAAACATTTTGAGGACCACACCTTAAAACTTTGATGTTTTAAGTTCACTCTCATTGGAACTCAGAACCTTTTGAGATAAGTATAAAAGACAAACTCTAATTTTGATTTTAAGTCCAGGGTCCTTGAAACCTAGAACCTTTTGAGCTAAGTCTAAAATCCTTATAAACAAAATGTTGTGGTTTGGTGTGATTAGTCCTTGTGTCCTTTTATAACTAAGGGTTATGTCATTTGGCCTTATAATTCCTAGCATATTATAAAGATCAGTGTATTGAACCTAAAAGATTTTGTTCTGGGTCATAGCACATCAAGTGCAGTGTTTAACTCAAGCTTAGCCTATGAAACTTCTCAATCAAAATTTCTTCAAAGTTTGTTGTGGATAAGGCTATGGCCTTTCCTTTAGTAAACTGAGCTTGAATCGTATCACTCCATACGATTAAAAATATTTTGGACTCATCAACCTCTTGGCCCTAAATTTAGTGTTCAAGACTCGAAGTATTGGAAGAGACCCCAGATTTCCAATCCTAAAAGAATTAGAAATTTGTGCTTTAAATGGAACTAAACTCAAATCCATAGTCCTCTATCATTATCCAAAATCAGAGCCAAAAGTATAGTTGTTTTTCCAATAAATTTTCTACAACTTGTTTCCAAAGAAATATTCCAGGACATAACAATAGTACAACACTCCAACACACGATCATTTTACAAAACATATATGTAATCTCACCATAATCTAAACAGAAAGAATGCGACTTATAGAGCACCATAAATCTTGCGGAAGCTCGGACCAACGTCGAGATTATCCCATGAAACGGGGGCGAGTGAGGAAGAAAAAAGGCGTCTTAGGTTGTTTTATCGGGGTTTGAAGAAGGTAGAAGCTTAGGTTTTGTTTGGGGGCTTATCTTTCCATTTTTTTGTTTTCTACGTAGAACGCTAATAGAAAAGTTGAAGAAGAGGGAGATGAAAGTTGGTATATGGCCCTTTGTGGCCATCTTATCCCTAGGGGACAATTAGGACGCTCTTAACAGTTAAAGTACACTTGCTAATCCGCGTATCCCAATTAGTCCTGATTTAAGAGCAAGAGAATGAATAGTTTGTCCTTGATTTAGATCCGTTAAAACCCCACAAGCTTTGAGAACTCTACTAAAAGTTACGCTGTCAACTTCGAGAGGCAGGTTCCATCTGGTTTGGAACAAATGCATGACATCAACATGGGATCCTGCATAAGCAAATGTACCAACCATTGCATTAAGATGTACCAGATCCACTTTCTTTGTCTCATTAAACACCAATTTTGATTCATTGATCCCATTACATTTTCCATATGCTGCGGATAAACAAGACAACATGGAAGCATCTGGAATGAATCCAAGCTTGATCATAAGTGAATGGATTTTCATTGCCAACTCCCGAGATTTCAAATTTGACACTACTTCAAGTATGCTAGCCAAAGTATGTTTAGTAAGTAGGATAGGAAAATTACGCATCCTAGGGAAGATCACAATAGCTTCATTAGCAAATCCATTCTCAGAATACCCAGTAATCCATTGCATTAAAATGTACCAGATCCACTTTCTTTATCTTATTAACACCAATTTTGATTCATTGATCCCATTACATTTTCCATATACTGCAGATAAATAAGGTAATAGCGCGCAATTGCACGCAATTTAAAATATTGTCAAATACTAATGATTGGAATTGGATTTGGAGATGAAACATCACGAACAAAATCAAACACTTTTTTTTTGGATGTACTCGAATTCTCTTCCAACCGCCGAGTGTTTCTTGCGAAGGAATATGAACCCACAAAAATTATCTTGTTATGTTTGTAAGAATTGTCTCAATTCATTGGACTACATCATTCACAAATGTCCAATTTCATTGAAGGTGTGGGGCCTTTGTGGACTGTCTGAGAAGGGCATAACTAAAAGCAGGGGAAACGAAGGATAGGCTGGAAAGGAACAAATGTTTGAGAACAGTTGTGTCATAGCTTGGGCTATTTGGCAGAATCGCATCCTCGTGTTCCACGGGGAGCAACGTTCGAAACCGATGCAAATATTCAGCCTTTAAGAGAAAGAAAAAGGTTCAGGTGACAAAAAACATTCGCAATAAATACGAGCACTAGATGGGACTCTCATAATCAATTTCGACGCGCCTAAATTGGAAGAGTAAAAGTGATAGCTCGGGATCGTTTGTTACGGATCTCTCTAAAAGAAAATCAAAACCACTTGATTCTGAACATGTGGAACATTTGGCAGCACATATGGCGGTATCTTTTACCACAAGGATCAATCATGCGCATCTTATAAAATGAAGATTAGGATGCAAAT
Source organism: Sambucus nigra (assembly GCA_949130495.1). Taxonomy (NCBI): domain Eukaryota; kingdom Viridiplantae; phylum Streptophyta; class Magnoliopsida; order Dipsacales; family Adoxaceae; genus Sambucus; species Sambucus nigra. The sequence continues at coordinate 371,953,101 of OX422208.1, read as the reverse complement.
GGAAGTATTATAGAAGCAATAAAAAATTCCTAGGATGGGACGTGCAACATTTCTTCTGTTAGGAGGAAAGGCAATGTGCTAGCTCATTATTTGGCTCTGTATGCTGATAACATTTCTCATTACACAATTTGGGAGGCGATGCCTCTAGTTTTTTTGGAGACTTGTTTTCTCAATGATGTAATCGAATGTTTTGATAAATGAAATTCAGTCTGCTGTCAAAACAAAAGATAAAACACAAGTGTGCAACTAGACCTGTTAACTGATCCTGCCGTGACATACTGGGTACATATAAGAAATTGCTCAAAATATACCCGATTCATTAGAGCCCTGTATAGTTTGTGACATCATACTACCTCATATAACTTTTAAATCCCTGTTAAACCCGAAAAGAAAAAGACACTTGTGACATTGCCTTTTAACTGGAAATCTTCAATGTGTAAACCTTGAAATAAAGGAAGATGTTCCTAGCTTGAGAAACATACTTCTCTCAATTCCATAAGACAAATACATAGCAATGCAGGGTAGAGTAAAGATGGTCCGACAGCATTTCCTTTAGCACAAAAATCCTGTCAAGTATGACCTATTTTATATGACCCTTCACTCCATTCGGTACAATAGACTTTTTCAAGTATGAGTATTGTTTAAAACGTGCAAAAAAACTTGTGTGCACTCATTTTACAAATTTGTATGATAGTGAACTAGAAAATATTTTTGATGTGAGGTTAATGTATAATGTGCAGACTGTACATTAGTTTGTCGACAAAGTAGTGTCATACTATCGCAGATGTATACATGACTAGTCATTATAGTCCTCTTAGATTCTATCATTAATTAGGTCCATAGTTTCATATTGATCTTTTAAGGAACATTTAATAAAAAGTTTTCTAATTTTCACTGTATAATTTTCATACATCTCTATATATGTTGGTAAATTGATATTATTTATGTTAGATCCCCAATCCACTGTCCATTAACAAGACTTGTACATCATTCTCACTAAATTGCATGTCACTGAGATTAAAGTTTATTGAATGGTTCAAAATATATAAACAACTATGGAAACTAAGTTATTTACTTGATACAAGTTGGTAGATGGTCCTTAGTGTCCCTAGGGGACAAATAGGACTCTCTTAACAATTAGGCTACGCTTGCTAATCCACGTATCCCAACTTACTCCCACTGACACTAGCATACAAGGCATTAGTAGCTTGTTTCAGCATGATCAGTGGCATAAGTACATCACGACCCCATGATATGATCCTATTACCCAATGGCATGAGCCATCCCAAATATATGTCAAATGACCCTCCTCATATTGAGATGTATGTCCTCCGTGCATTTATTATTAATAATGGATGGGGGATACAAGTGTCATCTAGCATCCCCTAACTAATTAATAATTTCAGTTGTATGATGCGTACACTAAGGGTCCTCTATAACATAGTTTCTCTCATGGATATGTTATTTAGTTGGAAAGAACATGTCAAAAGGGCGGAGAATATGGGATAACAAATAAAATCGTAAGAATGTTACCAATAATGGTATTACAATTGTTATGCTAAAACATTTGGATCAGATAGTCTAGAGACATGATTATTTTGCCCCTCATACTCCGTAAAGGTCATCACTGAGGATCTACCTCCATAGGACATTTATTATTTGACTTTTTTTAAATGTCAAATCAGTTTGACATGCCACGGGACATGTTAGAGTAGTGAAGTATGGATTTCGTGTCAGCGAGAATATTCGACACGAGCACGTCACCTCCGACGAGATGTCCATGCTTCATAGGTCCCCAATACACAGTTATTTTAATGTTAAGATTTACCATTTGATATGGTGTTGGATAACATTGGCGATTTTTTTATGGTGATGGATGTGGGTATTAATTTATTCCATCACATATACTACAAATTAAATCATTATCGAATAATAAATCAAATTAATGGCATAACCTCCTTCCAAAGGACATGAATTAGATGATCAATATAAACAAGCATATCAATAACCAAACTAGTAAACAAATATTATGATATTTTAATCTAAAAACTATACTACAACAACCAATTAACAATCCGGGTTTTCAATTTGCTCACTCTCAACCTCCTATCACCACTACAAATCAATCCAGGTTTTCAATTGGCTCGCCCTCAACATCATATTATCACTACAAATCATATGTAATGAAATTAATGATCTAGCTCAATAATTAAGAATTATAATTACCTCTTACATGTGTCAATTCAGTGTTGGAACTTGAATGTCCGAGATTAGCTACTTCATATCACGCAAGTAGTAGCTCCCTATCAAATATCAATAAATGAAAAACATGTGCATCAAGGATCGAGCCAAATATGAAAAACAAATGTGTTTTTACACAAACTACCACTATTTACATACTTGAACTATTTCCGTCTTAAAAAAATGGAAAAAATGACGGAGGGGGAGGCATTAATAAAAAAATATAACATACTTTTCATTTAATTTTTAGTGCAACTTATTTTCATAAATAATGTTTAACCCCTCCCAAAATATTTTTGGTCTAATGCTGCTCAAGTGGCTCCGTAGCGTCCCTGCAAAGGTGGAACATTGCTATTCATGTTGTTAAACTAGGCGCTATGTATATGTATATAAACACAAATATATAAACATGAAATTTTCAAATGGTTGAACATGATTTTTTGAAATTCAGATTACTATTCATGTTGTTAAATTAGGCGCGCTCGCTCGCACACACACACACACACACACACACACACACATATATATATATATATATATATATATATATATATATATATATATATAAAGAACACTAAGAAATTCTAGTGTTATATTGTAAAATTAAATCGTTTAAGGGTGTATGAATAATAAGAAGAAAAGTTAAAAGAATGAAGTTATTATCCCACTTAATTTAAATGCATGTCTTTTACTTACGATTTAACTGTCATTATGAAATACTGAACCATGCTAATTTTAATAAATTAGCTTCACAACTACTTTTTGTTTTTGAAATGCAAAGTAGATGAAAGTATATATGTATATATACACACACACACACACATACATACACACACAAGTATAAAAATATAGTTATATGTCGTAGTGTCTTTGCCATGTCGTGTCCGTTTTTTTAGGTTTCTTGTGTCGACGTGTCCGTGTCATGTCGGGCACGACACACGTATCCGTGTTCGTGCTTTATATTCCCATGAGATGCTTGGATAACATTGATGATTTTTTCAACAGTGATGCATGTTTGAATTAATTTGGGTCCATCACATACATCACAAAATAGAATCATAATCGAATAGTAAATCAAATTAATGGCATGAACTACTTTCTAAGGACATGAATTAAATAATACAAACAAACATATCAATAATTCTAACTAAAATTCACACAAATAAGAATACAAATATTTTCATAAATTAATCTTAAAACTATACTACAACAACCAATTGACAATCCGAGTTTTCAATTGGCTCACCCTCAACCTCCTATCACCAATACAAATCAATCAAGTACAAAACTAATGATATTAATCAATGACCAAGAATTAAAATTACCTTTATTCGTATCAATTCGACAATACTAGTTTGTCTTCTTGCAAAAAAAACACAAATAAATAAATGACGATACAAAGTGAATATGGAAATTTTCAAGCATGAGTTGAAATAAACTAATAATTCAAACATAAGTCTTCACTACACAACATGATAAATCCTCAACAAAAAAAAAATAGAAATTGCACCCAACACGGGTATATGTGTAACATGGGAGATGATGGGGATGAAATACGATTTACCTGAGTTTAACAGTGACAGATGAGCGATGGGGATGAAATGCAATGGGTAATGGCAAATGGCGAGGGTTGGAACTAGGCTAGAGCGGTTAGGGCTAGAAAGCTAGGGCAAGGGGCAGATGGGTGCGATGCGGGTGAAGAAGAAAAGAACAGAGTTGTTCCTTTTTGTGTGTCTTTTACTTTCATTTTTTAATTTCTAAGGTTTAGAAGAAGCGGGAGGCTAAAAATTTACGAGAGAGGGAAACAAAAATTCGTGAAGTCGTCTCATATGGTATACCTTTTGAGACGGCACTCATTTGCAGTATTTTTAGATAATAATAATTTTTGAGACGGGAGATAAAAGTTGTTTTAAAAAGTATAGTTTTTAAGACAGTTAATTTTTGCTGTCTTAAAAGGTCAGTTTTAGAGACCCAATTTTTTGCCTTCTCAAAAGCCTCCGTGGTAAAAAGCAATTTTTTTTGTAGTGAAATCTTCAATTTTCTCCAACATCAACAACAAATAATTCTACTACATCATTTCTACACTATAACTAACTAATTTTCCCAACTCAAATCAAGTTAAACTACAAAATTAAGGGTTTAAACCCCAAAATCATCAAAAACCCATTTATGATTTAAATCTCCAAAAAATAACTATACATGCAATTTATCACATTAAATTATGATCTAGCAAGTAAGAAACTTGCCTCAAGTTTGTAGTCTCGGATTCTCTTCCGGTAGCAACGGATTCCAGCTCCAATCTTCCATTTTTCTCTCTTTTCTCCCATTTGTCCCAAGCTCTCTCTTCTCTCTCTCTCTCTCTCTTGGCTTCTAACATGAAATGAGGAAAAAAAAGGGTTAGGAGACTTAACCGGGCTTAAAACATAAATTTCCCTCTTTTAAAATGTTGACACACCATTAAAATGACTCGTAACTACCTAATTGAGTCATAACCTGTTAAAAGTGTCTGAAACTCAAAAATACAATTGGCACTTAATTTGACTATCTCGACTATTCCAAAACTAACCGCACCCCCTAAAATGGCATCCGGAGTAACGTGAAATATTTTTATGTTCCTACGTCATGTTATTTCATTAATTATGCCCAAATTTAAATATAGGTCATAACCGTCGTTTAAAGCACAACGACGCAATAAAACACAATATAATGCTATTTACCTTCTCATAACAGTATATAGGCAAAACATGGTAAATATTATCATAATATTTACTCAACTTCCTCTATTTTATAAAATTATCCCATCAAGAAAAATAATATAAAATAGTCGCTCAAAAGTCTGGGTTGTTACAGATGAGTGAGACGGTAACAACGGGTTGCTCATAACGGTTCCAACTTGTTATCCATACTGTTATCTATGGATGAATTATGATACACATACTGCATCATTATTGAAAGGATATTTATAAAAATGAAATGATCATTACCATTTAAAATAGAATGCTTTATAATTGAAAGAACTTCCAACAAATTAAATAAAGAAATACGAAAAAACTCTCAAAGCAATCACGAATTACATTGTCACTCATTTAACGGTTCCTGGCATGTCTTCCTATTGTGGTGCCTAGATTTTTTGCATCGGCTATAAGTAATTAACTTAGGCTCCTCACCCATTGAAGGTATACGCTTGTTATTTGGCCTCATCGGTGGACGTTTAACATCTGATGCCGTGATTATCACATCATTAGCAGATACATGAACTCTATCAAATTTAGGAATTAGTAATATTGCAAATGAATACATTATTAAGTAACTATCAACTGAGTAATTGTCATCAATGTAATCCTTCAATTCATATCCATATCTATAAATTACTATCACAGCATGATCACACAGAAAGCCATTGAACTACCATTTACAACATGAACACATCTTGTATTGTATATTAACAGTGAAAGCTTCCTCCGATCTAACCTTAACTGTGTACTCATTTATCTTGTTCACAACCCAAGTACGACCCGTATCGACTGACTCTCTAAACCGGTGATCCATATGTTGACACGGGAACCCACTCCATAACTTTGCTTCATCTCACATCGTAACACTTAGCTTCATGATTTTAGAACTGATTGTATCAACTAGATTCGTGATAGGGGGTGACAAGGGTCACGTATCTAATAATTAAAAGATTCCACGACATTAGAATACATTTACCAATATCGATGTCCCCAAAAATGTGCATTGCTCCAATTTTAATTCGATATCGTGGATAGGAGTTATCAAATTCTCTCCCCTCCTTCAACTAATAACAATCCCGCGCATTTGTTGAATGTTTCCTCATTATGTGCGTATGCGCAAAGAATAAAAATGCATATAATTTTTTTCTTCACTTGGTTATACATCCCAGTTTATATGTCCCTCAAATTACATTTTAGATGTTGCAAATAATATCCATGATAAGATTGGGGGAAAAATTTTGGAACCGACTTCAACAAGCCGTTATTACAGTTCGATATAAATATACATACCAAATTAGTATTAATAATATATGAAAATTTCATCATGAACCACTCCTAATTATCGTCATTTTCTGAGTCAACAATCGCGAATGCAATAGGAAACAGGCTTGTATTTCCAAACAGATAAAAATGAGAGAGAATTATACTCAATATTTGATGTAAGATTAACAACATGTTCAACTACATACATGAATCTTTTACTGCTTATACCAAACAAATTATTGATTGTACACATCAACATTACACTGTCTACATCTTCTTTTGTATGGTTTTACTATCTAACTTATTATATATTCAACATTACCCACTAAGTTGATGGCTAACATGTTTGTTATGATTGTGAGTCAAATCATACACGGTGTATTCTTTGGACAATAAATGTCTGTTGTATATGACTTAGGTACATGATGTATTGTATATGATTATTTAGAATATAGTGTAATCATTCGATGTCGAATGTGTACTCATGTTTTTTAGTAAATAGTATATTATGTTGTGCAATAATGAATCTTGTTATTGATTTAACACGTACAAGACATTAATCGTTTGACAAAATGTATGAGTACACATAACAAACAGGTTGATCAGACTATAACTCACATAGTACACATTTATCGTTTAACTTCGTATATATTCCACATTACCCATAACAATATCTTAACTGGGCACCACATAAACAACCAATCTATTTTACATTCACATAATAAATGTATACTGTGTGTAGTCAACATTGCTAATTTTCAGACAATATATTTATACAAATTAAAAAAAAAACATATAAATATTCCAGCATATAAAATCTAAAAACTCAAAGAATTAATTAACAGTGAAAATGTTCATTCTCATAAACACCTAATTACAAAAATTATTATATTAATTACCTATGATTCTCATTTTTTCCCGTCACCATCAAAAGATTTACTTTATACCTACTTTTGAGATACGTGATATATTAAAAAATAAGCAGGGCACAATGTTTGAAACCTTGTATACATGCATGAAAAGAAACAAACATCCGAGTGACCATTGTCTGAATAATACTCGACCGACATGTAACTACTCGGGTTAGAATTTATAGCCGCATCCATATACCATCTTAATTTGTCAAAGGACATTGACTGATTGCCAAATACTTATCTCTTCGCTTTCTCCACAACCCACCATGTCCTATTGTAGTCAACATCATATCCATAGTCATCCGAAATAAATGACATGGTGTTAATGGGTCGGATTATAGGATTTAATCTCACACGGATTGAAAATTCATTTGCAAACAAACCCGATGACAAACGACTATTTTTATGAGTTCTCTATGCAACTCCACATGTGCGATCACTGATAAAGTTCTTAACACAAAAGAAACCATTAACCGTATCAACCTTTCCATGCACGTACCAACCATAACCTTTCAATAATCTATATTTACACTCGATCGTAACTCGTGTTAAGTCATCCTTAATGTAGTTGAATTCAAAACCAACTTCAAATGTATATTTACAAAGCACAGGACGTAATTCAATCACCCCAACTCTATATCATTGCCCACACTTGTTAATGCTATCCGACCAACCAAATGACAATAAATTTATAGTTGAAATATAATGATCTTTACTTAGTAATTCATTTAAACCCTCAAAATCATCACCTTCAGTTAAAACATCACTATTAAAATCATCGAATGCCCCCTCCCCATCACTGAGAACAAAATCTCGAGTCATGACATTGACATCAAATATTTCAATGTCGTGTTTACGAAAATATAATAATAAAATAACAATGTCCTCATCAAAATCCAACGCACATTGATGGTGCCGCCCCATAAAAAAAATTGGAAGACAATGAAATAAAATCATTTGATATATCAATCCACCTATTACAAATAGAGTTAACCAGTTCAATAATCATCATTAAATTTTGTAACATCCATACCATCGTCCTATCCATGTACTTGTAAAATAAGGAAATGAATGATGCCATGATTACTGCAACACACAAATAAAAAATGCATTAACAAAAGAACAACTTTGGCAACCTATATGTTTCTTTTAAAAAAACAAAAGGTGAACTATTCCATCATAAAATGAATGTTTCCATCATAAAATGAATAGCGCCATCATAAAAATGACGATGCCATAATTTTAATTGTTGTTTTCTTACAAAAAAGATCATTTAAACAAAAACGACGTTGAATTACAAACTTCATCTATTCTGTTATTTAAGAGAAAATGATTTGTAGCAAATAAAAAAAATTCTAACATTAAGACATATGCACTTTCGATAGACAAAAAAGAAAAAAAATACACAATCAATAAACTTTGTTGTCAACCAAACTTGGTACATCTATCAAGGGCAAAAATGATTTGAAGCAAACAAAACACAAATTTCTAACATTAAGGTTGCGTTTGTTTTTTATCTGAATCTGAAGTTTGAATCTGAAAACTAAATCTGAAATGTTAAATCTGAATCTAAAAAATATGTTCATTTTTAAGTCTGAATGTACCTCTGAATGGATGTATTTAGACTGATTCAGACTTCAGATTCAAACTTAAAAACAAATTTTGAATTGCTGCGATTCAAACTACAAACAAAATATGGATTTGAAAATTGTTGGTTATAGAGGGTATGATTGTCAAAAGGAATAAGCCAGTTATGCCTACTTCAAGTAGGTGGTTGAAGTAAGTTGTTTTCCTTGAGAGTGAATTCCTCTCATAGGATGTTTTTTCCTTGTCTTTGTACAAGGCTGATATTCCACAATAAATTCTTGTGGGATAGTCCGGTGTGATTATTGGAATTAATCAAAAGTAATGACATACGACCTAGAATATTTATGGAAAAAGATGGACTTAACAGAGGAAGAAGTTGAAGGAGTAGATATTGATGAAAATGTGGAGGAAAACATAGTTATGAGGAGTCACATGTGTACTACAATGCAACTGGCATGGAGACCAAGAAAAGGTGTGGAGATGAAAAAAAATAGTGATAATTGTTCTTTGTTCAAATTCAACAACATAATTGACAAACGAAGAGTGCTCTTCGGAAGACCCTAATCTTTTGATAAAAATAGTCTTACTGCAAGAATTTGACTGAGAAATAGCACTCATGGATATGGAATTTTGGTGTCCACCTATGTGGGTTCGAGTCTTTAATCTTCCTTTGAATAAAATGGAGGAGGAAAGTGGAAGAATAATAGGCAACAAACTTGAATTTTTTGAAGAAATTGATGTATCTACATATGGGATCGAATGGGGCCGCTTCCTGTTGATTCATGTGTTAATAGGTATTCAAAAACCAATTCCGCGCAACACAAAAATAAATATTAAGGGGAGGGATTCAACCTAAATATTTTTGTAGTATGATTGGATTCCAACTTTTCGTTTCTTTTTATGTTTGTATTGGCCACAATGATAAAGATTGTGAAGAGAGAATAGATGTGGATGATGATTTTTCAATGCACTTAGATACAGAGACTGGTTAAAATACATGCCAAAAAAAACAATCGCAACTATGGGGATGGATGCATGCAGAAGGAAGACCAGTTACCAGAAGATAATGGGGGAATACCAAGCCCAACGTAAAATAAGAACGAGAGGACCGAAAAAAATCAAGGAAAATAATTGGAGTGTGGAAGACAAGGTGATCAACAAGTAATAAAAAAAGTAGATGGGTCATCCTGAAATTCGAGGATAAGTAATGATATGGAGGTGGATGTTTTAAATAATGAGATAGTGGGAGACATTCACGTGCTTAAAAGAAGTCCAAAATTATTCAAGTCCAAAGGATATACCCACTCATCCCATAAATTCTAGTGATCCAATTTCTATCCCACTTCCTTCTTTTGAGGAAAATTTTATTTTCCCGTAAATTATTCCCTCATATGTCGAAAGGGATAAAGCGTCTCCCCCATCAATTATTTGCGGTCCTGTCAGTATTATTACACACTTTGAAAATTCCACCTGACAAAAGATAATGCACAAATAAAAACTCCCCAGTATTTCTTTCTATCGTTGACATCCTTCCTAAAGGACAAAAGTACCATAACCAAATATCCCCAATAAAACCAAAGCCACTAGTACACCTAACCTCTCCTCAGACCACAACCTTCACTTTCAAGGGGCTACCCCTTAACTTTCCCCAGCCTATGAAACCATCCACATTGGGCAAGCACTCCCTATGAGTAGCCCCCAACATCCATGATCCCAGTGTCGGACCAACTGTCCATTCATCTTCAAGGTTGGTTGGACTCATCAGACTCGGTGGCTTGCAGACATCAAAATGTTGGTCTGGTTGCCACATGGAAACCTAGCCAAGGCGACTTTGTCTTCGTCGAATAGTGCCAAGTCCCCCTGGGGCGTTAGACCAAGTTTCGAATCTGTATGTCAATCAAGAACATTCCAGTCATCTCAAACCATTCCTTCCCAAGATCACTGTTAAAATTTTTTATTAGAAAACCAATATTCGTCTCTCTACCTGTACATACCAACAACCATTTGTGACTTAAAACCTATTTAACCAACTCGAGCCACTGGACTCTCAATCTAAACCAAATAATAATGGGCCATGTTTCCCTTGAACCTTTTTCCCTTAACGTAAGCCTTTGTCGTCAAATGTTTGGGAGAGAACATCCCAAATGCAAAAAATAAATCAAGCCAAAAAAATAAGAAAACTTGGAAGAGAACTGTGGGCTACTCTACGCCTTTGTCGTCACATGAAGATCCGCATGTTGGGTGGAGAAAAAGGAAAAGTGAAGAAGGTGTTTGGGGAAGACGATGATCACGATAAATGTAAATTCCTTAGGGTCCTAAACATTAATTTGGATGGCATAACGACAACGATCGATGTTCGGTCATCGAGCCCAATGGTCACTGTAAGCTAGAATTGTCGAGGGTTAGGGAATCTTGAGGAAATTCTTTCTCTGTGTGAACTTATTCGAAGAGAAAACCCCCATATTCAATTTCTTTGCAAGACCAAGTGTAATGCAAAGGAAACGGAAAGTGTTCATATTCGTCTAAAAATGTTTTAATTATTTGAGTGTGGAGTGTGTGGGGAGGGTGAGTGGTTTGGCTTTACTCTGTAGTGAAACCTTAAATGTAATTGTTAAAATTTATTCACTAAATCATATTGATTCCGTTGTGATGGATTCGTTTGTCTCTTGACATGGAGGCTTACAGGGTTTTATGGATTCCCGAAAGTGAATAATTGTAAGTATGGTTGGAATCTGCATAAAAATTTTGGGGTGAGTAACTATCTCCCTTGGGTGTTCATGGGTGACTTTAATGAACTTCTAGCAACTAGGAATATGAGGGGGTGGGTCAGTAGTACACCTAATTGGCAACTAAACAATTTAAGGGAAGCGATGGATTCGTGCAGGCTACGAGACTTGGGATTTACAGGGTATGAGTTTACATGGAGTAATGGTAAGATTGAGGAACGCCTAGATAAATGTTTCGCAAACTTTGATTGGGAAGTGGCATTCCTAAATTTTTTTTATTACAAATGTGGAACGACATGGGTCTGATCGCCTATCGATTAGTATTTATGCATGGTCATACTTCATGTTGGACTAAACATAGCAAGAAAAAATAAGTATAGCGGCTCGAAGCATGATGGGCAAAGGATGATGACTGCTGTGAAATAATAAAGAAGGTGTGTGGGAGTGGTGAGCATGGTAGGATTAAAGAGAAACTAAAAGGATTGCGAATCTCAACTAATTAGTTGGTGTCATATATAGTATGGTAGTTTGAACAAGGCTTTAAGTGAAAATGAAGTTCTATTTCTTGGTAGCGAACGCAAAATATCTCTGTGGAGAGATCCGTGGCTATCAAATCTCTTGAGACACATATCAACATTATTCTAAAGGTGAAAGAGATTTTTTGGAAGAATAAGGGGGAGGTGTAATGGTTTAAGGAAGTGGATAGAAACACAAAATATTTCCACACCAAGGCTACATAAAGACGAAAGTCTAACTCTATCCAGGAGTTAATTGATGATAAGTGTTAAGGAGGAGGCTGGTATTGGTAGATGCATTATGGACTACTTTACCAATCTCTTCAAAGAAAATATTCTTCACTCGTACGCCATTGAGTATATAATTGATGGTATTAACATATGTGGATCAAGACAGAAGAATGACATGCTTGTAAACGAGTTCACGGCTCTCGAGGTAACTGATGCTCTCAAATAATTATCCCCTCTTAAATCTCCACGACCTGACGGCGTGCCAACTTTATTTTATAAAGAATATCTGCAATTGTTGGGTCTTCGGTAACATGTTTTGTCCTTGATGCTCTTAATATTTCAAGGCATCTTCATCGAGTAAATCACAATTATATCGCTTTAATTCCAAAAATTAAAAATTCAAAACTTGTATCTCATTTTTTTCCTATTAGCCTTTGCAGCGTACTCTATAAATTATTTCAAAAAAGTTGATAAATAGACATGAGCGTGTTTTGGATTTTATTATCTCAGAAAACCAAAGTGCGGTAACACCCAAACGTGGTGGCCATCCACCGCCGCCAAACTATGTCGAGAGTTACTAAATAAATTACCATTCTCAGCATGTGACAGATATATGAGACATTTAAAAACTTTCACACGATATAATCAAGTTTATCCAACAATTACAACCATTCATGCAATACTAAAAATACATCACCATACTATCTCCAAATTAAGTCCAACTCCAAATAATTATAAAACCCAAATGAAATAATTCAACTGTAAAAATCTGATGGAAACAATAAACAATTGTGGAACCGATTAGCACCAAATTCATAAATAAAAGTCTCATAATAAAAGCGATGAAATGGATAGTAAATCTAAACTACTAAAGCAGGTAAAATGAATCTCATGTTGCACTCCCAAAAATATCTTCAACCAATCATGTGAAACTAGTCCATCACTATACCTGAAATATTAGTCAACATAATGGGTCAAAGCCCACCGCATGAATACTAGCTACTCCTCCCAGTTAGGATCTGTAACCCTAGACAATAGCATTATACAAGATCAACATCGTAATAGAGTAATTTAAATTAAATGATATATATATATATATATATATATATATATTAACATGGTAGTAAAGATAAACCACCACTATCTATTTACATAACTGAGGCACCCCAATGTTCAAGTCAAATTATGAAATTTCGATCATTTAATTATACTAAAGCTATCAATTTACTTAAATTCGTTTAACCAAATTTTATTATAGCGGTGCCGTCATATCCAGCGGACCTTTATATTGGTATTGCACTTATTCGGACATGTCTAAAGTTATACACCCCACACATTCCCCTCGTTATAGTCAGTCGACCCAATTTCGTTAGCTTTGCACTTATTGGCGAGGTTCCACACACACCACGACACAATAGCCATCCAACACATATTTTGTCAGCCCTGCACTTATTAGTGATGCCAACACACACCCACGCCGTTATAGCCAGCCAACCCGTATACTGTCAGCCCTAAACTTATTGACGACACAAATTCATTTTAATACCCATTTATTGTCTTAGGCATTTGTTGATGTAAAAAATTAGATTACTCTAATTATTCAATCACAGATAAATAAATGAGACAAAATATTTTGAAGTGGTTCAGCCTTATATAAATGGCCTACGTCCACTGTTATGTTATTGCTGAGTGTTTGGGAATTCTCGATTACAAGTACTATCCAGAAATTCCCGTCCCTTAGAATGAGGGTGATACAATGTATTTATAGCCTTTAGGTTGTACATGTGAAAGGGTAAACAATTAATTCCCTTTAAGAGTATACGTCTGTATGATAAGCATTCAATGAATAATTGAACTGTTGATTATCTGGCAATCAATGCTATGGCCGAGATGCAGCTCGGACCGCCTTAGTTCCTCGGAGTATTGGAGTTCCTCGGAGCGCTGGAGTTCCTCGGAGTATTGGAGTTCCTCGGAGCGCTGGAGTTCCTCTGAGTATTGGAGTTCCTCGGAGCGAGTGAGACTTGGTCGGGGAAATAAACCTCCTCGTTGTTAATGTGCCACGTAGATCGACACGTGTCTTCTTATGATTCGTCTATATCAGCATATTAATTTTGGTATCAACAGAAGCCCCCAATGTTTCATTTTTCGAACTTTGAGGAATATGGAACATTCTTTCTCAGTATATGACAATATTAAATGAGCTTCCTGGTTTTTAGGAACATTTCTCCGTATTTGAATTTCCTTCCAAATTCGCGGAATCCACCTTTTTGCATTTTTTATAAGCGCTTCGATCTTCGTGCACTTTTTGTCCTTTTAGCCGCCGGTAGCGTAATAGTTTCCTTTTTGTAATCATTTCTTTCGCCGTTTCCCAAGGCAAAGTATTTAAGGTTCATAGGCAATCCCACCGTCTTTTACCTTTTCTAATTTTCTGCTTTCGAGTTTTCCATAGTCTTTCTCTCTCTTGTGCCTTCGTCCTTTTCTTCGTTCGTTGTCAACAGATCTCGCTTTTTCCTGTAAGATCTTCTTCCTTCTTCTTCATTTCTTTTATTCACCATGGTTTATATTATTGAATCTCTTGAGAAATTCCGTTCTGATTTCTCTATTCCATCTTGGGTAACTGTGGAGGATCTTTCTGAGCCTTCAAATTATTTTTGCTTAGCTGAGGGACATTGGTTCCCCAGCCTATTTATCGCTGAATGTGGATTTTCTTTTCCACCAAACCCTTTGTGCTTAGAGTTCTGTCAGTATTTCGATGTTGTTCCCGCAAAAATAGCCCCCAATACATGGAGAATAGTTAATGGGGTGCATAGGTTAAATCAAACTCATGGAACTCGTATAGGAATTCCTGAGATTATGTATTGTTATAGATGGGCTGTTCTAGACAATGTTTATTATCTAAAAACTAGATTTTTGAATAGGGCTTTAGTAGTCAATCTCCCTGATGCTAATAGGGATTATTTTGAACATGGGGTAGTTATAAAAAATTGGCAACATGCCCCTTTGGTTGGAGACGAAGTATATGAAGGTCCCAAATTCCCTCCATATGGCAATGGGATAGGTTATTTTCATTTTATTTTATTTCTGAAACTATGATTTCATTATGTTTGAATAAATGCATGATTGACATTTCAATATGTATTTGTTTGCAGTTGACAGCAAGAGAAAAACTCCAAAAGAATCAGAAGTTAATATCAAGCATTTGAAACATATCTGGAGTTTGCATCAGAAAATTGCAGACGAGCACGTCAGGTCTGCTTCATACTTGTTGCAGTACATGAGCTATACATCATCCTTTACTGCTCGTCCTGTGGTCAGCATTAGTGAACATTGCCAGCTTCTGAGGATTCTTCACCAGACTCTCACATTCCTCTGAGTCAGAAAATGGGCAAAAGAAGAGTTCCTGCTATCTTTGAGGAGACTGCCTCTGCTGGAGAGGGTAAAAGAAACAAGGGTGATGTCCAAAAGGGGACAAAGAAAGTAGATTCCACCACTTCTGTTGCTCCTCAGAAGGCTGCCGAGAAGCCCCCAGTGGCTCCTAGTAAGAAGGATGCACTTTTGGAAGTGATCACCATTTCCCCAACCAAAAGCTCTTCTTTGGTTGAAACTGTTGAAGTGCCACCGAGGAGACTGAAGAAATCCTCCTCGGTCAGTTTTTTTGAAACCATTCCCCAGCTCCAAGCTAGTGGAGCTGGAGTTCCAACAATTATTCCCCCGAGCTCTGCAATGAGCTCGGTAAAGACTTGGACCATTCCTGAAGTCCAAGGAATTGAAGAGAGTATGTCTAGGCATATGCTTACATCCCTGGCTATTCGTCACATTACTTCAGTAAGTTTCTCTTATCCTGAATTTTTCTTTCTTTCCATCAATACAAGTATCTCTGCAATGACTTATCATTATTTTCTTCTTTTTCCAGCTGGTGAGTTGCTTTAACACCATAGTGAAGAAAGATGAAGCGATCAAGGCTTCTAGCTCCTCGTCTGGAGTAGAGGATGCTTTACAGGGCTTGGCCCAATCTTTGAAGGATTCTTGTCAAAAGTATGACGAGGATAGGGGTGAATGGGAGAAGAAATTGGCTGCATATGAGGCAGAGAAGGTGCAGTTGGGAAACAATGTAAAAGACTTGGAGAGAGAGAATAAGAAATATGCCGAGAAGCTCACAAACTTTGGGGAGCTTGAAAATAAGTTGAAATCGACTGAGGAAGAGCTAACCCTTCTGCGAGAAGTAAATCGCCAGAAGGAGGAGGTGGAGGCCAAGTTGAAAGCCTCCGAGGATCTTCTATCCGAGAAGCTCTCCTCGGAGAAAATGAAAAGAAAAGTGGTTGTGAAAAAATCTTTTCGTACCGGTTGGGATAAAGGATGGGACAGGGAGGTAGCAGCCATGATGACCCAGGTGCAGTATGGGAGTTTGAAATACTTCCGAGATGGTTGGGTTGCTGCCCTGCAAGAATTGAAGGTCAACGAGGATTCTGAGCTATTTCAACAACATCTTCCTGGCCCCCCTCCTAGAATTGAAGATGAGGAAGAAGACGAAGCTGCATCCGAGGAATCTTCAATGACAGTTGGTGATCTAGTCTTTGCTTCACAACCCAATCAGACAGCCACCAAGGAGATTTTGTCTTTGCCTGCTCCTCCTGAACAAGTCCCAACTTCTGCCAACCAACTCATTGTTCCCACTGAGCAACCAAGCTCCTCGTCCCAGCCTCCCGAGAAAGTCTTGGGAGACAAGGAAAAGGTGTGAAGTTGTTCGGTATTCTCTTTCTGTTTGTCTTTTACTTGTACTTTGTATTCTGAACGTTGTACTCCTTTTGATGATGTAATAAAATCACCTTTTTTGTTCCTCTACGTTGTTGATGTTCTGTCTGCTTCTTTTATTAACTCTTGCCTTCTCTTCTTTACTAGTTTATGGCTAGAATGGAATTACTATTTGCCAATGATACAAAGCTGATACAACAATGTAATGAATATTATAAGGCTGGTCATACAGAACTAAGTGCATCAGAAGTTGCCGACATTCTTGGCCATGGTGCTTCAGAGCAGGCAGAGGAAGCTTATCAGTACTTAAAATGTTTACTTGATCGAGCTGTGGCCAATAATGTGGCGTACTACGAGATGATCGAAGAGCTTCAATGTACCCTAGAAGATCTTCAGAATCAGTACAAGTAATCAACTGCCCTATTGCATGAGGGGTATGAGAAGAAGTACCAGCAGATTTCTTCCGAGAAGGGCTACGAGAAGCTCTTTGCCGGATATGATGTCAGGGAGAGAACCCTAAAGGGTAAAGTTGAAGCATGTAGACAGATTGCTGAGCTGCTGGAGCAAGAGAATAACAATTTGCAGAAGGAGCTAGCACAGTATAAGTCTGCAGCCTCTTCTTCAACAGCTGTAATCCCAGTGACTGATGAGGGATTTTCATTCTTAGAGGTTGAGAATGCCAAATTAAGGCAAGAGTTGGACACCTTGAGAAGGTCGAGCACTTCTACTGCTATTCGGGGATGAGGAAGGGGTTCTCATGGACGAGGAAGAGCTGCTCATAATGTTGTCGAGGAACAAAGTACTCCACCTGCTCGGGGTAGATCAAGAGTTCTTCGTCGTATGGTTGATGAAGCCCATACTCAATCAGCATTAGAAAACCAAGAATATCAATTGATAGCAAAAGATCAAGCCTTGTCTGAACTGTCCAAGAAAGTTAGAGAATTGGAACTACAAATCTCTACAAAGGAATCAGCGTTGGAAACTAATGAACTTTTCATCCAGAGTCTTCACGAGAAGCTTGAGAGGTTGACATTTCAATTCCATAAACAGCCCAGGGAGTTCTGGATGGCTGGATACAACGAGGCACTATTCCATTTAGATGCTTGTATCCAGAATGCCAATAATGAGGGCTACAAACAAGGCTGGTTGAATGCCTTATGTGTGTTGAAACTCGAGCAGGGACATTATTTGTGGGACTATTATGATCCTGGGGTACTTGACTTGCCTGTGCCACCATTTAATTTGGACATGGAATGGATCCCAGCTCGTGCCATTCCTCGGAGCTTAATTGCGAAGTATCTTGGTGACTACAGTTTGCATTCTCAGTTTGAGGTATCTCGTCCTGAGCATCTTCTAGACCGACCTTCTGTGATGAACGTTAGGATGCTGAAGCACTTGAACTTCATTAACTCTCCTCAAACTTTAAATGATCTGCCTGCTGGCGAGAAACCTGTATCGAAAGCTGAGGGGAAAAACCAACAGAATAGGGATTTCTTATGTAACAGTTAGTATACATATCCATATAATTACCAATGTAACTTGTAATTTATTTTGAATTTTAATGAAAGACTTTCATTTTTATTTACAAATATGTATTGCTATTGTCTTGTATTTGTCAAACACTTTATATTTGTGCTTGCATAACAATATTGTGTGGTTCATCGACCAACTTAGTATAAAAGTTACAAGTATCAAAAATGTTGCTCGATCACTTAATAAAGTAATGAGTATAAAAATGTTTAAAATTTTTCCAATCAACCAAGGTTGTTAATGTGTGCTCGTCGACCAATTATAGTTAGTGAGAGTTTATCCCCGACTAGCCATACTTGGTAAATTTTTGTTTTTAAAATGTGTCCGACCAATCAAGGTCGATAAATTCTCCTCGTCGACCAACTACAGTTAGTGGGTTTTTATCCCCGACCAACCATACTTTATTCATTTTGGAATATTTTGTTCTTCGAGGAACTTTTGTATTTTCTGTAATAATCTTACCTCCCGACCAACATAAGTTGGCATTTGAGAGCATATCTTGTTTCCTAACCAACCGAGATTGGCCTTTTTAGGAGTATTGTGTTCTCGCTCTTTTACCAACCGGAGTTGGTCTGAGTTCGAACTATCGTGTCCACTTGCCCTTTTACCAAAATTGGTCTGAGCAAGTGTCAGCCTCCTAACCAAAGGAGTATGGTTTGTTCTCGCTCTTTTACCAACTGGAGTTGGTCTGAGTTCGAACTATCATGTCCACTAACTCTTTTACCAACCGGAGTTGGTCTGAGCTAATGTACGCCTCCTAACCAAAGGAGTATGGGGTGTTCTCGCCCTTTTACCAACCGGAGTTGGTCTGGGTCCGAACTATCATGTTCTCGCTCTTTTACCAACCGGAGTTGTTCTGAGTTCGAACTATCATGTCCACTAACTCTTTTACCAACCGGAGTTGGTCTGAGCTGGTGTACACCTCCTAACCAAAGGAGTATAGGGTGTTCTCGCCCTTTTACCAACTGGAGTTGGTCTGGGTCCGAACTATTGGTGTTGCTTTTATTGCTGAACAGCGTAGTGTTGCACACTAGTATTCCCCGAAAAACTTTCAATAAAAGAAAGAGGATGGCGAAACATCATCATTTTATTCATATTGATGGAACTGCTTTACATTTTACATCACTTATAATACTTGCGTAGGTGTTCAGCATTCCATGCATTCTTAAATTCCTCTCCTTCTAGAGTTGCTATGCGGTAAGTTCCTGGTCGAACAACTTCTCTAACTCGGTAAGGTCCATGCCAGTTTGCTTCCAATTTATTGTGCTTCTGAATGACCTTCTTTAGCACGTAATCTCCTTCTTTTAAGTTGCATTTCTGCACCCTCTTGTTGTAGAACAAAGTTGTTCGTTGTTGGTAAGCAGCATTCCTAATGGCTGCCTCTTCTCTAACCTCCTCGAGCATATTCAAGTCCAATCTTCTCATTAAGTCGCTAATTGGGGAATTGAAATTCAGCACTCTGTGTGTTGGAAGACCCAACTCAGCAGGTATTACAGCCTCACTTCCAAATGCCAGCATATATGGTAATTCTCCAGTTGCTGCTCGGGGAGTTGTTCGGTAAGCCCACAATACTGACTGTAGCTCATTAATCCAATTAGTTTTAGCCTCACTTAGCCTCTTCTTCAAACCATTTAGTAATGTTTTGTTCGTCACTTCAGTCTGTCAATTGCTTTGAGGATGACCTGGTGCTGAATGAGTCTTCAAAATGTTTGATTGACGACAATAGGCAGCAAAATCCTCGTTATTGAATTGTGTTCCATGGTCTGTGATGAAGGCATGAGGGAGACCATATCGGTAGATTATGTTCTTCCAAACGAACTGGTATACCTTCTTGTACGTCATATCAATAAGTGGCTCAGCTTCTACCCACTTAGTAAAATAATCCACTGCAACGACGAGGTACTTGAATCTTCCTCGGGTTGTTGGCAGTGGTCCAACCAAATCAATTCCCCACATGGCAAATGGACAAGGGGAATCTATGGGTGTTAACAATGCTTGTGGAGTACGTCGGATGGAAGAAAAACGTTGGCATTTATCACATCTCTTGGCGTAAGCTATACAATCAGCCCTCATCGTTGGCCACTAGTACCCCTGCGTCATCACTCTTTGTAAAAGTGTCCGACCTACTACATGGGCTCCACAAGACC
The DNA here is from genome assembly GCA_949130495.1 of Sambucus nigra. Lineage (NCBI taxonomy): Eukaryota > Viridiplantae > Streptophyta > Magnoliopsida > Dipsacales > Adoxaceae > Sambucus > Sambucus nigra. The sequence goes on along the minus strand of OX422208.1, from coordinate 371,932,460 downwards.
CTTCATGGATCTCTTAAATCAATTCTTTCACCTCGGAGGGATGTACACATCTCTGCAAACCTACCATAATTCATCGTCTATACAAAACACCATTAGTTATTACATACCGAGCAGCTTTAAACTTCAATTTATTTGCAGCGAGCTTATCTTCCGGCAATTCTCCCTCCTCAATATATGCCCTGATGGGATCCATCCAAGATGGTCCTAAATCAAGGGTAATAACATTCATCATCAGGTCTTCATCTATGCTCCGACTTTTTAATACTTCAATTGGTATCGTTCTTTGCAGCTCGGTACGAGTAGCTGATGCTAGTCAGGCCAGTGCGTCTGCTTGTGCATTTTCCATTCTTGGTATTCTGATCAACTGAATGGCTTCAAATTCTGCCAACAACTCCATCACCTTTGCATGATACTTGACCATTAATTCTCCTTTAACTACATATGTTCCCATCATCTGATTCACAATTAATTGAGAATCACTGAATACCATCACTTGTTGTGCTTCCATAATCTTTGCTAAATTAAGACCTGCTATCATGGACTCATACTTAGCCTCATTATTGGAAGCTTTAAATTGGAATCGCATGGCATATTCCATGTCAATCTCGTCTGGGATTTTTAAAACAATCCCTGCCCCACAACCTGTTGTGCAAGATGACCCATCTACATATAATCTCCATGTAGGTAACTCGTCTTCAAATTTCTTATCCGACAGAGTTCCTCGGTAATATATCTGCTATTTCCTTTCATCCTCCCCTGGTATTTTTCGCTCTTCGTCGACCATCTCTTCTCGCCCCTTTACCAACCGGAGTTGGTCTGGATTTGAATTTGATGATCTTTCTACATCCACAAGTCCTTTTACCAACCGGAGTTGGTCTGGAATTATGTCTGTTGATCCTATAACATCCACAGGTTGGTCAGCGAGAAACTTTTGTTCCTCGGGGGTATCAGGATATGTAAACTCTGTTATAAATTCTGCTACAGTTTGCTCTTTTAGTGATGATCTGGGTTCATACACAATATCATATTCACCGAGCTCTATTGCCCAGTACATCAGTCTCCCTGATTTTTCTGGCTTATGAAGGGCTTGTCTCAATGGTATGTCGGTATACACGATGATGGTATGGGCCTGGAAATATGGCCTCATTCTTCTACTTGCTTTAATTAATGCCAATGCCAATTTTTCCAGCTTTGGGTACCTGACCTCTGCACCTCAGAAAGCCTTACTTGTGTAATAAATTGGTTTTTGGACCTGATTCTCCAATCTGATCAATGCCGAGCTGACTGCATTCTCTGATACTGCCAGGTATAAGTACAACTTTTCTCCCATTACTAGCCTGGACAATAGTGGAGGTGCTCCCAAATATTTCTTCAAGTCTTGAAAGGCTTTTTCACATTCATCATTCCACTCGAAAGTTTTTCGAAGTGTTTTGAAGAATGGGAGGCATCTATCAGTTGCTCGGGATACAAATCTGTTGAGCGCTGCAACTCGTCCTGTAAGACTCTGTACTTCTTTCTTCATCGTTGGAGATCGCATCCCTAAAAGAGCTTTGATCTTTTCTGGATTCGCCTCAATGCCTCGATGGTTGATAATGTACCCGAGGAACATTCCTTCTCGTACTCCAAATGTGCACTTCGTCGGGTTGAGCTTCATTTGGTATTTATCCAGTTGATCAAAGGTCTGACCTAAGTCAACTAGATGATCAACAGCTTTCTTGCTCGTTGTCAGCATATCATCGACATAGACTTCCATATTGCAACTGATTTGTTCGGTAAAAACCTTGTTCATCAGCCGCTGGTATGTCGCTCCTGCATTTTTCAAACCAAAAGGCATAACATTATAACAATAAGTTCCCCTAGGGGTAATAAAAGAAGTACTTTCCCTGTCTTCAGGTTTTATTTTGATCTGGTTGTAGCCAGAGTAAGCATCCATGAAGCTGAGCAGCTCATGTCCCGAGGTGGCGTCCACTAGTTGATCAATTCTGGGCAATGGAAAGTGATCCTTTGGGCATGCCTTGTTGAGATCGGTGAAATCAACACACATTCTCCATTTATTGTTTTTCTTCTTTACCATCACCACGTTTGCTAACCAGTCTGGATATTTCACATATTCAATGAATTGGGCTTTCTGGAGCTTGTCGACCTCCTCTTGTATAGCTTGATTCTTCTCGGGACTAAATACTCTCCTTCTCTGCTTTACAGGCTTGATCTCCTTATTCACGTTGAGCTCATGACATAAGAAGTTTGGATCTATTCCTGGCATGTCTTCATGACTCCATGCAAAAGTTTTCTTCCTGTTTCTCAAGAAAGTTATCAACTCCTGTTTTATTGAAGCATCCAACGTCGAACCTATCTGGGTTATTCGTTCAGGGTGCTCGTCGTTCAGAATAACATTTTCTGTAGATTCCACCACCTGTCCTTTTACAAGTTGGGATTCATCTCTAGGATCCAGTGTTTCAATTTCTGTACCTTCATCCACCTGGTAGGTAGTAGTCTTTGTCCTTGATTCTTCAAGCTCCTCTTGCTCGGCAGATGAATAATAGCATTTTCGAGCTACTTTTTTATCACCTTTCACAACTCCCACTCCGAAATTTTTTGGGAATTTTAAGCACTGATGTACTGTAGATGGAACTGCTTCGAACTTCTTTAAACCAACTCTTCCCATTATGATGTTGTAAGCTGATTGCACATTTTTATCCATCATAAAGAAGCGTATTCTTTCTGTTCGACAAGCGGGCCAAGTTCCAATGAATATATCCAACTTGATCGTCCTAAGTGGAAAAACTTTCTCGCCAGCAAAACCCAGGAGGGGTCTGTGATAAGGCTCCAATTGAGATAATTTTAAATTTAAACTGTCAAAGCATGAGTAGAACATGATATCTGCCGAACTACCATTATCTACCAAAACCCTTGAAATCACTACTTCTTTCATCCTCATTTTGATCACCAAAGGGTCGTCGTGAGGGTAAAGAACACCTGCCAGGTCGTTTTTTGAAAAACCAATCTGTTGATGTAAAAAATTAGATTACTCTAATTATTCAATCACAGATAAATAAATGAGACAAAATATTTTGAAGTGGTTCAGCCTTATATGAATGGCCTACGTCCACTGTTATGTTGTTGCTGAGTGTTTGGGAATTCTCGATTACAAGTACTATCCAGAAATTCCCGTCCCTTAGAATGAGGGTGATACAATGTATTTATAGCCTTTAGGCTGTACATGTGAAAGGGTAAACAATTAATGCCCTTTAAGAGTATACGTCTGTATGATAAGCATTCAATGAATAGTTGAACTGTTGATTATCTGGCAATCAATGCCGTGGCCGAGATGCATCTCGGACTACCTTAGTTCCTTGGAGTATTGGAGTTCCTCGGAGCGCTGGAGTTCCTCGGAGTATTGGAGTTCCTCGGAGCGAGTGAGACTTGGTCGGGGAAATAAACCTCCTCATTGTTAATGTGCCACGTAGATCGACACGTGTCTTCTTATGATTCGTCTATATCAACATATTAATTTTGGTATCAACAGCATTAATTATCAAATTTCTCAAGTTCTCATTATTTTCTATTAGTCCCACCCTTTTGTCGGGCACAAATTCCTCGACCTACCCCTAGTCCCATACCAAGAGGTCTCAAAAAATAAAGTGTATCCTAGCCTAACCTTTATGAATAATACATACCGCTAGCTACTACCTAGGCTCACGATCCAACGAAATCGACGTACAAATCAACTCCACCTGGGAATACCCATCCGTAAAAGTCTACAATAACTAGTCCCATGCCTAGCGAGCGTTACCAACGACTAAGGCCTACGTACTAGTCTCATACCTAGTAAGCAACCTAAAAATAAGCTGAGAGAACTAACTATCCGACAATCCCGTTGTCCCCGCGGTGTTAATTATTCATACATTTAACGACTCCCATATAACATATTTTTGACTTATAACAATAATTCTTGAAATTAATAGCAACACCATTATTATTCAAATTATGACATTAATTAAACAATCTGTTTTCCCATTAATTTATAGAATTTCTATTCACGTGATTATTTTTGAAAACATATAAGAATAAATTTCTACTCTACAAGATGCACATAATTAACGTGGTTTTACATATCGAAGACAATTTTAAAATCCCTACAATTTATTCTACATGCGAAAGTCACAAATTCTAACGAATTCTCAATCTCTAATATAATCATGCAATGGTTTTGAATCTTAATTTGTATTAAAGATTTGAATCATAATAGTCCCAAATTTAGTTTCACTTTTCCTAACTAGTCTTTCCAATTTATTTTAGGAAAACAATAATTATGATTATTTAGGAAACATTTAAAATGCCTAATACTAAATAGAAACTGTAGAAGTATTCATGCATGTAAAAAGTCTTTTAAAGAATTCAATTGTATGGTTACGTTCCTCTTGAGAAAACAATAAAGACGTATTTTTGGACGATCTTGAGAAAACCTGATCTAGATCTTCAAAACTTGGGTTGAAAGTTATGTTCAATGGGGTTTAGGTTTTACAGATGAGAGGAAATAATAATTTGGGAGACTAATGCTTCATAAGAAGGGTTAAAAGTGTTTTAAAAAGTCCAAACTTGTCCATTATATCAAGTATTTAAATAAAGAGTCCTAATCAAATATAAATACCAAAAAATACAATACAAATGATTGGAGCATCAGAATTGGCTAAAATTTTGATATGTTGTAGCGGATGCTGAGATGAAGCTACTGTAAAAAATCAGCTCGATCGGACGGTTAAATTTTTTTCCTCCTTAGGTGATACAAAAATTAGTCAGCTGACATGGACCAGTTATATGAAGACATGTGTCATTCAGCGGGGCACAAGTTCAAATGTACCGAGCTACTCCACGTACCAAGCTACTAAGAATATCCAGCAACTTATTGGGAAGACTAAACGACCAAGGCAGATTCAATGTTTATTGTATTACAGTCATTCCCTATCATGTACAGATGAATATGCCTATTTAATAAAGGCATATTATTCATTCACATTAACAGCCCATGGGCTATAAAGACATTGTAAACCCCTCATTACAGGGTAAGGAACCATAAGCGACCATAATCAAGATCAAGGAAAAATACCCAGTAATACAAAATAGTGGACGTAGGCCATTTTCCATCAGGCTGAACCACTTTAAAAATCTCGTGTCTTATTTCTTTATTCATATTTATCTGTGATTAATTAATTAGATCCAATCTAGTTTTTTACATCAACAGATTGGTGTCGTCTGTGGGAACGACTATATGTAGCGTTTTTCACTAAAAACCTCATCATAAATGATTGATATTGCAGAATCTAGAAATAAGAATAATGAAGGGAATCTACCCAACCCTTCCATCCCTCCAAATGCAAACGATAACGCTAGAATCTTGTCAAGCTTAGCTAGGGGACAAACGGCTATACAGGAAACTATACGACAGTTCATTTAAACTGTTCAAAATGGAGCGTCTGCATAGTCAGGTCAATGAAGCATCCAAAGGATCACGCCTCCACCATCTTTGTCACAACAATGATCTAGGTCAAGATCTAGACATACTGAAATTCTCCATTTTGAGAATTCAAGCGATCCATCTTATCGCCCTGGTGCAACTTCCCCTATAAGAATTCTAGATTCACAGGAAAACATCACTCTAATGCTAGAAAGACCAAGTGGTCTGGAAAGGTTGAGCAAAGCCTCACCCTTCGACCGTTTGGGTCCCAGGAGGAATAGAAATCCTCTTCGGTTTGCATCGAGAAATTCTCAACGACTAAATAATTTAAGGGAAGGCTCAGCCCAATCACATCCAAATCCCAGACCTGCAGCTCGCATAGAAGGATCCCAAGAGGAGAAATCTGCCCGATCTATTTCTCACGCAAACATAAATAAATCCGAGGCTTGAAGTGACGCATGGAAAGGATCTATTCAAAGATTGTAAGATAGGTTAGGGGAGATGGCTAAGGCCAAAAACCCTCTCCAAAGAACCTTTATCAAAGAATCTCCATTTGTACAGGTAATTGTGAACTTTCCCACACCATCAAAGTTTCAAGGCTCCTATGGTCACACCGAAGTATGATGGAAAAACCGATCTTGTTCTCCATATAGAATAGTACCAAGCTACATCTGATATTTATGCAGTCCCCGATGAAATGAGGTGCAGGGCATTCTCAGGAACCATTACCGGATCTGCTCAAATATGGTACAACAGCCTTCCTCGGGGGAAGATTACAACTTTCCATCAACTGGCAGAGCTCTTTGTAGGAAAGTTCTGTTTTGGTGCAAAGCCAGTTAAAAGGGTAGCACATCTGTTGAGTGTTAGGCAAAAAGTAGTAGAAAGTACCAGGGACTATATCACTCGTATTAACAACGAGAAATCAGAGGTCATAGATTTTGAGGAAAAGACAGCCAGTATAGCTCTCATGAGTGGTTTTTTACCAGACAAGCTGTACTACACCTTAGTCAAGAATCCCCCCAAATTTATGTCTGAATTGATGACTAAAGCAACCAAAATTATGAACTCCGGAGAAGCTATGGCTGCGAAGAAGAATGCTGAGGCAAAGATGGAAGCTAAAGCTAAAGGTAAGTCAGAAAAAAAATATCACAAGACTAACGGTGGGAGCAAGCAGTCGAAGGGAAAAGAAACGCTGGATCACTTACGAAAGTATACAAATTGTACTCCCTTAAAGGTGAATATAAACCATGTTCTGGATGAAATTAAGAACAACGAGGAATTGAATTGGCCAAAAAATCTAAGGTCAGCTCCCGAAAGGAGGGATAAATCCAAGTATTGCGAGTTCCATAAGATCATGGTCACACAACCAAGCAGTGTGTAGCTCTCCAAAACGAGATAAAGGCACTCATTCGGCGTGGAAAGTTTAACAGGTATGTTGATCATCAGAATGGTGGGAAGACCAACACCAAAGCTCGACAAAGGTCCAAATCTCCTTATCGGCCAAGAGATGATAAGAAAAGGGACCATGAAGATGATCCTGAAAATGACCCCGATCTCCCAAAAATGCCAAGACAGCCTGAGCGTGAGGTATTTTCAAGTTATTTTGGTTCATTTGAGTGTAACATGATTACAGGTGGAGACACAGGAGGGGGTGATCATATCACTGAAAGGAAAGCTTACCTCAATGAGGCTCAAGATTGTTCCTATATACAGTGGATAAATCTGGCAGAAGAAGATCGCTCGAGGAAGGTTAACAAAGATAAGCTAGTCATTAGTTTTTCTAAAAATGATCTGGAAGGCATTTTATATCCTCATGATGGTCCTCTGGTAATCAAAATGAGAATGAAGGATGTAATCATTTCAAGAGTGCTGGTGGACAATGGTAGCTCGAAGACATCACGTTCTACCCTTGCTTCGATAGTTTGAACTTTAAACTTGGTTAGTTGGAGCCGTATCACAGGCCCCTCATTGGATTTTTAAGAGAAAAAGTTTTTCCACTTAGAACGATCAAGTTAGACATGTTGATTGGTACCTGGCCAGTTTGCACATCAGAGAAGGTGCATTTCTTCGTGATGGATAAACATATCCAGTCAGCCTATAATATAATCATGAGGAGAGTAGGTTTGAAAAAGTTTAAAGTAATTCCGTCCACTATACATCAGTGTTTAAAGTTCCCGAACAACTTTGGGGTTGGAATTGTGAAGGGCGATCAAAAAGTAACTTGGGAATGCTACTACTCATCTGCCGAGCAAGAAGAACTGGAGAATGCTAGGAAGAAAACAACCACTTATCAAGTGGACGAATCTGATGAATTTGAGACTGAAGCCTTAGACCCAAGAGATGAAACAGAACTCGTTAAAGGCCAAGTCATGGAGGCAACATAAAGTATTATTCTGGATGATGAGCAACCAAAAAGAATAACTCAGATTAGTGCTTTACTTGATCCAGTATTGAAGCAAGAGCTGGTGGCATTTTTGAAACATAGAAAATGGGTATTTACGTGGAGTCATGAAGACATGTCGGGGATAGACCCAGTCTTCTTATGTCCCTAGCTCAATGTCAACAAGGAGATCAAACAATTAAAGCAAAGACGAAGAGTATTTAGTCCAGAGAAGAACCAGGCTATTCAAGAGGAAGTGGAAAAGCTGCAAAAAGATTTTTTTCATCGAAGACGTGAAATATCCTGATTGTTTGGCTAATGTCGTAATGGTTAAGAATAAGAACAATAAGTGGAGAATGTGTGTGGACTTTACAGACATGAATAAATCTTTTCCAAAAGATCATTTCCCTCTGCCCAGGATAGATCAGCTGGTCGATGCAACTTCGAGGCATGAGCTGCTAAGCTTCATGGATGCCTATTCTGGATATAATCAAATTAAAATGAAACTAGAAAATAGGGAAAGTACCTCTTTCAATGTTATGCCTTTTTGTCTTAAAAATGCAGGTGCTATATATGAGTGGTTGGTGAACAAGGTGTTTGCAGAGTAAATTGGCAAAAATATGGAGGTGTACATCGATGACATGTTAACCAAAAGTAAGAAAGCTGCTAACCATATAGTTGATTTAAACCAAACATTTGATCAGTTAGAGAAGTACCAGATGAAGTTGAATCCGACCAAGTGCATTTTTGGCGTACAAGAAGGCATGTTCCTCAGGTACATTATGAATCAAAGAGGCATTGAAGAAAATTCGGACAAGATAAAAGCCATGCTGGAGTTACAATCTCTAACCACCAAGAAGGAAATGCAAAGACTTACGAGGCATGTTGTAGGTCCCGAGCAACTGATAGATGTCTTCCATTTTTCAAGGTGCTCAGAAAGACCTTTGAGTGGAACGATGAGTGTGAGCAAGCATTTTTAGAATTGAAGAGATACTTAGGGACACCTCCTTTATTATCCAGGCCAGTGGCAGAGGAAAAATTATACTTGTACTTAGCTTTTTCAGAAAGTGCAATCAGTTCATCCTTGATAAGAATAGAAGGCGGAGTGCAAAAACCAGCTTATTATACTAGCAAGGCATTCAGGGGAGCAGAAATCAGGTATCCAAAACTGGAGAAGTTGACATTGGCATTGATTGAAGCGAGCAGGAGAATGAAACCACATTTTGAAGCCCATACAATAGTGGTATACACTGACATGCCACTCAGACAGGCTTTACATAAGCCAAAAAATTATGGAAGATTGATGTATTGGGCAGTGGAGTTATGGGAGTACGACATTATCTATGAGCCGAGATCCTCTCTCAAAAGACAGACAGTGGCGAATTTCATTGTTGAGTTTACCTAGCCAGATGTCTCCGATCAACAGGGGGCTAATGCCGCGCAACTAAAGGATGCAAAAGAACTAATAGAAACTGTCCCTGATCAACTCCCAGCAGTAGAATTTCCAAAAGGGATGGCCGTCGATCAACCAGAATCTTCTGGTAAGGGACAAGAGTTTAAGGATAAGTATGAAGAAAGGAAGGACAAGATATTTCATCAAGGGATTTTGTCAAGCCAAGTGTTCGATGAGAATATACCTATATGTAATTTATATATTGATGGTTCTTCGTGTGCCACAGGTTGTGGAGCTACAATTATTCTCAACAGTCCAGACGGAATAGACATAGAATATGCTCTGCGTTTCCAATTCCAGGCTTCCAATAATGAAGCTAATTATAAAACTGTGATTGTGGGCCTCAACTTAGCTAAATCATTGAATGGAGAGCAAGTTTTGGTGTTCAATGATTCGTAATTAGTGGTGAATCAGATACTAAGTCTTTATGCAGCAAAAGGTGAGTTCATGTCATGATACTTAATTAAAGCTCTGGAGATTGTAGCCAATTTTGTACCTGTTTCGGTCATTAGAATACCTAGACTGGAGAACGCGAGGGCAGATGCACTTGCTCGATTAGACTTAGCTACTTGCAGCGAGATACGAAGAACAATTCCCCTTTAAGTACTTGTAAGCAGAAGTATTGACAAATACTTTACGGTGAATTTTATCGCCTTGGATATGGGACCATCTTGGATGGATCCCATCAGAGCTTATATTGAAGAAGGAAATTTACAAGCTGACCTACTTACAGCCAAAAGGTTGAAGTTTAAAGCTGTGAGGTATGTTTTGAATAATGGAGTCATGTACAGGAAAGGTGTGATAGATGGTTTGCAAAGGTGTATTCACCCAACAGAAGTTAAAGACCTGATAGAGGAAATCCATGAGGGATATTGTAGAGCTCACATAGCAGGTCAAACTCTTTTACAGAGAATAAATACGCAGTGGTACTACTGGCCAATAATGCGCCCTGATTATACAGCTTATGCCAAAACATGTGACAAGTGTCAGTGATTTTCTACTATACGAAGAACTCCTCAGACTTTGTTAACACCAATCACTTCACCTTGGCCATTCGCTATGTGGGGAATAGATTTAGTTGGACCTCTACCAACTACAAGAGGACGATTCAAATATCTAGTAGTAGATATTAATTACTTCACCAAGTGGGTGGAAGCTGAACCTTTAACCGATATGGCCTATGAAATGGTCTATTAATTCATTTGGAAGAATATTATTTGCAGATATGGTCTGCCCCATGCCTTTATGACCGATCATGGTGCCCAATTTGATAATGATGAATTTGTGGCATACTGTCTATAATCTAACATTCAAAAGATCCATTCTGCTCCAGGTCATCCCCAAAGTAATGGACAAACTGAGGTGATGAACAAAACTCTACTGAATGGGTTGAAGAAAAGATTGGATTATGCTAAAGGGAATTGGATCAACGAGTTACACTCAATGTTATGGGCTTACCGAATAACTCCCCGAACAGAAACTGGGGAAGCTCCTTATATGTTGACTTTTGGGAGTGAAGCAATGATACCTGCCGAACTTGGATTACCTACTCATAGGGTGCGTAACTTTAATTCTCCAGTAAGTGATTTGATAAGACGCTTGGACTTGGACATGCTCGAAAAAGTCAGAGAAGATGCAGCGATCCGAAATTAAGCTTATCAGCAACGAACTGCCATGTTCTATAATAAAAAGGTCAAGAAATGTGATCTCAAAGAAGGTGATTACGTGCTCAAGAAAGTAATTAAAAAGCATAATAAGTTAGAGGCCAATTGGCATGGGCCCTATCTTATCACAACCATTGTTCGACCTAGCACTTATAGAATAGAAACTCTTGAAGGGGAAGAATTAAAAAATGCCTGGAATGCAGAGCACCTGCATAAATACTACCAGTAATGTAACTTCCCATGTACCAATTATTTCAGTATGAATAAAAATGATGATTTCCCATTCATTTTTTTCAGAGTACTAGTGCTACTCACTACACTGCTTTGCAGTAACATACAAATTTTTGCCATCAACTACAAGTTGGTCGGCATCAATAATCACCCACAAAGTTGGTCATCAGCCATCATCAACAAAGTTGGTCGACATCAGCATGAACACCAACAAAGTTGGTCGACATCAACAACCACCAACTAAAAGTTGGTTGGCATCAACTTACATACCAACAACGTTGGTAAAACAATCGAGTAAGGCAACTCATGTTTGATTATGGACGACCCAAGCAGCATCTAAATTAGGTAAGAAGATGGGTAAAATATCCACTGCCTAGGCACCAGGGCAATTATTTACTTAAATGATTGTTACAACTAAGTAGGAACATGGGATAAAAATAATTCCATTACTTAGGCACTTATGGGGCAAAAGTTCTATTGTCTAGGCAATCAAATCAAAGGGCAAATTGACCATTCAAATATATATATATTCAAAGACTGTCAAGCAGTATTACTGTAGTTGATCTCATGTTATGAGCAAAGATTGGAAAAATAAATATTATACAAATATTTTATTTCCAAGGAAACAAAATTATGATGTTTCTTCATTAACAATTACTAAAGAAATATAAATAGCCTATTCCACTGGTTTCTTTCCTTCAGATTTACATACAGGATCCATATCAGCTGGAGGGTCATCTAAAGCAAAAGAAGAATTGATAAAGTTCAAATCTTATAGCATTCTGGTATTACTCGTACTTGGTTGGTCAAGCAAATGGGGAGGTAGGGATATCTCAAATTCTTTATGAAGATTGTAATCACCAAGGTATTTGGAAATCAAATACTGAGGAATAGAGCTAACTGGAATCCATCTAACATCTAGATGGAATGGTGGTACTGGAAGATCAACAAACCCAGGCTTATACCAATCCCATAGATCCATTCCTTGCTCAACTTTCCTTACAGTTAAATCATTAAACCATCCTTGTTTGTACCCTTCATTATTTGTCAGTTTCAATCTCGCATCAAGATGGTATAAAGCTTCATTATATCCTTCCATCCAAAACTCTCTAGGCTGCCTGTGAAACTGATAAGTTAATCATTTAACGTGTTAATGAAGCATATTCACAACACTTTCGTTATTCTGCAACACAAAACTCTGATTGGAAATTTGCTCGGTAAGAGTGAATTTTCTGGGACATCTCAGTCAGAGCTTATTTTTTTCCTTCAGTTGAGCAACTTAATTTTTTAAAGCTTGTTAAGTTCTAGTCTCTTCAATGCTACTCCGACCAGCTCGTGTTCTACCCCGGGAAGTGAATGCAAGTCTGATTCTTTTTAAAGCTTCTAATTCTTCTCTTAATAAAGCATTCTCGGTCTCTAAAAAGGAAAAACCTTCGTCGTCAACTGGGACCAAAGCTACAGAGGCAGAAACGGATTTTATCTATCTCGATTCTTCTCTTAAAGCAATATTTTCTTCCTTCAGCAGCTTAGCAATGTTTTTATGTTCTTCTAATTCAAGTTTTAGCACACTCTCTCTTTTATTATGGGCCGAGATAAATTTGTCATAACCCCGATCAGCACTCAACTATTGGTACTTCTTCTCATAACCTTCATGAAGAAGAGCAGTGATTTCCTTATGTTGAAGTTGAAGTTCATCAATCATTCCTTGAAGATGTTCAGTTATTTCGTAGTAAGCTATGTTATTTGATACTGCCTGATTACGTAGACATTTTAAATACTGGTAAGCATCAATTACTCGTTTAGAGGCATCGGATCCAAGAATATCAATTATTTGTGGTTCAGTGAAATCTGCACGACCAGTTTTGAAGTAATTTGGACATTTCTTCATCAACTCTGTATCATGAGCTGACAACAGTTCCATCGTGTCAATAAACTAGCAAGGAAAAGTAAATCAAATCAACAACAGCATAGCTATATTGAACGGTAAAGGAAAAAGTTAGAATAAGTAACAAGTCCATTTTATTAATCATAATAGATGAGGCCATAACTAAAAGTACAAAATAAAGGGAAAATATAAAAAAGCAAAAAATTTCCGAACAACATTACACCTTCTCCTTATTCCCAACTACATCTTCAGCTGATTTAGAAGAAGGAATTGGTGGCTGAAGTAGCTCGGAGTATTGAGGCCTAGTGGCAGCAGGTGTTTGTTCTGCTATCATTAAAGAAGATTCATCAGATCTAGCTTTATCTTCTTCTTCTTCAATAGCAGGAGGGTTGTGAATATGTTTCTGAAATAATTCAGAGTCTTCAGCAACGTTCAACTCTTTCAACGCTGCAACCTATCCATACCTAAAAAATTTCAAGCTAGCATACTCAATTTGAGCAGAGGCAGCAGTCACAATTTTGTTCCACCCTTTGTCCCAACCAGACCTAAAGGACTTCTTCGCAGCAAACCTCCTCTTCGTCATTTCTGAGGAAGCATTATCTCTAAGCTGATCTTCAACGATTTAACTTTCTATTTAAGCTCTTTCTTATGTCATTCAGCCTCTTAAAGCCTGCCCTCAATTTCTTCCTTACCGATAATGGCAACCTTCAATTTCTCCTCTGCCTCCTTAGAAACATCCACAACTCTCTGTCGAGCTAGATCAGCCTCCTTCGCAGCATCCACAACTTTCTGTTGAGCTATCTCAGCAGCCTTGATATTATTTTCCCAAGTAATTTTATCATCCTCATACTTCTTTTGGGACTGTTCCAAAAATTTTGATAACCCAACAAGGGCTTCTTCTACTTCACTAGAAGAGGAACAACTTTGTTGAAATACACCAAAAACTACAAGAAGAAGAAAAACTCAAGTTAGAATATAAAAATTAAAAGCAGAACTGAAATGACAAGTATAATGACACTTACTGATACAAGGTGTTGGGATTACAAATCAGTGACTTTCCCTCGAGGAGTAGAAGTCTTAGCAGCTCTGTGATCAGGAAGAGTTCCAGACCAGATCAATTTCTTGGCCAAGCCAGGAGTAATGAATGCTGTAGGACCAGCTTTCAAAGAAGGTATATCAACCCCAACAGGTTGAGCAGTAACATCAACAGTCTTCTCAGCAAGACCCCTTATCAATCTCTTTAAAAGAGCAACCTCTTCAATCAAAGGTGCTAGCTCTTTTGAATAACAGCATCCCCTTCAATCATAGGTGTTGCCTCTTTTGGAGCAATAGGGAGCTTCTTGATGACCTCCTTAACAGATGTGATTACTCCCCTAGATGGAGCAATATATGTTTTCTTAGTACCAGCTGGGATATATTCTTTGTTCTTCTTCGCCCCATCAGTACCAGGGGAAATCTTGGCAAAGAGATTAGGTATTCTTCTCTTCTTCGCCATCAAATCAGCAATAGAGGTAGTCAAATGAGAAGAATACTCTTCAACAGCTGAAGAAGATGCTGGAGCTTGTTTAAGATCAATCACCAAAGGAGGGGCAGTAGGACGAGTAATGAAAGAGGAACTGGTGTTCTTATATCGCAATAAATAGGAAGCAGCTCTCACATACTCCCCAATAACTGACTGATGCCAACCCCAGATAGACTTTAAATATTTTATATTGATATCACTCTCTTTTGGGGGTTTTCTTTTACTGTCAACTGCAAACCAAAATTAAAAAGTAAAACTCAGTGACGCATTTTATCAAACAAAAATAAAGCTAGTTTGAAATACAAACAACCTATCCCATTGCCATAAGGTGGACATCTGGGACCTTGGTACACATTTTTCCCCTTTAATGGGAGGTGTTGCCAATTTTTCATCACAACCCCATGTTCAAAATAATCTATGTTGGAATCAGGGAGATTAACAGCTAAGGCTCTGTTAGAATACCTAGTTTTTAAATAAAAAGTAGTATCGCTAATGACACATTTATAACAAAACATAATTTCAGGAATCCCAAGATGAGTTTCGTGAATTTGATTCGGCTTATGTGCGCCATTAAATACCCACTATGTATTTGGAACTACTTTTGCAGGTACAATATCAAAATATTGGCAGAATTCCAAACACGGGGGATTAGGCAGGAAAGAAAAAACATATTCTGCTACAAAAATAGAGGGAAACCAGTGTCCCTCAGCTAAAGAAAATAAATCAGAAGGACAATCAGGTTCTTCCAAGACAACCCAAGAAGGAATTTCAAAATCGGCTATAAACTTATCTAATGAATTGATAAGGTAAACCATGATGATTAGAACAAAGAAAGTAGAAGGAAGGAAGAAATTATTATAGAAAATTAAGAAGTCAGGTAAGGCAGATGATAGAAAGAACGGTCGTAGAAAAAACAAAGAGTTTGGGAATCTAGATGAAAAAAAGTAGAAGACAATTGGATTTTACCGCCTTTATATACGTTGCCTTGGAAAATGAGAGAAGTAATGATCACAAGTGACAACGGTTGCGTTTCTGATGGCTAATTAAGGGAAAAGGACGCAAGTACCCAAGCGTTCGCCAAAAATTTAAAATATTTACAAATTTGCCATTTCGCGCTCAAAACTGTTACGCAAAATGGAAAAATTTTACAAGTGTCGAAGGTCTATAATTAAGCAAGACATGAAAAATTTGTCCGAGCAACTTTTGGGTAAAATGTTCCACACTCTCACATCCAACCTCAACTGTGAAACATTGGGGACTTCTGTTGATACAAAAATTAGTCAGCTGACATGGATCAGTTATATGAAGACATGTGTTATCCAGCGGGGCACAAGTTCAAATGTACCGAGCTACTCCACGTACCGAGCTACTGAGAATATCGAGCAACTTATTGGGAAAACTAAATGACCAAGACAGATTTAATGTTTATTGTATTACAGTCATTCCCTATCATATACGGATGAATATGCCTATTCAATAAAGGCGTATTGTTGGCTATATGCTTTCATGTTCTTATAACTCTAAGCTTCATCGTGTTTAAATTAGTTTTATCCTTTGTCTATTCCGGAACAAAAAGGGGGAGAATGATAGGGGGAGAAATGGTATGTAATCCTATTATTATCTTAACTAAGTCTAGGAGATTTAACATAAGGGGAGAGCGATATCTTCTTAGGTTGATCATAGTTGATAAAGGGAGAATTAATTTAGGGGGAGTAATTATTTTAATTCCATTTAATATGTTGATATTCCCTATGCGTTTGAAAGTTTGCTTAAGTGTACAGGAATCCTTCTAAGTGGAAACTTTCATTGGCAAAGATATTGATCCTTGGGTCTTGAGTCAAGTTTGGGTGGGATGTTTGAGTCTAGTAGAGCTTGACGGCCCTTTAGGATTTTGTTTTGGTTTTTGTCCCGAACTATCCAAAGGGGGAGATTTGTAAGGACACAACTCTTTGATTGAGTCTTAATGTAGTGTTGGGTCAATTTCGGACAAAAACGTTTGAGTCATAGGATAGTGTTCTTGTGTATACTTCAAGCCTATGACATGTTAAAGTTGAAGACGTTGCGACCTACTTATCAAGAGATCATCATTGTCAGTTTACATGTGCCACGTTTCACGTCATCAACATCATATTCCATAGTCTCCAAAGGTATGAATGATTTTATATATTTGTAGGAGACTTGGAATAATATTTTTAGTGGGTGTAATGCTTATTTAAAGTTTTTGGGCTTAAAATCAAAATATAAAGAATATGACACTTCATTCTATATTGTCATTCGAACGAGTTTGTCATCCGAACGAGAATGTCGTTCGAACGAGTTTACCAATAACTTTTGCCCATTGTCCTCTGGAACTTCGTTAGATGGGTCGTTCGAACAAGACTTCGTTCGAACGAGATTTTCGGTGAGAAATTTTTTTGGTAGTTTTCTCCACTATCTCACTCTTTTGTTCCCACTAATTTTTCCAGAATTATTAAGGTCGGGAACCAACTTTTTCATATTCTACAATCTCCAAGAGAGTTTTGAGAGCTTAATTCCAAAAAGAAAAAGTTCATGTTTTGAGTGTGTTTTTTCAAGAAAATCTTTCGTAAACACTCTTGTTTACACCCATAGTTTGTTTATTCCAAGTTTGTTCATATATATCAGTGTTTGGCACCTAATTTTTCTCTACACCTCAAAGAAGAGAAGTTTGGGTTTACCTCTACATCCCTAAAAGAAGAAGACTTATTTTTGTTGCGGCATTCTCATACAGTGAAAGGCACCTGTGATAACCCGCTCTCCGAAATAAGGGGTGGCCAGCCCGATACCTCGACATAACGGAATCATGGATGGATATCATCCTCAGCATCATAAAAATAAGTAGGTACATAGGCAAGCCACTCCATAAATCAGAAAGCAGGTTGTCAAAATTTTGATTTAAAAGAAAGATTTAAGAAATAAATTAAACACCCAAATCTGACAAAAGTGGAATTTCCATAGAACACCTAAATAGTTAACCAAAACAATATACAGTAAAAGAACCGAATAATCTGTCGGTCCACAGTTACATCACAATGTTATATATGATACATACTACATCCATTAACAATTACAATTTATGGGCCACTAGCCCGAATGTAAGACCCGATCATAACTAGATTCCAAAAAATGAGGGCGTCTAACAACATCCTGTAATCGTCCGCAAGGTCATACAGTTCATCAAAATCATAAGAATGGAAATTCATAACGGGCGCCCTTGCGGAGGAGCACCTGAGCGGATACCACAATATGCACAACATAGAAAGATGAACGGGTCAGGGCCCGATTTATATTTGATTCCCAGAAAAGTAAGAAACATGATAGATATGGACAATGAATCAATAATAATGTGAATGAAAATCTAACAACCTAACCATAAAATGTGTTAATGCAATTATATATGTTTCTAACAATTATAAAATTTGGCAAAAGAAGTTAAATTAATTCTCATTTCTTCCCATACCTTATCATTTTCCATTCCTTAGCAGGAATATAATTACCATCACATATCTTATGGCAATTTACATACCTCAAGTCCCACTTGAGTTAGAAAGGTTATATTCATATACATATAACGTTTCTAAGACCGCCCCTCTGAGTTTCCCCACTGGGCGCTCCCCTAAATGACTATCATCTTCCAGGGCCTATCTATACAAGACATCCTGGGCACCTAACGCACGTCGGGAAGTGGCCATATGCCTGCGAGTGAGTCATAACCACACCCGAAATTACCTCACTAGCGCAGAAAAACATACACAAAACCCGCATATGGCCGAGGACTATAGTCAGCCTGCATTCAATAGCCAGGGGACATCACCTCATGCGCGAGCTTCCCTTATGATAGCATTTAGAGAGGTGTGTTTAAGTAATTTAACAATTTCCAATTTATCCCATTTTCATTATCATGAATCTCATGTATTTCATTTACTTGAAACATTTATCTTTGAATATTTCTTATTCAATTTCATCATATATTTAAGTCCCGAAGTATTATCCAAACAGTCCCCCAAAGTCTAACAAATCCCGAGGTTTCATACACCTCAAAAAGGGTTTCTAACATCTCCACATATGGGCTTAGAACTCTAACTTTAACTAATTTCCTAAAAGTAAAGTGATACTTAAGCATCACTTTAAATACCCCTGAATTAACCCCATGTGTTCCCATTCAACCATAGGGTAACGACCAAACTCAACTAGAACTCTAAAATCCTAGTTTTACTTCTTACAAGAAGAATCCTAGGTCATAATCCTAAAGAAAAAGGGGTAAAATTTAAAAAGAAAAAAATAAAGGAAAATAGGCTTTCCGAATCGATTCGAACTAGCCGAATCGATTTGGGTTCTTAAAGGCGAATCGATTCGGAATAGCCGAATCGATTCGGCCAAGAAAAGTGGGTTTCTTCATAATTACCGAATCGATTCGGACGAGCCAAACCGATTCGGACTACCCAGGCTTGAAAACTGTCTCTCAGCGAATCGATTTGGCCAGGCCGAATCGATTCGGTTCTGCAGAATTTCCAAGTTTTGTTTATGGAGTCTTTGACTCCAAACTCTACCCAACTTCAACCAACTCAAATCCCTATCCTTTAATGCTACCAACTGATCATAAATACATCATCCAACCATAATTTACCTCCAAATCATATCAATATAACTTCCAAAGATCTAAAGCCCATAAATCAAACCAAAAACCCTAACTTCCATAAACCATACATAACCATGACTATCAATGTAAATTACTCTACTTAAATCATAAAATAGCAAGTAGAAAACTTGCCTCAAGTTTGCAAGTTCAGATTTTGAAGAAGTTGAATGCAAGAACAATCACCCAGGCTTCAATCTCTCACTTTCTCCCAAGATTTCTTCTTCTCTTTCTTTTTCTAGGTTTACTAATGTAATCAGGGGAATAGTAGCTTAGTTGAAGACATAAATCGTGGCTTATGCTTAAAATTCCAACTTAAGTGATTAATGTGCGGTAAAATAATACGCATCTACTCATGTAAACTACAACTAGTCAAAAGTGCCCGAAAACTAGAAATACAATATGGCACACAATTTGACTATCTCAAACCTCCCGGAACTAATGGCACCCTCCAAATTATCATTTGGAGATTTATAATTCAGTTTAGGTTCCGGTTCCATTTTAAGCCCAACGTTGTTTTAAATTCTTAGGACATAATAAAACATAACATAGCAAAATTTACCTCTACATACGGTAAATATGCAACATCATAGTAGATATTAACTTATCTTTCTTAAATAAATACCTACTCCACAAATCAACATCTTTAATTAATCACTATAATTAGCAGATTAAATATAAAATAGAATCTTAAAAGCGAGGGTTGTTACAGCACCGTGTGTGGTTGATGGGTTCCTAAAGCTTCATTGGTGGATTCCAAGGTTCCGGTGGACTCCGAGATTGTCGGCTAAGTAGAGGTAGTTGCAAGAAGACGTGTCGGGTCTTGAAGGGAGTCAAGTCGAGTGTAGTAGGTCATCTGTATTATAATTTTAATTTCATACTTAGTGGACTTAAGGCTAGGGTCGTCCGAGGTTTTGTCCCGTTGTGGGTTTTCCCTCGTACATCGCGGCGTAGTGGTTGTTTACTTATTTTATCTTTTGCAATATCACATTAGATGCATGCTTTGGTAAAAAGATAAAATTGGTATATTTAATTTAGTGCTAATTTAATTTGGGTAAATATTAATTTAATTCAAGTCATTAATTCGATTGGATAAAATTAGGTCGGGCCTAAATTTTCAAAATGAATATTTATTGTTAGGCAAATTTCTAGGACTTGGGATTAAATTGATTTTGGGGCTTAAAGTAAAAATTCACAAATTTGATTTTTAGTAAAATTTTAATTTTGAGAAAATTAATTTTGGTTTACTTTAGTTTTAATTTGTGAAGAAATTTATTCTTGTTTATGTTATTGTTTAGTTGAACCATCTCTATTCCGCATCTTAAAATGAAATTATATTTTTAAAGTGATAGATTTAAAAATTGGGGGTCCTATCATTTTCAAATTGGTATGAGAGCATTAATTTAGAAAAACTCGCGTTTTCAAATTGGTATCAGAGCGGGAGAGCTAATTTATTGCGTTAAGGTCCTTTTAAATAGTTTTGGTTAAAGATGGAATTTTCTCCATTTTTAAAATTTCCTATTTTCGATGGTTCTAATTACGCATATTGGAAAACACGTATGCGTTCGGGACTTAGGTCTCTAGATGAGAGGGTTTCATTGTCAGTCGTAAACGGGTGGTCCCCACCTACATATTTAGTTGAAAATGAACGTATTCCCAAACCCACTGATAGATGGAGTGAGAATGAATTTAAACTTGCTAATTTTAATTCCTAAGGTTTAAATGCCTTGTTTAGCACGATCACACCGGATGAATTCTGACGCAATATGACGTGTGAAAGCGCTAAAGAAGCTTGGGATATTTTACAACTCACTCATGAAGGAACTAGTGTCGTAAAAGCTTCTAAACTCCAAAACCTCATTACTCAATTTGAAACCCTCAAAATGAATGAAAAAGAAACATTTGATGAATTTTATGCTTGACTTTCCTATATAGTTAATTCATCTTTTAATTTGGGAGAGAAAATACCCGACAACCGAGTTGTAAAGAAAATTTCAAGGTCCCTACCCGATAGATTTATTCCTAAGGTGACCGTGTTAAATTCTTTACCCACTTTAGCCTCTGCGAAATTTGAAGAGCTCGTAGGTGATTTATAAACCTATGAACTAGACATGTTTCCCTCTAAAACTGAAAAGAAAATAGATAAGGGCGTTGCTTTAAAAGCCCGAATGGAGGAAAACCAAGTAGTAGAGAGTGAAAGTGAGAGTGACTCGGAAGATATGGCTATGTTTGCTAGGAAGTTTCATAAATTTCTTAAATTTAACAAAGATAAATTTAAAAATGATTTTAAGAAATATGAAAATTCTAAGCATGACAAAGCTGAAAAGATACCTAAAACTTTTAATGAAAATTTAAATAGGGACGAGTCAAATAGGTGTTATGGTTGTGAAGGGTATGGCCATAGGGATTTTGAGTGCCCCACTAAACTAAGGAGAGAGGGTAAGCAACCAATTTCCTACAATGCAACCCTTAGTGATAGTGATAAGGAAGAGGGACCCGATTCCCCAACTAAGCCCAACTTTGTGGCTTTTATGGCAAGTCATGTGAGTGAAAGTGAGCACTCCTTTATTAATGAAATTTTAACACATGACACTTCCAAGGTCATAATTTGTGAATCCCAAAGAAATGATGGTAGTGAGAGTGGAGGAGAAAGAGAGAGCGAAAGTGAAAATGAGGTTGATGTGAGTGAATTTCAAATTTCATTTCAAGAATTATATGAAGAATCTATTAAATTAAAACGAACAAATTTGAAGTTGAAAGCTAGTTTAAGAGAGCGTGTCAAGGTCATTGATGAGAGTGAGATAGTGGAAAACCTTAGGACAAGTGAGAAAGATCTTCGTGAGAAGCTTGAATATGTAGAAGGAGAGATAGATAGCCTTAAAGGTTTAATGGAATCCTTGAAAAATGAGCTTCTTTCATTTGAAGAGCGGAATGTTTTATTAGAGCCTAACATTTTAGAATTAGAAAATAAATTAAAAGACTCTAGTAAAATCAAATTTGATTTGGAGTGTCGTTCGGAGAAATTAGATAAAATATTAGGAATGGTCCAAATTAAAAATGATACTTGTGGTTTAGGCTTCGATACTTGTAATGAGTCAACTCTTAAAGCCAAAACTAATATTTTAGGAAAATCCTCTAGGAACAATGTTATAGATCATTCCTTAGGTAAGTCTTTTATCCGTGTCTTTAGGTGCTCTCATTGTGGTCGAAAATGTCATTTAGGAAGTTTTGCTTTGATCTTAAAGAAGGTCCTAGAAAATCCCAACGTAAGGCAACTGAGGTAGCCAAGATTCCTACACCCCGTGATCATCATTCTTCATTAGTTTGGGTTAGGAGATCCGACTTGGTAGATTTACAAAATAGGATTTGTTATTCTCATTTACTTTAATATGCTTCCTCCCTTGCAAAATCTAAAGGTTGAATGTGTTAGTTGTTTACATTGTCTACCTTTTTGTGTTTCATCTTATATATCATTGCTAAGCGTATGCGTGTTTAATCATTGTTCTAGTCTATTCTTCATGCTTTATCACATGTTAGAATTATGATTGTTATTTATCTTTTGTATTATAGTTCTTTCATTTTAGTTTGCATTAAATGAAAAATACAAAAAGATTTTGTTTATCATTTGTGGTTTTATTTTAAGAGTAATTTAGACTTAATGAAAATTACAAATGATTTCTGTGTGTCTTTTGAGTAAATATTTTGTTTGTTTGGTTTAAAAATTCCAAAAACTAAAAAAAAAAATTGTGTGTATTTTAGTTTGACACACTCTATGTGGAATGTACTTGTGTTTGAATCCCTTAGTTTTCACTTCCATGTGGCTAGAACTTTTGGTTTAGATTGTCAATTCTTAAAATGTTCTCTACCATGCTTACATGGAGTAGTTGGATTTTGTGTTGCTTTAATGGATTCTATTTATATATGCCTCAAATCACACATGCACACTCTCTCTTGAAATTATAACTTCATATGTATATTTGAGCTTTGTGAGTTGTTCTCCTACCAATCTTGTCATCTACATGTTATGTAACTTAGGAGGACTACTGCATGTTAAAATTCGTTGCACGCGAGAATTAAGCGATAAAATATTATATATATATATATATATATATATATACACGGGGAAGGGCTCCGAAAGGAAATATCATCCTTTGCGAGTAAGCCACTGTTTGCTTGGACCTAAAAGAAATACGTGGTCCAAAGGCATAAAAGAATAATGGCATTTAAAGAAAATATTTGTCAAGGCCAATTTTGTTTAGTTGATTTATTCATTCAAAAGATTAAACTCTATATGCATATTTTGAGGGAATTTTGATGGCAACGGTTTGCACAATGTCCATCTATCCTAGTTGTACTTTTAGTGTCATGAAGCTATTGGTTTGTAGAATCATCAAAATCTAGGCTTGTATGCATTGTGTATGTTTGTTCATTGAGTTCAATCTATATCGTCACATGAGGTTATATTCAAATGTGATAAAGTTTGCAATCAAATGAGAACTCCGTGAACATGTTTTAAGTGATTGGGTCTAAATTTAATTGTTACTAGTTCACACCCTTACACTTCCGTTTCCATATGACACATTTTTTCCATTCGAGTGTGAAAAGATTATTGTATTTTTTGTCATGTGTGGTGTTTATACCTATATGTAAGTGAGTGTGCATTAGTGATATTCATTATGTCAACATATATATGGTATTTTTTCTTTTTGCCTCGCTTTCTAGTCCATCTATGCTTCAAATTCATAATTGGTATCTATCTTGTTGCATATTGTTGTTGATATCACATGCTTAGTATCTTATGTATCACATTGGTATCATTTTTTTGCATCTTCAATGGTATCCGTTATTATTTGTATGGATTAGTTTTGATTTTGTTGCCCATATGCTTTCATGTTCTTATCACTCTAAGCTTCATCGTGTTTAAATTAGTTTTATCCTTTGTCTATTCGTGAACAAAAAGGGGGAGAATGATAGGGGGAGAAATGCTATATAATCCTATTGTTATCTTAACTAAGTCTAAGAGATTTAACTTAGGGGGAGAGCGCTATCTTCTTAGGTTGATCATAGTTGATAAAGGGAGAATTAATTTAGGGGGAGTACTTATTTTAATTGCATTTAATATGTTGATATTACCTATGCGTTTGACAGTTTGCTTAAGTGTGCAGGAATCCTTCTAAGTGGAAATTTTCATTGGCAAAGATATTGATCCTTGGGTCTTGAGTCAAGTTTGGGTGGGATGTTTGAGTCTAGTAGAGCTTGACGGCCCTTTAGGATTTTGTTTTGGTTTTTGTCCTGGAATATCCAAAGGGGGAGATTTGTAAGGACACAAGTCTCTGATTGAGTCGTAATATAGTGTTGGATCAATTCCGGACAAAAACGTTTGAGTCATAGGATAGTGTTCTTGTGTATCCTTCAAGCCTGTGACATGTTAAAGTTGAAGACGTTGCGGCCTACTTATCAAGACATCATCATTGGCGGTTTACATGTGCCACATTTCACGTCATCAACATCATATTCCATAGTCTCCAAAGGTATGAATGATTTTATATATTTGTAGGAGACTTGGAATAATATTTTTAGTGGGTGTAATGTTTATTTAAAGTTTCTGGGATTAAAATCAAAATATAAAGAATCTGTCACTTCGTTCGATATTTTCGTTCGAACGAGTTTGTCATTCGAACGAGAATGTCGTTCGAACGAGTTAGCCAACGAATTTTTCCCATTGGTCGCTGGAACTTCGTTAGACATGTCGTTCAAACGAAAATCTCATTCGAACGAGATTTTCGACGGGAAATTTTTTTGGCAGTTTTCTCCACTATCTCACTATTTTGTTCCCACTAATTTTTCCAGAATTATTAAGGTCAGGAACCAACTCTTTCAAACCAACCTTTTCTTATTCTACAATCTCCAAGATAGAGTTTTGAGAGCTTAATTCCAAAAAGAAAAATTTAATGTTTTGAGTATGTTTTTTGAAGAAAATCTTTCCTAAACACTTTTGTTTACACCCATAGTTTGTTTATTCCAAGTTTCTTCGTATATATCTTTGCTTGGAGTGTTTGGCCCCGAGTTTTTCTCTACACCTCAAAGAAGAGAAGTTTGGGTTTACCTCTACATCCCTAAAAGAATAAGACTTGTTTTTGCTGCGGAATTCTCATATGGTGAAAGGCACCGTGTGTGGTTGATGGGTTCCTAAAGCTTCATTGGTGGATTCTAAGGTTCCGATGGACTCCAGGATTATCGTCTAAGCAGAGGTAGTTGCAAGAAGACGCGTCGAGGCTTGAAGGGAGTCGAGTCGAGTGTAGTAGGTCATCTGTCTTATAATTGTAATTTCGTACTTAGTGGACTTAAGGCTAGGACCGTCCGAGGTTTTTTGCCGTTGTGGATTTTTCCTCGTAGATCGCGGCATAGTGGTTGTTTACTTATTTTATCTTCTGCAACATCACATTAGATGCATGCTTAGGTAAAAATATAAAACTGGTATATTTAATTTGGTGCTAATTTAATTTGGGTAAATATTAATTTAATTCAAGTCATTAATTCTATTGGATAAAATTTGGTTTGGCCTAAATTTGCAAAATGAATATTTATTATTAGGCAAATTTATAGGACTTGGGATTAAATTGATTTTGGGGCTTAAAGTAAAAATTCACAAATTTGATTTTTAGTATAATTTTAATTTTGAGAAAATTAAAATTTGGTTTACTTTAGTTTTAATTTGTGAAGAAATTTATTCTTATTTATGTTGTTGTTTAGTTGAACCATCTCTATTCCGCGTCTTAAAAGGAAATTATATTTTAAAGTGATAGATTTAAAAATTGGGAGCCCTATCGTTTTCAAATTGGTATGAGAGCATTGATTTAGAAAAACTCACGTTTTCAATATTTATCCCTGATTAATTAATTAGATCCAATCTAGTTTTGTACATCAACAGGTGAGATCCTCCCCCGATTTTTATATAAAAAGTTTTAATTTCTAAATTTCAATCCAGATCTAAATTCCACTTAAAACCTTATATTTATATATATATAAACAAACATTTTTACATACTAAAATTAAATATATTCCAAAAATTAATTTTTCAAAATTTTAATTTAATAAAGATTTTTACGGCTCAAAAATCATGAGGTATTACATACTCCCCCATTAATACAGGAATTTCATCCTCGAAATCCGACGAAGCGTAAACGTCAAATGTAAAGTCGCGCAAATAAAATAAGGCTTATATATGCCTACTCGTTGAATGCTACGATTGGGCGCCTATACACCCAATCCTATACGCACCTATCCCACGAAAAACGGATACAATATATATCATAACTATATATATATATATATATGCATAACTATAAAAATAACGGTGTACCACGCTCTCCCACGAATCACCACTCGGAACTATCTCCAATAGTCATCGTAACACTTAAGTCCTCAAATCAATTCACTTCACCAAATTGATACTTACGATACCTAACATCTGTACTAATGATCTCCAAAATAAATCTTGTCTCCCAAAATCAGTTCTAAGTATCCTCACATCAAGATTACTAATTCTAACCTCAATGACTACAACGTTCTTCATATAAAACTCCATATCTCAAAGACACACAACTAACACGCAGGCTAGACCCAATACCTTAAGGAGTACGAATCAACAAAGAGGATCAAAGATCGATAACGCGGAAGCTAAACGGACTCACAACCTATGAGGCCCAAGACCATGCTTTGATACCATATGTAACACCCCATACATTCTGAAAAATGAGGTGGCCAGCCGCCAGTCATAGCCGCCAAACTATGTCAGACGTTACTAAATAAATTATCATTCTAAGCACGTGGCAAATATATGAGACATTAAAAAAATTTCACAAGATATAATCAAATTTATCCAATAATTATAACCATCCATGAAATATTAAAAATCCATAACCATGCTATCTCCAAATTAAGTCCAACTCCAAATAATTATAAAACTCAAATGAAATAATCCAACCATAAAAATCTGATGGAAACCATAAACAACTGTGGAACCGAATTCACCCACCAAATTCATAAATAAAAGTTCCACAATAAAAGCGACGGAATGGATGGTAAATCTAAACTACTAAAGTAAGTAAAATAAATCTTCAACTGCACTCCAAAAAAATATATTCAATCAATACTATGCAGCTAATCCAGCACTATACCTAATATGTTAGTCAATGCAATGGGTCAGAACCTACCGCATGAATACTAGATACTCCTCACAATAAGGGTCCATAAATCCATATAATAACATTATACATGAAATACATCATAATAGAGTATTTCAAATTAAACGTTATATATATATATATATATATATATATATATATATATATATATATATATATAGAGAGAGAGAGAGAGAGAGAGAGAGAGAGAGAGAGAGAGGAAGACTCACCTACATCATGCACTATACATCACACCTAATCTAGGCCCTAGAAAACTTTTTTTTCAAATTTTATATTTTCCTTGAAATTAGCCTTCCAATCAACCCATATGCAAAAAATTAGGTCAAAATACATTTTGTAGCTATTTTTAAAAAATTCACAAAAAACTGCTGGCGCAGACCCTTATAAATAAGGTATTTTTAGCAGTTTTTTGTGGATTTTTTAAAAATAGTTACAAAATGTATTTTGACCTAATTTTTTTCATATGAGTTGATTAGAAGGTTAATTTTAAGGAAAAATTATAAATTTTGAAAAAAAAATTAGGGCCTATAATTAAGCATGATGCATAGATGATGTATAGAGCATGATGTATGTGAGTCTTCTCCTATATATATAACATGCGAGTAAAGATAAATTACCACTATCTATCCACATAACTGAGGTACCCCAATATTCAAGTCCAATTATGAAATTTTGATCATTTAATTATACTAAAGCTATCAATTTACATAAATTTGTTATACCAAATTTTATCATAGCGGTGCCGTCATATCTAGCTGAGAAAAAAAATAAAGACGCGTTCTTGGATGATCTTGAGAAAACTTGATTTAGATCTTCGAAACTTGGGTTGAAAGTTGTGTTCAATGGGATTTAGGTTTAGTAAATGATAGAAAATAATAATTTGGGAGGATACTGCTTTATAAGAAGCATTAAAAGTGTTTTGAAAAGTCCAAACACGTCCATTATATAAAGGATTTAAAGAAAGAGTCCTAATCAAATACAAATACTAAAAAATACATTACGAACGATCGTACCATCGGAATTGGCTAAAATTTTAATATGTTGTAGCCAAGATTTTGACGGCCCAAAAATTACAGGGGGTTACATACTCCCCCACTAATACAGGAATTTCATTCTCGAAATTCGACGAAGCGTAAACGTTAAATGTAAAGTCGCACAAATAAAATAAGGCTTATATATGCCTACCCGTATAATGCTATAATTGGGCGCCCATACACCCAATCCTACACGCACCTACCCCATGAACAAGGATACAATATATGTCCTAACTATATATATACACATAACTATGAAAATAACGACGTACTACGCTCTCCCATGAATCACCACTCGATTCTATCTCTAAAAGTCATCGCAATATTTAAGTCCTCAAATCAATTCACAACACCAAATTGATACTTACGATACCTAACATCTTCACTAAGATCTCCAAAATAAATATCGTCTCTCAAAATTACTTCTAAGTGTCCTCACATCAAGATTACTAGTTTTAACCTCAATGCCTCCATCGTCCTTAACACAAAACCCCTTATCTCCAAGAAACACAGCTAACACGTATGTTGCACCTAATACTTTAAGGAGTATGAATCAACAAAGAGGATCAATGATCAATAACACGAAAGCCAAACGGACTCACAACCTACGAGGCCCAAGACCATGCTCTGATACCATCTGTAACACCCCACTCATTCTGGCAAACGAAGTGGCCAGCCACCGCCACCAAACTATGCCAGGCGTTACTAAATAAATTATCATTCTCAGTATTTGACAGATATATGAGACATTGAAAAAATTTCACAAGATTGTGACAACCCGCCTAATTAAATACCGGGTGATCAGGCCTTTATTAAATAAAAACAGGATTTACAAAATGATTCATTTTTAGCATCACTGTCGAAAGTCAAATTAATTACTAATCATCTATTAGTTAATTAAGCCGATGCCAAATTTTATCTTGCATTAAACAAATATGTAATAATAATAATAATAATAATAATAATAATAATAATAATAATAATAATAATAATAATAATAATAATAATAATAATAATAATAATAATAATAATAATAATAATAATAATAATAATAATAATAATATGCGAAAAACTAAATTACAACATTCAGATAATACTAGATTCCAAATCATCCTAAGTAAATAAATTCTTGGCTAATAGACCATCGGCTCAAATCCCAAACCAAATAATAAATCCAATTGGTAAGAAAATCGTACAAGTCTGAAACTGAAATACTAAATGAATAAAGTCTCAAATGGGGCCAACATGCCCAAACTGAAATACTGAAATAAACTCCTATGCTAGAAATGAAATGATAGATGCGCCTAATCAAAACTCTGCAAGCCTCCACAGCGCTGCAGCTATACGTCCCTGTAAGGAATCATCAAGTCGAGCGTCCATGTGGTTGGACACCTAAAAGATTTTATAGCAAGGGTTAGAACCCAAAATATTTTGAAAATATTATGAAGTATTTATCACAATTTAAAATCAGTTATTGATTACACATGTTAGGTTCATGTACACTCACTTGAGTTTCCTTACCTCTCAACTATTGTGCACGCCTAATGTTTCTACTTAGCCCACCTAGCTATTCTACCCAAGCTAACTAGACTTAAGTATTTCTGAATACGAACACATCTTTGTTCCCGCATTGCCTATACAGTACTTCACCCGTTAGTTAACATTTCTCATACGTTATAATAGTTGAAATTGCAATTTCACTTATATTCTCATTTTTCAATTAATTAAGTTTCACTACTTAATTTAATCTTTAGATATCCACGATCTAACTGTCTACTGTCACACATAAGTAGAATATTCACATCAGTGTATATATATATATATCATTACGGTGTCTCTCAGAAGGACCACCGTGAAACAGGGGCATATATATAAGTTCTATGTTCTGGTGCACAAATCCAGACCTCCCTGTAATCGACAAGGTGGGATCACCCACTGCGCTGGAACCTCCGTGATAGCAGGCAGCGTAGTTGTTAACATATATTATCAATCATATAATAGGTACACACAAAATCTATATATATTCAGTATGTATTCACACAACCTAATTATCATTAGTTGTACATTGTATATATCACTCAACTACTCACCGTACATTCAACTTACGATTATTCTCACTATCGTATTTAATGGAGTATTATTCTCTACTCTAAGGGCCCTAGTTACCTTTTGTTCTATTTCAGTAGTTAAGTCTTCCTTACCCTACTGGTTCATGTCATAAGCTCACTCATGCTTTCCCGTAATTACATTCTCATTCTCGCGAATTAATTACAATTTCAGCCTGAATCATTCTAGTCTTAACTCTCTCCCTAAGACTACCACATGCCCTTATCAAGGTCCTACTATTATCCCAAAATTATCTCATAATGATTTAAAAAGTCCCCAACGGTCACCCAAACATTTACACGAAGTTTCGAGGCATAAATTAGCAAAATAGTCAAATCTGACAGGGCTGAATCGATTCACCCAAATATCGAATCGATTCGGTCTTGGGCCGAATCAATTCGCGTTGTACCAGGTTGTCTTCTTCCCCTACGCAGGTGCGTTTTTCACCATTAACACCCATATAACTTACATGTTTCTCTACCAAACTTAAAACCAATTCTTCCAAACCTTTCCTACATGTATTAGGACAATTTTTAATGTAATTTTTACATCAAAACATTACGAATATAATTCAATAATGGATTTAATCATCTAATCCTCAAAAACCCTAGGTTTTCATATTCTCCATTAATCTTCAACATAAACCTAGATTTAATTCATAGATAACAACTCAAAATCTCTAATTTAAAAATCCTCTACTGATATCAAATCATTCTACATGCAATTCCTATCCAAACATACGTTTAAATCATTCTTTTCTTCCAAGAATTATCACTTCAATCAAAAGATTATGAAACCCTAGTCACGTGGGTATTATAACTTCAAATAACTTGTATATAAACACTTGCCCTTCATCAATAGGGTCTAATTTAGTGGTTGGGATTATAGATGATGGTCTTCTCTTCCAATCATCACTCAAAGCTTGATTGTGGTGTAATAACTCTTCAAAACCTCCAAGAATTCTCTCATTTTGCTCTCCAATGGACTCCCGTTGTATTTTGAGTTTCTAACCCTAACCCCTCTTATCTAACATCTGATAAATGAGTTGAAAATTCTTTGGTCTCCTAACCCTCATTTTTCAAATGACTAAAATGCCCCTATGATGTGTCGGTTTAGCCTAAAAATGCCCCAGGACCCAATCAACATCCCCGGGTATACTATTTTGACTATTTTGACCCTTCCGGAGTCATCCGTGACCTAAAAATCATCATCCGAGTCACTCTACATAATTATTTTATCTCGACCCCAAATTAGTCTACGCGCGACTCCCGATTGAGATAATTCCAAATACGCCAATATCACTCGCTATTACACGTAATAATTTCCATACGTTATTTACTATTTTCACTTAGTAAATTAAATTCATAATATTAATAATTATCTCACTTTCGATTAATAATTAATAAATACCTTATCTCTCAATTCAATAAAATTACTTCTCTCGCATAATTTAAAATAAAACTAATTAATTACCGAATTAATTAAATTCAAATACTCTGAAATACGGGGTGTTACAAAGATATAATCAAATTTATCCAACAATTATAACCATTCATACAATATTAAAAATCCATCACTATTCTATCTCCAAATTAAGCCCAACTCCAAATAATAATAAAACCCAACTGAAATAATCAAACCGTAAAAATATGGCGGAAACCATAAACAAATGTGGAACTGATTGGGCCACCAAATTCATAAATAAAAGTCTCACATTAAAAGAGACGGAATGGATAGTAAATCTAAACTACTAAAAGAAGTAAAATAAATCTCCAGTTGCACTCCCTAATAGATCTTCAATCAATCATGTGCAGCTAGTCCATCACTATACCTGAAATGTTAGTCAACGCAATGGATCAGAGCCTACCACATGAATACTAACTACTACTCCGAATTTGGGTCTGTAAACCCAGACAAAAGCATTATACATGATAAACATCGTAATAGAATATTATATATATATATATATATATAAACATGTGAGTAAAGATAAATTACCACTCTCTATCCACATAATCGAGGCACCCCAATATTCAAGTCCAATTATGAAATTTTGATCATTTAGTTATACTAAAGCTATCAATTTACTTAAATTCGTTTAACCAAATTTTATTATAGCGGTGCCGTTATATCCAGCCGAGAAAATAATTAGGACGCGTTCTTGGATGATCTTGAAAAAATCCGATTTAGATATTCAAAAGTTGGGTTGAAAGTTGTGTTCAATGGGATTTAGATTTTGTAGATGAGAGGAGATAATAATTTGGGAGGCTATTGCTTTTTGAAAAGGATTAAAAGTGTTTTCAAAAGTCTAAACCCGTCCATTATATAAAGGATTAATAGAAAGAGTCCTAATCAAATGCAAATACTAAAAAATAGATTACAGACAATTGGACTGTCGAAATTGACTAAAAGTTTGTTATGTTGTAGATGATGACGCGGGTCAATCGGACGGTTAAATTTTTTTCCTCCTTAGGTTAGATTCTCTCCCGATTTTTATATAAAAAGTTATCATTTCTAAATTTTAATCGCGATTTAAATTTTACTTAAAACCTTGTTTTTATATATAAAAACCAACATTTTTACATACCAAAATTAAATAGATTCCAAAAAATAATATTTTAAAAATTTTAATTTAACAAAGATTTTTAGGGCTAAAAAATCACGGGGTGTTACAAGTGACTTTGTTTCGAGAAAACTTATTACTGATAATGTTATTTCCTCCTTTGAATTAAACCATTCTCTACATAGAAAAAGGAAGGGGAGAAAAGGTGGGTTCAGTCTGAAGTTACGCATGAGCAAAGTCTATGATATGATGCATTGGGAATTTCTCGAAAAAATGATGGTAAAATTAGGTTTTTGCAATAAATGGATAGGGTTGATTATGAACTGTATATCCTTGGTATTTTTCTTGGTATTAATTAATGGGGTGCCTTAGGGTCATATCAATGCTCATCAAGGACTTAGACAAGGAAATCCGTTATCACCTTATTTGTTTCTTATGTGTGCGGAAGGACTCTCCTCCCTATTTGAGATAGCTAAACGGGATGGGAGAATAGAAGGTTGGGCAGCTAGTAAAAATGGCCCTAGAGTTTCCCACTTAATGTTTACAAATGATAGTATCATTTTTGGTGAGGCTATTAGGATTGAGATGATGGAGGTTAAAAATATTCTTAAAGCATGTGAGCAATTATCAGGGAAATAAATTAATGTGGAGAAATGTGGGGTGATTTTTAGTGATAATATTCCTGTTGAAAATAGAAGAATTCTTAGTGACTCTTTGGGGATTCGAGAGGTAGTTGGCCATGATAGATATTTAGGTTTGTCGTAGGTTGTTGGAAAGTAAAAAAAAAGTGTTTACGGTGTTGAGAGAAAAAGTATGGAAAAAGGTAAAAGGATGAAAAGAAGTTATTTTATCAAAAGCGGGTAAGGAAATTCGTATTAAAGTTGTGGACCAAGCGTACCCCACCTTTGCTATAAGTTGTTTTAAGATTCCAAATTATATGCCCGAGGATCTCAAATCTCTTATTAGAAATTTTTGGTGGGCACATCGAAAAAATAGTAAAGGGGTTAGTTAGTTAAGTTGGGAGAAGATGTGCAAGCCAAAGAACGAGGGTGGTTTGGGGTTTCATGATCTAAAAGCCTTTAATCTTACGCTACTTGCAAAACAGGATTGGAGAATCTTAACGAACCTAAATTCTTTGACTTATAGGATTTTAAAGAATACATATTTCCCGAAGAGTACTTTTTGGAAATCCAAGAGAGGTCAGAATACTTCATACACTTGGAGAAGTATTTGTGAGGCCAGAGATATTCTTGAGAAGGGGGTGAGATGGCGAGTTAGTAATGGGAAGAAGATTAAAATATGGGAGGATAAAGGGATACTTAAATATCGAATTTTAGACCTTTTTCGAAGCAAAATCAAACATGTCATATCTCTTATGTTGCTGATCTCATTGACCCTCTATCGGGTCAATGGGATGTACTACTTATGACTCAATTATTTTTCTCAGCAGGAAATTGAAGATATCATTTGCATTCCTTCGAATGGCCCTTTAGTGGAGGAAAAACAGATTTGGAATTGAAAAAAATAGAAAATACTTCACCAAAAGTGGGTACAGGATAACATGGGATAATGGCATTTTAAATGGGATAAAACGATTTACAAATCCTTCTTATTCTTATCCCCCTGACTGGAACATTATGTGGAGGGGGTTGGTGCCACATAAGGTGAAGCGTTTTATTTACCGACTTTGCGGGAGAATTTTCATAGGCAGAAAATGAAATCTCAAGATCAAATCTGTTGTGTTTGCAATAATGGGCCAAATTCGGCATTACATGTTATCAAGAAATGCCTCTTGGCAACTGATGTCCTTAAATTTCGTGGCTTAAATTATGAATCTTTGTGTACTTTTGATGATGATAGGGTAGATGGATTGCAAATTGTTCTTCTAACTTGGGTATAGGGGCGAAAGACTAATCGAACCGTCTAGTAGTTGGTTCCCTCTAAAGTTTCCCTCAGGATAGCTGGAGCCTGGGTGCGAGTTCAATCGGGTATTCTTTGGCTAACACATTAACAATATAATCATTTCAACTTTGTGTGTATCGCACTATGAGCTTTATGGTTAGACATAAATAAATTATTTTATGGTGATGATAGTGCCAAGGCCTATGATGTGATGGCCGAATTCATAAATTTGTTTATTGGTTTTAGGCTATGTGGGCTAATGATATTACTCACAAAAGTTTTAAGGATGATAGGTGGAAGTCTCCGGAGATGGGTGGTATAAAAATCTAACTTTGACGCCGCAACTTTCTCGATGACAAAGAGCACGGGCATCAGGGTCACAATTAGGGATGGAACGGGAAATCTTCTAGCAACTTTATCCCGTCGTGTATGGCAACCTCTCAAATCGAAACATGCGGAAGCGTTAGCAACTTGCATTGTTACAGATTTTTCTATTAGGTGTGACTTCCCCCATTTCATCCTCGAATGTGACTGTCAAACGGTGATTTTTAAGCTCCGAAATGAGGAAGAAGATTGGTCGGAGAGTGGTAATTATAGTGAAGCTATAAAAATGCATATTAAGTATTGACACATAATTGATTTCTCATTTGTAAATCAGCTCGGTAATCAACCAATCCACTTATTGGCTCAACATGCCAAGTATGTAGATGATTTTTGCGCATGGAAAGACCGATCATCTTTTTTGGAGGTTTCATTGCTTAATGATGTTGCTCCGGTTTGCTAGTTTTTGCAATGATATTGGTTACCCCCCCCCCCCCCCCCCCCCAAATAAAAAAGATGTCCTTTAAAAAAGAATTTTAAAAAATGTCTAAAAGTCAATGGGACTTAATTTTATGTGGACTATGTAAATAGAACCTATATATATAAAAATACCTTATATATATATAACATTCTTGACTTGAATTGGCCTAGTAAACAATGTTTAGAGATGTCCATTGAAACAACTAAAGTCAACAGTTATTAGAATAAGCGCACATAAATAAAATGGAACCCGGAGAGAAATTCAGCTTCAACAACCGTGCTGAAAATTCAACAGTTATTATAGTAGGTAGGAGTTTTGCTTGATATACTAATTAGCTTTTGGTTTAGAGAGATACTATCACCACACCCATATATGCTTCCCCTCGCACCTTTTTTATGGTTAAAGACACTAATACCCTCATAACCCTTTAAAACCCCTTTTTCCAAACCCCACTCATTTTTACGATGGTAAGAAAAGACCCATTTCATCTTTCTTCTTTCTTTTTCCCTTTTCATTTCCATATCATTCATGCTTTTTCCTATTGTCTCCAAAATCGTTTCAAATTGTTCTTACAAATGAAGAAATTTTTTATTGGGATACCCAACTTACTCCTGAAGATTTAAGTGAGTTGAATCATATTATCAATCTTACTAGCACAAACAATGTTGAAGAAATCAAGGAGCTATGCAAATCATCCAAAAGCTCCAACGATTTAGGTACTTTTGTTTAAATAAAATTTTCAATTGCATTTGAGTGTTTAATTTGCTTATGGAATAAGTAGGTATATTAACATTTTAGTATAAATATCATCACTTAGGTTTTGTAGATTTTTTTTAATCTTTTAGGTTTTTCTTAA
Source organism: Sambucus nigra (assembly GCA_949130495.1). NCBI lineage: Eukaryota > Viridiplantae > Streptophyta > Magnoliopsida > Dipsacales > Adoxaceae > Sambucus > Sambucus nigra. Next base: position 371,895,746 of record OX422208.1, on the reverse strand, counting down.
TTTGTTTATGGTAATGTTTTTTTGTATATTAGTTAGTTGTAATTTTTTTTGACAAAGTTAGTTGAATTCAATTTTTTTTTTATTTTGTAATTTTTTCTTATCAAAGTTAGTAGTAATTTTTTTAATCAAAGTTAGATATAGTTCTCATTTTGTTATTTCTAACAGGTGATAAATGTGAAATGTTGGATGAGAATGTTAAATGTGAAAGATTTTTTAAGTTGTTAGATTAGATATTTTTAAGTCGTGGGGAGCTTCTTAATAGTGTTCGTAATGAGGTGAAAATCGAAGGTTATGCTACAACGATTAAAAAATCAAAAAGAGATCGGTTTGTTGTTATTGGTTGTGATAGGGGTGGAAAGTATATCACTCGTGTGCCAATGGATCAACGGAAGAGGGCGACGTCATCGCGAGTTATAAATTGTCCTTTTGAGATTTGGGGAAGAAGGAAAAATGATGGAAATTGGAAGTTGGAGATAAATTGTCCATTGAAGTTGTTTTTCCAAGTGCTGGGCATCTTTTGTGCATATGGAATATTGAGAAAAATATTCTATCAAAATGTAAGGTGATATTTGACAAAGAAAAAGATTGGGAAGACTTTTTGTTGTGTTGGACCAATTTGATAGAATCTTCGAAAGAAACAATATTTAATGAAGCTTGGAATCTTCTTGAAGTTCAACATAAGGAGAAGGAGTGCATCCTCAATTACATAAGAAGTACTTGGCTTCCTTTTAAAGAGCGGTTTGTAAATGCATGGACCGAAAAATATATAAACTTTGGAAATCGGGTGACTTCACGGGTTGAAGGTTCACATTCGGCGATCAAGAAATATCTTCATGTTTCGACCGGTAATTTTCGTGAAGTAAAGGAAAAAATTTGTCTTGCTATAGTTAATCAATACAAGGAAATTAAAACAAAGCTTGCTAGTGAAAAAATCCGTGTTCCACAAAAATTTTGCCACCCCTTCTTTAAGGAGCTTCTTACTAATGTTTCCATGTTTGCACTTACAAAGCTTTTCGAGCAATATGAGTTATCAAGGTCCAATTCATTATTGGGTATATGCACGGGTATATTTGCAAAGACTATAAGTTTACCTTGTGCACACATGATGAGAAATATGAAAGAAGATGTGTTACAACTTGATGATATACATCCACAATGGAGAATTGATAAAAGATCATTTTCTAGTACCCAAAGTGACATGATTAGCGATGATGATCAAATTGAATGTCTTTTAAAGGATTTTAGTAGCAAGTACGAACAAATGCCCCTTAGTCAGAAGGAAGATAGTCGGAAAAAAAAATTCTCAACTTGTTGAATCGTCATTTACTTTAACAATTGAACCTACCATTCAACCTCACAAAGGTCGCCCATTGGGTTCGAAGAAAAGAAAGGTGATTAGCTCTACAACTCGTGATCCTTCCGCCTTTGAAATTATGGAAAAAAATTGAAAATGTAGTATTTGTCAAGGACTTGGACATAATAGCCGCACTTGTGCTAATAAGATTGGTAACACTAGCTTGAACGTTCTCGATGGAAGCATAATAGAAATGGTACATTTAAATACATGGTAAGTAAGTATCATGTTATATTTTTTTATTTAAAATTTTTAAATCTTTTTTGTTGATTACATTTATATTTTACTAACATTGTTGTAAATGAATAGAATTTAAACCTTTTTTTTTCGTTTGCAGATTTGAGTTTTGTGCATAATTTTGGATGTTGGTGATGTGCAAATTTGGATTTTGTGTAAAATTTTGGATGTTGGTGCAGATTTGGGATGTGCTGATTTGGGTTTTATGCAGACTTTTGGATGTTGGCGATGTGCAGATTTGAGTTTTTTGTCCAGCAAATTTTGGATGTTGGTGATTTACAGATTTGGGTTTTTAATCTTTTTATTTTGCTAATATTGTTGTATTATTTAGGTGCTCAAATTTGATTTTGGACTCTCATTTATAAGAGAGCTTTTGTTATGCTATTACAAGCAAGTGTGTTTTTTGATATGCTATTACATAATTCTGTTTTTGTTGTTTTGTTATGCTATGATATGGTGCTATTACAAGTTGGTGTAATGTTAAAAGAATTTTAAGAATAATATTAGCTTTAAATATGTAAAGGGTGTAGAGGAATCCAAATGGGTGTGAGGATAGTTGTAACCTTTGGTTTAAATCTTCTTCCTTCTATATATTAAAAGAAAGAAACGACATTAGAGTGGTGTTCATCATCATATCTCGAAGGGTCATAAATCAAATAAGACAACCAACAAACATCATCATAATCAAAGTTTAAAAAGTAGCTAAAGCATGAAGCAGGTTATGTTATATCCCGTGGACAATTAAATTCAAAAAATTTGGAGGCATTCTATTCCTCTAACCACTTTCCGACAACAATGATGATCTTAGTATGGGCAGCCAATAGACAACATAGAAGGATCCATTATCACGCTAGAATGGGTATGTCACACGCAAGCATAGTCAAAATTCTCCGAATTTTAATGATAGAATAAATTACAGTAAATCACCCTGAATTATAAATATTTTACAGACTACCCAAAATGTGAAAATAAGGTTGATAAAAACTGTTTTCGTGTATAAAAATATTAACATTTTGACATTTTGAATAATCTATAAAACATCAATAGTTCATGGGGGGTTATTGTAATTTTAAATAAATTACACAAACTGTAAAGCTATGTTTCGATGTCAAAAGATATAAAGAAAAAAGAAGAGTATAACCACCTCTTTAATTTGCAGCTGATTTTCCTTTGATTTAAAAAACTGACAGATAACCCCATTTAACCAAAATTCACTTAACTACAAAACGCCTAGGGTTGAGAGTTAGGAGAAATACTCCGCCTTAAAACTTTTATGCCTTATTCTTCGTAAAACTTTTAAGGCGCACTTTTTTCTAAAAATAACAATGTTTTAGTGAAACGATATCGCCTTTTAAAGAATTTTTTTACTAACCATACCATTATCTCTTCTAAAATAATCAAATAGTATTTTAATTTGTAAATATTTAAACATTTTTATGATAAATACAATTTTAATATTTTAATAACCTTGTTATGATTTAAAAATATTAAAATATATTAAAAACGCCTAAACGTTTTTTTACACCTAAAGTCAGCTTAGACTTCTAAGGGTTAAAGCTTGACCTCCACGTCTCGATCACGTCCCGCGTTTTTTAGAACCTTGCTTAATGGGATAGATAATAGATTCATTTTATTTTTAATTTTATGAAAACAAGATAGATTCAATTTTTCAATTTGCTTGGAGTCTGTTTGGTTGTCCCAAAAATTGTAAATTAACCCATTTAAAATAGACTCTTTCATAAAATTTAAATCCAATTTAAAATTAAACAATTTACGCAACCAAATGGATCCTTGGTGTTTTCTACATCTATTCCTCTATAGTTGGGGCCTTTTCAAAAGCAGTTCCTCATCACTTTGATCTTTGACAATTACAGGTTCCACAAGGTTATCCCACTTTGAATTATAGGTGAAGCGGACATTAGTCACATTTAAATTTATGTTGGAAAGCAATAGCTATGAAGAGAAAGAAGAAAAATGTGAGACAAGACCCTTCACTCCTCTTTAGTAATTTCACAACTTTACGGATCAGTAGCTGGTATACGAAGACAAAGAGGACTTGTCATGCATGAAACCCAATGTTTCTTTTAGCATGCAAACATTTACATCATCTGAAATATAATCTAAGAGGGAAAAAGAAGGATAAGAGCATTACAACTATATATTTCTGATTTACAGTGTGTTAGCTTTGGAATTGATTCGGTCACGATGAAAGTGCAAGCTCAGCCCATGCCAATGACGATGCCTTCAGCTCGGAAGATACAGAGGTGTCGATTTTGGCCTCCAACATGCTGCATAAATCTTGCATGGTTATCAGTTTGGTGGGACTTGGATTAATGCAAAGACTCACCACATCACAAATCACTTTGAGGTCATCATATCTGAAATGTTTTAAGTCGGGATCCACCACATACGACATTGCTTCTGGCAGTTCAAGATATTCCTTTGCCTGTGGCACATAGATAAATTTAAGAATGTTATTACTCTATACAGTTATCTATAGACTACAAATAAGGGAACACTTGAATCGCGTGGTAAGCCAATCAAAGAGAGATCGTTATCTATGTCTCGATTTCTAAAGAGTACGAGATATAGGAATATGAGAGGTGACAATAGAAGAAACTATTTATAGAAAATTAGAGATAGGTCACTTGTAGATATTTTGAATTGACCCAAGTTCACATAACTTTCACTACCCATAATGTCCCTACGTGAAATGAAACTCTTTTGAATGCGGTCTCTTAGTGAACAGAAGCTTTTGGCTGAGGTTTGATACTTTACTCAAAATCACAAAATAATCAAAAGATTTGGACCGCATCCTAATTAGTAAAAAAAAGGGCATTTTTCAAATTATTTCTTCAGGAGCTTAATTTTAAAAGACAAATTAAGGGGGTTAACGGGCAAATGGAAAAGACCAGAAGTCTCGAGTTCGAAATCCCCCAAAGGATACCAGATTTGAAGCAGGCGCATGTTAGGGTGGCTCAGGCACAACATTCCCCCTGTTTAGCTCGCATGGGAGAGTCCAAAGGGCTCGTTCGTGTGGAGGTTCAGGGTTATAAAAAAAGACAAATTTATAGTGGTTATATGAGGTTCAGATTAGATGAGATATGGGTGGTTGAGAGAAAAGTAGGGGTATTATGGGTAACTGGGTGTTTCATGTACATAAGAGGGGGGGGGGAAGGAAAAGAAAAAATACCTGTACTTGATCACAGTCTTATTAAGTGAGAATTTAATTGATTTATTCATGTTAATTGCTAAAGCAGCAAAGTTTGCTCTAGGTGTATGTAGGGGGTACCATAAATTCTTACCCAATCTACCAAGCATCCTTTTTCCTTGCAGTATGGAGGCCTACCGCTGATTATCTCCAGTAGAAGAACACCGAATGCATAAATATTACCCTGAATATTCAAATCCCGTCCCGCTAACGAATTTGGAAGGACGCAAATAGCACCTTCTTGGCTGATATCCCCAGAGTTCTTTTCTGATCTCGAAAGAATTGTCTTCCAACTTTCAAAATCAACTAGCTGCAGCAAAAGGTAAGAATAAGGGATAATTCAAAGCTAGTCCCATTTATTGGGTCAAAGATGCGCCAAATCCCATTGATTTTTTTTAATGCACGAAGTCCTTTTCATTATAGACAAATATATTTAGACAAATATATCCTCACATGCAGGGGCGAAGGCACTTGAGAGAGGGGGGGCAAGTGCCCCACCCCATATGGGGAGAAAATCTACAACTAAGCTCATTTTTTTATTTATTTCTTAAGGTGCCCCATCTTTATAAGCCAAAACTTATCTCCACTTATTTATGACCCCTTTATAAATTGTTTCTTCCATTAAATTGACTTAGGGTTAGGGTTTCACCAACTGGAATTATATTTATCTTATAATATAAAATGCCCTACATTTTTTTTCTGTTTTTCTAATATAAATTGTTTTTTTCTATTTTTTTGCTAATATATAAGATTTGTTATACTAATTTTTTTTTATATAAATTGTTTAGTGTCTCTCTATTAATATTTTTTTTCTATTGATTGGAGTCTCTTGATAAATATTTCTCCAAAAAAGTCCGTGTGGAAGTTTCTCCAATCGATAATGTCACACTGATTCCAACCAAAGTTGTCTCAGAGGTATATTTCTATGGTTTGGTCTGTTTTATTTTATTAAAATTAATGTGTGAATATTTATCCTTTTAGCCACGAAGTATAAATGTGTGAGAGTAATCCTCGAATTTTTTTTTTCGGGGGCCACCGCCCCCGAACCCCCGTACTTTTCCCTGGTGCCCCACCCCGTGAAAACTCCTGCCTCCGCCACTGCTCACATGTACCCATTTTAAACCCACTTATTCTCTCTAAAAATAAATACATAATCTCACCCTCTCTCTCTCTAACAGCCCCACCCCACCGGAGACTCACCGAAAACAGTCCACCGGAAAATCTCGCTGAGGCTGCCGAAATTCTCGCCGGAGTGTTTTTCTCTCTCTTCATCTATTTCTTTATTTTTTTTATTCGCGCCAGCGGCACCATCACCCGAGCTAGAGAAGAAGAGTTTTCGCCGGAAAAAATGGAGGTTTTTACATCTGTTTCGATTTTTTCTTCAAAAAATATCAAATATGGGTGTTGTTTGATAGATCTCGACGAGTAGATTCCAAATATATAAATTTTATGAATTTTGGATTTGTAGATTTGAAGTTGCACTTTTAAAGATTTGTTTTTTCTTTTTTTAAAACGACGTTAAAAGCTGTAAAGACTTGTGAGGGTGATTTTGCGGGTGTCTGTCATTTTAATGTGCTAAGTTGGCAAAATAGGACTTTTGACACCATTGACTCAGTCAAAGAATCTCTTGCATCATTGCCCAAGCGAATGGGACTTCAAAATAATTACCCCGATGAATAATTTTCTCAAAAACCCAGAATATGAATGACTTCGGTGCGCGATTGTTATGAAACGATTTTATAATTGAATCATGCAGAAATGAAGAAAATTAGAATTCTAGAACTTTCTCGAGGTCTAAATTGAATCTCTATAGGAGGCTTTATACATGTACAATGACTTCACAATTTGATCTTATATAATCTAGGCCCGGCAATATGGGCTCTTGAGGATGAAACCGTCCATAACCCACCCAAAATAATGTGTTTGGGGCCCATTAATTGTGTTTGTGGGTCAAAATAGTTGGAACGATCCAACAAGACGGTTTGTTGGCGGGTCAAAATGGTTTTGGAACCTCGTAAAAATAAAACTCAAATTACTAAAGAGTTCAAAGATTTTTTTCATTTAAGTACTTGCTTGTATATATTTTTTCAAAATTATTATACCATATTTATCCGTATATGGTATAATAATTGTTTTTTCAAATTAAAAAAAGTGGATCAACCCGACCCGATCCAGGTTTGACCCGATTCGACCCGCTCAAACTATTATGTCCGACCGGCTTTTGACCCGCCAAAATTTATCCGTATCGATTTTTGACCCGCCCATAACCGCCCATTTGCCACTACTGATATAATCCATAATTTGGGGCAAGTAAACTCTCCCAAACGGGGCCTAACTCTAACCAACGACTTCTTATTTGTGTTAATAACTTCAGAGTTTCATGCTATTGGCATACCTTGGGCAAAAAGTCCTCTGTAAGGTATACAGCACCAGAATTCAACTCAGAAATTGTAAAGGGAGGCTCAATTTCAGTGTGAAGATACATTAGTCCCTTTGCGATGCCTATAACAATTTTCATTCTCCGTGTCCAGCTGAGCTGGCATCCTTCGCCAACTGCAGTTAAATCAAAGTTCTACATTTGAGCCACTGATATATGAAGATGTAATTAACTGTTATACTAGAATCATTACTTACAATGCAAGTGCTCATACAATGTCCCATTTGAGGCATATTCGAACACCAGCATCCTTGTAAACGGAGTGCTCTCTCTACAATAACCGAGTAATTTTCCCGTATTCTCATGATCTAGTCTTGCCAAATCTGCCACCTAAATAATGAAAATTACTAAATCTTCTTTTACATTTTGTAGGTGTTTGGGGTATTTTCAAGGTAAGCATTAGGTAAAATTTTAGTTACCTCTTTCTGAAAATAGAGCTCGAGATAACCTGTCCAGTGCTCTTCTTTAATGCAAAGGGCTATCACGGCAATCTCGGGCCCACCTTTCATGATGCCTTTGTAGACTAGACTGTCTGGAGAGGACCCAATAATGTTGCTGAAATCTTCACAGGCCACTTCAAGTTCTTGTCTGTTGAATTCAACCACGTCCTTCAACATCTCAGAATCTGTAAAGAAATTCCACGTAATCAAGTAATGATCGTTACTTAAGAAACACTTCTTATATGTAAATCGCCTTGAATTATGATTATTCCACGACCTCCCAACCCCACAAACACACTACGAATATATATATATTTTAAGTGCACCTTCCCCCCACCCCGACCCCCATCCAGGGACTTATTAGAGACACGCAGTGCATTTTGAAACAAAATGCAGAGATCATCGGAGTTTTCTACATAAAAAAAATACTTCATAAGGGATCCTTGAAAAAGCCGGGGGGGGGGGGGGGGACCTTCCCCCCACCCCCGAACAATGCATTTTTTTTTTTGGCTAAGGCCCCCATCTAGGGACTTATTAGAGACACGTGGTGCTTTTTGAAACAAAATGCAGAGATCATCGGAGTTTTATACATAAAAAATACTTCATAAGGGATTCTTGAAAAGGAGGGGGGGGGGGCTAAGGGTATTAGCAATGTTAAGTAGTGATTTTTAACAAAATGCATAGTTCATGGGAGCTTTTAGCATTAGAAATAGTTCAGTGGGGATTCTTGCAAAACATGCATAGTTGGGGGGTTGCAATTCCTTCTAATAATAATAGCAAGATGTAGTAAAGCCTAACCTACGTAAATTGTGAAATGGTCCTTCTCACTTGAAGATTTCTTCCAAGGTATGATGATAGGAGATTTGCTTTTGCATTTCCGAAGAGTCGTAAGAAGTGCCACAATAAAGAGAGAACCCACCATGACACCTGTCACTATTTCCAGAGCCAAAAGCCAAGCAGGTTTTGACCCAGTCGGGCGGTCGGATTTATCTTCACCAGGCTGGTGTTTAGTGTTGACTCCTGTATGGCTTTTCGCAGGTGGGGTGTGACCTGTATGAAAATGTTACAATGCTAAATTTTAAACAGAATTTCAAATTAATTATAAACAAACCATCAATAATTTGTTCAAGAATCTTAATAACCACTTTAACAAAACACCAGGTCAAACGTTGTCGAGACTACCCCAATTTTGATCAGGTCCACCACTTGAAAATATAAAAGAGTCCTATCAAGAGTGATGCCTTTAAATTACATCCCTTTGTTGTATGAAATATTCAGATGCGCCCTTGTCCCAGAGACAGCTTTGCAACTTATTCAATAAAAGGAAATATCATATGAAAAACATACCACATCGCTGACTAGGGCGCTGTTTAGGACTTTTCTCCTGAAGGCAGTTTCCTTGAAAGCTGGACCTGAATTGGGTGAAAAACAATTAAGCAAAAAATATAAACAGAGAGGGAAAAAAAACGCACAAAGGCCTAAGATACCTTGGAAGATAATCCAAGCACTTGGGTATGCTCCCAACAAAGAAGTTGTACGAGAAATCTGCAACTTTTAACGGAGATGATCGACAAAAACCAGTATGGTCTCCATTCGAGACAAATCTGAAACAAAAATAACAAATGAAATCATTATAATAAAGACGATACAAATGCTGCTACAAGAAATATTAAATGTTGTTTTATGAATAAAACAACATATTTACCCTTAATAAAAACCAGCCATTGTTAACCACTAATTTCCTAAAGGACAATGTTGCGAAGTTCACATTAATAGCTGTTTGATATTATTATTTAACGATATATTTGAAACGTTTGATCAATAAACGAAAGTTAGCTTTCCTAAGAAGCTGTACAATTTGAGAAAAAACAATTCAACCAAATCTGAATAGACAATCTATAATGTTTAATTTCAGAAAAATAATGCAATGATAAACATGTAAAAAGGGCTCATAATATACTAAAATAATCTATTATCCAACTGGGCTTATGGCTTCGTCATACAATTGGTAATCAGGATTGATGAAGGGATGATGGCATGGCACATGGATAAATAGACTCCTGAGAAAATAAAGGAGACAATGACACAATACTTTTTCACTAGGTTCTATAAACTCTCAATATTCGGTAAGGAATAAACATTTGTCTTCATTACACTGCTGTAATAGAATACCATAGACAGGATTTTATTATGGTTCGGTACAATTAAACCATTCAGGCAATAAAACCATTAGGACAAAATCCTATATATAAAACAGAATATGTAAATGATTAAAAGTTGAATTTAAGAAGTTTGCCCGAACAAAAACTAACCTTCTATGCATCTATTCCAACTTTAATAGCGTTAATAAACTCAAGGAGATTCTGTCATCCCTACAACAAAAATCACAGAAAACCCCTATATGGATATGGTAAAATTCCTTCTTTACCCCCAGTATTATCTGTAACCTTACATTTAATGCAACAAATAAGAGTATGGGATGATGAAATCCCACCAGATGATTTTAACATAAACCAACCAATCAAACTAGGAGCTTTCTGCGTAAAAACTTCACACGCATTTAAACAATCAAAGATTGCCATTGAAGTGAGTAGATTAATTAGGGGAGACAAAGATTTTTGCGTATCCATCCACATTTTCTTACCAGAAGAATTATTCAACAGAACAAACTTTCTATGAGCAGCTTTTTAAGCAAACACATATCAAGTAGACCACACATCGGATAAATACAGCAGAAAAATAAAAAAATTATTCCCAATATAAATTCTTCCAGAGGAAGAATCTTCAACTTACATCCCATGAGTGTTGGCCACAAAATTCGAATCGTTACTACCAGGAACAATTCCCTGAAGCTTATTCCTATCCAGCCGAAGTTCCTCGAGCTTCTTCAAATTTCCAAGCTCAGCAGGTAATCTCCCAGTTAACCCATTGGATTGAAGATTTCTGCAATCATACAATACAAATAAACTAAGGTCCCATTTGGTTGTCCCAAAATTGTAAATTGGATCATTAATAAATTGATCCATTTACAAATTGACCCATTAATTGTGTTTGGTTTCATTAATGAAAGGATCCATTAATTTCCCCATTTTAGCCCATGTGCAAAATTTGAAATTCGATCATTTCACAAAAAACGTTAAATGAATCCATTTGAAATAAAAGTAACATCACGTGCATGTCCCCTCCCCCCTCTCCCCCTCTCCCTCTCTCTTTCTCTCCCCCGCTCTCTTGATTTGTTTTTATCTTTTTTTCATAAAACCTTAACATCAATTTCAAATTACCAAACATTATGTAAAATTGGATTTAACTCATTTCAAATTCACTCATTTACAATTCACTAATTCACAATGAACTAATTTATATAATCAAATAATTTGCGCAACCAAACTGGGCCCAACTAATTTTAAAAAAAAAACTAATAGAACCAAACAATTAAGCCCACTCCATAAAAGTCAATGTTAATCTTTACTTACATTTTCATAATGCTGCTTAAATTCCCAAACTCAGGAGGAATTCGTCCAGATAGCTGGTTCACACCCAAATCCAAGACCTTGAGGTAATTCAACAACCCGATTTCTTTCGGTATTATACCTATGAGATTGTTGCCGTGCAAAATTCTACACAGGGAGGTATAACTAGATTAAAAGTTTCAATTATAAAATATTATAAAATTAAATTTCAAAATAAAGACATTGAATGAAAGCATACAGTTCTTCCATGGAAGAGAGTAGAGACAATTCTGGTGCGATAAATCCCTTCAAAGATGACCCAGAAACATTACTGCAAAAGAGAGACAGTGTGTAAATTATCAATTATCAATACATACCAATTAAACTGATCTAAACTTTAATCATGATTAATAAAGCATACAGAAACATGTCTATGCTGTAAAATTATACAAAGAGAGAGTATTTCTTACAGTTTTATGACACCATCTCGAGCCACAGAACAGGAAATGCCAGACCAGTCACAAGGATCTGTATCTAGGGCATTCCAATTTGTTAAAACCATAAGTGGGTCATCTATTATAGCTTGCTTGAAGGCAATGAGGGCACTAACTGTGTATAGTGCAAACCCAGTTAGAAAATATCAAAACATGAAGTGGGGTTTAGGCCATAGCCACATATATACAGTGGATTTGTAAAACATCCAAGATCTTCCCAAAACTTAGCTACATTGATATGAATATTACAATTACAGTCACAAGTTCCTTAACTAAATCAAGATCTGTGAAAACACATACCTTCATTGGATGCAAAAGCATCACAAATCACAAGAAAGATTCCAAAACTCAACCATACGAATTGAGATGAAATAAAATGTCTCATTTTTTTCTAGTGGTTTTAATAACTCATCAATTTAAAAGAACATGAAGGTAAAAAGAAAAGAAGGAAAGATAAAAGAATCAAGAAACAGAAACAGAAACAAAGAGATAGAAATTCAAGCCAAAGTACAGTGGTGGGTTTATGAAATAGAGAAGATGAAAGAAGCTTAAAGAAAAAAGATTTGTTCTTTATCTTGAAAAGAAAAGAAGTGAAGTAAGCTTAAGGATGAATCTATAAATCTGCAACAACCCACGAAAGCAAATTAGTAGACGGTGAAGTTAAAAGAGGTAGTGAAGGAAAACTTAGATTCAAAGAGAGGTCTGATGTCAATTGTAGACCGAGAAATAGATAGTAGAGCAAAGCACATTATTAATGATATACAAATACAGAGAAGCAAAATATAGAGATAGAGATAGAGAGATGTATATTATGCCATAGTGGAATGTTGTCTTTCAGCTTCATATTAAAATTGGCAGATTTTGGATTTAATTTTTTCGTTTATATTAAAAATATAATTTTCTGATTAGTGGTGTAGTAACGTAGTAGTATCTTTAACCTTTACTGCTAATGATTGTTTTAGCAGGTTCGATACTCTTGAATTCTGTATATCTCGTGATACCCAGCCAAGAGAAATACTGTCCGTTTTTTAAACTCCCCATTTTGCCCATGCCTAAAATTTGACCCATATTTCGGGTTCCCCATGGTCATGATAACATAATATAATTACAAATTGAAAAATGATAGGCTTATAAATAAAATGACTTAAAATTTTGTCCATTGTTATCCGTCTTGACTTTTATAATGATTTTAGATCAACCCTCAAATATGACAAATTTGGTGTGACTTTTTGACGTGTTGCACTCGTATTGACTCGTGTTTAGACTTCATTATTATTGAGCCCGAACATGAGCTAATAATGGTACGACACATCGAGTATTGTCCCATATATATCGATTTAGGGTGTTGACGTAGAATTACTCTATTTTTTATATGTTAAAAAAATTATGGCTCATGATAAAAATAATTCAAAAAAGGTAGAGCAAGATCACCACCTATGTAACTTGTCATGTCAAAACTGACTCGCTATTGTCACTGTCAAAGTCTTATAAGAAAGTTGTCAAGCCAGGCCGAAGTCTCTCCCAAATTTTGTTGGAGTCCAATTGGAGGTTGCTGGAGGTTTATCGAATTTTCCTCGAGGTTGCTAGACATCAAAGCATTAAGGGAAAAAAGTGACTCTAAGAGTAAAAAAAAACTTCAATAGTGAATAAAATGAATACAAATGACATTAATACTTTAAAAATTGATTATTATCAACCGATATTGTTTATGAAGTATATAATCAAATAGATCACCCTCTTTCATTTTTGTTCTAATAGATACCATTAGAAAATATATTTGCCCCAGTAGGTCTCATTAGAAAACATAGAGTAAATACTCAATATATGTGCAAATAAGAGATATTGATGAAAGTTTGTTTTAATGATACCAATTAAGGTATGCTATATGTAAATAAGACATATTTGTTAAGCTCCCTTTAAAACAATAACTTTAATGGCCAAACATAAAAATGATTTAAAATATTAAATTTACAGAATCAAAACACATAAACTCGCTATAAAAGCAACACAAAAAATGGAAAAGGCTATTAATCTAAAACCGTCATTAATTTAAATACTCTAATATTTCAAAATAAAATGAAGAAAATAATGTGATGCTTAAGGTTGAGCTTGTTGGAGGAAGAGGTATTTTGCGTTGTCGGAGGATGAGAGGGGGGTGGGAGAATATGTGGTTAGTTGATAATGTGGATGGGATAGAGTGTTCGTTATATGTGGGGTGATGATACCAAGTATGATCCTTATACTTAAAATCTTGGGAAGAGGTCCCAAGTCTGAAGCTTTAGTCAAAACATGAGGTAGAAGACCTCACCCCTATGATCCAGGACTTTTGCAGAAGGCCAACCCCTTAACCTAAACCAAGGGCCATTAAAGGCTCATTCATGATGGCGTCAAGACATTCAGAACCATGAGCTCGTCTCAACTCCTAATAGTGGATCTTGCGTTGCGAAGTAAGGACCTCAACAGTTTTCATAGAAAAGGGATCATTAAATATCCCAAAATCCATTTAAAAGGGGTCCACACATCAAGGAGGTATTTATAGAGGTCCAATAAAGCTTCTATAAAGTAGTATCTATCTCAATCAAACCCTCAAACTTTACTAGGACCAAATTCACATTTACACGGTCGATATATCCCCTAGTAGCTCATTCCGATAACCTCAGGCTCAGAAACCCTTGTAAACAGCCAGGCAAAGACGCCCAAACCAATTTGATCGGTTGGCTAAAAGTATATACATAGTTCAACCAACCCATACTCACTTTATATAGTTTTTCTTAGAGCATTTAATTCTTCTATCAACCATCACCATCACCACCAACTTGCAACTCCTTCCACAAACACTCAACACTTCTAGTACAACAAAAGAGCTCAACTGTAGTGCACTTACTTTAAACCTCACTTCTCAGCTACTCCCATCAATTGTCTATATAAAGAACACTTGGGAAAAGTTACAAAGATTGAATTTTAAGTTATTATTCATCAGTTCAAGCGTTAATAATTATATTTAACAATTGTAAAAGAGTTTGAACCACTTCCAGCTCATACATACTTAGGTTTTGTATCGGTCGCGTGAGTCCTAGTGAATAAAAAGTACTTGAAGCAGACAATCAATTGCTTCCTAAGAGCTATATACTCATCACAAAGACCTCATACTCCTTTTTACCACCTTAGTTCAAGTCTAAGGTTGGTCTCACTTGTCACTACACCAAAATGGCCAAATTGTCACCTTTCAGTCGATCACCCTTGTCAAGGTCATTGACCGTGACAAAAAACACGCGTTTTATATCACGATCATTGGCCTTGACACGACCGTGACAAAGAATTGTCACGGTCATTGACCGTGATAAGGCCGTGACAAATTTACTTGACACGGACTTGTCACGGTCAATGACCGTGACAATTCTTTAAATACTTATCACGGTCAATGACCTTGATGTGACACCCCGCCTAATTAAATACCGGGCGATCACTCCTTTATTAAATTAAATCAAGGTATACAGTTGGTTCATTCTCAGCATCACTGTCGATAAAAATACATTTTCCAATTTAACACCCTAAATAATTAAGCTAAGTGTCAAAACCATTTTCATACATACTTTCCAAATTTTAATTTAAAGAAAAATATTTATTTAATTAAAACAACATACTTACAATTAAGAATCACACTACAGTAAGCCAAATAATATAATACATTCGTCAATCGAATGTCAACATATTAAAACTAAAACACAAGTCCATACTGAATAAATCCCAAAGAAACAATACTGGAAATGACTGAAATATAAATCTCCCAACAACAAATGAAATAATGAAAAGGGGCGACACGTGCCCAATAAATGAGAGTACTAGGAGTGGAGTCAATAACAGAAGCCGTCTACTCAAGTGACCTGCAACTCCCACTTAAGCTGCAGCTCGTTCTTCTCAAGGGATCCTAAGCAAGACGCCCCTGTGGCTGGGCACCTGAAAATATACATATATATACAAGAGAGAGAGAGAAGAAGAAACGGGTCAGAGCCCGAAAGTGTGTTTGATTTTAAAATACGTTTAGCAAGTATTTAAATTGATACAGGCCAATGCAATAACATATTAGAGCGTCGCTCTCTTGAGAAAATACTCACCTCTCTTCTAATGTGCACCCCTATCGCACTATCCTTCCCATTGGTTTGTTTTATCATCTAACGCACTAGTCTTTCTAAAAGATTTGACTTAACATCACTTACCCGAAAGATTTTCAATTCACGATTTCATTTAAAAGAGATGTTCCAATTTGTAACCAAATTTCTCTATTTCTAACTTTATAAAAACAATAAAGTTTTACAGTGACATATTATACTTTCACAAAACAAGCATTTATTATTGAGTCAACAACCATGTCCCACTTATCAAATCACAGTAGGCAGTTTAAAGTTCATAATCTCATATATATATTAACTACTCGTATAATATATATATATATAACAGCACCCCAACTAAAACTATGGTGTGGGCATACTCTGCTATCCAATCCCCGTATTGCTCACACAAAGGGAAATACAAGTTCGGAATCACTCTCGAACTGTATTAACATATACAAAACAACCTTGAGGCGAAGCATAGATTTCCAAGTCCAAAAGGTCAGTACATACCCTCACGTCTCTTAGGACCGTCCGACTATCAATTTGATAGCCCGTACCTAGGATCTCTATCTTCTAGGGTACGAATCAATATCCTCCATAAGGCAACACAGGATAAGATCGTCCCAGCGCGGTAACCTCAGGGATAGCAAGTAGCGCGGGTACGTTTTTCACATGTATATAATATATGTACACACAATCATATAAATACACCAATTTCATCATGTTAATATAGGTCACTCTCCTTACCCATAATTACAACATTTATCCTTAATTTTACATTTTTAAGATTTCGTTTAAGGTTTCGTCTCTAACCTTAACTCGGAGGGTTTTCTCACTAATTACGTGACACTCGTGGATTTTATCCATCCAAGTAACAAATTCAGTAGGTAGACGTCTATTCACTATCGTAGGTATTCGTTGTAATCTCTCACTTGAAATACGCAGTTCGTCGTTCCTTAATTAATTATCCCTTAAACCCAATTATCATTTCATAATAAAGTTCTCAACACTTAATCATATGTCCTACTGGTCCTCAATGTCTCCCAAATCATTTTATTTATAATGCCCAAGAAATATTCCACGGTAAATTAATTCAACTAATTAAACAAGGGGAAAAAGAGTTTGCCAGGAGGGGTCGATCGATCGACGTCTGGGGCTCGATCGATCGAACCTTCAATCGATCGATGCTCTAGGTTCGATCGATCGATCAAACAGGTATTTCGATTTCTGCAGAAGTGCAGTTACGGGTTTTAACCAATTTCTTCATCTAAAACGATGTTCTTCTATTCTAGTCGCCCCAAAAATCCTACTATCATCATTATAACATTATACCAGGTGTTTATAACGTATAGCATGCGTGTAACTATCATTAAACATGGATTTATAACCTAAAATCATGTCCAATTATCAAGAACTCTACAATTATTCTTAAACAGATTTCTAATGAATCTTTCTCCAAAATTTCTTTTGTATAATCACCAGATTTCATGGATTTTTACCTCTACATGGCAAGGGTTTCCAGAATTTACATAAACATCAATACTACATGGGTTCTCCTATCAAAAATGGTGTTTTCTTCCATAGTTTTCGTGACAATTCAATCCTAAGCTAACATGAATATTGCATCAACGAAAATAGCAAGTTTAAACACTTGCCTGGGATTTTGGTATGCAGGTTCACGGCTTATTTTCGTATGGCTGCGTTCCTCGTCTCGTGATCTACGCGGTGGTGGTGGTGGCGGTGCAAACCGGTGGCCTTTTGGCCTTGGATTGCCTTGGAGTTCTCTCCTCTCTTCTCCAATGGCCGTCATTTGATTTGTGAATGTTCTAACCCTAAGAGGCTGACCTAATGGCTGATATAGGTTGGCTGAAATTCGTGGGTTTAATTACCCTATTTTGTAAAATGACCAAAATGCCCTCCCGGGTCACTAATTAAGCCTAAAAACATCCCGAGACCCAAACTAAACCCCCGGGTACACTTTTTTGACTATCTCGACCCTTCCGGACGCGTTGGCGCACTCAAAACGACCATACGAACAACTTATAAAATATTCACTTTTATTTAACAAAATAAGTCCCGACGTGACACGGGCACGTCCTTACTTAAATTTCCGAAATAGTCATTTAATTCACTTATGGCATTCAATATAACCAATACAATATATTACTATGCTCATCCAGTAATATGCAACAAATAACAAATTTCCAATAATTACTAACTCTCATCACGCTAGTAAATATTTAAAGCAACATTCCGGATTAAAATTAATTTAATTTATATCAATTAAATTTAATAAATCCCATAATTTACAAGCTATAAAAATACGGGGTATTACATACTTCCCCCCTAATAACTGAATTTCGTCCCGAAATTCGGAAAATAAGGCCTAACAGGTAGCACAATTCTGGATATCCTTTTCCGTACACAAACTAACTACACATTACGGCGCTCAATCACTATAGCCTTTTTCTCACAGTAACATTGTTTTGCATTCTCTTTGGAGACACTTCACATTGTGCTCCCAACCGACAACATTCGCATAGGTCACGCATGTACGTTATACATTTCATTATCTCACTATCATTAGGAGGCCGCACCTCACTACATGACAAATACTCGGATTTATTCATATACAAAACTCCCATTCTGAGAAAATATTACGAACATTTGATCACTCTTGCTCGTCTAAAACAGTCGTGGAATTCTACCATAGTTATCGGATATTTTCTCGACCGATCCAAAAATTCTAATTATCTACTCTCCTCAAAACATACGGGAGGAGAATAGTCGAGGTTCTTCCATAACAAAACCTTAATAAGTACCTCATATGCGACAAACAGGTACGAGTTCTTCTACAGAGCATTTTTGAAATCATCGTGCCAAGATTCCAAAATCTCCTTCACGTGGCTCCACTAATCTTTAATCCCCATGCGCTTATTCTCTGGCTAAGGTTGATACATCCTATTTGAAACGAAATTTTATCTCCACTGGTTCCTGAAATCCCATATCAAAGGTGAGATTCACCAATCTCATCCTGATTCAGAAATTTATACTGCGCCGGACCATGCACTGGCGCGATCCTTCCTTTCAAAGTAAGTCTGGGGCATACTAGTTAATATTGTAAGCCAGTCCAAAGGAATATCAATCACTTCCCTCTCGGCGACTTAATTTGCAAGTTCGGGATAAACCCTTGATCTTGTTTTGAGGATGGCAACTCATCCAAGAACTTTACCGACTTTACCAACCTCTTCCAATTTCAGTAATTTTCGATAATCACAAAATTCTTTGGTTGATTCTCCTTTTTCAACCGAACCTTACCTATGGGCAGTGCATGCAGAGACTACTCACTACGTCTCGTTAAACATCGATTCTTCCCTTGGAATGTCTCACATTAAGTGACACGTAATACTCCCCTTCCTTCCTTGGAGCATTCCGAGAGTTCCGACCCGTGCTTTCCTTTCCACGAAGCGCACTTCTGGATCTCTTATGCCATCCTAACATCATTACTCGTTGTATGAGCAAGTCTCTCTCACACTTTACTAATGACCACTCCGCTCCGGGTGTGCTTCATAACAATATAGTTCTACCCTATTCCAGGAATACCATTTCTTGAATGGCTTCCTACAGCCTTCCAATCAAGTTAGGGCGTGCTATTCTAATTGCACACTTATGTATGGATTATCGCCCCTTATGTGACGTTTAATCCACTCTATCACTTCCACTTCGTTATACTAGTCCCACAAACTTATACTTCACACGTCTATTACCACGTCCCTTCGACTTGGACTATTTTAACTGTGGTTAACCAAGATACCCACATTTTTACAATCATTTTGAACGGCGTGCTACTCATCTGTAGGACTAACTAAACCCAACGGAATAGAAGGAATAAGGCATTCAAATTCCATGACAACAAAAGAGGAATAATACTTCTCAACCTTCCTCAGATAAGCACAAAATTTTTTCCTAAATAGGTACAACAACCAAAATAAATCACTAATGCTTTATTCATCAAAATAATTATAGGTCATCTCTTGTATGATATGAAGTTCTTTTCAGATACTCCATGCTAAAAATCATTTTAACTCTTTATTCACCTTGTGTTCTGTACGCGGTTATGACATTTGGGGTACCTCCAATCACCCTAAAAAATCAAAATTCTTAAATTCTCCTTACCATCGTTCCACTCCTCAACTCGTGGGGATAACTTTCAATGCTTTCCTGCCATAAAATCCGGCTTCAATGACCTTAAAACAGAATTCAACTTCCAACTTACATATATAATTACTTGATCCTATTTCGACCAGAGTACCGTACTTATGGAATAGTGACCAAACGTCTCCCTATTTCCAACCTTACGCTAAGTTTCATGCGTGGGATGTCTCGCAAAGCGAAATCCAAACAAGGAACCCCCCCGATACACTACTACCTAGCATTGTCGGTTATCGGGATCCGTTAGGTCCTCCGTCCATAGCGTGTACCCTTTTATTCTGTCCCTTGACAGAAAAGTTGTAATTTCTACTGTAGTTATGCTTAACGAATATCGTTTCCCAATTTTACTATCGTATTGGTTGATGGAAATTTCATTCTATTAACCTCGGATACATACGATTGGAATCCTCGAAATTCCCTTCCCTAATAATAGGGGTATAACTAATAACTCCCACATCTTTAAAGGATAAATATAACATCGCACTTTTCTTATCACTAAGTTCGGAGTGCTAAACATTATTCTGAGTCAAATCTTTTTCGCTCAAGGGTAAATCCCGATACATACGGAATTATACTGACAAGGTCTACGCATACTATGGCATCGAATATCTCGAGCCCGCTATCTCTTCCGAAGTATCTAGGATAGATAATATAAGTGCAAGTCCAACCTTCTTACAGGTGAGGCCTCGCCCAAAACAAACATAAAACATGCTGCACCAATGCAACTACTCTGATAGCCTCGCAATCAATGTACACTATCATACTACCCATTTTATATAACATTTTATCAAAAATAATATTATACTCGTGTATCGCATCTCTACAACGAGTAACCTCTATAAAGTATAAAGCACTGCTAATATACTCATTCATCCTCCGCGGATAGCACTAAAGAAAAAAAAAATCCCGCTACACTAGGGAAAAATATTCACATAATGGTAATATTTATAATTATATGCATTAACTCGTCTCACATGCTAATATAGAAATGAACAAAATATGGTGACTCGCTCGTGTCACATAAACACGCCGCATCCTCTAAGGATACAACCTATGCTTCCATCTTGGCAATCGTCTTGTCTGCACAAATGGTTTCGGACGTAACACGTCTGTCCAAACCAAAACAAAATTATCTTAATCGTTGCCTTTTACTAGGCACCATATTCTTGTCCCTTTTCTCATTTTGGAACATATTATCATGAGCGATCTCACTCCGCACAAAATACCTCAACGCATAATCCACTTACCACCTGTCCTACTAACCAGGTTAGGATTGTCCTTCTCTCGGACTTTAGTAGACTCGATTCCTGTTAGCCATCCCGGTTGTTCCCTTAGCCTTTTTAGGCCATACAGATCATGTTACTATCTATAATAGTACTTACTGAATTTACCATCACTTGGTAAGAATTTAACTATTTGAAGCACTTAAATGGTTTCAAATAGTGCTATACCACATCTTTTTGTGGTGCTATACCACCACCGATGTATTCAGGTTTATTCCCGACTAAATTCTTCGATTCCTTTAACTTCCCCCACAAAGAAGCGTCATCATCTATATTGACAAAGTATGACATTTTCAACCTCTGAATCGGTCGCCCATCATAATTTGCTCCTCGAGTATTATCAATTTTATTACAAGTTGACCTCCCACTTGGAGTCGTTTCCCCCACTTGTATCTACATCCTTCGATACAAAATTCGTTGACTGTTACGATTCATATTCACGGATGGACTCTTGACATGCCCTTCCTCGATGAGCTCAGAACCATATTTGCCTCATCCTGAACAGTTGAGGAAGGGACATACGGTCAACATTGTACCTAAGGTTCTCCCATAGGCATAGCATTCCACTTCTAAAATTGGTGGTTGAATACAACCATTATAATTTCGTCCCGAAAGCCAAGAAAATTTTCTCTAAATTTTCACTTTCGGTTTGCCATACTCCGTCCTATATTTAAGCATATGAATACTTTACCTCATTTGGTAAACACATTCAATTTTCGCGTTTCTAAAATTTCCACTGACAGTCTCTACACGTTTTCGTAATACGTTGGGTAAGTTTACCCTCGCACCTCATTTGGCTATAACAGCATTTGAAAATCCTTGTTGTACCTTAGTTGCTTTTCTAGTCGTGGATTCTCATGCCATAATGGAGGTGACCTCGACTACGGTCATCATCCTCGAATATATTTCATAATTTTCAATTGAGCCCTGCCTCCTGATGTACGCTTAACGGTCCTCTTCTGACATCCGTCATCGCTCGGCACACGCACACATCCGAACGAAATTAGAATTCACTAGTGTATACACATTACAGCAGGAGAACGAAATCTCGTCAAAGGAATAGACAATCCTAAACATAGGGCTCTATAACAAACAAAGCAACGCTAGAAGCATAATAAGCCGTACAGATCCTAAGGACACTAGAACCTGATGCTCTGATACCACCTGTGACACCCCGCCTAATTAAATACCGGGCGATCACTCCTTTATTAAATTAAATCAAGGTATACAGTTGGTTCATTCTCAGCAACACTATCGATAAAAATATATTTTCCAATTTAACACCCTAAATAATTAAGCTAAGTGTCAAAACCATTTTCATACATACTTTCCAAATTTTTATTTAAAGAAAAATATTTATTTAATTAAAACAACATACTTACAATTAAGAATCACACTACAGTAAGCCAAATAATATAATACATTCGTCAATCGAATGTCAACATATTAAAACTAAAACACAAGTCCATACTGAATAAATCCCAAAGAAACAATACTGGAAATGACTGAAATATAAATCTCCCAACAACAAATGAAATAATGAAAAGGGGCAACACGTGCCCAATAAATGAGAGTACTAGGAGTGGAGTCAATAACAGAAGCCGTCTACTCAAGTGACCTGCAACTCCCACTTAAGCTGCAACTCGTTCTTCTCAAGGGATCCTAAGCAAGACGCCCCTGTGGCTGGGCACCTGAAAATATACATATATATACAAGAGAGAGAGAGAAGAAGAAACGGGTCAGAGCCCGAAAGTGTGTTTGATTTTAAAATACGTTTAGCAAGTATTTAAATTGATACAGGCCAATGCAATAACATATTAGAGCGTCGCTCTCTTGAGAAAATACTCACCTCTCTTCTAATGTGCACCCCTATCGCACTATCCTTCCCATTGGTTTGTTTTATCATCTAACGCACTAGTCTTTCTAAAAGATTTGACTTAACATCACTTACCCGAAAGATTTTCAATTCACGATTTCATTTAAAAGAGATGTTCCAATTTGTAACCAAATTTCTCTATTTCTAACTTTATAAAAACAATAAAGTTTTACAGTGACATATTATACTTTCACAAAACAAGCATTTATTATTGAATCAACAACCATGTCCCACTTATCAAATCACAGTAGGCAGTTTAAAGTTCATAATCTCATATATATATTAACTACTCGTATAATATATATATATAACAGCACCCCAACTAAAACTATGGTGCGGGCATACTCTGCTATCCAATCCCCGTATTGCTCACACAAAGGGAAATACAAGTTCGGAATCACTCTCGAACTGTATTAACATATACAAAACAACCTTGAGGCGAAGCATAGATTTCCAAGTCCAAGAGGTCATTACATACCCTCACGTCTCTTAGGACCGTCCGACTATCAATTTGATAGCCCGTACCTAGGATCTCTATCTTCTAGGGTATGAATCAATATCCTCCATAAGGCAACACAGGATAAGATCGTCCCAGCGCGGTAACCTCAGGGATAGCAAGTAGCGCGGGTACGTTTTTCACATGTATATAATATATGTACACACAATCATATAAATACACCAATTTCATCATGTTAATATAGGTCACTCTCCTTACCCATAATTACAACATTTATCCTTAATTTTACATTTTTAAGATTTCGTATAAGGTTTCGTCTCTAACCTTAACTCGGAGGGTTTTCTCACTAATTACGTGACACTCGTGGATTTTATCCATCCAAGTAACAAATTCAGTAGGTAGACGTCTATTCATTATCGTAGGTATTCGTTGTAATCTCTCACTTGAAATACGCAGTTCGTCGTTCCTTAATTAATTATCCCTTAAACCCAATTATCATTTCATAATAAAGTTCTCAACACTTAATCATATGTCCTACTGGTCCTCAATGTCTCCCAAATCATTTTATTTATAATGCCCAAGAAATATTCCATGGTAAATTAATTCAACTAATTAAACAAGGGGAAAAAGAGTTTGCCAGGAGGGGTCGATCGATCGACGTCTGGGGCTCGATCGATCGAACCTTCGATCGATCGATGCTCTAGGTTCGATCGATCGATCAAACAGGTATTTCGATTTCTGCAGAAGTGCAGTTACGGGTTTTAACCAATTTCTTCATATAAAACGATGTTCTTCTATTCTAATCGCCCCAAAAATCCTACTATCATCATTATAACATTATACCAGGTGTTTATAACGTATAGCATGCGTGTAACTATCATTAAACATGGATTTATAACCTAAAATCATGTCCAATTATCAAGAACTCTACAATTATTCTTAAACAGATTTCTAATGAATCTTTCTCCAAAATTTCTTTTGTATAATCACCAGATTTCGTGGATTATTACCTCTACATGGCAAGGGTTTCCAGAATTTACATAAACATCAATACTACATGGGTTCTCCTATCAAAAATGGTGTTTTCTTCCATAGTTTTCGTGACAATTCAATCCTAAGCTAACATGAATATTGCATCAACGAAAATAGCAAGTTTAAACACTTGCCTGGGATTTTGGTATGCAAGTTCATGGCTTATTTTCGTATGGCTGCGTTCCTCGTCTCGTGATCTACGCGGTGGTGGTGGTGGCGGTGCAAACCGGTGGCCTTTTGGCCTTGGATTGCCTTGGAGTTCTCTCCTCTCTTCTCCAATGGCCGTCATTTGATTTGTGAATGTTCTAACCCTAAGAGGCTGACCTAATGGCTGATATAGGTTGGCTGAAATTCGTGGGTTTAATTACCCTATTTTGTAAAATGACCAAAATGCCCTCCCGGGTCACTAATTAAGCCTAAAAACATCTCGAGACCCAAACTAAACCCCCGGGTACACTTTTCTGACTATCTCGACCCTTCCGGACGCGTTGGCGCGCTCAAAACGACCATACGAACAACTTATAAAATATTCACTTTTATTTAACAAAATAAGTCCCGACGTGACACGGGCACGTCCTTACTTAAATTTCCGAAATAGTCATTTAATTCACTTATGGCATTCAATATAACCAATACAATATATTACTATGCTCATCCAGTAATATGCAACAAATAACAAATTTCCAATAATTACTAACTCTCATCACGCTAGTAAATATTTAAAGCAACATTCCGGATTAAAATTAATTTAATTTATCTCAATTAAATTTAATAAATCCCATAATTTACAAGCTATAAAAATACGGGGTATTACACTTGACACGACCGTGATAATGTTTGCAGCAAAAACCCTATCCCCCTTCTTTTCTCCCTACCGCCGTTCCCTCCCTCTTTCTCTCTCTCTCTCTCTCTCTCTCTCTCTCTCTCTCTCTCTACTTTCAGGTCGATTTTCTCTCTCTCTCTCTCTCTCTCTCTTCCATTTATATATATGTTTGTGTGTATATATATGTGTGTATGTGTGTATATATATGTAAATTAGAAAAGAAAATTATACTTGCAATGTGGTATTAATGGATCTTAAGCGTACCAAAGTTAATAATTGATACTTTGATAATGGGTGATCTCATCATATGAGAATAGAAATGTCATTTTTCTCTAGTATTGAGAAGCATAAGGGTGGATCGATGAATTTTGGAAATTGAAAGAAATCGAGTGTTAGTGTAAAATGATCTGTGAAAGTTTATACTGAATCCACACTTCACAATGTGTTGTTTGTGGAGGGGTTGAGCACTAATCATATTAGTATAAGTTAACTTTGTGATCATGACCTTTTGGCGATTTTTTCTAAGGGTGGGTGTTTGTGACGAAATGTGAGAATGGATAAGTTTTTAAGGGTGTGAGATCGAGGGAGAATCGATATGTTTTCCCAAATGATGTGAAGTTTGTGTGTGATAGTGCAAAAATTGAAGCCATTGACTTATGTCTTACAAAAATTGTAGGGTGACTCCTATGGTGTGATTGTTTAAATATGAAAGGAAATCCAAAATAAACAATCGCTCCCAAAAATATTGGATAACAATTTATTTTCATTCAAAATAAATAATTGATAATAGTTGGATAATAATTGATATTTTCATTCAAAATAAATATTTCATTCAAAAATATTGGATAATAATTGATATTTTCATTTAAATTGATAATAATTTTATTCATGAAATTAATTCAATTAGGTAAAACCCTAGATAATTTTTTAACAGAATTTGATAATATTATATAATGTTTAGTAAATTCACAAAATGTTGCCAATTGTATGTTTTTAGGAATATCATTAGTTACTTTCGTGCCCAACTATGTAGAATCCATACACATCCATGTTGTTAAAAAGTCTTAAATTTAATTCTCACTTTAATTTGTAGAATCTCTGTACTTGGTTGGATTTATCCCTTTATGATAATGAAATTTATGCTCCAATTATAATTATCTCATGTCATAATTTTATTGATAAACAATAAATGTAGTTGTCACGGTCGTGGTGGGGGGAGGGGGTGGGGTGGTGGGGGTGGGGTGTGTGTGTGTGTGTGCGTAGGTGTGTGCGTGTGTGCGTGGCGGGGGGAGGGGGGAGGGGGTGGGGTATGTGTATATGTGTGTGTATGGTGGTGTGTGGTGGGGGAGGGGGGTAGTGGGGGACGGGGGTAGTGGGGGTGGGGTGTGGTGGGGGGAGGGGGAGGGGGTGGGGGTGGGGGTGGGGGTGGAATTTTCTAACTAAAAATATGATAATATTTTGTTATAATTTGTTAAAACTATGTAAACCTTAGTATGAATGCAAGGTTAGTGATAGTTAGAATTGTGTAAATGTTAGAAAAGTTATAGAATTCATATGTTAAATTTAATTATATAAATATTTAAAATACCCCAATTGTCACGGTCGTGGTGGGGGGAGGGGGTGGGGGTGGGGTGTGTGTGTGTGTGCGTAGGTGTGTGCGTGGCGGGGGGAGGGGGGCAAGGGGTGTGGTGGGGGTGGGGGTGGGGTGGTGGGGGGTGTGGAGGGGCAATTTTAACAATTGTTTATCTTTAATTAAGAAATTGTATAGCTTTAATTGTAATTTTAATTGTATAGTTTTAGATGAAAGTAAATTAATAATTAGTGCCAATTTCATATGAAAGTAGGATTGTCCCTCATTGTAAATTAGTAAATTAATAATTGTATACTTTAATTGTTAGTTTAATTGATGAAATGTTGGGTTGGTTAGTTTTAAAAGTGGCATGACGTGTGCGTGTGTGTGGTAGGGGTAGGGTAGGGGTGTGTGTATGTGTACTATTAACATTTTTTTTATCTGTACTAATAACATTTTTTTACAGCAAAAATGTCTCCTTCAGATATTAAGGCGAAGATGATGATGCTGTTTATGATGATGTCGTCTGGGCTCGGTGGTAGCGGAGGCGACGAGGGCTCCTCCGCCCCTAGGCTCCCCAAATATGGAAAATTTGGGATTACCGTCGAGAACAAGTCGGAGCTATTAGCGAGATCCCTCGAGCTGCTAAAGACGGTCATCGGCCCGGGGTTTATGAGTTGGAAGGAGGTGCCATATGAGCTCAAGTTAGCTGTTTGGGCGGCACTACAGGTAATATATTTCAATTTCAATTTCAATTTCAATTTCAATTTCAATTTCAATTTCAATTTCAATTTCAATTTCAATTTCAATTTCAATTTCAATTTCGATTTCATATTTATATTTATATTTATTCGCAACTAACATTGTATTTGTTGGACAGGAACAATTCAACTTGGATCCAAAGCTACGCGATCCCGTCTTGTAGCAGATTAGGGAGCAACTCAAGTCGTGGAAAAAAAAATATGCGGGCACAATACTTTGGGAAAACAAGAGAGTCGATTATCCAATGGCGTGAATCCGTCCCCCCCAAGGAGCCGATCTCATTGTCACAATGGCAGAAGTTCATTGACAATGAGATCGAGGATCGACAATTGGCATCTCGCCAATCGGGGAGGGAAAATCGGGCAAAAAAGACGGACGTGCACTACTCCGGCCGGACCTCTTACGCCGAGGTGGAGCATAGGATGCAGGTAAGATTTAATTTATCTATAACTACAAAAATATATTATCTTCATTATTTTACTTTGCGGGGCCGATACTAATTTTACTTTACTTTATTTTATTTCAGGGGGTAGGGAGTGGGCCAGGGGTAAGCCACATAGGCTCGATACTTATGTGGCTCTTCGGACGAAGAAGGGGAAGGACAAGGAGGTGTCCCCGAGCGTCGCGGCCACGATTGTAAGTAATCCGACAGTTTAATTTTTGTTAATTACGTTATAATTTTTTAGTTTACTTATTTTACTAATCATGTGTTTTTTGTCGTTTCAGGCAAAGCTTAAGGAAGTGCATGAGTCGCAGTCTAATGCCGACAAGGCATCTTTGTCCACAGACGCACTCAGCCAAGTGCTTGGCTCTGATCGCAAGGGGAGGACAAGGGGAGTGAGCTCGCGGGTGGCCAAATCTAGGATCATCGGATTGGAGACGAGCGACACCGGGTTGGCTCGAACGGTGGATTCACACGACGCGAAGCTGTCCCGTTTGGAGGCGACGGTCCAAGATATGTACGCATTCATGAAGCATACGTTGGGCGGAGACCGTAAAGGGAAAGGGAAAGGGAAGGAGAAGGCGGTGGAGGAGGAGGTGCAGGAGGACGAGGCGCAGGATGACGAGGATGTGGACCTCGCTGCTTCATCACCGACACGTTCGTACTTCGATGATCCACTTCCCTATTTGGCGCCCTTCAACAGACCATTGTCGACACTTGGTTGGCCGAGCGTGTTCATATTGGACGTATTTGATGGCCAGCGGATAGGGCGGGGGTTGAGGGACCCGAATATCGTCGAGGGTGGAATAGTCCATGGACGTGTGCTTCAAGAGATGGAGTCCAGGGTGCTCATCACGCATGTCATACCCGGGAAGGAGAACTCCCTATTGTGGTTGCGCGAACAATGCGACACGATGTATATTAGTGGGTGCGTCAATTCGTATGTCGTGTGGCCTACTCACCTCCTCAGTTTTACCCAAGACATGTAGTAACATTATTTTTAAGTTTGTCCATTTTAATTATATTTGGATTATATTGTCATGTATATTATTTCTATTTTGAATATTTGGATTATATCGTCATGAATATATATTTGCATTATCTTTAGTTTGTTTGGATATATGATGTTTGGAACAGGTACAACGTTACTATAACAGGTACAAATATACTGCTGGGTAGTGGCAGTGGCCATACTGCCCAGCATATTTTTTTTAAATTCTGCCCAGAATTGTCACGGTCATTGACCGTGACAATTTTTTTTAAAATGGTCACGGCTTTGTCACGGTTATAAGCTGTGACAAACGTGTTACGGTCATTGACCGCGACACGAACGTGACACAAAACGCGAGTTTTGTGTCAAGGTCAATGACCGTGACACGACCGTGACAAAAAAAGTTGTCTCGCCTCGAAATGTCACGGTCAT
This sequence comes from Sambucus nigra, assembly GCA_949130495.1. Classification (NCBI taxonomy): domain Eukaryota; kingdom Viridiplantae; phylum Streptophyta; class Magnoliopsida; order Dipsacales; family Adoxaceae; genus Sambucus; species Sambucus nigra. Next base: position 371,866,132 of record OX422208.1, on the reverse strand, counting down.
TGACCTTGACAAGTAGGATTTGTCAAGGTCAATGACCTTGATAAATGGGCAGATTTGGTGTAGTGTGTATCTTCACCTTTATAAAAAATATACTAGAGTAACCACCTTAAAAATGGATGTATGTACAGTAAAAGAATTACTAAATCACTATACATACTTGTGTCCTTATAATCTCAACTTATGAACACCTTATCCTACTATTGGGAGATATAAATGGTGAGGCTAGGGTCTTAATTTATTTCAGCACCATTAATTTAGCACCATTTATGGGAACAATTATTCTCTAAAGTCAACTATGCTAAGAAATTCCAGTCACTATAACCATCAATGCCACACTAGTCAAGAGCATAAAGGTTATGCAAGCTCAACAAAAGGATCTCTAGGAGATATTGATGCTCATATTAGTAAGTCTCTGCCATCTTACTCTAGCACCAGCCACTCCTATACCAATTACACCGGTTCCCCAATCCCCTTAAGGGAAAAACCAAGCCTAAAATCTTTAAGAAGCGAGAGATGAAGAGAGTCATGCTGAAGATAGTCAGGAGGTTCTCCCACATCCAAAAAAATCTCAAACCTATATCCTAGCAAAGGAAAGGTTTTCCCTTTTAGGTTATTAGTCTCGTGGAGATTTCAAGGCAGTTAAGCCTTGAAATGATGAAATTAAAAATTACAAGATCGATTAGATAACTTTCTTAACAGTATCAAGCACAAATACTTGACACTATCGAGATATCATTGCAAAAGACACTATTTCCTTTCTTTAACAATATAGAACATTCTATTCTCCGTCTAAAGTTAAAGATTCCCACTACAAATCCATTTAATCAGTTCAAATATCCCATTAAGCACCTAAAAATATGCAGGTCACTGATGTTATTGCAAGACACCTAATACGAAGTTCTATGAAGGGCCTTTCCAATGACTCTAAAAGCAAAACTAGGCATTGGTTTGCCAAGATCAAGCTTGAAACCATTAAAGGATTCACAGACTTAGCTGGATCCTTTGTGATTCACTTCACATGTGATCAAAAGATGAACAAACCAGCCACATCCCTCCTCAACTTCGAACAAAAGCATAAGGTGATCTTAAGAGAATATGAAAAGAGGTTTAACCTTGAGGTATTGTAGGTAGATGGTCTTATTGACATCATATGTGTATTTAACTTCATTATAAGACTCACCTCAAAATCCCTAATAAGGTTTTTTAGAAAGAGGCCACCTTCCACCATGATCGAGTTTTTAGAAAGAGCTCAAAAGTATAAGAGCATTGAGGATTCCATCTCAACAAGATTATCTGACCTCCCTCATCCTCAACATTAGAAGAGAAATATATGTGCTTTCTCGTCTTAAGGGAATTTAGCAAAAATGGACTCAAATGGAAAGAAAGGAAAGAAGAGCGGGGTCTCAAAAGTCAAGCACTTCAATCCCGTCATAAATAACCCTAAAGAAATCTTCTTAATAATGGAATTACATAATATCTTGTTTAATCCCAAGCCAATTAAATCACCAGAAGACAAAAGGAACAAGTCAAAGCATTATCGGTTCCACAGGGATCATGGCCACAATACCAATGACTACGTTTGCCTCAAAGAGGCCATAGAAGAGTTCATCAAAAGGGGTTATCTTAAGAAAATGGTTTCTAAACCTGGTAGAACCCAGGAAAAAAGTAATGAGAAGCTAACTTTGGTTGATGTCAAAACTATTTCAGGTGGATTCACCGGGGGATCTCATTCTCGGCTCATAAGGTCAATCGGGTTTGCCTTGAAAGGAACCCTCTGTAATACCCCGTATTTTTACGAATATTTATTTTATTATGAAATCATGAAAATTGGGATTAATAAATTTAAAGGGAGAAAATTCAATTTATGATTAATCAGATTTTAAGGGTAATAATTACTAGCGTGACGAGAGTTAGTAACTATCGAAAATAATTATGTTTAAATCATGATGGGTAATAACTATATTGAACATTACGTAGTGAGTAACGTAATATCGTTTCGGAAATAATAATATGGCCGGGGAAGAGATACACGACAATTAAGATATAATTATTTGAGACGCGCGTATGAGTCGCGTCACTATTATATATTTGGGGGTTAAAAAGGTAAATTATTTTGTATAACTCAAATGACTATTTTGAGTGTGCCAGTGTGTCCGGAAGGGTCGAAATAGTCAGAAAACACTACTCGGGTGTTATATTTATAGTCCGGGGCATTTTAGTCCAAAACGATACCCCGGGGGATATTTTGGTCATTTGAAATTTTTGGGAAATTAAATGGACGAAAATTAGGTTTTAATAAAAAGCAACGTGGGTTAGAGGTTACAGTCAGTTGCAACCTACGTGAAAGATATATATATATATATATATATATATATATATATATATATATATATATATATGGAGGCTCACCTACATCATGCTCTATACATCACCCCTGCATCACGCCTAATTATAAGTCCTAAAAAACTATTTTTTTTCAAATTTTATATTTTTTCCATAAAATTAACATTCCCATCAACCCCTATGCAAAAAACTAGGTCAAAATACATTTTGTAGCTATTTTTAAAACATCCACAAAAAACTGCTAAAAATACCTTATTTTTAAGGGTCTGTGCGAGCAGTTTTTTGTGGATTTTTTAAAAATAGCTACAAAATGTATTTTGACATAATTTTTTGCATATGGGTTGATTGAAAGGTTAATTTCAAGAAAAAAAATATAAAATTTGAAAAAAAAGTTTTGTAGGGCCTAGAATTAGGTGTGATGTACTGTGTGATGTATAGTGCATGATGTAAGTGAGCCTTCCTCTCTCTCTCTCTCTATATATATATATATATATAGGAGAACTAAGCCAAGAACTCAAGGTTTCCCACCAAGAATTACACCCAAGCGTAGATCGCGAAGAGAGGACCAACTCTATACCAGTTTCACCCAGAAAATCGGTGATCCACAAAAAGTCAAGTGTTTATCTTGCTCCTCTTTTATTGTTCCTGTTGATTTAGATTAGATGTCATAAACTTGTTGCAATGAAAAACTTAGGTTTAATTAGAAGGATTTGTAAAGAAACCTTATGAATTGGAGATAGGGTTGCATGTAGAGGAACTTCCCTTCATAGAACTGTTAAATTTGGTAATTATATGTTGAAATCATGAAATTTATTGAGGGTTTTGAAGGTTTACAATTCTTGTTTCATGTTTAAGAGATTTATTAGGAATTAAAGAAATTGTTGAATTCTATTTGAGTATATAAGGATTTGACCTTTAATTTGTATTAGAAAGTATCTTAGGGTGATTAGAAATAGTTTAGAAACATTCGAAGTTAGTTGAGTTTTGGGTTGAGATTAGAAGTTAGAAAATTTAGAAAAATGATTTTGGGGAAGAACTGGGCCTGTTCGGATTTTTCATTCGAAGACCTGCCCAGGTCGTTCGAACGACTTTGTTCGAACGACTTTGTTCGAACGAGCTTTTTAACGAGAAATCCAATGATCCTTCTAATAAATTTTTTGAGTTCGTTCGAAGTAAGAAACTCGTTCGAACGAGAATCCTCTAACTTCTAACGAGATTCTAGAATACACTTCTAAGGCCCGATCAATTTAAGCATTATTCTAGGTTCATCCAAGTGAGAGAAATAACCTACGTGAATAACGAGTGACCTAAATTTCGAATTAATATTGAGATGGGAGTGTGATTATTCTCGGGATATAGAAAGTTTATAGAACCTAGGAGGGGATGTAGGTTCGAGAGAGGAAATATACGAATGAGTTTAGGTGAGTGGTAGAAATAGTAATACTACTTAAGTATTATGGAAATCGGGTTGTGTGAACGCCTATTAAATTATATAAGTTGTGTGTATACTTATTGCTTGATATATTATGTGTATGACATACCTAGCTATTGGCTATCGAATGGAGGTTAGCGCGTTGTGGACGACCATATCTTGTGTGCCTTCGGGGGATTTTGAGTCGTATTACTAGAGCATGGAACCTAGGTACGGGCTATCTGTGAGAACGATAGTGTTGACGATCGTATGGGTACGTAGGTATGTGCGTAGCCCATCGATTTGGGACTATGTTCGCCTCCAATATGTGTATATATTTTATTGGTTCCTGAGAGATTGAACATGTTGTACTTCATGCGTGAGCATTGCAATGGGACTAGATAGCCGAGTATGCCTAGCACCAGGGGTTTCTTAACTATGGGTGTAGTGTATATATATATATATATATATATACAGAAAGGATCTCATGCATACCCAGTTTGCATACCCTCCGTGCGGACTATTTTTTTTAAATAGTAAAAAAAATAATTTCGGGTTGATTTTTTTTTATGATTTTTAAACATTTCAGTAGGACCATGAAAAAATAATGAGCTCAAAATGAATTTTTTTTCTATTTTAAAAAAATCGGTCAAACTTTGTCAGTTTTTAAGTTGTTTTTAAGTTGTTAAAAACTGACAAAGTTTGACCGATTTTTTTAAAATAGCAAAAAAATTCATTTTGAGTTGAATTTTTTTTATGGTCCTATTGAAATGTTTAGAAACTATAAAAAAAAATTAGATCAAAATAATTTTTTTACTATTTTATCAAAATTGGTCCGCGCCAGCGGTATGCAAACTGGGGTATGCATGAGAACCGCTCTCTCTCTCTCTCTCTCTCTCTCTCTCTCTCTATATATATATATATATATATATGTATACATATTGAGATTTTATATATGTATACGGAGTTCATATTATGTGTTTCATATTGGTTGCTTTATTATAGTTGTGGATGCAATTATTATGCAACACAAATAAATACGAGAGAAGCAATTATCAAGAAAAGAATAAGGAATATAAGATGCCAATCACACAACAAAGGATGTACGTGGTTCAGCAAAGATGTGCCTACGTCCACGGTGGTGCAGTCGATATTATTTCTATATACTCCGGAGAGTGATTACAGAGAATACAACTTGTCATTTTGCCCCGGACCTAGGGTTTAATATATACATGTACATGTAGGTAAGTGGAGGTGATGGGTTTCTCCACGTTTTCCATCTCCCGTGTAACTTTCGATTGTGGAAACGTGGGGGAGACCGGATCAATAAGAGATGAGGGGCCCGAACTTTGGGCCGTCAGGACTGGGCTACTCGTCTGGGCCCATGGTTCTAAATTTTGGGTACCCACAATTGCCCCTAAATTTGTTGGGCCATGTTTATGGGTTCAATGGATTTAAATGATCAGCCATTATGGCTGATTTACGATTCTTCAAAAATTGTGAAGTTGATTTGGCGGCACCCGCTTCGCTTATTGTGCGCTATGATTAGAATTGAAGGCTTATTGGGATAGCCACTTTTTCTTTCGTCGCTTCAGCCCTTCCAGTACTCTTCTTTCTTCTGATAAATCTAGCGCCTCGTACCTTCTTCTCTCAATCCCCATTCCCCTTGCTTCTTAGTCGTCTTGAGCTCGTGCTTCTTCATCACTTGAGCCGATCCTCTGTTTTGTAAGTTTCTCGTGCCTTTTCTTTGCACTTTCTCTTTGGTTTGTAGCTTTTCTTGAGTTTTTCAATGGGGAAGATTGGAAATAGGCCAATCTCTGAATTTAGGAAGTTCTACAATATCCCTGAGTGGGTAGATATTGAGTGTTGTGCCTCCCCTCCTATGAACGTTAGGGATATAGAGGATGCCCACTGGATCCATGTTTTGTTGCTTTCCCAGGGGGGGACTTACTTTTCCCCCTAATGATTTATTTTTGCATTTCTTCGGCTATTTTAATATTGTTCCTGCACAATGCTCGCCCAATGTGTGGAAAATAGTAAATGGCGTTCATAGAATAAATCAGTTGTATGGTACTAGGTTAGGACTTGCCGAGATCTGTTTCTGTTATTCCTTTTCTCGAACTAGTTCAGGTGTCTTATACCTCAAAGCTAGGAGCCCTGATAGGGTATTGGTAGTAAACCTACCTGATTCCCATAAGGACTACTGGCAAGAGGGTTTCTTCATTAGGAATTAGCAGTTCCCTCCCCAGTTTGAAGGGTCGAGGTCTGAGAGGTTCACTGTTCCTTTTTACGGGGAAGAATATATAGGTAGACATTGTACTGTTGTTTCAACCTTTACTGATTTGTGACTTTTCTAACCCCTATTTGCTTTTTCTTCCACAGCGAGGTCAAAGAATTTGGAGCCTGCTCTCAGCGAGGTTCGTATCTCGGAGTTGGTGAAAGCTTGGAATATCAGGGAGCCCCTGGGCGACGGCGAGCATCCCAGGTCTGCTGCCTTTTTTCTCGAGTATAAGAATGTAGGCTCCAGCTTCATAGCACGGCCTGTGGATAGTGTACCAGAGTTTGATTATTTCGGAGAGACTACTGCTGAGCCTATCTAGTTGGACGAAGAGGAGAGCAGCTCTGAGAGTGAGCCTGCAGGAGCTGCGAGTAATTTGGGTGAAGGGAGCTCTGACAGTAGCAGTTCCTCTGACTGTGAGGAGGATTCTGAAGCTCGAGGATCGTCGAGCACTTCCAGCAGTTCAGGTGAAGAGATGCCTCCAAGGAAGAACTTGATTAGAGATAATGATGATGAGGACCATGTGCTTCTTGCACAGAGGTCAAAGAAATAAAAGTCTACTTCTAGGGGCGTGGCTACTGGTTCTCCGTCTTCTACTCAGGAGCAAGAGAGGAAGAGGAGAGATGAAGAGAAGGTGAGAGACAGGGAGAGAAAAAAGGAGGAGGAAAGAAAGAAGGTGGAGGAAAAGAAGAGGATGGAGGAGAAGAAGAGAATGGAGAAGGAGAAAGAGGAAGAGAGGAGAAAGATGGAGTCAAGGATGAAGGCTAGGCAAGCCTTGGTCCCGGTGTCTGCTTTGCCCGAGGGGGCCTCAGTTGCCATTTCTCCTCAGCTGGCACCTGCGCTGCTCGAGAGGGAAGTTCTTCCTGCAGATCGCCAGAGGGCGCTGGGGTCTAATCAATTGGCCCTACAAGCTAGCCAGAGGCTAGCCTTGGTAAGATCCTCTCCATTTTTCAATTCTTTAACAAGTTTTAGTTGTTTCTCCTTCTTGATCTCTTCTTTATTTTTAGCAGTTTGTGACCGACTTCGCCGTGCTCTATCGTTCTCGCGATGAGTTGGTGAGAAGGAATGGCGAGCTGGAGCAGCAGAAGTCCGCTCTGGAAGTCAGGGGTTCTCAGTTGGAGGCTGATTTAAAGACTGTTGACGCCGCCCGAGCTTCCTCTGATCTGGTCCTCATCAATTCTAATCGAGAGAGGGATGCGGCGGTTAAGGAGCTGAGCGAGCTGAGGCAGGCCTATAACCTAGTCTGCTCGAGCAAGATGGAGGTCATGGAGGAGAACAAGTTTCTGACCGAGCAGTTAAAGGAGAAAGAGTACCGGGTAGCCACCATCAAGGAGGATTCATATAACTCCGAGTGGACTGCTGCTTACGAAGACGCCGAGGTTCAGATAGGCTACATCAGCCGTTTAAACTTCAAGAAGGGCTGGAACAAGGCCCTCTTAGCTGCTGGTGTTGATGCTGAATCTCCTCTGTTCGACGAGCATGACCCGGGTCCGAGGCCAACTGTGGACGAAGAAGCCCCTGTCCCAGCCATCGAGGGTGTTGATCTTGCCTCTCAGACGATTCCTGCCGGTGCTTGTCCTGCCCAGGCGACTGAGGGCATCCCTGTAGAGGGGGATGCCTCTGCTTCTGCTGACAAGGGGAAGCAGCCAGCCACCTCTGGGAAGCCTGAGGTTGCTAGTTAATCTGCTTTTAGGACTATTTTTGTACTTCTACTTGTAATTTTTCCAATTTCTGCTCGATGTACTTGACTTTTATTAATGAAATGAAAAGGCTTCTTTTTCCAGTGCATTGATTGATTTTTCTCTCCATTGCCCTTTTATGTCTTGTAGTTGACTGATGTAGAAGAGTATATTCCTGCCACATCTCAATTGGGCAGGACTCTTGGTCCCAATGCCAGTCCTCAGGTTCGTCAGGCCTTTGTTAGGCTTTGCAAATCTCTTAGGTCAAGGAATCAAAAGTATAAGGAGCAGTCCGAGCTAGTGTCTAAGCTGAAGGACAGGCTCCAGGAGATGGAAGGCATTAGTGCCTCAGTGCAAGAGGAAGTCAATGTACTGAGAGCAAGGTTACTAGAGGCCACCGAGATCAATCAAGTTGGGGAGTTCCTGCAGCAGGAGAATGAAAATCTGAGGAGGGAAGTCTTACAACTTAGAGAGCATGCGCCGAGCACTGTTTCAGCGGTTCTGCAAGGCTCCTCGTCGTCGCGAGATGGATATACTCCTCCTATGCCGCGAGGTTCCACTCATCCTCCCCTCCCGCGAGATGGTAGGAGCACCTGGGGCAGGAACAGGGAAGCATAAGCACAGCGTGATAAGGAGATGGAAGAGCTCCGCGTGATGTCCGACGAGCATATGTAATTGCTGCTGGGCTTCAAAGGGACGTTACCCGATTGTGGCACTTATTCAAGAGAGGTCCTCGGTAAGCGTGGGCTGACGGTTATGATCAAGGATGGCTAGATGCTCCAACAAGACTATCTGAGTTCGAGGAACTTTCTTTCATCAGAGGGTGGTTAAGTGCCTTGAAAGAGCTTCAGGTCCCGAGGAACTCGGTGTTATGGTATCGTTACGAGATGTCCTCCTCCACTCTGATGCCCAGCCCATACATGAGGGATGATCGATGGATCCTCATTGATGCTATTCCTCGGTAACTATTGGAGTTGGACGCAGATGAGGTTGTGGAAGAGCTAGTCCCCGCTCCTGATGACAGACGAAGAGCTAGAGTGGCAGATTATCTTGTTCGGAGGCTTCCACCTTCTTGAGATTTTGCACGTTGTTATTCTTTTATCTTTTTTGATAATGTAAATGCTTTGGGCGAGCTTCGCCGACTAAACATGTATTATCATTGTTGTAAATATATGAGATTAATGAAAAGTTCGTGTTTTGGGCAATTTTGCTGACTAAACGTGTTCATCCAATCTTTTTATATTATTACTGCCTCATAATCCTTTTTATTTTGTCATACAAGTGTCCTCCCAGTCCAGTATAATACCAAAATACCATTATGCCCCATTTTACCTTTTAGGTTGTGTCGTCACACTCCCTTAGGCCTAAGTAGGGCAATTGGCGAGGACACACCTGGTATTGGATGTCTTCATCCGATCAGGATTTTGCTCAACCAAAGTAGGTTTGATGGCCAGTATAAAATCTGGTCGCATTGCCTAAGAATCCTCTGTAGGGCTTTATCTATTTCCAGGGGCAATGCTAAGAGGTCTCTCGTGTTTCATGGCGATGACCTGAGGAGGGGTATTCCCCTGCTATATCGACAATCGTGACTGTGATTTGGAAAAGATGTGTGATAAAATGCAATTGTTACTGATTTCATTAATAATAAGGGAAATGAACTGTCCTTTCACATAACAAATACAAGAAAAAGATTCAACAATAGAATTCCTTGAGAATCTAAAAATAGAATTTCTTGAGATTAACTGGGTTCTATGCTCGTCGTATCTCTCTGCCCTCCATCGTTTCCAAATGATAGGCACCTTGCAGGTCGTCTTTAGTTACTTTAAAGGGTCCTTCCCAGTTTGGGCCTAGCTTACCGTCTGATGACTTTACTGTGTTGCCCAGGACTTTCCTTAGAACATAGTCCCCAACTTGGAATCTTCTCGGGTTAACCCTTTTATGGTAGTGCTTTGCGAGCTGTTGCTGATAGCTTGCGAGCTTCACTAGGGCAAGTTCTCTACGCTCGTCGGCGAGGTCGAGTTCAGCGAGCAATGCCTCATCATTCTGGCCTTGGTCGATAAGGTCGGATCTTATTATTGGCAAACCCGCTTCTAGTGGGATGACTGCTTCCATGCCATATGTTAGCGAAAATGGGGTTTCTCCTGTTGCTCGCCGAGGAGTTATTCGGTAAGCCCATAGGATATGGGGTAGCTTGATTGCCCATGCGCCTTTGGCTCGCTCTAATCTCTTCTTCAATCCATCGATCACAATTTTATTGGAAGCTTCTGCTTACCCATTGCTCTGAGATTAGGCCACCGAACTAAAGTTGTGCCTGATCCCGTGTTCATTACAAAAGTCCTGAAAGGGGCCACTCTCGAATTGTGTCCCATTATCAGTGATGATGGTTCTGGGGATTCCGAATAGAGTGATTATATTCCTCCATATGAACCTTATCATGTCAGCATCTCAGATGTTTTCCAATGGTTCTGCCTCGATCCATTTGGTGAAGTAGTCAGTTGCAACCAATAGGTATTTGCGATTGCCGGCAGCGGTGGGCAGTGGTCCCACGATGTCCATTCCCCATTGGGCGAAGGCCATGGGCTGGTCAGAGATTTTAGGTCGCTGGCGGGTTGGTGGACCATAGGAGCGTGAAGTTGGCATTTCAGGCATTTACGGACATATACTGCGGAGTCCTTTTGCATATATGGCCACCAATAGCCTTCCTTCATTGCTCGAAAGGCTAGAGACCTTCCTCCGACATGACTTCCACAGATTCCTTCGTGAAGCTCGCGCAGCACTTGCTCGACATCGCCTGGGTGGACGCATCTAAGGTAGGGACCGGAGAAGGATTTCTTATACAAGTCGCCTCCTGTGGATAAGTGAAAGCGAGCAGCTTTGACTCTTATCTGGTGGGCAGTTTTCTTGTCCTCTGGGAGCGTGCCCTCCTTTAAATAGTCTTTTAAGGGGTCCATCCAGCTGGGGGATGATCCCACCTGGAGTATTTGTTCCACGTTTGGCAGCTTGCTGTTGTGGTTAATGCTCGGACAAATGAGGAAATCGACGGGAATAACCCTTTTAAGGCTAGAATCGACTGTCGAACTTAGGGCTGCTAAGGCGTCGGCATGACTATTTTGACCTCCGGGAAACTGCTGGATGTTGATCTCCTCAAAGCTCGTCATTAGTTTTCTCACCAGGGCGAGGTAGGCTGCCAGTCTTTCATCCTTCGTGTTGTAATCTCCACTTATCTGATTGGAGACTAGTTGAGAATCGCCGAACACTTGTAAACGTTTTGCTCCCAGGGCTTGCGCCTTTTGGAGACCGGCTATTAGGGCTTCGTATTCTGCTTCATTGTTGGAGGCTGCAAATCCAAGCCTGATTCCTTGTTCGAGGATTGTGTTTTCTGGAGTGATGAGGACAATGCCTACCCCTGCCCCCTTTGAGTTGGAGGCTCCATTAACAAAGAGTTTCCAGGTTTCCACTGTTGCTTAGTTCTCCTTTTGCTTTGTTGTTTGAGGTTGGTCGGGGAGTTCTTCGCCTGTGAATTCGGCTATGAAATCAGCAAGGATCTGACCCTTGATAGCTGTCTTTGGTTAAAATTAGATGTCAAACCGATCGAGCTCGACTGACCACTTAGACAATCTGCCCGACAAATCCGCTTTCCTTAGGACCGCCTTAAGGGGGTGCGATGTAAGGACGATGATAGTATGAGCTTCGAAATAATGCTTCAGCTTCCTCGAGGCTATTACTAGGGTAAAGGCGAGCTTCTCCAATGGTATGTACCTTTGCTCGGCGTCTAATAAGGTCTTGCTCGCGTAATAAACGGGGTGTTGGATCCCTGCAACCTCGCATATTAGCGCGGAGCTGACAGTGTGATTGGATACAGAGAGGTACAGGTACAAAGAATCTGTTTGCTGTGGTATGACCAGCAACATTGGAGTGCTTAGGTAGGATTTGAGCTCGTCCAATACTCGCGAGCAATCTAGGCTCCATTCTATCGGTTTACTCCCTTTTAGAAGCTGGAAAAAAGGCTTGCACTTCTCGGAGGATTTGGAAATGAAGCGATTTAAGGCAGCGAGCATTCCAGTGAGCTTCTGCATGTCCCGGATTGTTCGAGGGGGTTGTACCTTGTTGATTGCATCGATCTGGTCTGGATTGGCTTCTATGCCTCTATTACTGACCAAGTATCCAAGAAATTTTCCTGACTGGACACCGAAGGAACACTTGCTCGCATTAAGCTTCATTCGGTACTTCCTGAGGATTTCGAAGGTCTTTGATAGGTCTGAGAGGTGATTTTCCTTCTTCTTGCTCTTAACGAGCATGTCATCGATGTAGACCTCCATTATGTCTCCCATTTGATCCTTGAACATTTTTGTGACCAGCCGCTGATAGGTTGCCCCCGCATTCTTGAGCCCAAATGGCATGACCTTGTAGCAATATAACCCAACTGTCATGATGAACGCCGTTTTGTCCTGGTCTGGGGCATACAAGGGGATCTGGTGATATCTTGAGTATGTGTCCAGGAAACTCATTCGCTCGTGAGCTGCAGTGGCATCTACTAGTTGGCCTATCTTTGGGAGGGGGAAACTATCCTTAGGGCATGCTTTGTTGAGGTCAGTGAAGTCGATGCAAACTCTCCACTTCCCATTATTCTTAGGAACTACTACTGGGTTGGACAACCACTTGGGGAATTGCACTTCCAGTATGGATCCTGCATCCAGCAGTTTTTTGACTTCCTTCTCGACCGCTTTAGCCTTCTCGGGTGCAGTTCTCCGTGCCTTCTGCGTGACTGGCTTGAATATGGGGTGGACGTGCAGCTGATGACAGACCATATCAGGATCAATGCCAGGCAGCTCGTATGGTTCCCATGCGAAAACATCTACGTTGTGTCTCAGCAAGGTCGTCAACTCCTTCTGTTCTTGGTCGGTGAGAGATGCTCCAATCAAGAAGACTCTGCTACTGTCACCAACTTCGGCTATAACTTCTACCAGGTCCTCGATGACACGCTCGGAGGGGAGGAGCCTGGTCTCCTCTACTCCAGGTCTTCCATACTTTAATTGCTATTTAAAAGGTATTACACCTTCTTCAACTTTCTCACTGGGTTGACTGGCCTTCTTCTCTGGCTTTGGTTGGATGGCTGCTATGAAGCACTTCCTCGCCATCGCTTGGTCTCCGTGGATCTCCATTACTCCTCGCTCGGTTACATACTTGAGCTTCTGATGGTAGGTCGAGGAGATCGCCTTCATTGCATGAAGCCATCCTCTGCCGAGGATGGCCTGGTACGGTGATTCGATGTCAACTACCAAAAACTCAATCATTTTGGAGACGTTCCCAGCACGAACTGGCAACACTATCTTGCCTAGGGGCATGGTCATTTTTCCAGCGAAGCCGACCAAAGGAACAATAGCTTCCTTTAGGTCGGCGACGCTCAACTTCAATTTCCTGAATAGGTCGAGGTACATTACTTCGGATGAGCTTCCTTGATCGACGAGCAACTTGTCGATGTCAAAGTTGGCTATCCTGAGTGTAATGACCAGGGCATCATGATGTGGGGTCCTTGCTACCATCAAATCTTCATCCGTGAAAATAATATGCTTGTTATAGTTGACGTCCTCTGCTCGTCGACGCTTTCCTGACTGTGACTTTGCTGGATCGATTTGAAAAGCCTGCATTATCGCTGTAAGTTTTTTCATCTCCATTCGAGCTGAGTTCCCTTGTATCTGCTTGACGTCAGATACTCCGTGGATTACTGCGAACTGGTGTCCAACATCATCCTCCAGCACGTTGTCGGGTCTCACCTCTCTGTTGGCAGTCACTTTCTCTATCCTTTTTTCCACAAAGTCGTTTAAGTGCCCGGACTGGGACAACTCTTCGAGGTGATACTTAAGAGCTTTGCAGTGCTCGATCTTGTGTCCTCCCTCTTTATGAAAAGCGCATCTCAACGCATTGTTCCTCTTCAAGGGATCTCCTCCCATCTTCCTGAGCCACTTGATGAATGGCTCATCCTTGATCTTCACGAGAACCTTGTAAATTAGTTCTTTGAAGACGGTGTTGACCGCCTGGAATGCTTTCGACGCGTCATGGTTCCCTCCGTTATTGGATCCATTTTTGCCTCCATTCTTTCCTCCTTTCCTCTGGTTCTCAGTTTTCTCGCCTACCTTGGTAGTGAGCTTAGCTCGACCGTTTTCTCCTGTATTAGGGCGGGTGACATCTTCCACCTTTGCGTATTTCTCGATTCGGGCCATTAGTTCGTCAATAGTCATAGCTTCCTTCTTCGTCAGGGACTGGTAGAGGAGGGAAGAACTAGGGAGCCCAATTTTGAAGGAGGCCACTGCCACTTCCTCCGCGCAGTCCTCGATCTCATTGAATAACTCCCAGTACCTCTTCGCGTATTCTCGGAGGGTCTCTTGAGGCGTTCTCTTCATTGTCAGTAGAGCATCCATCCTTTTGGGATGGGAGCTACTGGTAATGAATCGGGCCGTAAAAAGTTCGGCTAGGGATTTGAAATTCTTGATCGAGCGGTGGGGGAGCCTTTCGAACCACTTATGTGCTACATCATGAAAGCTCAAGGGAAAAATGCGGCACATCAGGGCATCTCGGTGACTCCAGAGGGTCATGGCCTGTCGGTATTGCCTGACGTGATCGATGGGATCAGTTTTTCCGTCGTAAATCTTGAACCTTGGAATGGCAAATTTCTTGGGAGCTTCCTCCTCTTCGATTTCTCTTGTGAAAGGTGACTTCATCTGGGTTTTGAGAGCTCGCCTCGAGAGTTCTCTGGTTAATCTTGTTCCTTGGTGAGCGGGATGCTGGTCCATCTCCATGCGGACCATGTTTCGTATGTTTTCATCGCTGCGAGCAGGGCTCTGGTAGCGGCGAGCTCTTCGCAACTGTTCGCGGAGGTCTTCGTCTGACTCGCCTCTTTCGTCCCTTTGAGATTCTCGCCTAGGGCTCCTTCCTCGACTGCGAGATTTGCTCGCCTGAGGGCTAGGAGTGCGATATGGGCGTCTCCTGTTATCAGGACGAAGCTCCCTCTCCAGTCTTTCCAGTCTTCTTTTCAAGTGAGCATTCTCAGCCTCATATCTGCGAGAAGACTCCCTCTGCTCGTGGAGCCTTGCCTCGTACGCATCAATCAACTTGGATATCTGCGTGGACCTCGCTGGTCCCTGACTTTCTTCTGAGGCTGGTCTTTCCAGGCGAGCTCTCTGATCTGAACGTCGGACTTCAGACCTAATCCTGCGAGGAGCAAATGGCTCTTGAATATCTCCTGCTTGGAGAGCATTGCTGATGTGGCCAGACATCTTAAACTCCTTTCTTGACGTGGGCTCTTCTCAGGGAAAGATGAACGCTTCCCACAGACGGCACCAATTGTGGATGCAATTATTATGCAACATAAATAAATACGAGAGAAGCAATTATCAAGAAAAGAATAAGGAATATAAGATGCCAATCACACAATAAAGGATGTACGTGGTTCAGCAAAGATGTGCCTACGTACACGGTGGTGCAGTCGATATTATTTCTATATACTCCGGAGAGTGATTACAGAGAATACAACTTGTCCTTTTGCCCCGGACCTAGGGTTTAATATATACATGTACATGTAGGTAAGTGGAGGTGATGGGTTTCTCCACGTTTTCCATCTCCCGTGTAACTTTCGATTGTGGGAACGTGGGGGAGACCGGATCAATAAGAGATGAGGGGCCCGGACTTTGGGCCGTCAGGATTGGGCTACTCGTCCGGGCCCATGGTTCTAAATTTCGGGTACCCACAATAGTGTATACTTATTGGGTCACCAGTTGATAATTAAATATGCTATGAATGAGTTAAAGCATCTTTAGATCGGTTCCTAAATAATATTAATATATTTTCTTCGGGTTATTTAGATAGTTTATCCGGCATAATGGTTATACTACGTATAGTCAGGCAACGTAACGTGACTAGCATGGGTAGTTAGACTCGTTAGGAGTGCACATTAGATGAGAGGTGAGCATCTCAAGTGAGTGCGCTAAGTTAACATGAATAATATTTGTGATAATTAACCAATTTAAGCACTTGCGATATTTAAATTGTTTTCTACTCGGGTTCTGACCCGTTTTTCTGCAAAACTCCTTTCTCGTTCCTTTATTTTAGGTACTCAGCCACAGGGACACCAAGCTTAGGAGATTCAATTCAGTTGTCGAGCTGTAGTTGTTGTGGAAGCTACAGGACATTTCTAGTAGACGCTTCATAGTCTATTCTTCTTTATCTATCATTTATTTACTTTAGTTGGACATGTCGTCCCTTCCTATTTTCTATTCAGAGATTTAGATGTTTTATTCTGTTAGTAGACTTTTATTTCATGACTTCGGATTGTTGTGTGGGATTTTGACTGGAAGTGTTTACTCCAGTTCTTTATTTTAATTCAGCTAGTTCTTTCCTTATGCTTTTGGGATGAATGGTATTAGTTAATTATTTCCTTACTTTATGATGGTTTATAACAAGATAAAATTTTGACATAAACCTTTTTAAATATTAGGTGGTTAGTTTTAATTAAATAAAATTGATGATTTTCGACAGTAATGCATTATCTGAACCAACTGGATATTCTGAATTTAATTAATAAATGACTGATCACCCGGTATTTAATTAGGCGGGATGTCATACCCTCGTGTTGAATTTACAATCATGATCTTCCCAGAAAGTGACCTCACTAGAGTCCCCTACCTCATGATGATACTTTGATAGTCACCACGGTGATGGGAAATGTAAAGATGCACATAATTCTCATTGATATAGTAAGTTAAACTAATATCATCTTCATAGATGCTTACAAGGCCATGGGCCTTATTATAAAATACCCCATGCCAATCACAACTTCACTTGTTGCTTTTGACGGAGGAAAGGCCTTTTTAATAGGATATATCCCCCTCTTGGGCAGTGTTAGAGCTAAAAATTACAGTAGCACAATATGGAATAAGTTCCTTATTGTGGACCTGCCCTTATCCAATTATGTCATCATTAGGAGACTCATCTCAATTAGAAGAATGATAATGAACTTGACCACCCCTTATGGTGTTGGAGATATTCATGGAGACCAGAAAAAGGATAAAAAAAATGTAACAATGTCACCATGCGAGATAAGAAGGGATATTTGGAGACACCTCAAATCCAAATAATAATCTTGAAAAATTCAACTAGAACTTCATATTAAGCAACAAACATGTCTAAAGTCCCAACCAATGCTTCATGAACCTCAAATATAACTCTACGCCCTAAGTCAGAGGAGAATAAGGAAAAGCCAGTTCCCCGCTTGAATTTTTGACCTATTTGGATGGATAAATATTTTTTGTAAACAATTTATTTATTGGAATGAAAGAAAACATATTTCATCTACATTTTTTTAGTAGAAATCATGTGTTCTAAGAGTTTCATTTATAGTCCTCAGGTTCAAGTATCCTATACCTTAAATTAGTTCTTGAGGTTCAAATACCCTAGACTTTAAACTCAATCTTGCAGTTCAAAATGATTTTATTTTTGATTCAAATGTCTAAAGACCATAATTTTCTAAAGAAATTCTAGAACATCCAAGTGCCAAATACCTTTCACTTTGAAAATTTTTAGAGACTGATCACCCTAGACCATCGCATTCTTTTAAAAAACTTTACCCTTGGTCCTAAAATAGCTATGAGGTTTGCATGCCTCTAGCCTTAAACATTTATAAAATTACGAATATTTCATCCTCAATTTCAAAAGTACAAAGGTCCAATAACTCTGAATTTTACCACTCCTGTTTTTGAGGTCACCCTTATCCTATTATTTTTAAGTCCGATACTTTGGAAATATTTCTTTGACATAAAGAAATTGGGGTTGATAACCATGCCTTGCTTAGAAAATTTATCCCTAAAATGTCAAGGCAAAAATTAAGGTCTCTTATTTGACCAACCATAAGAGTGACCAAAGATTAATATAGAATGGTATAATGCAATATAAAAGAAAATGCCTTTTTTTTATTTCATGGAAGAATGATTACAAGGGGAACAATACAAAACAATAATAAAAGGTACATCAAAGGCTCAGGAAG
Organism: Sambucus nigra; assembly: GCA_949130495.1. Lineage (NCBI taxonomy): Eukaryota > Viridiplantae > Streptophyta > Magnoliopsida > Dipsacales > Adoxaceae > Sambucus > Sambucus nigra. The sequence goes on along the minus strand of OX422208.1, from coordinate 371,848,385 downwards.
CTTCGTTATCATCATCCTTGGCTTTGGCGGGGGTTTGAGAAGACTCTTGTTGACCTTGATCCTTTGAGCTAGACGATCCAACTTACTCAAACCTATCCTCAACATATTCTTACTCTTCTTCTCTTTATTCATAGGGTACGGTACAGTAAATCTAAAGAAGTTTGGGAAGAAAAATCTTAGGCTGCAGGGACAACCTTAGCCTTATAGTCAGCAAAACCAGCAACATAAAGCCCATTTATGAAAGTAAATTATGCTGACTTAAAGAAAATTTACAGTTGGGCCTTGATAGATTCACCCACATAGCCTTCAATCCTGGCATGCTTCGCATAGACCTCAACAAGTTACTTCTTGAGATTCAGGGACTGAACATAGTACTGATCTTGGTTTTTCTATGTATTGGCTATTTGGATTCTGAACTCCATCAAGTTTGCAGTTGCTTTATCCAACCTTTGTTTCTACTTCTCAAACTTAAGATAGTTTGTCCTCAAAGTCTTATATCTTGATACTAAAGCTTCATGGATCAATTTCAGAGCTTCATGATTAGCAAGGAGCTCCTTTTGAACCTCGATTTTTCTTATCTAGTCAAACTAATAGAGGACCTTTGAAGGTCAGTAAGGTCTTTCTATACAATAACTGGGCGAGATTGATATTCAACAACATATTTATTACGAGCTCCATGAGCTTATATGATAATGTTAGTGGGCTTTCAAGTTCTTTCCCTCAACCTTCAACTCCTCAAATACAAACCTTTGGTTGTTAAAAACTGCCTCCTACTCCAAACGAGAGCGCTCCGAACCATTAGCGAAGGAAATGGATTTCTTCCAAGCTTGCTCTTCTTATAGAGATAAAGCCATCAGTGCATTAGACAAGTGTTGATTTTTCTAAGGACGAAACTCTTGTATGCTGAGGTGAAAAATATATAAATAAACATGAAAATGCAATCACAGGTATTTACTTGGCCCATAATATGGGTGAGTTCTTTGACATTGGCCTCAACACCCTTGGCCTTTAAGGTCTCAACCATGGTAAGGTAGTTCACCTTCACCATGATCTTCAATGCATAATCTATCAAAGCATAGGAATTCAGACTCCCCTAGTACTGAGGACGATTATAAATACATAGGTTTTTCAGATATTTATAGGGGAAGGGACCTCCTCATAAACAACGGAGGTCTCCCCTTCCCCCTCTATTTTAATTTTACCCTTTTTTCAGGATACGAGGGACCAATTGTAAATTAACGATCTCTTACTTCTCATAAGCAGAGGTTTTTGGATAAATTTTAATATAATATAATATTTTTATTATATTAATTGATGTTTTATTTTAATCTTTAGTTGTTAATATTTTATTATATTATTTGGTGTTTTATTTTAAACGTAGTTTGGGTTTTATTTTAGAAGGTAAAAATATGAGCAAATGAGTGTGAAAGATATGGGAGTGCTCAAAATCCCTTATTGTCCCACATTGGAAGAGTAACCAAAAAAGTAGTGATATATCAACTAAAGGACAACTAAGATTCTTAGTTGACAAGTCAAACAAGAGGTTATGATCCTACGCATTGCGGTGGTGCTTAAGCACCACCAATCGCGACACGCGGCGCGCGAAACGGAGATTGGGCGCATTGCGCGCTTTGACGCGCACTTGGCACTTCACGGTTGTGATTAAACGACCCGATCAAAGGGTTTAAAATCCGAAATGACTTGATCTGAATCGTTAGATGAACTCGTAGCGTTCCGTGTAGGGATGTCTACTCGCTTACGATGGGACGCCTAATCTGAACCGTTAGATCGAAACTGTTCCAAACAGGCACGATCCAACGGTTGTTGAGTCGCTTCATGAAGAGCTGTGACGGTTAAAGAACAGTCACAAAAATGGCTATAAAAAGAGTTTTAGGGCTCTGTTTTGGATACCGAAAATTACTAATTTCTCCTCTCTTCGTCCTCTACCTTTTGACATTATCATATTACAAATTCAGAGTGTTCTCGGTTTGATCAAACAGTACATAGTTTGAATAAAAAAAATTGTTCATACACTGCATTGTATCCTGAAGGCAGATTCTATAAAATCCATAGTGTACTCGCGGTTCTGCCTCAACCGGATTGGGAGAAATTTTGCCTAAAAGAAAGCGTTCCAAGAACTTGTCTTGCAGAAATTAATTAATATATTTCTTTCTTTTCATTTCAAAATTCCAACAATTTTAGGCAAAAAATCTATTCTTATTACTCCACTCAAATGGAAGGAATAGTGGTACAATCTATCCAAGTCATGACTCAAGACTTAATTCGACTTGACTGTTTTGATGGCGAAAATTTCACCCGTTGGCAAGAGAAAGTTATGTTCTTCCTCACATCACTAAAACTAGCATACATTCTAGATGACAACTTTTAGCAAATTCCCGAGCCCACACCCGGAGACACCGAAGAAATAAAGCAAAAATGTGTGAAGAGGAAAGAAGACGAATCAATGCCTTATCTCAAACTGTTTATAGCGCTTATCGAATGATTCCGATGATAAAGGAATTATGGAAGGCTTTGGAGACAAAGTATCAAAACGAGGAAGCAAGCAACCGTAAGTTTCTAATTTCAAACTATATGAATTTTAGAATGAGTAATGATAAATCTGTCGTTGTACAAGCACATGAACTCCAACAAATTGTTAGTGACCTTAAAGCTGCTGGAATTAATCTTCAAGATGAATTTCAAGTAGGGGTGATTGTTTCAAAACTTCTATCCTCTTGGAATGGCTTTAAGAAGAAAATTAATCATGATGAAAAGACTTATACTGTGGAATCCCTTCTTCGTCACCTTCGTATTGAAGATGATACTCGTATTCGAGAAAAGAAGGATGAACAAGGTGAGGGTCATTCAAAAGCCAATATGGTTGAGGATAAAAAATCCAAGATTACCAAAGACTCAAAATTTAAAGCAAAGAATGATTCAAAATTCAAGAACCAAGGTGCAAATAAGAAAAAGAAGGGAAAATAATTCTTCTGTGACAAACCGGGCCATTATTCTCGAGAATGTCGTCTTAAAAAGAAGGCATTTAAGGAAAAACAAGGGTCGAATGAAACCAACAATGTTGAAGATCTTATTGCTACTGTATGGGAAGAAAATTCAATTGATAATGAAAGTGTATGGTGGCTGGATACCGGCGCAACGGTCCACATATGCAAAGACCGCTCTTCATTCAAAACATATCAAGAAATTGATGGAAAAGAAGTGAAGATGGCAAATAATCTTCGCACTAATGTAGTTGGAAAAGGCACAGTGGAATTGAAGCTAACTTTTGGAAAGACACTTACTCTAATTGATGTACTTCATGTACCTGGTATGTGTAAAAATCTTGTATCTGGGGACCTTCTCAATAAGAGAGGTTTCAAACTAGTGTATGAGTCTGATAAGTTTGTCTTGTCTAAGAATGACCAATTTATTGGCAAAGGGTACTCTTGTAACGTCATGATCAAAATTAATGTAATTAATGATATTAGTTCTGCTTATATGGTTGAGTCTATTTCTTTATGGCATAGTAGATTAGGTCATGTGCAATATAAAAGTATAAAAAATATGACTAATCTTGGCTTAATCTCGAATTAATCTCGGATTGTAAATTTGATAACCTTTCTAAATGTGAAATTTGTTCTCAATCGAAGATAACTAGAAAGTCATTCAAATCTGTTGAGAGGACATCCGAAATGCTTGATCTTATTCATAGTGATGTATGTGATATGAAGAGTAATATGACTCGTGGTGGAAATAAATATTTCTTAACTTTCATTGCTGATTACTCTAAGTATGCATATACATATTTACTTAAAAGTAAAGATGAAGTTTTCGGGAAATTTCTTATTTTTAAAGCAGAAGTTGAAACTCATCAAAATCGAAAAATTAAAGTCCTACGATCCGATAGGGGTGGTGAATATTACCCGAGTGAGTTTATACAATTTTGTAATACTCATAGGATAATCCATCAAGTTACGGCGCCTTATACACCACAACAAAATGGAACGGCGGAAAGGAAAAATAGGACTTTAGTTGAAATGATAAATGCAATGTTAATCAGTTCTGGTTTACCTTTTTCGATGTGGGGAGAAGCGGTTTTATCCGCATGTTATATTTTAAATAGAGTTCCATTGAAAAACAAGGATGTTACACCATACGAATTATGGTTTAATCGTAAGCCTAATCTTAGACGTCTTAAAATTTGGGGATGTCTTGCTTATGTAAGAAAACCCGAACGTAAAATACCTAAACTAAGAAATAGGACTTACAAATGTGTTTTTATTGGATACTCTAGTAATAGTACGACTTATAGATTTTTAAATCTTGAAACTCAAGAAATCATTGAGTCGGTAGATGTGTAATTCTTTGAACATCTAACAAAGTTTAGTACTTTGAATCAAGGTTTAGAAAATAATAATCCGACTGTTGACTCCTCAACTTTAGAAGAAAATTCACAATCAATATCTTCTTCAGAAACAACGAATGACGTTGAACCGCAAAAGAGTAAAAGACAAAGAACTGAAAAAATATTTGGTCCTAACTTTCTTATTTATTTAGTTGAAGGGGATTTAAATGAGACTAAGAACAAAACTAAATCTATTCTTAATATAGAAGATGAAACGACAAAATTTCATGAAGCGGTAACATCTAGGGATGCTGTCTTTTGGAAAGAAGCAATAAATGATGAAATGAACTCAATTTCGTCAAATCAAACTTGGGTTATTTTCGATCTTCCCCCCGGGGCTAAACCTATTGGGTGCACATGGATATTTAAAAGAAAATTAAATCCAGATGGTTCTATAAATAAATTTAAGGCAAGACTAGTTGCTAAAGGCTATAAGCAAAAATATGGAATTAATTACTTTGATACATATGCTCATGTTGCTCGAATCACTTCCATTAGGATATTGATATCTCTTGCTTCTATTCACAATTTAGTTATTCATCAAATGGATGTTAAAACTGCATTTTTAAATGGTGATTTAGAAGAAGAGATTTACATGGAACAACCCGAAGGGTTTGCCTTGCCTGGCCAAGAAAAGAAAGTGTGTAAACTGGTTAAATCTCTTTATGGCCTTAAACAAGCTCCTATGTAATGGCATGAGAAGTTTGATAATATTGTTATATACCATGGATATAAAGTTAATGATGTCGACCAATGTATATATAGTAAATTTAAAAATGATGTTGGTGTTATTATTTGCTTATATGTGGATGACATGTTAATATTTGGGTCTAATCTCAAATATATTAAACCAAAAAGTTTCTTTCATTAAAATTTGATATGAAAGATCTTGGAGAAGCTGATGTGATTTTAGGAATCAAAATTGCGAGAAAAGATAATTCTTTAGCGTTATCTCAATCTCATTATATAGAAAAAGTTCTTAAAAGATATAATCATTTTAAACTTAAGCCAGCTGCTACACTAGTGGATCCTAGTATCAAATTAATGAAAAATACTGGGCGTGCTATGGACCAACTTAAATATGCTAGTATTATTGGGAGTCTAATGTATGCCATGCATTACACTAGACCAGACATTGCTTATGCAGTGAGTGTATTGTGTAGATTTACAAGTAATCCTGGACAAGAGCACTGGAATGAAATTTCTAGGGTGCTTAGATACCTGAAGAGGACTTTGGATTATGGCTTACATTATGTAGGATATCCATCTGTTTTAGAAGGATATAGTGATTCAAGTTGGAATAATCTTGAATCAAAATCCAAGTCAACTACTGGTTGAATTTTTATGCTAGGAGGAGCAGTTATCTCTTGGGGATCCAAGAAACAAACATGTGCGTCAGATTCAATAATGCAAACTGAATTTATAGCCCTAGCAGATGCATGTAAAGAAGAAGAATGGTTTAGAAATGTGTTGTATGATATTCCTTTATGGAAAAAGCCATCACCTTCTATTATGATAAGTTATGATAACCAAGCCATAATTTATAAAGTTTCGAACAAAACTTATAACAAAAAATCTAGACACATTAGCCTAAGGCATCAAATTATAAGAAAACTACTCAAGGAAGGAGTAATTACAGTCGACTATATTAAAACGAACAAGAATTTAGTAGATCCTTTGACTAAAGGTCTTGTTAGGGAGATGATATATATCACCTCAAAAGGAATGGGACTAAGGTCTATTAAATAACACAACTATATTTAATGGGAACCGAACTCATATCTTGAAAATATAGATAGAGTTCAAAGTGGTACAAATAAGTTAAATTATAGTTATGGAACACTAGGAATTTTATACAAAAGTTCCATTCCTATGTGCCTAGTGTTGGTTGTCTGGATGTTAGAGGATGAATGTTACTTCTTAATAAATCATATAAGTGTGACTCGCAGAATCACTAAAGTTGATTTACCTATACGAGTGTCGAAAGTGTGGACGCTTTCTATGGAATCAAGACCGATCCTAAAGCGCTCGTGAAATAAGGATTAGCACAAGGCTATAAAAGTGCATGCTAGAAGAACACTTATAAACTCAGAAATCGGTATGTGTGATAGTTCCGGCTAATCTTAAAAGGCCCTTGGTTCAAGATACGCTCACCACAACACCTTGACGAAGCTTTGAATTATTTACACTATATGGAAGTTCAAGTCCGAAAGACACTTCTCATTTACGTACTAGATTTTAGCAATAGTACCAAAAGTTATTTATTGTCTTTTTGTCTTGCTCTCTTGTGTATATTGAAATTGGTGGGGGAATGTTGGATAAATTTTAATATAATATAATATTTTTATTATATTAATTGATGTTTTATTTTAATCTTTAGTTGTTAATATTTGATTATATTATTTGGTGTTTTATTTTAAACATAATTTGGGTTTTATTTTAGAAGGTAGAAACATGAGCAAATGGGTTGAAAGATATGGGAATGCTCAAAATCCCTTATTGTCCCACATTGGAAGAGTAACCCAAAAAGTAGTTGTATATCAATTAAAGGACAACTAAGATTCTTAGTTGACAAGTCAAACAAGAGGCTATGATGCTATGCATTGCGGTGGTGCTTAAGCACCACCAATCGCGACACGCACCACGCGTAAGCGCAACACGAGGCGCGCAAAAGGGCGATTGGGCGACTTAGGGCGCATTGGACGCTTTGACGCGCACTTGGTACTTCGCACGTGCGCATCGTCGCTTGGAGCGTGGGAGCCTAAAGTTTTAACGAGGTAAAACTGATCAACGGTTGTGATTAAATGATCCGATCAAAGGGTTTAAAATCCGAAATGACTTGATATGAACCGTTAGATGAATTTATAGCGTTCCGTATAGGAGATGCCCATTCGCTTATGATGGGACGCCTAATCTGAACCTTTAGATCGAAGCTGTTCCAAACAGGCATGATCCAACAGTTGCTGAGTCGCTTCATGAAGAGTTGTGACTGTTAAAGAACAGTCACAGAAATGGCTATAAAAAGAGTTCCAGGGCTCTGTTTTGGGCACCGAAAATTGCTAATTTCTTCTCTTTTCATCCTCTAACTTTTGGCATTATCATATTACAAATTTAGAGTGTTCTTGGTTTGATCAAATAGTACATAATTTGAATCAAAAAAACTGTTCATACACTGCATTGTATCCTGAAGGCAGATTCTATAAAACTCATAGTGTACTCGCGGTTCTGTCTCAACCGGATTAGGAGAAATTTTGCCTAAAAGAAAGCATTCCAAGAACGTGCCTTGTAGAAATTAATTAATATATTTCGTTCTTTCCATTTCAAAATTCCAACAGAGGTCAAAGTTTCCATTTCATCAACTAGTGAGGCCTTGGGAGGATCATCCAAGACCAGATTAATTATCTTCGAAGCCTTGGCACTAGATTCCCTCTCTTTTCCACTTTATTTCTTTGAGACTAGGGCCTGGGAATCCCTAAAATATAAGACACACAGTAAATTGTTTAAAGGGCTCCATCAATCTCCTTCCCCACCTGCAGGGGATATTGGGTTTCTCTTGGCACCTTGGTAGATAGTTCAATAGAAATTTTGGCAAGAGAGGCAACGCTACTACTTGGGATCTCGATATAAGGATCTACATCCTTAGTGGCCTCAATAAATAAACCTTTAACCTTGAGAATGCATGCAGGAAAAATGGGGTTAAATAAGAAATATTCAAATTAAATTATTAACAAAGTTAAGGTAATCTTTTTCTTTAATCTAAATTTGGACAAAAGTTAATCCTAATGTCTAATTGACAAAATGTCATTTTACAAATTGATTCAACTTGTCAATATATGTTCATCAAGCATATAAAGGGAATAAAAATGCAGAAAAGTAAGTCTTGAACGTGAGATGAGGATTTATATGACGGAAAAACCCTTTTGAAAAAAAATCTCACGCCAAGCCGACACCTTCCACTAAACATGTAAAGATTTACCAAAAGGGATAAATGATTTGTAAAATTGAATCTATCCTAGATTAGATAAGTCACAACCTATTGGACCACTCGCCATGTTCCAGGTGTCAACTTTCGTTGATAATGTCACATTTGTGTCGCTAAATTTTTCTTTATAATTGAAGAATTTTTTTTATTCCAATGGAACATATGAAAAACCACCAAAGAATATCTAACTTCCTAGGATGTGAGAGTCCTAAAGGTTGATGGAAGTTTTAAAAGTGTTTGGCTAATTAAAATAATCTCTCTAAGTATTTTTGTAATATAAAAAATATTTAAAGTCGTTTAAGAATAAATTTTGCAAATATTTATATAAGTTTTAAGAGGATGTAATCAAACTTCAAAATATTAATAACAATAATGGATATCTCAAAAAATGAAAATAAGGTTTTTTTCTTTTAAGAAAATCTTATTTCTTTAGCTTGATAAAGCAATGAGAAAAACTTAAAAATCAACCACTACTTTGTTTGGAGAAAAAAATGAGATAAATAGGCATTTCAAACTTGTGGCCACAAGATCTTAAAGAATATATCATATTATTTTCCACACAAAATAGGTAGCTTCCTCAACATATTAAAAGATATGACAACAAAAGAGAATTTACACTTTTTAAAGCATTTTTTAGAAAGATTTCCTTTTTGCGTTAGATCTGGTACGTTCGCTTGAGCTTTGTTGCAGCGAAGAAAGTCATCGCTGGTGTGAACCTGTGGCAAAGCCAGGTCATAAAAGTTTATAAGGAAAAACACATGGAGGACAGTACGAGCGGAAAGGTATTTGCTTAGCGAGGAAAAATTTCGTTGCGGTGATGCAAGTTGTGCTGATGTCCAAAGAATTTGTCCAGTTTTTTGCTTACCAATGTTTGAAAATAATTTTGGCAAAAACTCCAAGTATATTTTTTCTTAACCTAGAACACTCATACTTTAAATACACACATGAAGATGTAATATCTAAAAAAATAAGTTTGTTTTATGAAAAGTATATTGCATAGTGTAGTTGACAATATCCAAAAATTCATACACAAGTTTAACATATTTTTCAATTTAAGAAAATCTAAGGTTTAGTTATTTTAAACCGTGGGATAAATCTAAGTCTTCTAAAGTAGCATTCTCATTGGTCGTGGCATGGGGTAACTTTTAGATATAGATGAAGATGAAGAAGTTCGATCTTGAAATCTTGAACATGAAGCTTTTCGAAATAATTTAATATTGAACATGAAGCTTTCTAGAATAACTTACACTACGACTCAAAGTGTTTTGGTCAATGGAATAAGATAACTTAATCCTATGGAGGTTTTGAGCATACTTGTGCTTTTACAAATCTCAAAATGTATACCACTTTATTTCCCCTTATCAACTTGGATCTTAGGGGGTGAGATATTTCCATACGCTTAATCTTTTAGCTCTTTTTCCCCTTCTTTATTGGGGAGATTAAGTCCTACTACAATATCCATTTGGCATCATTCCTTTTGGGCTTTATCATCCACCACAACTTATGCCAAAAAGATAAAGAATAATTAGTGAAGTAGACAATATATTTATTAAGAGTTAGATGTAGTTTGAAAATACTTAACTGAATTAAACTCTAAGAGACTAGCAGGGCCATTGGTAATTCATGTATCATAGAATTAAAGTTGAGGGAACAAGAAAGGCCAATTTTAAAAGCTCCATATTCCCCACTTATGGCTTCAGGACCCTTAACATTGGGATCTGTAGACACCCTATTTTAGTATCCTTCAAACACCTCCATAGGCCCCTTTCACTCTAGGACCCTAGTTCTTACTCCAAACCCTAACCCAGAGGCTACAGTGCACTTTTGAGTATGTTTAACTTTGGTCAACTGTCAAAATCGAGAGTATCTCAATTCACTTTCATAAAACTCTGAATACCTTCCCAACAATCCATACCTGGCACGGATTGGCCTACGATTCACTCGTGATTGCCTCTGTACTCCAAACCCTGACCTAGAGGCCACTGGGCATTTTCGATATCCATTTGACTTTGTACAACTCTCAAAATCGAGAGTAGCTTAATAAACTCTTATAAGATTTGAATACCCTTTACAACGGTCAACTTTGTGTGAATCAGCCTTATGGTTCACGCGTACTTTCCTTTTCACTCTGAAAACCCTAACCTAGAGGCCACTGAGCACTTTCGAGCTCTGTTTGACCTTAGTCAACTCTCGGACCCCTAGGTTTCTGAATGAACTTTCTTAGGGCTTTGAATACCCTCTCCAACAGTCCCTGGCGTGCAGGATTAGGACTTATGGTTTGCATTTTATGCCCATTTTTTAAAAAAAAAAGATCCTTTTCACTACACCAAAACTGGCGATTGGTCACGGCCAAAATCCCTGACCAAAGCTGTGGGTCGCGGACTTGGGCCGTGACCATTTCGGGCGTGATCATTTTCTTGGGTCGCAGTCCAAGTCCGTGACCAAAAAATGGTCACGGTCGATAGGGGTCACGGCAGATGGTCGCGGACTTAGGCCGTGACCCATGTCGTGACGGGTCGCGGCCCTTATCCGTGATCCATAACCGTGACAAATTGGTCGCGGCTAAATTTCGCGACCCACGACCGTGACAAAAAAATTGGTCGTAGCCCTGATCCGTGACCCACAACCGTGACAAATTGGTCGCGGCCAAAGTCCACGACTCATTACCGTGACAAAAAATATAAAAAAAATTGGTCGCGGTCCTAATCTGTGACCCACAACCGTAACAAATTGGTCGCGGCCAAAGTCCGCGACCCACGACCGTGACAAAAAAATAAAAAAAAATGGTCGCGGCCCAAGTCCGTGACCCACAACCGTGACGAAAGAAATGGTCGCGGACTTTGGCCGCGACCATTTTTATGCGTGACGAAAAAATAAAAATGGTCATGGACAAAGTCCATGACCATATTTAACTATAATTTAAAAAAAATGTATTTTTTTTGTCAAATCCTAAAACTGGGGGTCCTGCGAGTGCACCATCAGTTGCTACGTGTAACGTTTGACGCGTACGAGGTGTTACAAATATTTATTTTTGGCAAAACAATAAAAAAAATTACAAATTGCGAATCGAGAACGTTGTTAATAAACAAATATATATATACAAACTTATAAATATTACACGTCTTAATAATTCACAGACCCAAAAAAAAAAAATGGGCAGAGTTTCCTCTATTTTCTTGACATTCCAAAACCTGTAAATGTAAAACCTACTTATTATAAAGCCTGCACGGCCGTAAAATTCAACAATCAAATTATAAAAGCCTGCACGGCCATAAAACTAAACAATAAAAGCCCGCATGGCTGAAAAAATCCTGATTGTCCACAACATATAAACAATCTTCATGTTGTAGACCATTGCCTCCTTCGTTTGATCCGCGTGCAAAACTCCTACAAATGATAGGATACATAAAAAAAAATATCAGTAACCAAGTAGTTTTACAAAAAATTTAATCAAGCTGAAAAATTGCATATATGAGTTAAAATTATCAATAACCAAGTAGAAATATACAAATTATCGTCGTATTCTCAAACCGGGAGTCCCGCGGCTGTGGGGTCAGTTCCTACGAGTTACATTGGTCCCGTGGGAGGTGTCGGCGCCACCCACGGCGCCGTTCGGGGGCTGTTTTGGATTTTCACCCTCTAACACCATGTTTTTAAGCCTAAGCCTAGAAATATGCAAATTACCGTCGTATTCTCAATCCGGGAGTCCCGCAACTGCGTGGTCAGTTCCTACGAGTTACATTAGTCTCGTGGGAGGTGATGGTGCCACCCACGGGGACGTTCGGGGGTTGTTTCGAGTTTTCACCCTCTAACGCCATATTTTTAAGCGTAAGTTTAGAAATATGAAAATTATCGTCGTATTCTCAAATCGGGAGACCCGCGGTTGCGGGGTCAGTTCCTAAGAGTTACATTGGTCCCGTGGGAGGTGTTGGTGCCACCCACGGGGACGTTCGGGGGCTATTTTGAGTTCTCACCCTCTAACGCCATGTTTTTAAGCCTAAGTCTAGATATATGCAGATTATCATCGTATTCTCAAACCGGGAGTCTCGCGGCTGCGGGGTCAGTTCCTACGAGTTACATTGGTCTCGTGGGAGGTGTTAGTGCCACCCACGGGGACGTTAGAGGGTTGTTTCGAGTTTTCACCCTCTAACGCCATGTTTTTAAGCCTAAGTCTAGCAATATGCAAATTATCGTCGAATTCTCAAACCGGGAGTCCCGCGGCTCTAGGGTCAATTCCTACGAGTTACATTGGCCCCGTGGGAGGTGTTGGTGCCACCCACGGGGACGTTCGGGGGCTGTTTCGAGTTTTCACCCTCTAACGTCATGTTTTTAAGCCTAAGTCTAGAAATATGCAAATTACCGTCGTATTCTCAAACCGAGAGTCTCGCGGCTGCGGGGTCAGTTCCTACGAGTTACATTGGTCCCGTGGGAGGTGTTGGTGCCACCCACGGGGCCATTAGAGGGTTGTTTCGAGTTTTCACCCTCTAACGCCATGTTTTTAAGCCTAAGTCTGGAAATATGCAAATTATCGTCGAATTATCAAACCGGGAGTCCCGCGGCTCTGGGCTTTAGTTCCTACGAGTTACATTGGTCCCGTGGGAGGTGTTGGTGCCACTCACGGGGCCGTTCGGGGACTGTTTCGGGTTTTCACCCTCTAACGCCATGTTTTGCTTAAGTCTAGAAATATGCAAATTACCGTCGTATTCTCAAATCGAAACTCCCACGGCTGCGGGGTTAGTTCCTACGAGTTACATTGGTCCCGTGGGAGGTATTGGTGCCACCCACAGGGCCGTTCGGGGGTTGTTTTCAGTTTTTACCCTTTAATGCCATGTTTTTAAGCATAAGTGTAGAAATATGCAAATTACCGTCGTACTCTCAAACCGGGAGTCCCGCGGATGCGGGTCAGTTCCTATGAGTTACATTGGCCCCATGGGAGGTGTTGGTGCTACCCACGGGGCCGTTCGGGGGATGTTTCGAGTTTTCACCCTCTAACGTCATATTTTTAAGCCTAAGTCTAGAAATATGCAAATTACCGTCGTACTCTCATACCGGGAGACCCGCGGCTGCGTGGTCTGTTCCTACGAGTTACATTGGTCCCGTGGGAGGTGTTAGTGCCACCCACGGGGCCGTTCGGGGGTTGTTTCGAGTTTTCACCCTCTAACGCCATGTTTTTAAGCCTAAGTCTAGAAATATATAAATTACCGTCGTATTATCAAACCGGGAGACCCGCGGCTGCAGGGTCAGTTCCTACGAGTTACATTGGTCCCGTGGGAGGTGTTGGTGCCACCCACGGGGAGGGTCGGAAGCTGTTTCGGATTTTCCCCCATTAACGCCCTCTTTTTATGCCTAATTCTAGAAATATGCAAATTATCGTCATATTCTCAAACCGGGACTCCCGCGGCTGCGTGGTCAGTTCCTACAAGTTACATTGGTCCCGTGGGAGGTGTTGGTGCCACCCACGGGGCCGTTCGGGGGCTGTTTCGGGTTTTCCCCCACTAACGCCCTCTTTTTATGCCTAAGTCTAGAAATATGCAAATTACCATCGTGTTCTCAAACCGGGAGTCCCGCGGCTGCGCGGTCAGTTCCTACGAGTTACATTGGCCCCGTGGGAGGTGTTGGTGCCACCCACGAGATCGTTCGGGGGCTGTTTCGTGTTTTCACCCTGTAACGCCATGTTTTACCTAAGTCTAGAAATATGCAAATTACGGTTGTATTCTCAAACCGGAACTCCCGCGACTGCGGGGTCAGTTTCTACGAGTTACATTGGCCCCGTGGGAGGTGTTGGTGCCACCCATGTGGCCGTTTGGGGGTTGTTTCGAGTTCTCACCCTCTAACGCCATGTTTTTAAGCCTAAGTCTAGAAATATGCAAATTACCATCGTATTCTTAAACCGGGAGTCCCGCGGTTGCGGGGTCAGTTCCTACAAGTTACATTGGTCCCGTGGGAGGTGTTGGTACCACCCACGGGGACGTTCGGGGGCTGTTTCGAGTTCTCACCCTCTAACGCCATGTTTTTAAGCCTAAGTCTAGAAATATGCAAATTACCGTCGTATTCTCAAACCGGGACTCCCGCGGCTGCGGGGTCAGTTCCTACAAGTTACAAATGTCCCGTCGGAGGTGTTGGTGCCACCCACGGGGACGTTCGGGGGCTGTTTCGATTTCTTACCCTCTAACGCCATATTTTTATGCCTAAGTCTAGAAATATATAAATTATCGTCGTATTCTCAAACCGGGAGTCTCGTGGCTGCGGGGTCAGTTCCTATGAGTTACATTGGTCCCGTGGGTGGTGTTGGTGCCACCCACGGGGCCGTTAGAGAGTTGTTTCGAGTTTTCACCCTCTAACGCCATGTTTTTAAGCCTAAATGTGGAAATTAGCAAATTACCGTCGTACTCTCAAATCCGGAGACCCGCGGCTGCGGGGTCAGTTCCTACGAGTTACGTTGGTCCCGTGGGAGGTGTTGGTGCCACCCACGGGGCCGTTCGGGGGCTGTTTCGAGTTCTCACCCTCTAACGCCATGTTTTTAAGCCTAAGTGTGGAAATAAGCAAATTACCGCCGTACTCTCAAACCGGGAGACCCGCGGCTGCGGGGTCAGTTACTACGAGTTACGTTGGTCCCGTGGGAGGTGTTGGTGCCACCCACGGGGCCGTTCGGGGGCTGTTTCGAGTTCTCACCCTCTAACGCCATATTTTTAAGCCTAAGTGTGGAAATAAGCAAATTACCGTCGTACTCTCAAACAGGGAGACCCGCGGCTGCGGGGTCAGTTCCTACGAGTTACGTTGGTCCCGTGGGAGGTGTTGGTGCCACCCACAGGGCCGTTCGGGGGTTGTTTCGAGTTTTCACCCTCCAATGTCATGTTTTTAAGCCTAAGTCTAGAAATATGTAAATTACCATCGTACTCTCATACCGGGAGACCCGCGGCTGTGTGGTCAGTTCCTATGAGTTACATTGGCCCCGTGGGAGGTGTTGGTGCCACCCACGGGGACGTTCGGGGGTTGTTTCGAGTTTTCACCCTCTAACGTCATGTTTTTAAGCCTAAGTCTAGAAATATGAAAATTACCGTCGTATTCTCAAACCGGGAGTCTCGCGGCTGCCGGGTCAGTTCCTACGAGTTACATTTGTCCCGTGGGAGGTGTTGGTGCCACCCACGGGGCCGTTAGAGGGTTGTTTCGAGTTTTCACCTTCTAACGCCATGTTTTTAAGCCTAAGTCTAGAAATATGCAAATTATCGTCGAATTCTCAAACCGGGAGTCCCGTGGCTCTGGGGTCAGTTCCTACGAGTTACATTGGTCCCGTGGGAGGTGTTGGTGCCACCCACGGGGACGTTCGGGGACTGTTTCGGATTTTCACCCTCTAACGCCATGTTTTGCTTAAGTCTAAAAATATGCAAATTACCGTCGTATTCTCAAACCGGAACTCCCGCGACTGCGGGGTCCATTACTACGAGTTACATTGGTCCCGTGGGAGGTGTTGGTGCCACCCACGGGGCCATTCGGGGGCTGTTTTTAGTTTTCACCCTTTAACTGCATGTTTTTAAGCCTAAGTGTAGAAATCTGCAAATTACCGTCGTACTTTCAAAGCGGGAGTCCCGCGGCTGCGGGGTCAGTTCCTACGAGTTACATTGGCCCCGTGGGAGGTGTTGGTGCCACCCACGGGGCCGTTCGGGGGTTGTTTCGAGTTTTCACCCTCTAACGTCATGTTTTTAAGCCTAAGTCTAGAAATATGAAAATTACCATCGTACTCTCATACCGGGAGACGCGCGGCTGTGTGGTCAGTTCCTACGAGTTACATTGGCCCCGTGGGAGGTGTTGGTGCCACCCACGGGGACGTTCGGGGGCTGTTTCGATTTTTCACCCTCAAACGTCATGTTTTTAAGCCTAAGTCTAGAAATATGCAAATTACCGTCGTATTCTCAAACCGGGAGTCCCGCGGCTGCGGGGTCAGTTTCTACAAGTTACATTAGTCCCGTGGGAGGTGTTGGTGCCACCCACGGTTCCGTTAGAGGGCTGTTTTGAGTTCTCACCCTCTAACGCCATGTTTGTAAGCCTAAGACTAGAAATATGCAAATTACCGTCGTATTCTCAAACCGGGAGTCCTGCGGTTGCGGGGTCAGTTGCTACGAGTTACATTGGCCCCGTGGGAGCCTCGTGCACTGGGTTTGCCCTTTAACCTCTAACGCCGTGTTTTTAAGCCTAAGTCTAACTGGGGGTTGTAAATTTCCATAAATGGGGGTTGTGGCAAAGTAATTACACGAATAGATCTAGTGAGAGTCATAGCAATAAGATTTCTTTATTCTCCAACAGACATGATTGAAGGATAGAACTGGGACTGGTGGGAAGAGTCTTATCAGGTTGTAAAGTCAATTTCTCAATATGAGGAGCTTTGGGCCCTTTTCTATTCGCTTGAGTCCATTCTTCTTCTCCAGTTACATTAGTGGTGGTAGCTTTAGTGTCAGGATTTATCATCCACACTCTTTTAATTTTGGGGCATTTGGATATATTATGGACAAAGGCAACATAGTGGGGACATGAGTTGGTCATAGCTTTCTATTTAACCTTAACAGAAGTGGAAGAACCATCCTCCAAAATGAGGTTAATGGAGTTTGGGTAGCTAACTTTTGGCACCATTTCAATGCAAATCCTAGTAAAGCTAATTCTATTCATATTTCTAGTGACTGAATTAGCATAGATGGGGATTCCTATGGCACTAGCAATGTGATTGAGGCCTTTAACAGTCCAATATTGCATAGGGATGTTGGGGAAGAGCACCCAAATTGGAACTCTAATAGTATCCTCTTTAAAGAACTTGAAGCCATGTTTCCATTTATTCAAAATGTTGGGGTTCCCCACGAAGTTCCAAGGGCCATTTTCCACCACCTCATCTCTGTAAGTGGGGCTGTGATATTTAAAGAAAAAGTATCCATCATCATGAGCAAACATTTTTCTCTTCATTCAACTCTTCTAGTCTTATCACATTGGTTACCAAGAAAAAGTATTCAATTCTGCTTTGTGTTGGGGATGTGAACTAAAGTTTGGTTACCAAGGAAGCTTTGGATATATTTAGTAGTTTATCAGGGCTTAGGCCTAATCGTTCTAAAAGTAATATGTTCATTACTAGCTTAGATGAAGAGGAGACTCTTAGTGTGGTTAGCAATCTCAACATAAAAAGCTGGACTAATATGCATGTATATATATGTATATATATAACTGTATATGCATGTTTATAACTGTATATATATGCATATATATATATATATACCAGTATATATATTGTATATATACTTCTCTGCATATATACGCAGTATATATATACTCTGCAGTTATATGCAGCTAGTATATACACTGTATATATACTGCTCTGCATATAACTGCAGAGTATATATATACTGCGTATATATGCAGAGCAGTATATATACTAGTATATATATGCAGTATATATACTTTATATATATGCATATATATACCATTATATATACTGTATATATAGTATATATATGCAGTATATATATATATATATATATATATATATATATATATATATATATATATGCAGATTATATACTGCAGTGTATATATATGCAGTATATATATACTCTGCAGTATATATTATATAGTATATATAGTATATATATATATATACATATATGCAGATTATATACTGCAGTGTATATATATGCAGTATATATATACTCTGCAGTATATATTATATAGTATGTATATATATACATATATGCAGTATATATATACCCTGCAGTACACTGCATATGTATATATATACTGCATATATATACGCGACTGGTTCCTACGACTCACATTGGTCCCGTGCGAGATGTTCGTGACTCTTACGGGACCGTTTTGTGTTCATTTTGCGTTTTCACCCTTCGATGGCATGTTTTTATGCTTCGGTCTAACTTTTTGCAAATTTACGTTGTACACTCAAATCGGGAGCCCCGTGACTACGCGATCGGTTCCTTCGAGTTGCATTGGTCCCGTGCGAGGTGTTCGTGACTCTTACGAGACCATTTTGTGGTTGTTTTACGTTTTCACCCTTCGATCGCATGTTTTTATGATTAAGTCTAATTTTTTGCAAATTTACGTCGTACACTCAAATCGCGAGTCCCGTGACTACACGGTCTGTTCCTATGAGTCGCATTGGTCCCGTGCGAGGTGTTCGTGACTCTTACGGGACCGTTCGGTGTTTGTTTTAGGTTTTCATCCTTTGATGGCATGTTTTTATGCTTAAGTCTAACTTTTTGCAAATTTACGTCGTACACTCAAACCGGGAGCCCTGTGACTACACGGTATGTTCCTACGATTTACATTGATCCCGTGCAAGGTGTTCGTGACTCTTACGGGACCGTTTTGTGGCTGTTTTACGTTTTCACCATTCGATGTCATGTTTTTATGCTTAAGTTTTATTTTTTACAAATTTACGTCGCACACTCAAACCGGGAGCGTCGTGACTACACGGTCAGTTCCTACGATTCACATTGGTCCCGTGCGAGGTGTTCGTGACTCTTACGGGACCGTTTTGTGGCTATTTTACGTTTTCACCCTTCGATGGCATGTTTTTATGCTTAAGTCTAATTTTTTACAAATTTACGTCTTACACTCCAACCGGGAGCGCCGTAACTACGCGGTCGGTTCCTACGAGTTACATTGGTCCCGTGCGAGGTGTTCGTGACTCTTACGGGACCGTTTTAAGGTTGTTTTACGTTTTCACCCTTCGATGGCATGCAAGTCTAACTTTTTGTAAATTTACATCGTACACTCAAACCGGGAGCCCCGTGACTACGTCGTCGGTTCCTACAAGTCACATTGGTCCGGTACGAGGTGTTTGTGACTCTTACCGGACCGTTTAGTGTCTATTTTAGATTTTCACCCTTCGATGGCATGTTTTTATGCTCTAGTCTATTTTTTTGCAAATTTGCATCGTACACTCAACTCGGAAGCCCCGTTACTATGCGGTCGGTTCATACGAGTCACATTGGTCCCGTGCGAGGTGTTCGTGACTCTTACGGGACCGTTTTGTGCTTGTTGTACGTTTTCATCCTTCGACGGCATGTTTTTATGCTCAAGTTTAATTTTTTTGCAAATTTATGCTGTACACTCTAACCGGGAGCCCCGTGACTACGCGGTCAGTTCCTATGAGTTACATTAGTCCCGTACGAGGTGTTCGTGACTCTTATCGGACCGTTTTATGGCTGTTTTATGTTTTCACCCTTCGATGGCATGTTTTTATGCTTAAGTCTAACTTTTTGCAAATTTACGTTGTACACTCCGATCGGGAGCGCCGTAACTACGTGGCCGGTCCTACGAGTTTCATTGGTCCCGTGCGAGGTGTTCGTGACTCTTACGGGACCGTTTTAAGGTTGTTTTACGTTTTCACCCTTCGATGGCATGCAAGTCTAACTTTTTGTAAATTTACGTCGTACACTCAAATCGGGAGCCCCGTGACTACGTCGTCGGTTCCTACAAGTCACATTGGTCCTGTACGAGGTGTTCGTGACTCTTACCAGACCGTTTAGTGTCTATTTTAGATTTTCACCCTTCGATGGCATGTTTTTATGCTCTAGTCTAATTTTTTACAAATTTGCATCGTACACTCAACTCGGAAACCCCGTTACTATGTGGTCGGTTCCTACGAGTCACATTGGTCCCGTGCGAGGTGTTCGTGACTCTTACGGGATCATTTTGTGCTTGTTGTATGTTTTCACCCTTCGATGGCATGTTTTTATGCTCAAGTTTAATTTTTTTGAAAATTTATGCTGTACACTCTAACCGGGAGCCCCGTGACTACGCGGTCGGTTCCTATGAGTTACATTAGTCCCGTGTGAGGTGTTCGTGACTCTTATCGGACTGTTTTATGGCTGTTTTACGTTTTCACCCTTCGATGGCATGTTTTTATGCTTAAGTCTAACTTTTTGCAAATTTACGTCGTACACTCCAGCCGGGAGCCCCGCGACTACGCGGTCGGTCCTACGAGTTACATTGGTCCCGTGCGAGGTGTTCGTGACTCTTACAAGACCGTTTTAAGGCTGTTTTACATTTTCACCCTTCGATGGCATGTTTTTTATGCTTAAGTCTAATTTTTTACAAATTTATGTCGTACACTCAAATCGGGAGCCCCATGACTACGCGGTCGGTTCCTACGAGTCACATTGGTCCCGTGCGAGGGGTTCGTGACTCTTACGGGACCGTTTAAAGGTTGTTTTACATTTTCACGCTTTGATGGCATGTTTTTATGCTCAAGTCTATTTTTTATCAAATTTCCGTCATACACTCAAACCGGGAGCCCCGTGACTACGCGGTTGATTCCTACGAGTCACATTGGTCTCGTACGAGGTGTTAGTGACTCTTACGGGACCATTTTGTGTTTGTTTTACGTTTTCACCCTTTGATGGCATGTTTTTATGCTTTAAGTCTAATTTTTTTTCAAATTTACGTCGTACACTCCAAACGGGAGCCTCGTGACTATGCGGTCGGTTCCTACGAGTTACATTGGTCCCGTGCGAGGTGTTTGTGACTCTTACCGAACCGTTTTAAGGCTGTTTTACATTTTCACCCTTTGATGGCATGTTTTTATGCTTAAGTTTATTTTTTTGCAAATTTACACCGTACACTCACCCGGGAGCCCCGTGACTACGCGGTCGGTTTCTACGAGTCACATTGGTCCCGTGCGAGGTGTTCGTGACTCTTACCAGACCATTTTGTGGTTGTTTTACGTTTTCACCCTTCGATGGCATATTTTTATGCTTAAGTCTAATTTTTACAAATTTACGTTGTACACTCAAATCGCGAGTCCCGTGACGACGCGGTCTGTTCCTATGAGTTGCACTGATCCCGTGTGAGGTGTTCGTGACTATTACAGGACCGTTTGGTGTTTGTTTTAGGTTTTCATCCTTCGATGGCATATTTTTATGCTTAAGTCTAACTTTATGCAAATTTACGTCGTACACTCAAACCGGGAGCCCCGTGACTACACGGTTTGTTCCTACATTGATCCCCTGCGATGTGTTCGTGACTCTTACGGGACCGTTTTGTGGATGTTTTACATTTTCATCATTCGATGGCATGTTTTTATGCTTATCGTTGTATTCTGAAATCGGGAGTCTAAAATATTTTCAACATATTATCCAACAATCAAACCAATAATTATCCCGTACTCCTTCTAATTATCACATATTCCTTCAAACATACTATCCAACAACAAGCCAACAACCAATAATTATCCCGTACTCCTTCTATCATCTAAAAGATTTAATAAATAATGCACATCAATTATATAACTACTTTAGTTAAAGTAAAGAGTACCTGGTGTGTAATGAAGAACTGGTATGTAATGAAGAAGTGGTATCTAATTGGTATGTAATAATGTATGTGATCATTCAATTTCTATAAAATTGGATGAACAAATAAAAATATCATAAAGTTTACCATGATATGTGTAGGTAGTAGCGTTGCACCTCTATCCGGATGCTCACTCACTGTGAAATACCAAATCTGAAAAAATATTTACACTCCGTTAAAATAATTGGTTAATTTAAACACTCCGTTAACTTCAGGGACAATATGCCGTTAAAATATGAGGGTCACTATGACGACATATTCCCCTTGAACCGTTAATTCCAGGGGCACTATGAGGGTCTGGTTAGGTTAATTACAGGGGCACTATGAGGGTCTGGTTAGGTTAATTACAGGGGCACTATGAGGGTCTGGTTAATCCAGTAGAGAAAGGACTCAAGTCAGGAACATGAAACAAAGAAAATGACTGTAAAGTTAGTATAGTAGATCATAATATTCAAGAAACAAATGTAAATATAATTTACTTATGAACCTGCATAGTTTCAATCTGCCTCAAAAGAGACCTAGTAGATTCAGGAACTTGAGTAATCAACTCTGCAACCATTTCCTATAATGTACTTTCTACGAGGTTTTCCATTAACCATATAATACAAAAAGGATAAAAAACGATAAAAATAAAAATTAGGACTAAAATACCAAATATACTAAAATCGATTAATATGAATATTAACATCCTAAAATCTAAATATGTGATATAAATTGGCTTACCCAAAGTTTTTTTTACTAATATTAACAACCTAGTAGGTTGTAAGACTAAAGTTTCAAAAACATTATCTCACACTATTTTTACTTTTACATTAAATTATCTATATATACTATATATATAGATAAAAATATTATCCCAAATTCAAATCATATAAATTATCTATATATACTATATATACTGTGTATAAATTGTAAAGACATGTAAACTATATATACACATATTAATGGAATCTACATAAATTAATGGAGAAAAAGAATAAAATTTACCCGGGAGAGAGCTGGGGCTGGGGCGGAGCTGGGGATGGAGCTAGGGCGGAGCTGGGCTGCTGCTGCTAGTAGGTTGAAGCTGAGGAATACGTGTTTGACTAACCTCCTTAGAACTCCAACTGATTGACGAGAGAGAATCACCATGTTTTAGCGCTAGGTCATCAACATCTGACGAGAGAGAGAGAGAAGCGGGCAAATGAAAAAAGAAATTAGCGCGCCTCTTTATTTTTTAGGAATGACCTGGTCACGGCCTAAAGCCGTGACCCACCATCGCAACCCACCACACCCTTGGATCTCTTCCTGCGACCTGATTGATGAAGAATGGTCACGGCCTACAGCCGTGACCCCCTTGCGTGACCTACAGCAGCTATCAAATGAGGTATGGTCATGGCCCGTAGCCGTGACCCATACCAAGACATGATCACGGCCCAAAGCCGTGACCCTCGATCTGTGATGCGCGACCCTTCTCATCCAACCTATAGTGCTTTAATGAGGTATGGTCACGGCCCATAGCCGTGACCCACGCCCAGAAATGGTCACGGCCCTAAGCCGTGACCCTCAATGTGTGTACTCACTTCTTCCTCATGCCATGGATCACGGACTTGGGCCGTGACCCATCCGCGACCAAGCTTGGAGGGAATTTTGGTGCGAGTTTGGCACCAAGATGGTCACGACCTGGTCACGGCCCAAGTCCACGACCACTGTAGTCACGGCCCAAGTCCGTGACTACTTCCAGAGCATCGATAATTTAGTGTGGTAATAAATATGGTCACGCCAAATATGGAGTGGGTCATGGCCCAAGTCCGCGACGAGCTGGTCGCGGACTTGGGCCGTGACCCACTGGGCGTGACCATTCGCAGGATTTTGTGTAGTGTTTGGACTGCTTATAGGCACCTCCGTCCCTCTACTTATCGGCATAGGGGTACCTTTTTTAGCCCGAAATATAGGGGGTATGTCGACAGGCAAACTTAGGCCTATACCGATCAATAGAGCCCCTGACTAAAAAAAATTACAATTTAAGGAGGTCGTGACCTCATTCTCAAGGACGCTTTTTTCGAGATCTGAAGAGCCACTACCTCAAAATCAGTGCACCATTTTCCAAAAATATAATTTTCCAAATACTCTCTCCACCTTTACTTACATCAGTTTTACGCCACATTTGTTACCTATTTCACCACCACTTCATCACCATAAAAGGCCAACCCACTTCAGTTAAAAAATCACTAGGAAAGCTTTATAGAAGGTCCACTTCTATCTTTTTCTAACTCATTTAATTAGTGTCATGTATAACACTTTTTTTTATCTCAACATATCTTTTGATTTATTTTACTTTTTCACCCTTAATAATCCCTTTTTATTACTTATATACACAAAAAATATAGTTTTATATATCTAAAAAAGTAAAAAAAGGGGGTTTAATCCTTAAACCCTAAATTAGAATTTTTCTCCCCTTTCTCCTACACTTTCTCCACTTGTGCACATTTTTCACAAACTAAAGGGAATTCTAGTTTTAATTTCATGGGTTAATTCCTACCCTTGCGTATTATCGAACTACGTGGACTTTGATGCTATTTTCGGCTACGTAGGCATATTGAGTCTTCCTTAGGATTTGATTTCTCCTTTCTTATTTTCTTCATTCTATCAATTCTCTCTTTTATATATACACATATATATATATATATATATATATTAACTTATCTATTCTTAGCGACCCCGTCAGACATCCATATTCACTTTCTCTTAGTAAATCATAATCCGGTGTGTTTCTCACATTATACTATATTTCACCTTTTTATTCTCCTTCATTTTTACAATCCCGTTAGACATGCGTATCCACTTCCCCATAGTGTATTATGATCCAATGTATTGCAAAAAATGTAGCCTTTTCTCTTTATTATATTTTCAGTGGCCCCGTAAGACATGCGTATTCCGTTCTTTGCGATTGATTGTAAATCGATTTGCTGCTCACATTTTGGTTAACCTTTTAGATAATCTTCTTTATTCTTATTTATACTCCTTAGAATGACTCATCTCCATTTTTCCATGACGTGGGTGTGATGATTTCCTTTCTCACTTATTTCACTCTGCACACATTATACACATAAGTTACGTTTTAGAGAAAAATGGAGAATATAATAATAACCCATGAGAGACCAAAAGCGCAAAATGGGTGCCTAACACCTTTCCATTTCGTAACTTAATCTCTAGACATGTGATCTATTTGGTTTCATATGCATCAGTTTGTCTTTGATATCGTTTCTTTAGGGGTGACTACATCTTTTATCTATTTTGATAAAAATAGGTTGGCAACTCCATCTTTCTATATTTTCGCCCCTTTGACGATGGCCAATTTATATCCGTAGGATCCCGTGAAGGTTGCACGAGTGGTAGAAAGAGGATTTTCTTCCTTGATCTCTGCATGTGTAAATTTCTCTTTTGAGGCGAACTCGTGTCAGAATATCTCGGATGGCCACACGAGCAACTTTCTTAAAGGTAATAGTACTTTCATAGCTCTATTTAGTCTTAGACAAGTTTCATAACTCTGTATTACTAGCACCAACGAGATGATTTGGTCCTTAAGCTAGGGTCATGAACTAATCCATCTTTGAAGAGCCGAGTAGGCTTCATGAATGTATTAAATAGGATATTTACCCACTTATCCACTATATATATCGTGGAAAGTTCATCATGAGTAATTATCAGGTTCTTAATCACTAAGGGATTATTCTAAAGTGATGTAATTCCCACACTAGGGTTGCTTTTTGATGTTCAGTTTCCCCAATAAAGAAGAACCTTTTCTTTAAATGTTTTGGAGGCATTATGGTAGTCTTTTACAAAACCTTAACCCTTTGCTTAGGAGCCAGGTGCTTCAGACCAATGTCACCCTTTTATTTTGGTCTTTAAAGCTGTAGAAATGAAAAACATATGTTGGAGTCATGTTAAACTCTCCATTGATTTATTATCTGAATGCCAAGATGGTATCCATCAATGACCAACATGAATTAACCACGAATTGGGTGGAGGAAAGACCAACAAAAATGACCAATGAGGACCTCACCCATAACCTAAGTAAGGGAAAATATATATTAGGTAGAGATCATTTAAGTATACATATTTAGGAACCCGACAGAATCACCTTTCATGGGGTTCAGTAATCCTAAAAATTGACGTCTCGAGGATTTGCTACTTGCACCTCAAAATTGTTAGGGCCTTAATGATAATAATTAAAGCTTCTTCGACCCCTCTAGCAAAGATGAGCTCCAGGGTACCCTTTATTCCACAACCACGATACTAGAAACCATACTTAGGTGTTATATATTTGTTTCATTCTCTTAAGTCATAAATGAGTAATAATTACTTATATAAGCCAATAAATTACTTCATGAGATCTTTCTACTCATCAAAAAGGCCTTTGTCCCCTTTTGAACCGCCTTAGCCCAAGTCTAAGGCTGGTCGAACTTGTATTATTCATCTTAATACTAAATATACTGCAGAGAAACACCTTAAAAGCAAACATAAGTACCTTAATAGTGGTACTGAACCACTATACATACTTGTGTTTTTATAACATCAACTTAAGAACACCTCTGTAATACCCTGTATTTTTATGGTATTTATTTAAATATTTTAATTATTATTAGTTACTTGATAATTATATATTTTATATGACACTCAGTATGTCATTCAATAGATTTACTTATTACATATGTAGTGTTACATAATTTAGTTTCGTGTTGATTGGTGAGATAATATTATAGTAATTGGTGAAATCGTATTAATTTATTATGTAAATTATTTGATTGACTTAGTATTATGGGTAGCTATAGAACAACCAAGTGCTATGTGTTGGGGGCTTCTTTTTTTATATTATTACCTCAACATTGGGTCCCACCGATCATGAAGTAAATTCTTATAATATCGAGTCATAATTAATTAATTAATAATTAAGATTTAAAATTTAGCGACGCATATCAGCTATTAAACTTAATAAAATGACTGACTCGCAGAATATGTTAACTTCTGAGTTGGTTCATGGGACGTTTATAAAGTTCAGATTGAGTTTAAAATCATGGTGGAATGGTCCATCCGATTATTATATGAGTTAAGATAAGTTTTAGACGATTTGTAGCTTATTTTAAACCTTTTATGTTGAGGATGATTTAAGTCCTAAGCCTAATTACAAATTTCATTAAT
Source organism: Sambucus nigra (assembly GCA_949130495.1). Lineage (NCBI taxonomy): Eukaryota > Viridiplantae > Streptophyta > Magnoliopsida > Dipsacales > Adoxaceae > Sambucus > Sambucus nigra. The sequence continues at coordinate 371,821,470 of OX422208.1, read as the reverse complement.
ATAATAGACTAACTAACCTAACTTAGAATACATAACACACTTAGGATAAACTCGAATTGATTAGGATGAAGAGGAAGGAATCCTAGCTCTTGAGATTTGGGGACTTGGAGGTGATTCATATAATCACACTTGAGGCAGGTTTACTTTGTGTAGAAATATGATTATAAATTTTTATAGTAGTAATTATATATTGGGATCTCTTAACATGTTTATGTAATCTAATTCCTTAATTATTAAACATAATTGCGTACTTTGATTTAACTAAATTAAGAACCCTGGTTACGTTATTGATGAAAACATGAAATTGACAATTGAATGAACAAATTAACATATGAGTCCTTGTAATCTGTGTTAGAAATCATTAAATATGAATTGTACAGGTTGAAATTCATAAAATCACTATTTTTATTATGTATATTGATTAGAAATCACAAGCTAATTGATCCTATTCTTATGAAGAATATGAAGTTAGGGTTAGTTTATTAATTTATGAAATTAAACATTTAGTTGGGTTATAATCACTTTAAAACCTATATAAACTTGTTTCCTATGATTATATGTTGATTATATTTAAGGAAAATGGGTTATTGTTGATGAATAAAGGCTGTAGGATGTTGATGTAACGCCCCGACCCGAATTTGGGTCATCCATTTGGATTAACCTGCACCGGTACATAATTTTTAGAGGATTAAAGCCTTTATGGGTGGGTGAGAATGACACTTATCACTTTAATCCAAAATATCATATTAAATAGAAATTTTCTTTGCGTAATTATTTGCAAAATCATGACCACTTGCATGATATTTAATTTATTTAAGAAAATATTTAAGAGAAGGTAACTCAAGAATAAAAAACCATTAAATTAAACTAATTATTACAACTCTATTGCAATTGTTCTAAATGTCTAATAAAATATAAGCACAACAATCGTAAAAATGGGCGACCACGACCACATTGTGGTATGGTCTGATGATCAAAGCTTTTTAGCTTTTTCCTCTCTTATCTTTCCCTTTTTTTTGCTTCCTTATTGGCCGTATCGGGGGGGGGGGGGGGGGGGGGGGGTGTTAACAAAATAGAGGTTTGAAAAAAAGCCTAGTAGGGGATATAATAGAAGGGTATACTAACATAAGGAAATAGATAGACATATATGTAATACCCCGTATTTTTATGACTTTTAAATTTGGGGATTTATTAAATTTAAATTGAGATATTAATTTAATATTAATTCGAAAATTATTTTAAATATTTATTAGCGTGATGAGAGTTAGTAATTATTGGAAATTATTGAATATTACTTAATGGGTAAAGTAATATGTATAATCAAATTTATTAAAATTATCATGAGGGTCTAATTTGATAATTGTGAGAATTAAATCGGGACGCGCCTGCATCGTGTCGGGATTAAATTATTATTATTAAAAGTGAATAAATTATAATTCACCCGTATGGTCATTTCGAATGTGCCAATGTGTCCGAAAGGGTCGAGATAGTCAAAATAATGTACCCGGGGGTTTAGTTTGGGTCTCGGGGTGTTTTGAGGCCTAATTGGCATCCCGGGAGGGTATTATAGACATTTTACAATTTTGAGCAATTAAACCCACGAATTTCCTAAGGATATATCAACCTTTAGGAGTTTCCTTCTAGGGTTAACAAACAAAAAATCAAATAACAGCCACTAGAGAAGAAGTTGGAGAGCTTTCCAAGCAACTCAAGGCCAAAGACTCACCCGTTTGCACCGCCACCACTACCAAAACATAATCGCGTGACAAGGAACGCAACCATACCTCTTTCGTCCACAAATCAGAAACTCAATTTCCAGGCAAGTATCTATCTTGCTTTATTTTAGTTAATGTTTCAATCATGTTAGTCTAGGGTTGTTTAGAACATGTTTCATGGAAGAAATCAATATTTTTTAGACTTAAAATCATATGTTGTAGAGGAAGTAGACGTATTCTGGACATCTAAATCACATGTAGAGGATAAGTCACGAATTTCTATGAATTTAGAAGCAAGTAATCTGGAAAAGAATTGGAAGAATGAAAATTAAAGAAAAATTAGGGTTCTTGAAGTTTATGTAAATTTTACCCCATTAAATCGCTATACTTGATGAATTCGGACATATTTTATGTAGAAAATCATGTAGTTAGGTATATAGTACTTGTAGTAATGTTGTTTGGGATTTTGGGGATCGTTAATGGAGATTTAGTTGAGGTTGGAGAGGTAAATCCGTAACTGGACAATGACAGGTTTCGTCATAACTGCTTGATCGATCGATCGATCAAGAACATCGATCGATCGATGGTATCAACAAACTTCAAGACACGCGTTTCTTATAACTCGAAAAAGATGTCGTTCTCACTCATGAAGCCAAAATTTCATGAAAAATAATGAGATCATACAACGATTTAAGTGCGGATCCAAAAAGAAGTTGAATGAACTTATGACTCGGAGATTGCGTAAAACACTCTAAAAGGGTGAAAGCCACAAATCTTACAAGCTAAAGTCTCTACTAGTGATCCTTAAGGTTTTCTTGGGAATTATAGTACTCTTCAACTCTAAATCGTAGTGACATGATAAGTGCGCAAATTTTCTTGAGTCCAGAAATTCATGGTGCAAAATGCCTTGATACATATTACATAAGCTATTTAGAAAAATATAATTCCTCTAGCTTGATTCCTAGACTTAAAAAGATGGATTATTGAAAATTCACATTAATAAATGAGATGAAAGAAAGTGCACGAAATTTTAAAAATCAGGTTTAAAAATTAAAATTTTTCAAAAGAGGTACGATTTTGATAAAATTTCCCACCCCCAAACAAAAAAGAGCATCGTCCTCGATGTTAAGTAAAATGATTTGTGAAATTGAGAGCATAAGGTAGGAAAAATAACACCAGAATCAACCGCTAATGAAATGGACATATGTAGCCAAGAATAAACCTGAATAAGAAGTAAGAGAACAAAATATGAACAAGTCTATAAACATGGGAAGCATAGGGTGATGTGAAACACCACCCCCAAACAGGATGAGACTAGTAGAAGGAAAAAGCGGGCTGCCTCCCGACAGCGCTAAGTTTAATGTCTTCAGCCAGACCGAACCATTCTCACCCTAAAGATAATATCTATGAAAGTGCGGGGCGACAGAAAAATTGGGTGATGATAATCACCCCCAAACAAGACTGAAGCGTTAGTCTTGTTGGATAAAGGCTAAAATGGGTCAATGCACTTGTATGGAAAAGTGCATCACACGATGCAAAGCATCGGTGGACCATGGGCGGGTGGGTAAAAGGGCAAAGGTGAGGGAGGAAACGGTGAAGAGGTATCGGCCACGGGCCTTGTTGAGCTTAAATGTGAGGGCAACTAGGGCCCTATAAACATGGTCCTCTAGTTGTATGGGGAGGCAAAATGATTTGGTAATTGGAATGGGGTGGGCCTCATAAAAATCACACGATCGTTTTATAAATGGACGATGATAAAAGTCGCGCTGTGACGCACCAGGGAGCTGACGGGAAGAAAAATCAACACCACGAGAGAGTGGCGGGCATGGGGTAACAAGCTCGATGTCATGGAAGTGGTAAAGTATCACCATAACTCTTGTGGAAGGTGGAGGAAGTGACGATCTAAAAATGTAGATGGAACCTTGAAATGTGTAAAATCAGGATCCAAACCAGGTGGTGGGGTGGAAGGGATAATGGGTGGGTCGGGTGGGATAAATGGTGGGGAAAAAATATTTTTGGATATTTTAAATTTTTTTCAAAAGGAAAGAAAATATTTTTGAATTTTTCTAAAATAAAGGAAGGAAGAAAATGTTTTTGGATTTTTTTCGGAGAAAACCAAGGGAAAAAATATTTTTGGAAGAAAAGAGTTGAAAAAAAATATTTTTGGATTTTTTCAATTTTTTTCAAAAAGAAAGAAAATATTTTTGGATTTTTGTAAAAATGAAAAAAAGAAAATATTTTTTGGATTTTCTAAAAAAATATAGGAATAAAATATTTTTAGATTTTTTTTTGGAAGAAAATAGCGGGAAAAATAGGCGGACTCTTTGCACCGCAATACAAGCCAAGAATAGAATAATCCTAATACAAGCCTTCTAAAAATATGAAAATGGTAGAAAAAACAATAAAGTGCGAAAAATAAATGAGCTAAAACTTGAAATTCGCTCCAAGCTTCACGATCCCAAGAATGGCAACGGCGCCATTTGATAAAGAAAATTTTCGGCGTATATTTTTTCGTCGTTGCTTGAAAAGCTCCTCTAGTCAAAATTCTCAATTACCTACAAAAATATAACAAACTAAAGTGTAGAGTGGTAAGTAAGGGTATCAATCCACATCAAGGGGGTAAAGCTAGAGACTCAAACTCAATTGTAATTCAAATTTTATTTTCTTTTTGTGCCTTTTTGTGCCTTTTTTTAACTTCTTCCATTTTTTTTTAGCTTTTTCAATATTAAAACAATTTTGGGTGAGAAGAAGTGAAATAGCACTAAACTAAAATAAAAGATGAAAACAACTAACTAAAAAGTGACTAAAAATGAAAAACAAAGTCTAACACACAATAAGAGATAAAGTGAGGTGAATAAATGTGAGAACAATCAAGGAATGACACTACACGACAAATTTTAGCTATTCTAACTAATTAATTTAATTATTTGAATTTTCTCAAATTAATACCAAAATTACAAATCAACTCTCGTTGCAAGTGTAATTTTAATAGTAATCTTTTAGAAAATTAAGTTTAACCCCCCACAACTCTAGAAAATAGATCTACACTCCTTTTAATTAATCACCCGCTAGGATCAATTTAACAAAATTTATGTAAATCTAGAAAATGAATTTTAAAGTTGAAATTCAAGGAATAATACCACACTTAAGAAACCCCTATCTCTAGTTCGAATCTAAAATGGGTATTATAACTTAGAATTTTGATTTTCTCTCGAAAATCATTTACCCTCTCTCGAGGCGTAAAATTAAGGGTGAGGGATCAAAATTAATATTCAAAGGGAATTTTCAAGTAATCAAACTAATTAAATTAAAATAACATCAAATAAGGGTTCCCCCCACCCCTTAAAATGGAATTTAGCCTAACATGATATTAAATATGATAATCAAATAAACTAGGCAATTAAAATAAAAGTAGAGAAGATAACAATCAAACAAAATCTCTTTGAGTGAAATTGAACTCCAATCCTTGAATTTGCAATTTACATCCCTCAAATTTGTGTGATCAAACCAAAATTACATCAATAATTACACTCAAAAATGGATTCTGGCTAATTTATTTTTCTCACTGATCTAAAAAAAGTAAAATAAAATAAATTCCAACCTAAAAAAAAAACTAAACTAAAAATGGTGTTTCTCTCTCTAAAATTGATATGATAAAAGCTCTTTTCATTATGGATGAATTCAACTACATCAATCTGTTATGAAATAATTGCTAAAAATGCAAAAATTCATTATAGATGGGTAGGGTGGAATTCATCCTAGAGATAAATTTCACTACACACCTCAATATTAAGATATTTGCTAAAAATGTAAATACTCAACATAGAGTGATGAAGAGAATTTTACCACACAAAGCTTAAAAACTAAATTTATGATCCCCTCTCAAATGGTCTTTATCTCTTTAAATAATGTGGCCATGGAGCTAAGGCTGTATGTGGACATAGGCTAGGGGTGAACATGTGGCTATGGGGTGTATGAGGTGGGAGAAAAATCAAATTTGTTTATGAGGGAAAGATGGGAAAATGAGATAAGAGGGTTAAAAAACATGTTTTGGGGGTACAATGGGTAAAAGGGTTAAATGTCTCTTAAAACATGTGGGAATTTATTTGGTCATTATTTTTGGTTTGTTTGGCTTAGGAACTTGGTAGCTAAAATTGTGGGTTGAATAAGGAAATGGGTTTTGGTTTGAAAATGGTTTGACATGACTTTGGTTTGAAATGGAGGTCGGGATGGAAAAACGGTGTGACACCCTGCCTAATTAAATATCGGGTGATCAGTCCATTATTAAATTAAAAATCAAGGTGAACGGTTGGTTCATTCTTAGCATCACTGTCGCAATATAAATTTTCAATTTAAACACCCTAAATAATTAAGCTAAGTGTCAAAACAATTTAAAACCTCATTTCCATTTTATTTAAATCCAGATATAAAAACCTTTTTAATAATTAACAGTTGAAGAATCACATAAATATGAAGAATGGTAATAAATACCCAAGAATTCAACCATTCATATAAACCAATACCAAGTTTAAAAACTACAAATGAAATCATCCTGACACGAATTACATTCCAAAGAGTACCAAATACTGAAAATAAATGAACATAAATCTCTGACAAATCCAACTGAATAGGGAAACGAGCGGCACATGACCTGACTAATCAGAACTAAATTAAGAGTAGAGTCAACAACGAGGTTGTCTAAATAATGGCTTGCAACTCCCACATAAGCTGCAATGCGTCCGTTCCAAGGAATCTAAGCATGACGCCCCTGTGGCTGGGCACCTATAATACATACAAATATATATATATATACAAGAGAGAAAAAAAGACAGGAAACGGGTCAGGGCCCGAGTGTAAAACAGTTTTAAAGATAGTTTAGCAAGTATTTAAAATGCTTACCGGTTAATGCAACAACCATGTTAGTATGCGACACTCTCTTGAGAATTCTCACCTCTCATCTAGTGTGCACGCCTACCGTACTAATAAATCTCATAAGTTTCTCTAACTTATTTTTTATAAGGTTTTATCCTGTAAAAAGCGAGGTTATGATATTTACTTTAGGAAATCGTTCTCTTCAAGATTTCTTACGTTATTTAGAAATACTCATTATCGTTATAAAGTTCCCGAACACTTATTATAAAGTTGGAGCATTTATTCATTTATTATCTACTTATACGCACAGTAGAAAATTCCCATATAGATATACATACATATATATATATATATATATATATATATATATATATTAGTCACACATACAATATATATACTAACGGCACCCCACATAAACTCTACGGTGCTAGCATACTCTGCTATCAAGTCCCCGTATCACACAAATTAAGGGAAATACTAGTTCGGAATCACTCTCGAACTGTATTAACACAATACGCAAACAAATGGAGGCGAAGCATAGTTCTAGGTCCTAAGAGGTCAGCACATACCCTCACGTCTCTTAGAACATCTGACTATCATTTTCAGATAGCCTGTATCGAGGATACTATCTTCTAGTGTACGAGCCAATATCTCCCATAAAGGTCCAATCGAGATAAGACTGCCCCGGCGCGGAAACTTTCGTGATAGCAAGTAGCTCGGGTATGATTTTTACACAAATACAGAATATATGAACAATCACACTGTCATATACATAATTATTCATATTTTCTAAATTTGGTGCGCCCACGACCCATAATTAAAATTATCCGCTCTTAACACATTTTTACTTGGTTATCTCGCATAACGGATTTGTCACTTTTATTCTCATATATATAAGTTACTCCATACCTACTTCTCGTCTCTCGAAGTATTCTATCTCCCTAAGTATAATTTCAGTAGGCACTCTCACTTACCTTCTAGTCTAATTTCCTTACAAGTCTCGACCTTTTATTAAACGTACGCATGATACCCTTAATTTCATCTTACATTAAATTCTCACTCAACGGAGTTTACCTAGACCCCACTGGTCCTATTTATATCCCATTATTCTCTAACAATAATAATCAAGGGTTACTACGTATTTTAATTGGATTAAACCAACAGAAGAAAAATATGCAGTTTCCCAGGAAGGGTCGATCGATCGATGTAAGGGGGTCGATCGATCGATCGATGTTCTTGGGTCGATCGATCGATCAAGCAGTTATGACGAAAACTGCCTTAACCCAGTTACGGGTTCGCCTCTCCAACCTCAACCAAATCTTCATATATTATTCCCAAACTCCCAACAAACGTTACCCCAAGTACTATATACCAGAACACATAATTTTCTACGTAAAATATGTCCCAATTCATCAATTACAATAATTTAATGGGTAAAATTTACCTGAACTTCAAGAATCCTAATTTTTCTTTTTCTTTCAATTCTTCCAATTCTTCCATTTCTTTTCCAGATTTCCTACTTCTAAATCCATACAAATTCGTGGTTTGTCCTCTACATGCGATTTAGATGTCCAGGATATGATTGCTTTGGAAGCTTTCCCACTTCTTCTCTAATGTCCGTTCTTCGATTTTGCTCTTGTTAACCCTAGAGGAAAACTCCTAAAGGCTGATATAACCTTGGGAATTTTGTGGGTTTAATTACCCAAAAATGTCAAATGTCTGTAATACCCTCCCGGGATGCCAATTAGGCCTAAAAACGTTCTGAGACCCAAACTAAACTCCCGAGTACATTATTTTGACTATCTCTACCCTTCCAGGCACATTGGCGCACTCGAAATGACCATACGAGCGACTTATAATTTATTCACTTTTAATAATAATAATTTAGTTTTGACACGACACGGACGCGTCTCGACTTAAATTTCCATAATTGCCATTTTATTCACTCGTGATAATTTTTTTAAAAAAATCAATCTTATATATTACTTTACTCATTTAGTAATATTCGACAAATCTCCAATAATTACTAACTCTCGTCACGCTAGTAAATATTTAAATTAATTTTCGGATTAATATTAAATTAATATCTCAATTTAAATTTAATAAATCCCCAAATTTTAAAAGTCATAAAAATATGGGGTATTACATACTTCCCCCCTAATAACGGAATTTCATCCTGAAATTCAGAAAATAAGGCTTAACAGTACGCAAACTACCTACATAGTATGGCGATCAATCATTATAGCCCCCGCCTCATAGCAAACTTGTTTAACACTTTCATTAAAGACACTTCACATAGAGCTCCTATCCAACAACGTTCGCATAAGACACACCTATTCATTATTAATTCCCATTATTTCACTATCATTGGGAGGCTGCACCTCACTACATAACAACTACGCGGATTTATCTAAACACAAAACTCCTATTCTGAGAGAAACCATATGAACATCTGACCACTCTTGTTCGCCTAAAACAGTCGTGGTAGTTCCACCATAGTCATCAGACTCTAACTCGACCAATCCCAAATTCTGATTATCCGCCCATCTCTTAACTTTCAGAGTGAGAAAAGTTAAGGTTTTCCACACCAAAACCTCAATAAACACCTTGTTCACAATAAACAGGTAAGAGTGCTCCCACTTAACCTTACCATTAGGTAATATCCTTTCCCAATTATCGTACTATGCTCCACTTGCTAGATCTAACCGTTGTGGAAATGAAACGATCACAATGAATCCAAAATTACTTTCATAAGGCTCCACTAATGGTTAATTACCGCTCGCCTACTCCCCGGATTATGGGTGATACAACCCACTCAACAAGAAGTGTTATCCCCGCTGCTTACTAAAAGTCCATATTGAAGATGGAATTTGAAAGTCTCATCCTAAGGAGAGCGATCATTTATCGGCGCGATTCTTCCTTTCAAAGGAAGATTGGGGCACACTAGTTAATATGGTAAATCACCCCAAAGGAATATCAATCACTTCCTTCTTGGGAGATTTGTTCCACATGTTCGAATGAACCCTTGATCTTGCCTTGAGGTTGGCAACCCGTCAAGGAAAATTTACCGACTTCACTGGCCTCTTACCTTATCGTAATCGTCGGTAGCCACAAAATTCTCTGGTTGATCCTCTTATTCCAACCGTTTTCTATCTATGAGTGGTGCATGCAGAGACTACTCACTATGTCCCGCTCGACATCGACTTTTACTTGTAACGTGTCACATTAAGTGTAATTAATACTCCCATTCTTTCCTTTGCGTATACTGAAAGTTTCGACCCATGCATTTTTCTCCACGATGTGCACTTCCGGAACTTTTATACCATACTAACATCCTCACTCTTTATACGCGTCAGTCGCTCTCAACATTTGACTAATTACAACTCCGCTCCGAGTGTTCTCCATAATAATTGAATTCTACCCTTCTCAAGGAATACCCCTTTTTTAAATGGCTTCCCACAGCCTTCCAACCAGATACAGTGTGCTACTCTGAACACAAATATATAGATTTATCGTCTTTCACACTGCTCCCAATCAACTCTACCCCTTCCACTTAGTTATGTTAATCCCACCAACATTCATTCCACACGTCTATTCCCACGTCCCTTTTACTCGGATGATTTTAACATCAACTAACCAGGATGCCCACACCCTATAAACTGTGCATACTAGCGTAAGCATCACCTACGCTTCACACATGACACCCAATTCTTTATTTTCCTTGGGCTAACAACTTGATTACAGCACTTCGGTACTCTCAATCACCCTAGAAATTGAAATTTTAAATCCTCCTTATCATCGTTCCACCCCTCAACTCGTGGTGATAAGACAAAACTTTCAATGCTTTCTTACCACACCACTGGCTCTTCTTTAATCGTAATTAAACTTCCAACTTACAGAAATAGTTACCTTTTCCTACTACGACCGAGGTACCAAACTCATAGACTAATGAGCAAGCATTTTACCACTTCCAACCTTACTCTAAGATTCATGCGTGGGATGTCTCGCAAAGCGAAATCCAAACAAGGAACCCCCTCGATACACTACTACCTAGCATTATCGGTTATCTAAATCCGTTAGGCCTTCCGTTAATAGCATGTACCCCTTAATTCCATCTCTTGATAGAAAAGTTACATCTCCTCCCGTAATTACGCTTAACAAAGAACATTCCGCCAATTTTATAATCGTTCATTATTGGTGGTAATCATATCCCATTAACCTCAAATATACATACAATCGGGGTCCTCGAAATACTGTCCCTAAACATATGGATCCAACTCTTAACTCTCACATCTCTAAAGGATAGATATATCAATGCGCTCTTCCTAACACCAAGTCCTGAGCGCTAAACATAATAATGAATTAAATCTTTTCGCTCAACAGTGGACCCAATACATACTGAATCATAACAACAAAGTCCCTACACACACCGGGATCGAATATCTCAAGACCACTATTCCCTCCGAAATTTCTAAAATAGATAATATAAGTGCGAGTCCTGCCCTCTCGTAGGTGAGGCCTTGCTAGAACAAAACATACTGCCCCATGGAAACCACTCCGATAGCCTTGAAATTACTGCCCACTATTGTTTTAACCATTTTTATAAACCATAATTTATATGATATCGTATTCGCATATCACATCACTAATACTAGAATTCTCAATAAAGAATATAAATCACTAACAGTGCAGTCATTTGTCCTCCGTGGAGAACACAAAAGACAATCCCACTTTACTCGGGAAACATATACATAATAATAACGCTATAGATATATGCACTAAATTCTTCTCACATGTGAATCTAGCAATAAACAAAAATATAATGACTCGCTCGTGTCACATAATACACTCTTCATCCTTCGAGGATAAAACTCATACTTCTACTTTGCCAATCGCCTTGGCTACTTAATGGTCTTCCAGACATAGCGCATCTATCTGAACCAAATCAGAAATTATATTAACCATTTCCCTTGTAAGCACCATACCCTTGTTCTTATTCTCGCTTCAAATTTTTTCAACTCATGTAGTTTTACTCTCCACAAAATACTTCAACACATAACCCACTTATCTCCTGAAATACATTCGAAAACTCACGAACGACTGGAATCGATTCTAGGAGAATCAAAATCTCCTTAGAGGTATCCTTCTTTATGTAATACAAATTGGTGGAAGATCCTCCCTCTGGGTGAGGCATCTCCATCAAAACATCTCCTGCCCTGCAATGGCAAAGATAATACTCCTACCGAAACAATTTATTATGGTTTTGTACGCAGCGAGCCAATCCATGCCAAAAATGACATCGTGCTCACGTATGAATAAAACTAGTATAATTACAGGTAAAATCAAACAACCAAACTATATACCTACAACTCGGTGTATAAAGAAAATTAGCACCTGTGACACCCCAGTATTGAATAAAGTATGTCCCATAGTACTAGAAGGAAGGAACGTACCATCAATGGCCGATGATGGCTATTGAATTTCAGTATGCTGGATGTCGTATACACATTTGTGCTGTTTCTGCCCTTGCTGCTGGGGTATCTTACTCTTATTTGGGCAATCCTTCCTCCGGTGACCCATCCTACCGTAATTGAAGCATTTACCTCGAAACTGTTTCATTTTACGGATCTGTTGGTTTTGGTTTGATTGTATAGTTCCACTTTTTCCTTGGCCTTATTGATCATCTCGATGAAAAACGACATCTGGTTGAGGACAGTCCCTCCACTTGTGACCCGTTTGTACACACTTATAGCATAGTCCTGAAAGTTCTTGCTGGTCAGGTTGGAGTTCCTCTCCAGTCTGATCCGGACAAGTTCGACGTTCATGACCATCCATTCCACATTTGAAACACCTCTTTATGACTTCACTCTGACCCTGACTTCGTTGGCCCTGACGCTTTTGGTTTTCCCTGCACAATTTATTACCTTCGTGACTTTTAATGTCTTGAGGAGCTTGTCGTTGCGATTTTAGTGTCTTCGCACACTAGTTATTACTAGTCATGAAAGATTGACTATACTCTCTAGATCTTTTGCCCCCTATAAGCTGTGTGTTGTGTTCTTGATACTGTAAGACCGCAGTGGTAATTGCCTGTGCCTGCTAACTCGGCGATTGATACTCTCTTTGGAGACACCTGAGGTGTGAGCTGATCTTGCTCATTGACTCACCTAACGATATTAGCCAGTTCTTCTTGACGATCCATCTGAAAATTTAAATAATCTGGATGAGTTCATCATTCACATAAACAAATCGCAGAAGTACGAATTCCCAACGCATAAAGATGAATACAACATTCCTAATGTTAGGGATCTAAATCAAAGACGCTAAGCTGGAAACGAAATAAGCCGTACAGATCCTAAAGGACACCAGAACCTGATGCTCTGATGCCACCTATAACACCCCGCCTAATTAAATACCGGATGATTAGTCCTTTATTAAATTAAAAATCAGGGTGAACGGTTGGTTCATTCTTAACATCACTATCGCAATATAAATTTCCAATTTAAACACCCTAAATAATTAAGCTAAGTGTCAAAATAATTTAAAACCTTATTTCCATTTTATTTAAATCCAGATATAAAAACCTTTTTAATAATTAAAAGTTGAAAAATCACATAAATATGAAGAATGGTAATAAACACCCAAGAATTCAACCATTCAGATAAACCAATACCAAGTTTAAAAACTACAAATGAAATCATCCTGACACGAATTACATTCCAAAGAGTACCAAATACTGAAAATAAATGAACATAAATCTCTGACAAATCCAACTGAATAGGGAAGCGGGCGGCGCATTCCCTGACTAATCAGAACTAAATTAAGAGTAGAGTCAACAACGAGGTCGTCTAAACAATGGCCTACAACTCCCACATAAGCTGCAGTGCGTCCGTTCCAAGGAATCTAAGAATGACGCCCCTTTGGTTGGGCACCTGTAATATATATATATATATATATATATATATATATATATATATATATATACGAGAGAGAAAAATACAGGAAACAGGTCAGAGCCCGAGTGTAAAACAGTTTTAAAGATAGTTTAGCAAGTATTTAAAATACTTACCGGCTAATGAAACAACCATGTTAGTATGCGACACTCTCTTGAGAATTCTCACCTCTCATCTAGTGTGCACGCCTACCGTACTAATAAATCTCATAAGTTTCTCTAACTTATTCTCCATAAGGTTTTATAATGTGAAAAGAGAGTTTAGGATATTTACTTTAGGAAATCGTTCTCTTCAAGATTTCTTACGTTATTTAGAACAACTCATTACCGTTATAATGTTCTCGAACACTTATTATAAAGTTGGAGCATTTATTCATTTCTTATCTACTTATACGCACAGTAGAAAATTCCCATATAGATATACGTATATATATTAGTCACACATACAATATATATACTAACGGCACCCCACATAAACTCTATGGTGCTAGCATACTCTGCTATCAAGTCCTCGTATCACACAAACTAAGGGAAATACTAGTTCGGAATCACTCTCGAACTGTATTAACACAATACACAAACAAATGGAGGCGAAGCATAGTTCTAGGTCCTAAGAGGTCAGCACATACCCTCACGTCTCTTAGAACATCTGACTATCATTTTCAGATACCCTGTATCGAGGATACTATCTTCTAAGGTACGAGTCAATATCCCCCATAAAGGTCCAATCGAGATAAGACTGCCCCGGCGCAATAACCTCCGTGATAGAAAGTATCCCGAGTATGATTTTTACACAAATACATAATATATGAACAATCATACTATCATATACATAATTATTCATATTTTTTAAATTAGGTGCGCCCACGACCCATAATTAAAATTATCCACTCTTAGCACATTTTTACTTGGTTATCTCGCATAACAAATTTCTCACTTTTATTCTCATATATATAAGTTACTCCATACCTACTTCTCGTCTCTCGAAGTATTCTATCTCCCTAAGTATAATTTCAGTCGACACTCTCACTTACCTTCTAGTCTAATTTCCTTACAAGTCTCGACCTTTTATTAAACGTACGCATGACTTCATATGTGTGAATAACTCCCCGTTAACCCTTAATTTCATCTTACCTTAAATTCTTACTCAACGGAGTTTACCTAGACCCTACTGGTCCTATTTATATCCCATTATGCTCTAACAATAATAATCAAGGGTTACTACGTATTTTAATCGGATTAAACCAACAGAAGAAAACTATGCAGTTTTCAAGGAGGGGTCGATCGATCGATGTAAGGGGGTCGATCGATCGATCGATGTTCTTGGGTCGATCGATCGATCAAGCAGTTATGACGAAAACTGCCTTAACCCAGTTACGGGTTTGCCTCTCCAACCTCAACCAAATCTCCATATATCATTCCCAAAATCCCAACAAACGTTACCACAAGTAATATATACCAGAACACATAATTTTCTACGTAAAATATGTCCCAATTCATCAATTACAATAATTTAATGGGTAAAATTTACCTGAACTTCAAGAACCCTAATTTTTCTTTTTCTTTCAATTCTTCCAATTCTTCTCCGGATTTCCTACTTCTAAATCCATACAAATTCATGGTTTATCCTCTATATGCGATTTAGATGTCCGGGATATGATTACTTCTTCTTCAACATGTGATTTTAAGTCTCAAAACTATACTTTCTTCATGAAACAAGTTCTAAACAACCCTAGACTATCATGATTGAGACATCAACTAAAAATAAAGCAAGATAGATACTTTCCTGAAAATTGAGTTTCTGATTTGTGGAAGAAAGTGGTACGATTGCAGTCCCTGTCGCGCGATCTACGACTCAGTGGTGGTGGCGGTGCAAACGGTTGAGTTTTCGGCGTTGAATTGCTTGGGAAGCTTTCCCAGTTCTTCTCTAATGTCCATTCTTCGATTTTTCTCTTGTTAACCCTAGAGGAAAAATCCTAAAGGCTAATATAACCTTGGGAATTTCGTGGGTTTAATTACCCAAAAATGTCAAATGTCTGTAATACCCTCCCGGGATGCGAATTAGGCCTAAAAATGCCCCGAGACCCAAACTAAACCCCCGGGTACATTATTTTGACTATCTCGACCCTTCTAGACACATTGGCGCACTCGAAATGACCATACGAGCGACTTATAATTTATTCACTTTTAATAATAATAATTTAGTCTTGACATGACACGGGCGCGTCCCGACTTAAATTTCCATAATTGCCATTTTATTCAGTCGTGACAATTTTTTTTAAAAAAATCAATCTTATATATTACTTTACTCATTTAGTAATATTCGACAAATTTCCAATAATTACTAACTCTCGTCACGCTAGTAAATATTTGAATTAATTTTCGAATTAATAATAAATTAATAACTCAATTTAAATTTAATAAATCCCTATATTTTGAAAGTCATAAAATACGGGGTTTACAAACGGGTAGAGGTCGATTTCGTGGGCTAGGATCGCAGGTGGAAATCGGGTCGGAGGTCTCGCCGGAGTTGGGAGGTTGGCAGGTGGTGGCGGTTTCGAGTTCATAGGTTTTCGGAGGAGTTTGTCCTAATTGATATTCTGTCGGAGCAGGTCCGGAGAGGGGTTGCAGGGACGGGATTTGCTGGGTTTAAACCGAGGGTCTCGGGTTGTGGGTAGGGTGTCGGGTTGGACACGACCAATAGTGTCGGAGGTTCGAGTTATGGTGGGGTAGGGGCTCGGGTTGATAGGTCCGGATGGTATCGGGTTGGTTGTTCTCGGGTTTTGTTTTTGGGAATAGATTGGGATGGTGGGTTATGGGGGTTGTTGGCAGGTGGAATAGGGGTAGGTGTTTGGTTAGTTGGTTTGAGTGAGGTTCTTTAATGGAGGATGGAGAGAGAGTGTGGTGTGGGTTAGGAAGATGAAGACGGGGTTGATAGGGTGTGTGTGAGGTGTATATGAGAAAGGTGTGGGTGAGTGAGGTGTTTTTGATGCCTTGTAGGGTATAGGGTATTAAGGTGTGCGTGTATATGTTTAACTTATGACCCCTAACAAAAAACTAAAAGTAAATAAAAATAAAACTAACAAACTAAAAAAAATTAAAATCAACTAAAAATAAGATCCTAATCTATAAAATAAAAGAAATAAAAATAAAAACTCTAATAAAAATAAAAACTAAAGTCCTAAAAAAATGTAAAATCTAATAAAACTAAAAAATAAATGAAATCCTAAAAAATATAATCCTAATAAAAACTAAAAACTAATAAGAATCAAAATAAAATTAAATTATACTAATAAAAATAAAATAGAAAATAGAAAACAAAACCTACAAATTCTAAATAAATCTAAAATAAAACCTAAAAATAAAACGACTCAAACTAAAAATCTAAGAAAAATAAAAAGCACAAACTAAACACACACGGGCTTCGAGGAAGGTTTGGGGACATGTTTAGGCTCGGGTGAGGTTACGAGAATGGGGAATTAGCTCCATTTGATTCACATTTGCCTCGAAATAATGCTTTTTGAACCGCAAACACAATCAAGCCCGCACATTGAACATATATGCGGACAAGACTATTATTGTTGAAAATTAGAGACTAAAATACATCTATTCGGGGTAAAAAATATACACTTTTGGGTGCTTATCACATACCAATCCCATAGTTCAGTTCCTTGCTCAACTTTCATTACAGTTAAAGCGTTCATCCACCCCTGTTTGTACCCTTCATTATTTGATTGCTTAAATTTGGCATCAAGATGATATAAAGCCTCATTGTATCCCACCATCCATAACTCTCTGGGCTGCTTGTGAAACTGATAAATTAGTCATTCAACATGTTGGTGTAGTCTTGTAAGCATACTTTCTTTATTCTGCAACGAAGAACTCTGAGTGGATAGTTGTTCTGTAAGAGTTTGAATCTTCTGGTACATCTCTGCTAGAGCTTGATTTTTCGCCTTCAATTGAGCAGCTTGATTTTCTAAGACTTCTCGAGTTCTAGTCTCTTAAATTTTATTTCGACCTTCTCTTGTTCTACCTCGAGAAGTGGATGCATGTCTAATTCTTTTCAAAGTTTTCAACTCTTCTCTTAATTAAGCATTTTCAGTCTGCAAAAAGGAAATACCATCATCATTAACCGGGACTACAGCTCTAGAAGAAGAAGCAAATTTTAACTGTTCCAATTTTTCTCTCAAAACATTGTTTTCCTCCTTTGGCGATGGTTATGTTCTCTTCAATTTCGAATTTCAGAATGCTTTCTCTTTTATTATGGGCAGAAATGAATCTATCATAGCCCCGATCAGCGCTCAATTGTTGGTATTTTTTCTCATAACTTTCATGAAGAAGGGTACTAGCTTCTTTGTGCTGAGCTTGGAGCTCCTCAATCATTTCATAATAGGCCACGTTATTCGCCAGAACTCGATTAAGAAGAAACTTCAAGTATTGATAAGCCTCTTTTTCTTATTCTAAGGCATCATCACCTAATATTACAATTATTTTTTCCTCGGATAAATTCATGTGACCAGCTTTGAATAAGTCAGTACACCTTCTCATCAGCTCAGAATCATAAGAAGATAAAAATTCCATCCTAGCAATAAACTAGCGAAGAAAAGTAAAGACAGATCAATAACATACATAATGAATAGAAGAAGAGGAACTCTATATAAGCAAAGAGTCAATTTTATTGATCAAAATGAAGTAAAGTACACTCAAAGATACAAAATAAAAGAAAAACTGTTGAACAACTTTACACCTTTTCCTTATACCTCACCACCTTCTCAGTTGATTTTGAAGAAGGAGTTGGTCGCTGAAGTTGCTCGGAAGGCAGCAGATGTTATTTGAAGGAAGGCGCTGTCTGCTGGGCTTGCTCGGAATACTGAGGGACAATAGCAATAGGTGTTTGCTCCACCATCATCAAAAAAGATTCATCAAATCCAGCTTTATCTTCATCTTCCTCTCCAATGGTAGGAGGAGGGCCATAGACATGTTTCTAAAATAATTCAGAGTCTTCAACAATGTTTAACTCTTTCAGCGCTGCAACCCATCCATCCCCGAAGTATTTCAAACGTGCATACTAAATTTGAGCAGAGACAGTAGCTATAGCCTTATTCCACCATTTGTCCCAACCAGAGCTAAAGAAAGTTTTTACAGCAGACTTCCTCTTCGTCTTCTCCGAGGAAACCTTCTCCCTAAGTAGGTCTTCAACATATTGTACCCTCTGATCAAGATCTTTCTTACGCCGTTCAGCCTCTTCGAGCTTGCACTCAGCTTTTTCCTTCCAAATAATAGCGACCTTCAATTTCTCCTCTATCTCCTTTGCAGCATCCACAGCTTTTTGCTGAGCTATTTCAGCATCCTTTATTTTATTCTCCTATGAAGTTCTATCACCCTCATATTTTTCTCGAGATTCCTCCAAAGATTTTGATAACCCAGCAAAGGCCTCTTCTACCTCATTGGAAGAGGAAGCAACTTTTATAGCTTCATCCTTTTCCAAGATATTATTGAAATACACCAAAAACTGAGAGATAAAGAGAAGCTCAAGTTAGTATATGAAAATTGAAAGCAGAACTGAAATGTCAAGGTAAAATAACACTTATTGATGCAAGGTGTTGGGCTGCCAAATCAGAGACTTTTCCTCGAGGAGTAGAGGTTTCAGTAGCTCTGTGATCTGGGAGAGTTCCAGACCAGATCAATTTCCTGGCCAAATCAGGAGTAATGAATGCTGGAGGGCCCACTGATAAAGTGAACTTTTCGGTGTATTTTTTTTTTGTCGTTTCTTGAAAAGCTCCTCTAGGCAAAATCCTCAAATACCTACAAAATCATATAAATATGAAGTGTAGAGGTAAGTAAGGGTATCAATCCACATCAAGGGGGTAATCTAGAGACAAACTCAATTGTAATTCAATTTTTATTTTCTTTTTGGAATTTTTCTTTTTCTATTTTTTTCAGCTTTTTCAATATTAAAATAATTTTTAGGAGTGATGGTGAAATAACACTAAACTAAATCAAAGATCTAAACAATTAACTAAAAAGTGACTAAAATGAAAACTAAAGACTAACACAAAAATATGAGATAAATGAGGTAAATAAATGTGAGAACAATCAAAGAGTGGGATTACACCACAAATTTTAGCTATTCTAACTAATAAATTTAATTAATTGAATTCTCCCAAATTAATATCAAAATTACAAATTAACTCTCGTTGCAAATGTAATTTTAATAGTAACCTTTTAGAAAATTAAGTTTAACACCCCACAACTCTAGAAAACTAGATCTACACTCCTTTTAATTAATCACCCGCTAGGATCGATTGATTAAAATTTATGTAAATCTTAGAAAATAAATTTAGAGTTGAAATTCAAGTAATAATACCCCACTTAAGAAACCCCTATCTCTAATTCGAATCTAAAATGGGTACTACAACTAGAATTTTGATTTTCTCTCTAAAATAATTTACCCTCTCTCGAGTCGTAAATTTAAGGTTGAGGGATCAAACTTAACATTCAAAGGGAATTTTCAAGTAATCAAACTAATTAAATTAAAATAACATCAAATAAGGGTTCCCCCCACCCCTTGAAAGGGGATTTAGCCTAACATGGTATGAAATTTGACAAATTAATAATCAAAGGCATAAAATAAATGAGAAGATAAGAGAACAATCAAACCCAATATCTTGATGCTTAATTGAACTTCAATCCATGAGTTGAAATTAACATCCTTCAATTTGAATGATCCAAATAAAATTATATCAAAATTTCACTCAAATTAATCCTCACAATAATTTATTTTTCCCTCACTATCTAAAAAATTAAAATTAAAATTCTAATCTACAAAACTTCACTAAAATGGCATTTCTCTCTCTAAAACCCTAGATGGGGTTTCTAGCCTCCTTTAAAAATGGTCTTCAACTTCTTTTTATAATAGGCATGGAGCTAAGGGTAAATTGGGTAGGGATTAAATGGAGAAGTGGGGTGTGAGGATAAGTTGGGGTTAACATAGGGAAATGCACAAACGTGCATGGGTTGTGTGAGGTCATGTGGGAAGTGGGGATAATGGGATAAAATCAGATTTATGGGGATTAAGTTAGTTGGGGGTAATTTTGGAAAAAGAGGTAAAAGGGATTTTAAATGGCATGTGGCTGTTATTTGTTTTGGTTTGGTTTTGTTGTTTGGCAGGTGAAAGAACACGATTTTAGCATTTGGGAGATGGGTTTGAATGAAGGTTGAAAATGGGGAATGGGTGAGATCGAACTGGGTCGGATGAGATGGGATGTCGGGTTTTGGTGTTTTGGACACGGGTTCTTGGGTTAAGGGTCGGCATGTGAGGAGTTCGGGTTACGGGTTTGGTGGATCACACAGGGGGGCTCGGGTGAGATGCAGGTTGGCCTTCTCGCGGGTCAGGGAGTCGTTTAGCGATCGGGTAAGCTGGTAGGGAGATCGATTTAAAGTGGGTCGCGGGTCAGCGCCGCCAGAGGTGGTCGGGAAGGTTGCCGGCGGCGGTGTTCTTGTAAGGCAGGTGGTCGGAGTGAGGGTTCCGAGTTGGGTTATGGGGTAAGGGGAGTTGGTGAGAGAGAGAGGGTGAGGTGATTTTGGTGTTAATGGAGGAGAGAGAAAAGAAGTAGGTGGTGTGGAGAAAGGTTGAAGATGAAGGGGGTAAGGTTAGAGTGTATGAGGGTGTATGGTAGTGTGGTATTGGTGAGAGTGTATTTTGTGTGTGTGTAAGGATAAGTGTGTGTGTGTTTAATTTAGACCCTAAAAATAACACAACTAAATAAAACTAACAAAATAACTAAAATAATAAAATCAAACTATACTAATAATAAAAATCAACTAAAATAAAAATAACACGACACGACACACTATAAAAAACTCTAAAACACAACTAAAATAAAAACTAAAAAAATAAAAACTAACTAATAAAAAAAATAAAAAAAACAAAATGAAATAATATTAAACTAACTAAAAACTAAGAAAATAAAAGAAAATATAAAAACTAATACACGACGCGCTAAAAATTAAAATCTAAAAATCCTAAAAATATATACATGACTCAATAAAATAAAATAATAAAATAATCCCTAAAAATAAAATGACACAAATAAAATAAAATGGGACAAACTAAACACACATGGTTCGGGACAGGTTTAGGGTAGGCTAGGGTACAAGACAAGGGTAATTAGCTCCATAATCTGCACAATTACCTTGAAATACGCGTTTGAACACCGCAATGTGCATTCGACCTACAAAATAGATAATAAAGCGTATAAGACCCAAATTGTCGAGAATTAACAACTAAAATACGTCTATTCGGGGTATAAAATGTACACTTTTGGGTGCTTATCACCCACACTTAAAGAAGGTAATCCAACCCCAGCAGGTTGAGCAGCAACATCAATGGCCATTTCAGCAAGATCCTTTCTTAGTCTTCTCGAAGGTACAACCTCTTCAATCAAAGGTGCTGCCTCTTTTTGAGCCACAGGGGGCTTCTTGGTAACCTACTTAATAGATGTAGTTTCCCCCAGAGGGAGAAGCATATTTTTTCTTAATCTCTTCAGCTGGGACATCTTCTTTGTTCTTTTTTGCCCATTCAGCACCAAGGACAATCTTAGAAAAAAGATCAGGAACTTTCCCCTTTTTCATCATCAGATCAGCAATGGTAGTATTCAAATTAGAGGAAGATTCTTCAACAACTGAAGAAGATGCTGGATCTTGCTCAAGATCAATCACCAAAGATGGAGGAGTAATAGGCCGAGCAATAACGTAAGAAGTGGTGTTCATGTATTCCAATAAATAGGAAGAAAATCTCACGCGTTCCCCAGCAATTAATTATTGAAGACCCCGGATAAACTTCAACTCATTTATATTAATATCACCCTCTTTTGGGAGTTTTCTTTTACCGTCAATTGTAAATTAAATTTGAAAGTGAAACATTTTATCAAACAAAAACAGAGCTAGTTTAAAAATAAAGAGCAACCTATCCCATTGCCATAAGGTGGACATCTGGGACCTTAGTACACGTCATCTCTATTCAATGGGGGGTGTTGCCAATTTTTTATCACAACCCCATGATCAAAATAATCCCTATTAGAATCATGGAGATTGAACACCAAGGCTCTGTTAACATACCTAGTTTTTACATAAAAGTGGTGTCACTGGCGACTCATTTATAACAAAACATAATTTCAGGAATCCCAATATGAGTTATATGTATTTGATTTATCCTATGTATGCCGTTAACTATGATCCATGTATTTGGAGATACTCTTGCAGGTACAATATCGAAGTATTGGCAAAATTCCAAATTTAGGGAATTAGGCGAGAAAGGAAAATCGCATTCCGCTACAAAAATAGAGGGAAACCAGTGTTCCTCAGTTAAAGAAAATAAATCACAAGGACAAGTAGGTTATTCCAAATCAACCTAGGAAGGAATCACAAAATCGGTTCTAATCTTATCCAATGACTCAATAGAGTAAACCATGGTGACTGAAGCAAAGAAAGAAGAACGTGTAGACACCCCATTCTAGCACCCCCTGCATCACCACGAACCTAAGTCATACCCTGAGTACTGACCTAGAGGCCATCGGACACTCCCAGGCTCCGTTTGACCAAAAGTTAAACTCCTCAGCTCGACTGAGACATAATTAATCCTCTAAAGGCACTGAAACCCCTTTACAATAGTCCACCCCGTGCGAGATTCTGACTTACGGTGCGGACGAATGACCCATTTTCCCTCAAAACTTGATTAGGAGGCCACCGGATGCTCTTGGGATCTGTTTGACCAAAGTCAACTCCTTAGTTTGACCAAGACTGAGTGAATCTTCAAAGGGAACTGCCCAATTCTAACTTATGGTACGGACGAATGATCCGTTGTACTCTGAAAGGTCATCGAACACTTTCAGTCCCCGATTGACCAAATTCAACTCCCTAAACTGAGTCAAACTCTTTGGAATGTCGAAGTTCATCTCCTAACCTTTCCAACAGTCCACCCCATGCGTGATTCTGACTTACCATGCGGAGGAACGATCCATTTACGTCCGATGATCCCCCGTCCAAAGGACCGACGACCGCTTTCGAGCCATATTTGCCGTAAAGATAACTCCCAGAACCGGGAGAATTCCAATGGACTTTTGAAGGTCTATGGATTATGTTTCTAGTGGTATGCCCTGTGCACGATTCGGATCAACGAATTGCATTTTACGACTGTTTTTCCAAAGGAATATGAAAGAGACTGTCAAATGGCAGGTTCAAAATTCTGCCTATCGGTAGGGTGCCTAAAAACACCTGCCGATTGGAAGGGCTAGACCTATGCTGATCGGAAATGCCCCGGGCCTATAAAAAGGAGGGCCTGACCTCATTGCAAAGGGAACCCAAGATCTGAGATCCACCACTCTCAACGAACTCATAAAACCTCTCTCGAAGTCAGCGTGATTTCTACATCCAAATCCCTTTCCAACCCTCACTTTCATCATCTTTTTCATCAAATTTGGCGAATTAACTACCCTTCATCATCATCCAAGTGTAAGGGATGCTCTCCAATATTCAAGATCAAGCTCAAGATCTTCAAGAAGGTCCAACTTTCTCAACTCTCTCTTTAAATTCTCCTAAATTCGCATTAACTTGTTTTATTACTTAGCACTTTTTCTCCCCATCTCACATATCCTAATATACTTTTTATTTATTATTATTGAAAATCTCTTATTTTTCATACAATAAAACCCAAAAAATAAGAAAAAGAGGGTTTGCTCATAAATTTCAACGGGAATTCTCACACCTTTCTCACACTCTTCTCACACTTTTCTCACAACTAAAACACCTTTTTACACGCACACACACACACACATAAGAGAAGTAACCGATTGGATTTATGGGATAAGCCCCACCCCTCGTTTTGCATGCGAACTACGTGGACTTTGATGCCTCTATATAGGCTACGTAGGCGTCTCGGGGTAAAACCCGAGACTCGAGTCCTATTTTTTCTAATTTTCTATTTTTCTAATTCTTTAACTCAATTCTCTTAGATTCTTTATATTTACATATACATATATTTGTTTTTAATGTCATATTATTCCATACCCGTTATCGTTCCATTATAACTATCAGCGCAAGGATAATCGTGTAAATCCTATTTTTTGATATTACTTTTAGGAACATTCCTATGGATGACTCACTCTATCTCTTCCATGATAGTAGTCGATGATTCGTATCTCCATTACATATACACATGCACACATATCACGGGGAAATAGAGGAAAATAACAACAAATCCATGAGAGACCGTAAGGGAAGAATGGGTGCCTAACACCTTTCCATTTCGTAACTTAGCCTCCGAACCCTACTCTAATCACTTTTTGGTTTCGTATGCATCACTATGTCTTTGATGCTGTCCTTCGGGATGGCTTCACTTTTTTTTGTCTATTTTGAGTAAAATAGACTGACGACTCCATCTCTCTATATTTTTCACCTCACACATCACCGATGACGGCCAAAGCGCTCTCGAGAGGGATACGCGAGACCTATATCCTCCCACCACAGAGAGATACCCCCTTCCTTATCTCTCTCCACGAGGATCGGGGGTTGCCACAGTGGCGACTCCGCTGGGGACTTATATGAGGGCTAGACTCTATTTTACATGGGTGTTTTATTTTCTTATATATTCCCCTATTTTGCATGTTCCCCTTTTCATGTGTACCTCATGCTTATGCTTATATTCACACACTTGTAGAATATTCTCCATGTACACTTCGCACCACGTGCACCTAGGATCACATACATCCATATATTACACACATCACTTACCCATGCTTGGTATACTATTGGTACTTGTACGTTGCTCCCTGTTGGCCATGATCAAGAAATATACTCTCATCAAAAGATACTAATAAGGGAATCATGCATGATTCACACGACATCACCAAAGAGCATTGCGATTTACCAAATTTTATCCAGTAACTGGAGGGTCATTTTGTGAGGGGCATTGGTCCGGCAGGACGCAGTTAGCCTAAGCGATATGACTCTCACCTTTCATTGGCCAAGTACCTTCGATGTATATCGAGCGGTTCCACCGCATCGTACCTCTTGATCGAAGTCAGGATGGGAGGTATATCGCCGGAATCTTGTTCATGTACGCCGAGTATTTCGAATTTTCTCTCACACGTACCATCCCCATGAGGTATATAGTAAGGCAATTCACGTACACTCAGGTATATCAAATGGCTTATCCACACGTACCAATTTCTCTCAAAATCAAGACGTATATCATGGAAGTCATGCCAAAGGGGAACCCTTTTCAATTCACCTAACTAACTGCATACCCACATATAGGTGTCAAGCCTAGGACACACATGTTAGATTGCCGATTTCGACCCGAAACTTTATCAAAATTTTGGGTCGGCCAGCCGCCCAAATTTTTGCGCATTTTTAAACGGGACCCTGCCCGTGAGCCTGGTTACACGTCCAACCATAGCTTTACATATGTTACAAACCCAACTTTTCCAGGCTCAGGTCCCGTCCGACATTTCATTTTGAATTTAGGAGAACTTAATACAAGTGAGAACATAATAATTATAATAATTATGCTGAGACCCGTCTCTAAAAAATATTTATCTTTTCTTTATCAAAATCCAAAAATATTTCTCCTTTCTTTATCAAAAATCCAAAAATATTTCTCCTTCAACCTAAAAAAGAAAAAATGTCAAAAATATTTTCATTATTCTTTTTTCAAAAATAAATCCCATTTTACGCCTTCTAAGGTCAATTGCACGCCCTTGGCCTGGCTCCTTATTGGGTTCGGTCTTCAGTCAAATCACCCTGGAGTTTCGTTCGTTCCCCTGCTACTTCTTCTAAGGCCAGAATCGATCCGCTTTCTATGGAGAACACAGATCAAGTACCGATTGCGTAGCTAGATCTGACGGCAGTCTTAGCCCAGCTCGTGTTCAAGAGTGATAACCTCCAAACTAAAGTCTGTGAGATGCAACGAAACTAGGTTCCTATTCCCCAAGGTCTTGAGGCCCTATTACCTCACGCTATGGTTCCACCCGAGCCTATATAGGTCCCTGAAAAGTATCAGTACGCTTCACATGCCCCTCCTGCTAATGGGCCACCACCTTCCCAGCTTCCTATGCTAAACATTGCCTAGCCTAGGGCTAACTTGCCTATGATCATGGATCCAAAAGAGGAAGAGTTGAACAAGGTCAAAGAAGATCTCAAGATGCTAACTAAGAAGTTCGACCAAGTCAGAATCTTTAAAAGTTACATGGACTACACCCACATGTCTCCTTATCCTAAAGGGAGGTTACCCGAGAAGTTCAAGATGCCAAATATCGAGAAATTCAGATGAAGTGGAGCCCCAATTGTTCATCTTCGTAGTTATCACCATTCTATGACTCTCCTAGGGCTTCTGAAGAAGTAATGGCCCAATTATTTCAGCAAACTTTGAAGGATAACATCATGTGATGGTTTTTGTCTCTCGAGGAGTCCAGAATCCGTAGTTGGGAGGATGTAGCCCGAGAATTCATATCGCAGTACAAATACAACGAAGAGCTTGAGGTTACCCATCGTGATTTAGAGCTGCTCAAATAGAACTCCGAGGAATCAGTCAGTAACTTCATAGCCCGATGGAGGGAAAAAGCAACCACCATGACCAATCGGCCATTCAAGGAAGAACAAATTAACATAGTGAAGAAGAATTTCTTACCCCATGTCCGAGCAATAATGGGAGGGCAATACTATCCCCACTTTTGAGCTCTCAAAGAAGCTGGAGCAGAAATCGAGGAGGGTCCTGCTAAAATAGAAGTTGAACTAAAGAAATTGTCCGGATAGTTCACTCCCAGAAAATATAATAAACCTATCAATGCTGAAGTCTCAACTATCAACAACATCTCTCAACCAACTACCTCGTGGGAACTAGAAAGCCGACCCGTTCCAGTCCGAAAGTAATACGTCGAGCTCCATGATCCCCTCTCCAAAGTTTATCAAGCCATGTTAAGTCGAAACTTTATCAAACCCTTGGACCCCCGTCCATTGCCAAATCCACTTACAAGAAACTTCAAGGAAGATTACCATTGCGCCTTTCACCAAACTGCTGGCCATACCACTTACCAATGTTTTCACCTTCGAAATTTAATCCAAGGTCTAATTGACCGGGGTACTATATCCCCACCAGCCAATCCTAAGACAAACACTACTCATAACCCACTCCTAAATCATGCCAATGCCATCTTCCTAGAAGGGAACCCAAAATTTGACCCCTCAACTCAAATCATGCCCATATACTCTCCCAAACCTTTCTAAACTTGCCCATATTTCCTCCTACACCCTGCTAGCCTCGCTGATCAGGCACTATCACTCCTTACCAGAGCATGCATCGCTGTCCGTACTCGTTCTGAAAATGAAAGTATGGAATTATCCCAAGTATTAGACCAACTCCTAGAGTTTGGGCTGAAACTACCCTTGCAGATGATCATTGATTGCCAGAGGTTCAGTACGCTATTCTTGGAAGCACGGGGATGGGATCGAAAGTCAGACAATTGGGTGGTACCAACCGATGAAGTCATCCTAGATGACGTTATCCAGATCATGGAAGAATTATTTAGGCAAACTAATAATATCTACGATATGACTGAGTTACTTGATACTCTGAAGTTACAAGGGCGCCTGGTCCCTTCACCCTTACATATCCCCACGGAACAGGAGGACCTATAAGAAGAAGCCATCGAAGTCGTGCAATGCATTGACTTTACATGGAAAGACAGAATTATTGCCACCGGATGGGGGAGGGATTCAAAGATTCAAATGGAGAGTAAGCTTCAGTGAAAACTGGCCCGATAGCCGACATGTGTGGGATGATATCCTTTGAAGAACTCCTCGAAAAAATAAGCAAGGTAGCAGAATAACCTAAGATTGACGAAGAAATAGTGTTCATGTTCTTCCCTTCTTCTATAAATCACATGACCAAATCAGGGAGGCATTACCAGATCCCAAGATTACTACCAGCCAATGACAAAGGGAAGGGTGTTGAAAACCTTCCTATGCCAGAGATGACCCTCTAGGAAATCAAGATCCTCGATCAATTGAAGAAAACTCAGGCTAACATCACTCTATGGGGGCTTTCATGTCTTCCCAGCTATACAGAAATGCTTTGATCAAGTTTCTCACTGGACCCATATTTCCTCTTTCTACCATACCTGAAGAAGCGATAAATTTAGTCGAATCCCTGACCTATGCCCGAATGCTATCCTTTTCCGAAGAAAAAATCCCCAGAATCGGGCCAAACCACAATCATGCACTCAACATCTCCGTCGAAGTTATGGGGAAGATCATACCACTCTCTCTTATCGATAGTGGATCCGCCTTGAATGTCTGCCCATTAAGAACCTTCAAATGCTTAGGACTGAAGGAAAGTGACCTCGCTCTAACCTCCACTGCTGTACGTGCCTACGAGAATACCCATCGGGAAGTGCTGGGATCCATAAAACTTGTAATAGGGGCTGGCCCTATAAACCTCGTGGTTAAATTCCATGTTATTGACATCCCAGCTTATTTTAACCTGTTGCTTGGACGACCTTGGCTCCACAGTATCAAGGGCGTGTCTTCCTCGCTCCATTAGAAATTTAAGTTCTTCGCTGATGAATGAATCATCACCATTTTGAGCGACGATGATAATGCCGAGGGTGCAAGTACTAGTCATCCAATCCTTGAGATACAACACAGGTCAAATGATATGCTCCTATCAGGATTTCGAGTTGAGCCACTTCTACTCCCGGCATGGGACAATTTCAGATAAAGGGTTTGTCCAGAATACAACCCTCATGGAAACGTCAATGTGATTCAAATGTTCAAAAACATGCACGTCATGCCCGGACTGGGGATAGGATAAATACAACAAGGGATAATTAAGTCCATTGTAATGAAAAAAGATTTCCCTCCTTGTGGTTTAGGGTATCAACCATCAGAACAAGAGCTCAGAATGATCTGCCAGCCTTGACCAAAGAGAAGATTAGATTGCATCCAGACTATCCTAGGTGAATCCTTGAATGGACGATACATTAAAGAGGGTGAAGAATTCCCCTTTTACGGCTTTTTGGAACCATGGTATGACCATACAGACAAGAAGATGAATTCTAGAATGGAGATCTTTTTCCAAGACAACTACCCATGGGCCGAAATTTCTCAACACCATGTACAACCGATCATCAAAGATACTGAAGATTTTGAGGGAAGTGACTCTGATGATTTGTTTAACTTACAGACACTAGGTCTGGCACTCTGTATGGTTCATTCAAGCACTACATCGCTGGATCCATCCCACCTGATTAAAGCTGCTGATACACCTCTCCTCAACTGGCATGTTGTGTTAGTTCTACCTGTTGAAATACCACCTAACCCCAATGTTTACCCCATCCCTTCTTCTGTTGTCTATCCTTGCTCTAATGTAATCGAGACCTCATTTGATGAGGTTTTTAATGCTGTTTTTCCTATCAATGAAATAAATGAAGATTTTGAGTATCTTCCTGAGCCTTACATTAATTATTTATATTCTAATCAAACTTCTGATGATGATGATTTTAAAAATGAAAAATTCTTAACTAATCTAAATAAGGTTAATAACAAATAGCATAACCGTGTTCAAGTTAATGAAGAAGAAACTGTTATTGTTAATCTCGGTTCTAGTAGCCAATTGCGCGAGATTAGGATAGGGGCTACCCTTGATGAGCATGAGCGCACATAACTCAAAGAATTACTAGAGGAATTTATGGATGTCTTTGCATGGTGCTATGACGATATGCCCGACATGAATCCTAAAATAGCTCAACATGAGATCCCCACTCTTCCAGATTACAAGCCGGTTAAGCAAAAGTTGAGAAAGCACAGCACCAAATGGTCGCTCAATGTTAAAGAAGAAGTGGTCAAACTGTTGAACGCGGGCTTCATTCGAATGATCGAATATCCCACATGGCTAGCCAATATAGTACCTGTGCCGAAATAAGGAGGTAAAGTTCGGATGTGCGTAGACTATCGAGACTTAAACAAAGCCTCTCCAAAGGATGATTACCCGCTACCCAATATCGACATGATCGTGGATAACACAAACAGTCATGCTCTTAAGTCATTCGTCGATGACTTTATCGGATACAACCAAATCAAAATGCACCCAGATCATCAAGAAAAGACCGCATTCATCACCCCATGGGGAACCTTTTGCTACACTGTTATGCCATTTGGTCTTAAGAATGCTGGGGCTACCTAACAGAGGGCTACCACAACCATCCTGCATGATCTGATTCATAAAGAAGTCGAGGTCTATATGGATGATAGGATTATCAAATCCAAGACTAAAGAAGGTCTTGTTCCCGTTATCTGGAAATTCTTCGAACGACTACGACAGTATTAGATGACACTCAATCCACAGAAATATGTCTCTGGCGTTACCAAGGGGAAACTCTTGGGATTCATGGTCAGTGAGAAGGGGATAAAAGTAGACCCTACCAAGTTAAAATCCATACTTGAGATGACACCTCCCCAAACGGAGAAAGAATTTCGTGGATTCCTTGGGAAATTATAATACATCATCCGGTTCATCATCCAGGTAACCTCCATCTGCGAACCTATCTTCAAATTCATTTAAAAGGATTTAAACAAGGTTTGGAATGAGGCCTGTCAAGAATCTTTTGACCGAATCAAGAAATATTTGACCCAACCTCCGGTACTCATTCCACCACAGCCTGGTGTCCCCTTAATCCTATGCCTAACCATAACCGACACTGCAGCTGGGGCTTTGCTGTCCAATACCTTGAAGAATCCCGTAAAGAAGGAGACATCTATTACGTTAGTCATAAATTGATCGGATATGAAGTCAACTACACTACTTTGGAAAAGGCATGTGTTGCGCTTGTTTGGGTCACCCAAAAGTTACGACACTACATGCTCGCCTTCCCCATCAAACTTGTATCCCGAATGGACCCCATCAAATACCTGCTTGAGAAACTCGCCTTATCCATCTGAATGGCTCGATGGTTGATGCTCCTAGCTGAGTTTGATATTGTGTACATCATACAGAAAGCCATGAAAGGAAGAGCCATCTCTGACTACCCCATTGAAGAAGTTGATGTTTGGATCTCCGAATTCCCAGATGAAAACATCATCTGCGCTGCTCAAGACAACCTTCAATGGAAAATGTTCTTTGACGATGCTGCTAACAAAAAGGAATATGGCATTGAGATACTTCTGATCGCCCCAAATGACTCCCACACTCCCATCGCTATCAAATTGAATTTTCCCTGCACCAATAACATGACTGAATACGAGGCATGTATGGTAGGCCTCAAAGTTTCTCTTAAGAAAGGTATTCAATACCTAGATGTCTATGGGGATTCTGCCCTCATCAACGGCCAAGTGTTTAGAAAATGGAAAGTCAAGGACGAAAAACTCCAACCCTTCCATGCCCACTTAGAAGAACTAGCCTCCCAATTCTAAGATATCACCTTCCACTACCTGCCTTGAGTAAAGAATAACCTAGCCGATGCCCTTGTTACCTTGGCCTCCATGGTCTACATGCCCAAAGGAATAACAATGGCCCCCTTCCTAGTTCAAAATAATGACAAACCAACCCACTACTACCACATTGAGCTCATCACCAAAGAAGATCCCGAGCTAGCCAATTGCTGGTACTATGATATCTGGCACCTCCTCAAGCATGGTAGGTATCTCGAAGGTTCCAACAAGAAAGATAGAGCAACCCTCCGAAGACTGGCCGCCCATTAGATCATTTGTTACAAAGCACTATCCAAAAAAACTTTGATCGAACCCATCTACACTACATCGCAGGGGCTAACATTGAAGAGATAATGCAGAAAATCCATAGCGGGGAATGTGGACCCCACATGAATGGTCATATGCTTGCTAAGAAGATCATCTGATAATGCTACTACTGAATTATCATGATGTTCGGAGATGCCTCAAATGCTAATAGTTTTTTAACCTTTAACACCTGCCTCCGCGAGAATTATACAACATGACTTCCCCCTAACCATTCTCTACCTGGGGCATCGACATCATAGGGAAGGTTACACCCAAGGCTTCCAACGGACATGAATTCATCCTAGTTGCCATTGATTACTTCACCAAATGGGTCGAAGTTACGTTATATGCAGTCCTGAATGCCAAGAAAGTGGCCAAATTCATCAGGAAGAACATCATCTGTCGATATAGGGTCTCGCGCGAACTAATGTCAGATAACGGGTTGCACTTCGAGGAAAACGTCACAGAAGTGGTTAACAAGTATAGGATTCAGAGACACAAATCTTCTCCTTATCGACCTCAAACCAATGGTGTAGTCGAAGCCGACAATAACAACCTCAAAGCCATCATCAGTAAGATGACCAAAAGCTGTCGAGATTGGGCCGATCGAATCCCTTACGCCCTTTGGGGCTACCAAACCTCGATCCGAACTTCTACTGGGGATACCCCTTACTCTCTGGTCTACGGTATGGAAGCAGTCCTACTTATTAAGCTAAAAATCCCTTCACTTTGTGTCATGCTCGAAAGCCAAGTCAGCGAGGAGGATTGGCATCAAAGTCGTCTCAATGAGCTGTGACTCTTGGACGAAAGGAGACTGAAAGTGCTATATCATATACAAGGGTACCATAACTGAATAATGCATTCATTCAATAAGAGAGTCAAGGACCGCGATGTTCGAGAAGGGTACTTAGCCCTTAAGAAAATTATATGAACCCATTTGGGACCCTAGAGGGAAGTTCAAGCCCAATTAGAGTGGCCCCTACATTGTAAAGAAGATCTTGTCCGGAGGTGCCACTATGCTCACGACCTTGATGGAGAAGAGATGGCTTATCCAGTCAACCTAGACCGTCTTAAAAAATTCTACCCCTAGTCCAAAATTTTGACGCGCTACGACTCTTCTCATCTCCCTTCGGTTCTAAAAAAAAATCTCTTCATTTACCTCTACCCAGAATTACGTGGGCCTGATCCATTACAAAACTATTTTAGAAAAATTAAACTTTTCAAAACCCTCAGAGGTACGTAGGCAGCTCATGCATCCTACATCAGCACAACCCTTTCTTTTTTGCAAAAATCCATTCTTTTAATATCTCCGAGAACGACAGTTCACTCTATTATATACTTGAACAAAAGGACTATGCATGCCTTAGCGATCAGTATATGTAATTCAAAATACAAAATTCATCAAAGGGAACAGTTAGATGATCAAAAACTTATTTATTTCACTAATAAGAAATTACAGTTCAATTACATAAGAAAAGGAACGGATAACTCCCTTCCCCCTACCTTCCTAGAAAGCCAAATAAATTCCCAAATTTATTCCCCATTATAAAACAAACTGTCCAAGAGTCCTACCCACAGCTACCAAAGGAGCCCACTCCATCATCATCTACATCTTGGGGTCCCCAAGCTTCCCCTTCCTGAATAGAGTGCCACAGACGCTCCATAGATCGATAAGCTCGAAACAGCCTCAAAAAAATCACAACACCTCCCTCCATGGTATCAGATAAGACAAAACACCTTTGTACAGTCTCCACTACCAACATCTTGCCAACTAATCTTCTCCATAAGAACTTTATATAATCCCCGAGGATTTTCTAGACTCTCCCAACATACTTGGAAGGACGGTTCGATGGACGCCGACCCTCCAACAAAGAGACATACCACGTGCGCAAACGCTTTGTCAAATCTTCTACCGAAAAGAAATTTAGTGTTCGAGATGGTACGATCTGCTCCCAGCCAAATTGGCGCAGAAGCCACCAAGGGAAATAGAAAGAGGTCTGTCTGAGACCAACCAACCGAACGTGTGGGTATTCCCCCAGCTCCAGAATAGGCAATAATCGTCCCCACCAAGGCACTAACCAATACAAATTTAGAGCCCCATGCTCCATAAACCAGTTCTCCCAGCTCTCAATATCCAGGCCAACACTGATGAAGTGGCGTGAAAAGAGGTTGGGCACAACCGGTAAAGGATATTCTAGAGAAGTCACCAGGTGGAATCTTTCTGACAACCACATGAATAGCATCACAGGGCTACCCCTCAGAAAGTTTGAACGACCTTCTCTCCAGGCATCCAGGCCATTCAAAGTCTCCGCCAATATCACCGCCGCAGGATTGCGATGGTATGCCATCCATAAAGTAATGGCTTCAAGTTGTGGGTCCACCAGCAGTTCCCCAGTCACCAGTAGAAATTTTAAAACTAAGCCCAGAACGACGGCTCCGGCATATCTAGCATCGCCAACCTCCTGCAAATGCACGGACTACAACATCATCGGAAGGGAGATCATTCCTCTCGCAACTAGTGGTCTGGCCACTGAAGGCGAAATATGAAGAAGCCTGGCCAATAAATCCCTGGAAGAATGGGAAAACTTAGATAGAGCCACAGCAACGCTGGGATTTATCCCCAGCATGGTAAAAAAATCCTCGTAGGTAGGACAAATCTCATCCAATCGAAAGCAGAAAATATGATCCTCGGGATACCAAAACCTGACAGCCGCCATCAGCATGTTCCACTAAATGGGCCGGTTGCACCACAAAGAGACTCGCCGTATGTGAAAAGCGTCATAATCAACATTATAAGAGCACATTGCTTCCAAGGCTTCGAGGTAGTTAGCAAACTCAATGCTACCATGGAGAGACATCTTGCAAGACTAAGAGATAGTAAGCAAGTAAGAATTTGGAAAAGGAAGAAAGTGAAAGTGTGAGGTGGAAAGACCCATCCACACTCCCTTTTTGTACTTGGAAACTCCAAAGCCAAGACACAACCCTTATAAAAATCGAAGGGAATCCTGCCCCATAAGGTACCAAAAGCTAAAGAGAGTATCAATCAAAGCCTTGATTGATTATACTGGACTGACCTGCCGATAGGCAGGACAAGGGGCTTGCCGATCGGCAACCCCCTATTTTTGGAAACTTACCTTTTTCCTCTTTTGCCAAAATCAAAAAATAAAAAAACTCAGTGAAAGTAAATTTATATTCTCCACACCTTTCCATCTTTAAGAATAAATTTTCCTTCACTTCTAAAAAATCCCTTCTTACTGTCTCAGCAGCAAAGTGAAAAGCGCATATGCATTCATCCATCATTAACAGAAGATAATAAAGAACTCCATTGCATTGTATAGAAATTTTTTCTGTGTTACATCAATTTTGTAGGAAATAAAGAAAAGCAGAAAAAAATAATGTGACTCAGCTCGAACCCACATTATCTCTCTCACCTACCCTTCCCCTCTCTCTCCTAAGAGATTCTATCCTTGTGATGCGCTCTCTTTCCTCTATGGCGAGATGACGCACCACCACTACCTAAACCAGACTCCTCTCCGGACAAGTCAGATGCCACCAAGCAAGAAGGAACATGAACCACATCCCGAATATGGGCAGTCACCAAAGATATCCAGTCCCCCAGCCAAGTGGTTGACACCCAAACTTGCTGCAAGAAAAGGCCGAATCAATATCAGGCAAAGAAGATCAAAAGAAACCAGAAAATAAAGAAGAAAAGAACATAAAGGTAAACAAAAGGACGAAGAACTTCCTCTGTCAAGCCCAACTACTCCGGGTCTATCGCATGAGGACGATGCAACATAGGCACCATCCCTCCATCAGCCCCCCGAATGTTATATGAAGGGGTATGCAACCGCACAAAGGGAACCTCCGAAGTTGCCGCCGACACAAATGTCGATAGACCACCACCATTGTGGGAGGACCACACTGGCCAACTCAAACCCATATGAGGGAAAAACAACACATCATATATGCTAGGTGTCAGCACCCAACTCGTCACGAAGTCCATATAATCATACGATACAGCCGTGTCAGTGTATAATAAATAGGACTCGCCAATCATTGCCGCAATCCTCGCATCCTTTGGCAACATCCGCTCTCTCCTCATAGACATAGGGGCCTCGTAGGTGGAACCACCACCTCCTCCTCAGCAATCTATTAGACCACCCTCTCCCCGAGATACCAGGAGTGGCCAAACTCATGCGCCACCAAATGCCTCATCTGCGCATTCACACCAGTCGACCCGTGTCCTGAGCAGTCATTCCCCAAGGGTAAAAGGTCACCTAAAAAATCCCCAGCAGATATAAGTCAGTATGGAATCAGAGCACACAAAGACCAATAATGAAAAAGGAAAAGGTGTTACCCTATCACTAGTCAGTCCATTCAAGACCTGATGCACCGCCTGCAGAGAAAGAGATTTCCTCGACTGTCGATTGGCCTTCCGCCATCTAAATAATCGGTAAAAGTCCCCAATGGTCTCGTCCTTTAAAGCAACTAGTTGGGTATTACACCCAATCACCTCATAGAACCACGTCTGCCAAAGATAATAATCCGCAATAAAAAAAGAGAAACACAAGGAAAATGCGAATGCATGAAAGGAAAATGCGCAAACTAAAGAATACCTCAAGAAGATAGGTGGCTCCAGTAAAAGTCTATCGGTAGCACCGATTAAATGCATCCTGAGAAAAATTAAGGGTCACCATATCCAGGCTCCCCCAATCATAGAGAGGGATGTTCGAAAACATCCTCAAGTATGGAAAAAACCACAAGTGGACAATGTCGCCGCTCGACGCCACCAGAAACCTCCCAACACCAGCAAAACAAACAGCCAAGCCATCTGCCTCACCTGCAGCCCGTCCTCCACATCAATCACCCTACCCAGCAAAACATCCCTTAGTAGAGATAAACGGATAGAGTCCCCAGATACTATCCTCCCCACGTTGCCTAGCGCCACCTGCACCACCTCCGGCCTCACCCGCAAAGAGTGATCCACCTCTATCTTCTCTCCATCATATCTAGCCCCAGTAGCTGCTGCACATCTATGGGAGTCACAGTCATCTCCCCAAAGACAGAATGGAAGGTGTGGGTAGTGTCCTACCACCTCTCCCCCGAAGAACATAAGACCGCCGTTGAACGAGGCGTCTCATTCAGTACAGACGCTATCCTCCCAAAGCCCACTGACGATACTACCTAATGCACCACAGGTGGAAGGTGATCCTAGACATCCTTAGGCCCCGTCGTCCCGTGGGCACGCATAGTCGACAAAGAAACATCAGACTACCAAAGAAAAAACTTGTCAAAATTCAAGAAAAAGGAAATCACCAAAAAAGAATGCCAAAAGTCATTTTGTACTTAAATAACCACCAGGGTTCACCACCCTGGAAGAACGATGACGCGACGACTCCCGTAGTAAAGTCCGCTCATCCGCAATCGGCTCAAATAAATCAAAAGAATTCTTACTCCCCAAAGCAAGAGGTGCCCTGGCCCTCCACTCCACATTCGCCCAGTCATCAATAGGTAACCACTCCCTATGTGTCACAGTGCTCACAAAGGCGACCATTTTTTAGGTTACAGAATGTTAGGACGATTCGCAGAAGAAAATCACAGAGAGAGAGAAGGCAAGAAGCTATGAAAAATGAGGGGAACCCGGCCCTTTTTATAGGAAGCCAAGGGTCATGCCGATCGACACTTCACCCCCACTTACTGATCGACACTGACCTTCCACCTTCTCTAGGCAATCTAAAAGTCCGTGCTACTATCGAATGGCACCCTCCACACCATGCCGATCGGCACCCCCTTAATTTTTGGTACAAAAACTCCCCCAAAATAACAGAATACCCTGAAAATTACTCAAAAAATTCCTAAAAATCTCGGGGAAGATGTAGAACATTTTCACCAAGAAAGTTTATTTTTCTCTCACTCTCCCTCAAGATGAACCCCTACTTCCCCAGCAAAAACCTCAAAAGCCAAGTGAATCTCTCCCCGGCAACGTCCCCAGAGGACCCCTAAAGCATCCCAAACTTCAGGTTATCTCCTATTCCCCAAAAGTCTTGAATTTCCTGGAGCAAAACGTCCAATCCCTAGACTACCTAATCACTTCCCCAGTGGAACTTACAGCATCAAATTGGCTATTCCTTTGCAAAGTCTCCAAAAAACACGAAAGTTCTCCCAACAATCAGTTTCTCAGCTCAAATGAAAATCACGAGGTAATTTCCCGAATAGAGTTTCTCGAGAATATCAAAATTTAAGCCCTCAGAATTGGCTTCGACCCGCATAATTTTTCATCACAATTTAAGCCCTCAGAATTGGCTTCGACCCGCAGAATTTTTCATCACAATTTAAGCCCTCAGAATTGGCTTCGACCCGCAGAATTGGTCATCACAAAATCAAGCCCTCAGAATTGGCTTCGACCCGCAGAATTGGTCATCACAAATTAAGCCCTCAGAATTGGCTTCGACCCGTAGAATTGGTCATCTCAATTTAATCCCTCAGAACTGGCTTCGACCTGCAGAATTGGTCATCACAATTTAATCCCGTAGAATTGGTCATTACAATTTAAACCCTCAAAATTGGCTTCGACTCGCAGAATTGGTCATCTCAATTTGAGCCCTCAGAATTGGCTTCGACCTACATAATTGGTCATCACAATTTAAGCCCTCATAATTGGCTTCGACCCGCATAATTGGTCATCAAAATTTAATCCCTTAGAATTGGCTTCGACCCGCAGAATTGGTCATCTCAATTGAAGCCCCACTCAGAATTGGCTTCGACCCGCAGAATTGGTCTCCATAATTTAAGCCCTCCGAATTATCTTCGACCCGAAGAATTTATCATCACAACTTAAGCCCTCAAAATTGACTTCAAATCGCAGAATTGGTCATCACAATTTAAGCCCTCAGAATTGGCTTTGACCCCCAGAATCGATCATCCTCGCCCTTAGGTCCTCAGAATCGGCCTCGACCCTCTGAATCGGTCATCCTCATCGTTAAGTCCCAAGAACCATCCCCAACCCTCTGAATCGGTCATCCTCATCCTTAGGTCCTCAGAACCGGCCTCGACCCTCTGAATCGGTCATCCTCATCCTTAGGTCCTCAGAATCGGCCTCAACCCTCCGAATCGGTCATCCTCACCCTTAGGTCCATAGAATCAACCACTTACAAAGGCATCATGTGGTTTCTTTTTGACGTCTATCATTTGTTCCGAACTCACCCATCGGGGGGCTTTGTAGACACCCCATTCTAGCACCCCCTGCATCACCACGAAACTAGGTCATACCCTGAGTACTAACCTGGAGTCCATCGGGCACTCCCAATCTCCGTTTGACCAAAAGTAAAACTCCTCACCTCGATCGTGACTGAATGAATCCTCAAAGGGAACTGAAACCCCTTTCCAACGATATTCCCCGTGCGCGATTCTGACTTATGATGCTGACAAATGACCCATTTTCCCCAAAAACTTGATCAGGATTCCACCGGATGCTCCCGAGCTCTGTATGATCATAGTCAACTCTTCAGTTTGGCTAAGAATGAATGAATCATCAAAAGGAAGTGAAACCCCTTTCCAACGGTCCACCTCGGGCCCAATTTTGACTTATGTACGGACGAGCGATCCATTTTACTCCGAAAGGTCATCGAACGCTTCCAGGCCCCGATTGACCAAAGTCAACTACCCAAACCGAGTCAAACTCTTTGTAATGTCTAAGTTCATCTCCTAACCTTTCCAACGGTCCACCCCATGCGCGATTCTGACGAACGATCCGTTTGAGTCTGACGATCCCCTGTCCAAAAGACAGACGAGCGCTTTCGAGCCACATTTGCCCTAAAGATAACTCCTGGAATCGGGAGAAGTCCAAAGGACTTTCAAAGGTCTCTGGAGTGCCTTTCTAAATGTACACCCCGTGTATGATTTGGATCAACAAATTGCGTTTTACGACTGTTTTTCCAAAGGAATCTGAAAGAGACTGTCAAATGGCAGGTTCAAAATTCTAACTATCGGTAGGGTGCCTAAAAACACCTGCCGATTGGAAGGGCTAGACCTATGCTGATCGGAAATGCCCCGGGCCTATAAAAAGGAGGGCCTGACCTCATTGCAAAGGGAACCCAAGATCTGAGATCCACCACTCTCAACGAACTCATAAAACCTCTCTCGAAGTCAGCGTGATTTCTACATCCAAATCCCTTTCCAACCCTCACTTTTCATAATCTTTTTCATCAAATTTGGCGAATTAACTACCCTTCATCATCATCCAAGTGTAAGGGATGCTCTCCAACATTCAAGATCAAGCTCAAGATCTTCAAGAAGGTCCAACTTTTCCAACTCTATCTTTAAATTCTCCTAAATTTGCATTAACTTGTTTTATTACTTAGCAACTTTTCTCCCCATCTCACATATCCTAATATACTTTTTATTTAGTATTATTGAACATCTCTTATTTTTCATATAATAAAACCCAAAAAACAAGAAAAAGAGGGTTTGCTCATAAATTCCAACGGGAATTCTTACACATTTCTAACACTCTTCTCACACTTTTCTCCTAACTAAAATACCTTTTTACACGCACACACACACACACACATAAGAGAAGTACCCGATTGGATTTATGGGATAAACCCCACCCCTCGTTTTGCATGCAAACTACGTGAACTTTGATGCCTCTATAGACTACGTAGGCGTCTCGGGGTAAAACTCAAGACTCGAGTCCTATTTTTTTCAATTTTCAATTTTTTTAATTATTTAACTTAATTCTCTTAGATTCTATATATTTACATATATATATATATATATATATATATATATATATATATATATATATATTTGTTCTTACTGGC
Source organism: Sambucus nigra (assembly GCA_949130495.1). Classification (NCBI taxonomy): domain Eukaryota; kingdom Viridiplantae; phylum Streptophyta; class Magnoliopsida; order Dipsacales; family Adoxaceae; genus Sambucus; species Sambucus nigra. The sequence continues at coordinate 371,780,323 of OX422208.1, read as the reverse complement.
GTATTATTCCATACGTGTTATCGTTCCATTATAGCGATCAATGCAAGGATAATCGCATAAATTCTATTTTCTGATATTACTTTTAGGAACATTCCTATGGATGACTCTCTCTATCTCTTCCATGATATTAGTCGATGATTCCTATATCCATTACATATACACATGCACATATCACGGGGAAATAGTGGAAAATAACAATAAATCCATGAGAGACCGCAAGGGCGGAATGGGTGCCTAACACCTTCCCATTCCGTAACTTAGCCTTCGAACCCTACTCGAATCACTTTTTGGTTTCGTATGTATCAGTATGTCTTTGATGCTGTCCTTCGGGATGGCTTAACTTTCTTTTGTCTGTTTTGAGTAAAATAGAGTGGCGACTCCATCTCTCTACATTTTTCACCTCACACATCACCGACGACGGCCGAAGTGCTCCCGAGAGGGATGCGCGGGACCGAGATCCTCCCACTACAGAGAGATACTCCCTTTCTTCTCTCTCTCCATGAGGATCGGGGATGGCCACATAAGGAAGGAAGAAATTCTTACGGAAGATTAAGGAATTAGATAAGACAGAAGACAGAAAGAATGTTCGTAAGGAAAAAAATGAGAAAAGAAGTACTTTGGAAACAAAGATTGAAAAAGGTAGAAGACAATCAGATTTTACCGTCTTTTTGTATGCCGCCTCGAAAAACAGGAAAAGTAATGATCAAACGTGACGACGGTTGCGTTCTCGACGGCTAATCAGAGGAAAAATACGCAAATACCCAAGTGTTAACGAGAACTCAAAATATTTACAAATTTGCCATTTTGCGCTTAAAACTGTTAGACAACGTGGAAATTTTTTACAAGTATTGAAGATCTGTAATTAACCAAGACATGGGAAATGTGATCGAACAACTTTTTGGATAAAATATTCCACACTCTCGCATCCAACTTAACCTGTGAATTATTGGGGGCTTCTGTTGATACAAAAATTAGTCAGCTGACTTGGACCAATTATATGAAGACACGCATCATCCAACATGACACAAGTTCAAATGCCAAAGCTACTCAGTGTACCGAGCTACTCAGCATACCGAGCTACTCAACGTACCGAGAAACTTATTGGGAGTGCTAAACGACCAGACAAATTCAATGCTTATTGTATTACAGTCATTCCTTACCATGTACAGATGTAACCGCCTATTCGATAAAGGCACACTATCTATTCACAATGACATCCCAAAGGCTATAATTATATTGTAATACCCTATTGGCAGGGCAAGCGAGAATAATCAAAACCAAGGCAAGACACCCAGTAATACAAATTAGTGGACGTAGGCCTTTTCCTTAAGGCCGAACCACTTTAAAACTCTATTGTCTTATATCTTTACTCATATTTATCTTTGATTAAACAAATTAGATCAAATCTAAGTTTTTACGTCAACAAACACTTTTTACATAACTAATTTAACTTTTAGTTCAAACTCACCCCTTTTTACTAAACTTGCATTTTAAAGTTATTTATTTCATACTTTCTACTCTTAACTTAATAATTCTCATAATTTTCAAAATTACCGAAATAATTACATTAACTTGTCCTTAATAGTTAAACATCCACCTATATATTAATAATCTAACCAATACTAAATAATTCATCATCGTCATCATCATCATCATCATCATCATCATCATCATCATCATCATCATCATCATCATCATCATCATCATCATCATCATCATCATCATCCTTGCGTTAATCCCATCACATGAGATCGGCCACATGGTGTGACATCCCGCCTAATAAAATACCGGGTGATCAATCCTATACCAAATTAAAACAGGAATGTCATATGGTTCATTCTCAGCATCACTATCGAAAACCAATATATTACTAACAACCTATTAGGCCCGGCTTGAAAATTTTAATTAACTAATCTCTTTAACCAAACCAACCATAAGGAAAACAATCATAACAGTTTATATACACATAACTGAAATGAAAGAAGATAACCGAATACTTGGTACAACATATAATATAACCAAATCGAAGTACTGCAAACTAAAATGCGGTAAAAGAATAAATGAATATAGTTAGGCCATCAACCCGAATGTTACTGTAATACCTCATATCTAGATCACAAGGATAAAGGCGTCTAAAATAATCCTGCATGCATCCACAGCTGCTGCAGCAACGGCTGACTCGAAAGAATCATCATCCAGACGTCCCTGTGACTGGACACATAAAATATATACACATATAGCAAGAGAGAGGGAAAATAGAGAAACGGGTCAGAGCCCGAGTTTTAAAAATATTTAGCAAGTGCATCAAATGCTATATTTGTCAAATTTGAAACCTCTCATATTTAAACTGGTATCGCACTCCCATGAGGTACACCTCAGCCCTCCTCTAATAGTGCACACCTATCGTATACATTTTTAAACAACCTAGTTAAGCTACCCTGCCTAACTAATCTCTTCCACCCATCCTTTGAATTCTTATAACTATCACTTATCTGGCATGATATAATATAAGTTATACCATAAGCTATCACATAAGTTTAATTGATATAATCAACGATTATATATATATATATATATATATATATATATATATATATATATATATATATATATATATACCGTTCATATTCCAAAACTTTCACTAGTTTATAATACCATTTTCACTTTAGTATATAAAATCCCGTATATATAATCATAGTTTAAATCCGGATAAAAATCTCTCGAAAGGAGAAGAAAATCTTATTCATCTTACACTTTACACAAGTCTAAATTATATGATTTCACCTCTTCATATACGTGCAATATACTATACGCAACAAGTATACTTATACCTATATTACAACCATAAGTATAATAACCATCCCACCGAGCTATAACTCGAGGATGCGGTCTCAAAGTGCTATCATTATTCGAGTATACTCAACTTAACCCAGGTACCAAGTCTGACTCACTCAAGATCATAGTAAAAATAATAAATGATGGAGGTGGTCATATTCCCTCCTGAAAGTGGAATCATCATCGCACCCATATGCAGGATGATATGACCTGGGGCCTATACTCTTCCTGCTCCTCAAGCTAGGGGATTCACCCACAGTGCACAACCTCCCTAGATGGCACTAGAGATATATGTATACATAAATATATCATTCACATACCGATATATTTATACCCAAAACATATATATACTATAACAACACCCGTATATATAATATATCACTTCTCAATATACCCTGGATATAATTGCCAAACTCTCATAGCGATAGCCAAAATCCTGAATGTTACCATTCGTAATAGTATATAAGTATTCACACACTTAAAATACTAAACCTATAAGTATTCTCTTAGTTAAGATTTAACTCACACCTTAATCACTTTTAAGGATTTTATATAAACCTGAAAAATACCAATTCGTAATAATTAAATAAGTATATACGCAACTTATTTTAATTCCATAGGTATTGCATCACCTATAATAATACTCGTCATTATAGACATACCAGATAATAGCTTAATCTTCTCTAGCCCATATCCTAAATTCCATCCTACGCACATCCTAGGAATCACTCAAATATAATTGGCCCATATTTATTCTTTACGCATAAATATATAAACACACTTGCCGAAGACTTCTATCGAATGTTACTCGTCCTAAACATTCATTAAGTTCATACCCCATATTGTACACTCAACTAATCCAAGGTTCTCTCTTTCATCCCAAGGTTTACTCACCCTCAATTCCATTATCTAGGATTATTAATATCACATCTAGAATCCCCTACAATAATCTCTAATTTATAATTTAACTCCCCCTAAACTTAAGTAAGAAAAAATTTCAATTCCTGCTGATGCGAATCGAATCTCCCCAGCTGCGAATTGATTCGGCCAACAGGATCGGTGCTCAGGTATTTTAGGAGAGAATTGATTCTCCCCAAATATGAATCGATTCGACCTGAGACAGTCCTATAGGTCTTCCTAAGTGAATCGATTCGCCCCAAATGTGAATCGATTCGCTCGAACCAGAGCTTACAGTTTGGAGATTTTCTTCTTCTCCAAAATCCCAAAAATCATCCCAACCTCCATTTTTGTGGTTTCTAATCCCAACCAACAATAATACAATCATCCAATCACTTATTTATAACTAATACATCAATTATTTTATAGGATAGAACAATTTCTCTTGGATTTAAACCCTAAAACCAATTAAACTCTCATTTCTCATTTCATCCCCATATATACACTCCATTAACATGGGTTTAACACTAGAATTCATAAAGAGTTAACAACACATCAATTTGTGAACTCAAAATCAATTTTCCCAAATTTATTTCAATGGTTTCAACCCAAAAATCATATAGTTTACCAACTATAATATGAGATACACACACTCAATTGAATAAAGAAAGTAAACACTTTCCTCGTGGATAAACTCCAACGACCTCGAGTCGAATCCCGCGGAGTTTGGGCTGGAATCCCCTTTTCTCTCCTCTTTTCCTTCTTCCTTTCTCTCCTTCTTATTTTCTCTCTTGTCTTTCTTCTCTTTCTCTCTCTTGTGACTTATAAGAGAGAAAAGTAGTTTATATCCTTATTAAACCCAAAAATGACTTGTTTACTCAATTGCGAGTCCCTCCTAGTCCAACAGTCCTCGGATCCCAAATGCTACCCCAGGTACTCTATTCTAACTAGCTCTGCCATTCTGAGACCAAGAGTGCACTCGAAATCTCCATTCAAGTCACTTAACTAAAATTCACTAATCGGACCCAACACTTCTCAACACGCATTTTCTCCAACATGCAATATTTCTCGTCGCTTTACCCAACTGCAACATGACATAAAAATATTTTGAATCATTTACTTAGTCCCAAAAGTAGATGTAACACACATCGATAATAATCTAACACTCATTAATTCTAAAATTACTATTCAAAATAAAATCTCTAATTGTCAAATTACACCCACTTATGTAATTTAAACATCCATAAAAGTACGGAGTCTTACATACTCCCCCCCTTACAAAGGAATTTCGTCCGCAAAATTTAGATACGACCGGTACTAATAAAATGGTACTTTACCATTACATCCTATTACATAGAAGTCGGATGGTACTAACACAATGGTACTCTACCATATACTCATTCACAGTACCCACCTATCTCAAGTCTTATACTCTAACACACTAGCTTGACTAAATCTCTACATGCTGAAACACTACCTCGGTCGTAAGGTTAACTTTAAAAATGACACGTCGCACCTAGTGCTTCTATAATTGTGTTTAAAGATAACGAGCCTAAAATCGCAGCTCTATCGCCTCGATCTTATAGGAAATTTGCGTCACACTAAGCACCCTATTGCCTACATCACGACATAGAATTCCCCTAAAAAGAAAACTACACGGCGCTTGACTACTCCCATCAGCCGTCCATCTCATCTTAGGAGTGCTAACTTTTGTTACACCTATATAATTGGATTATTGCGTACCTCATACGACATTCAATCCAACACCAATTCCATTTATAACTTCCCCAAAGCATATTCTTCAGCTCTATATACTATGCCCCCTCTATTTCGGATGATATATAAAATCAACTTACCCAGGTGACCACATATCCTATAACTCGTGCATATTTGCACAACTATTTCAAACATCACACACGTAACACATTTTCCGAGTCTCACTTTCTCGGCCTAGTGCTAACACACCTGGGTACTCTCAACCCTAATAACTCGAAATTCAATTCTTCCTATACCTGGATATTTAATCCTTTTAAGAGTTAACCCACCAATCTTCTCGTGGTTAACCCGCTACAATCTTCCTATTTCAGCGCTATCGACCCCACTATATTTTCATCATGATAATCTAGGATCGGTGTGTTTTCCTGCACACGTAAAATGAGTACTATGCTAACTATCTCCCTAGTGCCCAAGATCTTTCTCATCTTCTGACATTCGCTCGATTCCATGCGTGGGACATCTCGCAAAGAGAAATCCAAACAAGGAACCCTGCCATTACACTACTACCTCGCATTGTCGGTCATCAAGATATAATGGCCTAAGGCACACAATCGAGACGTTTAAAATATTACCTCATAACCACACTAACACGCTTCTACCTCTATGTCTTTCCATTTTGGCGAATTGGAAAGTCTAACTAATCGGGGCGCCTATACTCTGCACAAATGTTACGATCATCACACATAAAACATATTACCTCAGAATTAGCCTCCTAATCACGGCATGGCTATAAGACTCGAATCAATTTCCTTAACTTTACCTCACCCATTTACTCACGGTGAGAGAAATATTTCAGTGCTTTTCCACAACACTTCTGTCTCCATAAGCCCCTAATCATCACATGGCTCTCAGTTTATAATGTTTTCTCCACACTAGGAAATTTATCATCAAAACCAACATCCTTGCATCCAATAACATCTCTCCACTTCCAACGTCGTTGAGGTTCATGCGTGGAGTGTCTCGCAAGCGAAATTCAAACAAAGAACCTCCGATACACTACTACTTAACTTGTCGATCGTGGAGGTCTCTTAGCTTAAAATATGCAATCAGGACATTCCCATCCCATGTACCAAAAAAATATGGTCCGAACTCCTACTTCTCTCAAGGAGCAATACCACAAAGCGCTTGTACTGACACTAACTCCTTTGCGCGAATTACAACGAGCTTAAACTCACAGCTTAACAATAAATCCTGCATACCTTAAATCACATCTATAAGGTCCCCTCACACTAAAACCATGATAATGAAACATCTACTCATCAAAGTTCCATCTAAACATATACTAAAGGTGAGCTCTGCTCGTATCCAGATGAGATATTGCAAAAACAACCAGTTCCACCCTGGAACCGCGGATACGATAGCCTTGCAATCACTAGCCTACTCTCGCTCAGACCATCCATGAACATATTATACTCAGAATAGTACCATACTCGTATAACACACACAAGACGAGTAGTGCACACAAATATAAGCTCAAGATAACAACACCCGCTTCCATAGCGAATGAAGAGAACAATAGAACCCCGCTACTATGGAAAAATATATAGATATACACTCTATAATATTATCGATACTAGCTTTAAACTCGAATCACACACATGAATTGGTCTGCAATGGAGACAACCTTTTTCCCCATAATGGTTACTCCAGAATGAGTAAGATGAATAATCAAGTCAAGAATGATTCACACAATTGATTTGGGATTTTTGGAGTGAATAAAAAAGGGTTTAAAGCCTAAAAGATAAAGTCTTTAATTGCATCTGACATATAGAAACAGAGTTTTGAAAGACTTGCAAAACCTAAATTCATAGTAGGTATTTATAGGCTGAATAAAAATTTGAGGCGGCGCATGTTGTTTGAATGACATTTTCATGTCATTTGAATCACATCTAATGTCGTTAGATGCTGCTTTCAATGACCTTAAAAACGGCCTTAAAAAAATAAAACAACACGAGTTCGTTTGATGCATCTTAAAAATGACCTTCCAGCGACCCTTGAAATGACATGTGATGTCGATAGAAGCTGTCGTTCGAACGACACCTCAATGTCATTGAACGACACAAGAAAAAACATTTCTTTAAAAAGTCTCACGTACAGGTCTTAAAAAATAAATTTTTGCTTAGAAAAATGCCTTATTTTTGATAAAAACATTTTATAAAAATATCCCAAATAAATACGTGAACATTAATGACTCCAATTAAATATTTTACTTTTTAGCGTAGTGGAGTTAGTGGGAATAGAGCCGGTTGAAGATGCAAGGCAGACATTGTCAATGATGGGTGTGTGTTGCTCAAGATTCGGATGATGGACATCAAGGTAGAACGTGTGAAGACGTGCCGAGATGTAACAGTATATTACATACTAACTATGATCTAGGACAATACAAAAATTCCTAGATACTATACAGACATTTATAAAATATGTCCTTACAAATATCCCCCTATGTCTATGCCCGTACATTCATACAATCTAATATACCCCCAAACCCATAAATGGAAATATCAAATAACATGTCTTCAAAATCTTCAACATCTTCAAAGCTTCAATTCTCTAACTTTTCTTTGTCATGATCAGGGTGTGCAAAATAATCCTCAATTTTGTACCTACACATATAAGACAAGAAACAAATGGCCGTGATGTGCAACAGTTTGAAATATAATGATAAGCAGAAAATCAATATCAATTAAGTTCAAGCAAACCATTATATCAAACAAGCAGGCAAAAACATCTCCCCCATAATTCTTTCTCCCCCATTTTATGATGTCCTCGAATAGAAAAATAATAAGAACACAAAGCAATGCATATGGAGAGTATCACAAGGTAATCAACTTCCCTTTTTTAATATTTCAAAATTTATTCTTATAAAAAAATATACAACAAAGAATCACACCATGAAAGAACACTAAAATAACCAGGTCGGTGATAGCGTAAATAAAGGGATGTGAACAAATTCAATAGGAAAATCAACGTCAACAATCATAACATATGTGCACGATGAATTTTGGATACTTCTAATGAATTAATTCAACATCCTCCTTAGGTGTAAAAAATGCTGAAATTGATAAGAAATTGACTCAATATAATCAACAAATCGAAGTTCAAAGTGATTCCACACCAATAATGCCCCAAACTATTTAATGCTTTTTTGAGATTTTCAAGAATGTGGAAAGACATTGATATACATATCCAACCAAACTCTCTTATATGTAATAATAATCATATAATGGAATTTTCTTTGCTATTGAATGATCATATTAACCTAAACCAGTTTGACCTTGACTACTTTTTCTATGCCACACTTTTTTGTCTCTTTGAAATTCTTTGGGTCTTGGCTACTGTTTTCAATGCCACACTTTATTGACCCGATTTAAACGGTGGCCTAATCACAAAGGTTATTATGAGTACCTTTTGTAGTCCTTCCTCGTTTTTCACATATACATATTGAATTAAATTCCTCACGGGCAACGGTTATTACATGCACTACTATTATTATTGTCGTTTTATTACGTTCGGTTCGTTTTATATGAAGAATTGAGATGGAAACACCTAAACCAACATATGACAGAAAAGAACAAAATTTAAATAAAACCGTGCATGTATAAATTAAAGGAGATAAGGGGCCAAACTTGTAGAAAAATATCATTAATCACATCGCAATGACTCCAAAAAATTTAAAGCACATGGATGAAATGATGTAGCATCTCAAATCACTATTAAAAAGTCATGTGGAATATGGATATGAAGTTGTGACTTAGGCCATCTTAAATGTTCATCCATAAAAGGTGTAAACAAAATACAAAACTCTTTTTGTGTTTTTCAAAAATATATAACAAGAAAATCTTTTTGTCTTTTTCAAAAAAAGTTATCAAAAATAAAATCATTTTGGCTTTTTTAATTTTTCTCAGAAAATAGAAAATCCTTTTGTATTTTTCTAAAAATATAAAAAAATGAAAAGATACTACGAAAATGATACACACGATACAGTCTAGCAATAGGAATCATATGATATGAACATGTAAAATGTGACCTATCCTTGACATGGAAACCCACCCCTCAGTCAACTGTGCAAATTCCTAAAGATTTTCTAAGACTCTCGACTCTAAGGGCATCTAAAGGCTTTGTGAAAATATTGACTAACTGAAGGTCGGTGGAACCAAAACGCAAGGGCACGAATTTCTCTTCTACTAACTCATGGATAAAGTGCTCGCGTATCCTAATGTGTTTTATGTGTGAATGGTGGACTGGATTACGGGATATGTGTATTGAGCTCGTGTTATCACATGAAATAGTCATGGTGTCCTGTGATATCCCATATTCCTCTAGCATCTTCTTCATCCATAGAAGTTGCGTGCAACAACTGCTGGCGGCTATGTACTCAACCTCTATTATGGACAAAGAGATGGAGTTTTACTTCTTGCTCAACCAAGAGACAAGAGAAGAACCAAAGTAGAAACACCCACCAAAAGTTCTCTTACATCCATCTACATCCTCAACCCAATCGACATCCGAATAAGCAAAAAAATGGGCGTTGGTATCAAAGGAATACCAAATGTCGTATGACAGAGTCCCACACACGTATTTGATAATACATTTAAAAACGTGTAAGTGAGACTCTTTCGGGGACGCCTGATATCGCACAAAGACTCCAACACTAAAGTCGGTGGCAGGACGACAGGAAGTTAAGTAGAGAAGACTACCTATCATACTCCGACACAAGGTTTTCTCTACGTCCTTACCTGCAGTGTCCTTGCTAATCTTAGTTGAGGTACTCATCGAGGTATGTGCATGCTTAGCGGAGTCTAAAATAAATTTCTTCATAATGTCTCTAGCATACTTGGATTGAGAGATATACATCCAATCCTCTAGCTGACAAACCTGGAGACCAAGGAAGAATGTAAGCTCATCAACCATGCTCATCTCAAACTCACTCTTCATCGCCTCCTCGAAGTCCTGAGCATGTCGGGAGAACGTGGATCCAAAGATTATGTCGTCTACATAGACTTTGGCAACCAAAAAAGCATATTTTCCTTTTCTTACAAATAATGTTTTATCTACTCCCCCTCTCTTGAAGCCACAAGCCAAAATATAGTAAGTAAGCTGGTCGTACCAAGCATGGGGTGTTTGCTTCAAACTATACTGGGCTTTCTTTAGATAGTAGACATAATCAGAATTCTTGGGGTATTTAAAACCTTTTGGTTTTTCCACATAGACTTCCTTTTATAGAATGCCATTCAGAAAGGCACTCTTCACATCCATATGATAAAGCTTAAAGTGCAGATGACACGCGATGGTGAGTAGTAAGCGAACGGATTCGAGCCTTACAACATGATCAAATATCTCCTAAAAGTCTACACCCTCAATTTGTGTATAGCCCTGAGCGACCAACCTAACCTTATTGTGTATAATGGTACCATTCTTATCCATCTTATTATTTTAGATCCATGTAGTACTAATCATGTTCATCTCATTAGGTCAGGGAACAAGTTCCCAGACATCATTCTTTCAAAACTGAAGCAACTTTTCCTGCATAACAAATATCTAGTGTTCATCTTTGAGTGCTTATTTGTGGTTCTTAGGCTCAACTTTGGACGTACATCACACAAAGCTAACAACGTTCTCTATCTGAGCACGAGTCTTGATCCCTAAGGTGGAATCTCCTAGAATGGCAAAAGGATCATGCCTCTTGTGAACCCAAGCAGGTGTGTCCCCTAAATTAGGAGTAGGGTCCACCCTGGATGTGTAAGGGACAATAAGATCTTCATATGGAAGTGTGTCATCCTCACTCAAAAGGCTAGGATCAATAAATATCAGTGGTTCGTCATCTTGCATGGTGACATTTATTGATTCCATAACCTTAGAGCTACCTAGTTTAAAGACCAGATATGCTCGTTGATAAATAACCTAATAATATTCCCTCATTACTCTAGGATTCGAATTTTCCTAATTGATCTTTATCCCGTGGGATGTAGCATTTACTCTAAAAACCACGTAAATATGAAAGGTTGGGATTCTTTCCAGTCCAGAATTGATAAGGCGTCTAAAGGGTATGTGGGCAAAGATAAATCCTATTCACCGTGTGGCACACGGTAGACACCGCCTCTGCCCAAAATCTCCTAACAACTTTATGACCTAGAAGCATAGATCTAGCCATCTCCTGAATTGTCCTATTATTCCTCTTAACAATACCAATTTGTCGAGGAGTTTTCACTGTTGAAAACCCATATTTGATTATGAGGATATCACAGTAAAGATATACTTTTGCTTCCTTAAATTCAGTGTCATTGACACTACGTATTTTATTAATAGTGACACCATATTTATTTTGCAATACACAACACTTGGTCGTAAAAAACTCTACAACATAGGATTTATCTCTAAAAAAACCTACTATGGAACAATGAGAGAAATCACCTACCATCACGAGGATATACCTCTTACCACCCAAAGTCTTAGTACGAGTAAGACCCATAAGATCCATGTGAATCAACTCAAGTACTCGTGAAGTGGTAATGGAATTCAACTTACTATAGGGACTACAGACTTGTTTTCCCAACTGATAGGGTCCAAAAATAACAAAAGTCAGATTCCCAAGTGACGGCAAGCTATGTACTAAGTCATTTTTAACTAAGCGCTCTAATTCTCTAAAATTCATGTGACCTAGACGTTGATGCCATAGATCCATACGAGTGATCATGGCGTTGTTACAGACAAATGAGGACTTGGGAACAATCCCATAAATCTTATCTTTTGTCCTCAACCTTTGAAATAGAACTTTACCGGCTTGATCATAAATGTTACACTCATTCCGGTTAAACTAGACTGCAAAGTCAGCATCGCATGTCTGGCTAATGCTAATAAGGTTTTCTCTCAAACCTTTAACGCACAAAACATTCTATAGCTTTGGAAACCCGAGTATCTAATTGTACCTTATCCTACTATGCTAAACTTACTCCCATCTCCAAAAGTGACTTTACCTTCCTTATGATCCTCTAGGTAGGTAAAAAATTAGACATCACTTGTCATATGCCTGGAGAACCCACTATTAAAATACCACAGTGAGGTATTATGTGCTTTAAGAGCAAAGTTAACAACAAGGGCCTTTTCTTCATACTTAGATACCCAAGTAGCGGTAACCTTATGTTTTCCCATGTCATTGTTGGTTCTAGATGGGATATTGGAAGTGTCCACAAACGACAATGACATCCATTGGAACTCTTTCATTAAGATGTGAGAAGTGAAAACTAGAAACTCAACCTGCTCTCTAAGACAAGTAAAATCACTAATGTGGGGGTGAAAGAGCATGTGTACGCCGTGTATGACCCAAACTATAGAAAAACCCTAAGGTGTCCCTTTCTTTTGTAGTAAGTACAAAAGTACACAGTCTTAGGCTGACCTTGGTTTAATTTTCTTGGCCTAATTCTTCTTTGGGGTTTTGGTTGTGGACATATGGATTTGTAGTAAACTCAGGAATCGATTCTGGTGCTATATGTGACGTGGATGCACCGTCAAAACATATTCCCTCCCTTTCACCAAACCCAAAAGTAGGGGCTAGGAGCATCTTTCCCATCTTTCCAGATCTGTGCTCTATTTTTACCTTGACCTCCCAGGATCTCTCAAGGTCATGAATGAGTTGGAAGACAAGGGCTTACAAGTTTATTTCAACTCTCCATGGAGGCAAGGAGCTCATATGTAAGACTAGACACTTGCTTGGTCAATTCCCCTTTATCTCTCTTAAAACTACACTTTATCTCTCCAAACAGTCTCTCTTTCTCTACGCAAGTTCTCTCTCTCTCAACATAAACTTTCTATCTCTCTCAAGGAAAGGCTAATAGAGGACTCTCTCTCTCTATTGTCTCTCCTAACTCTTTTTCTAAGGCGATGATCCTAAGAGCTAACCCTTTGTTACACTTTTTGATTTAGCATATAAATCTATGTAAGCGCATTGTAGGTCACTCTCGCTCTCACTTGCAGCATCCTCCTCCTCACTCACGTCGCTTTCACTGTTGATGTGTCCCTGTGAAGTAGCTTCCTCATCGTTGTGATGTGCACTCTCTGTACTCACATGACTAGTCATGAATGCGGTGAAGTTACATTCATTCGGTGACTCATCTCCAAAATCCACTGGCTCGACTTCACTGTCGTCACTAAGGGAGGCATTTAAAGAAGCTTTGCCTTTGCCTTGACATTTCAGCCTAGTTGGACACTCAAAATCCTTATGACCTCTACCGTCACACTCATAACATCTCTCTTCGTCTCTTTTATGAGTGTCCTTTTTATCTTCATCATTTTTCTTTCCAGATTTATTTTTCTCAAAATTCTTTTTATCTTTAAAATTACCATTATTTTTTAATTTGAGAAATTTCTTGAAATTTTTTGCAAACAAAGCCAAATCGTCTAAATCAAAATCAAACTCGAAATCTGACATTTCTTCCTCTCTCCGATTAAATGACTCACCCCTCTTTCTAGCTGACCCCTCACCTTTTCTAGTAAGTTCTTTAAGTACTATCCCTTTATCTTTAGACATAATCGTGTTAGGGATCATGTCAATTTCATATGTCTGGAGGTCTTCTACCCGTTCTTCTAATTTAATATTTCTTAAATTTCCTATAGAATTTAACACAGTGACTTTAGGGATAAAACGCTTAGGCAATGATCTCAAAATCTTTTTAACTACTCTAGCATCAGGAATATGTTCACCAAGATTGAAACTAGTGTCGACAATATTAGATAAACATGCATAGAATTCATCAAAACACTCAGATTCAAGCATGGTAATTGTTTCAAATTGAGTAGTTAAATTCTGCAATTTATATTCTTTAACTGCATTAGTGCCTTCATGGGTAAGTTGAAGATCATCCCATGTTTCTTTTGACGTGGTACACGTCATGATGCATTGGAAATTCTTTCTCAGCCAGTTTGACACCGGTTTAAGGTTTGTCACATTATCTATGGTGACAGAGGGAGGATTCCACCCTCTTTCACATACGACCCATACACGTTCATATGTGGCCTTGAATTGAGATATCATTTGGTCTTTCCAATAAGCATATTTTTTCCCGTAAAAATTGGCATCGAATATACAAGTTTTCCAATGAATTTACGCTTTTTCAAAAAATATTTTTTAGACAAAAATTGATATCCAGAAAAATTTTGCTAAAAAATTACACGGTATAAATGTGTAATTGGCTCTCATAGAGATTTGAGAGTACGCTTGCGTTCAATGAATAAACTTGTTTAATTAAATTCAAATTTTATGCCCAGATTTTAATTAAGACCCTAAAACATGCATCTAATTATGATTGAAAATTAATACGAATTATCTAGTATGCACAACCAAACAATCACAACATAAATATGAGGAAAAATCTCTAGCAGTGGCAAAACCTTTAATTTCTCTATAAATTGTAAATATCCAACTTACAATAACATAGCAGAAATACAACATTTTTGTGACGACGAAATACCCTCTGGTGTCGGTTTGAAGTCTTCAGCAAGAGATCCCGCAAGAGCTCCAATTGGTCAGCAATGGAGATTGCCTTCTTTTCTACAATGGTTACTCCAGAATGGGTAAGATGAATAATCAAATCAATAATGATTCACTCAATTGATTTGGAATTTTTGGAGCTAATCAGAAAGGGTTCAAGGCGTAAAAGATGAAGTCTTTTATTACATTTGTTATAAAGAAACGGAGTTTTGAAAGACTTGCAAAACCTAACTTCAGAGCAGGTATTTATAAGTTGAATAAAAAGCTAAGGTGGCGCATGTCGTTCGAACGACATCTGAATTTCGTTCAAATAACATATAATGTTGTTAGATGATGCTTTGAACGACCTTACAAACGACCTTAAAAAACAAAATAGTAAGGGTTTGTTTGATGCATCTTAAAAATGACCTTCGAGCGACCCTTCAAACGACATGTGATGTCGTTAGAAGTTGCCATTCGAACGACTTCTCAATGTCATTTGAACGACATCGCTATGTCATTTGAATGACAAAGAGAAAAATATTTCTTTAAAAAGTCTCACCCATAGGGCTTTAAAAATAATTTTTTACTTAGAACAACGCCTCAATATTGATAATAACATTTTATAAAAATATCTCAAATAAATACGTGAACATTAATAACCCCAATTAAAATTTTTACCTTTTAGCATAGTGGAGTTAGTAGGAATAGAGTTTGTTGAAGATGCACGACGCACATTATTAAAGATGGGTGCGTGTTGCTCAAGATTCGAATGGTAGAAATTGTTAAGACGTGCTGAGATGTAACGGTATACGACATACTAACTGTGATCTAGGGTAACACAAAAATTTCTAAATTCTATACGGACATTTATATAACATGTCCTTACACAACACTTTAGAAAAGACAGAATACTAATATGAGGGGCCTAAGAGGTCACTAATGCGCTTACGTATTCTACACTTAGTCAAATAGGTGAGTAGATAAGGTGCTGCTCACCAATTATTTTCAAACTAATTATTTGAAAGTGGCCCCCAAGGCCACTCGCATGCTTTGAAAAGATTGTTCAGCAAGTTATCATTTGAAAAGATATTTACCAAATTATGTTTTTTGGCACTATGTTAGACATATTTGCCTTTTGACTTTGGGTTATGCTAGATGTCTTCTGTCAGAGTGGACAAATGATAGATAGCAGAATGGGATAAAAGGTATATTTAAGATATTGTCTTAAAGGAATACCCTTTTGGTATACACATGCCATTTCAACTTTAATATTACCCTAAAATAGAACCCGTGGGCAAGGTCAAAATAGAACAACACAAGTTAGCATTGTTACTCTGTCAAAATAGCATCAGAAAGTATTCTCTTTCCTGCTCTCTCCTTGGTACTTGAAGTTCTTATCTCTTCACTCCTAAGAATGATTATTTCCAAGTGATCCATTTTTGTGATATTATTGTTGTTATAAAGTTATATCTAATCATTATCTTCTTAGATAACAATCACATAAACTCCATTGTAACCAGAAATAGATATCTTTCATCTTCAGTTGCTCTTGAGACCCTTACTACCTTGAAGACAACTTCCGTCGGAGTGGGTCATGCCTCACCAGATCTAGATATTAATAGACCCCAGTAAAACTACCCTCCTACATGAGATGACTCCGTTGGGGAGGTATTATAATTGCCATGGATAAAGAAGGAAACACCGTTTCAAAGTAACTAGTGTTTGGAGATACTCCAGCTGCTAATGGAGTTCAGATTGATCAAACCACCAGTAAGGAGGTCATGGTGATTGGAGTGAGGGAACTTATCCCTCAAGGAGGACAGACTAGCATAGTAGTGGCCACACCATAAAGCGGGATGAATCTGATGAGCATGTTCTTTGAATTTCTAAAGCAGCACAATATGGATATGGCTAATTTGGGCCAGACTTTTGGGATGCCTATGATTAAGCATATAGGAGGAGAAATAATAGCATTCGAAATGGCTCCACCATGAAAAATGGTGACAGAACAAATAAAGACACCGATGAGTTCTCCAGTAGTGAAGAGAGTTAGGGTTGAGGAGACACCCTATAAGGTATTTATGATAGAGGAGGTGAACAAATTGCTTCCCTCTTGAAAGGAGTCACCACTTATTTATGAGGAGCTATAGATACCTTACCCAGAGAGCATCAATAAAAAACCATACCCCAAAAGGTATGTTCCTCATAAGTTCATAAAATTCAATGGGAAAGGTGAAAATCCTAAAGAGCACGTGAAAAGGTTTCTAGAATACATTGGTGTACATGAAAATGACAAAGAGAAGAAGCAACAAGAGTTTTTAAAAACTCTCACTGAAACGGTGTACATATGGTACTCCCACTTGGTGATAAATAACATTACCACTTAGGAAGAGATGTGTAGGCAGTTTTTGCACAAGTTCCTTTTAGAAGAAGATGAGTTCACTTTAAGGCATCTTTCATAAGAGGTACAAAAGCCAGGAGAGGAGTTTATGCACTATATCAAACACTTCATAGAAAGAGCATTGGATGTTCATGAAGATGTAACGGGGGCTAGATTATTGCAAATTTGTGTTGAGGGTATGTTTGAGGAATATAAGATCCACCTGGTCAATAAAACCTGGGATGTTACTTTTAGAGAATCTACTCGAGCGGCCAACTATATTTCCATGATCATCAAACCCAGGCCTAAAGGGTGGCGAGCACAAGATCCTTTAGCATCAGGAAGATTTCAATTTTCTAGACAAGAGGATGTTAACTATGTTGATGGGATCTCGAAAGGCAAGAAAGGGGGCCATGGGTTTAAGAACAATAGTGTTGCAAAAAAAAAGTTTTGACATGATGTTCCACCACCGCTGCCTTACAGCGTAGCGGAGGCCATGGACTGTTATCACACATTGGTGCGTGAGGGGATAGGAGGTCCCCCATTCTATTGGCCAGATACCAATAACATCGGAGAAAGCGAATGCAAAGTTCTACGAGTTGTACTAGAGAGTCCAACACGCTACCAAGGATTGCTATTGCTTGGGCAAAATAATTATCGAGCAGGTGGCCAATGGTACGTTACAAATCCCACCAGTAGATGTCAATGAAAATACTTTTCCATCCCACCAATATGTCACAACAAACATAGTAGTGGAATACGATGAAGAAGGATACCCCGAACCCAAAAAATGATGGAGCAATAAAAGGAATGCGAAGAGTGGATAGCTGACTTGGTTAAGGAGGATCAAGAATATGAGTGGGGCGAGTGGGTAAGTGCCCCCAGAAGGAAGAGTAGATGCAATCCTCGCTCTAGATAGATGGGGGACATTTGAAGCAGAATATGCATGCAATGCATAAACATATGAAATTGAACTTGATTCAGAGTGCGCAACTATTGCGTGGGGCCTAAAGTTTAAATGGTTCTTCAACCAGATCGGAGTAAGGCGTGATACTCAAATAATAATCACCAAGAACATCGTGTCAGCAGCCCAGCAGCGAGGGGATCCCTCTCTTAACTGGCATGATCCTATAGGAAGGTTGATTAAAAGATACACATCATTAGTGGTGTTCTTAGAGTCAAACATGTATGTGCCATTCTTCCATAATCATCCTTTATATCACTGCCCTAGTAAATGGAATTATCTTTCCAAGGGCACTTTTGGATGGGGGCGTCGATTAACATCATGCCCATCAGCACCTTGTATGAGACCGAGATTTCCCAAGAAAAGATTGTACTAGTGCCATTGGTGATATCTGGCTTTGATAGCACGGGGATGGTATCACTTGAATATGTGAAGATGGGAATCAAGTTAGGAAACTTCACATCCCACATCACGTTTCATAATATCAATGCCAACATCAACTACCAACTTTTGGTATGGCGAGTGTAGGTGTATACACACGAGAATGTGCCGTCGACGTTCTGCCAATGTGTGAAAGAAAATATTCGCAGAACATAGATTGTTATCAAATCTATTGAAAGACTATTCTTAGTAGAAGAGTCCCACCTGGTCGATGCAGTAATTTATACGGAGTTGGATGAAGAGAGGAGATGATTGATCAAGGGGGTAGAGGAAACCCACACGGTTCAAGAAATTAATCAACTAAAGAAGTCAGTACATGAGAGGTTAGTATAGCGAGTGTCCCCCTCTCAAAGCAAAGAAATAAGAAAAAGGAACTTCGAAGAGAGACAAGGCCCCCGCGAACTTGCTAGAAAATTATTTTTCCCAATGGGAAAGTTATTTATCGTTTATAACGGTCTGTGCGGACAACATTTTGGGATGAAAGTGTCGACCCGACACCCAAATGTTTTTTGGTTGATAAGTCTCATATAGTCGAGAACGTTGAGGAGCCAGAGAAATCTCCACAATGTATGTAAGGCTGGCCACGAGAGCAACTCCAGCAGTTGGAAGAAATGAATCTGGGAATAAAAGGGGGCTACGAGCAGCCCATTGGTGACACCCTGAATTTTTGAGTATTTATTATTTAATTAATTCGAGTAATTTTAAATTACAAGTGTGTCATAATATAATTGAATTAATTATTATCTGTCGATTAAAATAATAATCCGGAGAGTTAATGGTTAATATTTATGAAATATAATTACTAAGTGAATAGTAAGTTATTAATTTTACATCCTAACGAGGGGTAGTGACGTGGCGATATTTTATCTCAACCGGGAGTCGGTATAGACTATTTGGGGTCAAAATAGGACTTTATTGTAGAGTGAGTCATATGGAGATTTTAAGGTCTCGATTGATTCTGGATGGGTCAAGATGTCGAAATAGTGTACTCAAGGGTAGTAATTGGGTCTCGGGACCTTTTTAGACATAATTGAATCCACACGGGGGTGTTTGGGTCATTTGGGCTTGACCCATAGGCCTAATTTCAGGATTAACAATATTAAACCTAAATTATAGAGTTAGTGGCAACCATAACTGAAATATAAAACCCTAGATCTGTAGAGAAGAAATAAAGAAGGAAGTGGGGAGCTTTTGGGAGCCAAATCAAGAGGAATTGGGTGTGTTCTTCATTAATTCATCCGACTCTACGAATCTAATCAGGCAAGTGGTTAACTTGATTTCAATCTAAATTGCAGTATTTCAATTCATATCATAGTGGGTGTGATTGAGAATTCTTTTTGGGTGGGTATCTCACGAAAAAGGGGTTTTGAATGATTTAATCATGTTGTGCAGATTAAAGACTAAATTGATGTTGAAATGAAATTTCATGATGTAGGAATATGAACTATGTTAAAATCACAGTAGTCATTGTTGATAAATTTTGGATTTTAGAATCGAATTGGAGAAAACGATAGAATAAAAAAAGTGAAAACCCATTTCGGAAATTTATAACTATTAATGTTAATTAATGATATTTAAGGGATCAAATCAGGATTAAAAGCTGTTTAAGAGAGGGGTTATATGTTGGGTATGGTTGAATTAAGTTTCGGGTTGAAGATGTAGAAGTCGGAGAAAGAACAATGGCAGAACAAGGGATGCGGGGAAGACCTTCTCGCGGAGAATCGAATCAGTTACTAAGATGAATCCATTGGGCAAAACGAATCGATTCGGAAGCATCCAAATCGATTTGGCAACCCAGAAAAGGGGGGATTTTTGTGTTAGTTCCGTAAATTCGTAGTTAATAATTGGGGGGACTTTTGTGTTGTTTCTAAAATATAGGGAGGGACCTATTTAATTCAAGTAGGCTATAGTAATGAAGTTGTGTAGCCAGTTTGAGAGAAATTGGAGGCTAGGACCTTTTGGACATAATATGAAATTTAGAGAAATTTGGACATCGGGATGGGATTTCAGGTAGAGTGACTAAACCTAAATTGTGAATCAGTATGATAAAAAGGAAATTTGTGTTAGGAAGATATATATATATATATATATATATATATATATATATATATATATGCTTGTGTACTTATTATAAATATCAGTGTAGATGATATTTATAGGAATACATACCCCTTAAGTGCTATCATAGGAGGTTGCACGATGTGGGAGAATCCCCTGGCTTGTGACAGTAGGGAGAATATAATCCCCATGTCATATCGCGTGATGTTTTATTGTGTGATTTACTTTCCAAGGTGAGATGCTTTGGATATATTCGGTCTCACTTTCAGGGGAATATGACCGCCTCCATGACGTTTGCGATATTTTTAACCAAGCTCGTGAGTGAGTGCAACTTGAGGCAACCGGATTAGAGTGAGCATACCATGGATATGATAGCATTTTAGAGAAAGCATTGAGTGAGTTAATACTTGGGAATGGATGGTTATTATAGGCGACATGTGGGTGAATTTTGATGTATACATGTACGTATATAATATGGGTAGATAATTATGTACGGGATTAACACATAAGTGTGGATATATTTCTTATATAACTAGTGTGAAAGTTATACGATTTAAAGTGGTTCCCTATATAACGAGTGTAAATGTTATATGACTTAATATAGTTGAACTGATTAATAAGTTAATGAGTACATAACTTAATAATCAAAGTATGAATATTCGGGTAAGAGAAGTGAAAAAGAAAGAGGTGTAACAAGGCTAGTTAAGTGGGGTAGCATAACTAGTGAGGTTAGAAGGCAGCATTAGGTGTGCACATTAGATGAGGGGTGAGTTATACCTTAAGAGAGTGTGACACTACCTTAAACATGAAAAGTGTGAAAGTGTGCATGCATATTTAATTCATTGTAATTTAACTACTTGCTAATAATTTTAAAAATGTTTTACTTGGGCTCTGGACCGTGTCAAAATCTTTTCCAAAAAATTTAGGTGTCATGCCACAGGGACACCCAGCTTGCGAATTCTATCCAGGGATGCCTAGCTGCAGCTCGTGTGGAAGTTGCAGGACTTTGCTATAGACGCCTCATTCCTTTATTCCTGGTGTAGGGACTTTATTTCGGTACTCATTTGGGCATGTCTCCCTTTAGACTATTTCACTATTTCCAGTTTATGGATTAGACTTTATTTATCCAGTTTATTATATCAGTTTGTTATTGGATTTTATTATTGAACTGATAGATGGTTCAATCTTCTTTATTCATATTATTTATTTGTGTTGGATTCAGTTATCAGTTTGTGTGGATGGTTAAATTATTATTTATTTTCGCATGTTTTTAATTAATGTTAGATAAAATTTGGCACCTATCAATTTAATTACTAGGTGGTTAGTAACTTTAAAAATGCTTTTGACAGTGATGCTAAGAATGAGCCATATAATCCTTTATTTATTTATAAAGGACTGGCCACCTAATATTTTAATTGGAGAGCTTTCATAGATGGTATCAGAGCATCAGGTTCAAGTGTTTATAGGATATGTGCAACCTTTTATGTTTCAGCATAGCGTTCTTTGATAAAGATCCTTATTAGAGGATTGTTGTATTCCTCTATGTATGCGACTTATGTTCTCCTGGTCTTAATTATAGTTGATGAGATTCATATACAAGTTCGATTGGGGTTCGTACACCGAACAAATTTGGACGACCAACGAAGGTCATTAGAAGGATTGCAGGGGAATAGGCTTAACATAAACCATGGAATATTATGGGAATGGTGATCGTGGTAGAAGTCACCATGGTTATTGTTCAGCTAGCTGGCGTTGTGATAATCACTAGGGCACAATAGTTTCCCTAAGCACCATTGTAGAAGGTGGTGGTGAAAATTCAGATGCACCCAGCATAGTCGGTAAAACAAGGTGGTCGGACTAACTCTTTCGAAGATCCATCGGTAAGGAATCGGGGAAGAGAGGGAGTGTGATGGACCAATGGAAGGAGATAATCCAAAGGCAATTATGTAGGGTGGAGGGCAGTGGCACCCAGGATTAAATTTGGGTCAAAATTTTGGCTCATAGGAGCGGCGTTGTAGCGATAGGAGTCATTCACCACAACCCTGGAGAGATACCATGAATAATGAGTAATTTGGGGTACGGTTTGATCGCAAATCCTCTAATTAGCTGTTTAAATAGAGAGGTAATGGAGTTTTTAATAATTTTTATATAAGGGCCGTACAGTGGTTGGTCATGAAGAGAAGTCGCTGTATTTAGGAAACTTCGTACCCGATGAGGTGGATACGTAGAATAAAAAAGGTCCTTAAGATTAATAATGAACTGATGGGTAGAATATGAAAGCATGGATGGGAAATTCAGCTAGAACGACTGGTACGATTGTCGTCAATGTCGTACATTTATAATTTCATACTAATGCTTTCGTGAGAAGGGAGGTAATAGAGTTGGAGAACCTAACCAAAGGGCAAGACTGAATTTAACGGTGCTAGTGAGGCACCACAGAAGGGGATACCCAATAGAGAACCCATTGTAATGATTGAGATCAATAGAATTCCTACCAAGTAATGGTGGATTCATTCAGGTCCGTCAAGGCTATAAATGAGTCCCATAGGGCCAGCGGAGCCAAAGGGACATTGGGGTTAGCAATAAGGGTCAAGACTACCAGGTCTGCAAGAAAGAAAACCCCGACATGACCAATGAGGCTAAATAAAGGGGAATAACATAGAAAGGTGTCTTATGTGTAAACAGTAAGAACACATGTGTGGATCTTGTCCACTGCAAGTTAGGGGACATGAGTGGGATGACCAATAGGGGTGACAGTTATAAGAATTTTTTGGTTTGGTTGGGATGAGAGTGTTATGTTTAGGAACCATTTGAACCTCTAGTGCTATTGGCAATTGGAAAAATGAGTTTTATCCTATGGTAAATGGGTTCTATTTTGTGTGACACGACCGAGTCACCGTAGTTCATTAGCAGTACATTCACGTGTGAAACGAGTTTAGTAGAACCATCATTAATAGTACTATAGTTGTATATATTTATCATTGAGTAGCACGACTCTCTTTAGTTACATCTGCAGGGTAGAGGGTGTGGACACTGAGAGGACATATTTTACTAGGTTAGCTCGTTTTGAGAGGTGATATATGTGATGTATGATTTTATCCTAGGTACGGACTGGTCAGCGATGGCTAAGCGATGGTGGGAAATTACATCAAGACTATCGTGTCCGCTGTTCTAAGGCAGGATGTATATTTTTTTGATGTCTCACTTGAAAGACGGTCGAGCTCGTAGCGATATTTTTAGGAAGTAGACTTCAGAGAGTACAGTTGTCTAGTTATATTGAATCCTGATGCGTAGGGACTTTTACTGAGTATGTCGGGTCTACCGTGGAGTCGAGAGATTTAACTCGTTATTAACTTAGCACTGAGGACTTAGTGATAGGGTGAGCACAGTATTATATGACTCCTTTAAAGATGCAGGAGTTGATGGTTAGACTTATGAGTATAGGGACAAGGTATTTGGTGTCCCGATTATATGCTTTGGACCTACAAAAATCGACGACCGATAATGCTAGGGGATAGTGCATTGGGGAAAGCTCTTTTGAGCTTTGTTGTGGGATGTTGCACGCATAAAGCTTAATAAATGCCGGGAGTGGAGATAAGTTTATGGATTCTAGGGCATCGGTTTTTAAATGTTGATTATTGAACATGTGGGGAAAACACTTTAAGTTGAGAGCTATTATGAAATAGGGCCTGTGGAGTCGGGTAGTGCTGCGATGGATACACTGTGAAAACTTTTGCACCATAAGTTAATGGGTAGGGAAATATTGAGAAACATTAAATAACGATTAGTGGGGTAATCGAGAATACCCGTATGATATAGCCACGTCGATAATGTGGGCTGAGCTTGAGATAAGTAGGTTACGTACGAGATGTTTGTGATAATTATACTGGGATGCATGGGCTATAGGGTATATGGGCCCTCTGGTTAGTTTGATTTTTAGAATTATCCAGGATAAAGGAATGTGAAAATAAACGTGTTAATGTATATATGTGGGGTAGTTAGGAACATACGTGGAAAGGTATGATGGACTAAAATCCATTTGAGAAAGGAGGCAATCTGACTATATGCATATCAAGGAGAACTATCACAAATGTAGTGAGATGAAAGGTGGTGGAGGCACATGTAAAAAGATACCCCTGGGCAAAGGAGAACCCCACAATTTTAGGAAAGTGGGGCAGAGTCTCACTTAGTCAAATTCCTAGAGTGGGTTATGCACAAATAAGATATTGATTACAACCAGGAGAAAAAATGCCTAAGGAATGCGCTGAATTGTAAGTAAACACAAGGGCAATGATTGGTTTTATATTCTGGAAAAAGGGGAGTAAGATGTTCCATGTAATGTGAAACTTTCAGTATGGGGATTGGTGTTGAATGAGACATAGTGAATTTGCCTCTAGGTACACCATTTAGGGGTGGAAGGAGGTTGATCCGAGGTTATCAACCATAATGTTTGTAATTTTGATGGTCCCAGTGACGGGATTGATGCGCAGATTTGGGTTGTCCAAAAGCGTAAAGAGGTCAGGGTTTTCTTTGGGATTGTGGAATGGATTGACCAAAATGGAATAATTGTTATTTTGGGGTAGATTATACTATTGAGCAGTATATCTAACATTTCATTTAAAAGAAGAAGTGAGTCGGATCAAGGTGTAGTCCAATATTATTGTGAATTAGGATGAAAACTTTTAGTCCCACCTCTGATAGGGAGTGTCAGGAGGCAATGGGGATGAAGTTACATTTTGTGCTTAGCGTGTAACCCGTAAGTCGATGGGTAGATGGGAAATGACTAGGCTGTAGAAGAAATCGAGAAAAGCATATTCTGGATTCGTGGGTAATTGGGAGTATTAATTACCATTGGTAAAGCTACGCGTGATAACTTGTAGTAGTTTATTATCTAAGAGATGCCTTTTGAGGCTTCATACGAAATTTTTTTCACCTCTGTTTCGTTTGGTAAGGAGTGGGGAATAACAAGCTTTTCGGACTTGAGATAATTTATAGTCTGTCAACAAGGATTGAGTTAATCTACATCAGTTTTGTGAAGTTCAAGTACGTAGTGAGAGTTATGTCACCATGAATCGAAGTTTAGAAGCTTGACATGAGTGGTCAGAAATTGTTTCGAATACTTACCTTTGAAAGGGGAGGTCATGAGGTTCGATAAGAAAGGGAAGCTAGATTCGAGGTATGTGGGACCCATTCTGATCATTGAAAGGGTAGAACCAACTGTGTATAGGTTGGGCCTAAACGTGCACCAGCAACGGATTCATGATATGTTTCACGTGTCACCACTGAAGAAGTACCGGAGGAGCGAGAGGGACTTTTGGCTTGTTCCGTTAGAGGAGATCGATTTACAACCAGATATCTCTTATAAGGAGAGACCAGTGGCGATACTTGATTGTAGTGAGCATAAGGAACAGTCCAAGGTAGTACCATTGGTTCGAGTCCAGTGGGGGCAACACAATGTTGACGAGTTGACGTGGGAGCGGGAGGAGGATATGAGAGAGCAATAACTAGAGTTATTCACCGCCGGTACATCCTAATTTCGGGGAGGAAAATCCTTTGCAAGGGGAAAGTATGTAACACACCGTATTTTTGAGTACTTATTATTTACTTAATTCGGGTAATTTAAAATTACAAGTGCGTCGTAATTTAATTGAATTAATTATTATGTGTTGATTAAAATATTAATTGGGAGAGTTAATGGTTAATATTTATGAAATATAATTACGAAGTGAATAGTAAGTGCGGCACCCCTCCTGTTAAAATACCGGGTGGCCATCCCTTTGTTAAAATAAAACGTTGGTCTCATATGGCACATTCTTAGCATCACTGTCGAAAGAATTTTTTAAGTTACTAACCACCTAGTAATTAAATAAACCAGTGCCAAATTTTATCTTACATTAATTAATAATACGCGGAAGTAAATAATAATAAAACCATCCAAATAAACAATATGAATGAAGAAGACCGAATCAACTGTCCGTTCAACAATAAAATCCAACAAAAAACTCGAATAATAAACTAAATACATAAGCTCTAATTGATCAATTTGAAATAATGAAAAAGTCTGAAGGGCGATATGCCCAAATGAGTACTGAAATAAAGTCCCTACATTTGAAATAAATGAATGAGGCGTCTATGAAAAAGTCCTACAACATCCACACGAGCTGCAGCTACACATCCTGGATAGAATCCTCAAGCTGGGCGTCCCTGTGGCTAGAAACCTAAAATATTTTGAAAAAGATTTTGACACGGGTCAGAGCCCAAGTGAAACATTTTGAAAATATATAGCAAGTAGTTAAATTGCAATAAATTAAATAATCCTGCACACTTTGAATATTTAAGGTTGCGTCGCACTCACTTGAGACATAACTCACCCCTCATCTAATATGCACACCTAATGTTTGCCTTTTAACCTCACGAGTTACACTACCTCACTTAACTAGCCTTATCACACCTCTTTCTGTCGCACTACTCTAACTCGAATATTCTTACTTTGATTATTAACTTATCTACTCATTAACTTATTAGTCGGTTCAACTATATTAAGTCATATAAGTTTCACGTTAGTTATATAGGAAACCCTTTTTTAATCGTATAACTTTCACACTAGTTATATAAGAAATACATTCACACTTATGTATTATCCAATATATAACTATTTACTCATTTCATGGATATGATATGTGTAGTTAATGAGTTGAATATAGATATCATAGGTGTGGCTGCTGAGTCGAATATGGATATGTTTACTAAGTTGATTATAGATATGATATGTGGTACTTACTGAGTTGAATATGGATATGATATGTGTAGTTACTGAGTTGAATATGGATATGATGTGTGTGGTTACTGAGTTGAATAGGGATATGGCTACTTAGTTGATTAGAGATATGATATGTGGTACTTAGTGAGTTGAATATGGATATGATATGTGTAGTCACTGAGTTAAATATGGATATGATATGTGTGATTACTGAGTTGATTATAGATATGATGTGTTGTACCTACTAAGTTGAATATGGATATGATATGTGTTGTTAGTGAGTTGATTATGGATATGATATATGTAATTATTGAGTTGATTATGGATATGAAGAGATGTTATGGCTTATTTATAGCCAAGAGATGTTATGGCTTATTTACAGCCAAGAAATGTTATGGCTTATTTACAACCAAGAGATGTTGTGGGTTATTTACAGCCAATAGATGATATGGCTTATTTATAGCCAAGAGATGTTATGGCTTATTTATAGCCAAGAGATGTTATGGATTATTTATAGACAAGAGATATTATGGCTTATTAACAATCAAGAGATGTTATGGCTTATTTATATCCAAGAGATGTTATGGCTTATCAACAGCCAAGAGATGTTATGGCTTATTTATAGCCAAGAGATGTTATGGTTTATCAACAACGAAGAGATGTTATGGCTTATCAACAAACAAGAGATGTTAGTACAATTAAGATGTTAATGCAGTACTTATACTATATATAGATGTAGTACGTTCACTGAGTTCTTTTAAACTCATTGTTTTATATGTTTATGTTTTTCAGGTATTGTGATATCACTGCCAAATCTAGGGGGTCGGTGGGGTGAGGAAGAGATGCATAAAATAATGATTTTTGTCAAACGTAGAAGAGATAATTTAAGCCTACTTATCTTTTCAGTAAGTTTGAATAATCATAATTACCTCAAAATTGTAAAAAGTTTTAGTTTTATTGATGAATGTTAATAACTGAAAAAGGATACTCATTTTTATGGTTTGGTTAAGGTAATTATGATTTGACTCACTTTGACTTTCAAACTTAATTATAAGTAACTGGGTTGGGGTGTGTCAACTTTGGTATCAGAGCCTACGTTTTAGAGGTTTTGGGGTGAGGAGCGCCTAGATTTGGGAGTGGAAGTAGAAATTGTTTTGAGTCATAAGCAAATTGTTTACTAACATCTGTTAGTTATACATATATATTGTTGTATGGGATGTGAAATGTAAGGATCTTGCAGGAAAGGAAATGAGATGTTATGGTTTATTCGGGGATGACAGCGAATACAAGTATTTTAATTTGAATCATTGCATTATTTTATTTGTGGTATCGACAAACATGTCATTGAAATTTTTTTTTAAAAGAAAATGTGGTATACCAAAATTGCGAAGTATTAGAAGTAATCTCTTCTTATACTGGAATATGTAGACTTGAGTTGTGTTACTTATTAAACCATGGGTTGGTGTGTGCCCATTTATGTGGGAGAGTGAGGTACGGGAACCCATATTCCGTTAAAGGATGAGATAGTAAATTGTTAGAGTGTGAATAAAATGAAGATTCACATGGTAAAGGTGAAGTGAGGATTAATAGTTGTATATGTTTAATTTTAATCTGTGAAATGGTGTGAAATTCAATTACTAGTCAATATATAATGATTGATCCGAATATGGGTTCATATTGAATTATGATAAGTAGAAGAAAATAGTAATAAGAGTTGATGTATTTTTTTAATAGTATGAGTATATGTAGTGGATATTACCATTGTAATGTTTTGAAATGCTAATATGAATAATAAAGTTGGGACAAGGTGTTAAAGAGTTGGAAGTTTAAAAATATTGGGGATCCCTTTTAAGAGTATGCGTTGTGTATGAGTATGGGAAAGATGCTAATCGGGTTGGAATCTTGACAACTGGTTTGGATGGATATTGAGTTGTACTTGTCATTGTACATACGTGTTATCATTAAGACTATGCATATAATGAATATGATTGACATTATACGGAGTTATCAAGAAGTAGGTGTAAGGATAAGGTGTTATGTGGGATACCATAATGTGATACATTAAGGTATTTGTTCAAGTTATTTATAAGAAACACGACATATAATAGTTAAGATAAGTATTATGGGGTTGATATGTGTGGTTAAAGTTTTCAGTGGTGATGTTATGTTTAACATCCATGTTTCCAAACGGGTAAGGTGAGTATATTAATAATGTTGCATAAGACTATAATGTTAATAAGGATTGGGGTAAGATTATGGTTGTAAAGTTATTGTGCCAAATAAATGACTCATTAAAGTCATTGTACGTTTAGTTAAAAAATAATCATACGATACTGAAAAGGGGAATATAATGAGAAGTTATATTGAGTTCATAGTGCATGACTACACAATATACATGAATGTGAATATGAAATCTTGGTTAAGAATAAACATTTAGTGAATGATTGTTCAGTTTCGATATATGAAAATTAGTGAGGCTATATTTAAATTAAGAAATGGTAAGGACGAGATTTAACATACTCTTAAACATCAGAAATGATATGAATAGTAGTTAAAGTCAAACACATGTATTTGGTGTTGAATGGAAGATGGAAATATGCCGTGTAATAAGATAATCTGGTAATATAATATTTATGATTTGAAATATTACACGATGATAAGGATAGACTATAGGAATGAAGGAAGAAAGATAAAGAATGATATTATGTTTGTTAAGAATATGCACTCACTATGAATATACGATGATACAATTGATAATCTAGTATGTGTGAATGTTTGATATACGTATATAAAGGTATGAAGTAATATACAAGTTGGGGATTGATTTTCATTAATAAGAAATCACTAGACGATTATTCTTACGTGTAATGATAAAGAAGCTGAAGTTATTATGAAAGAAGATTTGTCGTATATCGAGGAACCGGTTGAAATTCTTAGCCGTAAGGAGAAAGTATTAGGGAATAAAGTTAGTTACATAGTTAAAGTGTTGTGGAGGATCCATGAAATGAAATAAGAAACCTGGGAAAGGGAAGATAGAATGAGAAAATAGTATCCCCAATTGTTTGATAAGTGAAATTCATTCTAAATTTTGGGGACGAAATTTTCTAATGGGGGAAGGTTGTGACGACCCAAAAATGATTATGATAAACCATGTTTAAATCATGATTACTATATGGGATGGGTATAATGTGTTATTACAATATATAATGTTAAGTTATTGTGTTTAGTCTAATCCTACCTTCATAACTTATGAAATGTTGAATTAGTCACAAACACAAATTTGTGAAGTCTTCGGTAGGAATGTTCGAGCTCGGGACTAGTTTTGACCACTATAATATAATAATTGACTTGAGGTGAAAAATATATAGTTGTAGATATATGTTTTAAGTTTGTAACACAACAAACGGTGTGTAAAACATAGGTCCGAGCAAGAAGTTATGCTGGAATTATGAAGCGGGGGCAAATTCGTCCATTCGTTAAATGATATTTCGTCTTATTAGGCTAACAAATGGAGGATTTTGATTGGTTAAGGAAGGAGGTGGGCTTTGGCCGACTTTAAAGGATTGAAATAAGCTCATCCTTCAGTATATTTTAAACATTAAAGGGTTTGGCTTGAGAGGAAGAGAAGTGGGAAGTCGAAGAAGAAGAATTGTGGAGAAAAATCCGTGGAAAATTACGGAAGAGTCCTTAAGGTAATTCTATATGTAAATGTTGTTAATTTTATTGTGTTACTTATTGAAAGGGTATATATAATAGATTGTTATGGAACTTTCATGGCTTGGTTTATATGTATGAATAGATGTGAGTTTAAGCAAAGTGGG
The DNA here is from genome assembly GCA_949130495.1 of Sambucus nigra. Lineage (NCBI taxonomy): Eukaryota > Viridiplantae > Streptophyta > Magnoliopsida > Dipsacales > Adoxaceae > Sambucus > Sambucus nigra. Next base: position 371,748,925 of record OX422208.1, on the reverse strand, counting down.
ATGTGTAAATCATGCATATTGCTTCGATTGGAAACCTTGTGTATTCAAAATCCTATATCTTATTGTATATTAATTAGAATGGAATAATTCTAGTTGGATATAACAATAGACTCTTATATTTATAACATATCCAAAAATTATATGAAAATACCAAGAAATGAATCTTTGGTGATAGTTTGAAGTTCAAGTATAAAATCTGCTCCAAAGGTGTAAATATGCACACTAGGTGTTCGATGTTTTGCTTGACATGGCAAATGAACCTTAAAAATTATGAAACTTTAATTTTGAATTTTTTAAATATTTTTATGGATATTGGGTGAAATATCACAGGAATTTATGATGTAGAAAAATTATAAAAATTCCTGGAAGTTGACTGAACAATAAAAGAGCCTATAGAGCAGATTTGCTTTGTAATAAAGAAATGGACACATATTGCTCTAGGAAACTTGAAATGACGTATTGTATTTTATAATGGGAACCTAGCATGATAATAATTGGATTACCAAGAAGAAATTAAAGTATTTTTGGGCTATGGAAAGGATATGTTAAATATTTTAACATGAAATTAGACGAGACTTCATTTATGATAAATGATCTGAATGGAATCATATGATGCTTATGAGTTGAATTACATTAAAGTGAGTATATATATTGTTAATATTATTATGATGATACTAAAATTTTAATAATGATAGGAAGGGAAGGAGTACCGGTTGGACAAGTGTCATATAAGGACCCAGGGAAAACCCATTAAGTGGCCAAGGTGAGTGTACTCACTGGTAAGAAGTATTTATACTTGTTTATGAATTGGATATATTGTGTTTACCGAGTTGATTATAGATATGAAATGTTGTAGTTATCGATTTGATTATATATATGATGTGTTTTACTTACCGAGTTGATTATCAATATGATATGTTGTACTTACAAGATGATTACATATATGATATGTGGTACTTACTGGGTTGAATATAGATATGATATGTGTAGTTATTGAGTTGAATATGGATATGATATGTGTATTTACTGAGTTGAATATGGATATGATGTGTGTGGTTACTGAGTTGAATATGGATATGGTTATTGAGTTGATTATCTATATGTTATGTGGTACTTACTGAGTTGAATATAGATGTGATATGTGTAGTTATTGAGTTGAATGTGGATATGATATGTGTCATTACTAAGTTGAATATGGATATGGTTAATGAGTTCATTATAGATATGATATGTGGTACTTACTCAATTGAATATGGATATGATATGTGTAGTTAATGAGTTGAATATGGATATGATAGGTGTGGTTGCTAAGTCGAATATGGATATGTTTACTGAGTTGATTATAGATATGATATGTGGTACTTACTGAGTTGAATATGGATATGATTTGTTTAGTTACTGAGTTGAATATGGATATGATGTGTGTGGTTACTGAGTTGAATAGGGATATGGTTACATAGTTGATTAGAGATATGATATGTGGTGCTTAGTGAGTTGAATATGGATATGATATGTGTAGTCACTGAGTTGAATATGGATATGATATGTGTGATTACTGAGTTGATTATAGATATGATATGTTGTACCTACTAAGTTGAATATGGGTACGATATGTGTTGTTAGCGAGTTGATTATGGATATGATATGTGTAATTATTGAGTTGATTATGGATATGATATGTATGTGTTATGAAGAGATGTTATGGCTTATTTATAGCCAAGAGATGTTATGGCTTATTTACAGCCAAGAAATGTTATGGCTTATTTACAGACAAGAGATGTTGTGGCTTATTTACAGCCAAGAGATGTTATGGTTTATTTATATCCAAGAGATGTTATGGCTTATTTATAGCCAATAGATGTTATGGCTTATTTATAGCCAAGAGATGTTATGGCTTATCAACAGCTAAGGGATGTTATGGCTTATTAACAGCCAAGAGATGTTATGGCTTATTTATAGCCAAGAGATGTTATGGCTTATCAACAGCCAAGAGATGTTATGGCTTATTTATAGCCAAGACATGTTATGGCTTATCAACAGCCAAGAGATATTATGGCTTATCAACAACCAAGAGATGTTAGTACAATTAAGATGTTAATGCAGTACTTTTACTATATAGATATGTAGTACATTCACTGAGTTCTTTTAAACTCATTGTTTTATATGTTTATGTTTTTCAGGTATTGTGATATCACTGCCAAATCTAAGAGGTCGGTGAGGTGAGCAAGGGATGCATAAAATAATGATTTTTATCAAACGTAGAAGAGATAATTCAAGCCTACTTATCTTTTTAGTAAGTTTGAATAATCATAATTACCTCAAAATTGTAAAAAGTTTTAGTTTTATTGATGAATGTTAATAACTGAATAAGGATACTCATTTTTATGGTTTGGTTAAGGTAATTATGATTTGACTCACTTTGACTTTCAAACTTAATTATAAGTAACTGGGTTGGGGTGTGTCATTATTCTTGTGCATTTTATCTCCCTCATGTATGTTAATTCCTATGTTTGTCATTGTCAATTAGAAAACCTCAATTCTATGTGTTAATATATTTTTTGAGGTATATGTGAGTTGTTGTACGTATTATGGATGGATGGTGTGAAGTTGGATGCATTTCGGGAATGTTTCGTTGCAAAATTCAACTTCAAGGGCTTTTGGTCTTTTTGAACTCTATATATTGGATGGTATAAGATTACTACATGTAGATCATTAATTTACCTTTGCATGGCCTCTAACCTTGCATCATTTCGATCCCGAATGAGGAAGTTATGACCATTTCTAAAATGTTTCGACATTTTCTTCTACTTCAAGGGTAATTTGGTAATTTTATTTATCTTTGCATGACTTCTGAATGTGCATGATTCTGAGACTGTATGAAGATTTTATTGCTATTTCCGTATGATGTGTCATAATTGAATGAAAGTAAGAAAAAGGACTGCTAGTTACCGAATCGATTCAGGTATTGTGCAATTTCGTAAAAGTCTAGTTTTAGGGGGTTTTGGTTTGTTATTTATATGTAAACATTATTTACAGTGTATGACATCTTTGATTTTAGTGTAAGAAGGGCTGGGAGCCAATTTTGGGAGCTCTATCTTCTCTTATAGGGTTTATCCTATTTATGTTGTAAGTTTACTATTAACTATCTTCCTTCAATAATTAAAGATTCCATTGTTGTTTTCTTGCTTTGTTAACCTAGATTCTTTCTTTGTTATTACTTGATTTCTTCCTTTGCTTTATTTCCATGTCATTTGATATGCTTTGTTCCTAAATTACATTAGCTGAGATTCACATTGGATTAATTAGTTGCTTTGCTTTGATGATGGATTAAACTAGTTTAAATGGGTTAGGTTGTTCTTAATTTTACACCTGGGAGATTTAATAGTGTATATCATGTGCGCGCTATATTTACGATATTATGTGTGTAAGTTTTGAGATATTTGTCGATGCCAAAATCAAATTAGGCTTTAATGAGAATTTAGAGAGTGACAACTCTATATTTTATTAATTGATGAAATGAGATTTAATCTTGAATTACTTTTCTTCACATGTAACCATTTATGATAATTTAGGGAGTGACCACTCTTAGTTTTAATACATGCCTAAATTAATCTTTTGTTAAAACAATTATCTTTTACACTTTTATTCAGAAGTAATAAATTAATTAAAATCTGATAATCATTCCCTGTGGATTCGATACTTGAACTTGCCGCTAGACTCCCATAAGAGTGTAGTTAAAGTTTAGGTTTTTGTATTGTGGTAGGAACCAATAACAATGAGAAGCATAAGTAACACGGACACTTGGTTTCCTACTATCTATCGAACACCTTCCTAAATAATTCGGTGTATAAAAAAACACCTTGTCGTAAACAAACACTTTCCTAATGATTCAGTGTATCGATAGACACCTTGTCCCAGATGGACATTTCATCCAAAAGGAGTAATCTAAAAACATCCTATAAGAGGTAAAGAAAATCCCTAGCAATCGTATAACGGGTGTCTCTCTTTTCAACAATGTTCATCCAAAATTAACTCGAATGTTAAGGGGCTCTATAGACACCCCATTCTGCTCCAGATAGATAACCACACCTACCATGAACTTTCGAATACCCAAAAGCCAGCCCAAGCTCATGATCAAATTCCTAAAATTCGAAATACCAATAACAACCCAAAAATTACCCAATGGAATCAAACCAATCCAGAATGGGCCCAAAGGCTCAGGGTGAAACTTGCTTGACTGATTGTTCATTCATGAACATTACCCTTCACCGATCAATCATGACCCCCAAACTTTTTCTTTAAAAGGAGGCTTCACCTACCAACTGGAAGCATTAACTCCACCTTTTTAAATGCAGATCATTCTATCTAGAAGCATTTTACTTTTCAAAATTCCTTGAAACTCTCTCCAAAAATAACCAAAAAACCCATTTCCTAATTTCCCTTTCGTCACCCAAGTCCAAAAATAACCAAAAAACCCATTTCCTATTTTCTTACTTTTTTCTTCTTTAAAGTACTTTTTCTTTAAAAGTATCCTTAGATATTTTTCCTAAAAGGTCGATCCTAAGTCAGAACACTGCCAAAATGAAAAGGAGTTCGTGTAACTTTGCTGGTACATGATCTCACCCTTTTATTTTAAAGTTTGGATATAAAAGGGGTGGTGTTGTGCTGCAACACTTCCCTAATCTACTTTATTTGTGTTTCACTATAATGTAAAGTTGAATCTTTCTCCAAAGGTCATGTTCGAACTACTTTGACTTTGATTCTACCTACAGTGGATACGTAGGCATATTAGAGAAGACCGATCTCTAAAACTCAACTAAATATTCATCCATTTTCTAAAAACTAAACAAAAAGGCTTTAAAATCATGAATGTTATTATATAGGCTAGAGTATTTTTAGATTCGAGGATTTCCTCTACTGTTTTGATCTTAATGTTGGAGGTTTGGTTATTCTTTCATCATCAAGAATTTTTTTACGAGTGAAATAATCTTGTACAAGTTCTTTCATGAACTCAATAAACACACACACACACACACACACACACACACACACACATATATATATTCAAATATGATTCTATTTTAATCTGATAACATCTTGTACAATCAAAGAAAGATTAGATCTCTCACATAGAGCCCCTATATGAAGTTAAATCACTATTGACTCATTCAGAAACTGCTGGACCCTGAATCCCTCTGTACTAGTACGTAGGCTCACTTGGACTATTGTCTGAGTGAAAAATTCTAGTTTTGTACATATTTAACCTTTCTCTATATTACCTATACTGCACAATGTACAATGTACTTTCATACTAACTATTTTCATCTTTATTATTTATTTTACACCATAGCACACATATTTTATATCTATATTTGAGAACTAAAGGGCAGAGAGGGTGCCTAAGACCTTTTCAATCCATAACCAAGTCCCCTAACCTTTGATTCTCTGGTTAACATGTAGATCTCTTTCCATAACTACGTATCTACGGAGGTCTACCCCGACTTTTGTCATTTTTTTTAGCAAAATATACCAGTGACTCCATTTCTTTTCAAAAGAGAACAAGGTGATGACCACATATCACCGTCAATGACCCATGTCCTCCATATTCCTTCCCAAAAGGACGCTCACGTGCATGAGGGGCCTGAGAGAGGTACGTCTCCTAAGGTTTGGGTTCTCATAGATAATAATACATTATTGCACATTTGTGTGACGAGAAGGAACATTCTATTCGTTTATGCATAAATGATCCATGTGTAACTATTTTGTTATGTTTCATGTTTCTATTTGGAGTTATGGTTATTTATATTGTTTATTATATTATAGAGTCCGGTAGAGGGGTGCGGTGGTTTATTTTTTCCACGTCAGCAAAAAATGAAGAACTTGGATTTATATTGTTTATTATTTACGGAGTGGGAGTAGAGGGGTGTGCTGGTTTATTTTGTTCGCGCCAGCTAAAAAATGATGGACTTGGATCAATATTGTTTATTATTTTATGTTGGCAGGTAGAGGGATGTTTTTGTTATGGAGTGGGGCCAGAGGGGTGTACTAGTTTATTTATTTGCACCGACTAAGATATGGAGAACATATGTGCCAGCGACCCGTAGTAAATGAGGGCTAGTCACGAGTTTATATCTTGTTATGATTATGTTATATAATTTTTTGGGTAAATTCTAGTTATGTAATTATTCTAATTGCATATACTAGTTGTCTCTTCATTAATGGGGTCTAATGGGTTATTATATACATTCATTAAAAGCATACCTTCCAAAGGAAATAACACCAGTAAGGGTGGGGTATGTAATATAATTATTTAGATGAATCTCGATTATGATATTATGCATATTGTTAATGGGATCTAGTGGGTTATTATATACGTTAATTGAAAACACACATTCTAGAGGAAATAACCCCAATAACGTGGGGTATAATCGTTAAATTAATAGTTGTGGAATCTTTATTTAGATGCATGGTTGTGTCAGCTGTGGACTCATTTTTTTTATATAGATAATGGTGATTACTCAATTATGATTGGTTGTTTCTTACTTGTACAAATCCCAATCTTCTTTTAATTATATTATTATGTCTAATTAAAACACTATAATTTGGTATTTGATACATCTGGTAGTTATGAATGGGTATTTATACCCTAATTGGTATCACGTAGCTGGTATACTTGCGGGGTTTTAACCCACTCTTCGTTGACCGACGTTTCAATTTTGAGTCAGAGTTGGATTACACCTGTAGGGCAATATTGGATTTGGGATGCATGAGAAGTATTTTAGGAGTATTGGTATATTTGGGACGCATGAGGAGTATTTTAGAAGTATTGGTATATTTAGGACGCATGAGGAGTATTTTCGGAGTATTGGTGTGTGTGTGTGTGTGTGTGTGTGTATATATATATATATATGTTATGAAGCTAAAAAACTAGTGTATTAAAAACATGCAAACATGATCACTCATAAGCTATAACATGTAAAGAATCATGTGAAAGCATATGAGAATCAACAAGTCTAATATTTAATGCATCCAAATCCAATTTTCTAACCTAAATAAATGATCTAGAATTCAACAACTCGAGTTTTGGGAACCATGGTTACACGTGATCTAGAATTCCTAGGACCCCTTTTAAGATCATAACAAAACTTCCTAACGTGATCATTCCTATCACAATGTGTGCAAGTAAAGGCACGACGAGGAATGTCACTTTTGGATTAACCTTCTCTAATGTCCTTGGCCATGGTTGCCACTCTTAAAAATTTAGTATTAACTTTGGGAGTGGAAGTATTGTGATCATCGAAGCTAGCACCCATTTTGTCATTTTGATTTGGATGGTGCCTAAAATATTATCTAACTTCTCCTACTTAGATTCCAAATCAAATTTGACACAACTCGAGTCTTTAAATTTATCTTCTAGATCCATAATCCTAGACTAAAGAAAAATCTTAGACTTATCAAACTTTAGGGACTCTTTTTTAAATTTTCAAACAATCCACAAAGGTTATCTCTCTCTTCCTCAACATGTTCGAGCTTCTCCCTAAGTGTATTCTCATGTGACCTTAAATCCCCTATCAAGTTAACATTATTATTTTCTATAAAATTCTCTTTCAACCATGCCTCTAACTTCAAGATGGCGCCTATTGCAACTTCAATGACTCGGTATACAACTCACGAATGGATACTTATCTCACTTTCCTCTTTTTCTCTCATCTCCTCTTATTACTCATCATTAGCTTGGGACATAATAATGGACCTCACAAGTATCATGCATATGATTATCTTCAATGTAAAAATACTTTTCATTGAAACACGTATGATTAGCCATGAAAGTGGTGAAGTTACGCTCCACAGGTGAATCAAGTTCATCTACTGACTCACTATCACTTAGGGTCGCGTTATATATCTTAGGCTCCTTATCTTATTTCCTTAGTCTAATAGGACACTCTTGCAAATAATTCCCAAACCCTTGGCATTCATAACACCTATCTCGGTACCCTTATGTGTGGATTTTCAAATTTCCCAAACATCTCTCGTTCTCTCATAAGTTATAATACGCCTAAACTCTTCCTCGGTGACAATGTAAAAAATAGCATTCAATCCCTTGGAATTAAATATTTAGGTATATTTTTTAGCCTTTGTTTAAGTGGAATACGCTTTAGCAAATCATTCTTAATATAAGTAGACAGCCCATATTCTACGGAGCTCCAAACATATCGTCAATAGATTTTAAGAAAAATCTCCTTCGCGCTTTCCAATAGGGATAGTTTGACCCATAAAACATAGGAGGTTAGGTAATCCCTTATGGTTAAAGCCCATCTAAAATTCTAAAATGCACTAAAACAAGGATTGGCACAATAATATAGTGATTTGAGAAATCGTACTTGTGATAAAAGGGATATATGGATTAGCAAACACCAATTTTTAATTTCTAATTAAATTAATTGAATAAGCAATTAATCCAATTTAAATCAAGCAGTATTTTAAACATACATTATGTAAACTATTGGACCAATTTTTTCTCCCTCTAAGCATTCATCTAGGTTATTTTCAAGAATAAAATAAATCAATCACACAATGTTGTAGTGTACGAGGAAAATCCACAACGAGAAAAACCTCAGATGACCTAGCCTATACAAATCCACTATGATATATATAAATATATATCATATAAGGATACATTAGACTTACTCATAAACTCGACGCTTTAAATCCTTGATGCACTTTTCGCTCCTTGAACCTTCTTCACAGCCACCGTTGGACGTTTTCCATTGGCCTTCACAATGCAGGCTCCTCTCCACCAATATTATTTCTTTAGCTAGTCTATCGTTCATGCAATAAACACATAATCCATCTTGCGAAACATACTCAATAATGACGAAGAGTAAAATTAACCTTGATGATCAAACGTGACATCTCAAACTATATTATTATGTAGAAACTTGGATGTAAAAAACATAGGGTGTAAACTAGGGTTTCAGAGGCTCTTATTTTGTCCATCAAAACTATTTTTAAAAACTATCGTGCCAGACCTTATATTTCTATATTTTTGCCAAAATACAGCGACATGCATTATGAAGCATCTCATTTGAACAAAACTTAAGGTCATTTGAATGACAATGGAAACCTATTTTGAATGAACCTAAAGTTTATTTAAATGATAACACAAGTCTCATTTTAATGAGAATCAATCGAGCTTCCAAGTAAATGCTTTTTCCAAGAAAAAGTGTTCTCGTTTGATGTTAATTCAAAGATTAGTTGAACACAACCTTTCAACTCATTTGAACGACATAAATAACTCATTCGAACAAGGTTTAGATACTCATTTGAACAAAATAAGCAACTCGTTTGAATGAAACTTAAAAATAAAAATAATTTTATTTTAAAAATATTTTTCTAAAATGGCCTCAATAAATTTTTTAAAAACTTTAAGACCTAAAAAGAAATACAAGGATCAAACATAATATACATTCATACCTTTTAGAGATCCTATGGATGAAGAAAAAACTCGACTCACAAGTTGATGTCACTTTTTCTTAGCCACTATGGTTTTCGACATGTAGGATAGGCTTGAATGAAAACTGAACATACTCAAACAGATATGTCTAAATGGAATAAATCCAATATTACAATGTTTTATAATAAACATTTTACAAACTAGACACTTTGATGTTGATAGTTTGTTCTTATAATCACACACTAGCTAGGGCCTCAGAATCAGACCACAATCATTATCACACACTCTCTCAGCCCTTAAAATCATACCACAATCCTTACATGCTCTCTGGGACCTTAAAAACGTGCCACAATCCTTACATGCTCTCTAAGACCTCAAAAACAAGCCACGATCCTTACACGCTTTCCAAGTCCTCAAAATCAGGACACAACCCCTAGTATGCTCATAAATCACCTTACTCTCTCAAAAAAATACTAATCCTCTTCATAACCATATCACATCTTGCGCTCCCTCATGTACCAATCCCCACCAGAGTTCTGACACAAATTGTCTCAACACTCAAAACTTTTATCAGGTGTGTATATTTTGATAGCCTTTTATTTATCCTAAGCTTTCCCATCGAGGGGATTCGTGGAGAACCTATTATGTCACTCTTACACTCTTCCTTAAGATCCAAACAAAATCCCTTTAGTCCAGAACTCTCAATCCTCCTTTAAAACTCTAACCTAAGAATAAAAAGATTTCCTCAAGCCCATTGGAATCTTGTCAACTCTTTAACCCCAGAGTTATTACATAATTTAATCATAGAGCTCTGAATCCTATTTACAACATCCCTGATCGTGCACAAATCAGACTCACAGTTGAAAAGTTATTGCCAAAAAACCATTTTTATAGGTAGGACACTTCACCTGCCTATTTCATCAATCCACATCTGCCCCCCCCCATGTTAGTAGGCACGCCTAGGACCATGGTCACTGACAATTATGTGGGGGTGAGAATTGTCATTTTTCTCCTATGGGTTTTCTAGTATAAGGAAACTGTAGGCACCCCATCCTAGCCCCCCCTAAGAACCTCTTTAGGTCCCTATCATTCACTCGTTCATCACAAAACCTAGGTCATAATCTGAGTACCGACCTCATCGAAATGAAATCTCAATGAATCTTCGAAGGGCTCTGAATCCCCTTTCCAACGATCTTCCCCATACACTAATCGTACTTGCGATTCAGATCAATGATCCATTTTACTATCGAAAACCGATTTTGACGCGCCCGGGTGCTCCCAAACACCATTTGACTCCATCAACTTCCTTTCCTGAGAAAAAGATTAATAAATCTTTGAAAGCATTTGAATACCCTTTCCAATACTCCACCCATTGCACGAACTAGCTTTACGGTTCTAACGAACAATCCATTTTACATTGAAACTGATCTAGAGGCCATTGGGCTCTCCTGAACCCTATTTGTCCCCTATTAACTCTACATCTTAAATAAAGATGAATGATTCTTTGAAGTGCTCTGAATTCTCTTTCTAATGGTCTCTCCTTTGAGCGAATCAGCCTTATGGTACGGAAGAATGACCCAGTTTACTCTGAAGGCTCACCAAACACTTCCGAGCCCCGTTTAACCTATATCAACTCTTCGAACTAAATGAAACTGAATGAAATATCGAAGGGCTCTGAATACACTTTCCAAAGGTCCATTTCGTGCACGAATCGATCTTACGATTTGGACTAACGATCCGTTTTCCTCTAAAAAATTTATCAAGTGACCAACGAGCGCTTCCGAGCCCCATTTAACTCCGGCCTACTCCCGAACCCGAGAGTGGACCTCTTAAAGGGATTTGAATATCATTTCTAGTGGTCCACCCTGTGCGCAATTCTCACTTATGGTTTTCATTTTACGACCATTTTTCCAAAAAATCTGTCTCAGATTGCCGAATGACACCTAAGGACCCTGCCTATGGGCAGTGTGTCTGGGGTTCAACGCCGATAAGCAGGTCAAGGACCCAAACGATATGCACCCACTTGGACCTATAAATAGAGGTCATGACCTCACTTTGAAGGAACCCCTGGACATCCCGCTGAGTAATTCAAAGAACACTCTCTTGAATTCAGAGTTGTTACACCCTTGAAAAGCCCATTTCCAACATTCCTTCCACCATTTTCATACTCCTTTTAGTAAATTCTCATCCATCTCCTCATACCACCATCACCACTTCGTGAGATCAAAAAATCTACAATCAAGATCCACTTCAAGTCTTTATAAGGAGGTCCAAATTTCCACCAATGTCTTTAAATTCTCTTATGTTAGCATTAGTCACTTTAATTTTACTTTAGTGCCTTATTTCGTTACATCGCATACTTTAATTTTTAACCTTTGTTATTAGTATTTGCATATACGTTATTTTCATAAAAAAACCCCAAAACAAGAAAAAAGGTTTCACCTATAAATTCCAAAATAGGGATTATCATTACACCTCCTCACACTGGAAGCACATTTATCTATACACACGCATAGAAGAGAGATCCTTTGTTTGGATTTACGGGTTAAACCCCACCATACTTTATCTTTAAACTACATGGACTTTGATGCCCCTTGGGCTACGTAGGCATGGGTAAATCCCTAGACTCGAGTCCTCCCTTATACACATTTGTCACCTTGTTTTTATCATATATTCTTAATATATTTTATATGCTTGATTGCTTGTGTCTTGTCCGATGCATGCATTCGTTCTTCTATAACAACTTGTGAATCGAAAAACACTTACACTATACTTTGAATTACTACTTTAGGAATATTCTCAGGGATAAACTTACTCTGTACTTTTCCATGACGCGAGTTGTGCCATTCCATTCTCCATTTATATTATGCACATAAGCATGCACTTCATGGAGTTTAAAAGGAGAATATTAACACATGCCCATGAGAGATGGAAAGGGATGGATGGGTCCCGTTTTGTAACTTAGTCCTCGAAACCTTTGAACTATTTGGTTTTGGAAGCATCAGTATTGTCCTGGATGCCGTTCTTTCGAGGCGACAACATTTCTTTTGCCTATTTTGTGCAAAATAAATTGGCGAATCTATCTCTACATATTATCCCACATCAATGACGGTCGAACTCCCCAAGAAATGGCGCAATCCCGCTCGCATGCTAGAAGGTATGGAAAGAGGAGGGAGGCCCACCTCAGAGTTCTTGACCCCCTTGGGATGGACATAGTGGTAACTCAGCTGGGGAGATTTTAAGAGTACTAGACTCTATTTTCCCATGGGTGTTATTCTTTTAGGCACGTGTGCGTATACACCTACATGTATGTTCCATTTTCTTCTCTATTTACCTTTTTGTATATATCTCTCTCATATATATATCACTTTTCACCCACTTCACAAACTTGTATATACTTTCCATGTACACTTCACACACTTACACTTAGCTTCACTTTCTACTGACATGCCCACACACCACTTAGAATATCCATGCTTAGGTCTCACTAGAACACACCCACACTTCTCACACTCGCATATATATCCATGGTCACTTACACATATCACACACCTCACTATCACACACGCTCACTTGTATATATCCCCATGTCACTTACTCAAGCGTAGTATAGTCTCCATGATAGATTTACTTTTCATAATACTTGTATATGATCCCTCATTGATGTAGTGATCCCTTTACTAATCATGATAAAAAAAATAAAAAATTCTCTCTCTCTATAATATGTTAATTGAGACTCGTGTATTTTTGCACACTACATAACCAAGAGTTTGACCAAAATTTTATCCCATACTAAGGGGCCACTTTGTGATGGGCCCTGGTCCTACGAGTTACAGTTACCCTAAGCGATATGACTCTCACCTTCCATTTTCCTCGTACCAGTGATGTATATCGAATGGTTCCCCCTCCCATTGTACTGCTCGACCAAACTCACGAAAAGGGAAATATATAACAGTGAACTCATTCACGTACGTCAAGTATATCGAATTTTCTCTCACACGTACTATCCCTACAAGGTATATAGTGTGGCAATTCATGTGCACGCGGGATATCAAATGGCTTGTCCACACGTACTGATGAATGATTGTACTTATAGGCAAGAGTTATATCGTGGAAGTCATTCCAGGGGGAACCCTTCCACTAACTCAACAAGTGCATAAACCTCATATAGGTGTCAAAGTGAGGGCACTCATATTTAGTTTTTACAGTTACCATGCGAAAATCTTCCGAAACTCCAGGTTGGCATACTGTCCAATTTTTTACGCTATTTTTCCTTTTTTTCAAAACAAGACCTCGTTCATGAGCTAAAAAACAAATCAAACCGTGTCTTACATATTTTTAAAACCTATTTTTCTAGGCTAGAGTCCTGTCCGACATTTTTTTTGCATTTAGGTAAACGTAATACAAGTGAGAACCTAATAATAACATTAATAATAATTATGCTGAGATTCCATTCCTTTTTTCCTCCCTATTCAAAAGTACCCAAAGCTTTTTTTCCTCCTCCTTCTAAAATACCAAAAAACATTCTCCCTTCTTATTTCAAAAATAAATTTGAACCCTTTCCCTCTTAGGTCGATCGTATACCCGATTTTGGTCTGGCTCCCTATTGGATTCGATCTTCTATCAAATCTCCCCGAAGCTTCACCGATTCTTCTTCTACTTTATTCGAGTTTAGGATTTATCTTCATAAGCTCTTTGTGGATAATAATGACCAAGCACTGAATGTGCAACTTGATCTGATGACCGTATTATCCCAAATCAGTGCCAAGATTGATAAACTTCAAATCGAGGTCCATGAAATGAAGCATCACTGGGCCTAGATTACTAAAGAACCCGAGGTTCTCTTTCCTCATGCCATGGGTCCACCCGCTCTCGAGCCTATTTGGTTCCTAAAAGAGTATCAGCATGTTCCTCATGCCCCACATACCAATGGGCTGCCACCACACTACCTATTCCAAACTTTAGCCAACTAGGGGTTAACCTACCAGTACCAATGTATCCCAAAGAGGAGGAACTGAACATGGTCAAGTAAGACCTCAAACTTATATCAAAGAAGTTTTACCAAGACAAGATATTCGGTAGCTATATGGACTACACCCATATGTCTCCCTATCCCAAAGCCATACTGCCAAAGAAGTTCAAGATGTCGAACATCTAGAGGTTTGGGGGAAGAAGACCCTAATAATTCACCTTCAAAGCTATCATCGATCCATGACCCTCCTTGGTGCCTCTAAAGAGATAATGGTCCATATGTTTCAGCAGACCTTGAAGACAAATTCCCTCCATTAGTTTATGTCCCTTAAAGAGTTCAAAATCCATAGTTTGGAGGATGTTGCCCGAGAATTTATGTCTCAGCACAAATACAATGAGGAGTTAGAGGTTACGCATAGAGAACTAGAGCTTCTTAGGCAAACCATGGGGAAAATTTAGCAGCTTCATAGGAAGGTGGAGAGAGAAAACTACTACCATGATCAACAGACCCTTCGAGGAGGAACAATTTAGTATCGTGAAGAAGAACCTCTCGAACCCTTCGATAAGGTGGAGTAAAAATTGAGGAAGGAGTTACCAAAGTGGGAGATGAACCAAAGAAAGTGATAAGACAATTCACTTTTTATAAGGACCTGCATTGCCTTTCGTATTTGATTTAAGGGGAAAGATATGGAGTTACCATCTGTATTGAACCAACTCTAAGAGTTTGGGCTAAAGCTTCCTAGTGAGATGACCATTAATGTTAAAAATTCACTGGCTTGTTTATGAAAGACTGAAAGTGGGCTCGGTAATCAGATAAATGGGTGGTACTTGTTGAAGAAGTTAGTCTAGATGATGTGGTATGTACCATGGTTTGCATGTTTCGATAGACAAGATAAATATGCAACATTTTCGAGTTACTCACTGCCTTGAATCTTCAGCACTCCCGCACCTCCCCACTGAGTGGTAATATTTTTACGATGAATCCATTGAGGTTATTGAATGTATTCAGTTCTCTTAGCAAGAGGACATAGTCGCCACTGAATGGGTGGATAATTTTGATAATTCAAATGATGAGCCCAGTCAGGCTGAAGCCAATCTAGTAGACAACCTATGTGGAATGTTGTCCTTCAAAGATCTATTGAGCCAAATCGATAAAGTATCCATTCAAACCGAAGTAGATGAAGCCACGGTGCTCTTATTCTTCCCCGCCTCAGTTAATCACATGTCCAGGTGTGGGAGACATTATAAAGATCCAATTCCTTATAGAACCGTTATAGATAAAGGAAAGGGAGTTGTCGAAGAACTTTCCATCCCAGAAATGACCATTAAAGAGAGAAATGTCCTTGATCATCTCAAGAAAACCAAAGCCAATATCACCCTATGGGGGCTTTTTATGTCCTCCCAGCAGCTCCAGAATGATTTGATAAAACTCCTCACTGGGACCACAATCCTTCCTTCCACCCCCCCCAAAGAAGACGTAAATATGGTTGGGTCCTTAACCTCTTACAGACTTCTCTTCTTTTTCGAAGAAGAGATATTAAAGATCGGTCCTGATCATAATTATTCCCTCAACGTCTCCGTTGAAGTCTTGGGAAAGACAATCCTAATTTCACTTGTTGATAATGGATTTTCTCTCAATGTTGGTTCTCTCAGAACTTTTAATCATTTGGGATTAAAATTCAGTGATCTCACTCCTACTTTCGTTATTGTGCGTGTTTACTAAAATACCCATCGAGGAGTAATGGGGTTAATTAATATGACAATAGGGGATACCCCTATCAATCCTATCACCGAGTTCTAAGTAATTAACATACTTACATGTTTGAATCAACTCCATAGTCGTCCATGGGTCACTAGCCTTCACCAGAAGAACTCAAAGCACTCTCGTGAATAAGACCAAAAAGAGGTTTAGAAGATGAAAATACTATTTTGAGACTCTTTGAAAGGAAGATTTATCAAGGAGGGTGAAGACTTCCCTTTTTATGGCTTCCTTGAAACATGATATGATCATGTTGACAATAAGATGAAATCGGGGATGGATATTTTCTTTCAAGATAATAACTCTTGGGCTGAAGACTATAAACATAAAGTACAACCTCTCATTGAGAAAGACGTGATAGTTATCAAGGATTTCAAGAAAACTGATTTTGAGGACTCATTCGACCTGTAGACATTGGGCATGAGTCTCTATATGATCCACTCAGATGCCACGCCATCAAACCCATCCACTCACATCAAAGCTATTAACATGCCTCTCCTCAACTGAAATGTCATGCCTGTCCAACCTGCTCAGATTCAACGTGACCCTGCTGATTACCCTATCCAAGTCTCTTCACTTGATGTTGTTGTTCCTTTTTCTGATATCGATATAACTGAGACCTTGTTTGATAAGCTTCTCAATGCTATTTTTCCCGAAAATGAAATAAATGAGGATTTTGAGTATCTTATTCTGCTTTACATTAATTGTCTTATATCTAATCAAACCTTTGATGATGATGATTTTGAAAATGAACAATTCTTAACGGATCTTAATAAGGAGAATAACAAATAACATAATCGTGTTCAAATTAATGATGATGAGAGCATTGTTATTAATCTCGATTCTAATATCTATCAGCGCGAGATTAGGATAAGGTCCACCCTTGACGAGCATGAGCGTGCACAATTTGATGAATTACTGAAGGAATTTATGGACGTCTTTTCCTGGTCCTACGATGTGCCTATCATTGACCTAGAAATAGCTCTGCATGAGATCCGAACATTCCCAGAATGCAACTCGGTCAAATAAAAACTAAGGAAACTAATGGTCAATCAAAGTCAAAGACAAAGTGGTAAAATAGTTGAACGTGGGTTTCATTCGTGTAGTCTAATATCCTACATGGTTTACCAATATCGTCCCCGTGCCGAAGTCAGGAGGAAAAGTCCGCATGTGCATCAACTATCGGGATTTGAATAAAGCATCCCCAAAAGTCGATTACCCATTGCCCAACATTGACATGATTGTGGATAACACGGCCAACCAAGCCCTTAAGTCATTTATTGATGGATTCACCGAATAAAACTAGATTAAGATACACCCTAACCATCAGGAGAAAAATGCTTTATCAACCATGGGGAACCTTCTGCTATATTGTCATTCCATTCGGACTTAAGAACGTCAGGGCTACTACAACCATCCCGCCTGACCTTATTCAAAACGAGATCGAAGTCCACATATAAGACATGATCATCAAGTCTAAGACTCGAGGAGGTCACATTCCGGCCTTCCAAAAGTTCTTCGAATGTTTGACAAAATATCATATGAAGCTAAATCCATAGAAATGTGTTTTTGACATCACGAAAGGAAAACTCTTGGGATTCATGGTCAGTGATAAGGGAATCGAAGCAAACCCTGCTAAACTAAAACCCATATTTGAGATGCCACCCCCACGGATGGCTAAGGAAGTTTTAAGATTCTCAGGAAACTACAGTACATCAGTAGTTTCATCAGCCAACTGAATTCCATTTATCAGCCCATTTTCAAACTTCTCCGAAAGGCTTCAACTAAAGTCCATAGTGAGGCATGTTAATAAGCATTTGATCGATTCAAGCGATACCTCACCCGACCTCTAGTGTTTATGCCTTGCAACCAGGTCTCCCCCTTATCCTATACTTGGCCGTAATAGATACTTCAGTAGGGGAGTTGCTAGCCTAATAAATTGAAGAATCCTGTAAGGAAAGAGCCATTTATTATGCCAGTTAAAATAACACGAGTATGAGGTCAACTACACTGCATTAGAGAAAGCGTGTGTCACTCTGGTTTGGGTCACACAGAAGTTACGACACTACATGATTGCCTTCCCCATCATACTAGTATCTTGTATGGATCCCATTAAGTACTTTTTAGAAAATCCCACTATGTCCAGTCTAATGGCCTGTTGGTTGATGTTTCTAGTCGATTTTGATATCATGTACATCACGAAGAAAGCTATATAAGGGAGATCTATCTCTAACTACCTTGTTTATTACCCCATGGAAGGGACCGATGTTTAGAACTCTCAGTTCTCGGATGAAGATATTCTTTGCCAACTCTCAATAAGACCTTAGATGGAATTTTTTTTATGGAGATGCCAGCAAGAAATGATAAGACATTAGGATACTCCTGATCATGTATGATGACTCTCACACCCCCATTGCCATCAAATTAGACTTCCCATGCACCAATAACATAACTGCGTATGACGCATGCACTGTAGGCCTCAAGATCGCCCTTAAGAAAGGAATTCAACACCTAGACATCTACAGAGACTTTTCCCTCATCATCAGCAAAATCCTTAGAAAATGGAAAGTCAAAGATGAGAAGCTCATACCCTTCTATGCCCACCTAGAAGAGCTGGACTCTCAGTTCAAAGACGCCAGCTTCCACTACCTTCCTTGTGCAAATAATAATCTAGCTAATGCCTTTGCCACCCTAGCCTCCATGGTCGACATGCCTGAGGGAATAACAATGGCCCTTTTCCTAGTTCAAAAATAAGCTATGCCCACCCACTACTACCACATTGAACTCGTTACCAAGAAAGATTCTAATATGGCAGGTTTATGGTACTACGACAATTGGTGCCTCCTCAAATAAGGTAGGTTTACCCGATACGTAGATAAGAAAGACTGTGAAATCCTTTGTAAACTGGTTGCCTAGTACATTATCTATAATAAAGCATTATTCAAAAGAAACTTTGATGGAACCCATTTGCACTGCATATCATGGGTTGATGTTGAAAAAATAATGCAAAAGATCCATAGTGGGAAATGCGAGCCCCACATGAATGGTAACATGATTGCCAAAGATATTATCCTTAAAGGGTAATTTGGACCATCATAGTTCAAGATTGCACTGCCTATGTATAAACATGCCTCAAATGCTAACAATTTACCTATTTCCAACACTTGCCTCCTCGATAACTATACAACATGACCTCTCCCTGTTTTTTCCCACCTCGAGAATTGACATCATAAGGAAGGTTACTCCCAAATCTTAAAATGATAACGAATTTATCCTGGTCACCATTGATTACTTCACCAAATGGGTCAAAGCTGAGTCGTACGCAGTGCTGAATGCCAACAAAGTAGACAGGTTTATCAGAAAGAACATCATCTGTCGATGTAGAGTTACCCATGAGTTAGCATAGATAATGGGATCCACTTAGAAACTGAGGTCATAGAACTAGTCGACAAGTACATGATTCATAGACATAGATATTCTGCCTATGGACCCCAAACCAATGGTGTTGTCAAAGCCGCTAATAAAAGCCTCAAAACCATAATTAGCAAGATGACTAATAACTGTAGAGATTGGACTGACCAAATACCTTTTGCCCTCTAGGGATACTACACTTCAATCAGAACGCCTACTGGGGCTACCCCTTATTCTTTGGTGTTCGACATGAAAGCGGTCATTCCCATTGAGTTAGAAATACCTTCCCTCCGCATCATGCTTGAGAGAAAAGTTAGCGAAGAAGAGTGGCATCAAAGCCTCTTTGACGAATTGTCACTCTTGGATAGAGAGAGACTTAAGTCTCTATACCATATATGGGGGTATCATCGCAGGATAACATGATCATTCAACCCAAGAGTGAAGGGCCATGGTGTCCCGGAAGGAGACCTTGCCCTCATGGAAATCATAGATCCAGTTTAGGACTCGAGAGGGAAATTCTAAACGAATTAGAGCGGCCCCAACATTCTGAAGAAAATTCTCTCAAGAGGTGCCTCTATGCTCACAGATATCGACGGAGAAGATATGGTGCATCCAATCAACTTGGGCCGTCTCAAGAAATTGTATCCTTATTCCAAAATCTCGGTGCGCTACGCCTCTTATCATCCCCTTTATATTCTTAAAAAATTACAAAAATTAAATAAATAATTCTTCAGTTCCTCCTACCCTAAACTACATGGGACCTGATCCTCTCCAAAAACATTATTTTTCGAAATGAAACTCATAAAAATTTCAAAACTCCAAGAGGTATGTAGGCAGCCCATACGCCATACATGGGCCCAGTCCCTTTCTTTTTCACAAAATGATATTCTTTTCTAACCTCCGAGAATGGTGGTCCATTTTATCATTTACATGAACAAAATGATTATGTATGCCTTAGCGATTGGTATAGTTCAAATGCAAAACTCATCAAAAGGCACAACAAAATATGAGCAAAATTAAATTTTATTTCTAAATAAAGAATACAACGTTATTACATGAAGTATCAACAAATGGAGTTAAGAAAACCACCCCCTTAACTGACTAAACCATTCTTAAACAAACTTAACCCTCACCAAGTTACACAAAAATTATTCCAAACTCCTAAAACACAAAACACCCAAAATTACCCTAGCTTCACAAGACATTGCCTTCAGCTGCCTGACGACATCGCTCCATCATCGTTTCTGGCCCCCGAAACTCTCCAAGTTTCCCACTCTTGGTTAACACTCCATATGCGTTCCATGGAGCGGTACGCCCTGACAAGCTTTAGATAATACCACAACACCTTCCTCCATGGTATCAAAGGCAAAAAACCACCTTTGACTGGTCTCTTTCACCATGATTTTCTCTATTACCCACTTACAAAACCACTTCAAGCAGTTCGTAGGCACATGCTAAGACCCTCATATAGATTGTGATGGATGGGTAAAAGGTCAATGGTGCTGCCACAAGGGGCCCAACATCATTCGTAGCGATGCAGTCAAATCCTCCACTGGGAAGAAGTTTATTATGAGATGGGGAACAATTTGTTCCCACCCGACTTGGCACATAAGTCTACAAATGAAATAAAATGAACTCTGGCGAAGGCCAGCCAACCCCACATACCAGTTATCTTCCAGCTGAAAAATAAGATGCAAGTCTCCCCACTATGGCACCTACCAATGAAGAAATCATACCTCGTGCTCCACCAACCAGTTGACCCAGTTCTCTACCAATGGGCCAAAACTGAAGGAAGGTCAGCTAAAGAAATTAGACACACTTGCCAAGGGATACTCAGGAGGGGCTGCCAGGCGAACCCTCTATGTAACCCACATGAACAACATTACTAGGCTCCCCCTTAAAAATTCAGAGTGACCCTCTTTCAAAGCATCCAGATCATTCAGGGTCTCAGCCAACACCACCGCCACAAGATTATGGCTGTAAGACATTCGTGCTATTATTGCAGCCACTTAGGGATCCACCGTAAAGTCCCCTGTCACCAGCAAAAGCCTTATAGTAAGGCCCAAGGTGAAAAATCCAGCAGAGACAACAACCTCAAAACCCCCCAAGCGCACATAATATATAATAGCTTGAAGAGAAATAATCCCTTAAGTAATCAACGGTCGAGCCGCTATAGGAGAAATATGGAGCAACTCTGCCAGGAAATCTTGAGGAGAACGAGAAAAATTGGGCATAGTCTCTGCCACACTGGGGCTGACCCCCAACATTGCTGAGAATTCTTTATAGGTAGGACAGACCTGGTCGAGGACAAAATGGAAGACATGGTCCTCAGGGTACCATAACTTTACCACTGCTGCTAGTAAGTTCTAGTTTATGGCTTGATTACACCATTGAGAAACCCCGTGCAGGTTGAGAATCACAATCCACATTGTATAGGCACATGACCTTTACGCCATCAAGGTAAGAGTAGAATTCTTCATATATAGGAAGAGAAATTTATGGAATAAGAAATGAGAAACAAGAAGACAAATGTGGGTACTGGTGAGGAAAACACATTCCATACCCCTCCTTTTATACTCAAAATCCTTAGTAAAAAAAAAAGAAATCTGGAAACCCTATTAATTCTTTACCCTACACGAGTACACTGATGTGCAGGAAAGTGCAATCAAAGCCTAAAGACGATTTGACTTGACCCCCATGCCGATAGGTAGGTCAAGGTGTATGTCGATCAACACCCCTCTTATTTTGGAAAATGCCATCTTTCTTCTTTCACCAAAACTAATTTCCCAAAAAAAGGTCCTTATTTTAAAAAAATTCCCCTTGATCATTCCTTTTCAATTACTCGTTTTCGCTATTTTGTTCTCCTCAAAAAATCATTTTCATTCTTATTCGAAAATCTTTTCCCTGAGTTAATTACTTTTACTCCATTTTTCTAAAATAAATATTTACCTTCCAATTCCATGCTTATCTCTGTTTTTGCATGAAATAAACAATCTCAGCAGAAAGTTAAAAGCGAATATATGATAAGTCTCTAAATAAAGAAAAATTCCAAAAAAGAAATTGCATATTTTTCATATATATATATATATATATATATTTTCTTCACTTGGTTACATTTTGCCGAAAGAAAAGAAAAATATAAAATACAAATGGGACTTTGCCCAAACCCTTAAGTTTCCCTATCAAGACCTCAACCCCCGTGGCAGACGTGCTTTCCCTGGCGACGAGCAGTGGATCCTCCACTCCCAGAACTATAATCCTCATCTGAAGTGGCAGGAGATAAAAAGTAGGAAGGATCCGAATTCTTTATATAATCAGACAAGGAGGCCATCCAATCCTTGATATCTCGTATCCAGTTGGTTGGAACCCGAACATATTAGAAGCAAAGAAGCAACAACAAAAGACAAATCAATTAGTAAATAAGCAAAGAAGAATCAAAAGGACAAGAGAAAGAGAAATAATGTACCTCAGGCCGGAGGGCCTCATCCATAAACCCCATCAACTTAGATAACGATGCACGAGGAAGGTGTAGTATGTACAATGACTCCCTACTACTCAATAAAAAATTATTGGAAGGGGGAGTAACCTGAATGATTGGAGACTCCTCTGTCATTGCTGATGTTAATATGCCACCACATGTGGTGTGGGCCAATCCCACCGGCATGCTAGTACCCCTGCCCAAAGTCATGGAGGGTGGAGGCATATTCTCCACGTCATAGATACAGGAGGGCATAGGCCAACGCATCATAAAATCTAGATAATCATAGCTTGCCACTGTATTAATGTAAAGCGTATAGGTCTCACCGATCATCATCGCCTCTCGGGCATCGTATGATATCTCTCTCACCCTCCTTATGTGCATAGGGGGATATTATGGTGGGACCACCACCTCCTCCTCAATAATCTGCCTCACCACCCTTTCCTTTAGGTATAAGACGTACCCAAACTCATGCGCAATCAACCTTCGCATCTGCGCATGTAGGCCAGTTACCCTAGTATCCCATGGAGTCATATCTTAGGGGTAAAAGGTCACCTTCAATCTCCAATAGGGAATTAGTATCTAATCAACAAATAAAGCTGTAAAAAAAACTCATAAAAGATGAAAAATAACCTGGTCGCTCGTCAATGCTTTTAGGACCCACCGCACGTCCGCCAGACTGATTTGACCATCGATTGGACTTCCGACACCAAAACATCAGTCTCCCAGGTCCTCATCCTTTAGGGCCATCAATCCCATATTATGCCCAATCACCTCATAGAACCACGTATGCAAAACACATGAATCAACAAAAAAAAACAGAACAAAAGAATAATGTAGGGAAACGCATAAAAAAGAAAACAAATAAAAAATTACCTCCAGAAGGTATGTGGCCGCCGTAAAAGTCTATCAATAGACTGACTGAAAGCATCCAAAGAAGAATAAAGGTATGCCAAAGCTAGGCTCCCCCAACCATAAAGCTGGACATCGAAAATCGTCCACAAATACGATAAAAACTAAAGATGGATAACGTTGCCACTGGTCGCCACCAAAAAACCACCCAGCAAAAGTAAAATAAACAAATGGGACTTCTGTCCCACCTATAACCTGTAGGTAACGTCTACCCTCATTATCAAAGTCACCTCTCTTATAGTACAAATGTGAATAGATCCCAAGATATGATCTTATCCACGTCCCCCAAAGCTGCATGCACCGCCTCAGGGGTCACCCTTAATGTGCGGTTCATCACTATTTGAAACCCCTCACAATCAACCCCCGTTAGCTGTTGAACATCTATGGTAGTAATAGTTATCTCCGCGAAGCCAAGATGAAAAGTATGGGTAGTGTCCCACCACCTCTCCCCAGAGCATACAACACCGCAGTAGAATGCATTCTCTCATACAATACTTGCGCCAAATGGCCAAAATCGGCATATAAAACCATACAGGGCACCACAGCAGGGTGCTTCTCCCAAACCACCTTCATCCCCTATCATACCCCGAGACTTAATGATTGAATTATCTATGTCAATATACAAAAGAAGAAGAAGGAAAACCCTTCACTATAATAAAGAACAAAGAGAAAAATAAATTGGAATACCAAAAGTTACCATACTTGCATAGACACTAGGGTTCTTCACCTTAGATGAACGGTAGTATGCAAGCTTGTGTAATAGGATACGCTCATTAGCTATAGGCTCGATCAAATGAAAGGCATTCTCATTTCCCAATACGAGGGGCATCCTAAATTGCCACTCCAGGCCATCCTAGTCATCAACGGCCAACCACTTAGTGTTATATCCCTCACTTAAAGAACTATCCAATTGAATTTTTGAAGAAAAAAGACTTATGAACAGTTTTTATAGAAAGAGAGAGAGAGGAGTATTCAAACACTTTAAGGTGCAGGAGAGGGATCGTCGGCTTTTTATAAAAGGTTAAGGGGCCTATCGATTGGAAATCCCCTGACCATACCGATCGGTAGACACCTTTTTGTCTTCCTAAGGAAGCCCAGGGGTCCGTGTGATTACCCATTGGCATCCCCCAAGCCTGCCTATCGGTAACCCCTTTCAAATTTTGTACAAAAAAAACTAAAAAATTCCAGAAAAATCCAAAAATGCACCGAAAATTCCCCAAAAAATCCTAAAAATATGGAGCGTTATTTTCCTCAAGAAAATTATTTTTGGAGCACTAAGCCACTTACAAACTCTCAAAATCCTCAGCTAGATTAATCTTACATCATTATCCTTAGTGTACTCAACAACAGAACCAAAGATGCGCCCGTATTTAAGACCTCAAAACTAAAACATCCTCTAGTAGAGTCTCGAGACAACATAATCCCCAGCGAAACCACAAGCACACCTACACCCCCAAGATAATTTAAAATTCCCAAGAATTGACCTCGCCCCCAGAATTGCTCGTCACAAATTTAAAGTCCTCAGAATTGACTTCGGACCTAATAATTGGTCATCATAACTTAAGGTCCTCAGAATTGACCTCAGCCCTCAAAATTGGTCCTTACAACTTAAGGTCCTCATAATTGACCTTGGCCCTCATAATTAGTTTCTACAACTTAAGGTCCTCAGAATTGACCTTAACCCTCAGAACTGGTCGCTATAACTTAAGGTCCTCAAAATTGACCTTGGTCCTCAGAATTGATCGCTACAACTTTAGATCCTCAGAATTAGTCATTCCAACTTTAGGTCCTCATAATAGACATCGGCCTCGGCCCGCAGAACTGTTCGTCACAACTTTAGGTCTGCAGAATTAACATCGGACTTTAGAACTGATCGTCATTATTTTAGGTCTTCAGAATTGACCTCGACCCATGAATCGGTCATCCTCGTCTCCTTAAGTCCTCAATAATTGACCTCAACCCTTAGAATTTGTCATCCATAGTATTACTTCAGGTCCACAAAATTGACCTCGACCCACTGAATTGGTCATCCTAGCCTCTTAAAACCAACCTTAACATATCTTTAACCCGTTGAATCGGTCATGTTCATCTCCTTAGGTCATCAGAACTGACCCTGAACCACTTAATCGATCATCCTTATCTCTTTAGGTCCTTAAAAGTAACCTCGACCTGCCGAATCTATCAACCTCATACTCTAGGTCAACATAATTGACTTAAAAACTTATTTACCAATGTCGAGGTTGTGTCTATTATTCGAAGACCTTCACTTGTTCCAAGCTCACCAGTTAAGGGGATATCTATAGACACCCTATCCTAGGACCCCCTAAGAACCTCCTTAGGTCCTTAGCACACACTCATTCACCGCAAACCCTAGGTCATACTCCGAGTAGTGATCTAGAGGTTATCGAGTGCTCCCGAGCCCCCATTTGACTCTGATTAACTTCCCTGTCTGAGCAAAAGGTCAAAGAATCTTCAAAGGGATCTGATTACCCTTTTCAACAGTTCTCCCCATGCACAAATAGGCCTCATGGTTCAGAAGAACGATCTGTTTCACTATTAAAAATTGATCTAGAGGCAACCGGGCACTATCGAGCCCCCTTTGACCCTGATCAACTTCCTCACCCAAGCAAGAGCTAAATGAACCTTTGAAGGACTCTAAATTCCCTTTCCAACGGTCTATCCCATTCTCAAATTATCCTTACACTTCGGATGAACGGTCCATTATACCCCAAAAACTAATCTGGAGGCCATTGGGCATTCTTAGGCCCCGTTTGACCATGTTCAACTCTCCAGCTTGAATGAAGCTAATTGAATAGACAAAGGGATCTGAATCCCCTTTCCAATAGTTCACCTTGTGTGTGAATTATCCTTATGATACGGATGAACGACCCACTTTACTTTGAAAGGTCATTGGGCGCTTTCAGGCACCGTTTGATCTCGGTCAACTCTCTTAACCAAATTATGATGAATGAAATCTCAAAGGATTATGAATACCCTTTCTAATGGTCCATCTTATGCATGACTGATTCTTACGATTCAGACCAATGATCTGTTTTCCTCTAAAAATTTCCAATTTAGTGACCAACGGGCACTTTTGGGCCTCGTTTGACTTCAGTCAACTCTCGAACCTGGGATTGGCTCAATGGATTCTTAAATGGATCTGAATACTCTTTGTAACGGTTAACGCCGTGTGCAATTCTAACTTATGGTTCACATTTTACGACCGGTTTTCTAAAAAATCTGTTTAAAATTTTTGAATTGCACCTCTAGGACCCTACCTATCGACATTGTGTCTAGGGTTCTATGTCGATAAGAAGGTCATGGACCCTATCGATCAGTACCCCTTTGGTCGTATAGATAGAGGCCACGAACTCACTTTAAAAGAATCCCTGAACATTCCTCTCAGTAATTTAGAGAACATTCTCTCGAATTCAGAGTTGTTCCCTTCTTGAAAAGCCTATTTCCCGCATTCCGTCAATCTTTTTCATACTCCTTTTAGTAAATTATCACCCATATATTCATACCACGGTCACCTCATCACGAGATTAGTGCATCTATAATCAAGATCCACTTCAAATCTTCATAAATAGGTCCAATTCTCCACCCTTGTCTTTAAATTCTCTTATTTTACATTGAGTCACTTTATTTTCACTTTAATGACTTCTTTCAATACATCATATACTTTAATTTCCAACCTTTATTATTACTATTGTTATTATTATTATTATTATTATTATTATTATTATTATTATTATTATTATTATTATTATTATTATTATTATTATTATTATTATTATTATTATTATTATTATTATTATTATTATTACATAGTTTATTTTCAAAACAAAAAAAAATAAGAAAAATAGGGTTTACCTATAAATTCAAAAAGAGGGATATATCACTACACCTCCTCACACTTCAAGCACATTTATCTTTACACACACATGTAAGAGAAACACCCCGTTTGGATTTATGGGTTAAACCCCACCTCATGTTATCTTCGAACTAAGTCAACTTTAATACCTCTTTAGCTACGTAGGCATCTTGGTAAATCCTTCGACTAGAGTACTCCCTTATACACATTTGTTACCTTGTTTTTATATTATATTCTTAATATATTTTATGTGCTTGCTGGCTTGTGTCATGTTCGATGTATGCATTCGTTCCTCTATAACTACTTGTGAATTGACAAACACTTACATTATACTTTGAATTACTATTTTAGGAACACTCCTAAGTATGAAATTAATCAGTCCTTTTCCATGACTCGAGTTTAGCGATTCCATTATCCATTTATATTATGCACATAAGTAAACACTTGACGAAGTTTAAAAGGAGTAGATTAACACATGCCCATGAGAGACCAAAAGGGAGGGATGGGTGCCTAACACCTCCCTTATACACCAAATAGTTCAAATCCCTTCAAACTATGTTCACTTTGATGCTTCTTGAGCATCGTAGGCATCTTGGTAAATCCCTCGACTCGAGTCCTCCCTCTATTTGAACTATTTGGTTTTTTAAGCATCAATATTATCCTTGATGTCGTTCTTTCTAGGTGACAACATTTCTTTTGCTCGTTTTATGAAAAATAAGCTGACGACTCTATCTCAAAATATTACCCACATCGACAATGACCGAGCACCTTGAGAAAGGGCGCAATCTTACATGCACGCCGGAAGGGAAGGAAAAAGGAAGGAGGCCCTCCTCAAAGATCCTGACCATGGATACAAAAACCATTACACTTATTTAATAGGATCTCGATTGAAGTGGGAAAAACATTCCAAATTTAACTTACTTCATTTTCCAAATGTTTTCCCATACATTCCTTTGCATCACCTTGATCCACCTTCAACCACCACTCTACCACCATAATCCATACACCAAAGGGTTTAAATTAGATTTCAAAAGTTCTAGAAGGTCAAAATGCTTTTACATTTTACTATTCTCGTAAGTAATATTTTGCATATTTTTGTTCTATTATTCCATCTGCAGCTTTTTTATTCTATTTCTAACTTTAATCCTACCTTTTTATTATCATTTTTGTATGTAAAAATCATACTCCCTGTGGACCAATGATGAATGCACACTTGTCATCCAGTGTGGCCGACCAACCTACTTGATCGACCTCATATACACTTAGTCGGATGGAATGCCGACCAGCTTCAGAAGGAGAACCAAAAGGAACATCGACAATTACTCAGAAAGAATGCCAACCAGCACTGAATTCCAAGAATTTTAATTATTGTTCACAGATGTAAAAACCTAAAAATATAAAGGCGCTCCATCTTTAGGTTTTTGAGCCCCTATAAATACAAACTAATCCCTTAGCTCAAGAGACAACTCGAATCACTCATATGCACAACATACTGAGCTATTGTAAACCCAATTGAATAATAACAATGGTGGACGTAGGCTATTTTACATCTAAACAACTCTAAAATATTTGTCTCTTGTGTGTGTGGTCTGAGTTATTTCTATTATCTCTATCTGTGATTTTATCATTAGAGTTGGTCCATTTTTAGACGTCAACAGATTGTCATCGTTTATGGAAAACGTTTGTCTGTCATCGTTCTCTATCATTTACTTCTTTTCTTTATCTCTGAAGAAATGAATGATCCTAAAAATAGTACTCATAATAAAGGTAACACCATTATTCTATCTTCTCCCCCTAGTGCACCAGATTTACAGGGCATTCTTCTCAACCTTGCTAAAGGTCAAGAAGCCATGCAGGAGATTGTTAATAAATTGGCCTACACCATGCAATCTAAGTCTTCTAATTCCGTAAGGGATATGCCACCACTAGCAGCAGTTAGGCATGAAAGAAGTTTTCATTATCTTTCCTCTCACGATATGTCATATCATCCGGGCACAACTTCTTTATACTGGTCAGTTGATTATTATGATGATGGAGTTTTTTCCAAAGAAAGACCAAGTGTCTTGGAGAGGCTCGATAGGAAGTCTTCCTTTGATCGGCTAGGCCACCAAGTAACTAGAGGAAATCATAGGGATCAAGATCATCATCGTGAATATAGAGAGGGTTCCACAGGATCTAGGGCCAGTATGAGGAGCTCTGTGCGTGCTGAGAAAACCTCTCATGAGGAGAGTTCAACACATAAGCAGAACAAAGCTTCTAAATCTACCTTGGTCAAGTCTAACACAAAGGAGCATTCATGGAAGGTATCTATGCAACGATTGGAGGATAGGATATGAGAAATGGCCAAGACAAAGAATCCATTACATAGAAGTTTCATCAAAAGATCACCTTTCATTCAAGCAAACCACCGGTGGTTACTCCCAAGTACGATGCTAAAACTGATCTAGTCTTGCATATAGACCAATATCATTCTGCCAATGACATCTACTCATTTCTCGACGAAATGAGATGTAGAGCTTTCTCCAATTCTATCACAGGGCCAACTCAAATTTGGTATAATATTTTCCCCAAAGGTCAAAACTTTAGTTTTAACCAGTTAGGTGAGTTATTTATTGATAACTTTTTTGGGGGGCTAAGTCGATCTAGAGTGTCACTCATCTCTTGACCGTGTGGCAAAAGTCGAGAGAAAGCACTAGATAATATATTACTCGTTTTAATAATGAAAATTTAGAGGTGGTAAACTATGAGGAGAAAACATTCATAGCCACACTTATGAGTGGGTTACTTGCTAAAGATCTTTACTTTTCCTTAGCCAAAAATCCACCCAAAACCATGACGAAACTAATGGCTAAAGCTGGAAAGATTATGAATGTCGAGAAAGCCAAGGAAGCTCCTAAGACAAAAGGGCAAGGTCAGAAGAAAAATTCTAATTCTTTAAAAAAGGATTAGAAAAATAAGAAACTGAACCGAATGAAAAGTATGACGAATTTACCCCGCTCAACAAGGGTGTTCACCACATCTTGGAGGGGATTAAGGGAAACAGAGATTTGAATTGGCTTGGAAAGTTAAAAAAAAAAATAAGAGCGATAAGTCCAAGTACCATGACTTCCATAGGGATCATGGGCACAACACTAATAGTTACATTACGCTAAAGAATGAGATATAAAATCTTATTCAGCGTGGAAAGTTAAGCAAGTTTGCTGATCAGAATGGAAACGGAAATGATAAAAAAAGGTCAGAATCTCTATCCCGAGAAGGAGATGATAATAAGAGAGCAAGAAAAGATGATTTTGAAGAAGATCCAAATTTGCCAAAAAAAAACTGATGATCTAAAAATTGAGCTCGGCATGATATCCTTTGAATGCCATTTTATTTCAGGTGGTGATGTTGGAGGAGGAGATTCCATAGCAGAAATTAAAGAATATCTGAATAAAGTCAAAGCCTACCCAACTGTCAGACAAATTGATATGGATAAATCCAGTGATAGTCGATCGAGGAAAGTTAATAGAGAAAAGCTGGTGATTAGGTTTTCCAAGAACGATCTGAGTGCGGTTCTCTATCCTCATGATGACCCGTTAGTTATCACATATAGATTTCATCATGGAAGAGTTGCAAGGATCTTGGTTGATAATGGGAGTTAAGCCGATGTAATGTTCTACAACTGTTTCGATAGCTTAGGGCTGAAGATCAGTAAGCTAGAACCATATAATAGGCCTCTCATTGGATTTGCAGGGGAGAAAGTATACCCATTGGGAGACATCAAGATGGAAGTCTTGGTTAGAACCTGGCCGGTGAGCAGGCGAGTAGACGGGAAAGAATTCACTTCGTTATATTAGATAAAAATGTCCCATCAACCTATAATATCATGTTGGGAAGAGTGGGAATCAAGCAATTAGAGGTTATACCTTCCACAGTGCATCAATGCATGAAGTTTCCAATAAATTATGGAGTCGTCATAGTAAATGGCATTTAGAAGGATTTTAGAGAATGTTATTATACATCAGCCGACCAACAAGAGATACAATTGAAGAACACCACTACTTTCCACATTGATACTCTGGATCCTCAAGAGGAATACCAACTGGTAAAGGGATAAGTTATGGAAGAAATATAAGTTGTGGTGCTAGGCAATGAGAGGCCAGAAAAAACCACTCAGATCGATTCTAAATTATCTCCTTCTCTAAAATGGGAATTAATTCGTTAGAGAAATGAAAAATGTTTTTGCTTGGAGCCATGAAGATAGGCGGGGAATTGATTCAAATTTCATGTGACATGAACTCAACATCTATCCAGATTTCAAGACGTTCAATAAAAGACGGAGGGTCTTCAATCCAAAAAAGAATAAAGCAATCCGGGAGGAAATAGAGAAATTACAGCGAGCACAATTCATTGAGGATGTCATGTATCCTACTTGGCTAGCTAATTTGGTAATGGTTAAGAAGAAAATGTCAAGTATCGTATGTGTGTAGATTTTATAGATCTAAACAAAGCATGTCTAAAAAATTATTTCCCTTTACTAGGGATTGGTCAATGGGTTAATGCTACAGCAAGTCATGAGCTACTCATCTTTATGGACTCTTATTCTGGTTACAACTAGATTAAGATGGAACCTAAAGATAAGGAAAACACTTCCTTCATTACCAGTCGAGGAACTTATTGTTATAATGTAATGCCTTTTGGGTTGGAAAACATTGGTGTTACGTATTAGAGACTGGTAAACAAGGTTTTTGAGGATCAAATCAATAAAAATATTAAGGTCTATGTAGATGACATGCTCAGTAAGATCAAATATATTGCCGACCACATAGAGGATTTGGCTTAAACCTTTTATCAATTGGAGAAACACCAGATGAAGCTCAATATAACCAAATTCATATTCGGAGTACAATAAGGGATGCTCCCAGGGTATATTAATAATCAAAGGGGAATATAAGCAAACCCTAACAATATCAAAGATTTTCTTGAAACGACCAATAAGAAAGAAGTTCAAAATTTGACAGGAAGAGTAGCTACCTTAAACCATTTTATCTCCCGAGCAACTGAAAAGTGTCTTCCATTCTTTAAGGTTCTTAGAAAGACCTTCGAGTGGAATGATGAATGTGACAAGGCTTTGTTGGAGCTAAATAAGTATTTGGGTTCTCCCCCACTTCTCTCCCAACTAGTTCAGGGAGAAAAACTATATTTATACTTGGTTGTTTCTGAATCGACTGTTAGTTCAGTTTTGATCTGACTTGATAATAGGGTTCAAAGGCTAGTATATTATAGAAGCAAGGCATTTCAAGAAGCTAAAAATAGATATCCATGCCTGGAGAAGTTGGCCTTAGCACTTATAGAAGCATTTAGGAGGATGCGACCATACTTCCAAGACCACGCTATTGTTATCTACACATATTTGCCTCAGTAACAAGCGTTGCACACACCAGAAAAGCCTATAAGATTAATGTCTTGGGTGGTAGAATTTGGAAAGTATGAAATTGTGCATGAACCTAGAGTTGAAATAAAAGGCCAAGCATTAGCCGACTTTATTGTTGAATTTATCTATTCAGAGGAACAAGTGTAACACCCCATATATTTTAGTATTATTATTTGATTCATTCGGGTAATTTTAAATTACAAGTGTGTCGTAATTTAATTGAATTAATTATTATGTGTTTATTAATATATTAATCGAGAGAGATTATGATTAATATAAATGAAATAAATTTACTAAGTGTGTACTAAATAATAGGTGACTATTATTATACGTCGAAGTGATTTAAACGATGGGATTTTAATATATCTCAACCAGGAGTCAAGTAAAGACAATATTGGGGTCGAGATGGAGACTTTTAGTAAAGTGACTCGGATGATGATTCTGAGTGCATGGTTGATTCGGAATGGGTCGATATAGTTAGAAAAGAGTGTCTGGAGGTAGTAATTGGGTCTCGGGATATTTTAGGCATAAATGGGCCCACATGGGGGCGTTCGGGTCATTTTGGTTTGGCCTATAAGCTTAATTTTGGGATTAAAAATATTAAAACTAAATTAGGGAGTTAGTGGAAGACATAACACAAAAAGAAAAGCCTATATCTGTAGAAAGGAAAAAAGGAGAAAGTGGGGAATTTTTATAAGCCAAATCAAAACGAATTGGGTGTATTCTTCATCAATTCATTATCTACCTCAAAGGAATCAGACCTTACGAATCTAATCAGGCAAGTGGTTAACTTGCTTTCAATAGAAATTGCAGTATTTGGATTCATATCATGGTAGGTGTGATTGAAAATTCATTTTTTGGGTGGGTTATCATATAAACATGGGTTTTACTAATTCATCACTTTATGTAGATTAAAAGCGTGATTGAGGATATTATATGATTTTGTGATGTTGGAATTTGAATTTTAGTAAATACCCAGTAGTAAATGCTGAGTAATTTGTATTACATCATCGTAATTGAGAACACAATCTAATGAAAATCTGTAATAATCAAATTTATAAATATTGGATTTAAGTGAAAATTGTTAATTATAAATGATGTTGATTGTGATTAGAAGCTGTTAGGAAACCATATTAATCCTTGGGTATACTTTAGTTGAGGAATTAGTTAAAAATTTAAAGCTTAAGAATGTAACAATGGTGGAAAAGAGAATAGTGAGGAAGAAGGGGATTGAACACGAACGATCGTTTGAACGACCAAGGGCCTCGTTCGAGCGACAATGGGAATATTTGATAGTGCCATCTTTTAATTTCCATGTTTTCGTTTGGGGTTTCTATAGGGATTTAATTAGAGTAAAAAAAATAAATGGAAGAGAATACTTAGGGACTTGGGAGATGTGTTTTTAAGTAATATCAAATTTAAAAAGAGTGTCAAACTAAATAATGGAATTTAGTGCAATAAATCATAATGGGTAAAGATACGGACCGGGTGAGTGAGTTCAGGCATCGTAGTTGAGTGACACTACTTTAAACAAAATTAATTAAGGTGAAATTAATTGAATTAAGAGTCGGATAATAGACTCGGGTACGGGTTATCGGGGTTTAATTTATATATATATATATATATATATATATATATATGATTGTGTGCTCATTAAATATCCTTGTTGAGTATTTTATAAATACATACCCCCTTAGTGATATCATAGGTGGTTGTGTGATGTGGGTGAATCCCTTGGCTAGTGAATTTAGGGAGAGTATAGTCCCCAGGTCATATCACCTAATGTTTTATTGTGTGATTTATTTTTAGAGGTGAGACGCTTTAGGTATGTTTCGGTCTCAGTCTCGGGGCGAATATGACCATCTCCACTACGTTTGTGGTATTTTTACCCAAGCTCGTGAGTGCGTCGGACTAGAGGTAATCGAATTAGAGTGAGCATACCTAGAATATGATAGCATTTTAGAGAAAGCATCCGGTGAGTTATTACTCGGGAATGGATGGTTATTATATACGACCTGTTTGTGAATGTTGTAGTATACTAGTAGGTACATAACATGGGTAGGTAATTATATACGGGATTTATACATAAGTGTGAATGTATTTATTATACAACTAGTGTGAAAGTTATTAGAATAAAAAGGAGTTTCCCATATAACTAGTGTGAAAAATATAATCAAAGTAGGAATACTCGGGTTAGAGTAGTGTGATAAAAAGAGGTATAATAAGGCTAGTTAGGAGGGGTAGCGTAACTAGTGAGGTTAGAAGGCAAGCGTTAGGTGTGCACATTAGATGAGGGGTGAGTTATACCTTAAGAGAGTGCGACACTAGCTTAAATATGAAAAGTGTGGATGCATATTTAATTAATTATAATTTGATTGCTTGCTAAATATTTTCAAATAGTTTTACTTGGGTTTTGACCCGTGTCAAAATCTTTTCCAAAAAATTTTAGGTGTCGAGCCACATGGATGGCCAGCGTGTTGATTCGATCCAGGATGTGTAGCTGCAACTCGAGTGAAAGTTTCAGGGGTTTGCTATAAACGTCTCATTTATTTATTCCTAGTTTAGGAACTCCATCCAGCATTCATTTGGGCATGTCGTCCTTCATATTATTTCAACATTTCAGTTGGATGTTAGACTTTGTGGATTTTATTTTCATTTGAGATTCATTGTTGGATTTTATTGTTGAACCGATAGTTATTCGATCTTCTTTATTTATATATCTTCCGTGTATTAGATTCTAAATTTAATTGTGTGGATGATTTAATTATTATTTTATTTACACAAGTTGTTAATTAATGAAAGATAAAATTTTGCACCGGTCTACTTAATTACAAGGTATTTAGTTACTTTGAAAATTCTTTCAACAGTGATGCTAAGAATGAGCCATGTGAGACTAATGTTTTATTTTGATAAAGGACTGGCAACCCGGTATTTTAATAGGCGGGGTGTCACATATGGTATCAGATCATCAGGTTCTAATGTTTATAGGATATGTGCGGCTTTTTATGTTTCAGTGCGGCGTTCTTTGATAGAGAGCCTTATTATAGGATTATTGTATTCGTCTATGCATGCGACTTATGCTATCCTGATATTAAGTATAGTTTATGTGATTCATATATGAGTTCGATTGGGCTACATACACCAAGCAATTTTGGGATGACCAACGGGGGCCATTAGAAGGACTGCAGGGGGAGAGGCTCAGCAGAAGCCATGTAATATTCTGCAAATGGTGATCACAATAGAAGTCACCATAGTTATTGTTCACGCAAATGGCATTGGGATAATCACTAGGGCATAGTAGTTTCCCTCAGCACTGTCATAGAAAGCGGTGGTGCAAATTAAGACTCACCCAATGTAGTTGGTAAAATGAGGGGGGGGGGGTCAGAGTAAATCTTTTGAAGAGCCATCCATAATTATTTGGGGAATAGAGGGAGTGTTACGGGTCAATGGAATGAGATAATCCATAGGAAATTGTGTAGGGTGGAGTGCAGCGGCACCCAGGATTAAATTTTGAGCGAAATTTTCGATCATAGGAGAGGCGTTGTAGTGGTAGTAGTCAGTCACCACAACTATAGAGAGATGCCATGAATAAAGAGGAATTTGGGGTGCGGTTTAACCCCAAATCCTCTCATCAACTATTTAAATAGAGAGGCAGGGGAGATTTTAATACGCGTTTC
Organism: Sambucus nigra; assembly: GCA_949130495.1. Taxonomy (NCBI): domain Eukaryota; kingdom Viridiplantae; phylum Streptophyta; class Magnoliopsida; order Dipsacales; family Adoxaceae; genus Sambucus; species Sambucus nigra. The sequence goes on along the minus strand of OX422208.1, from coordinate 371,711,976 downwards.
AGACGTGCCGTATAGTGGTCGGTCATGAAGGAAAGTTGACGTGTTTAGCAAATCTTATACCCGACGAGGTGGATACAGAGAATAAAAAAGGTCCCTAAGTTAATAATGAGCTTATGGGTAGAATATACAAGCATGGATGGGAAATTCAGTAACAACGATTTGTACCATTGTCGTCAATGTCGTACGTTTATAATTTGCTATCAATGCTTCCATGAGAAGGAATCTAACAGAGTTGGAGAATATAAGCGAACGTAAAAACTGGATTTAACGGTGCTAGTGAGGCACCATAGAAGGGGATACCCAATAAAGGATCAATTTTAATGATTGGGATCAATAGAATTCCTATCAGGTGACGGTGGATTCCATCAAGTTCGTCAAGGCCAGCAACAAGTCCCATAGGGCCAGCGAAGCTCAAGGGATAACAGGGGTAGAAATTAGGTTCAATACTACTAGGTCCACGAGAAGGACAATCCCGACATATCCAGTGGGACAAAAGAAAGGGTAATGACACATAGAGGTGTCTTATGTGTACAGAATGGAACACATGTGTGGATCTTGTCCGCAGCGAATTAGGGGACAAGAACGGGATGCCCAATAGGGGCAACATTTATAAGAAGTCTTTGGTTCGGTTGGGATGAGGGTGTTATGTCCAGGAACCATTTGAACCTCCCGTGCTATTGGAAATTGAAAGTATGAGTTTTATCCCATGGTGGTTGGGGTCTGTTTTGTGTGACACGAGTGAGTCACAATAATTTTTTAGTACTAGATTCACATGTGAAGAGGGTTTAGTAGAGGTATCGTTAATATTGCTATAATTTTATATATTTTCCGTTGAGTATTGGGGCTCTCTTTAATTTCATCTGTGGGGGAGAGGGTGTGGACACTAAGAGGATATATATTCTATGAGGTTATCTCATTTTGAGAGGTGATATGCAATGTATAACATTATCTTGGTTACAAACTAGTCAACGATGGTTAAACGATGGTGGGCAACTACAGTAAGACCATCGTGTTCGCTATTTCGGGGAAGGATGTATATTTTTGCAATGTCTCTCTTGAAACACGGTTGATCACGCAGCGATATTTTTGTGAAGTAGACTTCATCGAGTTCATTTGTCTAGTTATATTGGATCCCGGTGCATAGGGACTTTTACTGATGTGCTTCAGGATATATTGGGTTTATTATTGAGCGGAGATATTTAGCTCATTATTATTTACACATTGAGGACTTAGCGATAGTGAGAGCTCCGTATCGCATTACTCCTTGAGAGACATGGTAATAGATGATTTGATTTATGTGTTGGGAGACAAGAAATTGTGATATCTTAGTTATGTGCTTTGGACCCTCGAATTTCGATGATCGACAATCCTAGGGAATAGTACATTGGGGAAAGTTCTTTTGAGCTTCGTTGTGGGATGTTGCACTCATGTACCTTAATAAACTTTGGGAGTGGTGAGACGTTATTGGATGCTAGTGCATCGGTTTTAAATGTTAATTGTTGAACACTATTACGATATATGTTCAGTGGAATCGGGTAATGATACGAAGGAAGCATTGAGAAAGCTTTTGCGCCACAAGTTAATGGGTGGGGCAAAATCGAGAAGAATTAAATTGCGATTTATGGGGTAACTGAGAATACCCATTGGATATAGCCACACCGAGAGTGTGAGGCTGATCTTGAGATAAGTATGTTACGTATAAGACATTAGTGATAATTATGTTGGGATCATGGGTTATAGGGTGTATGGTAGCCTTGGTTAGTTTGATTTCTAGAATCTTCCAGGATAAAGGAATGTAAAAATAAACGTGTTAATATATGCCAATGGGGAAGTTAAGAACATATCTGGAAAGTTATGATGGAATGAAATCCATTTGAGAAAGGAGACAGTCCGACTATATGCATATCAAGGAGAACTATCACAATCGTGGTGAGCTGAAAGGCGATGGTGGACCATGTAAAAGGATATCCTTGAACAAGGGAGAACACCAAAATTTTGAGAAAGTGGAGCAGAGTCTCACTTAGTAAATTGCCTAGAGTGGGTTACGCACAAATAAGATGTTGGTTACGACCGGGCCAAAAAGTGACTAAAGAATGCACAAAATTGGGAGCAAAGGCTAAGGCGATGATTTTTGGTATATTTAGAAAAAAGGGGAGTAAGATGTTCCACGAGATGTGAAATTTTGAGAACGAGAATTGGTGTTGAATGAGATATAGTGAAGTTGTCTCCAGGTTACATCATTTAGGGATGGAAAAAGGTTGATCGAGGTTACCAACCAGGATTTTTGTAATAGATTGATGGTTCCAGTGATGGGATGAATACACATAGAGGTCAAGAGTTCCTTAGGGTTTGTGGTATGAATTGATCGAAATGGGAAATTTGTTATTAATTGGAGTGGCTTATAATATCGACCGGTATGCGCAACATTTCATTAGACAGGGAAAATGAACCAAAATAAGGCGTCGTCTAATATTGTTATGGTTTAAGATGAAACCCTTCTGTTTCACCTCAGATTGCGAGGAGGTATGCATGAACTTTAGCATCTCTTTCTACATCTCCTTCCTCATTTCCTCCATGGGTGATGCCACTGGGGCAACAACCAACGAGACCATGGGCTGAGTGCCTGTTGCAGTCGGAGCAGTCATCACAGTTGGGGCCGTTGAAACTCCTGATGTTCCCACTGTTCGATTCACAACAGAGGGTATACTCATTGGGACTGTTCCAGTTACACCTGAACTTGGTGGGTCCGTTGGGGCTACCCCTGGTGTTACGAAGGAGTTGGGTTCAAATCCTTCCAACACCGTTGAAGCCACCGGAGTTTAAAAAAACTCAAAAAACTTACTCATGAGGAGTGCCACCTGAGTGGGTCCTAACCCTACACTCGTGGAAGCTTATGTCACCCCTGGAAGGCCTATCTTCGTCTGAACTAGAGGTAACTCTATTCCAGGAGCCCCATCCCTTAGAGACTCCAGTTCTCTTGCCGCTTGTTCTTCATTGTGTTAGATGTCATCAAAGTTGAGCCTTTGATTAAAATTATCTTACGCCATACTCCTTACTTAGGATAATGCCTCCCCAGTAGAGTCACCAAATGTAAGAGGGTAGTTTAGATAAGATGGAGGCGTAACCCTTTTCGAGTACAGTAATGATAAGTTAAATAGCAACACTATTGATTAGCCACAAGACATACGAACACAACTCAGTGAAGATAGACTCAGTTTGATCTCATAAATCTCTCTGTATAACTCAGAAGGTAGTAATGAACTCAGAAGTAACTCAGATAGAGGGATAGAGAAGTAAGCACCCTAGATACACCTTGGCAGGCAGCCAAACACCAACCACCCTCAACAATCTCTATCAAGTATTAAAAGCTTTGTAATAAATGAAAATGGTGGATGAGTAAAAACTCTATGGTTTGTGATAACTCTCTCCAATGTATATTATCTCTAGCAATAACTTCTGAACTCTCAAAAAGATCCCCCTTCATCAAAGGTGGTTGGGGTCCTTATATAGCCTCCCATACCACCCCCGAGGCAACTCAGTCATCAATGCCTGCGAAAGACCTCCCTGATACTTTATGTCACCAACAGTAAATACCTGATGCACTAGTTGTCTCCACGTCATAAACATTAAATGCCAAGATATGCCTTTTGCCTAACCACTGTGTGTCAGGGGGCTGTTATCCCAGAGGTGGCTCACCAACCGCCCGACGACCCCAAATACCACGGTGGTTTACTTAAGTACAAGTCTGTCATTGTTTAGCTAGCTAGTGACATCACCTACAATATATGTGACATTGAGTAGAGGGTTGTTTTGTTCACAACTCAACGTCTGATGGAACTCCAAGCTACTCTGCCCGGGGTTCAACGGTCTGTGTCCTTCGATGTTTTACTAGGTGTATCTAAGATGGTTGGGACAAGCCCCAACGATGCCTCACTTCTCAATCCTCCATACCAACTCCCTCTAAAGTTCCCATGGCGAGGTCATTCGATTGAGCATGAAAGCTCTCTCAGGCCCTGCCAAGCCTGGTCTCTCACGAGTACCATTTGACCTCACACTAAAACTCTTTATTATTCTCGTTACATAATTACAACTGTTATAGCTCATAGTCAATATAAACAAAAATACAATATGATTCACACAATAAGCTAAAGTATGAGTTGCCACGCTAAACTGCCTCGCTGAGTTACCACGTTTGAGCTGCCTCGATTTCTTAGTCCCAAACACTTTTGCTAATGGGGGAATTATCCCTAATATTAGGATTACCTTCAAACTCCCTCTACATTTGCCCCTTCGTGGAGAGATTTATTGTGGGAACAAGAAATTTCTGCACGAAAACTTCTCAATTCGATGGAACTTCTCTGCGTGAAAAAATTATGGCCTCCTTTCCTTCGTTAGAACCACATCGTTATAACGAAGGAACATTGCCACTAAGAATTGTTGGGGATTTAACGAAGCAACATTGCCACTTTTCCTTATACTGTGCTTCAACCGTTCTAGCTTTATTATTTGAAATTCTTCTGAAAGGCCTGCTAACCTTCTCAAATACTCGTTTTGATTCTTGTTAGGTGAAATTCTCCCTTATAATGCTTCGCTATGTTCGAAAAAGTAGAAATTCTCCCCGATGTAGCCGAGTCACCATTTAAACAATGTTTGGACTTCTGGCGAGGGGACATCGTAGCTTTTTTGAACCGTTGGGATATCTTTTTCGTTTGGAGTTATTGGATATGTCTTCCAAAAATTCTGGCACCAAAACTCAAACTTGCTGAAGAAGGTAACCCCTTCTATTACCCAGGCGTTGCTTCGTAAATGACGTGGCGCTGTCTTTTCAGCTATTAAAACACTTCCCGAAGTGCCACGTGTTCATTAGAAATGATTATAGGCGGCCTTGCACGTGTGGTGATGAGAAACTCAATAGACGAGTTCCTTAAAAGGTTTCAAACCTCTTTTTTTTCAAACCCTTCTCTTTCCTTGTTCTTCTTCTTCAAGCTCCCGTCTTCTATAGAGAGAGAAAACTGTGCAAAAACCTCCATTGTTTACCAAACTCTTACCTAGCTTCTTTCTTCTCTCCTCTTTTATACCACCACCCGTGATTGTGCTTCTCCATCTTCATTCCCAACCCTTCTTTTACCAAGATTTTTCTTTACTTCGTTGTTGTCTGCAATGGCCTCCTCAAGCAACCCTACCACACCTGCCACCAGTGTTGTACCTGCTACCCCTATTGTCACCACCTCTGCTGCCACCTCAGTGACTGCTGCCCGCCAGGACCAGATGCGCTTCTATCATCGGTCCCCCATTTTTGGCAAAGGTGATGACTTTGCTGGGTCTTGTAAGACTTGCATTTTTAATGCTAAGTATAATGCCCTGACGCTTGGTGATGAAGATGAGAGTGCTGATGACTAGGGCTTTCTACCTCCCGAGGGGACTTTTCGATTTCGTCTTGAGTGAGGGGACATCCCATGGTCCCGCATCGACTTCATAGGGCCTGGGGGCTCTTCTACTCACTTTACTGCTTGGACCTCCCATATGCAGAGTTCCCATACTGACACTCTCACTAAGATTGGCCTTCATCGGGCCAAGTGGTTTGTTGAGTTCACTCTGTCTAAGAATAATGTTACCCTTCCCGTTCTAGTATCTCGCTAGAATGTTACCACTCATACCTTCATTGTTTCATGTGGTAAATTTATAATAATGTTAGAGGACGTGTGCGAACTCCTAGGCCTCGAGGCAATAGGCCATGAGCCCTATTCTGATGAAGCCCTGGATGCCCAAGAGACTGCCGACCATTTAGAGTTAGACCATATATATCAAAGTTGCATCGGTATTTCAAACAAAGCGACCATCACTCCTCTTATCAACTATTTCTTCAAGGATCCTTCTGAAGGTAGTGCCTCTGAGGCCGCCCCCGGTCAAGGTACATCGTTGGAACTTCCTACGTACATTCTTGTTGTTCTTTCTTATTTTCTTTTAACAGGGAAACCCAATGACCAATCGTGAAGGGACCTCATCAACCTATCCCTTCGTTTGGCTCGAGGTATCAAGCTTCCTCTAGATGCAATCGCCTTGGGATCCCTCTACACATGGCTTGATAGAACCCTTTTTGATATGGAACGATCTTTCAGTCGTAATAACTTGGACAACTTCGCCAACTGTGTCCTCCTAACAAGCTTCCTTTATGTATGTTTCTCGACCGTAGCAACCAAGACCAACTGCCCTCGTTCGATGGAAATAATTCTGCCCCCACACTCCTTTATTTATCACAAGAGACAAAGCCGAAAGAAGTTGACCTCCATCATCGATGATTTTTTGAATTTTATGATGAGGCCCTATGAAGAGGATATCTTTCTCTACACTTGTGTTTTTTTCAACCATGAAGCAAGAGTGGTCCAGGCCACTACTCTAGACCTCATTATTGAGGACCCTTCACTAGCTGTGGTCCTTCTATTTTTATAAGGAAACCTACCCTCTTACACCGAGTGGGGATATACCAGCGAGCACTACAATCCCAACCGATGCAGCCATTAGTTTGGCTTCAATCAAGGGGCTCCTCGCCCAGTTTTTCAACTGTCTAACCCCAAGGTCTCTTTTAGCGAGGCATGTTCCCTGTTCCCCTCAACCGCTGCGTGGGGAGTGAGTTCTACAATCGCTGGGCGAGTCACCATTCCCAACATTACCAGGAAAGGGGACGTGACCCCTCTATTTGCAACAAAGTACTGGCCGAGACAACTGGCCCAAATTTCTGAGTTTATCAAGGGGGATCCCATGTATCCTCCCATTCTTTCCTTTTCTTCATTAGAGTTGGGGTTAAAGGGGAATTCCGTTCTTGGGATTGAGTTCCCTCTAAGCCAAACCCCCAAAGTACCTCCTACTAAACTTCCTCCACACTGCTCCATGATCCCCATTACCATGCCCACGCCTAAGGCCGCGATAACCCCCAAACCACCTGTCCCTTCGATCGAAGCTGCAACAAGGCGAAGGGCCTTCTCAGCCACCTGCTAAAAAGACCAAGAAGTGCAAAAGTGGGGTTTCCTCGAAATCCAAGTCCAAAGCTCAAGCACAAACTCCTTTGGAGTCATTCCCTATTGCTTCCATTCCCCCTCCTATGTCTGTAGAGGTAGCTGAAGAGCTGAGGAGGCAGGTTTAAGCTGAGGTTGAAAGAATAAATGCTGAGTTTCAACGGTGCATTATCTTCGTTCCTCCTTCGGCTACCTTTCCCATGAACATGGTTGACCCGACTGAGCCATCAGTAAAGAGGAGAAAAAGGTCGAGGGTACCTCAAAGTGGTGATACAATGAGCACAAGAAAGAAAATGTTGGGTACCAAGTCCCAGAAGAAACAGACGCCCAAGATACCTCCCTTCCCAGCCACTTCTACTACTACCTCCTCGCCACCTTTACCAGTGTTTATATCTTCTTGTTCTCCCTCTGGATCTGAGGTATGTGTGCATTCATTTTTTGTTCTTATTCCCCTATTCTTAAGGCAAGCTGCATCTACTTACTTCTTAATAAAAAATATTTTGGTGCAGGAAGTTGAAGAAGAAGGGCCCAGTCCCCTCAGCCCCCCATAAGCCGTTTCATGGGGGTATTGCGATATCTATCTAGCCGATGCTACCCTTCCCCGTTCCCCCTGATAAGCCTTACCTACTCTCACCGTTTGCCTTCCTAACGTGCCAAAAAAACTGCTATGGGGGCTGCTACCATTGGATCTGTTGAAATATCTAGCCAACCAGAGGCAACTACTCCATCCTTCTCTGAATTACCCTCTGAGCAAGAAGTTCCTCTCCCCCTCATTGTGGTCGAGGAGAGTTCCCCTGAGGTAAATTTCGTGTCAAGTATCACGTCTTTTATTTGTCCCATTGCTTTGTTTATCATTCTGATATGTTGGGATATTTTAGGTGGAAGTGGCATCTCTGATAGCTAACATTCTCCTTCCCACTGTGTTGACGAGACCCCTGACCGCAGTTCCTCTTTTTGGTGCCATAACGGGGGTAAGTTAGATGTATTCCTTCCCCTTATTTTTTCTTCGTATTTGCAGCTTTCGCCAAGCCTTACCCCGCCCTTTGCTCTTAGTGACCTTTTCCTTTCCCAGGCCAAGGCTGATGCTGCTGCTCCTCATGTTAGTTCTTCTGTACCCACCGGAGTTGGGGTATCTCTTGAGGGTCCAACGTCTTCTTCTGATGATACACCTGTGTTGGCCTTAGTACCTTATATTGGTGAGGGAGGTTTGCCTATCATTGAGGCTTCTTCAGCCAAGAACCCCATTGAAGCTACTGAGGTAATGATCCCGTCCTCAACGGTTTCTACCATTATGGCCCCCGTGGTGACTCCCTTTCTCGCTCCTACTACTGCTGAGGTACTTCACTAATTTTTCTCTACATTTCTCAGTTTCTCGAACTTCGCCTATGTTTGTGACTTAACAATGAAAACACTTATTAAGGTTTTTCCATAAACTCCACCTACATCGGTGTCTTAATAATGAAAAAGCTTGTTAAGATTTTTCATAAACTCCACCTTTATCGATGACTTTACAACAAAATCACTTGTTAAGATTTTTCATAAACTCCACCTATATCGGTGACTTAACAAAGAAAACGCTTGTTAACATTTTTCATAAACTCCACCTATATCGATGACTTAACAACAAAAACACTTGTTAAGATTTTTCATAAACTCCACTTGTATTGGTGACTTAACAACGAAAACGCTTGTTAATATTTTTCATAAACTCCACCTATATCGGTGACTTAACAACGAAAACACTTGTTAAGATATTTCATAAACTCCACCTATATCGGTGACTTAACAACGAAAACACTTATTAAGATTTTTCATAAACTCCACCTATATCGGTGACTTAATAATGAAAACTCTTGTTAAGTTTTTTCATAAACTCCACCTATATCGGTGACTTAACAATGAAAATTCTTGTTAAGATTTTTCATAAACTCCAATTATATCGGTGACTTAACAACGAAAACCCTTGTTAAGATTTTTCATAAACTCCTTATTTCCTCTAACTATTTTTAGGTTTCTCGGGAGGATTCTCCACTAGTTCCTTCGCTTATTGGCTCACCCCATCAGGAACCTGTCATCTCAGAAGATTCTAGCCATAATGATCAAGGTTCCACAATCGGTGTTGTTGTCGAGAGCGAATCTGGGTGCGAGCTTCCTCTTCTCGACTTGGCTCCTCATGCCTTCTCAACTTTCTCCTCAAATGCCTGCTAACCATCGTTTGTTAGTTGAGAAACTTGTGAACCATCATCCTGAAACATTCACGGTGGATTGCCTACGTTCAAACATCTCGGTTATAAGTTACAGGCTTCAGGGCATAGTTACTATTGTTGCTGAGATTGCCAATACTCCAACTGTGAACGTTACCAGACCCCTCCTCAACCAATTCATGGGTTATCTGAGGGAGTTGGGTCATGAAGGGTTCCGTTTTGACTGGATTATCATGAATTTAAGGACTTTGAAGAGCAAACAACTAGATAACCAGAGGGAATTATAACAGAAACATCAGGAGGATCAGCAGGCTGAGGAAGCTAAATTGGTCGAGTTAGGACCTCTTCTAGAAGTTGTTGATAAAGAGGTGGAGGGCATCAAAAAATCTTTGCGTCTGGTGAAGCTGAAACGAGAAAAGCTCCTTATCGAGCGCACACAAGTGCAAACAAGGTTGAAGGTCTCTATCAATGCTCAACGGTCTTGCCAAGCAGCTTCTTCGGGCCTCCCTGGAGATTTTTTCTCTTTCCCAGATCTCTGGTTCCTCTTAGGCTAATGAACTTCTGCATATGTTTTTCTTTTTCTTTTTTGTAATTCTTGGGCAATAGCTCCCAATTTTGTAATGCCCCAAAGTTCACGACTGAAGAAAGATATTTGTTTTCTCATGCCATTTATTTGTGTTACAACTGTTTGCATAGATTGTGAAGTTCTGTAATTCCTTTATCTCTACTTGAGTTTAAAATAAAGAGAACTTGCATATTTGTCATGAAAAGAACTTGTATATTCATAATCAGCTAGATACATCGGTGACCCAAACATAATTTCTTACACATGATAAACCTTCAACTATTTATTATTGATTTTGAATGGTTCGTCTTCTTCCATCTTAGAAATTAAGCAATAACCTGAGTCATGAGCTTCTTTTACAATGAAAGGTCCTTCCCAATTTGCTGCAAACTTGGGTAGAGGAAGCCCCCTGATGTGTTTCACTGCTTCTTTCAATACAAGGTCTCCCTTCACAAATTTCCTTAGTCTTACTAAGTTATCATATGCCCTGGAGAGCTATTTCGTATACATTTGAAAGTGTTGCATCGCATTATCTCTGTGTTCATCCAAAACTTCCAACTGCACATGTCTGTTCTAAGGGAGCATGCTACTTTGTAAAGCATATCGAGCAGAGGGAACTTCTAACTCCACTGGGAGAATCACCTCGGCCCCATAAACAAGAGAGAACGGTGTATACCCTATGGGCTTCCTCTTAGTTATTTGATAGGCCCATAATACGACTGGTATCTTATCATCCCATGATCCTGGGAAATCTTCCATTGTTTTAGCTAAGATATTAACCAAAGTTTTGTTAGTTGCTTCGGCTTGACCATTTCCCTTTGGGTATGCCACCGTCGAAGTGTGATGGATAATGGAGTATTTATCTGTGAGCATCGTTACTTCTGAATTGACGAAAGGGGTTCCATTGTCTGAAAGGATAACTTTTGGTATCCCAAAATGGCAAATGATGTATTCTCTGATGAAGTTGCTCACCACCCCCACTGTTGCCCTTCTAGTGGTATCGTTTTAGCCCACTTTGTGAATCACTTCGTTGCTACTAGTATCCATATCTTCCCTCTCAAAGAAGGATGTATTGCCCCTACCAGGTCGAACGCCCAAGGGTGAAAAGGATAAGGCGTGGCCAAGGAGTGTAGGTCTACCGATGGGGCATTTATCATATTTCCATGAAGTTGACAATCTTTGCATTTTCGAACGAACTCAGCAGAGTCCTTCTCCATCGTTGGCTAATAGTAACCCAAAGTCATCAACTGGTCATATAACTTAGCGCCTCCTATGTGAGCTGGATTGTGTGCCTGTTTGAGGACCTCGGCTGCCTCTTCCTTCGTGATGCAGCGCAATGGCCTATTGAAGTATCCCCTTCGATAAAGCTGCCCCTCCTAAATGTAGAATCTAGGGGCACTTCTCCGGAGTCCCATCGTATTAATTTTCTCTGTCGGGACAACTCTATTTTTAATGAATTCAATATAGGGATGTCTCCAATCAGCTTGAGCCTCCATGAAATGACATTTAGATGCTTCAAAGAATAACTGGCATTTGTCGTACTTCCGTTGTAGCTCTGTCGCGTCCTATTTCATTCTTGGCTAAAAATACCCTTCTCTTTGAATCCTTCGATAGAGCGGTATCTCAGTTGTTTCGTAGTGCTCTTCATGTGTTTTCTTCAATCTTATCTTTGCCTCTTTTAGACCGATGCACCTTGACAACCATCCTCCTGCGCTCTTATAGTAAAGGTTTCCCTGGTTCGTGAAGTATTGGGCTAATTCCCTCAGCCCCATCGCTCCTTACCCTATTCCAATTGCCCTGTAATCTCCCCCTCCAGTATGCGTCGTCCTCCATCGGTAAAATTGACTGTACTATTAAATGAGTTGTTCTTTATTGGATCACGACGGTAGTTGTATCGTTTCTCATGACCATCTTCTGAGTAATGGTGGCATAGGCGTCTGGGTGACGATTTATCGTTCTGGGTTGTCTCTTGATCTTGGTCCGATGGAACTGGCAGATGAGCCTCTGAATGATTATTTTGTATGGTGCTAGGCTCATGTGTTTCAACACATACTCTCCATTCACGTGCTAAACCACCAAATTTGAATCACCTTTGATGTAAAGTGAACGAATCCCCCATTCGAAGAGCCTCTAGCAACCCTAGCACCAATGCTTCATATTCCGCCTCGTTATTAGAACAAGGGGAATCTAATTTATAGGAAAGGAAAATCTCCTCCCTTCCTTTTGAAAGAATAAACCATGCTCCTCCTTTCTTTTTCACCTAAGATCCATCGAACTGCATTGTCCATTACTCCTCTATCGCGTCTAGGTGATTGGCCTACAAATCATCTCCCGTAACGCTTTCTTTGGGTGGCTCAAAAGTTCTTGAGGGGAATATTTCCAATAGGTCGGCGTACTCTTGACTTTTGATTGCGCGAGGAACCACGCATTTCAAGTCATATTCGGAGAGGATAAGGAACCACCTAGATGCCCTACCAATCAATATAGTTCTTACTAGCAAATACTTAATGGGGTCACATCTAGTTACAATATGAATTGTAAAAGACAGCATATAATGTTTAAGTTTTTGTGCTACAAAGACTAAGGCTAAATAATGCCTTTCTAAGCTACTATATCTGACTTCTGGCCCGTGGATGATCCTGCTGAGGTAGTAAACTAGCCGTTCTCGCCTGTCGATCTCTTGTGCCAGCAAAGCTCCTACGGACCTCGTGGTGGATGTGAGGTACAGCTATAACGGTATTCCTGCCTTTGGGGGATCCATAGTATGTGGTGAAACGAGCAGTTTCTTTAGCCCGTTGAGAGACTACTACTGAATCTCCTCCCACTTGAATTTCGTGTTCCTTCGTAATAGCTGCATCAGCGGATGTGTTACCTTGGCTAATCCAGGCACAAATCTCCTAAGGTAGGAGACTTTATCGAGGAAACTCTTCAGCGCCTTCTCCATTCTTGGGCATGGTATTTCCAAGATCGCCTTCTATTTGTCCTGGTCCATCTGCACCCCTTGTCGATCAACCACAAAGCCTAGGAATTTCCCACTTGTCACTCCAAAAACACACTTCAGTGGGTTCATCTTCAATTTATACTTCCTACAACGGAAAAACACCTTCCTCAAATCGCTCAGATGGGACTCCTCCTTCCTAGATTTGATGACCAAATCATCCACATTAAATTCCACAAACTTTTGAAAGAAGTCATGGAAAATGGCCATTATTTTTCTTTGGTAAGTCGCCCCAGCGTTCTTGAGTCCAAACAACATCACCTTGTACATGAAGTTGCCTAACGGGGTTCTGAAAGTTGTTTTCTCTCCATCCATGGGGCCCGTCTTGATCTGGTTGTACCCTACATACCCATCCATGAAGCTATAAATCTCATGACCAGTCGTTGTATCTATCAGGCTATCGATGGAGGGCAAAGGGAACTCATCTTTGGGTAGAGCCCTATTCAAATCTCTAAAATCCACACAGATCCTTATTTATTGTTTGTCTTTCTGTCCCGCTAGGACAATGCTAGTTAGCCAGAGTGGGTTCTGTATCGATACGATGAAACCTTCCATTAGTAAGTGTTGAACCTCTTCCTTGATCTTTAAATCTAGCTCAGCTTTGTACGTTCTCATTGCTTGTTTCACTGGACTGGCTGAAGGCATTATGTTCAACTTTTAGTAGCTCACTTCCTCATCTAGCCCTTCCATATCCGTGTATTTCCACGCAAAAACATCTATAAATTCCGTAATCAACTCAACCAAGGACTTTCGTTTCTCCTTACAGAGATCTTTCGCGATGAAAATAGGCCTTAGGTCCTCCTCTTCTTTCGCCAGGTTTAACTGCTCCAGTTCTTGCGCCTGCGGTTTTGAATGATCCGCCATGTATTCTGGTTCCTTGATGACTTCCTCTACAAATTCCTGTACATTGGAGTTGTCTATCACCATACATTGTCCCCGCTGATCCACCAGAAAGCATTCACATATCGGGTCAACCTCATCATCAATTTCTTCGGCTGCCTGTTCATACCGTTATAATCGATATACCACTTTTCCTTTTTCGGTAATGACCTTCTTGCACTGTCTACTGGTAGTTGTAGTTGCCTTCTTCTTCTTCTTCTCTCTAAAAGCCTCGGCCACTCTTTTTTCTGAGAACCGGCTCAGGATGATTTGTCGTTGGACCTCATGCTCCATCGGATCCACTTTGGGCCTCATCATGTCTCTGAGCTCTTTTGAGACGTTTTGGGGCTGAGGGACCACCTGGTGAGCTTCTTTAGTCATCACTCTTGCGTTGCTTGTAGCCTCTTTATTCTGCTCGTCCAAGGGCCCCATCCTTTCTCTGATCAAGGGAACCCATGCTCCCTCCATTCTTCTCGTTAGGATCCGAACATCCTCCTTTAACTCTGTGTAAAATGCTGCGTCCACTAAGTGAGCTTCCTCAACATCGAAGGGCCTCTTCGTAGCCCTAATGGTCACCTCTGTTCCCTTGATGTTTGCCTTAGCGCATTGGTGGTACGTAGAAGGAACTAGCCCTTGGTTGTGCATCCACACCCTTCCTATTAACAGATGATAGGAAGTTGCACTCTCTATTACATGGAACTTGATATGGGAACTCAGATTTCCCATCACAATCCCAACATTCACATACCTGATGAACTTGGAAGACTGGTTGTCATACCCCAAAATCACCAAAGGCATGGGGACCAACCTTTCTTGGGGGATATTGGTTGTGTGGAAGGAGTTGATTGGTATGATATTGATGGAAGCTCCCCCATCCATAAGAGTCCTTGCGAAACTAATTATGTTGATGCTGGCGGTCACATATAATGGCCTATTATGAGGGAACCTTACAGCTCTATCAGCATCGCTGAAGGTTACTTCTGACAAAAACCTCCTTACCAACCTGGCCATGGGTCCCTTCCATCTCAACGAAGGGACTGCGTCCTTCCTCGCAATATTAAGTATTACCTGGGTTATCTCCAACCTACTCTCCTTCGGTATCCCCACTTGGTCGAAGAACCAGGTGAACTTTGGGGATTTTAAAATTGCACAGTATTCTAGGACTGGGTCTGCTTCCTCACCTTCAACGCTGTATACATCCTCCACGTCCTTAGTGCTTGCTTCATCGTAGTCCAGTACTACATTAACCATTCCCTTCCTACAATCTTCCAAAGCTTCTTCGAATTCCCCCTGATTCGACATTAGCTCTTTTCCTTCTCTCTCGGCCTCCTCGTCATAGGCCACCACGAGATTGGCCCCATGTGCTGGCAGTGGGTTATTATTGACGTTATGCTTAGGAATTTGCAACGTCCCTACCTTCACATACTTATCGATGATTCTCCTTAATGTGAAACAACTTTCTGTTAGATGCTGGATCTTCCGATAGACCTGGCAATACTTAGGATCCGCCCTTGTTTCCGCATCGGGTTCTCCAATAGGAATGCCCTTTACTTTGTAGACCGTTCCTCCTTGGACCATCACGTTGTAACAGATGACATCTTCCTCCACTGTACAAGGTAATGGTGGTGGGTCCTCCCTGTCTCTTCCAAACTTCCTCTTATTATCCTTCTTCGGCACCTTGCCCCCATCTCCTCCCTCGGTGTACCCTACCCGTGGGGGCTGAGACCTCCCCCCACAGGTTGTATCGACTGCCTAAACATCATGGGTACCACCACCGAATTTGGTCGTACCACCAAGGAGATATTTCTTGCCGCTTTTAAGAATGCCAAAAAATCCCCTCGCGCGTTTCATTAATGAGATGACAGATGTACTCGGGAAGCAGTCCCTTCGCATAGATCTGTAATAACTTGGACTCTTTGGCTTCCTCCCTCACATCGAAGGATCTTTCCCTGAACCTTCGAACTTACGCCACCACTTCTTCCTCGGGTCTTTGCTTCTCCCTCCCCAGTTGGGTCAAAGTAAACTCATTTCCCACCAGACAGAACTTCTGGACGAACAAAACATGCATCTTTTCCCACGTAAAAACACTTTTGGGAGCCAAATGAGAATACCAGGTATATGACTTATCGGTTAAGGATTTAGAAAAGTACCTCGACCTTAGCTTATTATTATTAAAATGTGCCCCCAAGTGTTCAACAAAGCGCTTAATGTGCTCCTTCGGGTTCCCCCCTTTCCCTGTGTATTTTTAAAAAATGGGATGAATATAGTCCTTTGGATAGGGCTCATCATTGTATTCCTGGGGATAAGGTTTTCGAAAGTCATCATAGACCAAATCTACCTTGCCAGAAGATTGTGAGGAGGCCTGCATGAACCTCAACATCTCTTTCTGCATCTCCTTCCTCATTTCCTCCATGGGTGATGCCACTGGGGCAACAACCAACGGGACCATGGGCTGAGTGCCCGCTGCAGTCGAAGCAGTTGTCACAGTTGGGGCCGTTGAAACTCCTGATGTTCCCACTGCTGGATTCACAACAGAGGGTATAGTCGCTGGGACTGTTCCCGTTACATCTACACTTGGTGGGACAGTTAGGGCTACCCCTGGTGTTACGAAGGAGTTGGGTTCAAATCCTCCCAACACCGTTGAAGCCATTGGAGTTTGCAAAAACTCATAAAACTTACTCATGAGGAGTGCCACCTGAGTGGGTCCCAACCCTGCACTTGTGGAAGCTTGTATCACCCCTAGAACGCCTGTCGCTGTCTGAATTGGAGGCAACTCTATTCGAGGAGCCCCATCCCTTAGAGCCTCCAGTTCTCTTGTCGCATGTTCTTCATTGTGTTGAATGTCATCAAAGTTGTGCCTTTAATTAACATTATCTTGCGCCATACTCCTTACTTAGGAGAATGCCTCCCCACCAGAGTCGCCAAATGTAAGAGTATAGTTTAGATAAGATAGAGGCATAACCCTTTTTGAGTACAGTAATGATAAGTTAAATAGCAACACTATTGATTAGCCACAAGACATACGAATACAACTTAGTGAAGATAGACTCAGTTTAATCTCACAAATCTCTCGTGTATAACTCAGAAGGTAGTAATGAACTCAGAAGTAACTCAGATAGAGGGAGAGAGAAGTAAGCACCTTAGATACACCTTGTCAGGCAGCCAACCACCCTCAAGAATCTCTATCAAGTATTAAAAGATTCGTAATAAATGACAATGGTGGATGAGTAAAAACTTTCTGGTTTGTGATAACTCTCTCTAATGTATATTATCTCTAGCAATAACTTATGAACTCTAAAAAATATCCCCCTTCCTCAAAGGTGGTTGGAGTCCTTAAATAGCCCCCCACACCATCCCCGAGGCAATTCAGTCATCAATGCCTGTGAAAGACCTCCCTCATACTTTATGTCACCAACATTAAATACCTGATGCACTAGTTGTCTCCATGTCATAAACATTAAATGCCAAGACATGCCTTTTGCTTAACCACGGTGTGTTAGGGGTCTGTTGTCGCAGAGGTTGCTCACCAACTGCCTGACATCCCCAAATACCACAGTGGTTACTCAAGTGCAGGTCTGACATTGTTTAGCTAGCTAGTTACATCACCTATAGTAGATGTGACATTAAGTAGAGGGTTGTTTGGTTCACAACTCAACGCCTGATGGAACTCCAAGCTGCTCCCCCCGAGGTTCCACGGTTAGGGTCCTTCGATGTTTTACTAGGTGTATCTAAGATGGTTGGGACGAGCCCCAATGGTGCCTCACTTCTCAATCCTCCAAATCAAGTCCCTATAAAGTTCCCACGACGAGGTCATTCGATAGAGCATGAAAGCTCTCCCAGGCCCTGCCAAGCCTGGTCTCTGGCGAGTACCGTTTGACCTCACACTAAAACTCTTTATTATTCTCGTCACATAATTGCAACCGTTATAGCTCATAGTCAATATAAACAAAAATACAATATGACTAACACAACAAGCTAAAGTATGAGGTGCCATGCTAAGCTGCCTTGTTGAGTTGCCACGCTGAGTTGCCACGCTTGAGCTGCCTCGATTTCTTAATCCCAAACACTGTTGCTAATGGGGGAATTATCCCTAATCTCAGGATCACCTTCAAACCCCCTCTACAATTAATGAAAGATAAAGTTTTGCACCGGTCTATTTAATTAATAGGTGTTTAGTAACTTTGAAAATGCTTTCAACAGTGATACTAAGAATGAGCCATATGAGACTAATATTTTATTTTGATAAAGGACTGGCCACCCGGTATTTTAATAGGCGGGGTGTCACAGGTGGTATCAGATCATCAGGTTCTTGTGTCTATAGGATCTGTACGGATTTTTACGTTTCAGCGTAGCGTTCTTTGAATAGAGCCTTATTATAGGATTATTGTATTCCTCTATGCATGCGACTTACGTTATCCTGATATTAAGTATAGTTGATGTGATTCATATATGAGTTCGATTGGGCTACGTACACCGAACAATTTTGGGACGACCAACGGGGGCCATTAGAAGGACTGCAGGGGGAGTGGCTCAGCAGAATCCATGTAATATTCTGCAAATGGTGATCTCAATAGAAGTCACCATAGTTATTGTTCACGCAGATGGCATATGGATAATCACTAGGGCGTAGTAGTTTCCCTCAGCACTATCGTAGAAAGCGGTGGTGCAAATTCAGACTTACCCAACGTAGTCGATAAAATGGCGGGGGGGGGGGGGGGGGGGGAGTAAATATTTTGAAGAGCCATCCATAATTATTTGGGGAATAGAGGGAGTGTTATGGGTCAATGGAATGAGATAATCCAAAGGAAATTGTGTAGGGTGGAGTGCAGCGCCACCCAGGATTAAATTTCGAGCAAAATTTTGGATCATAGGAGAGGCGTTGTAGTGGTAGTAGTCAGTCACCACAACCATAGAGATATGCCATGAATAACGAGGAATTTCGGGTGCGGTTTGACCCCAAATCCTCTCATCAGCTGTTTAAATAGAGAGGCAGGGTAGATTTCAATACGCGTTTCAGACGTGCCGTACAGTGGTTGGTCATGAAGGAAAGTTGACGTGTTTAGCAAATCTTATACCCGACGAGTTGGATACAGAAAATAAAAAAGGTCCATAAGTTAATAATGGGCTCATGGGTAGAATATACAAGCATGGATGGGAAATCCAGTAACAACGATTTGTACCATTGTCGTCAATGTCGTATGTTTACAATTTGCTATCAATGCTTCTATGAGAAGGAATCCAAGAGAGTTGGAGAATATAAGAGAATGTAAAAACTGGATTTAACGGTTCTAGTGAGGCACCATAGGAGGGGATACCCTATAAAGGATCAATTTTAATGATTGGGATCAATAGAATTCCTATCAGGTGACGGTGGATTCAGTCAAGTCCGTCAAGGCTAGCAATATGTCCCATAGGGCCAACGAAGCTAAAGGGATAACAGGTGTAGCAATTAGGCTCAAGACTACCAGGTCCATGAAAAGGACAATCCTCACATACCCAATGGGACCAAATAAGGGGTAATGACACATAGAGGTGTCTTATGTGTACAGAATGGAACACGTGTGGATCTTGTCCATAACGAATTAGGGGACAAGAATGGGATGCCCAATAGGGGCAATATTTATAAGAAGTCTTTGGTTCGGTTGGGACAAGGGTGTTATGTCTAGGAACCATTTGAACCTCCCGTGCTATTGGAAATTGAAAGTATGAGTTTTATCTCGGGGTGGTTGGGGTCTGCTTTGTGTGACAGGAGCGAGTCACAATAATTTTTTAGTACTATATTCACAAGCGAAACGAGTTTCGTAGAGATATCGTTAATATTGCTATAATTGTATATATTTTCGTTGAGTAGCGGGGCTCTCTTTAATTTCATCTATAGGAGAGAGGGTGTGGGCACTGAGAGGATATATATATTCTACAAGGTTACCTCGTTTTGAGAGGTGATATGCAATGTATAACATTATCTTGGTTACGAACTAGTCAACGATGGTGGGCGACTACAACAAGACTATCGTGTTCGTTGTTTCGAGGAAGGATGTATATTTTTGAAATGTCTCACTTGAAACAGGGTTGATCATGCACCAATATTTTTGTGAAGTAGACTTCATCGAGTTCATTTGTCTAGTTATATTGGATCCCGGTGCGTAGGGACTTTTACTGATGTGATTCAGGATATATTGGGTTTATCATTGAGTGGAGATATTTAGCTTATTATTGTTTACACGTTGAGGACTTAGCGATAGTGAGAGCGTCGTATCGCGTGACACCTTGAGATACATGGGAATAGACGATTTGATTTATGTGTCGGGAGACAAGAAATTGTGATATCTTAGTTATGTCCTTTCGACCCTCGGATTTCGATGATCGACAATGCTAGGGAATAGTGCATTGGGAAAAGTTCCTTTGAGCTTCGTTGTGGGATGTTAGACTCATGTACCTTAATAAACTTTGGGAGTGGTGAGACGTTATTGGATGCTAGTGCATCGATTTTAAATGTTAATTATTGAACGCTATTACGATTTATGTTCAGTGGAATCGGGTAGTGATGCGAAGGAAGCATTGAGAAAGATTTTGCACCACAAGTTAATGGGTGGGGAAAAATCGAGAAGAATTAAATTTCGATTTGTGGGGTTACCGAGAATACCCATAGGATATAGACACACTGAGAGTACGAGGCTGAGCTTGAGATAAGTATGTTACGTATAAGACATTAGTGATAATTATGGTGGGATCATGGGTTATAGGGTGTATGGTAGCCCTGGTTAGTTTGATTTCTAGAATCTTCTAGGATAAAGGAATGTAAAAATAAACGTGTTAATGCGTGTGGGGAAGCTAAGAACATATCTGGAAAGGTATGATGGAATGAAATCCATTTGAGAAAGGAGACAGTCCGACTATATGCATATAAAGGAAAACTATCACAATCATAGTGAGCTGAAAGGCGGTGGTGGACCATGTAAAAGGATATCCCTGGATAAGGGAGAACCCCAAAATTTTGAGAAAGTGGAGAAGAGTCTCACTTAGTAAATTGCCTAGAGTGGGTTACGCACAAATAAGATGTTGATTATGATCGGGCCAAAAAGTGACTAAAGAATGCACAGAATTGGGAGCAAAGGCAAAGGCGATGATTTTTGGTATATTTAGAAAAAAGGGGAGTAAGATGTTCCATGAGATGTGAAATTTTGAGAATGGGAATTGATGTTGAATGAGATATAGTGAAGTTGTCTCCAGGTTACATCATTTAGAGATGGAAAAAGGTTGATCGAGGTTACCAACCAGGATTTTTGTAAAAGATTGATGGTTCTAGTGATGGGATGAATACACATAGAGGTCAAGCATTCCTTCGGGTTTATGGGATGAATTGACCGAAATGGGAAAATTATTATTAATTGGAGTGGCTTATAATATCGACCAGTATGCCCAACATTTAATTAGACAGGGGAAATGAAACAAAACAAGGCGTCGCCTAATATTGTTGTGATTTAAGATGCAACCCTTCTGTTTCACCTCTGATAAATAATGTTAGAAGGCGATGGGGACGGAGTTACATTTTGATCTAAACATGTCAATCGTTGTCGATGGGTAGACAGGAGGTGACTAGGATGTTGAAAATGCGCCAAATGCATATTATGGATTTGTGAGTTATTGGAAGTATTAATTACCATTGGTAAAGTTATGCGTGATACCTTGTAGCGGTCTATTATCTGCGCGATGCCTTTTTAGGGTTCATACGGAAATTTTATCACCCACGTTTCATTTGGTTAAGAGTAGGGAATAACAAGCTTCTCAGACTTGAGATGATTTATGGTTCGTCTGTAAGGATTGCGTTAATTTACATCATTTTTGTGCAGTTTAGGAACGTAGTGAGAGTTACGTCACTGTGAATCAAAGTTTTGAAGTCTGACATGAGTGGTCAGTATTTGTTGCGAGTACATACCTTTGAAAAGGGAGGTCATGAGGTTCGACAACAAAGGGAAGCTATCATCGAGGTATGTGGAATCCTTTTTTATCATTGAGCAGGTATAACTAGTGGCATATAGGCTAGGCCTACACGAGCATCTAAAACGAATTCACGATGTGTCTCATGTGTCATCGGTGAAGAAGCACCAGAAGAGCGAGAGGGCTATTTTGGCACGTTCTGTTATAGGAGATCGATTTACAGCCAGATATCTCTTATAAGGAGAGACCAGTGGCAATACTTGATCGTAGTGAGCGTAAGCTGCTGTATAAGATGGAACCTTTTGTTCAAACCCAGTGGGGACACCACAATGTTGACGAGACGACGTGGGAGTGGGAGGAGGATATGAGAGCACGGTAACAAAAGTTATTCACTACAAGTACATTCTAATTTTGGGGACAAAATTCCTTTGTAAGGGGGGAAGTATATAACACCCCGTATTTTTTAGTATTTATTATTTAATTAATTCGAGTAATTTTAAATTAGAAGTGTGTCGTAATTTAATTAAATTAATTATTATGTGTTGATTAAAATATTAATCAGGATAGATAATTATTAATATAAACGAAATAAATTTAGTAAGTGTGTAGTAAATAATAGGTGACTATTATTATACATCGAAGTGAGTTAAACGATGGGATTTTATTATATCTTAACCAGGAGTCAGGTATAGACTATATTGGGGTCAAGATCAAGAATTTTGGTAAAGTGACTCGGATGACGATTTTGAGTGTACGGTTGATTCTGTATGGGCCGTGATAGTCAGAAAAGAGTATCCGGGGCAGTAATTGGGTCTCGGGACATTGTTTAGCATAGTCAGGACCACATGAGGGTGCTCGAGTCATTTAGGCTTAGCTCATAAGCTTAATTTTGGGATTAACAAGATTAGGGATTTAGTGACAAACATAACTCAAAATGAAAACCCTATATATAGAGAGAAGAAAAGAGGGAGAAAGTGGGGGAGGGAGCTTTTGGAATCCAAATCAAAAGGAATTGGGTGTGTTCTTCATTAATTCGTCATCTATCTTAAAGGAATCAGACCCTACGAATATAAGCAGGCAAGTGGTTAACTTGTTTTCAATATAAATAGCAGTATTTCAATTCATATCATGGTAGGTGTGATTGAAAATTCATTTTTTGGGTGGGTTATCACATAAACATGGATTTTATGAATTCATCACTTTATGTAGATTAAAAGTGTGATTGAGGATATTATATGATTCTGCGATGTTTGAATTTGAATTTTAGTAAAAACCCAGCAGTAAATATTGAGTAATTTGGATTACAACATCGTAATTGAGAACACGGTCTAATGAAAACCAGTAAAAATCAAATTCATAGATTATTATATTTAAGTGAAAATCGTTGATTATAAATGATGTTAATTGTGATTAGAAGTTATTGGGAACCCATATTAATCCTTGGGTATACTTTAGTAGAGGAATTACTTGAAACTTTGAAACTTTGAAGCTTAAGAATGTAATAATGGCGGAAAAGATAATCGTGATGAAGAAGGGGATGAACATGGACGGTTGTTCGAACGACCCAGTACCTCATTCGAATGACCCAGAACCTCGTTCGAACGACGATCGTTTGAACGATCAAGGGCCTCCTTCGAACCATGGTGGGAATTTTTGACAGTGCCCTCTTTTAATTGCCTTGTTTTTGTTTAGAATTTCTAAAGGGATTTAATTAGAGTTAAAAAATAAATGGAAGAGATTACTTAGGGCCTTGGGATTACTTAACCAAATAAATTAAAGAGTTAAAAAAAACGTGCCTAGATCCTGTAGCACTAGCAAAAATAATACCCGAGTCTATTCTGCGACTCTGAATTCAATTAATTTTACCTCAATTAATTTTGTTTAAAGTAGTGTCACTCAACTACAATGCTGAGACTCACTCACTCGGTCCATATCTGTACCCTTTAGGATTTATTGCACAAAATTCCATTATTTAGTTTGACACTTTTTTAATTGCAATTTAACTGCTTTCTAAATATTTTCAAAATGTTTTACTTGGGCTCTGACCCGTGTCAAAATATTTTCCAAAACATTTAGGTGTCCAGCCATAGGGACGGTCAACGTGTTGATTCGATTGAGGGATGCATAGATGCAGCTCATGTGGAAGTTGCAGGACTTTTCTATAGACGTCACATTTATTTATTCCTAGTGTAGTAACTCCATTCAGTATTCATTTGGTCATGTCGCCCTTCAGAATATTTCAGCATTTCATTTGGATGTTAAACTTTGTGGATTATGTTTTTATTTCAGATTCAATGTTGGATTTTATTGTTGAACCAATAGTTATTTGGTCTTCTTTATTTATATATCTGTCGTGTATTACATTCCGAATTTAATTGTGTGGATGCTCTAATTATTATTTTATTTCCGTAGGTTGTTAATTAATGAAAAATAAAAAAATTCACCGGTCTAATTAGTTACTAGGTGGTTAGTAAATTTAAAAATGCTTTCAACAATGATGCTAAGAATGAGCCATATGAGAGCAATGTTTTATTTTGATAAAGTACTAGCCACCCGGTATTTTAATAGGCGCGGTGTCACAGCAATAAAATCCACATTTACCTGCAGAGCAGGCTTCTAAGAGATCTTAGTTCTAAAGCAAACAGAGATCATGGTTGACCAGCGTGAGTCGTCGGCTGCTCAAGGAAAATTGTAGAACGATAAGAAGATATTCAAGTATGGACAATTGGCATAAGATGAATTCTCCGATGATATTCCAACTTGGAAGTTGTTTAGAGATGGGTCCTTATGTGCTTCTGGAAGTGGATCATGCCTCATCATTAACACTCTGAATAACTTGAATGTGGAATATTCTCTGAGATTCAAATTTCAGGCTTCTGACAATGAAGCTGAATAAGAAGCACTGATCATAGGACTGAAATTTGCTTCTTCACTCGGCACCAACCACGTATTGGTACACATGGATTCCCAATTGATTGTTAATCAAATGCAATACATTTATGGTGTGAAAGGAGAAACCATGATGAGATACCACAAAAAATCAATGGAAGTTATCTCTATGCTCATTTTAGTTAAAATGGTGAGGATTCCCAGACTTGACAATGCCCGAGCAGACGCTCTTGCTCGACTTGCTTCAACAACTCCAACAGAGCTCAGACGAACAATCCCAATGGAGATTCTTGCCCACAAAAGCATGGATGGGATGGAAATCAGTGTCATATCTATAGAGTTAGGTCATTCCTGGATGGACCCAATTTCAGAATACATCGAGCAAGAAACACTGCCATCTAATAAAAAGGAAGCTAGGAAGATGAGATACAGGGCAGCAAGTTATGTTCTAGACAAAGGTGTCCTATACATGCAGGAATACACTGTTTCTTTGCTTCGTTGTGTTCATCAAAATGAAGTGCACGATTTGATCAAAGAGGTGCATAAAGGCTCATGTAGAGCACACACAACTGGGAGGTCTATGAGATTACGAATAATAATGCAAGGTTATTATTGGTCGATGATGAAACCATATTATGTTGCTTTCACAAAGAAGTATGATAAATGCCAAAGGTTTTCTACCACTCACGTAAGACCAGGAGAAAGACTAAAACCCATACCTTCTCTATTACCCTTCGCTATATGGGATATTTACTTGGTTGGATCATTGCCAACCAAGAAGGGAAGATTCAAGTACCTGGTTGTAGTTGTTGATTATTTTACCAAGTGGGTAGAAGCTGAGCCCCTGATCGACATGCTGAAAAAGACGAATAACGGCGGTGTGATAATTGATTAAATTAAAATTCGCAAGTTTCCAATCAACCTTTATTTAATTCAGCCCCTAAACATGCTTCTAAGGTGCGTGTGTCAACCCATAAATAAAGAAAGCATGTGACACAAAAATATGCTGAGACACAGATTTCAGGAAAAAACCCCTTTCGGGTAAAACCTTTATTTCACTATAAATATATAAATCGCAACTTACATTTACATAGAGAAATCTGCAATGGATAAACGAGCAGCCAACCCACAAAGACACGCAGTCTTGAACTCAGCAATAGAATACACGCAGCACCCTCCAAGGACCCGCAACCCAAACAACAAAGGAAGAAACGCAGCTTTCCTCAATGACACGCAACCATAACACTTTGTAGAGACTCCCTCAGCAATGACACGCAACCCTCGGTTGCAAAGATCTCTCCACAAAGGTTGAATAATAGCAAAGCTTGTGTTCTAGGGTTCCAAAAGATTCACAAAAGTAATTGGGATTTTTATGTGTGAATCAAAAATATGTTTGGCACATGAAAAACTGAGGTCTTGTTGTGTTTGAACTCTTAGAAACGTTTTCTCAAAGACTTGAAAAAATACACCACCGAAATAGGTATATACATAGGAATTTTGAGTTGGTGGGTAAAACACTCACGGATCTGTTCGAAATTATCCAAGGAAGATCGGTCCATTTTGGAGGCGGACCGATCCGACCTCGGATCGATTCGTTTTTAAAATGGGCTTCTTCGGTTTGCCTGCGGTCCGGGATATACTGGTTTTATGCACAGCGGATCGGTCCGGAGGCGGATCGGTTCATTTTTAAAAGGGGCGGACCGGTCCGGTTTACCAGAAAATAAAAAATCTTTTAAAAGCCGCTTTTTTCTTGAAAAACTTACTTCTTATTTTTATAAAAAACATTTCATAAAAAATCACCCAATACTAAGTATGAAACTTTAAGGGACTTAAAAACAAAACTTTACCAAGTTCATTCTCGCAGAGGTTATGATGTTGAAGACGCTTTGATATTCGGATCCGTTGATGTAGATGCGATCTTGAATTCCTTCAACAGTGTAACGGCGTACAACATACATATTGACAATGGACAAAAATGTCCTTACAAATCTCCCCCCATGTCTATGCCGGTACATACATAAAAAATATCCGAATTATCAACTAATGACCTATACAAATCTATCCTCCCATGAACCCTAAAGATGGAAAGATACAAATGTTTAAATCTTCATCGTTTGTTCTTCAATCTTCAACAATCATCAAAGCTCAAAGATTTTCTCATTAGGGTGTGCAACATATTGATCTTCAATCTTCGTATCTACACACATGAGATAAAGCAAATACCACGTGTCATATCGAGTTTGAAATGAGATAAACATAGATACCAATTCATGATAAAAACTTAAGTTAAATCTCAAAAACTCCCCCAAAATTCAAACTCCCCCATAATATGATAATTCATTATCCCCCTTTTTATGATGTCATCAAATAGACAAATGAGAAGAATGAATCCAATAAGAAAAAGCGGGATGTCACGGTACACAAAACAGGGCATCAAACAATATGGTAAACGTGCTCTTGCAAGGAGATGCTCAAAAACAAATGCACAAACTCTTTTTGATTTTTCATTTTTTTATACAAAAATAAGATATATTTGAAAAAATATGCTACAAAAATCACACCATGGATTTAGACTCAAACAACCAAGTCATGGAAATGGAATAAATGGGTGTGAACACATTTGATAGGTAAATCAACTCAATCAATCATATGTGCACAATGCATATGTGTACCCCTAACGAATGAGCATCAAAAGTATCCTTAGGTGTAAAGATTGTTGAATTTAGATGACATCATCTTATGAAAATCAACAAATCAAAGTCAAAGTGATTTCCACACCAATAACGTCCAAAATTATGTAGCACATTTTCAAGCATATCAAGGACGTGCAAACCCGTTTAAATTCTCCAACCAAACTCCCTCATATATATTTTCTTTTAGAGGTGTAAAAACTAAATTCTCAAACTTTGGAGAATTGGTGCAAAAACCTATATGGCCCCTTTTTGGCATGAATAACTTTTTATTTCCTTTCAATTTTTTTCGGGCTCTTTTAACCTCTTTGGACCCTAGATAATAAAATTCCTCCATTTTCTAGGTCCAATTTTAATGGTGGCTTAGTATTCGCAAAGGCAAAATGAACCTTTCACAGCCCTTCCCCGTTTTCAAACAAAGCACACAAACTCACAAAATGGTTCTTATATGCACAATTTCCTTATCACAATTTATCGCGCCTGGTTCGTTTTAAGGATAGGATTGAAGTGAAAACACCCAACCAACATGTGATAAGACAAGCACAATAATCAAACAAATTCGTGCACGTGTGCAATAAAGGAAATCATGAGTCAAACATAGAGGAAGTAACACTTGATTACATCTTAATGACTCCAAACATTATAAAGCACAAGGATGAATTGACATATTGTCTCAAAACACTATCAAATCACATGAAAATAATGGAATGATGTTGAGACTCGGTCATCCTAAGTGTCCATCCATAAACGGTGCAAATAAAATCCAAAAAGCTTTTTGGATTTTCTCAAAATTTTGTAGAAATAAAATCTTTTTATATTTTTCAAAATTTTCTTAAAAAAATAAAACATACAAGAATGATACATATTAGCAATAGGCAAACAATGACATCATGAAAATCACCCTATGCTAGTAAACAAGTCAAACCTCAATCATTAGGTGCGGAGGAGGGGTTTTCCAAAGGTGGTGACAACTTATGAAAAACCTCCATCAATTCTTGTGAAGTTTTGACCAAAACCTTAACTTTCTCACCTAAATGTGCAAACTCTCTCATGTAGTCTCCAGGAGCATGTAAAGTATCATGTGTGGGTGCATGTGTGCTAGAAACACGTGTAGAAGCAAAACGTGACACATAACCCAACTTAAAGCAAAATTCCCTAAGGTGTCCTCTCCTCTTGCAATGTGAGCAAACATAAATAAGCCTAGGAACACCTCTCTCAAAAACTCTAGGATGCATTCTCCTAATAGGAATGGGACGCCTAGGTGGGTTAGGGTGAGACTCACGTGAATCAAACACTAAAGTGGGAACCGACTCGGATGCTAATTGGGAATTAGAAGCACCGTCATGACTTATTCCTAACCTCTCACCTTTACCCTTATGAACCACCTTATCAACCTTCTTAGGTGCGTTCACAAAATTGACTTTGACCTCTCTGGCACGTTCGAGATCACTCTCGAGTTGGGATATAGTGTCGTTAGACTAGACAACGTGTCGGTCAAATGACACTTTTTCTTTCTCAAAACCTCCTTCTCTCTCTCCAAATCTAAAACCTGACGACCTAAATCACGATTATATATCTTAGTTTTCAAGGTCTTGGTGTACAAATCTCTAAAAGCTTTTTGTAGATAACTTTCATATCCACTCTCCAACTCGCTCTCATCTCCACTAGAAACACTCGAGTCATCACTGGTTCTCTCATGACTTTTATCAACATGAGACAAAGTGGGTGTGCTCACACGACTCGAAAAAGCTACAAACTTCTCACCATTAGTCTCATTATCCTCACCTTCACTACTATCACTAAGTGTGGCGGGCATGGCTACTTTCTTTCCTTTCTTTCTAAGCCACGTAGGACACTCAAATGACTTATGCCCCTTACCCCCACATTCAAAACACGTCACATTCTCAAAATCTTCCTTACACTCCTCAGCGAAGTCATTCTCTTTTTCCCTCTCATCGCTTTCTTTGGACTTTCCTTTCTTTTTATTTTTCTCAAAAAATCTATTTTTGTTGGAAAAATTATTTTTCTTCATGTTCAGAAACTTTTTAAAATTCTTTGCGAACAAGGCCATATTATTAAAATCAAAGTCCCCTCAGAATCGGACTCACAAACTTTTTCATTCTTTTTCTTACAATGAGTCTTTAAAGCAA
This sequence comes from Sambucus nigra, assembly GCA_949130495.1. Classification (NCBI taxonomy): domain Eukaryota; kingdom Viridiplantae; phylum Streptophyta; class Magnoliopsida; order Dipsacales; family Adoxaceae; genus Sambucus; species Sambucus nigra. The sequence goes on along the minus strand of OX422208.1, from coordinate 371,682,650 downwards.
TGCCATTATCCTTAGACTTAATGGTTTTGAGAAACATTCAATCTCATAGGTTTGAAGATCTCCTACAAGTTCTTCCAACTTAAGGGATTTCAAATTTCCCAAAGAGTTCAAAACAGTGACTTCAGGAATAAAGTGCTTTGGGAGAGATCTCAAAATATTTTTAACGACATGCGTGTTATCAATCACCTCACCCAAATTAAAACATGTGTTAACAATGTCTGACAAACGTGCTTAAAAATCATCAAAGCATTCAGACTCAGACATGGTGATAGTCTCAAATTGGGTGGCCAAATTTTATATTTTGATTCTTTAACTGCGTTCGTACCCTCATGTGTCAATTTCAAAACATCCCAAGCCTCTTTAGACGTGTTGCACGTCATAATTCGACGAACCTCATCAGGAGTGACAGCTCCAGAAATATCACTCAGACCACAGGAATTAAAATTGGACAATTTATAATCATCTTCAGTCCAGGCTGACACGGGTTTTAAAGAGGTGACATTATTAATGGTGACCGTGGGAGGAGTCCAACCATTTTCGCAAAGCAACTAAACACGCTCATCAATAGATTTTAAAGTTGATTTCATACGAGCTTTCCAGTAGGCATAATTAGACCCGTCAAAATTAGGCATCTGATTATATAAGTGCTCCATAGGAAAAAAAATGCGAATTTTCACAAAATTGATTTTTCAAAAAAAATCAATATCACACGATTTTGCGGAAAATAGGAATACGCGATAAATTAGCGTAACCCTCTCTGATACCAATTTGAAAAAGCCGAATAACGGCGGTGTGATAATTGATTAAATTAAAATTCGCAAGTTTCCAATCAACCTTTATTTAATTCAGCCCCTAAACATGCATCTAAGGTGCGTGTGCCAACCCATAAATAAAGAAAGCATGCGACACAGTAAATATGCTGAGACACAGATTTCAGGGAAAAAAACCTTTCGGGTAAAACCCTTATTTCACTATGAATTAATAAATAGCAACTTACAATTACATAGAGAAATCTACAATGGATCAACGCGCAGCTAACCCACAAAGACACGCAGTCTTGAACTCAACAAGAGAATACACGCAGCACCCTCCAAGGACTCGCAGCCCAAACAACAAAGGAAGAACCGCAGCTCTCCTTAATGACATGCAGCCATAAAACTTTGTAGAGATTCCCTTAGCAATGACACGCAACCCTCGGTTGCAAAGATCTCCCCACAAAGGTTGAACAATAGCAAAGCTTGTGTTCTAGGGTTCCAAAAGATTCACAAAAGTAATTAGGATTTTATATGTGAATCAAAAATATGTTTGGCACATCGAAAAATGAAGTCTTGTTGTGTTTGAACTCGTAGAAACGTTTTCTCAAAGACTTGAAAAAATACACCACCGAAATAGGTGTATATATAGGAATTTTGAGTTAGTGGGTAAAACACTCACGGATCTGTTCGAAATTATCCAAGGAGGATCGGTCTGTTTTGGAGGCAGATCGGTCCGACCTCGGATTAGTTCATTTTTAAAATAGGCTTCTTCGGTTTGCCTGCGATCTGGGGTATACTGGTTTTATGCACAACGGATCGGTTCGGTATAGATGCGGACCGGTCCGGAGGCGGATCGGTTTATTTTTAAAAGGGGCGGAGCGGTCCGGTTTACCAGAAAATAAAAAATCTTTTAAAAGCCTCTTTTTTCTTGAAAAACTTACTTCTTATTTTTATAAAAAACATTTCATAAAAAATCTCCCAATACTAAGTATGAAACTTTAAGGGACTTAAAAACAAAACTTTACCAAGTTCATTCTCGCAGAGGTTATGATGTTGAAGACGCTTTGATATTCGGATCCGTTGAGGTAGATGCGATCTTGAATTTCTTCAACAGTGTAACGGTGTATGACATACATATTGACAATGGACAAAAATGTCCTTACACATGCCTTATTAGAGAAAATTACAGTTCATATCGAAGAAGATCATTTATCGATATGACATGTCTTGTGCTTTCATCAGCTACCATGGCACTCAGTTTGATAATGAATAATTTGAAGAGTATTGTCTTCGATCACGCATTCAAAAACTTCATTAAGCACCCGATCATCTGCAATGCAGCCGCTAAACAGAGATCACCAACAAAACCTTACAATATGGGTTGAAGAAGAGACTGGATGAGGCTAACGGCAACATGATTAATGGGCTACACAACATCCTTTAGGCATACATGACTACTCCCAAAATAGAAATAACTCCATATATGCTAGCTTTTGGCACTGAGGCAGTAGTTCCAATGGTAATAGGTCTACCAAATCATATGGTATTGAACTTTGATTCACTCAAAAGTGACCTTATGAGGCGACAAGATCTAGACATGATAGGAGAAATCTAAAAAGATGTTGCTTTCGAATGGTTGCCTATTAATAAAAGAATGTAAGGTTATATAATTAAAGGGTTAAACCGACCAACCTAAAGTAAGGAGACCTAGTACTTAAGAAATTAATCCATAAGAATAATAAGCTAGAGCCTAACTGCCATGGTCCATACCATATCTCGACGGTTATCCGACCAGGAACTTATCAATTGGAAACTTTGGAAGGAGAGGAATTCAAAAATCCTTGGAACGCAGATCATTCGTGCAAGTATTATTAGTAATTCACTTTGAAAATACTAGCCTTAACGTAATTGCTTATTCAAGTTAATGAAATTTCAATTTTTTGTCCAAATCCTTTTTGCATTTTTTTTTCGGAGTATGGTGGTTACACCCTTAATTAATTAACACTATGAGTAGTTTTAATTGATGAACAATTTCAATTAAAAGTTTCCAAAAAGTTCCTCGGTGATTGATGAGAAATTTCAATTAAAAGTTTCCATAAAGTTCCTTGCCTAGAAGAGCATGGTTCAAACTTTATCAAACTTTTCCAACTTCAAAAAAGTTATCAAAACATTCCTCACCGAGAAGGGGATGGTTAAAACTTTTGCAACTTCAGGAAATTTCTCAGAAAGTTCTTTACCAAATAACATGGTTTAAACTTTTCCAACTTCAAAAAAGTTCAAACTTCATGTATGATTTGTCATCGGCAAGTCACGAATAATAAGTCAGTAAAACTTCTTAATAAGAGGTTTTACCTGACCAGGTTAATACTGAAATAATTATAAATTCCTAATACACTTGGTCGCCACCGATAACTAATCCTACAACTTAGTACAATAAATCTATTTACAGTTTTATCTAAATGCATTAGTCGAATCTAAGGCCGTATATAATATTCAAACATGAATCAAATATTAATATTTGAGCAGGTTTCTTAGTCTATAAGCCTATTAACTAATCTTTATACAGTTTACCTAGTTGGCAAAAAAGATTATTAACATCCATGAGCTTAAATACCGATAATTCAAATTAATTCTATTTCATTGATGGCAATGTATTACAATGGAAATTAATAAAAAAATAAAAGAAAAATATTAAATTATTCTACTGGTCGTTTTCCTTAGGCCTTGTCCATGCTTGTCGAAGGATTATTAAGAGTATATGGAGAGTTGAATGAGGTTAAGTCTTTTAGCATTTGTCCAATATTGTTGCTCAGCCTATGAATTAAATGAGGTTGATGAACTATCTCATTTTCATCATGATGGCCATAATCCCCCAAATATTTGGATATCAGACATTGATGAATAGAGTTAGGAGGAATCCATGTGGTGTCCAACTTAAAGGGAGGCTTATCACAATCTAAGAGGCTTGTAACATTCCAATTCCATAGGTCACTATTTTTATCAAACTTCAGTAAAATTATCAAGTTAGTCCATCCCCACTTGTAGACTTCACGATTTCTCTGAGCAAGATGATCATTCATATGGGACAAAGCCTCATTGTATCCCTATATCCAAACTTCCTTCGTCTCTTTATGAATTTTAATTGTAAGTATATCCACCTATTTTTGAAGCTTCTTAAGAACACTATCCTTAGTTTTCAATTAAGCAACTTGGTCGACAATGGCCTTATCTTTTACTTGTAACCGGGATGCTTGGTCGGCAATGGTTTTATACTTCTTTTTTCATCAGTAGTTGGTCGAACAACTATTCTCTACCTAGATGTTTTCCCATATTTAGTATTTTTCTTCTAAAGTGCTTCCAGTTCTTCCATTACTCTTGCATTTTCATTCTCTAAAAAGGAAGCACCTTCATCGAGTCCATTGGTAGATGATCTCTTTAAGATGTCAAGTTCATCCTTTAAGGCATTATTTTCTCTCTATAACTTTGCATAAATGGACCTAGCACTCTCCAAATCCCGACTCAAGGAAAGATCCTTCTTGTTCGGAGTAGAGGTGACATCCTTCAATTTGGTGTCAAGACACCAGCCTTCATGCAAAGCTTTATAATTGGCCTCATAGTCAGAAGGAAGCAGGGCCAAAGAAAGCTTGTGATCCTGTCACAGTTGTTCGATCATTTCATAATAAGCAGCATTATTTTCAATAGACCTATCCAACAAGCAGTGAATATGGATATATGACTCCTTAACTTGGTCGGATACGTCTATGCCAAGCAACCTATGTAAGTCTTCTTCGGATATGGGAACATGACCAGCCTCCGGGATATTTTTACTTTGTCTGAGCAAGTCAGATTCAACAGAGATTATATCTTTTTTCCTAGCATTAAATTAAAATATAGTGAACATATGACTTTATGGACATGTAAAAAGATCAAACAATATAATAAGCAAAGCAACATAGTTCAACAGAAGTTACAAGTCATTCTAAGGCATAGACAATAATTGAAGATGAAAAATTATTCTTTCATTCATTGATAAATGGAGTACATAAGAGAATACATCTCCAAGAAAGAAAATAAACAAAGAAAAAGTAAACTAGATAGACCTTATACTTGTCCTTGTCCTGGACTTGGCCAGTAATTAGTAGGTCTGCATTATTGTTGGGCAACACTGAAGACTCAGGAAGCATCGCAGAAGATTTGCTTGATCCCTCCTCACCGTCCAATTCCTCATACAGATTAGGAATAGTACCAGGATCATGCCTTGGAAAAAGTTAAGAGCTTTCTTCGATGTTGACCAACTTCAAGGCCTTAGTCCACCCTTATTTAAAGGACATCTTCTTAGCTTTCTCAATTTGAGCAAAGGCAGTAAAAATGGCGTTCTCCTAGACTTTATCAAAGGCCGCTTTGCCTTTTCCCTTCAAGGAAATAACCTCAGAAGTCAAACCAGTCACTTTATCTTCAGCATTTTTAACTTGAATGGTGACTTCTGTAAGCTTCTCCTCAGTAGTTTTGGCCTTGACTTCAGTAGCTTCAGCTCTTTCCTCGGTAACCTTTATTTTTCCTTTATCAGTGTTGGCCTTATCATTGACCTTCCTCAACTCTTCTTCCTAAGAATTTTGCTTTGACTCTAAATCTCATTAGGACTCTGCCAAAGAATTCTTCAAACCTTCAAAGGCTTCTTCAACTTCTCCAGGAGAAGAACTCAATTGGTCGTCCTTCTCCAATATCTGGTTCAAATTAACCAGGAACTATAAATAAAGGCAAAGGATCAGATGAATTCACCATTATAAAGAAAGGGACAAACAAGCAGAAGAAAAAATGAAAATTACTAAGGCTAATTTATGGCAAGCTCTCTTAGTGAGCCTGAATCTCAGCATGGGGGCTGAAGTAGCTTGATCAGCGAGAAGGGTCCCTGATTTGATCAAACCCTGACTAATCCAGTGTTAACATCAACAGAGGGTGACCCAATGTCAAGGTCAGCCTGGATTTTTATCACCAACTTCTTTTGCATAGTAAACTTCTTAGTAGCTAAGGCCTGCTGCTCGATTGATGTTTTTTGGACCTGTTTTGAAGGATCGGGCAAACCTCTCTTCATCCTCTTTAATTTGTTCTCCTCAACCTGAGCCTCCTCAATATTAATAGGCCTCTTATCACTGGACTTGGACTTCTTCTTTACGACATCAATAACTTTGGGGGAAGGAGGCAAGGGACCACCCATCAAATTGGGCATTTTTCTCTTCGCCATATCTATAAAAGGATAAAGAGGAATCTCATAAATGTCAAAATATTTAAATGAGGAAGAAGTTCATCCTGGAATAACTTAAGCACCTGCAGACTCAATAGCTGAAGAAGTTGGCACAAGATCCTCTTTAAGGTTGATAACATAGGGGGCATAGCAATTATAGGTCAAGCAATAAAATATGTGATGGAAATTTTATATTCCAACTACAATGATGCAGCCCTGGAATGTTCTTCCTTAAAATTTTGGTTCAAACCCCACAGAAACTTGAGGTCGTTGATATTTATTTCCCCTTCCTTGGGTAACCTTTTCTCACTCTCCTCTGCATCCAAAAGAAAAGGCAAAGTTAGTCGACAGATATCAAAATGAAAATTAAAAGAAGAAGAATCATTAATAAAGTATAACTTATGCCTCGTCCTAACTAGGGACATCTGGGACCAGAATAAGACCACACAGTTGGGAGGGGGCATATTGCCAGTTCTTGATAATCAGATAATAATCCTCATTGAAAATAGGTAATTTAACTATTAGAGCCCTATTAGCATTCCTAGTCTTCAAATAGTAGGTACTCTCTCTAATAGTTGCCCATTTATAACAAAACATCAACTCCAAAACCCCAATGTGATTCCCATAAAGTTCGTTTAATGTATGGACCCCATTTACAAGTGTTAGGGGATACCCTATCCGGAACTACGTGAAAATATTGGCAAACTTGAAAAAAAGGGGGATTAGGTGGAAAGGTGATACCACACTCAGCTATGAACAAGGCTGGGATCTAGTGACCCTCAGAAAGGGAATAAACATCAATAGTATCCTTAGTATACCGAGATGGGATTTTCCTTTTTCCCTAAACTCATCTAAAGAGTTCTCATCAATGATGTGAACCATGGTGAAAAAGAGGAAAATATGATCAAACAGAAAAAAAGGGAAAATAAATCTTATAGAGAATCTAAGACGATGGCAAGAACTGCAGAAGAAAACGATCGCACATAGAAAGACTCAAAAACAAAGATATAGCTAAAAGTTCAAAAAATTTGAGGTAGAAATAAAGAGGGAAATTCGGTACCTATTTATAGGTTGCCTTGAGAAATGGGAAATAAATAATTAACTGAATAAACCGTAGAGCTAGCACCGGCTGCACGCTTTCTGAAGCATCAAAAGACGACTGTGTCCTTTGGCGATTCAGAATAGTTTGAATTATTTATCAAAATGCCATCATCAAACAGTGCAAGTATAAATTTTACAAGTATGAGAGGTCAGTTGCCGACCGAATTCTCAAAACATAACTCCGAACAACTTCATCGGCTAAATACTCCACACTTTCATGCAAGCATCAAGAATGGAGCATTGAGGGCTTTTGTTGTATGTAAAAATTATACTCCCACATGGACCAATGATAAATGCACACCTGTCATCCAGCATGGCCGACCAACCTACTTGATCGACGTCATATACACTTAGTCGGCTGGAATGCCGACCAAATTCAGAAGGCCAACCAACAGGAACATCAATAGTTACTCGGAAATGATGCCAACTAGCACTAAATTCCAAGAGTTTTACATATTGTACATAAATTTGAATGCTTGGTAATATAAAGGCGCTCCATCTTTAGGGTTTTACACCCCTATGAATACAAACTAATCTCTTAGCTCAAGGGACAACTTTAATCACTCATATGCACACCATATTGAGCTATTGTAAACCCTATTTAATAAAAACAACAGTGGACGTAGGATACCTAATAGCTGAACAACTCTAAAATCTTTGTCTCTTGTGTGTGTGGTTTGAGTTATTTCTATTATCTCTATTTGTGATTATAATATTGGAGTTGGTCCATTTTTAGACATCAAGAATCATATATATATATATATATATATATATATATATATATATCTTCAAGTCTATCTACATAAACCAAAAAATCCAAAAAAAGTGTGTGTGTGGTGGTGGTGGGTGGGGGGGGGGGGGGGGGGGGGGGGGGGAGGGGAGGGGTTAAGCCATAATTCCCAATTTAGAGTGTTCTCACACATTTCTACACTTTCACCACATTTCACCGCATTTTCATAAATAAAAAGAGATATAATAGATTCGGATTATCGGTTAGACTCTAACCTTGTTCATTATGCGAACTACATGGACTTTGATGCCATTTTTGGCTACATATGCATCTTGAAGCTATTTTTGGATTCAAGTTCGTTCGTTCTTATTTATTTCATTTTATTTATTTACACATTTTGTCATATCCCTCATGTATTTAGTATAATCTACTCATGTATTTAGTTCTCTTATATGTATTATCCTTTTTAGTGGTCCCATATGTGCGTACACATTTTTCCATAATGGGATTATGATTTCGGGCCATCACTCACATTCATAGTTATTTTTATCTTTCCTTTATCATATTATTCATAATTAGTTAGTTTATTCTAAGTGTAGAAGTCCCATTCAAGTGTACTTAATTTTTCATAGTGAGGTTATGTTTTCAAGATTTTGCTCATATTTTATATCCTTCAGAGGATTCTTTCCCATTATATGGATATAATGACTCCATTCTGCTCTCTCTCACACACGCCATATTTATTCACTTTGCACACATGCCACATTTTCCACATATACACATATTTATGAATTTCGGAGAAGGAGAACATTTTGTTGAGCTCATGAGAGAACGAAGGGCAGAGTGGGTACCTAACACCTTCCCACTCCATAATATATTCTTTAAGCCCATATCTCACTTGCTTTATCATACACTAGTTGTCTTTAAGCTATCTACTTGGAGGTAGATACTTCTTTTTACTTTTTTGAGTAATATAGGTTGGCGACTCCAATCTCTAAAAATTCATACACCTTATATCGCCAACGATGACCGCTTATGTCCCTTTGCAACCAAGGTGTGAGACTGCCACAACCAAGGAGCATGCATGCCACTGAAAGGGGGGATGGACATGCCATTTTTTTGGATTTGGATTCTTAACTTTAGGCTTATCTACTTTAAATCTTAACCTGAGTAGGAATAATTTGTGGTTGTTGGTGATTTATATTTCAGCGATATGGCTACTCACCTAAAAAGAATATGCATTGGAGTCTATCCATTATCTTTCTCACCTTTTCATCTATGATTTAGTGAAGATGAGGTTGAAGAAAGGTTTATGATGATATCTAGGGATCAAGTTATTTTGTTTGAGAGAACAATTGATGGGAACACTATCCATGATAATATGCCCATGTGTACGTTGAGTTCTCGAGAAGGACATGGTTGAGGGCATATTCAGATGAAGAGGATAAGGAGGTGGTTTACCCGAACCTTGCAAGATAGTTTTACGCAAGCATTGTATTCAACGACTCTCACAATAAGTTTTTTACCACAGTATGGAGGAGAATAACACTTGTGATGTTGAAAGAAGTCTTAAGGGAGAATAACCATCTTCCCCAAGTATCCCAAATGGGTTACCCATATAAAGGGTAGATAATCTCCCTCCATGAATCACATGTGGAGCGACCTAAAATACAATTTATTGACTCGGTAAGATAAAAATTCCATTCACCGCAAGAACGTATCCCACATCTTATATCTCCTCCAAATGATCATATAAGTTGTAAAAAAAGTATCTTTACCTATGTGAATGTCGTGTGATATCGATTTAAATAAATTCGCAAGTTTTCAGATTAACCTTATTTAATCAGTGTCAATTTTTAATCCAATTTTATTCAACCTTAAAACATGCAACTACGTGTGGAAATATCAAATCAACATAAATAATTGCTGACACACAGATTTCAGGAAAAAAACCTTTGGGGTAAAACCTTTTATTTCACTATAATACTTACAATGAAATCTGCAATGGATTAACCTCAGTAAACTACATAGGTCGCAACCTAAATCAGTAATGGAGTTCCACAGCAAATCCACATGAACCGTAGTTCAGTCAACCCAGTAACACCCACGAGTACTCCCTATTAACACGCAGTCAATCATCCCAGTACCTCCCTCAAGTGGCACCTAATCAGTAGTAAAGATCTTCTCTACCTGAGAAAATTCAACAAAGATATGTTCTTGGGTTCCAAAACAATTCACATAAACTATTGGGATCTTGTGAATTGAAAACAAAATGAATTAAAACCTTAAAAGTGAGAATACAATGATTATTCCAAAGCAGTTTTCGTAGGTGATAAAAATGCAGGTCTTTTTATAAAAAATGGAGTGGTTTAACACCCTATTTATAAAAATGTTAAGGAAGCGCGTCGCTCGAACGAGATAACAGTGTCTCTCGAACGATGACACATGTCGTTCAAATGACTTCGTACGACATAGCCATGTCGCTCGGCCGAAGTCCCTCTGTCGCTCGAACAAGAAATTAAAAAATTAATATTTTTTTTGTTTTGTTAGAAAATAGTCCGCCTCAACACTTAGAAACAATTCTTTGAAGAAAAACTCCTCTCCAACACTTGGACAATATTTTAGAAAACTTATTCCAACACTCTAAGTGAGCGTTTAAGGTACTTAAATACAACCTTACCAAAATTAATCTTGAGGAGGATTGAATGTTGAAGAACTTTGATATTCGAATCCGTCTTGACGCATAAATGATCTTGAACAATTCTTCATTGGTAGTAGCGATATATGACATACTTAACAAAGTATGGACTATATAAAATATGTTCTTACAAATCTCCCCTTATGTCTATGTTGGTACAAAATAAAAATATCTGAATTATCAAATCAAAATGCCTATACAAATCTAATACCCTCCCATGAACCCAAAACTAAAGAGCTACTAAATATGTAAGTATCAAACTTTTATTCAAAATCTTCAACTTCAAAAATATTCAAATCTGTAAACTTTTCCGATCAGGGTGTGCAATAATGATCTTCAATTTTGTACCTATACACATGAGACAAAGCAAATACCTTCATGATGCATCAAGTTTGAAATGATATAAGCATAAATAAATCAATAGAATCAAATCTCCCCCATAATGCAAAAACTCCCCCATAATTTGTTCTTCCTGTTTTTATTTGTCCGAAATAGACAAGGAAACGAATAAAAAAAATAAATATGAAGTTGTCATGACGAAAATGCATAGCAAACATGAAGCAAACTACGCTCATGCAAAAGTGTAACTCAAAAGCTTCCATAAACTATTTTTGTTGTATCTATTTTTCATACTAAACTGCAAAAGTAATTTTATAAAAATCACACACCATGAATTTACACTAAGACATCCAAATCATGGAAATAGAATGAATGGTTGTGAACATATTCGATAGGTAAAACAGAGAAATCAAACATAATATATGTGCACGATGAATATGTGTACTCCTAACTAATGAATCTCAAAATCGTTATTAGGTGTCAAAAGTGTTGAATTTTAAATGACATCGACTCATCCATCAACACATCAAAGTCAAGAATGATTCCCACACCAACAACGTCTAAAACTACGTAATGCTTTTTTATGATGCTGTCAGGATGTGCAAACCAATTTTTCATTTCTGTCCATCCAAACTCCCTCATAAATAATTATGGATTTATATTTCTTTGAAGTGGCCCCTTTTTGGCATATTTATCTTTTTATTGCCTTTCATTTTTTTTTGGAGCTCTTTTAAACGGTGGCTTTCACGACAAGTTAATTTTGTACTCTCGTGGCCCTTTCCCGTGTTTCACTCATCATATTTTGTTGCAATTAAATTCCTTCCGGTAAACATTTTTTACATACACTACTTCCATTTCCAAGTTTTATCGCGTATGGTTCGTTTTACAATTAGAATTGAGATGACAACACTCCGACCAATAAGTGATAAATAAGTACAATAATCAAACAAATCCCTGCAAGTGTGCATCAAGGGAACTCATGAGTCAAACATATAGGTAGTAACAACTAATCACATTTCAATGACTCCAAACATTGTAAATCACAAAAATGAAATGATGACGCATATCAAAACACTATCAAATCGTCACATGGATATTGAATGAAAATGTGACTCGGCCATCCTAAATACCAATTCTTATAAGGTGTAAAATAAAATACAAAACTCTTTTTATTTTTTTCAAAAATTTTATCAAAATAAAATCTTTTTGTATTTTTCAAAAAATTTCCAAAAAAAAAAATTTAATACAAAAAAAAATGATACACACTAGCAATAGGAAAAAATATCATCATGAAAATCAACCTATGCTATCAAACAAAGTCTAAACTTCAACCGTTAGGTGAGATGGAGTTTTCCAAAGGTGGTGACATCTTATGAAAAACCTCGATCGAATCATGTGAAGTCTTGATCAAAAACATTACTTGTTCCCTAATATATGCAAACTCTCTCGTGTTATCTTTTGAAGCATCATGTGTGGGTGCGTGTGTGTGAACACGTGTAATAGAAAAACGTGACACATGACCCAACTTAAAGAAAAACTCCCTAAGGTGTCCTCTCTTCTCGTAATGTTTGCAAACATAAACAGTCCTACGCACTCTCCTTTCAGGTACGAGATGCCTAGTTGGGTTAGGTTGAGAGCCATATGGATCTATCACAAACTCGAGAACCGGCTTGGCTGTAATGTGGGAAGTGGATGCAATGTCATGACCTATTCCTTGTCTCTCAACCTCACCCAAAATGGGATTGAGAACCATCTTTCCAACCTTCTTAGATGTGTTCTCTAAAGGGACTTTGACCTCTTGGTCACGTTCGAGATCACTCTAGAGTTGAGATACACGTGTCATTAGACTAGACATCGTGTTGGTCAAATCACTCTTTTTCCGATCTAAAGAAATCAACTGTTCACTCAAAGAAACCTTCACTTTCTCGAGTTGACTTGCTTTCGCCTCAAACTCCCTAAAAACCTCTAACTCTCTCTCCAAATATCTCACCCTAAGACCTAACTCTTTATTCAATTTCTTAGTCTTTAAGGTCTCGGATTATAAATCTCTAAATGAAAGTTGGAGCTCACTTTCATCTCCACTTTCACACTAACTATCACCCTCACAAAAAACAATCAAAATATCATCCTCCTAGGGGGTCTCACATGCACAAGTTTCCTCATCGTCGTGGGACAAACTAGGTGTGCTCATGTGGCTATCTAGAAAGGGGATAAATTTTTCATGTGGAGACTTGTCCCCAGAATCTTTCACCTCTTCCTCACTATCACTAAGAGTGGATGACATGAAAATATGTTTACCCTTTGTCTTTTGCCTAGTGGGACACTTAAAAGCTCTATGCCCCCTACCCCCACACTCAAAACACTTATCTTCTTCCTCTTTCTCACTGCTCTCTTTGGGCTCATTTTTATTTTTCTCAAAAAAACTTTTATTAGAAGAATTTTGTTTTGAAAACTTGAGAAACTTTTATAATTTTTCGCAAGCATGGCCCTATCAAAATCAGCCTCACCCTCAGAGTCGGACTCACAAACTTTTACTTTCTTTTTCTTCTCTCTCGTGGACACTTCCTCTCCCTTCCTAGATTGGGTTCTAAGTGCTACCCCTCTATCCTTAGGCTTGACAGTGTCAGGGAACATGTCAATTTTATATGTCTGGAGGTCTCCTAGAAGTTCTTACAATTTTAAATTTCCCAAACCACCTAAGGTATTTAAAACAGTCACTTTTGGGATAAAACATTTAGGCAACGATCTTAAAATCTTTTTAACCACTCGAGCATCGGGTATGGGCTCACCAAGATTGAAACTAGTGTTGACAATGTCAGATAAACTTGCATAAAAATCATCAAAAAACTCAGTCTCAAGCATGGTAATCGTTTCAAATTGATTAGTTAAATTTTAAATTTTAGACTCTTTGACTGCATTAGGGCGTTTGTGGGTAAGTTGTAAAAAGTCCCACACTACTTTTGTCGTGGTGCACATCATAATAAGTCGAAACTCCTCAGGAGTGATGACACCAGAAATTGCACTGAGCCCATGTGAATTAAAAGTGCTCCATTTAAATTCGTCCACAATCCAGGTAGTCACATGTTTTAAATATGCTACGTTACCTACAGTGACAGTGGGAGGCATCCACCCTCTTTCACAAACTACCCAAACGCACTCATCAATGGCCTTTATGTGTGATTTCATACGTGCTTTCTAGTAGGCATAATTAGACTCGTAAAAAATGGGCATCCGATTATATAAGTGCTCCATTGGAAAAATTGAGATTTTATCACAAAATACATTTAAAAAAAAATCCATATCACACAATTTTTTGGAAAAAGTAATACACAATAAATTAGTGTAACCTGCCTTGATACCAATTTGTGAATGCCATGTGATATCGATTTAAATAAATTCACAAAATTCCAAGTTAACCTTATTTAGTCGGTGTGAATTTTTAATCCAATTTTATTTAGCCCTAAAACATGCAACTACGTGTGGAAAAATCAAACCAACATAAATAATTGCCGACACACAGATTTCAAAAAAAAAAACCTTTCGGGTAAAAACTTTTATTTCACTATAAAACTTACAATGAAATCTACAATGGATTAACCTCAGTAAACCCACATAGGTAGCAAACTAAATCAGCAATTGAATTCCGCAGTAACTCCACATGAATCGCAGTTCAGTCAGCCCAAGAACACCCACGAGCACTCCATATTGACGCACAGTCAGTCAACCCAGTACCTCCCTCAAGTGGCACCTAATCAGCAGTTGATATCTTCTCTACAAGAGAAACTTCAATAAAGATATGTTCATGGGTTCCAAAAAAATTCACATAAACTATTGGGATCTTGTGAATTGAAAACAAAAAGGATTAAAACCTTAAAAGTGAGAAGACAATGATTCTTCCAAAGTAGTTTTTGTATCTGATAAAAATGCAGGTCTTCTTAGCGAAAATGGAGTGGTTTAACACCCTATTTATAAAAATGTTAAGGTGGCGCATCGCTCGAATGAGATATCTGTGTCGTTCGAACGATGACAGGTGTCGTTCAAACGACTTCGTGCAATATAACCATGTCGCTCGAACGAAGTTCCTCTGTCGCTCCAACGAGAAATTAAAAAAATAATATTTTTTTGTTTCGACAGAAAATAGTCCGTCTCAACACTTAGAAAAAATTCTTTGACAAAAAACTCCGCTCCAACACTTAGAAAATATTTTAGAAAACTTATCCCAACACTCTAAGTGAACCGTTAAGGTACTTAAATACAACATTATCAAAATTAATCTTGCGGAGGTTTGAATATTGAAGAACTTTGATATTCGGATCCGTCTTGACGTATGAATGATTTTGAACAATTCTTCGACAGTAGTAGCGGTATACGACATACTTAACAAAGTACGAACTATATAAAATATGTCCTTACAACCTATATTCGTCATTGATCTATGTGATTTCAATTAGATTGATTCAGATTCGATGACATTATATTCCAAACCTTTTATTTTCTCAATAAGGCTAATTTGGGTGATTCGATGTAGAGAATCATTCTCACTGCTTCCTTTAACCATTTCTTGTGTCAATTTGAGGTTATAGATCTTGTTGTAGTGGTTGATTGTGCACAATTTCATTATTTTAACCATTTTATATGTTTTTAATACCTAGGTGCC
Organism: Sambucus nigra; assembly: GCA_949130495.1. Lineage (NCBI taxonomy): Eukaryota > Viridiplantae > Streptophyta > Magnoliopsida > Dipsacales > Adoxaceae > Sambucus > Sambucus nigra. The sequence continues at coordinate 371,667,128 of OX422208.1, read as the reverse complement.
CCTCAAACTATCTCATTGTCACTTTGATGTCTTTATACTTTATGCAAGGACAAACTTCCAAAGCAGGCCAATTTGTATGTGTTGGTTCTATTCCATGTTTTGAAAAAACTTTTTTGAGTCATATGTTAGGACTTAAGTTATGGTCTTTAAGCTTATGATGTATGATTGAATACTATGCGATAAAGTTAAGCGACATCAAGGTTATATTGGATTGAGTGCCTAGTTTTCATCTTCAACATTCGAGGGATATTAATGAAGGTATGAATGCGTATAAGTGTTTGATCCACAAATACATTTTGGGTGTTGTTTTATAAAACTTGTTCGAGGTCTTTTCGTAAAATGTTTTTTGAAAGAAAAATATTTTTATTTTTGTCCGTTCGAACAAGTTTAAGTGTTTGTTCGAACGAGATGTGAAGTTCGTTAGGAATCTCATTCCAAATTTTTTCGAATCAGATCATGTTTTTGTTCGAATGAGGTTTGTGTTCCTTCGAACGAGATAAGAATTTTATAAGGACATATTTTGCATAGTCCGTATAAATTAGAGTATGTCATATACCGCTAAAACCATCGAAGAAAGTTCAAAGCTCATTCATGCATAAAAACGGAGCCAAATATCAACATTCTTCAACAGACAAGTCTCTGCGACATAGATTTTGGTAAGGTTGTGTTTAAGTCCCTTAATGGTTCATTTAAAGTGTTAGGATAGTTTTTCTAAAATGTTTTTAAACATATGAAGCATCATTTTTCGTTAAAATAATTTTTCTAAGTCCTGAGGCAGAGTTTTTATAAAAATAATTTTTTGTTGATGTCGGTCAAACAACATGTCAATGTCGTTCAAATGACATGGTCGTTCAAACGACCTCTTCAAGTGATAGTGTATCTCGCTTGATACCTCGTTTGAAGCTCTCTTGAAGCATTTTGTCAAACGACATGATACTACTTCAGTTTTCTAAAGTCGTTTGATATGTCACGCGAACTCCCCTTAAGCGACATCATATGTCGTTCGGGCGACAACACCGACTCAGATGTTTTTGTAATAGCTAATTAAATGAGTCATTTTTCCTTAAGAAAGCTTGAGTTTTTTCCATACACGAAACTACTAACTGGATAATTATTTTACAGTCTTCTTTAGGGTTTAAACATTTGTTTTTCAATTCACAAAAATCCCAATAGATTTAGTGAATCATTTTAGAACCCAAGATACAATTTTGTTGAAGTTTATCTTGTAGAAAAGATCTCTACTGCTGGCTTGGTACCACTCATGAGAGGTGTTTGCTGAAGACAACTGCGTGTCAATGGGAGTGCTTAAGGGTGATCCTGGCTGATTTGGAGCAGGGGGACTTGTGGGTCTTACGGGATTACATGCTAATCTAGGCTACATGTCTATGTGAGTGTTTGCGAATATGCATTGCAGATTTCATTATGTATGTAATTTTCTATTTACCTTTGCAAAGTGAAAGAAAAAGGTTTTACCAGAAAGGCTTTTTTCCCTTAAATATGTGTGTCGGCAATATTTATTTTGTAATGACTTGATTTTACCCACCTTGATGCATGTGTTAGGTTTTAATTAAATTGGATTAAAAATTGACTAATTGATTAAATAAATTTTTCATTGGAAATTTGCGAATCATCGTACTAATCAACATCGCACCGCATTAGTGGATTTTAAAAATTAGTATCAGAGCTTTTCAAGCGATCTTACCCTTTTACATTTTGGTGTTAGAGAAATTTACTCTAAATTATCAAGTGATACTGTTTTCGCAAACTTTTTGTGATATTAATTTTTTTTGAAAAATCTTATTTTGATATTTTTCACAATGTTTTCCAATGAAAACTTATATAATCGATTACCAGTTTTTGATGGGTCTAATTATGCCTATTGGAAAGCCTGTATGAAATCTCATTTAAAAGCAATCGATGAGCGAGTTTGGTTTATTGTTGAAAGAGGGTGGACTCTTCCCACTTTCACCGCAAATAATGTCACTAATCTTAAACCTGTGACTAACTGGACTGAGGATGAATTTAAATGGACTAATTTTAATTCTTGTGGGCCAAGTGCAATATTTGGAGCCATCCCCCTGACGACTTTCGACGTATCATGACGTGCACCGCGTCAAAAGAAGCATGGGATGTTTTACAACTTACCCATGAAGGCACGACTGCAGTAAAAGAGTCTAAATTACAAAATTCAACTGCTCAATTTGAAACTATTACCATGATTGAATCTGAGTGTTATTTTGAGTTTTATGCATGTTTGTCTAAGACTATCAGCATTAGTTTCAATATTGGTGAGCAAATTCTTGATGCACGAGTGGTTAAAAAGATTTTGAGATCATTGCGTAAATGTTTTATCTCGAAAGTGACTATTTTGAATTCCTTAGGAAATTTGAGCAATCTTAAGTTAGAAGTACTTGTAGGAGACCTCCAAGCATATGAAATTGACATGTTTTCTAACACTGTCAAGCCTAAGGATAGAGGGATAGAACTTAGAGCCCAGTTTAGGAAGAGTGAGGAAGTGTCCAAGAGAGAGAAGAAAAATAAAAAGAAAGTTTTTGAGTCCGAGTCTGAGGTCGAGTTTGGTTTTGATGATGTGGCCATGCTTGCTAAAAAATATAAAAAGTTTCTCAAATTTTCAAAAACAAATTCTTCCAAACAAAGAAGTTTTTTGAGAAAAATAAAAAGAAAGAAGAGGCCAAGGAAAGTGGTGAGAAAGATAAAGAGGAAGAAGAGAGATGTTTTAAATGTGAGGGTAAGGGGCATAAGGCATTTGAGTGTCCCACAAGGCTAAAGAGAAAGGGCAAGAAGATTGCCATGCCAGCCACTCTTAACGATAGTGAGGAAGACGTGAAGGATTTCATGGATGAATCTTCGCATGGGATGTGTGTTGCATTTTTAGCTAGTCATGTGAGCACACCTAGTTTGTCCCACGACGATGAGGATACTTGTGCATGTGAGAGTCCTGAGGATGATAGTTTGAGTGTTTCGTGTGAGAGTGAGGGTGGATCTGAGTGTGGAAGCGAAGGTGAAAGTGAGCTCCAAATTGCGTTTAAAGATTTTTACGCCGAGACCTTAAAGATGAAGAAGCTGAATAAGGAGTTAGGTCTTAGGGTACTAGATTTGGAGAGAAATATAGAGGGTTTGAGGGTATTTGAGGAATCGGCGTGTCAACTCGAGAAGGTGAAGGATACTTTGAGTGAGCAGTTGATCGTCGTAGGTCAGGAAAAGAGTGAACTTGAAGCCCGTGTAGTCTAATTATAGAGAGATCTCGAACGATCCCAGGAGAAAGGTCACTATAGAGGATACATCTAAGAAGGTAGGAAAGATGCTCCTTAGCCCCACTTGGGGTAATGTTGAGGGACTAGGAATAGGTCATGACATTGTGTCTCCTTCCCACATTACACCTGAGCTGGTTCTCGAGTTTGTGATTGATCCATACGGATCTCAACCCAACCTATAACACCCCGTATTTCTGTGCTTTTAATATTTAATCAACTAGGAAAAACTTTAAATTACTTGTGTGACGTAATTTAATTGAATTAATTATGGTAGTATTTATTTAAATATTAAAAGGAGAGTAATGATTAATATTTGGGGAAATTTAATTACTAAGTGAATAGTAATAATTTAATTACGTCATAACGTGTATTAGTGACGTGGCATTTATTTATCTCAGTCGGGAGTTGGTATAGGCTAATTTGGGTATGAGATAAGGATTTTTATAAATTAATTTGGATGTCAATTATGAGTGCACGGTTGAGTCCGAATGGGCCAAGATAGTCAGAAAAGTGTACCCGGGGGTAGTAAATGGGTCACAGGGCATTTTAAGGCATAACCGGGCCCACACCGGGGTATTTGGGTCACTCGGGCTTGGCCCACGGGGCTAAAAACGGCAATTAGCTTTAATACCTAATTTAGGAGAAAAGGAAAACGATAGAAAACACAATAGAGAGCCTAGGGTATTGAGAGAAAGCCATAGAGAGTAGTTACACTGCAAATTGCAATCTTTTGGAGACAAGACAGGGAACCAATTGGGAGTTCATCATCAACCTTGCAAATCACACCCTCGGATCAGACCCTACGAACCCATAAGGCAAGTGGTTAACTTGTTGTGATATTAATTGATGTTAATCAATTCATATTTTTGTGACGTGAAATCAGAAATTCGTTTTGGGTACATTGGGTACAAAACCGGGTTTTTATGAAAGGAACACTTAAATGAGATTTAATGTGGGAATTAATGGTGTGACAAGGTTCTGTAAGGATATTTGATTTACATGTGAAAAACCCAGTATCAATTATGGACGAATTTGGGGTAAGTAGATGAAATTGAAACATAACGAGTAAAAATTCGGGATTTTCCCCAAATCAGAAAAGTAGAAATTTGTGAAATTAAATTTATATTTGAGGTTCTATGAGAGGCCCTGATCATGTTCTTATATAGTCACGATGTCGATTGTGATTGGGTTAGACCAAAGAAGAGGTTAGAAATTGGAAAATTTCGCTAATGGAGGAAACAGCAAGGTGGAGAAGACGACCACCAATTCGATCAATCGATCGACGGTTGGGGGTCGATCGATCGACCCTTCAGGTTTTTCGACATTTTGGCTTAGGAATTTATATGGGTAAAAAAAATTAGTTCCAAATTCCCCTAGCATAATTAAGGGGAAAACAATTAATTATGGGAGTTAATTCTTAACAATTATAAGGGAGTATAATTGGATTATAAGGGAGTATAATTGGGAGTGGTGGGGGAATTAAGTGCGACACATTGCGAATGAATTTTGGAAAATAAATTCTGAAAAATAAAATAACGGACTGGGTGAATAAGTTCGGGTATAGTAGTAGGGCAACACTACTCATTTAAATTAATTATAGAGGAAAACTAATTAATTTGGAGTCGGGGATTAGACTCGAGTGATATTTAATTTCGGGCCACGTGAGCGAGTCCAGGTAGATTGGTTGAGTGATACCAAGGCGTTAAATTAATTACTGGGAGGAGTAGATTAATTTGGAGTGGGAATAGTGACTCGGGAAAATACTAAAATACGGACCGCGTGAGCGAGTCCGGGTACATTGGTTGAGTGACACCAAGGTAATAAATTAATTAAAGGATAAATTAATTTATTTAGAGTCGGACTATAGACTCAGGAAAGTATTATATTAATTAATGTGTAAATTAATTAATAATCAGAGTTGGACCATAAACTTGAGATAATAAATATAGGCTAGTGTTACGGACTCAGTACACGGTAAAGCCGGGATATTTTATACTTATATATATACGGTGTGTGATAGTATATATATGGTGTGTGCATATAAATATCAGTGAACGGGATATTATTAATATATATACTCTAGTGCTATCGGAGAAGGTTGCGCGATGTGGGTGAATCCCCTAGCTTGAGGAGTAGGGCGAGTATATCCCCAGGTCATAGCGTCCATTATATGGGTGAGGGGCTTATCTCACTTTCAGGGAAAGAATATGACCGCCTCCATTATGTATGTTTTTGTCCAAGTTAGTGAGCGATTTTGACTTGGGGTAACTAGGTTATGCGAGTACACCTAGTGTGATAGAACTTTAGAGGATACATTCGGTGAGTTATTACTCGGGAGGACGGGTTATATTTATATCCAACATATGTGTGAATGTTGTAATATGGTTCTTTGTATATAATCGGATAAATAGTTGTATACGGGTCATTAAATACATGTAATGAATTGTATTAATTATATATGAGTTATATTTACATTCAACATGTGGGATTATTGTAAGATAATTGTACATATATAATGGGGTGAATAATTATATACGAGAAGTTTAAATACATGGGGAAAATTGTATTATTTATATAACTAGTGAATGTTATATGGATTTCAAGGAAAGATGATTAGCAAAGTTAAGGTGGTAAATAACTTATAAATCATGCATTAAAAATACTCGGTTTAGAGTAAAAGGCAAGGGAGTATTATACTAGGACTAGTTGGATGGGTTAGTACAACTAGGTGAGGTTAAAGTAATAGTTAGGTGTGTACAATAGTGGAGTGGTGAGTATGTCCTGAAGGGAGTGCGACACTAACTTAAATATGAAGCGCATTCATGCATTTTATATTACCGCAAGTTAATTATTTGCTAAATATTTTCAAAATGTTTTGGGTTCTAAACCTTGATATAAAATATTTTCAAAACCTTTTAGGTGTCCAGCCACAGGGACGCCATGCTTGATTCATTCTAGGGATTCGCTGCTGCAGCATATGTGGATGTTGTAGGGTTTGGATAGGCGCCTCTATTCCTTCTATTCCTAGTGTAGGGATTTTCTATCAGATATTCGAGCATGTTGCACATGATTTTATTTAGTATTTATTTCAGATACTTCCATTATTATCTGTCTTTACATTTGTGTTGGATTTTAGCCGATGATGATTCAGCCAGTTTCTTATTTATATGTGATGGTTGGTTTCAGTTAGCTTGTGATTGTTAATGATTTTTTTCCGCATGAGTATTTCTTTGAATTAATGAAAGATAAAACTTGGGACCAGTCTAATTTCACTTAGGTGGTTTGTAAATAAAAAATTTCGACAGTGATGCTAAGAATGAACCAACTGAGAAACCTGTTCTAATTTAATTTAGGACTGATCACCCGGGGTTTAATTAGGCGGGGTGTCACAGATTGTATAAGAGCATCAGGTTCTAGTGTTCTTAGGATCTGTGCGGATTTTCATGTTTCAGCTTAGTGTTCTTTGATGTAGAGCCTTATGATAAGATTGTTGTATTCCTCTACATATGCAACTTACGTTCTTCTGCCATCAAGTATAGTGATGTGATTCATACACGAGTTCGGTTGGACTTCGTAAACCGAACATTCTTTGGGACGACCAACGAGGGCCAGAGGAGTATTTTAGGAGGAGAGGATCAATAAAAGACATGGGAAATTCTGGGAATGGTGATTGTGTTAGGAAGAATCTTAATTGTTGTTCAGGCCAGTGGTGATAGAATTATCACCCGGGAGCGATAGTCTCCCAAAGCACTGTAGTAAGTAATGGTGGTACAATTTCAGCCTCACCAAGGGTAGTCAGCAATGGGTGGGGAAAGTGTGGAAGGACCCTTTTGGAAGGGCCATCTAAGGATTGGAGTAGCGGAGTAGCGTGATGAGTCAATGGGAAGAGATAACCCAAAGACAATTGTTTAGGCTGGTGTGCGATGGCTCCCAGGACTAAATTTTGAATAAAATTTTAGCCCAGTGGGGCGGTGTTGTAGTGGTAGGAGTCAGTCACCACAACCATGGAGAAATACCAAGAATAATAAAGAATTTAGGGTACGGTTTGACCGCAAATCTTTGCATCAGCCATTTTAATCGGTTGGCAAAGGAGATTTTAGTACTTACTTCAGAAGGGTCGGACAGTGGCCGGACATAAGGGAAAGTTGAATTATGCAACAAAATTCGTACCCAACGAGGTGGATGCGGAGGTCAAGAAGGGGTACATGAGTTAATAATGGACTCGTGGGTAATACATACGCGTGGATGGAAAACTCTGGCTAGGATGATTGGGGTTATAGTCATTAAGGTAGTATGTGTTTGATTTGATATCAATACTTCTTTGAGAAGGAAGCCAAGGTAAGTGGGGTATCTGACTAAAAGGCAAGATCGTATTAAGCAGTGCTAGTGAGGCACCACAAGGGGATACCTAGTAAAGGATCCATTTTAATTATTAAGGTCAATAGAATTTCTACCGAGTGATGGTGGATTTATCCAATGCCTTAAAGGCTAGCAGCGAGTCCCATAAGGGCCGGTGAAGCCAAAGGGACAACGAGGGTAACAATTTTAGCCAAGATTACCAAGTACACGAGAGGGACAACCCCAACATGGTCATTGGGGCTCGAGGCAGGGGATGGACACATAGAGGTGTCTTATGTGTGGAAAGTGGGACCACAATAATTGATTTTATCCACTGTGAGTCAGGGGATAGGAGTGGGATGCCCAGCAGGGACAATAATTATGAAGTTTTGGTTCGGTTGGATGAGAATATTATGTCCCGGAACCATTTGGGCTACCCATGTACAGGCGAGTGGAAGTATGAGTTTTATCCTCGGATAGATGGGGTAAATTTTTTGACACAAGTGGTCACAGTATTCTTGCTAACACTATATTAGAGCGGGAGACGAGTTTAATGGGTGTATTGCAGTATTACTACTAAGTGTATGTTTACAACGGGGTAACGGGACTCGCTTCCATTTTATCTGCAGGGGAGCAGGTGTGAACACTGAGAATATATATACGGTATGATATTAGATCATTTTTAGAGTTCCATGAGAGCATGATTTTATCCTAGGTACAGATTTGTTAGCGATGGGTAAGCAGTGGTGGGAGATTACAGCAAGACTATCGTATTCGCTATTCCAGGGCAGGATGTATATTTTGTTTTTTTTTGCGATATTCTACCTGGAAGAGGGTCGGTCTCGCGACAAATTTTAGTGTGAAGTAGACTTCAGAGGGTACAGTTGACTAGTTCCATTGGATCCTGGTGCGTAAGGACTTTTACTGATGTAATTTAGGGCATGGCGAATTAACCATAGGGAGGAGAGATTTAGCTTGTTAGTGATTTAGCGCTAAAGACGTAGTGATAGTGCAATCGCGGCATTATATAACTCCTTTAGAGAAGTGGGAGTCGACAATTTGACATGTGAGTACAGGGATAGAGTTTTGAGTGTCCCGGTTATATGCTCGGGTCTACAGAAATCAATAAACGACAATGCTAGTGTTTAATGCATTGGGGAAAGTTCTTTTAGACTCTATTGTGAAATGTTATACGCATGAGCCCTAATAAAGGTTGATGCTAGGACATCGGTTTAAATAGCGATTATTGAATGTGTGCAGAAAACACTTTGAACTGAGAGCTATTGCGCTATAAGTCCAGTACAACCGGGGAGTGTGGCGAAAGGAACAGGGAGAAAAAAAATTACACCGCAAAGTAATGGGTGGGGCAGCATCGAGAAGAATTAGAGTGTAAATGTGCACGGGATATAGGGTGTATGGGCTCACTGGATAGTGTGATTTCAGAGTCGTCTTAAATACAAGGATGTGTGAATGAACATATTGAATATATGCTTGCGGGGTAGTCATAAAATAAATGGAAAAGTGTAGCGAGCTAAAATTCGTTTGAGAAAGAAAATGGTTTGACTAGATGTATATCTAGAGAACTACCTCCACCGTAGGGAGTGGAAAGGCGGGGGGAGGCCTATGAAATAATATATCTATAGGCAAGCGAGAAACCCACATTTTTGGGAAACTATAAAAGATTACCACTTAGTTATATGCCTAGAGTGATTTTACGCATAGACAAGGTGTAGATGCCTACCTGACGAAGACTGCACGAGGAATGAACTTCTTGAGCATGACTATTGGTGTTGAATGAGACATAGTGAATTTGTCTCCGGGTAGACCATTTAAGGATGGAAAAGGGTTGATTTGAGGGTATCAACCAGGAAATCTTTGAAATTTTATGGTTCTAGTGATGGAATTAATGCTCGGGATGGTAAAAATTGTGGAGGGGTCAAGGTTTCCATCGGGTTGCTAAATGGATTGACCTAAATACGAATTATTATCTCAAAATGGGTTATACTATCGAGTAGTATACCCAACTTTACTATTAACGGGAAGTGAGGATTGTGCATTTTAGATTTTGGGTAATTTGGGAATAGTAATTACCACAGGTAAAGTTATGTGTGATGCCTCGTAGCGGTTTAGTCTGAGTGACAACTTGGGAGACCTTATGGGAAAAATTTCATTATCCACCTTTGATAGATAGGAGGAGGGGAAATAACAAGATGCTAGGACCCGAAATGGGTTATGCTCCATCAATGGGAATTGAGTAAGTTATATCTTTTCGTGTAGTTTAGGGACGTAAGGAGGTGTACCTCACCGTGAGTTAAAGGTTGAAGTCTGACGTGCTTTAGTCATGGATGATGCGTGTGATTACCTAAAAGATAGTCACGCGTTTGGCAATAAGGAAATTGACACCCATACAGGAGGGGGAATTTCCTAACATAAAGATAGCAGAGCCGGTGGAGTATAGGTTCATCGTTTGAGGCAATAGTATTGACGAGTCTACGTGGGAGTGGGAAGAGGATATGTGAGAGCAATATCCAGAGTTATTCGCTGCAGTTATGACCAAATTTCGGGGACGAAATTCCTTTGTAAGGGGGGAAGTATGTAACACCCCGTATTTCTGTGCTTTTAATATTTAATCAATTCAAAAAAACATTAAATTACTTGTGTGACGTAATTTAATTGAATTAATTATGGTAGTATTTATTTAAATATTAATCGGAGATTAATGGTTAATATTTGGGGAAATTTAATTACTAAATGAATAGTAATAATTTCATTACGTCATAACGTGTATTAGTGACGTATCATTTATTTATCTCAGTCGGGAGTAGGTATAGGCTAATTTGGGTGTGAGATAGGGATTTTTATAAATTAATTTGGATGTCGATTCTGAGTGCATGGTTGAGTACGCATGGGCCGAGATAGTCGGAAAAGTATACCCAGGGATAGTAAATGGGTCACGGGGAATTTTTAGGCATAACCGGGCCCACATGAGGGTATTTGGGTCACTTGGGCTTGTCCCATGAGGCTAAAAACGGGGTTTAGCTTTAATACCTAATTTAGGAGAAAAGGAAAATGGAAGAAAACACAAGAGAGAACCTAGGGTATTGAGAAGAACCCATAGAGAGTGGTTACACTGCAAATTGGAGTCTTTTGGAGACAAGACAGGGAACCAATTGGGAGTTCATCATCAACCTTGCAAATCACACCCTCGGATCAGACCCTACGAACCCATAAGGTAAGTGGTTAACTTGTTGTGATATTAACTGATGTTAATCAATTCATATTTTTGTGACGTGAAATCAGAAATTCGTTTTGGGTACATTGGGTACAAAACGGGGTTTTTATGAAAGGAACGCTTAAATGAGATTTAATGTGGGAATTAATGGTGTGACATGGTTCTGTAAGGCTATTTGATTTACATGTGAAAAACCCAGTATCAATTATAGACGAATTTGGGGTAAGTAGATGAAATTGAAACATAACGAGTAAAAATTCGGGAATTTTCCCAAATCAGAAAGGTAGAAATTTGTGAAATTAAATTTATATTTGAGGTTCTATGAGAGGCCCTGATCATGTTCTTATATAGTCACGATGTCGATTGTGATTGGGTTAGACCAAAGAAGAGGTTAGAAATTGGAAAATTTCGTTAATGGAGGAAACAACAAGGTGGAGAAGACGACCACCTATTCGATCAATCGATCGACGGTTGGGGGTCGATCGATCGACCCTTCAGGTTTTTCGACAGTTTGTCTTAGGAATTTATATGGGTAAAAAAATTAGTTGCAAATTCCCCTAGCATAATCAAGAGGAAAACAATTAATTATGGGAGTTAATTCTTAACAATTATAAGGGAGTATAATTGGGAGTGGTGGGGGAATTAAGTGCGACACATTGCGAATGAATTTTGGGAAATAAATTCTGAAAAATAAAATAACGGACTGGGTGAATAAGTTCGGGTATAGTAGTAGGGCAACACTACTCATTTAAATTAATTATATAGGAAAACTAATTAATTTGGAGTCGGGGATTAGACTCGGGTGATATTTAATTTCGGGCCACGTGAGCGAGTCCTGGTAGATTGGTTGAGTGATACCAAGGCGTTAAATTAATTACTGGGAGGAGTATATTAATTTGGAGTGGGAATAGTGACTCGGGAAAATACTAAAATACGGACCGCGTGAGCGAGTCTGGGTACATTGGTTGAGTGACACCAAGGTAATAAATTAATTAAAGGATAAATTAATTTATTTAGAGTCGGACTATAGACTCGGGAAAGTATTATATTAATTAATGTGTAAATTAATTAATAATCAGAGTTAGACCATAAACTTGAGACACTAAATATAGGCTAGTGTTACGAACTCAATACACGGTAAAGCCGGGATATTTTATACTTATATATATACGGTGTGTGATAGTATATATATGGTGTGTGCATATAAATATCAGTGAACGAGATATTATTAATATATATTCTCCAGTGCTATCGGAGAAGGTTGCGCGATGTGGGTGAATCCCCTAGCTTGATGAGTAGGGCGAGTATATCCCCAGGTCATAGCGTCCATTATATGGGTGAGGAGCTTATCTCACTTTCAGGGAAGGAATATGACCGCCTCCATTATGTATGTTTTTGTCCAAGTTAGTGAGCGATTTTGACTTGGGGTAACTAGGTTATGCGAGTACACCTAGTGTGATAGCACTTTAGAGGATACATTCGGTGAGTTATTAGTCGGGAGGACGGGTTATATTTATATTCAACATATGTGTGAATGTTGTAATATGGTTCTATGTATATAATGGGATAAATAGTTGTATACGGGTCATTAAATACATGTAGTGAATTGTATTAATTATATATGAGTTATATTTACATTCAGCGTGTGGGATTATTGTAAGATAACTGTACGTATATAATGGGGTGGATAATTATATACGGGAAGTTTAAATACATGGGGAAAATTGTATTATTTATATAACTAGTGAGTGTTATATGGCTTTCAAGGAAAGATGATTAGCTAAGTTAAGGTGGTAAATAACTTATAAATCTTGCATTAAAAATACTCGATTTAGAGTAAAAGGCAAGGGAGGATTATACTAGGACTAGTTGGATGGGGTAGTACAACTAGGTGAGGTTAAAGTAATCGTTAGGTGTGCACATTAGTGGAGTGGTGAGTATGTCCTCAAGGGAGTGCGACACTAACTTAAATATGAAGCGCATTCATGCATTTTATATTACTGCAAGTTAATTATTTGCTAAATATTTTCAAAATGTTTTGGGTTCTAAACCTTGATATAAAATATTTTCAAAACCTTTTAGGTGTCCAGCCACAGGTACGCCATGCTTGATTCATTTCAGGGATTCGCTGCTGCAGCATATGTGGATGTTGCAGGATTTGGATAGGTGCCTCTATTCCTTCTATTCCTAGTGTAGGGATTTTCTATCAGATATTCGAGCATGTTGCACACGGTTTTATTTAGTATTTATTTCAGATACTTCCATTATCATCTCTCTTTACATTTCTATTGGATTTTAGCCGATGATTATTCGACCAGTTTCTTATTTATATGTGATGGTTGGTTTCAGTTAGCTTGTGATTGTTAATGATTTATTTTCGCATGAGTATTTCTTTGAATTAATGAAAGATAAAATTTGGCACCAGTCTAATTTCACATAGGTGGTTAGTAAATAAAAAGTTTCGACAGTGATGCTAAGAATGAACCAACGGAGAAATCTTTTCTAATTTAATTTATGACTGATCACCCAGGGTTTAATTAGGCGGGGTGTCACACAACCCACCTAGGCATTCTGTTCCAGATAAGAAAGTGTGTCCTAGTTATTTTAGGATAGGTGTTCCTAGGCCCGTGTATGTTTCCACCCATTGCAAGAGGAGAGGACACCTTAGGGAATTTTGCTTTAAGTTGGGTAGTGTGTCGCATAGAATTTTGCCATGTATTTTCACCCACACACCCACACATGATGCTCCAGATTATTACATGAGAGAATTTGCACATATTGTAGAGCAAGTTATGTTCTTAGTCAATACTTCACATGAATTGATGGATGTTTTTCATAGGATGACACCACCTTTGGAAAACTCCACCACACCTAAAGGTTAAGGTTTAGACTTGTTTGCTCGCATAAGAGTATTTTCATGATAATATTTTATGCTATTGCTAGTATGTACCATTTTTGTATTTATATTTTCCATTTTTGATATATTTTTTTGAAAAACCAAAAAGATTTTTGTTTTTGAAAAATTTTGGAAAAATTCAAAAAGATTTTCTATATTTTTGAGGAAAAAATTGAAAAAGCCAAAAAAAAATTTATTTTGATAAAAGTTTTGAAAAAATGCAAAAAAAAAAGTTTTGTATTTTGTTTACACCGTTTATGGATGGATATTTAGGATGACCAAGTCACAACATCATTCCATATCTATGTGACTATTCGATAGCGTTTTAAGACGATACATCATTTTATCCATGTGCTTTATAATGTTTGGAGTCATTAAGATGAGATTTGAGATTACTTTCTACATGTTTGACTCATGATTTCCTCTAATTCACACTTAAATGGATTTGTTTGATTATTGTACTTGTCTATCACATGTTGGTCTAAGTGTTTCCATCTCAATCCTTTCTTTAAAACAAACAATATGCAATAAATCTTGATAATGAAAGTTATGCATGTAAGAACCGTTTCCCGTGAGGAATTTGTTTAAAATTTGAAAAAATGATGAGTGAACACGGAAAAGGGTTGCGAGTGAATAATAATCACATCGTGAAAGCTACCATTTTAAAGAGCCTGAGAAAAAATTAAGGCAATACAAATATTAATATGCCAAAATGGGGCCAATAGGATTTATCTAAGTCGAGAAAAAATAGAAACCTCAAAAGAGCTTGAAAAAGAAATATATATTTGAGGGAGTTTGGTCGAAAATAAACTAATGGGTTTGCACGTCCTGACAAAATCTTGAAAAAACATTACATAGTTTTAGACATTATTGGTGTGAAAATCATTTTAGACTTTGATTTGTTGATTTGATTAAGTCAATGTCATGTAAATTCAATAATTTTTACACCTAAGGATGACTGTGAAATTCATTCGTTAGGAGTGTCGATATTCACCTTGCACATTTGTTATAAATATTCGAGTTGATTTACCTATTGACTATGTTCACACCCATTCATTATGTTTCAATGATTTGGTTATTTAAGTGTAAATTCATAGTGTGTGATTTTTTTTGTAAAATTTGATTTTGTTTGAAAAAAATGAAAACCAAAATTGTTGGTGAATGCTTTCAAGTTTATCCTTTGATGATCGTAGTTGATTTTCTTTGATTGCCATGACACTCCATGCTTATTTTTATTTATTCTTTTCCTTGTTTATTTCGAACAAATAAAAAGAGGGAGAACGAATAATGATTTAATAGGGGAATTTGAGAGTTGATCTTTGTTTTGATTTATGTTTATCTCATTTAAAACTCGATACGACACGAAGATATTTGCTTTTTGTCTCATGTGTGTAGGTACAAAAGTTTAAGATCATTATTTTGCACACCTTGGTGATGAAAAAAAAAAGTTAGAGATTTGAATATTTCAAGTTGAAGATTTTTTTAAGAAAATTTAAAAACTTACATTTTTAGTACCTTTTCAGTTTTGGGTTCATGGGAGGGTATAAGATTTGTATATGACATTTGATTTGATAATTGGGATATTTTTAGTTTGTATCGGCGTAGACATAGTGGAGATTTGTAGCACATATTTTATATAGTTTGTTTACATTAGAGTATGTCGTATACCGCTACAACCGTCGAAGAAAGTTCAAAGCTCATTCATGCATCGAGGCGGATCCGAATATCAACATTCTTCAATAGACAAGCCTCTGCGAGATAGATTTTCGAAAGGATGTGTTTAAGTACCATAATGGTTCAATTAAAGTGTTGGAATAATTTTTCTAAAATGTTTTTAAACATCTGAGGCGTCATTTTTCGTCAAAATAATTTTTTCTAAGTCCTGAGGTAGAGTTTTTATAAAATAATTTTTCGTTGATGTCTTTCAAACGACATGGCAATGTTGTTGAAATGACATGAAGACGTCTTTCAAACTACCTCTTCAAGCGATAGTGTATCTCGCGTGATACCTCATTTGAAGCTCTCTTAAAGCATTTTATCAAACGGCATGCTAATGTTTTAGTTTAACTCATTTGATATGTCGCGCAAAGTCCCTTAAAGCAACATCATATGTCGTTCGAGCGACATAGGATTCTCATTCGAACGACAACGCCGACTCAGATTTTTTATAAATAGCTTATTAAATGAGTCCCTTTTCCTTAAGAAGACCTGAGTTTTTTCCATACATGAAAACTGCAAACTGTAGAATTGTTTTGTTGTCTTCTTTAGGGCTTAAAAATTATTTTTCAAATAAAAAAAATCATAATAACTTTAGTGAATTGTTTTGGAACACAAGATACGATTTTGTTGAAGTTTCTCTTATAGAGAAGATCTTTACTGCTGACTTGGTACCACTCATGAGAGGTGCTTGTTGAAGACGAATGCGTGTTATTGGGAGTGATAGAGGATGTTCCTGGATGATTTGGAGATGCGGTTCTTGTGGGTATTGCGGGATTCATTATTGATCTAGGTTGCGTGTGTATGTGAGTATCTGCGGATATTCATTGCAGATTTTATTCTGTATGTAAGTTGTGATTTACCTTTGCATAGTGAAATAAAAAAGTTTTACCCAAAAGTTTTTTTCCTGAAATCTGTGTGTCTGCAATATTTCTTTTGTGATGACATGATTTTACCCTCCTAGATGCATGTGTTAGATTTTAATTAATTTGTATTAAAAATTTACAAAATGATTAAATAGATTTTCAATTGAAAATTTGTGAATCACAGTACTAATCGATAGCACACCACAATAGAAGCTTTTACAAATTGGTATTAGAGATTTTCAAGCGATCTTACTCTTTTATAGATTTCGTTCAAATGAGCCCTAGGTTTTCGTTGAACGAGTTACCTCGACAAAAGTGTCATCTCAAAATTCATATTTGTTTATAAATACTCAGGTCTGGCATTAATTTTGTTAGAGGTCTTTGGTGAAAATGATTTTCTAAGATAAATCTTGTTCCTCCAAACCCTAGTTTACACCCAAGATTGATATCTAAGAATCCTACATGTATATGTCTATTTAAGATCTCTTTCTATATTGCACCATATTTATTTGATCTTCATACTGTGATCGTTTCGCATGGTAGAGACCGTGTTTGTGTTGAGCGGTGACTAGACTGTTGATGAGAGAAGTAAGATCGGTGGGATATCAGGACATAGTAACGCGCCTGCATTGTGTGGTTGTTATAAGTCATCCAATAATGTTTGATAAGAAGGTTACAAAGAACGGGGAACAAATCAAGTCTTTAAGGTGTCGAGTATGAGTAAGTCTAAGTTGTTCTTGTAAATAGACATATATCTTATTGGGATTGTGTGGCTGGGCCGTCCGAGGGTTTTTTCATTGTGGGTTTTCTCATTAGATTGTCGTATTGTGGTTTGCTTATTTTATTATTCCTTATACTCACCTAGATACATGGTTTGGTCAAGACTAAAATTGTGAAAATTGTTACACATAACACTTGTTGTTTTAAAAGCTGCAAATTTTATTAAAACTGTGAAAAATTAAAATTGGTGGTGTTTTTTCTATAAACCCTAGGGTGTACGAGCTTCCTTCAAATTGGTATTAGATCGGGTTACACTAGCATACTGTGTTAGATCCCTATTTTTTTCTTATTTAGGGTTTATAGATTTTAACAAAGATGGTAATTATATTAGCTGGCCTCCATTATTTGATGGGTAAAATATCAGAAGGATCGGATGTGATTTTTCTTAAATTCTATAGGTGAGAATGTTTGGAAATAGATTAAGTTTGAGCAAACTTCTCCTACTGAAGGTGGTTCTACTAAAGTGTATGCCTCCTCGACAACGATTGAAAATAATGTCTAGACTTTTAATTTTAGGGGTGTGAACGTTATTTTTTGCATTGTGAGTACAAAAGAGTTTAGATGCATTATGACTTGCGAGAGCGCTAAGGCTTGTTAGGATATTTTACCATCCACAGAAAATGGCACATATACTGTTAGGGTTTCCAAGTTATAAAATCTAATGACTAACTTTGAGACTATTAAGATATTAGAGAATGAGTTTTTTGACGAGTTATATGCCATGTTATCGGATATTTTTAACTCCTCATTTAACTCAGGAGTGTCAATCCCCATGTTTAGAGTTGTATAAAAAATCTTAAGGTCATTTCCTGAAAGATTTAATGCTAAAGTCACGGTCTTAGATTCCTAGGTAGCGTCGACACTAAGACAGTCCATTAACTTGTAGGTGAACTTCAAACCTATTAGATGAATATGTGTCCTCCAAGGAAGAATGAAAAGAACAACATTTCTTTGAATAAAAATAGGATGTGTTAGATTCTGATAGTGACGGTAATTTTATGCTGAAGAAATAACTAGATTCGCTAGAAAGTTCAAGAATTTTCTTAATCTTGGAGATGAAAATAGTTTTGATTAGAAAACTAAGAACTTTGTCGACCGTAATAGGAATAATAGTGATTTCCCTAGGAAGGTGAATGATCGGGACAAGTATTTTGAATGCCAAGGTTTTGGCCATTATTCTCGTGAGTGTCCCAATATACTAAGGAAGGAGGATAAAAAATGGAAGGTATATAATACCACTCTTTGTGACAGTGAGTCAAAAAGGAATTTAATTCCACCAATAATCGCAACTACACCGCATTTATGGCCAGTCATATAGGCTTAAATGAAGTGTCTTCCCATGTTAAAGACGATCACGTGAATAAAGGTTCCGAGGTCCACTCTTTAGGTTTTTAGGAGAATAAGGAGAGGAACAATGTAGAAGAAGAAAATGAGGAGGAAAGTAAGCTTCAAGTGGCCTTTCGGGAGTTTTACGCCGAATCATTGAAGTTAGAAAATGACAAATTGCGTTT
The DNA here is from genome assembly GCA_949130495.1 of Sambucus nigra. NCBI lineage: Eukaryota > Viridiplantae > Streptophyta > Magnoliopsida > Dipsacales > Adoxaceae > Sambucus > Sambucus nigra. Next base: position 371,648,514 of record OX422208.1, on the reverse strand, counting down.
AGAAGCTAAGGTGAAGAAACATGCATTAAGTGATTATAATGGTAAATTGATTAAGGATCTTAAATCACGTGAGAGGACTATGCAAAAGAAGCTATAATATACTGAAGGAGAGAGATATAGTCTTCTAAGTTCGATAAAGTCTTTGAAGAAGGAGCTTCTGTAGTTTGAAGAGTCTAGTCATTTGCTCGAGTCTAGGATTGTGTAGTTAGAGGAGAAGTTAAGAGACTCAAGTAATGTTAAATTTGATTTGGAGTCTAGGTTGGAGAGATTAAAAAAATGGTAGACACCGTCTGAATCAAGTACGACAAGTGTGGGATTGGGTTTGATTCTATAGATACTTTTGTTGCTAAAGACAAGACCATGCATTTAAAAGATCCAAACAAAGCAAAGGAAATTAGAAAAGGTCAACCTAAAGGTAACATTCTTCATTTCTTCACTTTCACACATTATGGTACGTAAGGTCACCACATGTGTTTTTGTTATGATCTTAAAAAATGTCCTAGGAAGAATAAATATAGTGTCACCAAGATTCCCCAAGCCCGAGTTCATCAGGTTACACTTATGTGGGTTAGGAGATACAATTTGGAGGCATTAAACATTAGGGTTGTTGAATATTATTTGCTTTCATATGATTTATCCCATGTTATATCTTATAAGGGATTGTGATTATATGTTTGTCATACACTAGTTTTGTGCTTCATGTTCTATGTTTGCTAATGTTATGATGTATTTATCTTTTGTATTTTGATGTTCCATTTATTGGGTCTTATTGAGGAAAATACAAATGTAAGGACACAAATTTCCAATTGAGTCTTAATGTAGTGTTGGCTCAATTCCGGGAAAAAAACATTTGAGTCATAGGATAGAGTGCATGTGTATCCTTCCAAGCCTATGTCATGTTTGTTGAAGACGTAGCGGCCAGATTTGTAAAGCTTCATCATTGTCGAGTTTCTAATGCCTCGTTTCTACGTCATCAACTTGAAGATTCCATAGTCTCCAAAAGGTATGAATGCATTTATATATATATTGGGAGACTCGGAATAATTTTATAATGGGTGTGATTTTATTTTAAAATGAATTTTATTTTTAGAAGGCTACTTTAAAAACTTTGAATAAAAAGTTTTTAGGCTTAATATGCAAAATTGGACTTCTGACATTTCGTTCGAAATTGTCGTTCAAACGAGAATTTCGTTCAAACAATTTTTCCATTTTGTCCACTAGAACATTGTTAGATGTTCGTTTGAACGAGACTTCGTTCGAACGAGATTTTCAGGCGGGAACAGTTTTGGCAGTTTTTACCCATTTTCCCACTCTTTTGTTCCCACTAATTTTTCCAGAATTACTAATGTGCGGGAACCAACTCTTTGAAACCAAATTTTTCGCATTCTAAGAGTTTTTAAGAGAGCGCAAAACTTTCAAGAAAAAGTTTCATGTTTTGTGTTTGATTTTTATGGATTAAGTTAGCCAAAAACACATACGCACCCAATACTTTGATTATTCCAAGTTCCTTAATATAAATCCTTGCTTGGAGTATTTGGCACCAGGTTTTTCTCTACATTTCAAAGAAGAGAAGTTTGGGTTTACTTCTACATCCCACAAAGAAGAAGTTTGTTTGATGTGACATTCCTACTTGGAGAAAGGCTCCTTATTCGGGTGGCGGTGACCAGAAAACGTCCGATCGGTAGATTCCGAGACCGCGGTGGACCTCCGTGGTTATTCGCTAGGTAGAGGTGTGTATAAGAACAAGCTTCGAGGCTTGGACGGAGTCAAGTCGATTGTGTAAGTCCTCTTGTCGGGTCTTTGAAAAATTCATACCGTACTTAGTGAATTTGTTAGGCTAGGGTCGTCCGAGGTTTTTTCTCGATTTGAGTTTTTCCTCATACATCGCCGTGTTGTGGGATTGTGAATTTATTTTATCTTTTGCAAAAATCATCTAGAACTCATTATTAGGGTAAAAAGATAAAATTGGGTTTAATTCACATTCTTGATTAAAATGATGTAAGTTTAATTATTTAGGTAAATTTAGTTTAAGGTAATTTAATTCAAGGTTGGCACTAAATTAATTGGATAATATTCTTGTCTAATTTGTTTAAACTTGATAATTAAATTAATTTGGTTTGAGTCAATTTAAAGTGTTTGTGAGTTTACTTTAATTCACTTTGTTGTGTTTAATTTTAATTTGTTTTAAGAAATTAAAATTTGTCATTTGTGTGTGTTGTGTCGAACCATCTTTATTTCGCATTAAAGGAAATTCATATTTATAAAATTAAAATTGGGGGGCCTTATCACGTCTTCAACAAAAATATTTTTGTTTGTCTTTTGAGTTTGTTTTTTTATTAAATAGATATTAATTTGAAAATTGTTTAAAAACTCAAAAAGATTTTTGTTTTTTGCTATATTTTTATTTTACACATATTGTGTGGTATATCAGTGTGTTTGAATCCCATTCCTTTCAAGTATCCATATTACTAGGACATTTGATTTTGATTTTTAATGCGTGGATTGTACTTAATCATGTTTGCATGTAGTAGTTTGAAATTTATTTGCATAATGGATTCACTTTGAATAAGCCTTCGCACACACTTTGCACAAGCTTTTTTGAATTTTAACTTCATATGTCACATGAGCTTAATTAGGTGTTCTCCTAACAATCTTGTTATATACATAAAAAATTTTCCTAAGGGGGACTTGTGCATATAAAAACCATTTCCTGTGAGTTCATTTGATATTTAAAAAAAATATGAGTATACATTGGAAATGGCTACAAAAGGAGAAATCTCCTTTGCATGAAAGGCCATCGTTGGAAAGAGTCTAAAAAATAAAGAGGAAATAAAAAAAATTCTAAGGCCGGATTTTTTTCATTGATGCTTCAAAAATTAGATATCTTCAAAAGAAAAATAGAGAAAAAATGATATATCCTTTTTAAGGTGTATAGTTGAAGATCAATGGGATTGCACAATGAGTCCTAGTTGAGCTTAATTGTTTTGACGCCATTGATTAAGGAATCATCAAACTTTCTAGTCTAGTTTGCATTGTGTTTGTTTGTACTTTTGATATCTTTATTTGAAATCTGAGCTAAATTGAATGTTGTTAAATTATTACGATCAAATTGGTCTACTTGGACATGTTTGAGTGATTGGGTTATTTCTGTTGTTTCTAGTTCATGCCCCTTCACTTCGTACCACCATGTTTAGACATGTTGATACTATGATAGTGCGTAAAACTTATGTGTTTGTTTCTTTTGTGGCCATAGTTGTGCTTAATTGGTATATGTATGGTTATATATATGGCTTGTTATGGGTTTTGATTTTTTGCATTTTCGTGTAATCTATATGTATCGTATGATTAATCTTTTATTTATATTGGCATATACTATGATCATCTTGGTATCTTATACTTAAATGATTGCATCTTAGTTGATATCGTTTTCTCATAGTTTGGATTATGTGTGCCCGTGTTGCCAAATTGTTTATCATTGCATGACTTGCTTCACACCATTGCATGATATATTTATTTTTCCTTAAGATTACCATGATTAATTTAGGGGAGATTTGGTTTTATTAGGGAGAAATATTTTATTATTGTGGGCCTTATTCTTTGTCTATTCCTGAACAAAAAAAGAGAGAAATTATATCTAATTCTTTTAGTTAGGGAGTTCTTTAACTTAGGAAGAAATGTCCTTTCTTAGGTAGAGATGTTTTAGACAAAGGGGGATGGTTTTTCATATACGATTTATATATTTTTATATTTTCTTTGAATTTTAGGCGTGTTTAAGTGTGAAGGTTAGCAGCGGTGGAACAAAGGTTTACACAAGAGCAAATCTACTCAAGTTTGTATCGATCAAGAGTCTATAACTTTTTTTCTTTTGGGTTTGAGAATTTAGTCTTAGTGATCTTGACGACCCAGTAGGTTTTTCAGTTTAAGTTTTGTCCCGAAATAAACAAAGGGGGATATTTGTAACGGCAAATCTCTAAATCGATTGAATTTGTATATATTGACTTTATTCCATGTTTAGACAAAACTTGTTTGAGTTATAGGTTTGGACTTGAGTTATTTGTCCTCCAAGCCTATGATGAGTGATTGAAGACTTTGAGACAAAGCTGAATTGACATCAAATTTACATTGTATAGCGTGCATAGTTTTCATCTTCAACATCAGAGGGATCTCAATGAAGGTATAAATACATATAAGTGTTTGATCACTCGATACATTTTGGGTGTTGTTTTATGAAACTTGTTTGAGGCCTTTTTGTAAAATGTTATTTAAAATAAAATTAATTTTTGTTGGTGTACATTCAAATGAGTATAAGTGTTCATTCAAACAATATGTGAAGTTCGTTATATGACCTTCCAACGAACATCAAGCAAGGTATTTCTCTTGGACAAATGTATTTTCATTTCAAGCTTGTTCGAAGTTAGTTCGAACGGGATCACGTGTTCATTCGAATAAGATTTATGTTTGTTAGAATGAGATAAGGTTTTCATTCAAACAAACAATATGTTTTAATTCGAACCAGTTGCCTCAAAAAATGTCCTGCCTCAAAATTCATGTATTCTATAAATACTCAGGTCTAGCATCAATTTTTAAAGAGGTATTTAGTGAAAATGATTTTCCAAGATAAATCTTGTGCCTCCAAACCCTACTTTACACCCAAGATTAAGATCTAAGAATCCTATATTTATATGTCTGTTTAATATCTCTTTCTATGTTGCACCATATCTCTTTGCTCATCATACAGTGACCATTTCGAGTAGTGGAGACCATGTTTATGTTAAGAGGCAACTGAAAAGGTCACGAGATAAGAAAGATTGATGGGATACCAAGATGTGGTAATGCACCTACATTGTGTGGATATTGAAAGACGTCCAGCAGCGGCTACGAAGAAGGTTACAAGGAACAAGGAATCACATCAAGGCTTGAAGGCATCGAGTCTATGAGTAAGTCTAAGTTGTTACTGTAGATAAACCAAAATTATTGTGGGCTTATGTGGCTAGGGTGTTTGAGATTTTTCTCATTGAGGGTTTTTCTCGTACATCGTCTTGTTGTGGTTTGCTTATTTTATCCTTATTTGAACTCACCTAGATGCATGCTTAGGTCAAGAATAAAATTGGCAAATTGTTTCACACACAAGACTTGTGGTTTTAAAAGGTGAAAAGTTTATTAAAACTGTGAAAAAATAAAATTTTGGTGGTGTTTTTCTCTACAAACCCTAGGGTTATGAGCGATATTTTTATGTTAACGCTTCATATTACATGTGTTAGAACTGTATCCCTAGTATTTTAATCTTTTTCTTTTGTCAATTTTATTTTTGCCTACTTTAAGCCCCTATCATTGTCGAGATGATTAGACAGAGAAATATTACTCCAATTTGGGATGGACTAAGTGGCCCAGGAGAGTCGTCAATCATTGTCTATTGATGTTCATCTCAAATGCATACCTCTACGTGTTAATATTATTCTAATTCTCATGTTGTCAATTCACTATTGTCCACATCACACATTCACACTAACCACGTGTGGGTCCTTTCCCATTCACACTAACCATGTCGAGTGCATCATGAACTTAACGCACATATAGAGATAACTTTAGAGGGGATATTATATGTCGCTCGTATTCGACACGTATCCACATATCTTATTCTTTTTCCATAATTTATGGTGAATGTGACTTTTTTTCCTAAGTTCTTCATAAACATGATAGTGGCGTTCGAAGACCTTTTGGCTCTTACTTAATTCATGTGTGATAGGAATATTATTCCCATTAAAGAAGTTATTTCCTCGTATCAACATATTTTTAGAGATGATCACCATATTTATGTATGTACAGTGAGTGTGGGCTTCCTACTAATAATCTCACTACTTTTCTTAGTCATGGACATATTCCTTGGGAGACGAAATATTCCTTCAGCATAACCTAAACCCCATATAACAACTTGTTCACCTGGTAAATGTTTATCACATCTATCCTTAACACTATACTTAATATTTTTATCACAAGGTCGGTATATTAATTCATGCTATCATGTAATAAAATATGATGGATTTTCCTTCCATCATTCTTGATGTAATTCATCGACCCTTAAAGAATGGTTTTATGGAGGATTTACCATTCAGTAAAATGATTGCAAATTATCTTTACTTGTTTGGAGTGTTAAGAATTTTATACAATGTTTATGCGACTTTTTTGGTCCTATCATTAGTAACATAATGTTTCATTTTGATTGACATGTTTTTAGACACCTTGTTATGGTATTTCCAGTCACTGAACTAGTTCCTTCATCTAATTATCCACATGAACATTAGCATAATGGGGAATTTCTTTAGGATTAGTTTTCTTAGGTTAAAGCTACACATGACTTGATTTTGAGGCAGGTTATCTATGGAGGAGTCATTCTATCTTTATCATAATTATGTTCAGTAGGAAATCGAGTTTTCACTTTAGATAATTACTTCTCCATCTTGTCAAGTTTATGTTCCACTAGAAAGAGATAATCTACCAATGTGAGTTGCTCTAGATCATACCAATGATATGTCATTGATGGAGATCATGCAACTATTGATGATGCTATGGATATGTTAGAATTTGATAACCCACAAACTTTACTCTCTTTGATGAGTCTTTGTGTAATAGTCTTCAGGACGTAGAATATGTTTGTACTCATTTATATATCTTATGGAAGAGAGTAATGGTGTATTATTCTTGTGGATATTGTACTTTTGGTTACTTTTGGTTAATTATATCATATTGTGGTGTACATTGGAGGCTATATGCATTGCATTATGTGATTAGAGCATTTCAAAGTTTATTATATACATCATGTTACCAACTTTTCTCTACATTATGCCTACATGTTTCCATAGATATAATGTGATTATTGATGTATCTCTTTGTAATACCCCGCACTTTTATGGATATGTAAATTACAAAAATGGGTGTAATTTGGAGATTTGAGGAATTTCTCTGAGAAATAAATTTTTGGAGTTTATGAGGGTTATATGATTTCCGATGGGTGTTAAGTAAATGAGTTGGACCATTTTAATTACATGTCACAGTTGGGAAAAGCGACAAATGATATATTTTAATTGGAAAATGCGTATTGAGATGTGTTGAGTTTAACCAGTGAATTGTAGTTAAGTACCTCGAATGGATATTTTCAGTGTGCGATTGGTTTTGAAATGGACGATCTAGTCAGAATAGAGTATCCGGGAGAAGTGTTTGGATTCCGAGAATTTTTGGACCAGTAGGGACTCGTAATTGAGTAAACAAGTCATTTTTGGGTTTATATGGGATAAACCCTTATTTATCTATATGTAAGGCACAAGAGACTGGTAGTAAAAAAAAAAAGAGAAAAGAAAGAGGAGAAGAAAGGAAGAGAGAAAAGAGAAAAGAGGAGATTTCGGCCAAACTCCGTGGGATTCGACTCGAGGTCGTCGGATTTTATCCTCGAGGCAAGTTTTTACTTGCTTATTTATTTTAAAGCATAAATCTAATATTATAATTAGTAATGAATAACTATAAATATTTTTGGGATTGGTTTTCGTGAATCAAAACGGGTTTTTCGGAAGTTTAACGGATAAACTCCGAATAATATACAATATGGGAAACTTAGGAATTTATTGAAATCGATCGTTGGTTATGGGTTCTAGGATGTTTAGAACCCTTTTTAAGTGTGTGTATATGTCGTTGATTGAGGTTGGATGATGTTAGAATAGGAGTTAAAAGCTTGGGGGAAGCTTTAATAGCTGAAATAGCTTCTCGAAGAAGTTGTCCGGATCGATCGATCGATCGATCGACGGCCTAAGGTCGATCGATCGACCCTTCAGGATTTTTGACAGTTTCGGCTAGTGTTCTTTAAATGGGATAAATTCCAAATTTAGTTGTTTCCAGCTTATTCATTTGAGGAAATAAAGATTCATTTAGGGAATTAATATCTAGCCATTTAAGGAATTTTTGGGGGCTAGGAGGGTGCTATAATCGTGTGGCACTAAAAGTATATTTTTGATGAAAATAAATAAATTGAGGAATTAGACAATTGGGGTTCCCAAAAATAGATTTGGGACTTCTAAATTATTATTGGAGTGAGACATCACCTCCCATCTTTGTAATCTAGATAGGAGGTACTGTAGAAACTCTCTGGCTAAAAGCCTAATTGTATTCAATTATTCTTTTACCTCACTTTGATTTACGGCTATTCGATTTGGTTGTACTATGTTAAACCGAGTGTTCGGTTATTTTATTTCATTTTCAGTTTCATATGTAAACTGTGTGGATGTTTTATTTGAATGGTTTGTTTAAAAAGATTAGTTAAATAAAATTTTGATGCCAACCTAATAGGTTATTAGTAATTAAATTAATTTTCGATAGTGATGCTAAGAATGAACCATATGAGACTTCTGTTTTAATTTGGTACAAGATTGATTGCCGTGTATTTTATTAAGCGGGGTGTCACAGATGGTATCAGAGCATCAGGTTCTAGTGTCCTTAGGAATCTATGCGGACGTACTATGCTTTCAGCATTGCTCTCGATTCGATATAAAGCCTTAGGATTTGGATTGTTGATTACTCCTGTGAGATTTCATTCTCCTGCCATTGTATAAGACTATAGTAATTCTTTTGCGCGTTCGTTTGAGATTCGTGTGCTGATCAAGGAAGGGAGACTTAGAAAGGCCTTGGTGAGGGCAACAGAAGGCGGGGCTTATTTGAAGCGATTAGATGAAGTCGGAGACTAGGACCACAGTATAGGTCACTCTCCTTATGGGATTTGCTAAGAGTTGTTGCAATGACTACTAAGGTATAGTAGTTATAACTATTCACGTACCGCTATAGTAGAGAGTGGTGCTAAAGTTGAATTACCCAGTGAAGTTAAGTCTAGGAAAAAGTTTAAAGGGGGTCTTTGATAAGGACCATAGGTTAAAGTTAAGTCATGTGGAGGCACTGTAGCTGTACTTAGTGGAAGTAGAAGTCTTAGAAGCTTTGGCTTAGAGCAGGGTATGGAAATACCCATATGTGAAAATTCGAGGAAAAAATTTCACTCGTGGGAGCAATATTAAAATGATGGGAATGGTGGTCACCATATTCGGGGGAGCAGAATGTTTTGCTCATAGAGGAATATCACAGACGATTTTAACCGCAAATTCCTTTGGTTGATTAGGAAGGAAGAGAATGCATCTCCTAAATTATTCACATAAGGATTGGTGAGAGGCCGACAGTGAATAAAGAGTTATATGGATAAGTGAAATTTGTGTCGAATTAAGGAAGATACAATAAACAGAAAGTCCTTCAGAGGAATGATAGGCTCATTCGTAAGTGTTGCTAATGTTTAGAGAGATTTTACCCGGACTTCTTATATGTGAGGGCAATGTCGTACCTCTTATATAGGGAATGTTAATTGCTTCCATGAGAGATGGGGAAGGAGGAGTTAAAGAATCAAGTCCAAGGGTAAAGACTGAGAATATGTGTTTGTGAAACCCCATTGGGGGACATCCACCTGGGAAATTCATTGAACCAGAGATGTTGAGGCCGGTGTTGGAGTTTCCTTTTGATGAAGAATTTAAGGGGATTACGAAGGCAATTATCAGGATCGAGGCTATAGAGTCTGAGATACTGATAACCTTAATATGGTCAGGGTGGCCAGAGATGGGGAATGTTGCAATGTGGGGTGTACAACCACACACTTTGATCTTGCCCGGTAAAATTACAAGGATAAGAATAGGGTGCCGAAGTTCTTATTTCGATGAGGGAAAGTGTATCAGGTCCGAAAACCATTTGGAGTATCTAGGGAGATTGGCGAAGTTGTTGTTATGAGTTTCACCTCAGATGGAGGAGGTAAATTTGGTGTGACTAGATAGAGTCGCGGTATTTTGCTAGCCCTAGATTCGTGTGTATAATTTGAGCTTTCTGGCATTATCAGTAATATTATATAGTGTATATCTATATGTTTTTCCGCGATAGCGGGGTTCTATTTTGAATTTGTATCTATTTTGTATTGCTCGTTTGGGTATGTGTTATACGAGAATGGTGTTATTTTGAGTATAATACCTTCTCAGTTGATCGGAGCGATAGCAAGCTAATGATTGCAAGACTACCGTATTCACGGTTCCAGGGGAACAAATTGTTGTTGCGATACCTCACCTGGATACAGGTTGAGTTCCCCTTTATTATATGGGTAAATGGAACTTCGACGAGTAGACATTTCATTATCATGTTTTAAGTGCGTGGCGACCTTATAAATGTGATTTAAGGTATGCAGGATTTATTGTTATATGGTGAGTTTAAGCTCATTGATTTTGGCGCAAAGGACTTAGTGTTAGTACGAGCACCTGGTAGTGTGGCTCCTAGAAAGAAATGGGAATTCTGGCCACATTTTTTTGATAGGTGGGATGAGATTATCCTAGTGGCATGTTTGAAGCTAACGGACCTCCACGATCGATAAAGTTAAGTAGTAGTGTATTGGAGGGGTTCCTTGTTTGGGTTTCACTTTGCGAGATGCTCCACACATGAACCTTAACGACGTCAGGAGTGGAGAGATGTATATGATGCAAGGATGTTGGTTTTGATGATAAGTTACATAGTGTGGAGAAAACACTATAAATTGAGAGTCATGAGATGATTATATGTTTAGGGAGATAAAAGTGTTATGGAAAAGCACACAAATGGTTCTCTCACCTCAAGTATGTGGGTGAGGCAAGGTAAAGGAAATTGATTTAAGTCTTGTAGCTAGGCCTTGATGAGAAGGCTAATTCAAAGGTAATATGTTTTGGGTATGATGTTTGTAACACTTTTGCATAAAGTAGGCTCCCCGATTAGTTAGACTTTCCATTTCACCGGATTAGAAGACATAGTGGTAGAAGAGAGTTAGTAGGTTAACGAGGTAGGATTTTATAATGTCACACTGGTGTGCTTTAGACCGTTATATCTCGATGACCGACGATGCGAGGAAGTAGTGTAACGAGAGGATTCCTTATCTGGATTTCTCTTTGCGAGACGTTCCACGCATGAAACCGAGCGAATGTTAAAAGTCGGGAGAGGTCTTGGATATTAGGGACATAGTTAGAACAGTACTCATTTTTTTCGCGTGTAGGAAACATGTCAACCTTAGGAATATTGGGAAGTAAGGCCAGAAGGACTAGTGGGGCCGATATAAGGAGATAGTTGTGAGATAACCACAAGAAGATTAGTGGGTTAACTTTATGAAGGATTGCATTTCTAGGTATAGGAAAGATTGGAGTTGGAAGTATTCGGGTTAGGAATACCCAGGTGTTAGCACTAGGCCAAGAAAGTGAGGCCCATTTTTTTTAGAGAGTGTTACGTGTGTGACATTTACAATGGTTGTGCAGATATGCACGAGTCAAAAGGTGTATGGGCACCTTGGTAAGTTGGTTTTATATACCGCCCGAAATAAAAGGGACGCAGTATATAAAGCTGAAGAATATGCGGTGGGGGCAGCTATAAATGGAGTTGCATTTGGAGTTTGATTGATTGAACATCGTAGGAGGTACACGATAACCCAATCGTATAGGTGCAATAAGAGGTAGCACGCCCATATTAAGCGACGAGACTGACGGGAGTAGTCAAACATTAGAGTAATTTCCTTTTTGAGGGAAATTAGATATCCTGATGTAGATGAGCGGACGCTTAGAATTGTGATTCTCCGATGAGATTTAGACGTTAGATCGGCGACTATAGGCCCGTTTTCTCTATATGTGGTACTAGAAACGCTAGGTGAGATGTGACATTATTAGAGTCACCTTACGATGAGGTAGTATTGTAGAACATAGGGATTTAGTTAAGCTAAGGCATTAGAATATAAGCCTTGAGATAAGCGGGTACCGTGAACGAGTATATGGTAGAGTACCATTTGGGTTAGTACCTTTCGACTTGTGTGAGCAGGATGAAGTATGAGTAGTAATTCCAGGTTGGTAGTACCACTCATGTCCGAATTTCGGGGACAAAATTCCGTTGTAAGGGGGGGAGAATGTAATACCCCGCACTTTTATGGATATTTAAATTACAAAAATGGGTGTAATTTGGAGATTTTAGGAATTTCTCTGAGAAATAAATTTTTGGAGTTTATGAGAGTTATATGATTTCTATGGGTGTTACATTTACTTTCGAGATTAAGTAAATGAGTTGGACCACTTTAATTACATGTTGCAGTTGGGAAAAGAGACAAAGGATAATATTTTAATTGGAAAACGCGTATTAAGATGTGTTGAGTTTAACCAGTGAATTGTAGTTAAGTACCTCGGATGGAGATTTCGAGTGTGTGATTGATTTCGGAATGGCCGAGATAGTCAAAATAGAGTATCCGGGAGTAGTGTTTGGATTTCGGGAATTTTTGGACTAGTAGGGACTCATAATTGAGTAAACGAGTCACTTTTGGGTTTATAAGGTATAAACCCTTATTTCTCTCTATATAAGGCACAAGAGAGTGGGAGAAAGAAATAAAAAGAGCTAAAAAGAAAGAGGAGAAGAAAGGAAGAGAGAAAAGAGGAGAGAAAAGGAGATTTCGGTCAAACTCCGCGGGATTCGACTCAAGGTCGTCGAATTTTATCCTCGAGGCAAGTGTTTACTTGCTTTTTTATTTTAAAGCATAAATATCATATTATAATTGGTAATGAATAACTATAAAGATTTTCGGGATGGGTTTTCGTGAATCAAAACGGATTTTTCGGAAATTTAACGGATAAACCCCGGATAATATATAATATGGGAAACTTAGGAATTTATTGAAATCGATCGTTAGTTATGAGTTCTAGGATTTTTAGAGTGTGTATATGTCATTGATTGAGATTGGATGATGTTATAATAGGATTTAAAATCTTAGGAGAAGCTTTAATGGCCGAAACAGCTTCTCAGAGATGAAGTTGTCCGGATCGATCGATCGATCGATCGACGGCCTAGGGTCGATCGATCCACCCTTCAGAATTTTTGACAGTTTCGGTTAGTGTTGTTTAAATGAGATAAATTCCAAATTTAATTATTTCTAGCTTATTTATTTGAGGAATTAAAGATTCATTTAGGGAATTAATATCTAGCCATTTGAGGAATTTATGGGGGCTAGGAGGGTGCTACAATCGTGTGGCACTAAAAGTATATTTTCGAGGAAAATAAATAAATTGAGGAATTAGACAACTGGGGTTCCCAAAAATAGAGTGGCGACTTCTAAATTATTATTGGAGTAATATGTATACCTTGGGTTAATTGATTAAAATCCAGGACTTATTTATTTAGGGGTGTTCGGAACGAGTAACACCCAAGGGAGTATTTCAGCGGGCAATTATATGTAGATAATTGTGCGCGTAGAAAATGTAATTATATGCCAATCGATTGAGAAAATACTACGAGGCGACTAGGATGAAATTTGGGTTGTAGGATAAAGAGGATTTAGCGGTTACCCGATACGTCTATTGACGACGATTATTATAGGTGATGCGATATCTATGGAATTAAGATAAGTTGATAGTATACTTATCTAGTTAGTACGAATGTGTTTATTCGGGTATAGATATAAATCCTTAAAAGTGATTAAGATATGAGTTATATATATATATATATATATATATATATCATGTGAGATAATACTTATAAGTATTAGTATTATAAGTGTACGAATACTTATATACTATTACGAATGGGAACATTCGGGGTTATTGGCTATCGCTATATGAGGCTTGGCAATTATAGACACATATACATTTGAGGAGTGATATAGATTATATATACGATGTGATTACAGTATATATATATTATGATACGAATACATATATATCTGTGTGTGATTGGTATATTTTTATCTTAGAGGTTGGTTCCACGGTCTTTCCTTTGGCGTAGGGTTGGAACATCTAGATTATATATATTTCTCTAGTGCGATCCGGGGAGATTGCACGATGTGGGTGAATCCCCTGGCTTAAGGAGCAGGGAGAGTATATCCCCAAGTCATCTCGTCTCGCGTTCGAGTGCGATGTGTGTGTACTCCACTTGCAGAGGGAATATGACCGACTCCACCGTTGTGTATATTTTTACCATGACCATGAGTGAGTTTGGCTTGGTGCCGAGGTATAGTGAGTAAACCCGAATTCAGATAGGCACTATGAGACTGTATCCTCGAGTTATAGCTCGGTGGGATGGTTATTATGCTTGTGATTGTAATAAGTATAATTATATTTGTTGAGATATTATATATAAGGTGAAAAGAATGATAAGGTATTATTGCCTTTCCGGTATATATATATATATATATATATATCCGGATTTATATGAATCATAGGTTCTATTGAGAACTAAATATTTATATATTTATATATCTATGAGTTATATATATACGTTGTGTGCAGAGGGCCTAATGGATCTCGACGAACAACATTGCCAGGTAGTAGTGTATCGGGGGGTTCCTTATTTGGATTTCGCTTCACGAGACACCCCACACACGAACGTAGCGCAGTGTTGGGAATGGGAAAAAGTTTAGCCCTTAGTACTCGGGTTAATTAGGATTTTTAGAGATTCGGTGTAACGTATTAGTTAGGGAGAGTAGCTTAACTAGGTGTGCACAACTAGAAGAATGCGATAGGTGTGCACTACTAGAAGAGGGGTGAGGGGTATCTCATGGGAGTGCGATATCAATTTAAATATGAGATAAATCACATTTTAAAGATATAGCATTTATGCACTTGCAAAATATTTTCAAACTCGGCCTCTGACCCATTTTTCTCTATTTTCCTCTCTTGCTATATATGTATATATATAGGTGTCCAGACACAGGGACGCCTAGATGATAATTCCTTCGAGTCGAATGCTTGTTGCAACAGTTGTGGATGCATACAGGTTTACTGTAGACTCTTCTATCTTTGTAATGTAGATAGGAGGTACTGTAGAAACTCTCGGGCCAAAAGTCCAATTGTATACAATTATTCTTTTACCACACTTTGATTTATGGCTATTCGATTTGGTTGTACTATGTTAAACCGAGTGTGAGATTATTTTATTTCAGTTTCAGTTTCATATGTAACTTGTGTGGATGTTTTATTTGAATGATTTGTTTAAAAAGATTAGCTAAATAAAATTTTGACGCCAGCCTAATAGGTTATTAGTAATTAAATTGGTTTTCGATAGTGATGCTAAGAATGAACCATATGAGACTCCTGTTTTAATTTGGTACAGGATTGATCGCCTGGTATTTTATTAGGCGGGCTTCCACACTCTTATTTAATCTATATTATGTTTTGTAGGTATTATTCCATGTTCTTCATGTATTAGCATTGGTTATCACGTGTTCAATTATAATCTCTCTTTCCCTGAATTATATACTTTCTATAATTCATTTTTATCTCTTTTATCATGAGATTTTCCATGAGTCTCTCAATACCATATTGTATATCTTTGGGGGGTTGTATCATTCCTACCTAATTCAATGTTTGATTTCTACATCTCTTTTACTATTTCTTGTCAAATAGGGGGAACCATATAAGATAGAGGAGATTTATTGTGAGACATTTGATTATTCCATTTAGGGGGAGTTTTTATTATTATTTAAATCCCAGGGATGTTGTGTCAAAAGATACATATAATTTAAAGGGAGTTTGATTTCCTTATTTCTCACGTTTTTTCATATTGATATCATATTTTGTTTCGAAGAGTTCCCAATAAGGGGGAATGCCTTCTTCATATTGTCATACCTACATGATCTTTTCTTATTGTTCATATTTATATAGGTATTTACTCAATGATTTCAAAATATACCCAGATTCAGACTCAACCTTGGTTTCATTGTGTCATTCTTTGGAATTATTGGTATTGTGTTGGTAATACAATCATTATTGCCTTAAGTGGGGTTTGTATGATTTTCATATTTAAGATTTCTTACGTTTAGCTGGGTTTGCCATGGAATAGCCAAAGGGGGAGATTGAAAATGTATTCATTTTACACACACACACACACACACACACACACACACACATATATATATATATATATATATATATATATATATTGGCTACTCTTGTATCAAAACATTGAGTCTTGCATAAATAATTCCCAAACTCGATTCTCATGTAAATGTCATAGGTAAGTTACATGAATCCTATTTGTTACCTTCTAAAATTTCTTTTGCATTAGAGGTTTATAATATCTACCGAAGCTTTCGAACTGATGTAATTTGATATCCTTTTTTTGATTGTGAGTTAACACCGTGGCTTTACACACACTTGCATTTTTTTCCAAAGCTATTTGTGTTTGAATTGATTGCAGAAAACCTTTTTGAAATGTGTAACATTTCAAAACTTTGCTAGGTCTATTGTTTAAAACCTTTCATAGTTTTTATTTGAGCACTTTATGCTAAAGAATGCACATGTCACCGAATCATAACTATGTGAATGACTTTAAGTGGCATGAAAAAAATTGACATGTGTCGCATTATTATCCAATGAGATATGTTCCTTGCGTAAAGATCCAACCCAGAAATTTCAATCAACTATAAATACTAGTATTTGGATCCAAAAATCATAATTTGAAAAAGAGATAGCTATCTAATTTTTTGTTCTCCGTCATTTTACGAGGTTTTATATACTCTCTAAATTATATATTGATACACATATTCTATATATTTTCCTAATCTATACTCGATTTATGGATTAATGAGGTCTTTTACAGGAGTGTTACTCAGATTTACTAAGGCCCAAGTCAATTTAATTACCAAATCAGATTCATTCCATGCTTTAGATCTAAATCTAGATTGGAGAATAATTAAGAAACTCATTCAAGGACTTATTCAATGTGTGATTCTCAAAGGGTAATGAACTTCCTATAAAGATTTCTAGAGCTCCTATATTTATTATCAACAAATGGAGGAAAATTAGATGTCCAAGGCAACTTTCGATTTAGGACATCAGGTGATAGTTGTCCACTTTCATGGTGTAAAATTATCTTTTCAAGTTTATTGAGAGAAGGCACTCCTCTAAGGTTTCTTTCCCCATGTGGTAATTTTCCTTGTATATTTGTTGTTGTGTGATTGTTTGATGGTTTGAATCGTTAATTTAGATCATAACACATACAAAGTCAATTAGATCTTGGGTTAGTTGATAATTGCTTTTGATTATTTAAGGGACATCACATAGTTAATTGATTTTAATTAGGTTATTTTTTTCTTGTGTCTGTAAGTTTCAAATCAATAAATTCAAAAGTGTTTTATGAATTAAAAACATCTCGACACAGTTCACTTGCAAATCTATGGACTAAAATCATTTTTCAAGAAAGTTTTGAAAACTAGGATTACTAGATTTTAAAATTAGGAAAATTGCCTAAAATTAGACCCCGTCATATTCACCCTACTTTAGGACATTTTAAAGGTGTATACATAATATATCCACTCACATTTTGATAATACAATGAGAAACAGAAGAATAGTAATATGGAGTATGAATCACATGGTATATACTATAAAGTAA
The DNA here is from genome assembly GCA_949130495.1 of Sambucus nigra. Classification (NCBI taxonomy): domain Eukaryota; kingdom Viridiplantae; phylum Streptophyta; class Magnoliopsida; order Dipsacales; family Adoxaceae; genus Sambucus; species Sambucus nigra. The sequence goes on along the minus strand of OX422208.1, from coordinate 371,631,073 downwards.
TAAAGGCATTGAAACACAATTCTTAATGTCATCGCATGGGTGAGAAAATATTTTACCAAGACACGTGGATTCATATGGAAAAAAAGCCACTAGGTATTTAGAGGCACATGGCATACTATCTCATATAGTAAAGTGATGGACAAAGTACTAACACTAAGACTTGTGTTCCAAATGTATTAAAAAGTTGTGGAAACTTTCCCATTAACTAGATTCTGATATCCAAGCCTAAGGACAATTTACTTAATTTCCCAATATTTCTTGGCTTTAGTTCTTAGGCACTAGATATTTTCGTGTTACCCAAATTATTGTAATAAAATGTTAACCAGTCTTCAAAAATACATATAAAAAAGATATAACTCCTTTTTGACTTTTTTTTTGCGTGTGTGTGTGTGTATATATATATATATTAACTTTGCGAAGAATAATACTAAAATTATTTTAATACTAAAGACATACTCTCTCGTTAATTCACTTGTCTCAAGTTAAGAATCACTACTTAAAATCCAAAAATTTTAACATCTATTTTCAAATTTATTATGGGATTTGATACATTGATTTTAATTCAAGACTCTTAATTTTAGTTATCAAACAAGAATTTCCATTTGAGAGAAATCATATTTAGATTTGGAACTATCAACTAAAAGTAATTAAAATGTGAAATATCAACTTATTATTTTGATATGAAAGTAACAACCCATGCTTCTATCAAAATATTAAAATAAAAAAAATATTTCTCACATCCAGTATAAATTGACAATAAATTTTTATCAATTCATTTACTAACAAGATAACACACCAAAACTTATATGTTTCTGTTATCTTATTTTATAACTATACCATTATTTAAATTCTCAAAACCATTCTTTAAATTTGATTTTAGCCTAAGGTATAAATAACTCAACTCAACAAAACCTTTTTCCAATTATTTAGGGTTGGCTACATGAATCCCATTTTTCCATTCTTCTCTCATCAGTGCAATATCTTCAGTTAAACTTCATTATATCATATTCTTTTTTGTAATATCCCACCAAGTAAATTTAGGCCTATCTCTACCCTTTATGTTACCATAAATACTAACTAAATCACTTTTCCTTACTAAGGGCATCCCTTGGTCTAGTCTTGACTTGCCAAACCATCTAAGATGATTTTCTCTCACTTTATCTTTCATAGGAGATACTTTTACCATTTTATAAATTTGTTCATTTTTAATTTTCCTTTCGAGTTTTACCACAAATCCATCTTAGAACTCGCATCTCCACCTCACTCATTTTCTTTACATTTTATTTTTTTAGTTGCCTAACACTCTGTCTTATATAACATAGCGGGTCTAATGATCATCGTATAAAATATCCCCTTTAACTTCAAAGGTATACAATGATCACACAATACGTAGGTAACACTTCTTGACTTGACACAACCTGCTTTAACCTTATCCGTAAAATCATTACTAATATCTCCATCTTTTTGGATAATCGAGACTAAATAACAAATATAATAATTTCTAGATATTTCTTGACCTTCTAATTTCATAACAATCCCATTTGTCCTCCTATTATTACTGGAATTTCACTCCACGTATTCTGTTTTACTTCCACTTATTTTAAACCCTCTTATTTCCAAAGTTTCTCTCCACAATTTCAATCTAGCATTAATTCTCGTCTTATTTTCATCCACTAAAACAATATCATTTGCAAATAACATACAAAAAGTTACCTCATATTGTATTTGTCCAGCCAATTCATCCATAACAAGAGAAAATAGATTATAACTTAATAATATCCCTTAGTTAAGACCTATATGAATTGGAAATTTATTACTTTTTTTGTTGATGTTCTTACTATAGTCATGGCCCCATCATACATATCCTTGATCACATCATATATCTACGAGTCACTTATTTTTTATGTAAAACCCACCATATTATATCTCTTGGTATCCTATCATACATAATTAAGCATAAATTCTTCGTATTTATCTCCTTTATTTAGAGTTTTTTATCACCTCGTGCGATGTAATTTGAGTTAATTTATCTCATATTAATGTTATTTACATCTTCTATCTAGTACATCACGTTTCATGTATTTCTCTTATGTTTTATATGAATTGGGTGCAAGTGAAGATAAGAGAAAACTCAAAATCAAGAAAAAAAGAAAAGTCAAGGGCAAAAGAGTAATTTTACATCTAGAATTCAGATGCGGAACCAAGAGAATTCAAAGAACTTTAGTCTACAACCACATAGGAAGAAACGGTATCCAAATCCGAGCCCCGGTTGAAAAGTTATTAAGATTCAAAGTTGAGAAGAAATCAAAGAAGAAGGAAGAAAAATTCAGAAATTCAAGCCGGTTCTACTCACTGGAAAAACCATACCAAAATGATGAACACAAATGGGAACGGGTTCAATAAATTGTCAAAAGAAAAATGAATCGATGGCCAAGAAGAAGAATCGGTTCTACTAATTAGAAAAGTGAATCAGTTCGAACAGCAAATAAGGAAATTTTGAACCGATTCGGCGAGATGAAATTCTAAATTTATATTTCTTAAAAACAGAGTTGTACAAGGTGCATACACTTAAAAAAACATGAGAGTCATATTTCATTTTGTTACCAGACATTAGATAGTTAGTTTTGACATAGTTTTGAGAGGATCTTGAAGGCAAGAACCCTAAAATTAATCTTCTTCAAAAATTGTTCATCTTTTACATTGATCTTTAAGGGTTTTTCATCAATCCAAGTATAGTTTCATTATTACTTTCAATTTCTCTCTTTTTTTTTGTTTTGTAATTCATTAATTCATTTCTAGAAGTCTTTTCCACATGTTTGATTACACTTTTCACGTAAGAATGATTTTATGCAATGTGAATATCATGTTTAGTCATAGTTAAACCATGTCAGGCTAGATTTCTAAAGGGTTGGGGTACATGAACCCAACCTAGGTAACATATATGTATTTAAAAGTGAATAAAATGTAATTCATCATTCAAAGGTTTGAACTTTATCAAGATAAAAGTTGTTGGTATTTTAATTCCGTTTGCCCTAGGTAACCGAAATGTTAAAGGGTGCAATTGACTTTTCAATAACTTCTCATCCTCATCAAATACAATTTTTTATTTGATTTTTTGCGGAGTAAAGTCCTCATATGTCGAATGCTTAGAGAGTATTTGGTGTCTCTTGGAATGGAGAATTAGATTTTTTAAGCTTTTATGTTTTATGCAATTACTGACGGTTCGAGGGAGTATACCATAACTCTATTTTCTCTCATATATTTAAAGTTTAATTTAGTTCATCTTGCATACGTAGTTCAGTTATTAAATTAATTAAAATTGTATTAGTTGATAGGTAAAGTCATAATTTGTCATGCTTTTCATCTTTCACTAAGTCATTAGTAGGGTTAATCGATCTTCATATTCATCATCATGAGCATTTGTTCTATTCCCTGAGTTCGACACCTGGTTTACTGAATTTATACTTGAGGGACCAGCTTACACTTGAGTTGATAGACACACGCACCTAAAACACTTTTAAATTCACATTAATTTTTTGGCGTCGTTGCCGGGGAATAGGTAGACTTGTAGGTTAGGTCGATTTAATTCAAGAATTTGACTCTAATTCTTAAAAAGACAAAAAAAAATCATAAAAATAAAATAAAAAAAAATAGAAAAATAAAAAAGCAAAAAAAATATAGCATCTCTCAAGTCCTTTCATGCAACATCCTCAACAAACTCCTCAATACACTTCTACCCGCATTCACGAAAATCCTATAGTAAAATATGACCCCGATAGTCCACACACTCCTAACGCTTCGCAATTTTAGTTTACACCTCCTACACCGCCCAATGCCATTATGAGTAACACTTCTTGGGCATTGAGTGAGAATACATAGTCAATTGGAGGGAGAGAGAAGTTGGACCACGCTAGTTATGGTACAAGTAAGGCTGAGATATCATATCGTTACATGAGATACCTCTTATATCTTGATCAAACAGTCACTCCGGGATGTATTCTACTTTCGTATAATGCGGGACAATTTCACTTTCGTAATAGGATGATCCAAATTATTCCCACTTTTAATGGTATGGATTCAAAAAAACCTTATCTCCACATCCATGAGCTCGAAGAGGCGTGCGATACGTTTAACGATCAATCTTTCACTCAAGACATTATTTGCCTCAAACTTTTTCCTTTCTCTTTGAAGGATAAAGCTAAGACCTGGTTGTGGTCTTTACCACAGAACTCAATTGGATCATGGAGAGATATGCAAGCCAAATTTCTTTTGAAATTCTTCCCCCAACATAGAATGAATTCCATCAAGTCTTAAATTCAAACTTTTAAACAATAAGAAAATGATCCATTTGATCAATCTTGGGAACGATTCAATGAGTTAGTCAACACGTACCCACATCATGGTTTTGAGAAGTATCGTCTTATCTCTTTCTTCCACCATGGGCTAAGTAGAGCTTCCAAATAACTCGTTGAGACTATGTGTGATGGGTAATTTTTTGGGTAAGACACTAACGATGCAGAGGCCCATCTTAAGAATGTCGGCGAGACTACTCAAGTATGGAACACATTCGATCCTAACACCCAAACCTGACTTTGACAAACGTCCACAGATCCTTCCGCGTCCGGTCTCTATCAATTAGAAAAGGAAGACGAGTGAAAACTTCGAGTTAGCCAACTTGCGAAAAGATTGGAGGATATAGTCGAATCACGGGCAAGAGAAATAACCATATCCACCCGATCAATGAAAGAAACGGTACGTGCAATTTATGAGGTGGGCCATTCCACGATGGAATGCCCGATGATACCCACCTACAAAGTCATGCTTCATGAGAAAGTGGAACCGGGAGGAGGATTTAAAGGAAATTTCAATGCCCCTCACAGTAATTCTTACAACCCTTGGTGGAGGAACCATCCTGGGTTTAGTTATGGGCAACAAAATGCTGCGTCACATCCTAATTCACAAGTTTCCCCTCCTCCACCACCGCCTCCACAGTTTCAATAAGCTCCACATATGCAAGCACCACCTCCCGCGCCGTATATCACCCCCACCGAGGAGAAATATCGAGGATACTTTGAACTAATTCATACAATCTCAAAATGCAACCAATGCTCAAAATGCCAAAATGTTTTCCAAAATAAATGCGAACATTTCAAAGTTGTAATCATACTTAAGTATTCAAGAGAAGGGTAAGTTTTCGACCCAATGCTAAATACCTCCCTAAGGTCAACCTAGTGTTAACTCTACCTCCAACGACCATCAAGAGAAATGTCAAGCAGCCACCATTCTACATAATGGGAGAGTTGTTGATTTATCACCTCCCCCACACGACAAACCTAAAGATAAGGAGGTTTTTCCCAGCATGAAAGAGGACGAACTCGTAGTGAAACCACCCACTCCTGCACCTTTACCTCAACGGTTGGTTCCACCTAAAAAAAGGGCCTCCCACAACGATGTGCTAGATGTCTTTAAGCAAGTAAATCTGAATTTAGCTTTTCTCGATGCCATAAAGCAAATTCCCGCCAATGCTAAAGTCCTTAAGGATTTATTAATGATGAAAAGGAGACTAAAGCAGAAAAAGAATGTTTTCCTAGAACAAAATGTGAGCTCCTCCTACTTAATAACCGCCCTACAAAGTTTAAAGATTTTGGTGCACCTACCATTTCGTGCATCATTAGAGAGAACCGAATAAAAAATCCTTACTCAATTTAGGGGCGAGTGTTAACATTATCCCTTATTCCATATCTAGGTAGTTAGATTTGGGGGACCTCAAGCCCACCAAGATCACTCTCCAACTCGCGGATCGTACCGTGAAGATACCTCGAGGGATTGTTGAGGACGTGATAGTCCAAGTGGACACTTTCTACTTCTCAGTAGATTTTTTCATTTGGGACACGGAGCGCTCCACCCCCTCGAGAAATCATGTTTGCGTCATCCTAGGAAGCCCCTACTTAGCTACGGCTAACGCATTAATTAACACTCGAAATGGGAAAATGAAACTCATATTCGGGAACATGACCCTTGAGATGAATATCTTTAATATCACCAAGCAAGTGGGTGATAAGGACGATTTTCACGTAGTAGATCTTATTGAGGAGGTAGTAGAGGAACACATAGAGGGAAATTTTGGTTGGGATGCCTTAGAAGCATGCCTCATTTTAGATAGTGAGGGAGCCGGGACGAAAATCAACTTCGAGAGGGAAGTGGAGGATTGAAAGCGATATTAGATGAGAGAGCATCAGATGAGGTCGTGGGATAGGTTAATTGGGTTTTGAGATTCGAGGGAGTTGCATTAGGCTCCCTATGACAAAAAATTTCCCACGCTCAAATTAAAGAAACTAACCTCTAACGTAAAATATGCTCATTTGAGAGAGGATGATAAATTTCCCTTGTTGTCTCCTTGAGCCTGGATAAGGAAAAAAAGGGTAAATTGTTAGCGATTTTGAGGAAGCACCGAAGTGCTTTTGGTTGGAACATCGTGGATTTGAAAAGTATAAGTCCTCTTATTTGTACCCATAAAATCCACCCCGAGGAGGATGTGAAGCCATCGAGGGAGATGCAGCGGAGATTGAACCCAACTATTAAAGATGTAGTGAAAGAAGAGATTATTAAGCTATTGGACACGGGCATCATTTACCCAATTTCAGAAAGCAAATGGGTGAATCCTATCCAAGTTGTCCCGAAGAAGTCGGGCATGACTGTGGTTTAAAATGCAAGGGTGATCTAATTCCCCAATGCACCACCACCGGGTGGTGCGTTTGCATTGACTACCAAAAGCTCAAATTCGGCACAAAAAAAGATCATTTCCCCTTACCATTCATTGACCAAATGCTGAAGTGAGTAGCTGGACACCCATAATATTACTTTCTTAACAGTTATTTCGGATATAACCAAATTGAGGTAGATGTGCTTGATCAAGAGAAGACGACTTTCACCTATCCTTTTGGCACGTTTTCCAACAAACGTATGCCATTTAGATTATGAAATGCACCCGCGACTTTTTAAAAGTGAATGCTTAGTCTCTTTAGCAGCATGGTTGAAAGGCACCTTGAGGTTTTCATGGATAACTTTAGTGTCTTTGGCCCCTCTTACGACCTTTGTCTTGTGAATCTTGAAAAAGTGCTAGCCCGTTGTATGGAAAAGAACTTGGTAGAAAATTGGAAGTGTCATTTTATGGTTACTGAAGGAATAGTTCCTGGATATATAGTATCGTCCAAAGGTATTGAGGTAGATAGGGCGAACGTAGATGTCATAGACGATCTTCCCTCCCCTAAGTCACTAAAGGATGTGCGCTCTTTCTTGGGACATGCAGGTTTCTATCGAAGGTTTATTAAGGACTTTAGTGCCATCGCTAGGCCCTTGAGTAACATTTTTATGAAAGATGACCCCTTTGAGTGGAATGAAGCAGATCAAAGCGCTTTTGAAAAATTAAAAATCATGCTTATTTCCGCTCCCATTATTCAAGCTCCGGATTGGTCCCTTCCATTCGAGTTCATGTATGATGCGAGTGATTATGCTATAGCTGTTGTTTTGGACTAAAGAAAAGATAAGAAGGCTCATGTCATCTACTATACTAGCCTAACGCTAATCAAACTACAACTCAATTACTTCACCATGGAGAAAGAATTGCTAGCCTTAGTTTTTTCCTTAGATAAATTTCGTTCTTACCTCGTTGGTTTGTCGATCACTTGCTTTACTGACTACATGACCCTTAAATATATCCTTTCTAAAAAGTATGCCAAACCATGCCTAATAAGGTGGATCCTACTCCTATAAGAATTCAATCTCTCCATAAAAGACAAGAAAGGGGCTTTCGTCCGACATGCCTAGTGATCCCATACCCTTAGACGAATATTTTTTGGATGAACAATTATTCGCCACTTTTTCTCTCCCTTGGTTTGAGAATATAGTGAATTACCTTATCCCGAGGGTCGTTCCCCCTAATTGGACACCGCAAGAGAGAAAGAAGTTCCTAACTTGGTCGGGCATTTTCTTCTACGATGATTCATTTCTATTCAAATATTGTGCATACCAAATCATTCGACGATGTGTACCGGATGACGAGATACATAGTGTCATCCGTTTTTGTCATACGGAAGCATGTGGAGGCCATTTTTTGACGAATAAGATAACCACTAAGATTATTCAAAGTGGTCTCTGTTGGCCCATAATTTCCCTAGATGTTAATGCTTATTGCAAATCTTGTGATAGATGTCAAAGGATAGGAGCTATCACTCGACAAGACATGATGCCATTGACCCCCATACTCGTCATTAAGATATTTGATTACTAGGGTATTGACTTCATGGGCCCTTTTCCTCCCTCCTTTGGTTTCTTATACATCTTAGTCACGGTTGGCTATGTGTCAAAATGGGTTAAGTCCGTAGCTATTAAGGCTAATGACAATAAGGTGGTGATTAAGTTATTGGAAGAACATATCCCTTCTCACTTCGAAGCTCCGAAGGCAATCATTAGTGATAATGACAAACACTTTTGCAATCGGACGTTTGAAAAACTTATGAGAAGTATGGGGTCGTCTACAAGGTTATGATGATTTATCACCCCCAAACGAATGGGCAAGTCAAGTTAGCCAATCGTGAAATCAAGCACATTCTCGAAAAGACCGTCGATCCTAATCGAAAAGATTGATCTCTCCGGTTGAACGATTGGCTATGGGCTTATAGAACCGCATATAAGAACCCCCTCAGAATGTCCCCATTTATCTTGGTGTATGGAAAGCCTTTCCATCTCCCCATGGATCTATAACACAAAGCATATTGGGAAATCAAGAGGTTGAACTACAATATAGACAAAGCCGGTGAAGCACGCAAGCTTCAATTGAATGAGTTAGAAGATATGCACAATGATGCATATGAGAATGCAAAAATAACCAAAAAAGAATGAAACTCGCACATGATAGAATTATCCGACGTAAGGAGTTTAATTCGAGTAAAAAAGTACTTATCTATAACTCCGCTTATATTTGCTTCCACGAAAATTACGTTTGCTGTGGGCCGGCCCTTTGGTTGTGAGAGAAGTATTACCCCATGGAGCCGTCAAGTTAGAAGATCCAAAAGGGGGGATATATTCAAAGTTAATGGACAATGCCTAAAGCCATATTTAGAGGCGTGTGTTGAAGAAATCGACACAATTTGGTTGTCGGACCCCATTTACGGGGTTGATTGAGAGTGATTTGAGAGGTTATCGAACCCTCGATGTATATGGGGTGAGTCTTGTGTACATTAGTTAGTTGAGTAGGTTAGGGTCGTTATAGGTTATTAGGAGGCAAGTTCTTAGAGAGATAAACGCCGAGGAATAACATGAGAGAGTGTAGAGCATTTCGAGGGGAGTGTCGTGAATTTTTGGATTAAATTATGAGTGGGAACATTTTAGGAAATTTATGGCAAATTTGGAGGCTTGACACTCTTCCGAATCGGTTCACCCTTTTGTTTACTAAGGGTCCGAACCTATTAGTTCTTCAGGTCGATTAAAATAAAATATGTGTGACACCCCGCCTAATTAAATACCGGGCGATCACTCCTTTATTAAATTAAAATCAAGGTGAACAGTTGGTTCATTCTTAACATCACTGTCGAAAAATACTTTTCCAATTTAAACACCCTAAATAATTAAGCTAAGTGTCAAAACCATTTTTAGACTTTACTTTCCAATTTTATTTTATATAAACCAACATTTAAATCTTTACATTATTCATAATTAAAGAATCACGCAACAACCATACTGGAACAGACCATCCAATAATTAAACATTCAACTAAATGAATCCAACATTTAATACTCAAATGAAAACATCCTGACAATAATAAATCCCAAAGAATAAAATACTGGAAATAAATGAATCACAATGTCCAATAAAACAACTGGATAATGGAAACGGGTGACACATGCCCAACTGAATAAATATGATAAGAGTGGAATCAAATAAACGAAGTCGTCTAAGCAAGGGGCCTGCAACTCCCACCTAAGCTGCAGCACGTTCCTTCCAAAGGATCCTATCCAAGACCCCCCTGTGGCTGGGCACCTGTAATATATACATATATATATAAGAGAGAGAGAAGAAATAGAGACGGGTCAGAGCCCAATAGTGTAAATGATTTAAATTTTGTTTAGCAAGTATTTAAAATGTTTACAGGCCAATGCAACAAAATATTAGTGCGACGCTCTCTTGAGAAATTCTCACATCTCTTCTATTGTGCACACCTATGGCACTAACCTTCCCAATGGTTTAACTCATCTTATCTTGGGTTACTCGTAAGGTTTAAACTAAACAATTCAACTATTTAAGAAGTAAATTTCATTTAGTGACAAAGCTCTCATTTTTTACTTTATTTACTAATAAAGTTTTCCAGAAATATACTATACTTTCAAAACAGGTATTACTCAATTGAAATCATTACTCATCTCTTACTTACCATAAACACAGTAGGAAATTTTAAATTTCAGAAATTCATATATATATTAAATACTCGCATAATATATATATATTCTATCAACACCCCACATAAAAATTATGGTGCGGGCATACTCTGCTATCCAAACCCCGTATCAATCGTACTAAGGGAAATACAAGTTCGGAATCACTCTCGAACTGTAATAACACAAACAAAAGCAATATTGAGGCGAAGCATAGTATCCAAGTCCAAGAGGTCAGTACATACCCTCACGTCTCTTAGGACCGTCCGACTATCGACCCGATAGCCCGTACCTAGGATTCCTATCTTCTAGGGTACGAGTCAATATCCCCCATGAAGGCCCATTCGAGATAAGACTGTACCAGCGCGGTAACCTCAGGGATAGCAAGTAGCGCGGGCATGATTTCCACACGTATATAATATATGCATACACACAGTCATATAAATATACTACTTTTTGCCATATCAAATTTAGGTTCATCTCATAATCCATAATCACGACATTTATCCTTATTTTCACATTATTAGTTATCGTGTATAACGGTTCATCTCTAACTTTAATTTAAGGGATTATTCCAACTCACTACGTAACACTCATGGACTCTATCCTCCCAACTGTAGAATTCAGTAGGTACTCATCTATTTTCCAACGTAGTTATTTTACGCGTCTCTCCCTTAAATACACAACCCCATCGTCCCTTATGTGTAAGCACCCCAAAAATGTAAATTTCATCTTAGATTAAAGGTCTCGTAGATGTTAATAAGTCCTACTGGTCTCCTTTATATTCCAAAGTATTTTAATAAGGGTGCCCAAATATTTTCACTCATTTAATTTGAATTTAACAATTTCAAAGGGGAAAAGTGAGTCTGCCAGGAGGGGTCGATCGATCGAGGTCTGGGGCTCGATCGATCGAACCTTCGATCGATCGAAGCTCTAGGCTCGATCGATCGATCAAGCAGGTATGGCAAATTCTGCAGGAAACCAGATTTTTCATTCCCAATCGCCCAAAAATTCGTACTACAATCAGTATACACCCATATTATACATCATTCACGTAAGGCATGCAATTTTCCATCAATAACCATAGATTAATAGGCCAAAATTCATATAAAACTCAAGAACCCTAAAATTTCTTAAACATGGTTCTAATCAGTCTTTTCCCCAAAAATTCTACTCCTAATTCATCATAAATTCGTGCTTAAGCCTCTACATGTGAAGGGGTTTCCAGATTATCATTCAAATCATTGCTACATGCGATTTTTCTATCTCCGACATGAATTTTCTTCTACCAAACTCATCCTAATCACCCTAGACTAACATGAACAATGCATTAACAAAAATAAGCAAGATAAATACTTGCCTGGAAATATTAAAGTCTGATTTGATGACGAATTTGGTGTGGTTGCGTTCCCCGTCGCGCGATCTACGCGTTGGTGGTGGCGGCGGTGCAATCGGGTGACTTTTTGGCCTTGGATTGCTTGGAAAGATTTCTCCTTCCCTCTCCTATGGCCGTTCTAAGGTTTTGAGTCTAATAACCCTAAAAAAATCTTCTAAATGGCTGATATAGCCTAATAATTTTCGTGGGTTTAATTACCCAAAAATGCAAAATGTCCAAAATGCCCTCCCGGGGTGTTAAATAGGCCTAAAAACGCCCCGAGACCCAAACTAAACCCCCGAGTACACTTTTCTGACTATCTCGACCCTTCCGGACACGTTGGCGCACTCAAAACAACCATATGGATAACTTAAATTATTAATTAATATTTAGTCCTGACGCGATACGGGCGCATCCCAACTCAAATTTCCAAAACTGTCATTTTATTCTCTCTTGACATTTAATAGAACCAATATTATATTACTTTACTCATTAGTAATATTCAACAACAAGTTTCCCATAATTACTAACTCACATCACGTTAATAATTATAAAGTGATTAATTTCCGAATTTATATTAAATTAATATCTCATTAAATTTAATAAATCCCCAAATTAATATAGCATAAAAATACGGGGTATTACATACTTCCCCCCTAATAACGGAATTTCGTCCCGAAATTCGAAAAATAAGGCATACCTGGTAAGAATAAATCTGGGTATCTCTCGCGTATATCTGCCTCACGCTCCCAAGTGGATTCCTCCACATTATGATGCTCCCACTGGACCCGTACAAGTGGAACTACCTTCGACCTCAATCTCCTCTCGCTATGGTCTAGGATAGCCACCGGTCTCTCCTCGTAAGAGCTATCAGGCTGTAAGTCTATCTCCTCTATCGCGATGTGGGTGTGAGCCATGTCATCCCGAAGATATCATCTCAATGAAGAGATGTGGAATACATCATGGATGCGATGCAAATACTCTGGCAGACCCAATCTGTATGCCACCGGCCCAATCCTCTCGATAATGGGGAATGGTCCCACGTACCTCGGGACCAATTTCCCTTTCTTCCCGAACCTCATCACTCCTTTCATAGGAGATACACGTAGTAACACTTGGTCCCCCACATTAAACTCTCGGAAGAACCGTTTCGCATCGGCGTAGCTTTTCTGCCTGTCCTGGGCTACTCGAATACGACCCCTGATCATCTCAATCCTCGCGGAGGTTTCCTGAATCACCTATGGTCCTAGCAACTTGTTATCCCCCACCTCTAGCCAACAAGTTGGGGAACGACAAGGTCTGGCATACAAAGCCTCGAATGGATCCATGCCAATCGTGAACTGATAAGAGTTATTATAAGCGAACTCAACTAGGGGAAGATGTGGCTCCCAACCTCCTCCAAAATCAAGAACACACATGCGTAGCATATCCTCCAACATCTGATTAGTATGCTCCGTTTGTCCATCTGTTTGCGGGTGATAAGTTGAACTCAACCTCAACTCCGTACCCATAGCCTCCTGAAAGATCTCCCAGAAACGCGACATGAAAATCTTGTCTCTATCTGACACAATATTCAGGGGCACCCCATGTAATCTGACAATCTCAGCAATGAACAACTGAGCATACTGACCCGTGGTATAGTCTGTCCGCACCGGCAGAAAGTGAGCCACCTTGGTCAAACGGTCTACAATCACCCAGATAGATTCGTGGCCCTGCTGTGATATAGGCAACCCTGTAATAAGGTCCATGGAAATACTCTCCCACTTCCACGCGGGTATTTCCAATGGCTGAAGCAATCCTGACGGTCTCTGATGGTCCACCTTTACCAGTTGGTAGGTAGCACACTTGGACACGAACTCAGCAATGTCCTTCTTCATCCCACTCCACCAGTATTGTCGCCTCATATCCTGGTACATCTGCAAATCGGGACCCGTGAGACTAGGTCATTACTTCATAACGTAATTCTGATCCTTCTGGGACCACTAATCTCCCATTAAACCTCAAACCCCCATCAGAACTAACAGAATAGGACTCAGCACCCTCAGCTAAAAGTCATACAATCTGCTCCTGGAAAAACGAGTATGCGGTCTGTGCCTGTATCACCCTCGTAACAATCTCGGGGGTAACTGTCACGACAAATACGAAAGAACGGGCTACTGCATCCTGGTGATCCAACTCTTTCCACTTTGCTTTCCAGATGTCTGCTACATCGCCTACCGGTCTACGGCTCAATGCATCAGCAACTACGTTGGCCTTCCTCGGATGGTACTGTATGTCGAACTGATAGTCCTTCACAAACTCTAACCATCTGTGATGACGCATATTCAGCTCTCGCTGAGTGAACAGGTACTGCAGTGACTTGTGGTCTGTGAACAAGCGAAACTTCTCACCCAATAAATAGTGCCTCCATATCCTCAATGCAAAAATGACCGCTGCTAACTCCAGGTCGTGGGTGGGGTAATTCTTCTCGTGCGGATTAAGCTTGCGGGAGGCAAAAGCTAGAGCCTTCTCCTCCTGCTGAAGCACTCCCCCAAGTCCCCGTAAAGAGGCATCGGTGTAGACCAGGTACTCCACACCCGACTTAGGTAAAGCAAGAACTGGTGCTGAAGTAAGCTTGTCTTTCAGCTCGTCGAAAGCCAATTGACAAGCATCATCCCAAACATATGGTACCCCTTTGCGAGTCAGGTTCGTCAATGGACCCGCTATTTTGGAGAATCCCCGAATGAATCTCCTGTAGTATCCGTCTAACCCCAAGAAACTGTGCACTTCTGTCGGTGTCGTGGGCTGTCCCCACTCCCTCACCGCTGACACTTTACTCGGGTCGACTGCTATCCCCTGCTCAGAAACAACATGGCCCAAGAACTGTACTTCTCGCAACCAGAATCCGTACTTCTCGTACTTAGCATATTACTGATGCTTTTGTAGAGTCTGAAGAACCTGTCTCAAATGCTCGGCATGCTCCTCCTCGGAGTGTGAATATATCAAAATGTCATCTATGAAGACGATGACAAACTGATCCAAGAACTCTCTGAACACTCGGTTCATTAAGTCCATGAACACGGCTAGAGCATTTGTGAGGCCAAATGGCATCACCCTGAACTCATAGGACCCATATCTCGTCAAGAAGGCAGTCTTTGAAACATCCTGATGGTACCCTGATCTCAGATCTATCTTCGAAAAGAAAGTCTCTCCCCTCAGCTGGTTGAACAGATCATCGATTCGGGGCAACGTATACTTGTTCCGTATCATGACCTTGTTCAGCTCCCGGTAGTCCACACACAGCCTCAGTGAACCATCTCTCTTTTTCACAAACAAAACTAGAGCGCCCCAAGGTGAGGTACTCCTGCGAATGAAGCCCTGACCTAACAGCTGCTCTATCTGATTTCGTAACTCTCGCATCTCCTCCGGAGCCATACGGTATGGAGCGCGTGCTATCGGTCTAGTATCCGGTAATAAATCTATAACAAAGTCTATCTCTCGACTGGGGGGTAGGCCTGGTATCTCCTGAAACACATCGGAATACTCAGGGAACAACTGGGATTGAGTCTAAGGGAATCACAACCTCCTTAGAGGTATCCTCCTCTATGTAATACAGATGAGCGGTCGATCCTCCCTTTGGGCGAGGCATCGCCACTACAAACATCTCTTGCCCTGGAATAGCAAAGACAATACTCCCACCAAAACAATCTATCATGGCCCTGTAAGCAGCGAGCCAATCCATACCGATAATAACGTCATGCTCATGCATATCTAAGACTAACATGTCTGCAGGCAATACCAAGCTACCAATCTCTACCCCCACACCCCGCCATATAAAGAAAATAAGCAAACCACTCCCCAGTGGTGAGTCTACACACGTCACAGTGCTCTCTGCTATGGCTAATAACCCTAAGGCCTTCGTAAAATGAGTGGCTATAAAACAGTGCGTCGCCCAATATCAAATAAAACTCGACCCATAGTACCATGGATAGGAAACATACCCTCAATCACGGGTGGTGCCTGCGGAGCTTCTGCCTGGTGGACGTTATAGACACGTCCATACTGTAACTTCCCCTGCTGCACTGGGGCTGCTGGAATAGCTGGTAGGGCTGGCGCTGGGAGGGCAGCTGGAAAAAGTGGCCTCTGTGGCTCATTACGGGCACCCTGCTACTGTGGGGCCCTATCACCCTCTGGGCAATCCTGGCACTTATGGCCATGCTTGTCGCACACATAACATCGGCCTCTAAAGTTACCTCCCCGCTGACCCTGCTGACCACGGCCCTGCTGGCCGTTACCACCCCGCCACTGGCCCTGTTGGCCCGGATGAAAATGCTGTTGGCCCTGTTAGCCCTGCTGCTGACCCGGCTGCTGTCGGTGTTGGAATTGCTGGCCCTGCTGATTAGGTTGGCCCTGCTGACCCTGCCTATAACCCCTAAATCCCTGCCTGGAATCACCTGACCAGAAGCGCTTGGCAGGGTCCCCCTGATGGGAACTCTGCTCATGCTGACGAGTCTGTCCCTGGGATGTCGGTGCTCCACCAGCACCACTACCCCCTGTCCTGCCTTGCTGACCGGACTCCCCTGCTCGCTTGCTTCCCTGCAGATGGAAGCGGTGATCCTGGCAATGTAGTAAGGCAGCATTGAGTACATCTGTAAAGGTACTCAGAGACAAATTCCCTATAAGATGCCGACGGATCCTCCAAGCTAACCCGTCCACAAACAACATTATCTTCTTACCCTCAGTAGGTGCCTCATCTGGCACTATGGTGAGAAGTCTCGAGAACTCCTCCTCATACTTAGCAACGGTAGAATTCTCCTGCTTCAAGTTCAGTAACTTCCGCCTCATCTCAGTCTGCACGGCGGGTGGAAAATATTTACGGTCAAACCGCTCCCAGAATACCTGAATCGGAATAGTATCCCTCTCCTCCAAGGTGGTGGTGGATTCCCACCACCGCAAATCGGCCCCCACTAGCTTAAAGGAAGCCAACAACTGTCTCTGCACATCCGTGCACTCATACATACGAAGATGCCGCTGGAAATCTTTCTTCCAATGGCTGACGATGACAATATCTGAACTACCCGAGAACTCAGGGGGATGCGCCTTCTGAAAGGCATCCCTAACCCGCTCCCATGCAGATGGAAGTTGTGCATGTACTGGCGCCACTGCCTGAATCTGGGGTGGATCCTTCTGTACCACCGCTAGCGCGACATTCACCGCCTGAGCAACAATAGTGGCTACCTCGTTAGCATTCATCGTACCCTGTGCCAGAGCTGCTGGCTGCTCGGCTGGGGCACGCCTATCCTTTGGTGCACGTCTCGGAGGCATCTGAAATGTGAAGAAATTTATTAGTCTATAGTTATCATCAAATCTCAAATAGCTGAAGACGTAAATGTAAAAGCAAGAGTACAACAATCCTAAAATAGGGCTCTATAGAAAAAATGTTAAGCTCAAAGCGAAATAAGCCGTCCAGATCCTAAGGACACTAGAACCTGATGCTCTGATACCACCTGTGACACCCCGCCTAATTAAATACCGGGAAATCACACCTTTATTAAATTAAAATCAGGGTGAACAGTTGGTTCATTCTTAGCATCACTGTCGAAAAATACTTTTCCAATTTAAACACCCTAAATAATTAAGATAAGTGTCAAAACCATTTTTAGACTTTACTTTCCAAATTTATTTATATAAACCAACATTTAAATATTTACATTATTCATAATTAAAGAATCACGCAACAACCATACTGGAACAAACCATCCAATAATTAAACATTCAACTAAATGAATACAACATTTAATACTCAAATGAAAACATCCTGACAATAATAAATCCCAAAGAATAAAATACTGGAAATAAATGAATCACAATGTCCAATAAAACAACTGGATAATGGAAACGGGCAACACATGCCCAACTGAATAAATATGATAAGAGTGGAATCAAATAAACGAATTCGTCTAAGCAAGGGGCCTGCAACTCCCACCTAAGCTGCAGCACGTTCCTTCCAAAGGATCCTATGCAAGACACCCCTGTGGCTGGGCACCTGTAATATATACAAATATATATAAGAGAGAGAGAAGAAATAGAGACGGGTCAGAGCCCGATAGTGTAAATGATTTAAAATTTGTTTAGTAAGTATTTAAAATGTTTACAGGCCAATGCAACAACACACTACACCAAATCTGCCCATTTGTCAAGGTCATTGACCTTGACAAATCCACCTTGTCAAGGTCAATGACCGTGACATTTCGAGGCGAGACAACTTTTTTTATCACGGTCGTGTCACGGTCATTGACCTTGACAACCTTGACAAAAACACGCGTTTTGTGTCACGGTCGTGTCAAGATCAATGACCGTGACACGTTTGTCACGGTTTATAATCGTGACAAAACCGTGGTCCTTTTTAAAAAAATTGTCACGATCATTGACCGTGACAATTCTGGGCAGAATTAAAAAAAAACTGTTGGGCAGTATGGCCACTGCCACTGCCCAGCAGTATATTTGTACCTGTTATAGCAACGTTGTACCTGTTCCAAACATCATATATCCGAACAAACTAAAGATAATGCAAATATATATTCAAATAAGAAACTATTTAAAAAGAAACAACATCACCATCATTTTATCTCAAATCTACAAACTATTTGCATGGAAAATAGATTTTGTACCGCGACGCTCGGGAACACCTCCTTATCCTTCCCTTCTCGTCCGAATAGCCACATAAGTATAGAGCATATGTGGCCTACCCTTAGGGCCACTCCCTGTCCCCTGAATTGAAATAAAGTAAAATTAGTATCCGCCCCTCAAATATAGATAAATATAAATCGTAATTGAAATTGAAATCGAAATTGACATATAAATATAAATACATTACCTGTAGTGTCACTCAAACAGCTAACTTGAGCTCATATGGCACCTCCTTCCAACTAATGTACCCCGGGAAATCGTGTCAATTATAATTCTCTTCATATCTAAACACTAAGAAATACCATAATCCTATGGAGGTATGCGTTGTAAATTCCTTCCAACCGTTGTGTAGCCAAAAATCAGCAGTTGAAGTTGTCAACTCCACCTTTGAATGGTCTCCCATGTTTTGCTAGAAGTTCCAAGTGGTGGGGTATGGAAAGTGGAATTGACAACTTCAACCGGTGATGTTTGGCTACATAACGGTTGGGAGGAATTTGCAGAGCATCGCTCCATAGGATTATGGCATTTCTTAGTGTTCGGATAGACGAAGAGATTCAGTCTCCTCTCCACAAATAGGACACCCCAAATAACTATGTACTAATCACCTATTAAAGGTAAGAAGCGTATATTCACGGATTAGTATAAACAAAACTTAGATGTAGTTGGAATATTTATGTATTAATCTCCTCTCCACACACGCACACTACACAAGAGTGAAAATGATAATGTGCAGATCAAGTAAAAGCATTAAAAATGGATGTTTCGGTACAAATTGAAATATTTATTACAAATTAAAAAATTGTTTCAAATTCGGGTTATCATAAAAAATGGATTGATATTCGGTAGGAGCATCCAAGTCATCCACACTACTATTTAGACGCCTTGGCGCGTGTTGGATAATTGACCACGGATCGCTGTTGATATACTCCGAGTAAAACACTTGCTTAACCTTTTGAAATGCACAAACAAACGGCTCATCGCTCACGTGGTCGTTGCTCTTCAACTTGGACAAGTCAACCATGATCAAATTGGTGACAAGATCAACTTTACAAGAATTTTTATCCTCAACTCTTACCCATTCACAGTAAAATACAACCTCTTTGAAGCTTATATAATCCAATTCAAATATATTTTGGATTACACCATAGTAAGTCATTTCAGCTTCAACGAGGATTTTATTTTTTGCGCTCGCTCAAAAGAAAGTAAGAGCCTTGTATGAAATTCCCGAGTTCTGTACATTTGTACTTTCCTCGTACACTTTAGCGCCGAAAATGTAACCGTTCAATCGATATTTTTTGTACTCTTGTGCCACAAACAAGGGTCCAGTGGCTAGACGAGCAAGCCTTGATGTCGCATCACCCATCTTTTGGAGCTAAGAATATAGATAAATTAATTATATTAGTGGTAAAATTTGAGTGTAATGTAACGTTATATAACGACTGTTTTCATTGTAATTACCTCTTGTGTCAACCATAGCCTAAATTCGCTGTCTGATTGTACCACTGTTTTTCGTCTTTTATTGTTCTCACAGGCTTCATATTTACTGCATATTACAAAATTAATCATGTATAAAATAATCTAAAATAATGTTAAACATTATAATATTTGAAACTTACTTTTTCCATTCTTCGACATCTTCATGTGTGTCAAATAGATAACGAGCTACTTGTTCATGTTGCAAACTCGTTAATTTCACTCATTTTCCCATCACATTACCACCATCATCGAGGAATTCATCAGTGTCATCAACGCTGGTCGAGTCAGTCATATATTCCCGAGTATATATTGATGGCTCCACGGTGATGTATTCCTCTGCAATTGATCCTGCAATATATCGCGTATTCTTGACGTAATCTTTAAAAACTTTCATCAAACTTTCAAACGGATACATCCACCGATATCTAACTAGACCACAAAGAAGTGCCTCGTCGCATAGGTGTACCAACAAGTGAACACTTATGTCAAAGAATGCTGGGGGAAAGTACTTCTCCAATACACAAATCGCTTCGTTCACAGCCAATTTTGCGGCCACTATGTGTTCTCGATTCACTACCTTCTCACACAAGAGGGAGAAGGTAATACTAATTTGCATAATAGCCCTACGCAAATCCTTGTGCTTGGAGAAACAGTTCTTAAACAATAGAGGAACCAATTTCATGATCACATGCCAATCGTGGGACTTACACTTATGTAAATCATGAGTAACATAATTCACAATCCTTTGCAAGTTGGACGAAAAAGTAGATGGGCCCTTCAAATTATATATTGTGTCTAGAAGCACCTTCCTTTCCTCACTCGTCAAAGTAAACGCACCAGGGCGAATTACTGTCCTTCCCCTACTATCTTCTTTCAACCATAGTTGTGGTTTAAGTTTTAACGTTTTAAGGTCTTTTCGTGCATTTTCTCCATCCTTCGAATGACTCCCCCCAAGGCAAGTACCCACAATATGTTCAACGAAGTTCTTCTCTGCATGCATCACATCCAATACATGGCGCACCGGGTTTTTCTTCCAATAAGGCAAGTCAAATAAAATTGACCTCCGAGACCATGCCTTTCTTATCTCAGTTTCATTCCCAGTTGGGGTCTTCTTATGCTTGACATTCTTAAATTTGGGATTCTTACCTGGCATATTTGGGCCACATTCAGAAGATTTACTTTCAATTTCTGAACCCGAAAGTTATCTCGGCGGTAGCCTATGTTCAGCTCCGCCCAATAAAAAATTGGAAGCTTTCTCAAATCTGAAACTATGAGCTGGAGGTAAAAACCTCCTGTGGCAATGGTATACATTTTTTAAGCTGGAGGATAGACGAAGAGATTCAGTCTCCTCTCCACAAATAGGACACCCCAAATAACCATGTACTACACATCCGGATAATGTCCCATAAGCTGGAAAATCATGATTTTTCCACATCAACATAGCTTTCAGCGTAAACTCTTCTTTTCTAAAAGAGTCAAATAATTGCACACCCTCTTCCCACAACTCATTTAATTCTTCTACCAAAGGAGCCAAGTAGATATCAATGTCTTCACTTAGTGCCTTTGTCCCAGGTATCAATAAAGCCATCATCGAAAATTCAGGTCTCATACACTGTGAAGGAGGGAGGTTGAGTGGGGCTAGGATCACTGGCCATACACTCTGATTGGTGCTTAGATTTCCAAATGGATTGAAACCATCTGTTGATATAGCCAAACGAATGTTGCGTTGTTCTCGAGCAAAATCGGGATACTCATAATTCATCCTCTGCCAGGCAGTAGAATTAATAGGATGACGCATGATATTACCCCCTACTTCTGCCCTAGCATGCCAAGTCATTGCCTCTGCAATCCATGGTACTGTGAAAAATCGCTTTAATCTAGGCCCAACGGGAAAATATTTCAATACTTTTTGAGGCACTTTTGAGCTTGTGCCTTCCTTACTAGTAGATTGGACATATCTAGGTTCATCGCATACCGGACAACGATCGAGATTTTCATACTCCTTTCGGTATAGTATGCAGTCATACACACAAGCATGAATCGATTTATACTTCATTCCCAAACCTTTCAAACTGTTCTTCATAACATGATAGCTATTTGGAAGTGTATTCACCTTGGGTAATAAGCCCTTCACCCATTTCAGAATTTCCGTCACGCTATTGCCAGACAAACCGTACTGCGTCTTCAAACTTTGCAAACCAACCATGGCATGTAAAGTTGTTTGATCTTTCTCACAGCCAGAGTATAACGGTTGGGACGCCTTAAATTTTATACTTTGGTAGTCATCGTCAAGTTTTATCGTGTTATCTTCACGATCACTTGAATCTTCTACATCATCAGTAACCTCATTCTCCTCAACTTCATAAACTCCGTACGCATCATCAACTAAATCCTCTAACATATTATGATCTACGTCGTCCCCTTCTTCATCTATTCTACTTGTTGAAGGTTGTTGTGAAAGTTGGTCAGGAACAAATGGAACTTTCAATTCACCGTGAAAACTCCAAAATCGATAACTATCTTGCATACCCGATCTTAACAAATGTAGTTCAACTGTTTTCCACTCAAACACCTTACCATTCTTACACCTAGCACACGGACACGGAAACGGAAACTCTTCATCATTACGACATCTCTTTACATATTTCACAAATTTGTTAGCACCTCTGCGAAACACATCCCCCATTCTATTAGTCTCACCCATCCACTCTTTGTATTTCGGATATCCCATCACAGCTACCACAACTAAACACCTATTAAAGGTAAACAAAACTTAGATTTATAGTATGTTTTATTTAATTATCCCATCATTTAATTATCCTATTAAAGGGTTAGTGGTCCTATCCCATTCAAGAATGCATTTTTCTGTAATATACTTAACAGCTCATGCACATTGTTACGATTTGAAAAAAATTCGACAGCATATCCCCTTAGTTCTCCAAGTACACGACGTAGATTGGCAGGTGTGAGAGTTATTTCAATTGGTCAATTAAAATAACAGTCACACTTGTCAATCTAGTATGTACCCAGAGAACATTAAGATACCACTGCAGAACTTCCTCCAAAAGTAACAACTTTAAGCCAATAAGAATATTATACAGAAATTATACAGTCTCAAACTGTGCAAACGGGACAATTCGAGAGATCTCATTACAGGGGTAATGACTCTCGAACGGGTCTAAGGGTTATTGAATGCGTACGCATAAGAACTAGAATGCTAGTATCTATGCGCACTATATTTAATTTCAAGTATGTTTCATATAATGGGTTAATTCAAATACAAAAATAAATTCATGGGTTAATTCAAATACAAAAATAAATTCATGTATTGACCACATACACACACACACACACACACACACTATCTAAGCTGTTCTATAGGTATAAAAATAATTATTATCCAATTATTATCCAACTATTATCAATTATTTATTTTGAATGTAAATAATATTCAAAACCCCACCCACCCCCACCCCCACCCCCTCCCCCTCCCGATGTTTATTATCCAATTATTATCCAACTATTATCAATTATTTATAAAATTGATGTCTACTTTTAGTGTTGTGTATACCCCACCCCACCCCACCCCCTGCCCCCCTCCCTTGCCCCCCTCCCCCATCCCCTCCCCCACCACACACCACCACACACACACACCCCACCCCACCCCCTGCCCCCCTCTCCCACTACACACCACCACACACACACACCCCACCCCATCCCCTGCCCCCCTCCCCCACCCCCTCCCCCACCACACACACCACCACACACACACACACCCCACCCCACCCCCTGCCCCCCTCCACCACCCCCTGCCCCCCTCCACCACGCCCCACCCCCTACCCCCACCCTGCCCCACCCCGCCCCACCCCCTACCCCCACCCTGCCCCACCCTCCACACACGCACACACATACACACATATATATATACACATACACACATAAATATACACACAAATATATATATATATATATATATATATATATATATATATATATAAATGGAAGAGAGAGAGAGAGAGAAAACCGACCTGAGAGAGAGAGAGCATCGTCGAGAGAGAGAGAGAGAGAGAGAGAGAAGTAGGGAACGACGCGGAGGGAAAAAAGAGGGGGGATAGGGTTTTTGCTGTGAACATTATCACGGTCGTGTCAAGGTCTTTGACCGTGACAAGTATTTATATTATTGTCACGGTCAATGACCGTGACAAGTCCGTGACAAGTAAATTTGTCACGGTCTTGTCACGGTCAATGATCGTGACAATTAGTTGTCACGGTCATGTCAAGGTCAATGACCGTGACATAAAACGCGTGTTTTTTGTCACGGTCATTGACCTTGACAAGGTTGGCCGGCTGAAAGGTGACAATTTGCCCATTTTGGTGTAGTGACATATTAGTGCGACACTCTCTTGAGAAATTCTCACCTCTCTTCTAATGTGCACACCTATCGCACTAACCTTCCCAATGGTTTAACTCATCTTATCTTGGGTTACTCGTAAGGTTTAAACTAAACAATTCAACTGTTTAAGAAGTAAATTTCATTTAGTGACAAAGCTCTCATTTTTTACTTTATTTATTAATTTAAGTTTTCCAAAAATATACTATACTTTCAAAACAGGTATTTCTCAATTGAAATCATTACTCATATCTTACTTACCATAAACACAGTAGGAAATTTTAAATTTCAGAAATTCATATATATATTAAATACTCGCATAATATATATATTCTATCATCACCCCACATAAAAATTATGGTGCGGGCATACTCTGCTATCCAAACCCCGTATCAATCGTACTAAGGAAAATATAAGTTCGAAATCACTCTCGAACAGTAATAACACAAACAAAAACAATATTGAGGCGAAGCATAGTATCCAAGTCCAAGAGGTCAGTACATACCCTCACGTCTCTTAGGACCGTCCGACTATCGACCCGATAGCCCGTACCTAGGATTCCTATCTTCTAGGGTACGAGTCAATATCCCCCGTGAAGGCCCATTCGAGAAAAGACTGTCCCAGCGCGGTAACCTCAGGGATAGAAAGTAGCGCGGGCATGATTTCTACACGTATATAATATATGCATACACACAGTCATATAAATATACTACTTTTTGCCATATCAAATTTAGATTCATCTCATAACCCATAATCACGACATTTATCCTTATTTTCACATTATTAGTTATCGCGTATAACGGTTCGTCTCTAACTTTAATTTGAGGGATTATTCCAACTCACTACGTAACACTCATGGACTCTATCCTCCCAAGTGTAGAATTCAGTAGGTACTCATCTATTTTCCAACGTAGCTATTTTACGCGTCTCTCCCTTAAATACACAACCCCATCGTCCCTTATGTGTAAGCATCCCAAAAATGTAAATTTCGTCTTAGATTAAAGGTCTCGTAGATGTTAATAAGTCCTACTGGTCTCCTTTATCTTCCAAAGTATTTTAATAAGGGTGCCCAAAGATTTTCACTCATTTAATTTGAATTTAACAATTTTAAAGGGGAAAAGTGAGTCTGCCAGGAGGGGTCGATCGATCGAGATCTGGAGCTCGATCGATCGAACCTTCGATCGATCGAAGCTCTAGGGTCGATCGATCGATCAAGCAGGTATGGCGAATTCTCCAGGAAACCAGTTACGGGTTCTAACACACAACCTCATCCAAATCCATATTTTTCATTCCCAATCGCCCAAAAATTCATACTACAATCAGTATACACCCATATTATACATCTTTCACGTAAGGCATGCAATTTTCCATCAATAACCATAGATTAATAGGCCAAAATTCATATAAACTCAAGAACCCTAAAATTTCTTAAACATGGTTCTAATCAGTCTTTTCCCAAAAATTTCTACTCCTAATTCATCATAAATTCGTGGTTAAGCCTCTACATGTGAAGGGGTTTCCAGATTATCATTCAAATCATTACTACATGCGATTTTCCTATCTCCGACATGAATTTTCTTCTACCAAACTCATCCTAATCACCCTAGACTAACATGAACGATGCATTAACGAAAATAAGCAAGAGAAATACTTGCCTGGAAATTTCAAAGTTCTGATTTGATGACAAATTTGGTGTGGTTGCGTTCCCCGTCGCGCGATTTACGCGTTGGTGGTGGCGGCGGTGCAATCGGGTGACTTTTTGGCCTTGGATTGATTGGAAAGCTTTCTCCTTCCCTCTCCTATGGATGTTTCAAGGTTTTGAGTCTGATAACCCTAAAGGACTCTTCTAAATGGCTGATATAGCCTAATAATTTTCGTGGGTTTAATTACCCAAAAATGAAAAATGTCCAAAATACCATCCCGGGGTGTTAAATTGGCCTAAAAACGCCCCGAGACCCAAACTAAACCCCCGAGTACACTTTTCTGACTATCTCGACCCTTTCGGACACGTTGGCGCACTCAAAACGACCATACGGGTAACTTAAAAATATTTCAATTTTATTAATCAATATTTAGTCCCGACGCGACACGGGCGCGCCCCGACTCAAATTTCCAAAACTGTCATTTTATTCACTCTTGACATTTAATAGAACCAATATTATATTACTTTACTCATTAGTAATATTCAACAACAAGTTTTCCATAATTACTAACTCACATCACGTTAATAATTGTAAAGTGATTAATTTCCGGATTTATATTAAATTAATATCTCATTAAATTTAATCAATCCCCAAATTAATATAGCATAAAAATACGGGGTATTAGAATATGTGGCAAAGAGATTCGCACCAGACCCCGAACCGGTTCGATTTTTCTACAGATTTCCCATTTCCCCATTGGTTCATCCCCCTTTCCCTCCACATTCTTCCCTCTAACTCCAATTTCCCTCCATTTCCCCCCCATTATTCATCCCCCCTTCCATCCATTCCATTTCCCTCCAAATCCTTTCCCCTCCACATCCCCTCCTCACCTATAAATACATCCCATATCCCCCTTTCTACCTTACCCCTCTAATCTCTTCTTCCAATCTCAGATTTTTCTAGCAATTCCAATTCCCCTCTAATGGCCAATGATGAGCGCCCCGTAAAATACAATTCAACCGAAATCCTCCCCAAAGGAAATCTCGAGTTTCTCTCTCACTAAGAGAAAATTTGTTGCGATACCTTCTTTTCCTTTGCCCGCTCTATGCACATTTATAGGCAATTTCGATGGGGAGATCTCCCTCAAGCGGTCACAAATCTCTTTCTCCCAAGGGGGTGGTGCCGCCTCTTTGAGGATCCCGATCTTGTGGTATGGGAAGATAAAGTGCGCACTTTTTATGTCACTCTCATCCAAATGGGAGACTTCACCTCTGAAGTAGGGATTCGATCATAATCGAATCCCTTTATCACTTGAGATTTTAGTCCAAAAGAAGTGGGCTATGGGGGTTCCAAGCCCCAACCGATATGATTATCCCACTGGAGCCTTGCCGCCCTTGAAAAGCTTTTGCATCAACCATATTTCCACCGCTCACTCGTGGGATAGAGACACATTTATCGTAGGTAATTTAGATGAAAGGGCCCGCATCGTCTTCCTTATTATTTGTGGTAATATCCTCTAAACTTCAAATAACTCGAAGATGCGACCTCGCCAAGCCAACTTTTTGTACCACATCCTCGATCCGAGCACCACTAATCACCTTGCCCGCACCTTTTATGATGACATTCTCCATGATGCCATGGATCGCTAGGGTAAAGCTTCCTTCCCATATCCCTATCTCGTCACTTCCAACCTTAGAGACGCCGGCATTAAAGCTCCTCGAACGCTCCCTCGCCTTCCAAAACCCATTGGGCGGGAATCACGAACGAGGAGTGAGCGACAAATGGATGTTATACACGCCCCTCCAACGGAGGAGGATGTTGATGTGGAGGAGGAGGAGGAGGAGGAAGGTGAAGATGCGGACTATGAGCCCGAAGGGGAATTTAATGAAGCCCATTTCAACACAATGGTGATTTCCCAATGCATAGACTCTTTGGAAACCCGTTTTGGTAACTGTGAGCGCAATTATGACACTAGGATGATGATTAGGATCCAAGCCCAAATGTATTGCTTGCATGTGGGGGCGGATGTGTCTCTTTCAATATATTTTTACGACCCATTTGATCCTAGCGCACCCGACACATCTCATCCACCCCCACAGTAAGCCCCGCTCTTGGTGTTTTTCTTTTTTGCGTTTTACCTATGTAGTTCTTTGTTCTTTTGGGTCTTTATTGTGTATCTTGTTACAAGGAACTATGTACTCTCTCTCTATTGCTTGTATTTGGTTGTTATTAATACAAAAACAAAACTGCATTTTGGCTTTTGTTTGTTTTTACGCACTCTCCTTTTGGTTGGATTTTAGTCCTTTTTACATTGGGACATTGCAAAAGTCTAAGTTATGGGGGGGGGGGGGGGGGGAGGTATACATGCGTTTTAAAATTTTCATAAATTTCAAAATACCCAAAAAAATCGAAAAGACAAAAATATGTTTCTTCAAAATAAATAAAATTTGGAATTTAAAATCTTCAAAAGTGTCGCAAAATTTTGTTTGAAGTCTCAAATTGGAAAAATAAAATTCACTAAGCCGAAAGTATTCAAAGATGGAAATTGAGCGAAAATTGACGACTTTACGAATAAATGTGGAGATTAATTAAACCGGTGAGATTTCGCGCCGATCAATTTTTGTGAATTTTTAAATCAATCCGAGTTATAAATAACTCAAAGTTCAATTCAGCGTTTAAAATAGATCCTTAAAGATCTCAATTCATTTATTTTGATCGGTTATGGGAAATGAGTGAGATGTTGTCTTGAACACGCTCTTAAATATCTCTAAAATAAATATATTCTCAAGATGCATTTGGTAAAATAATTAGTAATTTGGACAATGAAGTAGGCTCTCGTTTGTTAACCAAAAATATTAGCCAAAAAAAGTTGTGAAAAATTATCCGTTTATGAACCCAACTTGAGCCTAATAAAAATTTTCCTTCTCGTTTGTAACCCAAATAAACCAATTGACCCAGAATTGTGGAAATATAATAATTCATCAAGCAAGTCCAAATGGTGCAATAAAAAGAGGCAAGAAAAAAAGAAAAGAAAAATGCTCAACAAAAATAGGAAGAAAAGAAAATTGTGAAAAACAGAAAAAAAATAGAAAAAGAAAAAGAAAATGAGCAAAAGCACAAAAAATAACTAATGGATATCACAAGAACATTTTCCAACTCCGAATTTCTCAACCATTCTCCTTTAACCCAATGGACTTATATAACCCGAGAAAATCCTAACCGAGTCTGAATTTCGAAATTAATTATCGCGTGGAGAGCTAAAACACGAAAAGATAAGATGAAATATTAATTGGTGTGAATAAGAGGTGATGCTTCCCATTTTCCAATGATCGTATTCCGTTGAATAGATCTTTTCACATTAAATAATTTTGTCATTCAAATTCGTATGTGTGAATTTGTGTCCCATTATATTTACTTTTTATATCACGCATACCGAGAGAATTAGCCATATTTCGAGTGATTCGTTTGTGAGAGAATCCATGAGAAATTGAATCAAAATGAATTTTCGAAAAAGTAATGAAATGATCAATCAGTGGAAATTTGCGGTTTGATTTTTCGGCTTCGCACACACACACAACAAATTGAAACTATTGAATATGAATTTACGGTTACTATTTTTGAGAAATTTAAATTGAACAGTTTTTAATTATTTTGAGTTTTCTTTGAGTCAAAAAATGAATTTTGTGGATATATTCACTACAAAACCTCAAGAGACACCACTCGTCCTACTAGGGTAACCTAGGGTTTAACGACTTGTTGCATATTCTAAATGCAATGGCTTGCCCACAAAAGAGGTATTCTATCCTAATAACATGTTTGCTAAGAGTTCTAACCTTGCTTTTATTCTTTTACATTGCTCGGGATGATCAAAGTTCTAAGTTAGGGGGGTTTGATTAGGCATAAATTCTTCGTATTTATCCCCTTTATTTAGAGTCATTTATCACTTCGTGCAGTGTAATTTGAGTTGATTTACCACATATTATTGTTACAGACATCTTCTATCTAGTACATCACATTTCGTGTATTTCTCTTATGTTTTACAAGAATTTTGTGCAAGTGAAGAAAAGAGAAAACTCAAAATCAAGAAAGAGAGAAAAGAAGAAAAGTCAAGAGTAAAAGAGTAATTTTAAATCCGAAATTCAGATGCGGAACCTAAAGAGATGTCAAAGAACTTGAGTCCACAAGCACATAGGAAGAAACGACATCCAAATTCGAGTCCCAATTGAAAAGTTAGGAAAATTCAAAGTTGAGAAGAAATCAAAGAAGAAGGAAGAAAAATTCAAAAAAGCGAATTGGTTCAATCAGAGGGGAACCAGTTTTACTCACTAGAAAAACCAAACTGAACCGATGAACACAAAGGGGAACCGACTCGATAAACTGTCAAAAGCAAACCGAATCGATGGCGAAGAAGCAGAACCTGTTCTACTGACTGTAATCAGCGAACCTGTTCGCCCAGCAATTGAGGAAATTTCGAACCGGTTCGGTGAGACGAAATTCTGAATTTTTATTTTTTAAAAATAGAGTTGTGCAAGGTGAAAACACTTGAACAAAATATGAGATTTATATTCAATTTTGTTACCAGACATTAGATAGTTAGATTATACATAGTTTTGAGAGGATTTTGAAGGCAAGAACCCTAGAATTAATCTTCTTCAACAATTGTTCGTCTTTTACATTGATTTCAAGGGTTTTTCATCAATCCAAGTATAGTTTCATTATTGCTTTCAATTTCTCTCTTCTTTTTGGTTTGTAATTTATAATTTCCTCACTAAAGGTCTTTTCCACATGTTTGATTTCACTTTTCGTGTAAGAATGATTTCATGCAACGTGGATATTATGTGTAGTCGTAGTTACACCATGTTAGGCTATATTTCTAAAGGGTTGTGGTACTTGAACCCAACCTAGGTAACACATATGGATTTAAAAGTGAATAAAAAGTAATTCACCATTCAAAGGTTTAAACTTTATCAAGATAAAAGTTGTAGGTTTTTTAATTCCATTTTCCCTATGTAACCAGAATGTTTAAGGGTGCAATTAGCTTTTTGATAATCTCTCATCCTCGTCAAATACAATTTTTCATTTGATATTGTGCGGAGTAAAGTCCTCATATGTCAAATGGTTAGATAGTATTTGGTGTCTCTTGGAATGGAGAATTAGATTTTTGAAGCTTTTATATTCTATGCAATTGTCGACGATTCGGGAGAGTGTACCCTAACTCTATTTTCTCTCATATATTTAAAGTTTAATTTAGTTCATCTTGGATACGTAGTTTAGTTATTAATTTAATTCAAATTGCATTAGTTGATAAGTAAAGTGACAATCTGTCATCGTTTTCTTCTTTCTCTAAGTCATTAGTAGGTTTAATCGATCTTCCTATTCGTCATCACAAGCATTCGTCCTATTCCTTGAGTTCGACACTCGGTTAGAAGATTTATACTTTTGCGATCGGCTTACACTTGAGTTGATAGAAGTATGCACTACAAACACTTTTAAAGTTGCGTCAATACGCCTTCTCCAAATCTATAAAAAAAACATATCAAGATTCTTTGTTTTCTCCTTATACCTCTCCATCAATCAATAAATAAATAAATAACTTCCCATTTTTACCGCTCAGTCATAAACCCAAATCGATTCTTAAATATTGTTATTTGGAATCTCAATATATATTCAATCACTCTCTCCTAATGTTTTATTGTATGCCTCCTTAACTTCATATCATGATAATTTGAATAATTTTGTATCTCATTTTTATTTTTATAAATAGGTATTAAAACACTCGTTCTTTATTTATCGGGCATCCTATTAGTCATTATAATTTTGTTAAATAATTTTTTAAGCCAAGACACTCCTTCCTCCCCTAATCACTTTCAAACCTCAAAAAAGATATCATCTAGTCTTAAAGTCCTCCATGTTTTCATCTTTTTAGAGCAATACTAATATTTATTGTAACGATTCTATGAAAAAAAATACATTTTTGCGAGTCTTCCTAAGTTCTTATGTATTTAATCTACTCCCATTATCTTCATTTAATAACCTCTTGAAATAGTTTTTCCATATTTCCTTTATCTCATCTTCCTTGACTAAGATTCTCAAATCATCACTTTCAATATACTTAACATTATTAAAATTCTTTATTTTTCTATCCCTATGTTTATCAAGTTTATAAATACCTTTTCCCCTTCTTGTGTTCTTAATTTTGTATAAAAATAATCATATGCTTTTAACTTGGCATCTCTTACTATTTTTCACCATAAAATATCATTTTTATCATCACTATAATTTATTTGTTTTTGTTAGTTTTAATATAGTTTATTTAAGTACCATTACAATTTAGTAAAAATAATTGCACGTAATTATAAAAATAAAGTTGTGAACAAATGGATAAATATCTTCATATTTAAAAGGTTGCCTATAACTCTTCAAATATCAATGATAAATCTTAATATTAAATAAAGTGTATATTATCATACTCTATTGTATGTGTAAGTGTGCCACTATTAATGCTTGGATATTTTTTAATATAGATCCATAATCTTATTTCATCAATGAAACCAGTATTTATCCTTTTAGCTTTGTAAAATCAATGCGTGGATGCCCAAAGAAAAGTAATCCAATCTTGCTCTTATTGAAAAGCCGAGGAGATATATCAAAGAGTGCTGAGTACATTTTTGACAAAACATCCTTACTAGCATAATCCTTCTTTCCAATGAGCATAAAGAGTAAGAGTTCTTATCC
Organism: Sambucus nigra; assembly: GCA_949130495.1. NCBI lineage: Eukaryota > Viridiplantae > Streptophyta > Magnoliopsida > Dipsacales > Adoxaceae > Sambucus > Sambucus nigra. The sequence continues at coordinate 371,598,355 of OX422208.1, read as the reverse complement.
TCCTTTGTAAGGAAAAATTTCCAATCGAGTCAATGTATATGTAATTGGCATAATTCCGGACAAAACGTTTGAGTCATAGGATAGACTTTGTTCAGTTGATCCCATAAGCCTATGACGAGTTATTGAAGCTGTAGAAGACAAGGTTCAAATATTGGATACATTGTGTCATGTTTAGTGCCAAGTTTATCTTCACGTTTATCGAGGATCTCACATGTATGAATACATATTGAATATGAGTCCTTGAATATTTAAAAGTGTTTATTTTTGTACTTAAAATGCTTGGAACTATTTTCAATATTTTTTAAAGAAAAATAATTTTGATTTTAGTATCGTTCAAACGAGAATTAAGCTCGTTAGAATGAAAATAAGTTTTCGTTAGAACGGCTTTAACTCTTCTTACAACGATAGTAAGATCTCCTTCGAACGTCTTACGAACCGTCATCAAAGGAGAATTCCTTGTCAAGGATTCCATGCCTCATTTGAAGCTCGTTAGAAGCTCGTTTGAATGAGAAAGCCATTTTGTTCGAACGACATTCAGTTTCATTAGAAGGAAACGTTATTCTCGTTCAAATGATCCTTGTTTTAGTTCGAATTAGTTTGCCACCTCGAAATTGTGCTTTTACTATTTAAGGCGTGTTAGATACATATTTTTCAAGAACTTTTGATGAAAAATATTTTCCTACCTGTTTCTCAAAGTTCCAAAGCCTTTGTTTCACCCTATACATTTAAAGATCCAATGGTTATAATTCATATACTTTGAGATCTTGAAATTGCGCAGCAAAGTTTGTTTCTTTCATCTTGAGAAAACTTTTTTCGGGCAATGGACTCTGTGCATACCATTTGCAGTGTTGACATTTGTTGATCCTCATCGGTGGATATCGAGATGTGCATGGACTCGTTCATTATGGTAGCTTGCGTGGGTTGACTCATGCATTGTACTATGGAGGAGCGATTAAATATTAAAGAGTGTCGTGGCTTGTGGGAGATAGAGTTGTTGTATATGTCTACTGTCATCTTTTGTAATTCTACATCATAGTGATCTGTTTGGCTAGGCCATTCGAGATTTTCCCCTTTGTGGTTTTCCTCGTACATCGGCGTCTTGTGGTTGATTTATTTATTTTATCTGCTTATCACTTAAATTCATGTTTAGGGTAAAAAGATAAATTTGGTAAATCAGCTTTCCACAAAAAATTGTTTAAAATTGGTGCTAATTTTATTTGGGTTAATTTAGTTTAAAGTTTCAATCTTTCAAAATTCGAAACATATAAAAAATTGACTTTTGGTTTATTCAAACCATCTTTTCCTAAGCACACACTATTAGGGACAACATTCTCATCCTTCTTTTAACCTTCTATTAGTGCCTCGACATCTACAACTAATTATCCTAAAGGAGTCAGTGGGATGGGTTAGTTATACTTGAAATTCACTAATTGAATAATTAAAAATTGAATTGGAGTCGATGGAACTAACAATTTTTTTTGTTATCACAGTTATGTGGTATTGTTCAATAACTAGCTCGATCCAAAAAGCAAGTAAGCTAGTACTTGTTTGGTCATAAGGATAATAATTCGATTAGGATAGGGGCGATCGAACTATAGGTTACTCAATATTGGTAACTGTTTGACCAAAAAAGGGGTAATGGATACAAAGTTACACATTAAAGTGGATCACATCAATAAAATTTAGTTTGTAAATGCTCAACCTCGCCTTATTTTGCCTTATGAAATTGACATATTCCTTGAAAACTCTTGCACATCAATGGATAATAGTATTTAGATTTCCAAGACAAATTTATATCTACTTATTGAACTATCAATATCTTGTCACTCTCCTCCCTCAACTAACGCTAGAAAAGATAAATACTTTAATTTGAACCTAAAGGGATACTATGTCCTTGAAAGAAAATGTATTCACTCTCCTTGATTTAAATGCCAACTTTTTTTTACTTAATCTCATGGATTTCATAAAGTTAAGTTTATCCCTTATTTCTTTAGTTTTTCTCTTCAATAAGCTTTTAAAACACATTAGTAACATTTGAACTATAGAGTGACACATATGTTGAACTTCTTTATAGGAATATGATTTTTTCTCCCTTCACCACATGTTACTCGATTCAAAGTTGTCAGTAATTCTATGTGACCCTGAGCCGAACCAATTACTGAAATTTTTTAGATTTCTTTCTCTTTGAGTCCTTAAGAACCTTTTGAAGTCTAATACTTTTATTCTTACTCTTTCCATTGCAATGGAAACATGCTACCCATTTCAGTCTAGAGATTATATATAAATCAAAACCATTCCCTATTCTAAGAATAATTAGGATAGCTAAAAGAAGATGTCATTCATTTGATGAGAATTAAAAAAGAGTACACAAAATTTGAAAGGTTAGAGTTGCAAGTACTTTTGAAGTAATAGATATAAAATCAATCACTAAAGTAGGAGAATTAGAGCTGAAAATGAGATTCCTCACTTCTTTCATTCATTCAAAACCATGCATAAGACTTTTAACTCACAAGGATCCTTAGTGATATAAGTAAGAAGATGGGCACTTATTTCTTTTTTGATTACCTTTTTCTGCATACGCATAAGATTAAATCCATTCATTTTTTAAGAATACTAATTCTTAGCTTTTCAAGGAATCCTTCATTACTGGTTGTGAATGAAGGATTTTTAATCTTTATGATCTTGGTTACATAGGAGAAAATCATAAATATTGAGAAATATAACCATCTCACTTGCCGTGTCCATGCTCGACTCTACTAAATGTATGACACAGGTTCATCATAGAATCGATACAATTCCCACACGTTATTCAATATAAAAATAATATTTTTACATGTATACATGTATCGTGTTCTTATTTTTATTAAGGAAGGGAGTACCAAAAAGTCTCGAGTGGGGGCGATTGCGCCCGCTGAGATTTTGTATATTGTTGAAATTTTTAGGGGACTTAATGAATGTTAAAATATTCCCATTAGCTTATACGGGTATAAATATCTTGAAATAAATGCCCTAAAATGTCAAAAATCTCTCTCTCTCTCTCTCTCTCTCTCTCTCTCTCTCTCTCTCTCTCCCTCTTTTGAGGTTGCCTGGACACCATCTCCTCTTGATTCGACTTCCGATTACACGAGGAATACTCTCTCTCTCTCTCTCTCTCAAATATTGTGTTTTTTTTTTATATTTGTTACTATACATGTTCAATTAATGTTAATATATGAATTTATCGGTTGTTTTCAATAAATTGTTAATAAATACTAAAATATATTCTTGGTGATTTTTAATCTAAAAATATAATTGTTGAAAATTTTGTTTATTGATTATTAGTTTTTGAAATTATTGGTTGAGAGAATATATGCTAAAAACATAACTTCAATTAGTAATTGTAAAAAAATTATGAGTTTTCTTTTAACATTTGTTTTTTATACTCTTAGTGTATTTTTTGGAATAGTTGCTAAAGAGATTAAAGAGAGTAGCAAACTGTGGGTTAAATCAAATAATGCATTGTAGTGGGAGTTAGGTAAAAACGAACCTTATTTTTATTTGATTGTAAATGGCAAGATATTGTAAGCATAATCAACTATCCATTTATAGTTTAAAAATAAAATATAAAAGTGAGTGTGTCGATTGACTCTGATGATTCGTTAATAAAAATGATTGAATAGTTTTGCACCTTTTTAAGGAAAACATAAATAATAATGATGATGATGATAATAATAATAATAATAATAATAATAATAATAATAATAATAATAATCCTGATATGTATACCTGTATCTCGTGTAGGTTTGAACAATAAATTTAGTTCTATTGAACTAAATTAGTCACCAATAAAAATATAATTTTCAATTCTCCCATGTAACAACAAACTTAACCCAATATTAATCGTCATATATACAAAGATTATTGAAGAGCCAATTTTTAGAAAAAATAATAGACGAATAATTATTATTCCAAAATCAATATAATTATTCTAGATATAAGTACAAAATTATCTTGAGTTAAACATTTTTTACTCAATTTTTTTCCAAATCAACACAGACAATTTCAAAAGTTTTTTTTTAAAATAAGAAGTAAAACTTATGAAAAAAATAATGAAATGGTTTTGAAAAAAAATGTTGAACATAAACAATTTTGAATAGCAAAATAAAAATAGAGAAAATGGGGGCCAAAAGTCAAAGGAACTTTAAATAATGTAAGAGAGTTTTTGGCCGTTCATGTCGAAAAGAGTTTAAGTTAATGATCCCCATATACCGGATGGTTTCCATCCAAAATGGTACCCAAAATAATATTGCGTTAAATTTTGATACCCAAAGTGATATATGTTATAAGTAATGGGGGACAAAGAGCAAGTGCCCATAATTTATAACTTTTTTTGGATAAACTTTTAAGTTGCTTAGCCTGTGTTTGAAAACCTCAATTCCACCGCTTTAACTTAGAATTAGGCATGTTTGGCAACCCAATTCCAAGGCATGAAATTGGAATTGGAACTTGAATGACAATTTAAATTTTGTGGCTTGAAATTGAGTTGTCAAACGGACCGTTAAATTTTTTTCATTCAAATCCAATTTTAAACCATGAAATTGAGATTCTCAAACACCCCCTTAAAGTATATATATTTTCACATTTTACTCGACTACGATAATTCACTTTTTACTTTATTAATACTCATAAAGTGTTATAAATATTATGACGTTTCATGGCAAGCTATTGTGATGCTTTGTGATCTCCACTTTTGGGCATCAAAAGTGGAAAATATATAAAACTATAGAGGGTTAAAATGAATATGAGAATAATTGAGAACCAAAAGTTAAGGGTGACAATTTTGAGAACGTAACGATAACACGACATGAAACGAAACGAGATTGTCACGGTCTTACTTGTTCGGGATCGGTTTTTGGACCCGCCATCGGGTCGTGTTGTGTTCGTGTCCAATTTCTACCACGAAATTGACTCGATAAGGACACAATATTGATCCAATTAAGGACACGATATATACCATATGTAGAGCCACTATTTACCCCATTTAACACATTATCAACCCACTATTTTGATCTACTATTTTTTTAATTCCTCACTAACTGGTCTAATCATGTCCAATCGTGTCGAATTGGGTCGGGTGTAATCGTGTCCAATCGAATCATATTTACTTATCGTGTTATCATGTCATGTCATGTTTGGATTAAAGAAAAAAAAACACTATCGTATCGTGTCGTATTCAGATTCACTGATTTCTTATCATCTGGTGTCGTATTGAATCGTGTGAAAACACGACATTGAATATTGTTTTTTCAAGCATAGTGTTGTTAAAGTGAAGATGGACAGGGGTAATACCGGGAAGGTGCCTCGAGCAGCGGTTGTGTCCTCCGGATCTTGCGCCCTGAATTATGTGCCACATTCCCAGCGCACGTTAGAACCATTCGCCTAATAAATAGCACACACGAACTTAACACAACACCATTAATACTAGTGAAATATTGCTTACAACTAATCATCACAGCTGGACAGCACAATTCGCTCTCTGTGTTTATCCTTAACAATTTGCTAGCAACACCTACGTTATTTGCCATCTACCATATGTTTTTTTTCTTTTTTCTTTTTATTTATTTTTTAGTAATATTTTTCCTTTTTGAGGTACCATGAGATATTCGGGTCAGCATTACGTGCAGCTCGATTAATTCTCACTCGCGGATCAGTGGTCAGTCGCTGACCCCCAGGTTGTTATGCAGCTGCCGAGACTCGAACTGGAGGGCAAACCCAGTCGACCCTGGAGCTTTAGTACTAATGCGCTACCACTAGACCAAGTTTGAGTTTTTTCTTTTTATTTTAAGATGATAATTTGCTACAGAAAAATGGAAAGGTAATTATAAGTCTCTCGCTAATTCTTTTAATAAGTTTTTGAGACATATAAATATAATGAATTAGTACTGTATTTATATTTGTCACCAAATGTGACATGAAGAATGATACGAAAAAAAAAAGTGGCACTGGAGTTTCTTTTCATCTTTTGCTGTTACACCTAGGACAGTTTCTATGTTTTAGGGGGTCCAAGCAAACAATTAAAATTGAGGTTTTTTAACATTAAAAAAAATAATAATAATAAAAATCAAAACTGAACATCACGGTACAACGGTAAAATTGATTTTTTTTTATAAGTTCCAAAATTTTGAAATAACCAAAATAATATAATTTTTCAACGAAATTTAAACAAATAAAAACATAACTAGACTTAACATTATTTTAACTTTAGAAAAAATTCTACTGAGTAAAATAACAATGCAAATCAAAACTTTGAAATCATAGCTATTTAAAACTTAACCAACTTAAGTTTTAACATGCACACTCGAGCCTATTTATAAGATTTAATAGCAAGACAGTGCCCACATCCAACTCATGTGGAACTTTGCCAAAATACTAGAAAATCACTCATGTATTCATATAGTGAGATTGCCCCCATTGCTCCCATATTTCTCTTGTAAGGAAACTATTATTTAACAGTTGGGTTACTTAATAGTCTTAATTCCTTTCCCGAAATATGATCATTAGTATTTCGATTTTTAATTAAAATATGTTATTTCCTAACAAAATGGTTCATATTCCAAAACGAAATGGATATTAAAAGGAGTTAAAATTTCAATTAAATCTTTACCTTGATAGATGCTTTGGATTAATTGACCTTTAAAATTTTGCCTCTCTCTATCTATAAATAAATGCCTAACTTCCATCTAAAATGTATCCACGAAATACACATATTAAGGTTTATAGGCAAGGAGAGAGAAGTCAAAATTCTCCGTTGAAGAATTGTTAAGGTGGTCGAACTGACGGCAATCAGTAGCGATAAACAATGACATCACATCCATGACGACGAAAGGAGGTATTACATTATCCATCTTTTCACATACCTATTAGATGATTATCATGATGTTCACGATCTTAGGGTTCATGTAAATAAATTATTTTACATGTGGTATCAGAGCTTATGTTTAGGTAGGGGTGGCAATTTGGGTCAGTGGGTCGTGTTTTGATCCGACACGACACGACACGACAAGGTTTTTTCGGACACGAACACGACACGACACGAATTCGTATTTTTTTTAGCTGACACGAACACGACCCGAATAAAAAATAACACGGCACGACACGACAACCATAATTTCTTAAATTTTAGGCTTAAAAAACACGATAACACGATAACACGACACGACACGACTCATAATTAAGACACGAACACGACACGACACGACTTCGTGTCAAAAAAACACGACACGAACACGAAATATCGTGTCAATTTCGGGTCGTTCCGTGTCGTTTTTTCGTGTCGTTTCTAAAATTGTCACCCATATGTTTAGGAACACATGATTGTCCATAAAATAGGTGATATATGAATCGTCCTATAACTGTTGATAATTATCTGTTTTTCAGGACAATTAAAACAGTTTATTTTTTTTCTTCACAATTCGTTGAAACAGTATTGATTTATCTTCTGTTTTTCATAACTATTAAAAATAGTTGATTTTTTGTTTCTTCATAATTCATTGAAACGGTGTTGATTCATCTTCTGTTTTTCACTCCTAATAAAATCTGTTTGTGTTTTCTATTTTTCATAATCATTAAGGTAGTTTGTGTGTTCTGTTTTTCACAATCGGGGCTTGGCCACTTGCTTGAAATTATGTCTATTAAAATTCATGCTCTTATGTCTTTTAGAATTCATGCTACCATGTCTCTTGAAATTCCTGCTACCATGTCTTTTAGAATTCTTTAAATTATTAACTTTTTTTTTTTTGCAATTTTCAAAATTTTTATGACTTTTAGAATTCTAGAAATTATGTCTTTTCAAATTCTCGAAATTTATGCCTTTTAAAATTCTAAGTTTTTGGAATTTTAGACATATGAAATTCTAGATTGTACACCCTTTGCTATTTAAGAATTTACAATTATGTAATTTTATGGCCTTTGGAATTCTATGGTAACATGTACACCGATATTCATATTAAGTTGTTTGATGAATACACTTGTATTATTAAGGTTAAGTATCACCACATGGATCCTTATTATTACCCATTCCAAATTAATTACCATTATAATGTTTAAATCTATTTATTTAGCATGTATAAATTAGTTGCCAACAGGTATACTATACCCATGCGTTAAATCACCAATTAAGGAGTGTTTGTAAATGTGTAAACCAAGTGTTGATGCAAAAAACTGGACCGAATCTCATTTTTATGATCACAGATAAATAGATGAAAGCAATCCAATCAAGCACATAAGAGACAAAGATTTTTAAAGTGGTTCAACTATGAATAAAGCATACGTCCACTGTTATTTTATTCCTAGGGGTTTACAATAGCACCATAGGGTGTAGAGAGAGAAAGGATGTGTATCTTGTGTATGGGGTTTCTAGGTTTCCCCGCATCTCTTCCTTTTGGCTAAGGGAATACATGTATTTATAGTGATGGGAGATAAAGAGATTCATTGTATGTAGACATTTATGTCTACATTCAACGAATCTAATTGTTGAATTGCTTGGTATGCTATGTATTGTCATCTATTAATACAGTATAAATGTACATTAAAGCTCATTAAATGCACTGCCATCTTCATTAATGCACATTAAATGCATAGTTATCCTTTGATCTTCCTGGTTGATATGCCGACCAACTCTCCTCGGGTGCCGACTAACACTCCTCGGGTGCCGACCAACTCTCCTCGGGTGTCGAATATTGCCACGTAGGATGATATGTGTCCTTTTCTGATTGGTCCTTGTAGATGGAGAATTTTTGCGTTAACACCAAGGATATCCACAGATACCTTATTAAAATTAAATAGATAAGTCACTCAATTATGCATGTTGAATATTACGACCATTAATGGTATTAAGTTAAATTTATGATGACTACCCACATGAGTATCTTATTTTCATGTCGTAAAATATTCAAATCTTACTATGTGTTAATTGAAGTTTTAAAGCCTTATTAAAAATTGTTGTATCTCTAAATTGCAGCCCCTTTTTATGCTCAATTGACTTCATATGCATCATATGTCCCTATTCTCACGGGAACTAACTTCTCAGAATGGAAAGAGCAAGTTGAGTTCACCTTTTGGGTACTTGAGTTGGATCTGGCTTTTCACACTGAAAAACCAATTGCACTTACAGACACAAGTACTGATGAGGAAAATACTCTCCATAAAGCTTGGGAGAAGTCTGATAGATTGAGCATCATGTTTCTACGAATCACAATTGCAAGCCATATCAAAACATCACTTCCTAAAATCAGACAATACTAAGGATTACATGAAAGCAATAAAAGAAAGGTTTAAGACTGCAGATAAATCCCTTACTGGAAAACTAATGGCAGATCTTACAACCATGAAATTTTTATAATACCTCATATTTTAATGACTTTTAAAATGAGATAAATTAAAAGTAAATGGGTTAAATAAATGGGGATTAATTGGAATTATTTATGTAAAAATAATTGGAATTAATCCGGATTGAATATTACTAGAATAAAGTAATATGTGATTGATATTAAATATTACTTAGTGATTAAAAGTAATATATGATTATGACTTTATAAAAATTATCAGGATTTATAAATACGATAATTACGATAATTAAGTCGGTACGCGCGTATGAGCCGTGTCGGGACTATAATTTAATGGAATGAAAAGTAAATTATTTTTATATCATCTAAATGGTCGTTTCGAGTGCGCCAAAGTTTTCGAAGGGGTTTAAATAGTCAGAAAAGTCTACCAGGGGGTTGGATTTGGGTCTCAGGTCAATTTGGAACCGAAGAGACACCCCAAATATGTATTTTGCTCATTTTACTTGGGAGATTAATAATACTTACGAAATTTGGGTATTTTTATATAAGTTAAAAGATATGTTAGCCAAAGGTTTAGTCACCAAAACTCTAAGAGACATCCATTGAGGAAAGTGAAAGATTTCTCTAGGAGAGGAAGGGTTGTTCTATGAAAACCATGGGACAAAAGCACCTTGCACCACAACTACCGCCACCGGAGAGTGACCGAAAAATAGAGGAACACCATATAATCATCTTCCCCAAAGGTTCAGACCTACGAAATCAAAGGCAAGTGTTTTAACTCTTGGAATCTATATAACATGTATGTTGTCTATGGTAGATAGAAAAATATTTTTTTTAAGTTTTATAAATCGAAGATGAATTTTGATGATTTTGATTTAATCCTTGAAATGACAACCATGTAGGATTATTCCCCTGTTGATATTAAAATTAATATCACGAAACTTGGGTTTATTTGATGAAAAAATTTGGGGTTTATACGTGTTCTTGAGTAAGAATGATAAAATGCAGATTTTTCTGAATTAAGATGAGATTAACATGATTAATCAAAATTCCATGATGATTTTGATATGATTTGATGTTATAAATCATGTACATACTTAGGTATATCATTTGGGATGAATTATAAGGAGTTTGGGATCATTTGGTAGAGGTTTTGAGGATGAATTATGTTACAACCCGTAGGTAGAAATATGTAGAAAAATGACGAACATTGTATGATAATTTTACGACTGTTTTAAGCGAAAATTGGTAGTGTGTGCGAGATTTCTTTTATAAAATCACTTTTTTCACAACTTTGTAGTTTTAATTTTTTTCAAAATTGGAGCAAAAAAAGGCTCAAATTGTAATTTTATATTTCTGGGAAGAATGTAACTTTATCGAGAAAAATGATTATTGGGAATTAAAATATAATTCGGGCTTGTTATAATGAGTATGTGTTTTGGACCAATAAGTATGGGTTCAAGGTAGCTGCTAAAATAATTAATTAAATCATTTTCGTTAACAAGAGATGTTAAGAGTAATGGAAAATGTGAATTATTAGTTTATGGGATAAACTTGAAATATACCACGTATGGGATTTGTATATGGGATGGGAGTATACCCATTTGTTGATATATATATATATATAGGTGGAGAGAATACCTATAATATAATTGAGGATTAAAATACCATGACACGTAGGATATTCGAGATATAAGTATACTATATATGAGACTTGTAATGTGGGATGTGCTTATGCTCTCTCTCTATATATATATATATATATATATATATATACCTATATGGTGATTTGTGCAGATGACATACCTAGCCTACTTGCTATCGACGAGAGGTTTGCGCGTTGAGTGCAGTCATATCCTGATGAGCCTTAAGGGGATTTTTTACTTGTGCCTCAGAACATAGGACTTACATTGGATTGTCATGTGTGAAAATAATGTTATTGAACGATCATTTGGGTGCATAGGTATGTATGTAACCCAAACTCTTAGGACTATGTTCGCCTTCAATATTTTTGTTTGTTATTTATGATTCGAGAAATATATCGAATCGGCGGTGACAAGATGTACCCAGACATGATAGCAAAGTATGCATGCATTGCAGCTGAGTCTCGGGGTGCAGTGTTGTATATATATAATAGAGTGAATGTATATATATACTTGTTATGCTATCTACTGTGTGAATTAGTAGACATGAATGATAATGAAATCTGAAATGGATTAAGTTGGTGAACACTTAATTATATTAAATTGAAAAAGTGCTTATCCATGTTAAAGAGAAATTGGATATATGTATATGTATTACTTATATTGCGAGAGAAATACGTGGGAACAATATTGGATTATGTTTGGATGTTAAACTAGAAAGAACTAGTTAGCATGGGAATAGTAACTAGTATGGTTTAAAGGTATGTTAGGCGTACACACTAGGTTAGAGGTGAGAATCTCAAGAGAGAGTTCGAGAATCTAACATGTACATAATAATTACTTAATTGCACTTGATAACCACTTGCTATTTTAAAAAATATTTTATCATCAAGCTCTGACCCGTTTTCTTGCTTATTCTCGCCTCCCTTGTATCTTCTATATTAGGTGTCCAGTCAGAGGAACGTCAGGCATAGAGGATTGGATACTTGACTTACTATGGATGTTATAGAGTTGCAGACTTTGCTTAGACTCTTTCATTCTCTTGATTCATACATCTGCAGTAGTTAGTTCATGAAGGGCATGTCTCCTAAGGATTCTAGTTATTTAGATTCTATCTCAGACAGTGGTATTACTTATGTCAGTTTTGATACATTTAGTTTATTTGGATTATTGTATTTTGATATATAAATTGGAGAGTTTATTCCAGATATATTTAATTCGGTTGTGATGTTACTTATCCATTACGCATTGTTGTGGAATGGATTACATGAAACTGTTTGTAATGGTAAAATGAGATTGTATTAAATTAAAATTTGAACGTTTTTAACACCAAATTAATTGAGTATTAGGTGATTAACAAAAAGAAAATATTTTTCGACAGTGATGCTAAGAATGAACCAACTATATACTCTGATTTAATTGGGTATAAGACTGATCACTCGGCATTTAATTGAGCGGGGTGTTACATGTAGTATCATAGCATCAGGTTCTAGAGTCCTTAGGATCTGTACGGCTATTTATGTTTTAGCGTAGCGTCCTTTGATGTAGAGCCTTGTGATTAGGATTGTTGCATTCCTTTACGTATGAAGATTTACGTTCTCTTTCTATTAAACATAAGTGGTGAAATTCTTATACAAGTTCAGTCGGGTTTGGTATGCCGAACAGAATAGGACGACCAGTGAAGGCCGTTGGACAAAATGCAAGAGGAAAGGCTCAACAGGAGACTTAGTGTAAATGCTGATCAAGGTAAAATTCACCGTAATTATTGTTCAAGTAGACTACAATAAAGAAATCTCTTGGAAACTATAGTTTCCTTAAACACTGTCGTTGGTGACAATAGTACATGTGACCATCCCAGGGGGGCGCGACGTTCGCTCCGAGGGGAAGTAGGAAGATCCCTCGAGAAAGAACTGCATCGCTGTCTCATACCCTTCTCTTCAAAAGGTTCTTCGGTAGTCATCGGTGTGGGGTGAATGTAAAGAGATGGAGTCGTCAACCTATTTTGCACAAAACAGGCAAAAAAACATGTTGCCACTTCAAGAGAGCGACATCAAGGACAAACTGATGCATACGAAGCCAATAGATTGGAGGTTCGGGGCCTAAGTTACGGAATGGGAAGGTGTTAGGCATCCATCCCACCCTTTCGGTCTCTCATGGGCAAATGTTAATATTTTCCTTTATCCCCGTGAAATGTGTGTATGTGTTTATATAATGGGGATTGGAATTGTTCGACCTATACCATGAAAAAGGTGGGGTGAGGTCATCCACAGTAGTATTCCCAAAATAATAATAAATGTAAAAGATAGAATATGAGTGCTCATCGCGATATTGATTGTTATTGAGAAATGACAATATTTGTGGGATGAACCGCAAACAAGCATGTTGTATGTATATGTATGAGGGATTTTGAGAAATTTGAAAAATAAGAGAAATTTGAAAAATTGGAAAATTGGACTCGAGTCTCGGATTTTAATCCGAGACGCCTACATAACCTATAAAGGCATCAAAGTCCGTGTAGTTCGAATGTATAATAGGGGTGGGGTTTGTCCCATAGATTCGAACGGAATTTTATTATTTTTATATGTGTAGAAAATGTGTTTTTAGTTTTGAAAAAAGTGTGATGGATAATTTCGTTCGGAATTTACTAGTGTAACCCTCTTTTATTTGATTTTTTTTTTTTTTTTGAAAAATAAAGTATGTGCAATATACTAATAAAAGAGTATATGGTAATATGTATGAACTAAAATGAAACTAGATTATGAATATAAAGTAACTTATGCAAAAACAAGAGATTTAAAAGAGAGGGAGAAGGAATTGGACCATCCTTGGAGCTTGAGCTTGGATATTGGATGAAATCCTTTGAGCGTTAATGGATGTTGATGAGAGAAAAGTACATTTGAAAAATTGAGTGTGAAAAGGATGGGTATTTAGGCTTAAATGGAACTTCTCATACGGAACTTCGCTGATTTTGAGAAAATGTTGTTGAGATCACTGATGCTGATGGATTTCCTGGCCCTTGGGAGTGAGGTAATGGCCCCTATTTATAGGGAAAAAGGTGGGTGCCGATCGGCCTACCCCAGGGTATGCCTATCGGCAGGTCACCCTTGGCACTGTACCGATAGGCAGGGTTCAGGACCTGCCAATTGGCAGTCTCGTGCGGACTTTTCTAAAAAAATGATTGATGCGCACAAATCATTGATCTGAATTGTGCACGGAGCATACCATTAGAAAGGTATTTCAGAGGCCTTTGAGGGTCCTTTGGACCGCTCTCTGGTCTAAGAGTTGACTTTGGGTCAAATGTGGCTCGGGAGCGCACGTCGGTCTTTTAGACGGGAGATCGTCGGACTGAAATGGATCGTTCGTCTGTATGATAAGTTAGAATCGTGCACAGGGCGAACTGTTGGAAAGGTTAGGAGATTTACTTAGACTTTCCAAAGAGTTTCTCTTGGTTCGGAAAGTTGACCTTGGTCAAACAGGGCCCAAAAGCGTTCGGTGACCTTTCGGAGTAAAACGGATCGCTCGTCCGTACAGTAGGTCAGAATTGCACATGAGGCAGATCGTTAGAAAGGGTATTTAGTGAAATTTGGAGATTCATTCAGTCTCATTCAATCTGAAGAGTTGACTTCGGTCAAACGGAGTCCGGGAGCGCTTGGTAGCCTCCGGATCGATTTTCGGGGGAAAACTGATCGTTCATCCAAATGGTTATGCTGTTTTACGCACGGGGTAGACTGTTGGAAAAGGGTTTCAGTATCCTTCGATGATTCAAATAGATTTTTCTATGATGGTGAAGTTTATTAGGGTCAACTCGGGGCCTGGGAGTGCCCGATGGCCTCTAGATCGGTACTCGGAGTGCGACCTAGGTTTGCGATGGAAAGGGGAAGTGCCAGGGGGTCTAAGGAGAGACTTAGGGGGTCATAGAATGTGGTGTCTACAGTTCCGTTCCAGACTCACCCAACATTTTTTGATGAAGGGTGGCGGAGTTGGAAGGATTTTATAAAAAAAAACATTTATAAAATGTGTGAAGGAATAAGAGTGAGGGGCTAATGGAAGTTGAAATCCAAAGGAAATTGTATAGGGTGAATTGTATCAACATACAGGATTTAAGAATTTCTGACAACATTTGGCTCATAAGAGCAATCTTAAGTGATGGAAATTAGGCTTCGTATATAAAGAAGACGGTATTGAGCTAAATGTGGAATTTAGGGTATGATTTGACCATGAAATTGTCCATCTGCTGTTGTAACAAAGATGCAAATGAAATTGTGAAATTTTGGACCTTGTCATAAATGGGATGTACCTGACAAAAATGAGTTACGTTTTGTTGAAGATTTTGTGAATTATATACCCATGTGTAAATGGAAAAATCATATTTAGATGACCAGTGACGATGTCATCAAGGGTGTACGTTTATGAATCAATATCAATGCTTCCGTGAGAAGGGAGTCAAGGGTGTTGGAGAATTTAGTCAAAAAGTGAGACTAGGGTGAACGAGGATAGTAGAAAACCACTTAGGATCATACCCATTAAGGGGGGGGGGGGGGATTCAGTCAAGACTAGTATAGTCGATAATTAGTTCCATAGGGAAAGTGGAGTTGAAAAAATCAGTAAAAAAACAATTGATGCTAGTATTGTTAGGTTCAAAATGGTCTATAAGACCAGGGACAAGGGAAATGACACAAAAAGTTGTTCCAGGTGTAGAATTTTTTTAAAAAAAAATGGGATTATTAATGTTGAATGAGTCCATAAAAAGTGAGCGGGGCCCATCAGACTAGGAACAGTAGATTTGAATCCTAGATATGGATATCATCATATATGTTTATGAGGTAACGAATCCCGCTGTTGACACCCGTAGGGAGAAACGGGTTGGATCATTAAGAATTATGTTATTATATACTACATTTGTGAGTGAGGAATGTAGGATTTATTACGGTAGTGTGTAGTGACTGATTTCCGTGTATTAAAACGATGGTAAATTGTGTAATAAGACTATCTTTTTCTATTGCTCTGGCCTTCTCGGGAGCAGTTCGCCGTGCCTTCTGCGTTATCGGCCTGAATGTGGGATCGACGTGCAACTGGTGGCAGACCATATTGGGATCTATTCCTGGCAGCTCATAAGGTTCCCAAACGAAAACATCTATGTTGCTTCTGAGTAAGGTTGACAACTCCTTTTGCTCTTGGTCGGTGAGTGACGCTCCGATCAGGAAGACTGTGCTATTGTCGCCTTCCCTAGCCGCCACTTCGACCAGGTCCTCGACGACACGCTCGGAGGGGAGGAGCCTGGTCTCTTCTACTCCAGGCCTTCCGTATTTTAATTGCTATTTGGAAGGAATTGCACCTTCCTCCACTTTCTCACTGGGTTAATCAACTTTTTTCTCTGGCTTTGGTCGGATGGCCGCTATGAAGCACTTCCTTGCCACCGCCTGGTCGCCGTGTATCACCATTACTCCTTGCTCGGTAACATATTTGAGCTTATGATGGTAGGTCGAGGAGACTGCCTTCATCGCATGAAGCCATCCCCTGCCGAGGATGGCCTGATACGGTGAATCAATGTCGACCACCAAAAACTCGATCATCTTGGAAACATTTCCAGCGCGCACTAGCAGTACTATTTTGCCCAGGGGCATGTTCATTTTTCCAGCGAAGCCGACCAGAGGGACAGTAGCTCCCTTTAGGTCGGCGACGCTCAACTTCAATTTCCTAAACAGGTCGAGGTACATTACTTCGGATGAGCTTCCTTGATCGACGAGCAGCCTGTCGATGCCAAAGTTGGCTATCCTGAGTGTAATGACCAAGGCATCATGATGTGGGGTCCTTACTCCCACTAGGTCTTCATCCGTGAAAACAATATGCTTGTTGTAGTTGATGTCCTCTGCTCGCCGACGTTTTCCTGACTGTGATTTTGCTGGATCAATCTGAAAAGCTTGCATTACCGCTGTCATTTTCTTTACCTCCATTCGAGCTGAGTTCCCTTGTATTTGCTTGACGTCAGATACTCCGTGGATTACTGCGAATTCATGTCCGGCATCATCCTCCAGCACGTTGTCGGGTTTCGCCTCTCTGTGGGCAGCCACTTTCTCTACCTTCTTTTCCACAAAGTCATTCAAATGTCCAAACTGGGCCAACTCCTCGAGGTGGGACTTAAGAGCCTTGTAGTGCTCGGTCTTATGCCCTCCCTCTTTGTGGAAAGCGCATCTTAATGCATTGTTTCTTTTCGATGGGTCTCCTCCCATTTTTCGGGGCCATTTGATGAACGGCTCATCCTTGATCTTCGCGAGAATTTTGTAAATTGGCTCTTTGAAGACGGTGTTGACCGCCTGGAATGATTTTGTTACGTCAGGGTTTCCTCCATTTCGGGAGACATTCTTGCCCCCACTCTTTCCTCCTTTCTTCTGGTTCTCAACTTTCTCACTTCCCTTGGTAGTGAGCTTGGCTCGACCATTTTCTCCTACATTAAGGCGGGTGACATCTTCCACCTTTGCGTATTTCTCAATCCGGGCCATCAGGTCGTCAATGGTCATAACTTCCTTCTTCGTCAAGGACTGGTAAAGGAGGGAAGAGCTAGGTAACCCAATTTTGAAGAAAGCCACTGCCACCTCTTCCGCACAGTCCTCGATCTCGTTGAATAACTCCCAGTACCTCTTCGCATAGTCTCGAAGTGTTTCTTGAGGAGTTTTCTTTATGGTTAATAGAGCATCCATCCTTTTGGGATGGGAGCTGCTGGTGATGAACCGGGCCGTAAAGAGCTCGTCCAGGGATTTGAAACTTCTGATGGATCGGTGAGGGAGTTTTTCGAACCATTTCTGGGCCACGTCATGGAGGCTCGAGGGGAATATATGGCACATCAGTGCATCCCTGTGATTCCATAGGGTCATGGCCTTCCGGTACTGCCTGACATGATCAATGGGATCAGTCTTCCCGTCGTAAATCTTGAACCTTGGAATGGAAAATTTCTTGGGAGCCTCCTCCTCTTCAATTTCCCTCGTGAAGGGTGACTTCATCTGGGTCTTGAGGGCTCTCCTGGCGAGTTCTCTGGTCGACCTAGTGCCGCGATGAGCTGGATGTTGGTCCATTTCTCTGCGGAGCAGGTTCCGTATGTTCTCGTCGCTGCGAGCAGGGCTCTGGTAGCGGCGAGCTCTTCTTAGTTGTTCGCGGAGGTCGTCGTCTGAGTCTCCACCTTTGACCCCTTGATATTCCCGCCTAGGGCTCCTTCCTCGGCTGCGAGATTTGCTCGCCTGAGGGCTAGGAGTGCGATAGGGGTGTTTCCTGGTATCAGGACGTAGTTCCTTCTCCAGTCTTTCCAGTCTTCTTTTCAAGCGAGCATTCTCAGCCTCGTATCTACGAGAAGACTCCCTCTGCTCATGGAGCCTTGCCTCGTATGCATCAATCAATCTGGATATCTGCGTGGACCCTGCTGGTCCTTGACCTTCTTCTGAGGCTTGCCTTTCTGAGCGAGCCCCACGATCTGAAAGTCGGACTTCAGACCTAATCCTGCGAGGAGCAGGTGGCTCTTGAATATCTCCTGCTTGAGGAGCGTTGCTGCTGTGACCAGACATCTTATATTCTTTTCTTGGCGTGGGCTCTTCTCAGGGAAAGATGAACGCTTCCCACAGATGGCGCCAATTGTGGAGACAATGATTATGCAACACAAATAAATATGAGAGAAGTAATGACCAAGAAAGAACAAAGAAAATAAAATGCCAATCACACAACAACGGATATACGTGGTTCAGTAAAGATGTGCCTACGTCCACGGTGGTGCAGTCAGTATTATTTCTCAATATTCTGGAGAATGAGTACAGAGAATACAACTTGTCCTTTGCCCCGGACCTAGGGTTTAATTTATATATGTGTATGTTAGTTAGTGGAGATGATGGGTTCCTCCATATTAGCCATCTTCCCTATAACTTCCCTTCATGGGATCGTGCTCCCCTATAATTTCCCTTAATGGGATCGTGGGGAAATTGGATCAATACACAAGATGAGGGGCCTGGACTTTGGGGCCGCTAGGGCTGGGCTACTCGTCCAGGCCTATAGCACTAATTTTTGGGTACCCACAACTTTAGTCCTGCATTGAGCGATACGAGGGATTGGATGAGACAAAGTTGAAGTATTTCATGATAATTCTCGTCACTCTTTAGGAGTTAACTATTATTTAGGAACAATTTTTACTTCAAGTACGTTCTATCCTCCCCCTAATGGTGGGAAGAATGTCTCAACAAAAATATTTTTTTTCCAAAATATACGAGAAACAATGGTTTCACCATTACAGATTCATCTCATGACCTTTTGATTATTTTAAGTATCAATTACATTTTTAATGGTATTTTTAACTCCTTTTCACATTCCAAACATTTACTATACATTGGAGTTTTGGGAATGTCTAAATAATGTGAAAAATTAAGCCCCTTAATTTTTTAAATAAAGAAGTTGGATTACTATCGGTCGAAGTTAATAAAAGTATTCGACACTTGTTTAGAAGATTCTCTAACATTTTTACCCCTAGTCAAACGTAAAGTTTTGATATAGAAAGTGTAGATAATTTAACATCCTTTGACATTAACACTATTGAACTCGAAGTTCAACTATTTGTGTAGAACTAAAAGTTCTCACGCATAAATGATAAATCTTGAGGTTTTATATTTCACGTAATTGGCATTGAACACTTTGTGATTTATTTTAGTTTAGGACTAAGTCTTAAACCTTATAGTTTATATGAACCCGAAGATTCATATACATATGGTATAAAATGAAACTTGAAAATATACAATACTTTATCTATTTATGGACATGATGCAATCAAAAGAATCTGAAGTTCTAAATGTATGTCCTAGTAACCAGAAGTTCTAAATCACCATTTATTCAGAACACGAAGTTCTATTCATTAGGCCAATAAATTTGGTGATTAATTGGAGAACCTAAAGTTCTCGTTACTTTTCGTAAAAGAATATTAGTCATAATTATTTTAATGATTCATAACATATCCTCAACTACTTATTTTGTTTATTACATATTTTTGAAAAAAAATGGATCAATATTTGGCCAACGCCTGAAGATTTAGTAGAATCTAATAGTTTATTCCTTAGTTCTACATTAGAAACTTAAACGTTCTTATTTCCAAGCCTGAAGTCTCTGACATATGATACAGATATGAAATTTTGATTTATCAGTTATGAACCCAATTTTCTAAACCTTAATTGGACAAATTTTCCTCCTTTCAAAATATATCATTATTTGATATCCGTATAGTTTAGGGCTTTTGTGCTTAACGCTTAATGATTAAGTTCTGATTTGTGATGATCAAAGGTCATCAATATCCATGATTTTTAGACATATATATCATTGGATTACTTTTTATAAATTATCTATATCCTAAAATCTGAAATTCTTTTGAGATTATTAAGTATTATGAGATTCTTTGTTATAAAAATTAACGTTTTTGTTATCCATCCCGTATTTTTAATCTCTCATAATTATTTGATACGATTTTGTTTTATAAAAAAAATACTTTCATTTGTTTCAGTTCGGTCACCAAATGCTTGACTGTAACATATATATATATATATATATATATATATATATATATATATGTGTGTGTGTGTGTGTGTGTGTGTGTGTGTGTGTGTGTGGACTCACACACACACTTGACAATCTATATTGAATGTTGTAATTAACAATTTTGAACTATTATTATTTAATGACATTTCTCTAGAAGACAATGAACAACTTATATTATTTTAAAAAATCAGAAGTTTTTTCAGACTTGGTATGTAATATGGTAAAGGTTTCAATCATAGTTGAACCTAAGGCTCCAAAAGAGCCTATTTTTTTTTGTGGTACCCGTCGATTCATATGAGATGAGTTATATGAAAGTAAGTCCTGAAGAAATTTTCTTCGTTTTATGGGCATAAGAATATAAGGGTACTATATTGAAATAAAGGATGAAAAGTATTTTTACATTACTTGTGATATTGAAAACCAAAAGCTTACACTAGCAAACAGCCATTACCTTAGTCAAGAGGTTATAATATACAACATTTATAGTTGTAAAGTTGCAATGTTGTAAAATTGCACTTTATCATGAGCCTTAAGTTCCATGGTTCCATTATTTATTATAATACAATGACCATTTTGGTCACGTTAATTATTTTTCATAAGACTTGATGAATGAAAATGATATTCATCACAATTAGGCCTGTCAATCGGGCTCTATGAGTCGAGCTTATGGTTGTCCATGCTCGGGCTGATTTTGACTGACTTGGCTCAAGCTCAAGCTCGACCCGAACGAGCTTGAGAGTGCCTGGCTCAAGCTCGGCTCACAAAGTAAATCGGGCTTCGGACCCGATTTGAGCAGGCCCAAATTGAATATTTAAATACATATTTATTTATTTCAGCAAATAAATTATATATTTCAACAATAAAAAATACATTTCAGCATTAGTAAAACACATTTCAGCAATATTATTGACATTTTCAGCATTAAAAACCCACATTTCAGCACTAAAATAATAGATATCAACAGTAATATTTGACATTTCAGCATTACGAATTCACATTTTCGCACTTGAATAACAAATTCCGGCACTATAAAAACACTTTTCAGCACTTTAATGACACATTTAAGCAAATATTATTGACAATTTCAACATTAAAAACTCACATTTCAGCACTAAAATAACATATATCAGCACTAATATTTGAAATTGCAGCATTACAAAACCACATTTCAGCACTTGAATAACAAATTTCAGCACTATAAAAATACTTTTCAGCACTTTAAAAACACATTTCAGCAATATTATTGACATTTTTCAGTATTACAAAACCACATTTCAGCACTTGAATAACAAATTTCAGCACTATAAAAACACTATTCAGCACTTTAAAAACACATTTCAGCAATATTATTAACATTTTCAGCATTAAAAACCCACATTTCAGACTAAAATAACAGATATCAGCACTAATATTTGACATTTCAGCATTACAAAACCACATTTCAGCACTTAAATAACAAATTTTCAGCACTAAAATAACAGACATCGACAGTAATATTTGACATTTCAGCATTACAAAATCACATTATTGTACTTGAATAACAAATTTCAGCACTTTAAAAACACTTTTCAACACTTTAAAAACACATTTCAGCACTAATATTGACATTTCAGCATTACAAAATTATATTTCAGCACTAAAAAAATAGGTTTCAGAACTAAAAAAACAAAATTCTGCCCTGATGCTGATATTTAAAGCTGTTTAGACAGCAATAAAATCCACATTCAACACCAAAAAAAAAGCTATGTAGACTGGAAAAAAAATCGTCCAGACAAAAGCACAAATTTCCTCCATAGCAATAATATGATCCTTGTCGCGGCCATTTGCAACACTTTTCAAGTCTGAAATTTGTAGTCGCACGCTAGTATACGTTTTCTTAATGGGTATCTGTAGCCGAACGCTAGTATAAGTCCAATAACCCACCTTATTTTTATTCCTTTAATATTAAGTTCAATAATTTATTTGCACAAGGATAAAATTATAAAAATTATTTTGTTTTAAAATATTTTTTACATCTCATGGAAAATAAAATAATTTTGTATATATATATTATTTCGGGTCGAGCCTAGTTCGGGCTTGAAAGTGCTTCGCTCGCGCTCGACTCAAATTGAATTCGGGCTTAATATCTCGGCTCAAACTCGGCTCGTCTCAAACTTAATAAAAGCTTGGTCCATATTTAGCGGGCCGAGCAAGCGGGCTTCGGGCCTGCTCGGCTCAATTGACAGGCCTAATCACAATGTATATATATGGTGATTATAGTTAACCATCTTTTGAAATCGTTAAAAATATAATGTTTATCATATATGTGCAATTTTATTTTGATGAGGCACTTTTTTCGCCATTGCGGGTGGGAAGAATGTACCTGGAGTGCAAATTATCCCTGAAGAACGGTCCGTTTCTGAAGAACGAAGAGAATTATCGTGAAATACTTCTACTTTGTCTCATTTTATGCCACATATCGCACAATGCAAAAATTGTGACACCCCGCCTAATTAAATACCGTGTGATCAGTCCTTTGTTAATTTAAAATCAAAGTGTCCGTTTGGTTCATTCTTAGCATCTCTGTCGAAAAATAAATTTTCATTATTAATCACCTATTAATTAATTAAGCTAAGTGTCAAAAGATTTTCCAAATTAATTATACCTAATTAATCCATTAATAAATTCTATACTTTAAGATATAAGCCATTCCCATTCCACAAGAATAAATACTGAACATGAATCAAATAGTGAAATAAATGAGACTGGATAAAACATTATAGTTCAAAGTCTAAAACCAATAGAATCATAATACTCAATCCGACAAGAAAAGAAAAGCTAAAAGAAAATACAATCTCTGAAATAACTAAGCTGGGAACGGGCGACACGTGCCCTAACTGAAATGTCTGAACTAAGAACTGAATGAAAAGAAAAAAGCGTATAATATTAATAACCTACAACTTCCACAACAGCTTCAGCTCGTCGAATGATCCACACATCTAAGTCTGGTAGTGACCCTATGGCAGGAAACCTGGTAATATATATATATATATATATATATATATATATATATATATATATATATATATATATATATATATATATATATATATATATATATATATAGCAAAAGAGAAGAGAAATAGCAGGAAACGGGTCAGAGCTCGATTTGTAAAAATATTTATTTTAGTAAGTATTTAAAACTGCATTAATGCAATTATTATGTGCATATTAGTTTCGAACTCTCAGCTGAGATCCTCACCCCTCTACTAATGTGTACACCTAGCGTTTGTCTACCGCAACCTATTCATCTATAATATTCCTAACTAGGTTATTGATATGAACTCCTAAATATATCTCAAGGGAGTAACCCGTATCGCCCATATAATACGCTAATAATATTCTTATATGTCAGTTACCCATTTTATATTCACTATTTTGATAGGAAGTCTTTTATCCACTCGAATTACTTTACTTATCCATACTTATACATTTTCCAATTCCACACATTAGAATCATCTGTTCTCAAGTATATTTACATATATATACATATAGTCACATCATCCATATATATATATATAATGCTCTTGTGCATACCAGTATGTATTTTAAGAGTGCATACCGAACATGTGTCACCTGGCGGTGAGCCTAGAAAGGAGAGAGAGTGTGCCTATAATTTAGCCTCTCTTTTTTGGGCTTACCGACAAGTGACACATGTCCGGTATGCAGTCTTAAAATACATATCGGTATGCATAAGAGAAGTATATATATAGTTAGGACCACTTGGTGCAATGCATACTCTGCTATCGTGTCCCGGTGCATCACTCGTTACATAAAGGACAATTGGTTCGACGTCTCTCACGAACCATAAATCTCATAACACAAATATCGGAGGCGAGCATACTTACCAGCTAAATGGGTCACGCACATACCTACGCTCCCATTCAACCGTCAAAACTATCCTACGTAACAGATAACACATATCCAAGTTCACATGCTCTGGGTACAAGTTAAATATCCCCCCATCGGGTCACCCATGATACGACTGTCCACTGCACGAAACCTCCACTCGATAGCAAGCAGCATATGTATGCTATACACATAATAATGATAAACATATAATAATAAGCATTCCCGAAGCCTTACAACAATTTAGGTATTCACCCGACCCATATTTATATTTCTTCACGTAGTATATTTCTCCTTACTACTTATGCAATTTACTCGATTATTCACTATCTCGAATTTTTCAAGGTTAATTAACCTATTCAATACTTAAGGTTTCATTCTAGGATTAATTCCCAAATAATTCTGCACTAAGTTAATATGAGTAAATGGCGGTATCCCTAACATAATTAACTGGGTAGCATGATCTGGGGAAAAATGGAATTTCTTGGATTTCTGTGACCTGGCGTTCCAACGAGTTAGCAAGTCGTTTGAACGACTCTGACTTCTCATTCGATGAGACTCCATCTCGTTCGAACGAGATGGGGTCTTTTCCTGTTTTGTCCAGACCTGTTATATTTTACTATTCATACTTCGTCTTCCTCAAAATTTCAGTCGTAAAACCTCTAAATTTCTAAAACCCAACACCAAAGCATCAATTCTAATTAATGTTCTAACATGCATAATGATTTCCCTTAACTTTGAACCATTAATTTATCATAAAACAATTATAAAATCCAAAATACCCAATTTAACAATTCAAAACCCTAGTTCATCAAATTTCCATACAAGAACATCAATTTCGATTTCGTCCATCATCAATACTCATCAATTTGGGATTTCTAAACTATCTACATGAGGGATTTATCCTAATTCATTTTTCAGATTTCAATTCATATTCTTAAATCTTCAATTTCATGAAAACTCATAAACCAAAAGTGAATATAATCCACCTACACCAATATGAACATATTTATGGCTATGAATCGCAAGTAATAAACACTTGCCTTAATTTTGATGGTCTGATTTTCTGTTGATATGGTTATGAGTGTGTTCCTTGTCTCGCGATCTACACTTTGGTATAGTTTTTGGTGTGTGTTCTTGAGTTAGGCACCAAGAACACCAAAAAGCTTCTTCTTTCTTCCTTTGCTACTTTCTCTTTTCTCTCACGTAGGTTTAGAGCTGATAACTCCCCACTAACCCATGTACCTCCTTATTTAATTTCTTAATTTTCGTCTATATTATTACTCCAAAATTTCAAAGGACACAAATACCTCTACGGGGTGCCGGTTAAGCCTAAAATTACCCCTGAGTCCAAATAAAATGCCCGGGTAGAGTTTTCTGACTATCTCGACCCTTCCGGACTCAATGGCGCACTCAAAATTACCATACGAGTTATAAAAAAATAATTTATCTTTTTATTCAATACAATTAGTCCCGACACGACTCACACGCGCGTCCTGACTTAAAATACCAAACTGTCGTATTTCGCACTCCGATAATTTATAAAAATTATATAATTCCATATTGCATATACCCACAGTAATAATAAATGATTTCCATCAATAAGTATTAACCCTTGGCACGCTAGTTAATAATTATTTTAAATTCGGATTAATTAAAAATTAAATTTCCCGACCTTTTTAATTTAATTAATTCAATAATAATGATTAATCACATAATTATTTAATGTCATAAAAATGCGGGGTATTACAAAAATGAAGTGAAAAATGATATGGAAACATCAAAAGATTACGAAACCTAAAATGTTAGATGAAGTCACAGGGACAAGTTGCGAATGTGCTTGCCAAAATCATTGTCCCATTAGGACAAAATAAGTTCGATAACAAATAAATTTATTCCATGGCAGAAGCGTAGAAAACCTATAGATCCAAACTACTTGTCTCCTTAGAAGTAGATTCTAAATAAATCATGTCCACATAATGCTTTAGAAGAGGTTGTACATAACACTTGAGAGGAGGTTATGAATAAAAAGATACAATTTCTCTAAAATCCCATAAGAGGTTATTATATTTGAAAAGGCACATGTCCATGAAGTGACTATAATGATCCCGAAATAGGCAAATATACCTAATATTAATGAGATCTCTTTTTTATACATATACAAGAGAAAAGTGGTATCACAAAAAATGATCATCGATGATATAATTATATATGTTGTATCTAAACAATTTAATGGACAATGATAATGAAAATTCATGCTCTATAAATAAATGTCAACAAAGAATATATTAGTCAAAATATAAGAATTCTATGATGGCATAATTTGAATCTCTAAATAAACGTGGTGTATTCAAACCTATAGTACAAACCCCATGAGATCTGAACTGTGAAGGTTATGAATGGGTAAGAAAGCAAAGTGATAAACTCACTAAAAGGTGCACGACCTATGACATAAGGTTTCCTGAATAAGCTGAAAATTATTTATATACAAACATAACATCTCTTTACGGCCATAAATACTTTTCAAATATCTGACTAGCCTGTCAGTTTTTTAAATATATTATATATGAGATTCATGAATATTATAACTGTTTATTTATACGGGATTTAGAAAAATAATACATATAAAATTACAAGGGAGGATTTTATTTACTTGAAGCAAAGATAAAGAGTATATACTCAAATATATTAAGATGTTCATTATACAACATGTAATCCAGATAGATATAGGTGCAACCACCGTAGTAAATAATTGTCAAATAAATGGTATGGAAATAATAATAATATATGCCAATGTTCCATTATAAAAATATCCTTAAAAGGATGTTCTCCTAAAGAGCTCAATTCAAATGGAAAATACCCAAATAAGGAATTAAAAAATGAATGACCCTGGGGTAGTTAGTTATTATTTCGGCTTGCCGATCAAGCACACTTTATTTTAAACACAGATACATTAGTTAAATGGATTGAAAAGTCCTCCAATTCATTAACATATATTAAGCACACAATTTTAGTATACCCATGGTTTTCGATTTTGGATAATAGAATATCCATATCATCCTAAAGAGGACGACAAATATATATTTGGTACAGAATTAACATATTAGCATATTTTTATAGCATTATTTTTACATTATTAGTATATTTTTATACATAACACAATACCAGACATAATAATTGTTGTCAATCTCTTAAAAATGAATAATTACCATTGAGTTGCAATCATTAGAATAATATCAATCATATTATGTGATATTTTTATATCTAACCATTCGTGTCTAGTTAGTTATATAAATGTAGGTTATTTCTGTGATAATCACAAGGAAAAATCAAAGCACTTATGACTTACCCCTAGTAATACTAACATTGACTATAAAGGAAATGATGCATGTATTGCTCAATTCAAAGGGACTACATCGAGTGAGATATGACCAATATATTTTAATTTTGCTAAATACAAGAACTCCAAAAGAGTTATGCAACACATGAACACCAGAAGAGTCATGCTATTGAAGTCAAATAGATCAGATTAAGTGACATGTTCACCCCTCTTTACCAAAGCCGAACTCCAGAGGAAAAAGTGAGATTAAAGTGACAACCTATCAAATCTATTCACCACGTTAATAAAACATCTCAGAAGGTTATGTATGAGATAGAATGCATCGACTCGATCATGAGAGAAATGCCATAATCAGGGGTAGTATTCGATCCGGGGCAACATTTTATTGTGGGGAGGGGGGGATAATCAAAGAACATGATATTTTGGACATGTGCGCTTTGTACTCCTTTTCTTTTAACTAATTTTTTTCCATTAAGGTTTTCTTGTTAAAGGTTTTAATGAGGAATCACTAAGCGCGTCCAATACCGATTCAATGATCATAAAATTTGTACTCTTTTTTCTTCACTTTGGTTTTTTTTCACTGGATTTTTCCTTAGTAATGTTTTAATGAGGCAATATTCATTGAATGGTGGAAGTAATATACATCCAAGGGGGAGTGTTATAAAATATATAATCATGTGTGGACGTCCGCATATATTCATTATGTATATCTCTTGGGATACCATATTTTGTACTATAAATAGGGGTGATACCCCTTGATTATACAACATAATGAAATGAAAAAAAATTCACTCCCTCAAAATTCTCTCTATCCCTTTTTATTTTATAATATATATGTAACATTATAATATATATAAAACTGAGACTAATCCAAAGTCTAAGAACATCCATACGCATATATACATATATATCCAACTAAATATACATATATCTACAAACCAAAGTGTAAGGCACAACACTCTAATGCACCATACTGCACTTAAACTAACCCCGCCTTACTAGGTGATCCCACCGAGTATTTAAGTTCATAATGTATAATACATATACCTACATATTATAATTTACTCAAGGGATAGAAAAATACATGATTATCCTCATACTTATCTAAATCCTCCACCCGAATTATATTAATATATAATAGGTTATACACTCCAAAACTTGAACTAAAGTCTACCCTTGCAATCCTAAGTCTTTTAATTATTTTCATAACACACACACACACACACACACACACATATATATAAGCCCCCATTTAATCGGCCCTCAAAAATAAAAATAAAACACCAACAAACCAACTTGTCTACCTTACGTGGGCCAAATAAATTCACTCCCTAGACCGAATCGATTTGGTTCGGGCCAGTGAGATCCCTTCATCCAAAAATATACATGGAGGTCTTCAATTAGGCCAACCTCAACCTAGGGTTTGTACATCAATTAAAATATGATCTTTCATACATTAAGATCACATATTAACGTATATAACAAGTTTCCAATAATTTTAAATATGATTCTTCATCAATTAAGGGTGCAATATCAATATCTTGACATATAAGCAATAAATCATCTTTTTCATGCAAACAAGTCTAATTAACATGTGATTATTGTTAATTCTTTCTTTAACATAAGATTACATATAAATCAAGTGTTCAAATAGTAGCCAATTGATAATTATGATACAGAACAATTCACAATGTATTAATAATCATAAGATTATAAGTTAAACATGTGTATTAATCTAAAATGGATTTAATAAATTTATCAATCCATTCGACATTAAACGTGTTTATAAAATAAGATTTTACATTCTATAACATGATTCCAATTCATATATACGATAATGGAAATCATAAATCGGTTATGTATTAACACGGTAAGAAAATGTAAACGTGGTTCTCTAAGTGCTATAGGGTGTTTAAAATAAACAGAGGCGTAACCCGTATTAATGGCAATGATAATAATAACAATAAATGAACTCCAAAGTGATAAGGAATAAACTTAAATTTTTAAATCGCAAATTCTCGTGTATAACTCAATGAAAAGCAATAAATACATTTTGTTTAAAATAATCAATGAACCTCTGAAATATCTAGCTAGAGGAAGAGAAAAACTAGTACTATAGATACACCTAATTTAGGCATTTTAAACATCAATGTATGAAGAAACAATGGTCAAAGATCAATAAATGCTTATGTTCTTGAGAAGAACTTGGTAAATCATCAATGGTAGGAAGTAAATGCTCTCTAGTTTGTAATCTCTCTCTCTAAGTGGTCCTTTTTCTCAAACATCATGTCTGCTCTATTTATCAAAAGAGTCTTCCTTTTTCAAAGGGTGTATGGGGGGTATATATAGGCTCAAAAATAAACTCATGGAACTACATGTGTGTTGATTTTTGTGTCAGCCTGCCAGACCAAACAAATCAAATGCATTAAATCCTTCGAGAAATATCGAGTGACCTAGTGCATCAGTATCTAACCAGCCAACTGCTCGCCAAATCATCACTATTTTAGGTAAGTTGATTCGACATTTCAAGGCATGGTATAACGTCACTCAAATATTTTATAGAAAGATACTCAATTTGGCATCAAAACTCAGTGATAGATAACCACGTGAGCATAAGGTTGCTCAAGGTTTCTCTCTTGAGGAATGATGGATGTTTTACCTAGTATATCTAAAATGGTTAAGTCATGCCTTAATGTCTTCTTGATTATCAATCCTCGAAACCAGTTCCCTTAAATATTCCCAACTGAGGTTCCTCAATAGAGCATGAAATCTTTACCAGGTCCTGCCAGACCTAGTCTATCGTTGCTACTGAGTAACCTCATCTCAATATTACAATGTAACTCATATTTACAATACATATCATAAATACATAACAAACTCATAAAATACATGGTGAATTCAAATAGCTTCCTCTAGCTAGCTTCCACAGTCTTCGATTAAGCTCAATTTTTTCTTGATATGTTATTCTCTTTAACTAGGAGGTTCATCTATAAGCCCTCCTACATAAATATAGTATTTCATGCTAAATGAAATAAACTTTAAGCAAAGAAAATTTTAAAAATGAAGTTTTTTCCTAAAATGGTATGCACAACATCTCAAAATCAAAATCCACTCGTTGAGCCATATAAAAATACATTTTTAGAAAACATAAAAGTGTGTTCATATCCAACAACGTTCAAACACAAAACCATCAAAAGGATATATGTTCAAATTGACAACAAAAGTCTTCTGAAGTAGAGTAACTTTGTTACATCTTCAACATCCCAAATGTTCATGTAGTCTAAATGAAAGAGCCTTACTCTACTCAAATGTCTCACATCGATTCAATCATATGTTTCTTGAATGACTCAACGACTCAACGCTTTGATTGAGAATTTAGCTAACTTTTATATAATTATAAATGTTTTCATTTTCACTCTCCCCCTTTGCTATTCCATGGAAATCCCCTAAAACTGAAACAAATATCTTAATTACTCCAACCAAACTCATGCCACATTAGTCATATAATGAAAGAAGTAGGAAGTAATGCACATAGAGTCCAATAGACCAATAACACATCAAAGTCGAGTATGAAATGATGGCATGATCCGCATAAACATATCTATACATTAAAACATGTGAAACAAAAAAAATAAGACCAGGAAGGTAATAAAATGCACAAAGAATAGCTCCCCATGTGTTTAGAATCCTCTAAAAAATTAGTCAGATATATAGATGATATAAATCATGCATGCATATGTAAAGTGATAAGATCATCTAATATTAACAAGCACACAAGTATGCACTCCCCTTAGATGAAGCATTATATGAAAATGTTTCTCCCCCATAAACCTATAAATGAAAGTTTCTTACCCTTAAACCAAGATAATAAGTGGGATCTTCCCCCCGTCTTAGATGTGTATCCCCCCCCTTTTGATATGGAAAGTCAAAGAAAATTCGAAAGACATAGATATCAGGTATAACACGGTCATAAAGAAATAATAATAATGAAATAACAAATCTAGCAAAGCAAAATCTAGATAATCATGTGAAATACCAAAGCTATAACTGGAATATTCAAGAAAATCATCATGACTATGAGCAATATATAAGTGTATCTCAATAACTAGTAGATGAATTATATCAAGAAAATGAGAATGTGAAGGAGGAGATGCTATATAAAGCAATCTAAGTAGAATGATGTAATGCCCCACACTTTTATGGACATTTAAATTGCATAAGTGACGTAATTTGGTAATTAGAGGAATTTCTGAGAATAATAATTCTGGACTTATGAGTGTTAGATTATTCGATACGTGTTACATTTACTTTGGGGATTAAGTAAATGAGTTAGAATATTTTTATGTCATGTCGTCAGTTGGGTTAAGTGACGGATAATATTTTACTTGGAAGGAAACACACGTTAAGAAGTGTTAGGTCTGATTAATAAATTTTAGTTAAGGGACTCAGATGGAGATTTCAAGTGCACGGTTGGTTTTAGAATGGTTGAGATAGTAAGAATAGGGTATTCGGGGTAATTTTTAGGTTCCACAGACTTTTGGGATACTAGGGACTCGCAATTGAGTAAACGAGTCATTTTTGGATTTATAAGGGATAAATCCTTATTCCCTCTTATAAAGGAACGAGAGAGTGAGAGAAAGGAAGAGAAAATAGACAAAGGAAAAAAGAAAGGAAAAGAGGAAGAAGAAAGGGGATTCCAGCCCAAACTCCGCGGGATTCCACTCGAGGTCGTCGGATTTTATCCCCGAGGCAAGTGTTTACTTGCTTGATTCCTTTGAGTGTGTATCTCATATTATAGTTGGTAAAATAGATAAATTTTTGGGTTGAAACCTTTAAAGTAAGTTTGGAAAAATTAATTTAGAGTTTACAAATTGATGTCTTGTTAACTCTTGATGACTTCTAGTGTTAAAACCCATGTTAATGGTGTAGAAAAAATAGGTAGAAATGATAAACTAGGGTTTTAAATGGTTTTAAGGTTTAAATCTAAGAGAAATGGTTTAATACCACAAATTAATTGATGTGTTAGTTAAAAAATATAGATTATATGTTTATAGTGTTGTTGGTTGAGATTAGAAACCATAAAAATGGAGGTTGGGATGATATTTGGTATTTTAGAGATTTAGGTTTTCTAAGAAATGGAGAGATGGATGAAATATCTAGTGTGACCGGTCGACCGCGGATAAAGAGCCGGTCGACCGGTATAAGGGAAAAAGGCCACTGGTTGGCTGGCAAGGAAAATTCCCAACTCGCGGTCGACCGGGGGTCAGGGAGCAGTCGACCGGTACTCTGTTTTCTACCCAAGAGAAGGATTTTTCCACTCCTTTTTCTTTTTGGATTTAAAGCTTAGGGACTCTTAATTAGTGTATTATAGGTGCTTAGGACTTAAAGGACTTGAGGAGTTATATATTAACCTTGGGTTAGTTGAGTATACAATCCGGGGTATGAATTCAATGAATGTTTAGGATGAATAACATTCAAGAGAAGTCTTTGGCAAGTGTGTTTGCATAGATATTTATGCGTAGAGAACAAATGTGGGCCGAGTATATTTGAGTGAGTCCTAGGATGCAACTAGGAGGAAATTTAGGATATGGGCTAAAGATGATTGAGAGGTTATCCAATACGTCTATTGATGACTATTATTGTAGGTGATGAGATACCTATGGAATTAGAATAAGTTACGTGTATACTTATTTAATTATTAGGATTTGGTATATTCGGGTTTATGTAAAATCCTTAAAAGTGATTAAGGTGTAAGTTAAACCTTAAGTAATAGAATACTTATGTGTTTAGTATTTTAAGTGTTTGAATGCTTGCATACTATTACGAATGGGAACATTTGGGTTATTGGCTATCGCTATATGAGTTTGGCAATTATAGCCATAAAAATATTGAGAATTGCTATATATTATATATACAAGAGTTGTTAAAGTGTGTATATATATGATATGATACAAAAATAAAATATATCTGTGTGTGAATGGTATATTTGTACTTTAGAGGCTGGTTCCAAAGGCTTCCCCGGGCATAGGGATAGACAGCCAGATTATATATTTTCTCTAGTGCGATCGAGGGAGGTTGCACGATGTGGGTGAATCCCATGGCTTGAGGAGCAGGGAGAGTATATCCCTAGGTCATATTATCCCGTATACGAGTGCGATATTTGTATTCCACTTTCAGGAGGGAATATCACCCCCTCCACCGTTGTGTATTTTTACCATGACCATGAGTGAGTCTGGCTTGGTACTATGGTTGATTGAGTAAACCCGAATACGGATAGGCACTATGAGACTGCATCCTTGAGTTTTAGCTCTGTGGGATTGTTATTATACTTATGATTGTAATAGGTATAATTATACTTGTTGCGTATAGTATATTGCTTGTGTATGAAGATGAGAAATCATATAATTGAGACTTGAGTAATGTGTATAATGAATAGGGGTTTATTCTTATTTCGGGAGACTTATATTCGGATTAATACAATGTAAATCGTATATTCAAATGAGAATTATATATACGACACTTTATATACTAAAGTGAAAGTTATGGAATACGAACGGTATTATTATATATATATATATATTACATTGAGGACAATATTGGTTTAAGCTTATGTGATAGCTTACAGTATAACTTATATTATATCACGTTGGGGAGTGATAGTCATGAGGATTTAGAAGATGGGTTAAAGAGATTAGTTAGGCGTGATAGCTTAACTAGGTTGTTTAAAAGGTATACGGTAGGTTTACACTATTAGAAGAGGGGTGAGGTGTATCTCATTAGAGTGTGATACTAGTTTAAATATGAGAGAGTTCTTATATTTTAAAATATGGAATTTTATGCACTTGCTAAATATTTTTAAACTCGGGCTCTGACCTGTTTATCTATTTTACCCTCTCTTGCTATATATATATATAGGTGTCCAGATACAGGGACGCCTGGATAATGATTCCTTCGAGTCAGACGTTTGTTGCAGTAGTTGTGAATGCATGCAGGTTTGTATTAAACGCTTCTATTCTTGTGATCTAGTTATGAAGCATTGTAGTAACACTCGGGCCGATAGCCTAATTGTATTCATTTATTCTTTTACCGCCTTTTAGTGCGGCATTCGATTTGGTTGTATTATGTTGTATAGAGTGTTCGGTTATTTCTTTTCATTTCAGTTATTGTATATTAACAGTGCGAATGTTTTATTTAGTTGGTTTGGTTAAAAATATTTGTTAAATAAAATTTTGACGCCAGCCTAATAAGTTATTAGTAATTAAATTGGTTTTCGACAGTGATGCTGAGAATGAACCATATGAGACTTCTGTTTTAATTTGGTAGAGGATTGATCACCTGGTATTTTATTAGGCGGGGTGTCACAAATGGTATTAGACCATCAGGTTCTAGTGTCCTTAATAATCTGTGCGGACGTACTATGCTTTCAGCATTACTTTCGATTTGATATACAGCCTTATGATTTGGATTATTGATTTCTCTTGTGAGATTTCGTTCTCCTCCCATTATGTAAGATTATAGTAAATCTTTTGTGCGCTTATTTGAGATTCGGGTGCTGATCGATGAAGGGTGACCAGGGAAGGCCGTTATGAGGGCAGTAGGAGGTGGGACTTAGTTGGAGCTATAAATTGAAGTTGGGAATGAGGGCCGCAGTCGAGGTTACTCCCTTTATGGCATTTTTATGAATTGCTGCAACTACTAATAGAATATAGTAGTTATATTTATTTATGTACTGCTATAGTATAAAGAGTGGTGCTAATTTTACCTACCCAGTGAAGTAAATTGGGAATTTTTTTGAAAGGGTCTTTGATAAGGACCATACGTTGAAGTTAAGTCATGCGGAGGCAGTGTAGTGTTATAGAACATAAGTAGGAGGCTCGGAAGCTTTGGCTTAAAGCAGGGCATGAAAATTCCCAGATGTGAAAATTTGAGGATATTTTTATCTTTTTCTTTTTTTCACTCGTTGGAGCAATGTCGAAATGGTGGGAACGACAGTCACCATGTTTGGAGGAGCAGGATATTTTGCTCATAAAGGGATCTTTTGGATAGTTTTAATCGCGAGTTCCTTTTATTTATTAGAAATAAAGAGAATGTAGTTCTTGAATTATTCACATGAGGATCGGCCAGAGGCCGATAGTGAATAAAGAGTTATATGGATAAGTGAACTTTTTACCGAATTAAGGTGGGAACAATGAAGAGAGAGCCCTTCAGAGGAGTGATAGAATCATTAGTGAGTGTTGCTAACACTTATGAAGAATTTGTGTCCGTGGTACCCCATAGGTGGACATCCACTAGGGGATTCATTAAAATAGGGTAGTGAGGCCGGTAGCGTGTTTCCTTTAGTAGGAGGATCTGAGGGAACTATAAAGGTGATTGTTAGGATCGAGGCTATAGAGTAAAAGATACTAATAACCTTAACATAGTCAGGGAGGCCAGAGATGAGGAATGTGGTGGTGTGGAGTGTAGAACCACACGGTTAGTCCTTGACCAATAGGAGTTAAAGGACAAGAATATGATGCCTATATGGGGCATTGATTAAAGTAGTTTTGGTTCAGTTAGGACAAGTGTACAATATCGGGGAACCATTTGGAGTAGCTAGGGTAATTGGCAAGAATGTTGTTATGAGTTTCACCTCGAATGAAGGAGGTATATTCTATGTGGCAAGATTGAGTCATGGTATCTTATTAGCCCTAGATTCGTGTGTGTGATTCGAGTTTACTGGTAGTGTCGGTAACATTATATAGTGTATGTCTATATGTTTTTCCACGATAACGGGGTTATATTTTCCTTCGTTCTCTATAAAAGCAGGTGTTGATATTTTGAATTTATATCTGGTTTGTACTGCTCGTTTTGTGTCTTATAAGAGTATGGTACTATTATAAGAGTGATGCTATTGTATTATCGAAGAGATAACGGGCTAATGATTACAAGGCTATCATATTCGTAGTTCCAGGGTGGAATTGGTTGTTTGTGCGATATCTCACCTGGATACAGGCTGAGCTCGCTATTTATTATATGTTTAGATGGGACTTCGATGAGTAGATGTTTCATTATCATGAATTTAGGGAGTGGCGACCTTATATATGATTTAAGGTATGCAGGATTTATTATTAAGCTGTGAGTTTAAGCTCATTATTTTTTGAGCAAAGGACTTAATGTTAGATCAAGCACCATGTGGTTTGGCTCCTTAAGAGAAGAACGAGTCCTATCCATATTTTATTGGTAGATGGGATGGGATTATACCGATTGCGTAATTGAAGCTAAAGGACCTCCACGACCGACAAAGTTAAGTATTAGTCTATCAAAGGGGTTCTGTATTTGGATTTCAATTTGCGAGACACTCCACGCACAAACCTTAATGACGTCGGGAGTGGAGAGATGTTATTGGATGCAAGGATGTTAGTTATGAATGATAAGTTACCCAGTTTGGAGTAGAATCTATAAATAGAGAGCCATGAAATGATTAGAGGCTTATTGAGACGGGAGTATTGTGGAAGAGCATTGAAATGCTTCTCTCACCGCAAGTATGTGGGTGAGGCAAGGTAAAGGAAATTGATTTGAGGCTTATAGACAAACCTTGATTTAAAAGGCAAATTCTGAGGTAATATGTTTTTGGTATGATGTTCGTAGAAATTGTGCAGAGTATATGCGCCCCGATTAGTTAGACTTTCCATTTCATTGAGATAGAAGGACATAGTGGTAAAAGAGCGTTAGTAGGTTTACAAGTAGGATTTAGAACACCCTGGTGGTGTGCCTTAGGCCGTTATATCTCGATGACCGACGATGCGAGGGCGCAGTGTACCGGGAGGGTTCCTTGTCTGGATTTCGCTTTGTGAGACGTCCCACGCATGAAATCGAGAAAATATCGGAAGTTGAGAGAGGCCTTGGACACTAGGGATATAGTTAGGATAATAATCATTTTACGTGTGTAGGAAAACACATCGATCTTAGGGTTATTGGGAAGTAAGGCCATTGGGGCATGTGACGCTGTTTTAGGAAGATTGTAGTGAGTTAACCACGAGAAGATTGGTGGATTAACTTTAAGAAGGATTGGGTTTCAAGGAATAGGAAGAATGGAATTTCGAGTAACTCGGGGCACCAGGACGAAAAGAATTGAGGCTAGTTTTTAGAGAGAGTGTTACGTTTGGGATGTTTTCAGTAGTGGTGCAGATAAGCATGAATTATAGGGTGTGTACGTGCCTTGGTTAGTTTATTTTATAAATATCGTCCGAAATACAAGGGGCATAGTATATAAAGCTGAAGATTATGTTGTGAGGAAGTATAAATGAGATTGGAGTTTGTAGGATGGAATGTCGTAGGAGGCACGCGATAATCCAATAAGCGAGAAGACTAAGGAGAATTGACAAGCGGTAGTGTAATTTCCTTTTGATGTAAATTCGAAGTGATGAGGTAAGCGAATTGACGCTTAGGGTGTCTACTTTTCGATAGGATCGGTACGTTAGAGCAGTGATTGTAAGCTCATTTCCTTTATATGCGATTATAGAAGCACTGGGTGCGATGTGTCGTTGTTAGAATTAACCTTACGACCTAGGTAGTGTTATAGCATATAGAGATTTAGATAAGCTTGTTGTTAAGATAGTGCATTAGAGTATAAGCCTAGAGATAGGTGGGTACCGTGAATGAGTATATGGTAGGGTACCATTGTGTTAGTTCCATTTGACTTCTGGGTGCAGGTCGTATCCAAATTTCGGAGACAAAATTTCGTTGCAAAGGGGGGAGAATGTAATACCCCACACTTTTATGGATATTTAAATTACATAAGTGACGTAATTTGGTAATTAGAGGATTTTCTGAGAATAATAATTCTGGACTTATGAGTGTTAGATTATTCGATATGTGTCACATTTACTTTGGGGACTAAGTAAATGAGTCAGAATATTTTTATGTTATGTCGTCAGTTGGGTTAAGTGACAGGTAATATTTTACTTAGAAGGAAACACGCGTTAGAAGTGTTAGGTCCGATTAGTAAATTTTAGTTAAGAGACTCAGATGGAGATTTTGAGTGCACGGTTGGTTTCAGAATCGTCGAGATAGTCAGAATAGAGTATTCGAGGGTAATATTTAGGTTCCAGGGACTTTTGGGCTAATAGGGATTCACAATTGAGTAAACGAGTCATTTTTGGGTTTATAAGGGATAAACCGTTATTCCCTCTTATAAAGGCACGAGAGAGTGAGATAAAGGAAGAGAAAAGAGAGAAAGGAAGAAAGAAAGGAAAATAGGAAGAAGAAAGGGGATTCCAGCCCAAACTCCACGGGATTCAATCCGAGGTCGTCGGATTTTATCCACGAGGCAAGTGTTTACTTGCTTTATTCCTTTGAGTGTGTATCTCATATTATAGTTGGTAAAATAGATAAATTTTTGGGTTGAAACCTTTAAAGTAAATTTGGTAAAATGGATTTTGAGTTTACAAATTGATGTCTTGTTAACTCTTGATGACTTCTAGTGT
Organism: Sambucus nigra; assembly: GCA_949130495.1. Classification (NCBI taxonomy): domain Eukaryota; kingdom Viridiplantae; phylum Streptophyta; class Magnoliopsida; order Dipsacales; family Adoxaceae; genus Sambucus; species Sambucus nigra. The sequence goes on along the minus strand of OX422208.1, from coordinate 371,559,141 downwards.
TAAAACCCATGTTAATGGTGTAAAAAAATGGGTAGAAATGATAAACTAGGGTTTTAAATGGTTTTAAGGTTTAAATCTTAGAGAAATGGTTTAATACCACAAATTAATTGACGTGTTAGTTGAAAAATATAGATTAGATGTTTATATTGTTGTTGGTTGCGATTAAAAACCATAAAAATTGAGGTTGGGATGATATTTTGTATTATGGAGATTTAGGTTTTGTAAGAAATGGAGAGATGGACGAAATATCTGGTGTGACCGGTCGACCGCGACCAAAGTGCCAGTCGACCGGTATAAGGGAAAAGGCCACTGGTTGGATGGCAAGGCAAATTCCCAACTCGCGGTTGACTGGGGGTCAGGGACCGGTCGATTGGTACTCTGTTTTCTGCCCAAGAGATGGATTTTTCCACTCCTTTTTGTTTTTGGAATTAAAGCTTAGTGACCTTATTAATTAGTGTATTATAGATGGTTCAGACCTAAAGGACATCAGGAGTTGTATATTAACCTTGGGTTAGTTGAGTGTACAATCCGGGGTATGAATTCAATGAATGTTTAGGATGAATAACAGACGAGAGAAGTCTTTGCAAAGTGTGTTTACATAGATATTTATGCGTAGAGAATAAATGTGGGCCGAGTATATTTGAGTGAGTCCTAGGATGTGACTAGGATGAAATTTAGGATATGGGCTAAAGATGATTGAGCGGCTATCCGATGCGTCTATTGACAACTATTATTGTAGGTGATGCGATACCTATGGAATTATAATAAGCTACGTGTATACTTATTTAATTATTACGAATTGGTATATTCGGATTTATGTAAAATCCATAAAAAATATTAAGGTGTAAGTTAAACCTTAAGTAATAGAATACTCATGGGTTTAGTATTTTAAGTGTTTGAATGCTTATATACTATTACGAATGGGAACATTCGGGTTATGGGCTATCGCTATATGAGTTCGACAATTATAGCCATAAAAATATTGAGAATTGTTATATATTATATATACATGAGTTGTTAAAGTATATATATGATATGATACGGAAATAAAATATATCTGTGTGGGAACGGTATATTTGTACTTTAGAGGCTGGTTCCACAGGCTTCCCCGGGCATAGGGATGGACAACCAGATTATATATTTTATATATTTCGATCTAGGGAGGTTGCGCAATGTGGGTAAATCCCCTGGCTTGAGGAGCAGGGTGAGTATATCCCCAAGTCATATTGTCCCATATACAAGTGCGATATTTGTATTCCACTTTCAGGAGGGAATATGCCTGCCTCCACCGTTGTGTATTTTTACCATGACCATGAGTGAGTCTGGCTTGGTACCGTGGTTGATTGAGTAAACCCGGATACGGATAGGCACTATGAGACTGTATCCTCGAGTTTTAGCTCGGTGGGATGGTTATTATACTTATGATTGTAGTAGGTATAATTATACTTGTTGCGTATAGTATATTGCTTGTGTATGAAGATGAGAAATCATATAATTGAGACTTGAGTAATGTGTAAAATGAATAAGGGTTTATTCTTCTTCCGGGAGACTTATATCCGGATTAATACAATGTAACTCGTATAATCAAATGAGAATTATATATACGGCACTTTATATACTAAAGTGAAAGTTATGGAATATGAACGGTATTATTATTATTATTAGAGAATTAAGGTAAAGGTCATGTTCCTTTCTATATTTAGATTTTTAGGACAATGCTTTTCAAGTTTATAAATCTAGTCCCTGTGGTACAATAGCATTTATAAATCTAGTCCCTGTGGTACAATACCTTTATTTTTTTGGTCCACGTCAGCGACACTATTTTTCACCATTTTTCATGGTATTTTTAGTACAGGGACTAAATTTATAAAATTATATGAAGTGTCCTATTTTTATACACTTTGAGCACTATGAGGACCTTTTCCCAAAACCCCCTATTATTATATATTTATATATATATATATATATATATATATATATATATATATATATATATATATATATATATATATATATATATAGGGAGAGGTTCTCTAGTGGACCAAAAGAATGGACTTTTTAATGGACCTTAACAAAAAACACATAATAACACATTAATTTTAATTCCTATAGTGTAATTGGTCCGCGCCAACGGCACCAAACACGCGTGTCAATCGATCCCCCCCCCCACCCCCTACCCTCCCACCCCCACCCTCATAGCAGCCCTGCTGTCATAAGGGCTGCTATAGTGATGGTGGGGGTTGGGGGGGCGGTGGGGTTGGGTGGGGGTGGGATGGGGGGTAGTGGGGATGAAGGTGTGGTCTCGGGTGCCGCTGGCGCGGACCAATTACACTATAACAATTAAAATTAATGTGTTATTATGTATTTTTTTGTTAAGGTCTGTTAAAAAATCCATTCTTTTGGTCCACTTGTGAACCTCTCCCTATATATATATATATATATTACATTGCGAACTATATTAGTTTAAGATTATGTGATATCTTACGGTATAACTTATATTATATCACGTTGGGGAGTGATAGTCATGAGGATTTAGAAGATGGGTTAACGAGATTAGTTAGGCAGGATAGCTTAACTAGGTTGTTTAAAAGGTATATGGTAGGCATGCCCTATTAGAAGAGGGGTGAGGTGTATCTCATGAGAGTGCGATACCAGTTTAAATCTTAGAGATTTCATATTTAAAAAAAATGGCATTTTATGCACTTGCTAAATATTTTTAAACTCGGGCTCTGACCCGTTTCTCTATTTTCTCCTCTCTTGCTATATGTATATATATAGGTGTTTAGACACAGGGACGCCTGGATGATGATTCCTTCGAGTCAGACGTTTGTTGCAGCAGTTGTGGATGCATGCATATTTATATTAGTCGCTTCTATTCTTGTGATCTAGATAGGAAGCATTGTAGTAACACTCGGGCCAATAGCCTAATTGTATTCATTTATTCTTTTACCACCTTTTTGTGCGGCATTCGATTTGGTTGTATTATTTTGTACCGAGTGTTCGGTTATTTCTTTTCATTTCAGTTGTTGTATATTAACCGTGCGAATGTTTTATTTAGTAATTTGGATAAAAAGATTTGTTAAAATAAAATTTTGACGCCGGCCTAATAAGTTATTAGTAATTTAATTGGTTTTCGACAGTGATGCTGAGAATGAACCATATGAGAATCCTGTTTTAATTTGGTAGAGGATTGATCACCCGATATTTTATTAGTCGGGGTGTCACAAATGATATCATATAAAAGAATGGATATAGCAATGAAAAGCATCACTATATGGATAAAAACATGAGAAATCCATAACAATCAAATAAAAGTATCAACAACCATCCAAGACTACTCCATAATAAGAAATGGACTAATAAGTACATACAAATATCCAAATACAACCAACATAAATATACAAGTAACATAAAAAGGTACTACAAAGTCTCAACAAAATAAAAGATAACCATAAGTTAGGAAATATCTAATCATCATCAGTCTCCCCATCAGTCTAGACATCCTTATCATCATAATCATCATCTCCATCATAATTAATAGGAGTAATATGAACTCAAGGTTGTGTTGGTGCAGAAGTAGATACTAGAAAATCTGGTACAACACTAGTCCACCTCAAATAATACACAACAAATGTGACATCAGTACTAAAATCGGCCTAATCTCTATCCATTAAGTCAAAAAGATGATCAAAATGACCATACATCTAAGTCATTTGTGTCAAATCGTCCATGCCTTCAATAAAACTAGGCTTCCATAAACTCTCGAGTACTTTAATGAGCACGTGGTGCAAGAGCTAGTTCTAGTGCTCGAGATGGAGTTAGGGTAGGTGCATTAGCTCCCTCGAGGTAGCTAGGTTGATGAGGTGGTCAACGTGAAGTTTGTCCTATTAAGTAAGATGATCTTATTATATATGGGACTAATAATTCTAGTATAATCATCCTTGTATTGTCAAGGAACACTTAACTCATATAGGTAACCTGTAATAATAGGCCCATATGGAAATGACTCTAGTGTTGTATCAGTGGAAGCTCCACGTGTAACCTCAATGATAAGATGAGGATAATCAATCAAGATTTGTTGAGCAATAGTGTACATCAATAGACTTATAGAAAATGGTAAATCCTGGGCATGACGACAAGGTATTAGGTTGTAGATAACAAAAAAATGTACATAATACTTCTTCCTCATGGTGTCCCATAGGAATAGATTCACAACACATCCCATAGGATGATAAGCTATAAATAATGGAACATCATCATGATTAATCTCATTCCCCTCGAATGATACATAATTATAATTATGAATATTACCCTAAACACCCAAATGTGTGAAAGAACCTCCTTAGTAGTGTCAACATCTATCCCTCTAACACAAGGTAATCGGGGATGTAGAAGTCACAATTACGTTTGCATAACTAGAGTGGAATTAGTTGATGAATGTGGCCGTAGTAAACATGAAACTCATAGACCCTCTATTAATGGAAGCACACTTGTAACGATTTAGATGCTATAAGTCAATACCTTTTCCCGATTTAATAGAACATGACATAAACTCGCATAATGCTTAGAAGTGTCACTTGTAAACCTAATCCAAGACACGTTGGTAGTAGGGTTCAAGATAAGTATATTGTCTCAGTGGGCCTCACTAAGAGAACGAGACATACATGGTGGTGAAGGTGTTGAGTTTTTATCACGGGGTGACTGTGACACCCCACCTATTTTAATCTCGGCTGATCAATCCTTTATCAAAATAAAACAGAATTCTCATAGTGGATCCTTCTCATCATCACTGTCGAAAATCAAATCAATTACTAATAACCTATTAGGCCCAATGTCAAATTTTAAACTTTCTAATCTTTTTAACTTAAACATACAATAAATCCATCAACACAATAATATAAACATTATATGAATAAAAAAATAACCGATAACTCTCCGTAAAACATTTATATAACCATATCGAATAGGCGTAAATGAAAATGCGACAAATAATATAAATGACAATGGTTGGGAAACATGCCCGCATATAACTCACCGTACCTCCTATCTAAATCACAAGGATAACAACATCTAAACGATCCTTTCTAGCATTCACAACTGCTGCAACATCGTCTGACTCGAAGGAATAATATCATCCAGGCGTCCCTGTGTCTGAACACCTAAAAGGTTTTTAAAAATATTTTCAAGCGGGTAAGAGACCAAACTGTTTTGAAAATATTTAGAAAATGTTTAAAATACTTTAACATTTACAATATGATATCCTCTATATTTAAACTGGTGTCGTACTCACATAAGATACCATTCACCTCTTATCTAATAGTGCACACCTAACGCATGTATTTTAAACACCCTAGTTACACTACCCGACTTAACTAGTATTTCTCCCAAAACCTCTAAATCACCATACGCTATCTCATACCCTACGTATATAATATACTAAGCTTTCGTATGAGCTTATTCATTATAATTTCTCACTTATAATTTATCCGTTCATAATAAATAACTTTCACTAGTTATTATACACTATTCACATTTTTGTGTCATTACTCCCGTATATAATTTTCTCATCTTTATATACGTATATTACATTTTTATTCCGGATTTTATTCTCCCGAATATAACAATTTACTTCTCACTTTATCCTTTATTTTTATATATATCTTTTCACATCTTCATATCTATATACAATATACTATACACATCAAGTATATCCATACTTATATATCATACACTATAGAAGTATAAAATCCATCCCTCAGAGTTATAACTCATTGAATGCAGTCTCTAGAATGCTATCATTTTTCAGAGAACACACACATCATATATATATATATATATATATATATATATATATATATATATATATATATATATATATATATCTTTTCACATCTTCATATCTATATACAATATACTATACACATTAAGTATATCCACACTTATATATCAGACACTATATAAGTATAATAACCATCCCTCAGAGCTATAACTCAATGGATGCAGTCTCTAGAATGCTATCATTTTTCAGAGAACACACACATCATCCTAGGTACCACCTGTCGGGATCTCACACTGACCTGATAAAAACATAACAAAAATGTAGGGGAAGCGGTCATAGTTCCTCATCTGAAAGTGAGACTGAATCATACCCAAGACGTTTCATCCATGATAAAGAGCCACACTCCATAAATAACTGGACGCTATGACATGGTGACTATACTCTCCCTTCGCTAGTCAGGGGATTCACCCATATCGCGCAACTTCCCATGATAGCACTAGAGGGGTATGTTTCACATAAATATATCATTCACACAGATATATTTATAAGCATATCATATGTATATTGTCCCTATATATATATATATATATATATGTATATCATCAAATCCGACTATTCATGCCTATCTCCTGTGACATTAGCCTATAATCGCGAATATATCAATTCGTATTAATTCATAAGTGTACATGCATTTCTTTTAATCTCATAAGTATTCACTCACTTATGATACAATTATCACATAAATAAATTCCCGAATATTAGCTTATCACGTCTAGCTAGTATTCTAGTTTAATCCTACTCTCACATTCGAATTTCACTCATATACTATAGGCACATATACACGCATAAATGTATATATACTCGGCGAAATGATTTTTCCAAGTGTCATTCGTCCTAAACACTCCTAAAGTTTATAACCCGAATCTTATTCCCACTAATCCGAGATTATATACCACTCATTTAATCTTTTAGAGGTCCTCGCACCCTATTTAGATCCCCTAATATTTATCTCAAAAAAGGAATTCTTCTCCAATCCTTTTATTCTAAGAAAATTTTCTCAAATTGAACTACCATAACAGAACCGAACTGATGGCCAATAAAACAAACTGGTCTAGTGACCCAAATCGAACCGCAATTCACCGGTTCATCGTGTTCAGAGATGGAGTTCATCATCTTCTCCAGCTCCAAAATTAATGGTTTCTAACCTCACCAACCATATCTACACACTTATTTTTAACCAATAAATCAATTTGACTAAGAATTAAACCCTAACTTACTTAAACCATCTATTTCTCATAAAAAATTGAGCCAAATTTCACATGGAGTTATTTTCACATCAATTTATATGAAATCATTTCCATAAACCCCATTTTGATTCAAGAATCCTAACCCAAAATTCATATAGTTCTCACCAACTATAATAGGAATTATAAACACAGATAAATAGTTAAAGCAAGTTAAACATTTCCCTCGTTAGATAAATCCAACGACCTCGTACCGAAATTCGTCGGAGCTTGGTCGGAGTCTCCTCCTCTTCTTCCTTTATTTACTTCTTTATTTTCTTTCTGTCGTGGCTTATAAGAGAGAAATAAGGGTTCTCCTCTTATTAAACCAAAAATTGAGTCGTATACTCAAATGCGAGTCCCTACTAGTCCAAAAAGACACCGAAACCCAAACACTCGGGTACTCTATTTTGACTATTTCGACCCATCTGAGACCAACCGTGCACTCGAAATCTCCATCCGAGTCACTTATCACAAATTCACCTTTTTAAATCCAATAGGACTCCACACGTTTTTTCTAAATAAAATATTATTACTTTTCGCTTTTCCCAATCGTGACATGGTATAAAATAATCCAACTTCATTTACTTATTCCCATAAGTAAATATAACACACATCGATAATAATCCAAAACTCGCAAATTAATATTTAACCCACACTTCAAATTCTCTTTCACTTAAAATTCTCAAATCATTAAATTACACCCACTTATTTAATTTAAATATCCATAAAGTACGGGGTATTACAATGACTCTCTAAGAATATTATGGGGTTATGAAAACACTATTCTCTTCCTTGTGCGTGTCTTCTCCTGTACTATGATGACATAAATATGATAGATAACAACACACAACCAAAATAGGAACAAATCCTAATAGTGTATGAGAGAACTAAGGTTTACAAAACTTAAAGCCCCAAAAATGTCTACCACAAACGTAAATTAAGCACCTAAAGCTATGACTTCAACCTAAATATACTCTAAAAAAGGTAAATCATCAAACAAATATAGAGATTGAAAACTTACACAAGATAATCCAAATGAACTCAATTAGATATAAAAACTAGGGCTTGAACATGAACAACCACCAATACAATGCTCAATCCCACTCAAAATTATCAAGGACTGATTAAAATCCAATATGGGTAAAAATCGCTTAGGGTTTCTTTTCTTGGATGTTTTAGATTTGAAATGAGCAACAAAACATAATAAGCCTAATATCTATCACCAAAAACTGTGTGCACGAGGCTATCCTATCATGTGTACAATTCTATTTTAGCCATGCATATGTTTTTAATGAGTGTACCTAGTCAGGGCCAAATGATCCAAATACGACTGAGTATCAATCACCAATAAACCCAAACCCTTAAAAATATGGTATGAATGAAAGCAAAGGCATGTAAAATCATTCATGTATGTCTTGGAAAACACAATTTTCAGATAAATGAACAAAAATTAAAAACTCACACACACATATATACATATGCAATTTCTAAAATGAAAATATGTGATAGTGATTAGGCATAATTGATAAATTTGATTTGACAAACAAATTTCCTTTAAATCTTGATTACTGCATAGATTAAGAATACATTCAATATAAACATCAATCAATTCAACATATAAGGTTCAAAATTATTTTTAAATTATTTCAAGAGACTTTATATTTCAATCAAGGCATGATTCGATACAAATATTGTTTTCAAAATCAAATCACGTCATACGAAATTTAAAATAATGCTTAATTTTATCATTAAATCAATATCTTTTCAAGATCTAATAAAATGATAGTTTCTAATCATTTTCTCCCTCAAGCATATGTTGTTTTGAAATATTTTCAATGACAAACTAAGATAGAAATTTTCATTTGAAAAGCTATGGCCCTTGTAACATCCCGTAATTTTAAACTGGTAATAATTTAATTTAATTCGAAATTAGAAAAAATAAAAAAATTTGGATTTAATCACTTTTGGAAATTTAAAATGTTAGATTTTATTTATGAAAAAAGATTTTAATCGGATTTGAAATCGAGGGAAAAATCGGGTTTTTAATTGCTTGTATACATTTTAGGGAAAATTATCGACTTGTTCAGGTCTAAATCGATTCGTCTTGGAAGGCGAATCAATTCGGTCGAGATAGTACCGACAGTTTGCTTTAGTTTTTCTTAAAGTTTTAGTTCTATTAAAACACTTAACCTTTTCTAATATAAAAGTAACTCGGGGTTAGGCTTTTCTAATCACCTTTTTCACCAACTCTTAAATCAGAAGTCTCCCATAACTTTATCTCACAAACCCTAGCCCCCCATCTAAAATCGAGATTTAACCCAAGTTTTGAAGGCTTAAACCGTGTTTTCTCAAGATTATTCAAGAACGAGTCTTTATTGATTTTTCGATAGGAACACAACCATCCAATAAGAATTTTCCACTCACTTTTCTACATGCATTAATTTTTTATTTTATCTCTTTAGTATTATGCATTTTTAATGTCACCTAAACATTAAATTGCATGGTTTTCTTAATTATGCAAAGTGAAATCCATGTTGTTACTATTTTTATGAAAAATCTAAATATGAATTAAGACTTATAATCCTTGTGTGCTTAGGGTAGAGGTCGAATTTTCATTAATATGGATGTAGGTTTGCATGTAGAAAATCATATTAGCCTTATTAATTGAAAGTGACTTGTGAAATTATATAAAAATAATGTAGGTGTAATAAAAGAGAAATTATTGTTGAATACACCATAAACTTGTATGATGATGAAATTATATTAGCTGCATAAAATAAGTTATTTAATTACGAAAATTGATTGAACGGATGAAATTTGATTTATTTGTGATCTTATGAAAAATTGGTAAAATTTTTGATAAAAATGTCTCATGCGACTTATTGATTTAATTATATTTGGCACCGCAGGAAAGACGGGGTTTTTGGGTAGTTATACTCTCACCTTAATTTTAAGAGTGCTTGATCGGTATGGTACTAATAAGTATGTCTTTGTAGTGGTTAAAACTTTCTATGTATGCGACGAGTTAGTGTAGATTTCTGCGGATGAGATGTTCCGGAGCGGAGATGATTTTTTGTGCCGTTCCATTGATTCGATAGTCTAGGTGCGAGACTAGAAGGAAATTAATGGTAGAGATGTAACACCCCGTGTAGTTAAATATCGGGAAGCTACTCCTTTCTTAAATTATAACAGAATATACAGTTGTTTCATTCTCAGCATCACTGTCGAAAATATTTTCTTTTTAAAATAACTCACCCAATACTTAATTAAGTTAAATGTTAAAAACTTTCTTCATGATTAAAAATAATTTAAAACCATTACCACAATACTGAACAACACTAGAGAAGTCTCATACACAACTGAATAATGAATAACAAAATTAATTATAACTGGATAAAACTTCCCAGTTTAAAATATCCAACACCAATTCAACAAACCAAAATGAAAGTACCAACATAAACCCAATACAATATCTGAAAAGATAAACGGAATACTAGAATCCTGGGCAACATGCCCTAAATAAGGAAAAGTACTATAGGCATATGAATTAAATAAATGAATCATCTAAACAAGTCTGTATCTCTAGGAATAATAACTCATGGTCAATCATCCATATCCTAAGCTGCACGTCCCTGATGTTGGGTACATGTTAATATAGATATAGTAGAGAAGAGAATATGCAAGGAAATGGGTCAGAGCCCGATTGTAAATGATTTTAAAATAGCAAGTGTTTAACAAGTGCAATAAAGCATTTATTATGTACATGTTAGATTCCAGTCTCTCACTTGATATTCTCACATCTCAATCTAGAATGGATGTATAACGTATTCGAGTAATTCCCTAATTGAGGTATCCTTCTAACTAGTTTCCACAACATGATTATGTCCCATATACTAACCCCGTATGTCCCATACCATACGTAATATAATTATTCACATTATTTTATCTTTATTATGAATTTCCAAGCCTTAGGATTAAGTCATCTTTTTACTTAATTAAATTCAATTTCCATTATTAACTGTCAACTACAATATCACACAATAGATTGAATCACATTATATATATCCACCCTATAATATATAATAATATAACACCTCCCAGTCACAGCTAGAGTGCATGCATACTCTGTTATCATGTCCAGTTACAATTCTCATTGTACAAAGGACAAATGGTTCGGTGTCTTCCCCGAATCATAAATAACATAACACACATATGTTGGAGGCGAGCATGATAAAACCGTCCACAACGCGAAACCTCCATCCCGATAGCAAGTAGCGTAGGTATGTCATACACATAATAAACTATAATATAGGCATACTTCCACCTATATATATATATATAATATTAACAAGGTATTCACACAACCATAAGATAATTCCCATACGTAGTAATATCTATCTCTCAAATTCTACTTATTAAATATTCTGACTTTACTCATTAATTTATTATTCTCGAGCCTATCTCATTACTCGAAGATTAAATAAGTTTTCCTTGATATAGAATTAGTAAGAAACACACTTATACCCTACTGGTCCATGTCATCGTATTACCCGAATTATTGTGAATTAAACTCATCTTTAATTAGAATTATATTCGATAAAACCTATTCTCTCATAACCATATATTCTTTTACTTAAGATTAATCACATATGGACTTAAGATATCCCAGGTGATTCAAAATATCCCCACCCTACTAGTCCTCTCCTTAATCTTCATATAAACGAATCATAACCCAAAACGTAAATCTATCAACCATAATTCATTTGATTAATTAATATAATTATTTTTAACAAAATCCCAATCATAATAATATTAATCCGGGTTTTACCTATGGCCTACTGCCCTTCCATAAGTCTTATTATGTTCAAATAATAATAAAAAAAGATTCCTAAAAGTTTTGGGATTAAATCAAGAATTAAAATGGAACAAGTTCATCATTTCTGGGGAGGTCGATCGATCGAAGTTCAGGGATCGATCGATCGATCAGTCGATCGATCGAGCTTAACGGGTCGATTGATCGATGACTCAGGTAACAACCCAGATTCTGTAACTTTTGTTCTACGGGTTTCACAACTTTTAACCAATCACACCTCTATTTTAACGTCCCAAATTTCTTATAATCCATACCACATGATATAGCAACATATGTAAATGATTCCTACTGATCTAAACAACCTAGAATCATAAAGAGTTTGGATTAAAAGGCATATATCTATCTCATATTTTTCTAGAAAACTAAACATATGATATTTCAAGAACAATTCAATAATTCTCAGAATTTCTCCAACATGTTATGTTTATTTCGTGGATTAATATCTACCAACAACATGAGATTAATCCTACATATTTCTATTTTTCAGAAATGAATTAACATCTAACTAGTTTATCTCCAAAATATGTAACTTCTCATCATTTCTAACTATCCTAACATGGACATTATACTAACTAGATTGAAATTATTAAATCATTTACCTCTACTGAAGTTCTGATCCTTTAGGGATATGTGTCACTGGTGGTTCTTCCCTTTTCCGATCAACTTCCGGTGGTGGTTCTCCCACAAAGACTATTCCTTTTCCCCAGAGAAACTCCTCACTCTCTCGATTTCTTTCTCTCTAAGTTTGTAGAATGAATCAATAATATAAACCCTTTAGACTTATAAATAACCTCCCAAATTCGTGTACGCTATTCACCTTCGAAGTAAATGACCATATTACCCCTCCGGGGTGACTATTCAGCTCCAAAGTGCCCCGAGACCCTATACAAATGTTCGAGTAGACTTTTTTTTACTATAAACACCCTTCTGAACACTTTGGCGCAGTCAAAATGACCATTTGGATGAAATAACAATATTCCTCTTTTTTATTTTACATAAATTCAGTCCCGACACTACTTTCACACGCGTCTGACTTATCCATCGAAATTACCGTATTAACAATTCACGAAAACTTCTAAAATTAATCATAAGTAAAGTCATAACCACATATTACTTTGATTCACTATGTAATATTCAACATATATCATATATTTCTATATTCTCAAGTAGTCTTTAAATCCGAGTTAATTTCAACTTATTCAATTAATTCTTAATAAATCCCCTTTTAAAAGTTACCAAAATTATGGGGTATTACATACTTCCCCCCTTATAATGCAAATCCACTTCTTCCAATGCAATATGAGTGTGAGCCAACTCATCTAGAAGATATTGTCGCAACGATGAAATGTGGAACACGTCATGTATACGATGTCAGTGTTATGGCAGACCAGTTATGTATGCTACTGGCCCCACTCTCTCTATGATAGGAAATGGTACCACGTATCTTAGTGCCAAGTTCCCCTTCTTCTCAAATCTCATTGTTCCCTTCATAGGAGATACTCGCAAAATTACCTGGTCCCCCACGCACTCCCTGAAGAACCTCTTAGCATCAGCGTAGCTTTTCTCTCTATCCTGCGCTAAACGAATACTACTTCTGATTATTTCAATCCCGGCCGACGTATCCTAAATCACTTCCAGCCCAAGCAGTTTATTATCCCCCACTTTTAACAAACATGCAGGAGAGTGACAAGGTCTACCATATAATGCCTCAAATGGGGCCATACCAATGGTGAACTGATAGGAATTGTTATACGCAAATTCCACCAAAGGAAGATATTGTTACCAACTCCCTCCAAATCCAGAATACACATATGCAACATATCCTCTAGCATTTAGTTAGTGCATTCTGTCTGACCATCTATCTGCAGGTGATAGGCTGTACTCAACCGCACTTTAGTACCCATGGCCTCATGAAAACTTTTTGCAAAATCGAGAAATAAAGATCTTGTCCTGATCGAACACAATATTAAGTGGAACTCCATGTAACCTAACTATCTCGACTATAAATAGCTGTTCATATTGACCTATAGCATAATCAGTCCGTACCTATAGGAAGTGAGCTGCCTTAGTAAACCGATCCATAATCACCCATATGGAATCGTGACCTCTCTGAGTGGTAGGTAGTCCGGTGATAAAATCCATGGAAATGCTCTCCCGTTTCCACATCGGAATCTCTAATGGCTGAAGAAACCCAGCTGGCTTCTGATGATCCATTTTCACTAGCTGGAACATTTCACACTTAGAGACAAACTCGATAATATCTTTCTTCATTCCGCTCTACCAATACTGTCGCCGCATATCTTAGTACATTTTGTACCCACCGGAATGTAATGTAAATTTGGAACCATGCGACTCAGACATCACCGCGTGCCGTAACTCTTCACGTTCTGGAATAATCAGTCTACCATTAATGCCTGAGCCTCCCTCTGAGCTCACTGAGTAATACTCTACTCCTTCGGCTAAAAGTTATCAAATTTTCTCTTGACAGAACGGATCAATTACCTGGGCCTGTACTACCCTCGTCATAATCTAAGGAGAAATGGGCATAATAGACATAAATGACCTAGTAACTACATCCTGATGGCCTAGATCCTTCCATTTTATCTTCCATACCGAGGCTAGTTTACCCTCAGGTTTACGACTCAAAGCATCGGCTACCACGTTAGCCTTTCCCGAGTGATAATGTATCTCAAACTGATAATCATTTACGAATTCATGCCACCTGCACTGTCGCATATTCAACTCTCTTTGAGTGAACAAATATTTTAGTGACTTGTGATCCGTGATAAGCGAAACTTTTCACCCAACAAATATTGTCTTTATATCTGAAGGGTAAATACGATCACTGCAAGATCTAAATCGTGGGTAGGGTAGTTCTTCTCATGGGGCTTAAGCTTTCTAGAGGCATAAGCTATAGCCTTCTATTCTTACTGCAAAACCCCACCGAGTCCTTGTAATGATGCGTCAGTGTATACGAGATACTCCACTCCTGGCCTGGGCAGTGCTACTACCGGAGCAGAAGTCAACTTATCCTTCAGTTCATCAAACACCAACTGACACGCATCATCCCAAAAAAATGTTACACCTTTATGGGTTAGATTAGTCATCGATTCTGCAATCTTTGAAAAGATTATGATAAACCGTCCGTAGTAGCCACCTAATACCAAGAAACTACGTACCTCCGTCAGTGTCGTGGGTTATCCCCACTCCCTCACCACTAACACTTTTCTAAGATCCACTGAAATACTTATTTATGACACTATATGCCCCAAGAATTGTACTTCTTAGAGCCAAAACCCACACTTGTCGTACTTAACATACAACTGATTCTCACGTAGTGTCTGTAAGACCTTCCGCAAATGCTCAGCGTGCTCCTCTTCCATATTAGTGTAAACCAGGATGTCATCTATAAAGACAATGACAAACTGATCTAGGAACTCTCTAAATACTCGGTTCATCAAGTCCATAAATACATCCGGCGCATTGGTCAACCTGAATGGCAAAACTCGGAACTCGTAAGATCTATATCGTGTCAGAAAAGCATTCTTCGACACATCCTGTTCTCTGATTCTCAATTGGTGATATCCATATCTCAAGTATATCTTTGAGAAGTTAGATTCACCTCTCAACTGATCAAACAAGTCATCGATGCGGGGTAAAGGATATTTATTCTAGATCGTGACTTTATTAAGCTCCCGATAATCAACACACAATCATAAGGATCCATTCCTCTTCTTCACAAACAGAACTGGGGCACCCCAAGGTGAGGTACTCCTATGGATGAAACCTTATCCCAACGACTGCTTGATTTGATCCCTCAATTCTCTTATCTCTGCAGGAGCCATACGGTAGGGAGCACAGGATATAGGTCGAGTGCCTGGTGCTAAGTCAATCATGAACTTAATTTCCCTACTAGGCGGTAATCCAGGTATATCCTGAAGTACATCGGCGAATTATCTAATAACTGGAATTAAATCAAGGGAAATTATAACTCCCGTAGAGGTCTCCTCCTCTAAGTAATATAAATGAATGGACGATCCTCCCTCGGGCTGAGGCATTGCTAATATGAACATCTCCTGACCAGGAATAGCGAATTTAATACTTCTGCCAAAACAATCGATCGTGGCTCTATAGGTGACTAGAAAATCCATCCCAATAATAGCATCGTATTCGGACATCTCTAATACAAGAATATCAGCTGGTAATATCAAACTCCCAATCTCTATGCTCACACTACGACATATAATGAAAATAGGCGTGCCATGACCTATAGGTGAATCTACATAAGTAATAGTAATGCTGGCTGTGTCTACAACCCTGTGGACAGAGAAAAACTAATGGATATGAAAGAATGTGATGCTACTGTATCAAACAAAATACGTCCTATAACTCCAAAAAAAGAAAATATACCCTCAATCACGGGTGGTGGATGCTGAACTACCTCCTGTTGAACGTTGTACATGCATCCATACTGTTGCTGCCCATACTGCGGCGAAGCTGCTACAATGGCGGTAAGGCTGGCATCTAGGCTGATGCTGTAAGAGAAGTTGGAAACATAGGCCTCTGAGGTTCTCGATTCGCACCCTATTGTTGGGATATCTTACCCTTATCTGGGCAATCCTGTTTCTTGTGAACATTTTTGCCACATGTGAAACATCTACCTACAAGTTACCCCCCATTAAGACCCTGTTGGCCACGACCTTGTTGACCATTTCCACCTCTGCCTTGACCCTGATAGCCCTGCTGATTGTGTTGTTGGCCTTGGTGGCCTTGCCTATTACCACCCTGCCCATAACGAAAGCCTCCCGATCTCAGACGTTTCACATAAGCCCCTGGCTGCAAATTTTGATCACCTTGTTTTGGCTATCACCGAGCTGAAGATGATCCACTGCTATTATTTCCTCCAGTACGACCCTGATGACTGGACTCAGTTCCCCTCTTAGTTCCCTTGAGATGAAGATGGTGGTCCTGGCAGTGAAGTAAGGCAGCATTTAATACATCATTATAGGTCTGTAAAGAAATATTTCCCAACAAATGCTGGAGAATCCTCCAAGTAAGGCCATCCCTGAATAGCTGAATCTTCTTCTCCTCAGTAGGTACCTCTCCTCACACCAAATTAGTCAGCAAAGTAAACTCTTATTCATATTCCGCAACTGATTTCCCTTCCTGGGTGAGATGTAAGAGTTTCCTCCGCATCTCAGTCTAAACCGCAGAAGGAAAATATTTGTGGTCGAATCGCACCCAGAAGTCCTGAATAGATAAAGTATCCCTCTCCTCCACTGTGGTAGTGGACTCCCACCACTGTAGATCTGCACCAACTAACTTGAACGTAGCTAGATTTGTGTTTGAACCTCTATACATTCATACATACGCACATGCCGTTGGATGTCTTTCTTTCATTGGCTAGCAGTTACGATGTTGGAACCCCCTTTGAATTCTGGTGGATGTGCCTTTTGGAAGGCCTCCCTAACACGCTCCTAAGCAGTGGGAAACCCTTGACTGGTGCTGGTGGCACTGCCTGTTCTAGAGGTGGAGCTTATTGGGAAGATGCCAAGGTAGAATTTACTGCTTAAGTAATAATGGCAACAACCTCTGACGCATTCATAGTGCCCTGAACTGGAGCGGGCTGTGGTGCTGGCTGCGCTGCACCTGGGGCTCTTCGTGCACATCGTGGAGGCATCTGAAATGAGATACATCAAAATCAACATTTTAAAATACCACATAAATAGATGAAGTCGTAAATGCGTAAATATGATTCTCAACAATCCTAATAATAGGGTTCTATATCAAAGGACGCTAAGCAGAAAGCATAAGTAAGACTCACAGATCCTAAAGACTCTGGAACTCGATGGTCTGATACCACCTGTAACACCCCGCCTAATTAAATACCGAGTAGCTACTCCTTTATTAAAATATAACAGAAAATACAGTTGGTTCATTCTCAGCATCACTGTCGAAAACATTTTCTTTTTAAAATAACTCACCCAATACTTAATTAAGTTAAGTGTTAAAAACTTTCTTCATGATTAAGAACAATTTAAAACGATTACCATAATACTGAACAACACTAGAGAAGTCTCATACACAACTGAATAATGAATAACAAGATTAAATGTAACTGGATAAAACTTCCAGTTTAAAATATCCAACACCAATTCAATAAACCAAAATGAAAGTACCAACATAAACCCAATACAATAGCTGAAAAGATAAACAGAATACTAGAATCCTGAGTAACATGCCCTAAATAAGGAAAAGTACTATAGACATAGGAATCAAAGAAATGAATCATCTAAACAAGTCTGTATATCCAGGAACAACAACTCATGATCAATCATCCATACCCTAAGCTGCACGTACCTGATGTTGGGAACCTATTAATATAGATATAATAGAGAAGATAGTATGCAAGGAAATGGGTGAGAGCTCGATTGTAAATGATTTTTAAAATAACAAGTATTTAACAAGTGAAATAAAGCATTTATTATGTACATGTTAGATTCCAGGCTCTCACTTGATATTATCATATCTCATCTAGAGTGCATGTCTAACGTATTCGATTAATTTCCTAATTAAGGTTTCCTTCTAACTAGTTTCTACAATATGATTATGTCCCATATTATAACCCCGTATGTCCCATACCCTACGTAATATAATTATTCACATTCTTTTCTCTTTATTATGAATTTCCAAGTCTTAGGATTAAGTATTCTTTTTACTTAATTAAATTCAATTTCTTTTATTCACAGTCAACTACAATATCACACAGTACATATATCCACCCTATAATATATACTAATATAGCACCTCCCAATCATAGTTGTGGTGAATTCATACTCTGCTATCATGTCCAGTTACAATTCTCATTGTACAAAGGACAAATGGTTCGGTCTCTTCCCCGAATCATAAATGACATAACACACATATGTTCGAGGCGAGCATACTCCCCAGCCAAATGGGTCATGCACATACCTACGTTACCATTTGACCGTCGAACTATCATATCTCGGATAGCACATTTCCAAGGTCCTATGCTCAGGGTACGAATCTAAAAATCCTCCCAAATTGGGTGCACAGGATAAGACTGTCCACAACGGGAAACCTCCATCCCGATAGCAAGTAGCGTAGGTATGTCATACACATAATAAACTATAATATAGATATACATCCACCTATATATATATATATATATATATATATATATATATATATATATATTTATATATATATATAATATTAACAAGGTATTCACACAACCATAAGATAATTCCCATACGTAGTAATATCTATCTCTCAAATTCTACGTATTAAATATTTTGACTTTACTCCTTAATTTATTATTGCTGAGCCTTTCTCATTACTCGAAGATTAAATAAGTTTTCCTTGATATATAATTAGTAGGAAACTCACTTATACCCTACTGGTCCATGTCATCATATTCCCCAAATTATTGTGAATTAAACTCATCTTTAATTAGAATTATACTCGATAAAACCTATTCTCTCATAACCATATATTCTGTTACTTAAGATTAATCACATATGGACTTAAGATTTTTCAGGTGATTAAAATGACCCCCACCCTATTGTTCCTCACCTTAATCTTCATATAAACGAATCACAACCCAAAACATAAATCTATCATCCGTAATTCATTTGATTAATTAGTATAATTCTTTCTAACTAAATCCCAAACATAATAATATTAATCCGGATTTTACCTATGGCCTACTGCCCTTCCATAAGTCTTATTATGTTCAAATAATAATCACCAAAGATTCCTAAAAGTTTTGGGATTAAATCAAGAATTAAAAAGGAACAAGTTCATCATTTCTGGGGAGGTCGATCGATCGAAGGTCAGGGGTCGATCGATCGATCACCCAGGTATCAACCCAGATTCTGCAACTTTTGTTCTACGGGTTTGACAACTTTTAACCAATCAAACCTCTATTTTAACGTCCTAAATTTCTTATAATCCATAGCACATGATATATAAATATATGTAAATGATTCCTATTGATCTAAACTACCTAGAATCATTAAGAGTTTGGATTAAAAAACATATATATATCTCATGTTTTTCTAGAAAACTAAACATGTGATATTTCAAGAACAATCTAATAATTCTCAGAATTTCTCCAACATGTGATGTTTATTTCGTGGTTTAATATCTACCAACAACATGAGATTAATCCTACGTATTTCTATTTTCCAGAAATGAATTAACATCTTACTAGTTTATCTCCAAAACATGTAACTTCTCATCATTTCTAACTATCCTAACATGGACATTATACTAACTAGATTGCAAATATTAAATCACTAGCCTCTACTGAAGTTCTGATCCTTTGGGTATGTGTGTCACTGGTGGTTCTTCTCTTCTCCGATTAACTTTCGGTGGTGGTTGGTGGTGGTGACCTTTGGCTCTTGGTTCTCCCACAAAGACTCTTCCTTTTCCGAAGAGAAACTCCTCACCCTCTCTCAATTTATTTCTCTCTAAGTTTTAGAATGAATCAACAATATAAAACCTTTAGACTTGTAAATAACCTCCCAAATTCGTGTACACTATTCACCTTCCAAGTCAAATGACCATATTACCCCTCCGGGGTGACTATTCGGCTCCAAAGTGCACGAGACCCTATACAAACGTGTGAGTAGAATTTTTTGTCTATAAAAACCCTTCTGAACATGTTGGCTTAGTCAAAATGACCATTTGGATGACATAACAATATTCCTCTTTTTATTTTATATAAATTCAGTCCCGGCACTGCTTTCACACGCGTCTGACTTATTCACCAAAATTGTCGTATTAACTATTCGTGACAACTTATAAAATTAATCAAAGTAAGTAATAACCACATATTACTTTGATTCACTAAGTAATATTCAACATATATCATATATTACTATATTCTCAAGTAATATTTAAATCCGGGTTAATTTCAAATTATTCAATTAATTCTAAATAAATCCCTTTTTAAAAGTTAGCAAAATTACGGGGTATTACAAGAGATTCATCCTATATGATAGGGTAGGACGTACTTGTGTTTTGGAGACCTCTAGGTATGAGCTAGGGATAGGTTTAAGGATTTACGCTCTATAATAGGGTGGGTCTAATATAAAATAAGGAGAAATTGAGAAGTTGAGAATTAATGCCTAAGGTAATAAACGGGTATTAAAATGGATTGGCGTCGCCAATATGTATTTGGATGACGATAAGGGGCGAACTGTATCTAGCGTCGTGGGTGTGTGTTGGCGTCAGCAATATGTGCAGGGCTAACAGAATATGGGTGAACTGCCTATAGAGACGTGTTGTGTGTGGAACCACACCAATATGTGCAGGGCTAACGAAATTGGGCGAACTAGCTATAGTGAGGGGATTTTGTGTGGTGTAAAATTTTGCGTGTGCCAGCAATATATGCAAGACCCGGGAGCGGGTGACCTGGAAATACTGGTGTCGCGTGAACTAAAATGAGGAGAATTAATTAAATTAAATTAAATTATAAAAAGCTAGTTAAATATTGTCACGTGATAATTGAGTCTAAATAATAGGGTGTCCTAGTTATGTGGGTAGATAGTGATAGTTAATTTATTCGCATGTTAATATTTATATCTCGTTTAAATTAAAATACTCCATTGTAATTTTTATCATGTATAATGCTATTGTCTGGGTTTACGGATCCTAATTGTGGAGAGTAGCTAGTATTCATGCGGTGGGTTCTGACCCATTGCGTTGACTAACATTTCATGTATAGCGCTGGAATAGCTGCATAGGAGTGATTGAAGATATTTTTGGAGATGAAGCTGGAGATTTATTTTAGATGCTTTAGTAGTTTAGGATTGCTTTCTTATTCATCGTATTTATTATGAGACTTGTTTACAGTTTCTATCAGATATTCATAGTTAGATTATTTCATTGGAAGTTATATTTTTTTGGAGTTGAATTTATTTTGGAGATTAGCATGGTGATGGATTTAATACTGCTTGAACATTTATATTTATTGGATTTTATTTAATAGCGCCCGACGTAGTTTGGTGGTTGCCGATGCCAGAATACGTGGGATGTTATAACCCGGTCTTGTTATGAATCAAGATTTAAGCTATTGGCTTGTGGATCCTTGAAACATATTGTCTTTTTCCATTGATTGGATTTCATTCACCTAGATGGCACCTATACATTGATACTTAAATTAAAAAAGCAGGTGTAATCACTCTAATGGTATCCCTTATCAATGAAAATAAAATGGTCTGTTTTCAACTTATTAAGTTCCAACACACAAATATAACACGTGGAGCATAGACACTTTCAAAAATAGTAAGAGATCTCAGGATTTGATCATGATTAAGTCAAGAAATAAAAGAAAAAACCACATAACTATAGTCATACGCATTTAGTAATACGCAAGGCGCAATTAGGGTGAAATCAACACCAAAGATTTTGACAATGTTCATTCTTCAAATGAATTATAACCTAAACATTAAAATGGTAAATATTTTAAATCAAAATGGTTAAAAATCCATATTTCAATCAGCATTCAAGTTAAGGCTATTCATCAAATTTCATCAATTAAAGGACTTAATCACATAATCACAAAAGGAAATAAAGTGAAAAATCTTTTTGGAATTTTTGATAAAAGAATGATTCATATATTTACAACATGTTAAGAAAGGAACATTACATATAGAAAAATGCATCTAAAGGCACAAATCCACGAATCCTCACAAAAACATGAAAAATAATGCAAGTGACTTTCAAACACTTACCCATAATGATTTGACTCCAAACATTTCAAGAATACCTAGGAGGGGACCTACAAAAACATGAATTGTAGGCATCCTAAGCAACCTGCCTCGTCAATAGCAATTGGTGTGAGATCTTTCAAACCAATGGGAGGATTAAAAATAACTCTTCACAAACTTCTGTTGAGGTATTTCAACTTCCACTTTCTTATTTAGATAATTCGTAGGTAAGCCACTTACAAACTTTAACATCCACTCTCATTTATTATAGGATTTTTATGCATACTCCTTGGAATTTTAACACATAGTCTCTGTCTATGTCTATGTCTATGTCTATGTCTATGTCTATGTCTATGTCTATGTCTATGTCTATGTCTATGTCTATGTCTATGTCTATGTCTATGTCTATGTCTATGTCTATGTCTATGTCTATGTCTATGTCTATGTCTAGGTGTCTCCCTTCCACCCCAATTCTAGCTTTCACTACGAAATCCAATCTCTTCATCAACTCACCAATATTACTCCTAAGTTCACTAATAGGATCCTTATGGAATACTTGCATCCTATTATTAATGAACCTATGGTTTCCTTCTCTCAACGACCGGTATGATTGCTTGGTGTGAACTTGCGTCTTGAAAAAGGTGCAGAAAAACATGTTTCTTCTCGAATTGTTTCCAGATTGATGAGTTCTCTTCATTAACGTTATTACCATGCAAATGTGGGGGAACATATGGCAAGAGTTTTGATTTACCATCACGATTTTCAACAAAATTCTTTCTATCAAAGACATATTCGGGAACAAAAATTCTCATCTCTTTTCAACACCAAGGTATAAAGTCTTTATTTTATCTTAATACTTTTCAATATGTAGCAAAAAAGACTCAATGTGACCTTGCTTGTGACCAAAAGGCTGAATAGAATAATTTTTCATGATCCATTAAAACTTTTTGATCATTTTTCCATTTTGTTTTCAATTCAACATTCTATTTCACTTTTTGTTTCTTCTCATTTTTCTTCAAGATCAAAGGATCAGAATACTTCAAATCATGTATGGAACATTCACACGATGTGTCAACGTAAGAAGAAGATGAGTTGGTTTTAAAACAAGTAGACGTGTAAAATTAATTTTTAAATATTTAAATCTCTTCTCAAGTTCACTTTTAGAAACTTCACAAACAATAAGCTCTTTATTCACTTTGTCGAGTTCAAGAGTCAAATCACTTTTATCTTATTCAATAACCTTGAATTATTTAAAATTAAAACTTTATGAACTATTGAATTTTCTTAGATCAAAATATTGGAATATTAAAGCATTGTTATCTTCTTTTAAAGAACAAGTCAACTCTAATAACTCACCCTTCTCTTTTTCAAACAATTTTAACTTTTGATTGGTAATTTGACTTCTCTTCTCAAACTTAGTTTCAAATTTAAAGTGATTTATTTTTATAGTCAATTTAACATTCAACCTTTTCATTTTGAGATGTTGAGGCATTAACTCTCATACGTCTTGACTCGATGATTTGACACTTCTAATTTCATCACGCCCGTCAAAGTTAACATCAATAGAATTTTATTTTTCCAAAAAATTAGAGGATTTTTTTCTTATTTTTACGGATTTTAAATATTTTGTCCCCTCATTGGGACTGAAAGGCACATGACTTTCTATACTATGATAATTTGCACAATCAAAATCAATCACGAGTCACAAAATAAGATTTACTCATAAGAAAAGAAGATTTACAAGTGATGAACATAATGAACACGTAACACAAGCAAGATATAAACTCTTAGCACTGAATTAAAATAAGAGAAACCACGATGATACCAATTGAGGACGTGTGTATTCAATGGAAGTGATTATCTCTAAATAAATTAAGGGGTTAATTTCAAGATATGCTAATTTTTTGATAATTTTAATTTTGGTTTCAATTTTAATTGACCTAGAACATGTTATAAATGGGTGATGTGATATAAATCTTGAATCAACAAATCAGTGATCAAATTTAGGAAAAAGTAGGGCAATTCACTTATATTCAAAGACTTAAAATAAATTTTAATGAATTACTCTAAATCTATATGAGATCTAAGTGTAGTGTGTGATGCACCACATACAAGTAATTCATAACTCTGATTTATGATTAAAAAATCCCTATCTGAGGGTAAAAAACCTCGATGCACTGTAATTTCTTATTCAACTTAAAATTTTTTATGCAAGTAAAAAGGTATTTATCACTTATGTAATCATGATTAATCACCTATGAACTTTGGAGTTTCTCCCATTGACAATAAAAAATCCACCGTAAGATCCATCAAGTAAATGAGGAGGTGCACTTTCCTCCTTAGATTCTCGTAATACTCTGATCTCTCCAGTAGAATGAAACACCTCCAATTTTAGATCTAGGAGTGTTAGATCAAGTAATTCAAGTGAAGATAGATTGAATTGAACTTTGGCTAGTGTGGATCTAAATCAAATAACTCTCAATTTTCTTTCAAGACACAAATTATGTATGGATCAAAGTTTTTCTCTCAATTTGGAGGGAAGAATTGGGTTTGAAAATGGAGAGACAAAGTAAAATCGCTCAACCTCAAAATTGATCTTTGAAATGTTGATGAGAAATGGGGAATTAATATTTTTTTTAAAAGAGGGAAAATGACGTATTTATATTATTTTTCAAAAATTAGTCCATTATGTGCATGGTTAAGTTTTTTCATTCGCACAATTTCATCCAGCGTAAAAATATGGCTGATATAGTGTATAGCCATGCTCAGGGGTCAAAACTTGATTGTGGGTACAGTGCCATGCGCATGGGTCTAAATGGGATCATGTAAACAATATGAAGCCAAATGAAATAAACTTAAAACAAAACACATTTAAAACTCAAGTCTTTTGTCAAAATGATTTTCACAACATCTCAAAGTCGAAATCATTTGTTTAGCCGTTTAAAAACACATTTTTGAAAATAGGGCAAGTGTTTGCATAGTCAAAACCGTTCAATCACAAAAACTATCAAAAGGATATATCTTTAAATCAGTAATGGAAATATTGTGAAGTATAGTAGCTTTGGTAGAACTTTAATGTCCCAAAATTTCATGTACTCTAAATGAATGAGCCTCGCTCTACTCAAACGTCTCACATCAATTCAGGCCTATGTTTCTTGACCGATTCAATGACTCAATGCTTTGATATGAAATTTGGCTAACTTTTACAGAGTTACAAATGTTTACATTTTCTGACGATCTCTCTAAGAATTAGATTCATACTCCTATTTCTCTTAGGAATAAAATTCCTAATTAACCACAACTATAAACTAACTGATTAGGCTCAAATTCTTTCAAATTTAGCCCCTTTATTTAGAGACTTCTACCATCTCGAATAATGTAAAATGAGTGTAATTAGTGAATTTCTTTGATACTAACTCCTTTTAACAAATGCCTCTAGTTTTGCATATTTATCATGAGTTTTGTAGGTATTTGAAGTAATAAGGAAGAAAGAAACTGGAAAAGAAATGAATGAAGTCAAAGGGTAATTTCATAATTTTATAGTCGTCGTCCGGAGTTGAAGCCAACTAGAAAGTTGAAGAGAATTCAATCTCAAGAACTTTGGAAGAAACGAAAAGTCAATTCGAGCTCCGGTGATCAAGTTACGAAGATTTGAAGTTGAGAAAGAATCAAAGAAAAGAGCCCTTGATGAAAAAGGAGGGCGATCCAGACATATTATTGGAAAAGGATCCGGATCGCATCATAAGAACCACTCTGTCCCAAAATAGGGAGCGATCCGGACCTTTTAATGGAAAAGGATCCGGACCACTTTGGAAGAATTCTCTGTCTCAAACAAGTGGGGGGGGGGGGGGATCCAGAAATTTTTCCCAAAAAGGATCCGAACTGCCTCAAGCTAGGGAATACTGTCTTGAAACAGGGGGCGATCCGGACCGCCTACCCCGACCGACCCGAACCGCTTTGGATTTTGTTCAAATTTTAATTATTTTTCTTAGAGTTTTTATGGGGTCAAACTGTTGTAAATTTCGTTGCTACTTTATTCAGATTAGTTCCATAATATAGGGAGTTCTATTTTTAGGTTAGCTAAGTAGGAGTAGAGGGTTTTTGTAGTCAAAAGCCCTAGTTTTTCATAAGACAATTTTGCTGTAAGGATTCAAGTTTTATTTTTGCAATTCAAGTAACATCATTCCTTTAATTTTATATTTCTGTTGAGTTTTAATTACTGGTTTTGAATATGAAATTCTCTTTTCAATTAGTTTCATTAGAGTTAATGTTTTATTTCTTAAAAACCCTGTCTTTCTCTAAGTTAATTATGTCTAGCTAATTTTCTAAGGGTTGGGATGCATGAACCCCACCGGATGTAATTCATCGGCATGGAAATATACGTTTGAATTAAAATATTAAAGGAATCGTGTTGCATGACTGTTGCAACCGTTGTAAGACTTTTGATCTCGTTTGCCCTAGGTAACCGGGATGCTTAAGAGTGCGACGCGCGTATTGGTTCATGTGACATCGCTTTACTCGTCCTTTGCTTATATATTGTGTGGGCTATGATCCCTCATATGTGTAATACTTAGGAGTACTAAAGATCAGGTTCATTTAAAATTCTAATTCCGAATCTAGTATCTTACGAGGTGAATTACTAGGGTGTCGGGGATTATAACCCGACCTATTTGTTTTCATTTCATAGTTAAGTTTTTCAGTCCAATCGTCATCAGGTTTCAGTTAATTAGTGTAGTTGCATTTTATTCTTAGTTTCATTAGTTAATCAGTCTCAAATTTTCATTTAGTCGTAGTTATTTCATAATTTAAATCACATTTTCCTTCTTTTTAGAATCAAAGCTAGGTTGCCCTTATCTTTCCAACGTCGTTACGTTTATTCGTCCTATTTCCCTTTGGAGATGATTCCGACTTACCGAGTTTATTACTAAAGCGACAAGCTTACACTTGAGCCTATATCAGCACGAACACTAGATACACATTTGTGATCGTGTCAAGTTTTTGGCACCGTTGTCGGGGAATTTAGGTAGACTTAGGTTAGATCGAGTCAATCTAAAGCTTAGACAATATATATATATATATATATATATATATATATATATATATATATATATATATATATATATATATATATATATATATATATATATATAAATAAAAATTTCATCTCTCAAAAGCCTTTAATGAAAAATCCTGAACATACTCAGACTCCTCACAATACTCCAACCAGAATCCTCGAAAACCCGATTTTTGAATACAACTCTAAAAGCCCCCACACACCTCGCGTTCCATAATTTTGGGTTCCACTTCCTACTCCTGATCACTCTGTTGGTAGTTACACCCCAAGTCAACCCTCGAGTCACACCTCTATCACACCGAGTGAGTATAATGAGTCATTTGAAGTGAGTACAAGCACGATGTCAGATGCAGCGAGTTATGGCACTAGAGAGGGAGATTTGCCCTATCGTCCCAAGAAATATTTACTCTTTCCTGAGCGGATTGTCACCCTTGGTTGCATTTTACTTCCGTATAATGCCAGTCAGTTCCACTTTCGTAATGGGATGATACAGATTCTCCCTATATTTCACGGCATGGATTCGGAGAAACCATTCCTGCATATCCGCGAGTTCGAAAAGGTGTGCGATACATTTAGTGACCAAGCTTGCACGCAGGATACCATTTGCCTAAAAGTTTTTCCTTTTTCCTTAAAGGATAAAGCCAAGACCTGGCTATGGTCTCTACCCCCGAACTCCGTAACTTTCTGGAGAGATATGCAATCTAAGTTTATCTCCAAATTCTATTCACAACACAAGACCAACTCTGCCAAAACTCAAATCTAAGGTTTTGGACAACACGATAATGAGTCTTTTGACAGGTATTGGTAACATTTCCAGGAGTTAGTAATCGCATGTCCCCATCATGGTTTTGACAAACACCTTGTGATATCTTTCTTCCATAATGGGTTGACAGTGTGTTCCAAACGACTTATGCAAACAATGTGTGAAAGACCTTTTTTGGATTTGAACTCCTGCGATGCTGAGGCCCATCTTAAGTATGTCGCAGAGACTACTCAAGCATGGGACACATCTGATCCTAACACCCAAGCTCGACCTAGACAACCATCTATCGCTCCGACTGCATTCGGTCTATACTATTTGGATAGTAATACCTTAATAGACCGTCGATTCGATAAATTTTAAACAGACATAAAAGAGTGGTTTGATGGACGGTTGAGAGATATTTCTGAATCCAGCTGTGGGTCGAAAGAAAAGGTTTGTGCAATTTGTGAGGCGGGTCATTCAACAAAGGCATGCCCAACGACTTCCTCATATAAGGCCATGCACATTGAGGAGGTGGATGCTATAGGAGGATTCAAGGGAAATTTTAACTCCCCTCATGGGAACTCGTACAAACCTTCGTGGAGAAACCATCCTGGTTTTAACTACGGACAACCACAAGCTGTAATGAACCCACATTCACAGGTTGTCCCACCTCCACCACCTCCTCAATACCAACAAGCACCCCCACCTCTAGATCCATATGTAGGTCCACGGTGGAGGAACCTCGAGAATATAATAAACCAGTTCATAAATTCTTAAAGTGCAACCAATGCTAGAAATGAACGCATGTTCGCTGACATAAATGCGCACATCTCCAAGTTGAAATCATTGTTGAGTATCCAAGAGAAGGGAAAATTTCCTTCCCAGGCCCAAAGACCTCCCCAAGGTCAACCTAGTGTTAGCTCCACCTCTAAAGAAAAGTAGGAGAATTTTCAAGCTGTAACCACTCTTCATAGTGGCAGAGTTGTTGATTTATCACCTCCCCCACATGACGCTTCAAAAGTCAAGGAGAATCCGCCCGACACGAAAGAGTTCAAAAATATCTCCTTGAACGAGAGTGAAAAAGAAGACACTAATGAGCCTGAGGTAGTTGTAAAGCCACCCTCCGCTGCGCCTTTTCATCAAAGATTGGTTCCTTCCCATAAAGGGACCATAAGTTATGAAGTGCTAGAAGTCCTTAAGATCATGAAATTAAACTTACCTTTCCTCGATGTAATAAGGCAGATTCCAGCCTATACAAAAGTCATAAAAGACTTATTGATAGTCAAGAGGAGGATGAAGGTAAAGAAAAATGTGTTTCTAGCACTGAACATGGGCTTTGTTCTTCTTAACGATCACCCACCTAAATATAAAGATCCCGGTGCACCCACCATTTCCTGCACCATTGGAGAGAATAAATTCGAAAAAGCCTTACTCAACTTGGGGGCGAGTGTTAATATCCTCCCCTATTCAATTTATAGGCACCTTAATTTGGGAGATCTTAAGACCACAAGGATCACTCTCCAATTAGCAGATCAAATCATGAAGATACCGAGGGGTATAGTTGAGGACGTGATAGTCTAAGTGGACACTTTCTACTTCCCGATGGATGTTGTCATTTGGGACACGGAGCCTTCCTTCGCCTTGAAAAATCGTGTTCCCATCATCCTTGGGCGCCCATTCTTAGCTACGGGTAACGCTCTGATCAATACTCGAAATGGGAAATTGCAACTCACTTTTGGGAATATGACTTTAGAAATAAACATCTTTAACATAGACCAATAAGCAGGGGAAGACGATGATCCTCACGCGGTGAGCTTAATTGACGAGATCGTAGAAGAGCACTTTGAGGAAAATTACTATGGATACGCCTTACAAGATTGCCTAGTGTCTAGTCATGAGTGCGAGGGATCTTACACCGAATTTGAGCGAGAGATTGAAGAGTTAAGAGGCTTACTTGATGAGAGAGCGTCGAACGAGGACGCGGGAGATGTTAGTTGGGTTTCTTGATTCGAAGAGTTACCGCCAAGGGAGGTACGCTTGGTTCCCTCTAGCGATTCATTCCCAAATCTCTAGTTGAAGAAACTACCTCCAAAATTAAATATGCTTTCCTTGGCGAAAGTGAGACATTTCCTGTTATTGTCTCCTTTAGCTTAGATGAAGAGGAGAAGGGTAAGATTTTAAAGATTTTGAGGAAGCATCAAAGTGCTTTCGGTTGGTGTATAGATGATATAAAGGGGATAAGCCCTCTGATTTTCACCCATAAGATTCACCTCAAGGATGATGTTAAGCCCTCGAGAGAGATACAAAGAAGACTAAACCCCACAATGAAAGATGTGGTGAGAACCAAAATCATTAAGCTATTGGATGCAAGGATTATTTACCCAATCTCAGATAGTAAGTGGGTGAGCCCCATTCAAGTCGTCCTGAAAAATTCGAGCATGACTGTGATTGAAAATTCCAAGGGAGAGTTAGTTCCCCAACGTACCACCACCGGGTGGCACATTTGCATTGATTATCGAAAACTCAATGCGGGAACTAGGAAAGACCATTCCCCCTTGCCATTTATCAATCAAATGCTTCAAAGAGTAGCGGGCCACCCTTATTATTGCTTCCTAGATGGTTATTTCGGATATAACCAGATTGAGGTAGATGTACTTGATCAAGAGAAGACAACCTTGACTTGCCCTTTTGGAACGTTTGCCTACAAACGTATGCCATTTGGCTTGTGTAATGCACCAGCGACTTCTCAACGGTGCATATTGAGCTTTTTTAGTGACATGGTTAAGAGAGGGCTAGAGGTGTTCATGGACGACTTTAGTGTTTTTGGCACCTCTTTCGGTATATGTCTAGCCAATCTTAAGATAGTACTAGCCCGATGTGTAGAAAAAAACTTAGTGTTGA
The DNA here is from genome assembly GCA_949130495.1 of Sambucus nigra. Lineage (NCBI taxonomy): Eukaryota > Viridiplantae > Streptophyta > Magnoliopsida > Dipsacales > Adoxaceae > Sambucus > Sambucus nigra. The sequence goes on along the minus strand of OX422208.1, from coordinate 371,527,744 downwards.
ATTGGGAGAAATGCCATTTCATGGTGTAGTTCTTGGCCACATCGTGTCATCCAAAGGGATCGAGGTTGATCGAGCAAAAATAGATGTCATAGCTGACCTACCTCCACCAAAATCGCTTAAGGAAGTGTGCTCTTTCTTGGGCCACACAGGATTTTATAGAAGGTTCATTAAGGACTTAAGCATCATCGCTAGACCCTTAAGCAACCTTCTTATGAAGGACACCCCATTCGAGTGGACTGAGGCATGCCAAAGTTCTTTTAAAAAATTGAAGAGCATGATTATTTTCGCTCCCATCATGCAAGCTCCAGATTGGTCCTTACCATTCGAGCTCATGTGTGATGCTAGCGATTATACGATAGAGACTGTTTTGGGCCAAAGAAAAGATAAACAGGCTCATGTTATCTACTATGCTAGCCAGACTCTTATCGGACCACAACTCAACTACTCCACCACGGAGAACAAATGCTAGCAGTAGTCTTCTCTCTTGACATGTTTTTCTCCTATCTTATCGGTTTCCCCATAACTTTTTTCATCGACTACGCGGCTTTAAAATATCTCCCTGCAAAGAAAGACGCAAAGCCGCGCCTTATAAGGTGGATCTTACTCCTATAAGAGATTAATATCTCCATTAAAGACAAAAAAGGAGTAGAAAACATTATCGCTGATCACTTATCATGGCTTTTGTTTGATGTACCTAGTGATCATACACCCATAGACGAGTATTTTTTAGATGAGCAACTCTTTGCCACCTCTTATTTACCCTGGTTTACGGATATAGTGAACTATATTGTCACGGGAGTCGTCCCTCCCGATTGGACACCGCAAGATAAGAAGAGGTTCATCAATTGGTCGCACATGTTTTTCTATGATGATCCATTCCTTTTTAAATATTGCGTCAATTAAATCATCCGACGATGTGCACCAGATGATGAAATTCCTAAAGTCATCCAATTCTGCCATTCAAAAGCACGCGAAGGCCACTTTTTCGTGAAAAAGACATCCGCTAAAATTCTCCAAAGTAGTATGTATTGGCCCACAATGTTCCAGGATGTAAACAATTATTACAAATCTTGCGACAGGTGTCAATGGATGGGGGCAATCACTCGATGAGACATGATGCCATTAACCCCGATTCTCATCATTGAGGTTTTCGATTGCTGGGGTATTGACTTCATATGCCATTTTCCTCCGTCCTTTGGCTATCTATACATCCTAGTCAGGGTAGACTATGTTTTTTAGTGGGTGGAAGCTATAACTACTAAGATAATTATCAATAAAGTGGTGATAAAGTTCCTTCAGGAACACATACTTTCTCGCTTCGGTGCGCCGAAAGTGATAATCAGTGATAATGGCATGCACTTTTAGAATAAGCCATTTGAGAAAATCATGAAAAGTATGGTGTCGTTCACAAGGTTGGAACGACATATCACCCACAAACGAATGGGTAGGCCGAGTTGGCGAATCGTGAGATCAAAAACATCCTCGAGAAAATAGTCGATCCTAACCGGAAAGATTCGTCCCTTAGATTGAACGATTCCCTCTGGGCCTACCGCACTGCATACAAGAACCCACTCAGAATGTCCCCGTTCCGTTTTGTGTATGGAAAACCTTGCCATCTTCCTGCTGAATTGGTGTACAAAGCGTATTGGGCCATCAAGAGGTTAAATTATGATATGGATAAATCCGATGAAGCTTGCATGCTTCAACTGAACGAGTTAGAGGATATACGCAAAGATGCATATGCGAATGCCAAGGTTTCAAAAGAAAGGATGAAGCTCGCGCACGATAGGATTATTCGACGGAAATAGTTTCAACCTGGATAAAATATACTCCTCTATAACTCCCGACTTCATCTATTTTCAGGTAAATTGTGGTCCCGTTGGACAGCCCATTGGTTGTTAAGATCGTGTTTCCCCACGGAGCTATAGAATTGGATGATCCAAAAGGGGGGAACGCGTTCAAAGTCAATGGCCAACGCCTAAACCCTTATCTAGAGGCGTGTGTGGAGGATGTCGACACCATTTGGTTAATGAACCCCGTCTACGAGGTAGAGTGAGCTGAACTTGAGAGGTCGTCACACCCCCGACGCGTATGGGGTGATTCTTGTGTACATTAGTTAACTGTCAATTAGGATAGGATAGGTAGGTTCACTATACGGGTGTCGGGCACATTTGTAGGTAGGAAGCATACACATTGAGTCTATACTGGGATTTGAAAATAAGGATCAAGCATAATTCAAGGTCGTAATTGAGTTGAAAATAAGTGGGAATGCATTTAAAGTACGAGAGAGGGTGAGAAAAGAAGTAGAAAAGAAGGCTGTAACGAAAAGGCACCCGATCCGGACCGCCTCTGGGCACCCGGTCTGAACCTCTCTAGGTGAATTGAAAAATAAAAAAATACGTATGGCAATCCGGATCGCCCCTGACCACCCGGTCCGGACCGCCCTATGAATCCTTTAATCGATTCCCTAGGTGCAACCCTTCTCACCCAACCCCTTCACTTCCCTCCATTTCGTAAATCCCACCATTTCCCTCCCAAATATACCTTCCCCTTTCCCTCCTTCTCATTTCCCTCCAAATCCATTCCATCCCACCTCCTTCCCCACCTATAGACACCAACTCCTCTCCAGAAACTCTTCTCCCTCACCTCTCAAGCTATTCTTTCAATCCACTTTTTCAATCAATAGCTACCCAAGACAGACCCACCAAATACAATTCCGTCGCTATCAATGATAATAACCCCACTGAATACCACTCCAACCAAGAAATGCGGTGGTGTACGGAATATTTTTGACAGACGCGAGGCTTCCAAGTGGAACGGGACATTCTTTGGGATGAACTTCCAAATTCTATCACTAATTTGTTTCATCCTAAGGGTTGGTGCCGCTTCTTGCATGAGCCCCACAATGCCGTGTGGGCTGAGGAGGTATGAGAATTTTACGGCACCCTCGTACACACCGGTGAGTTCGTGGCTCATGCGCAAATTCGGGGGCAATGCATCCCATTCTCTTTGGGGACAATCGCCGAGAAGCTTGTTGAAAAAGACGTCCCCAATCCTGCCGCTTTTTTCTAGCCCAACAACTCCCAACCGCTCAAAAAAGATGTCCTTATTGAGCGTATTGCACCCGGGGAAGTTTGGGGTACCGGTGTCTTTTGGGTCGGCCGGATGAGCAAAAAAGCGCGCCTCACTTTTCAAACTTTCTGCGCAAACATCCTCCAAAAGTCTAATGACTCCGTCTTGTGCCCACGGCAAGCAACACTTGTGTACTACCTATTTGACCGCACTTCGTCCATCAACCTAGCGCATATCATATACCGCGATGTCCTCTTTGCGGCGACGGATGAAAAGGGTACCACTTCTCTTCCCTATCCCCAGTTCATTACTTACATTCTAGTTGATCATCTCTTCAGTCATCATGTCGAGACTCTTCACATCCCAAACCCTTTTGGGAAGGCAACCCAAAATAAATGCGAGAAACAAAGGGCCATTCTAAGAGCCCGATAAGCTGAAGAGTTCGATGAGGATGAGAGTAGCGAGGAGGAGGCTGCAGCGGCCGATGTCGAAATGAGGGACCAAGATGTGTCATCGGATGAAGAAGAAGATGATTATGATTTCAAGCTACCCGAGAATGATACAGAAGCACGCCTCATAGCATTGGAGGGAAAAGTTGATGGGTTCATCTCGCAATACTAAAGGAACACGAGCATGATGCATAGGCTTTAAGCTCACATATACGAACTCAACTTTGGAGGACCGTCTCCAAGCTTCTTTTATTGTCGTATTATCCGTACGACCCAAGCTCACCCGGAACCTCTAATCCCCCACCCTACTTAATCTTATATTTGGTGTTGTGTCGGTGTACTTTTGTTAGTTTGCCTTTATGCTTGTATTCTCCTTCCCTTTTAATGTTCCACGGTCCTTAGAAATAAAAATTTGCATTTTAAATATTTGCTTGTTTTATTTATCGCATTTCTTATTTTGCCCTATTTAGATTTTAGTCCTTTTGATTGGGGACAATGCAAAAGTCTAAGTTAGGGGGGGTGACGAGTGCGTATTTCTAAAACTTCACAAAATTTTAAAATGCCAAAAAGATTAGAAAACTTCAAAATTTCCAAAAAAAAAAATTGAAAAACTTAGAAAAACCAAAAATATTTTTTTCAAAATAAATAAAAATTGGAATTCAAATGTTTCAAAAATATCATTAAAATTCGATTTAAAGTCTCAGATTGTAAAAACAAAATGCACAAAGCCGAAATTGACCGAAGATGAAAATTGAGCGAACATTGACAACTTTACGAATAAATGTGGAGATTAACCAACCAGGTGAGATTCGAGCATATCCTTGTTGTGAGTTTATAAATAAATCTAAGTTAATGGTTAACTCAAAGATCTATTTAATATTTTTAAAAGTCGTTGAGGATCTCAACTCCTTTGATTTGATCGGTTAAGGGAATAGTGTGTAATGTTGCCTCGAAAAATGCGCTGAGATGTCTCTAAACTTAAAACAATCTCGAAATGCATATGACAATGCAATTAGTAATTTGGACAATGAAGTAGGCCCTCGTTTTTCACCCAAAAATGTTGGCCAGAAAAATTCGTGAAAAAATACTTATTGCAACCCATTTTGAGCCGAAGAAAAACTTTCCTTTCGTTTGAGAACCCGAAAACACCTAATTGGCCCGGAATTGAGAAAGTTGGAAAAGTCAAAATTTAAGTCCGAAAAGTGAAACAAAAAGGGGCAAAAGAATAGAAATTCTCAACAAAAATAACAAGAAAAGAAAAGCGTGAAAAACCAAAAAAATAAAAAAATAAAAAAAAATGAGCAAAAGCCCCGAAAAGCACTCATGGACATCTTAAGAAGAGTTTCCAATTCTAAAAATTTCCAATAATTTCCATGTTACCTAATTACACGTTAACCCCCAAGAAAGTCCTAACCGAGTCCAAATTGCGATTTTTCTGGTTACCGCGTGGAGAGCTAAGACACAAAAAGATAATAAAAGAGATTAAAGGTGTGAATTAGAGGTGATGTTCCCGTTTTCCTATAACCGTAATCTGATGATGAGATCCATTTACCATAGAATTTCATCTTTCTATTTGTGTGCGTGAACTTGGTTCCAATGCATTTACTCTTATAGAAATAGCCACACTTCCAAGAGATTCATTTGTGAGAGCATCCTATGAGATTTTGAATCAAAACGAATTTTCGGATAAGCAACGTAATGGTCAACTAGTGGAAATTTACGATTAAATTTCGGGCTTCGCACACACGCACTATGATTTAAGACCCTTGAACATGAAATGATGATATTTTCTGGAAAAGTTTGAATTGTACAATTTTTGTTTATTTTGAGTCGAATTTTATGGGTATATTCACTACAAACCCTCACAAGACACAACTCGTCCTACTAGGGTGACCTAGGGGTTTAAAGACTTATTGCATATGATAAATGCAATCGCTTGCCCGCGAAAGTGGTACTTTATCCAAATAAAATGAAATTTTTGAGAGTTGACCCGTAGTTACATTCTTTTACATTGCTCAGGATGCGCAAAGTTCTTAGTTAGGGGGGTTTGATTAGGCTCAAATTCTTCCGAATTTAGCCCCTTTATTTAGAGACTTCTACCGTCTCGAATAAAGTAAAATTAGTGTAATTAGCATATTTCTTTGATACTAACTCCTTCTAACAAATGCCTCTAGTTTGGCGTATTTATCATGAGTTTTGCAGGTATTTGAAGTACTAAGGAAGAAAGAAACTGGAAAAGCAATGAATGAAGTCAAATAAGGAAAGTTAAAGGGTAATTTTGTAATTTTTTATCCATCGTCTGGAGTTGAAGCCAACTAGAAAGTTGAAGAGAATTCAATTTTGAGAACTTTGGAAGAAACGGCAAGTCAATCCGATCTCCGGTGATCAAGTTACGAAGATTTGAAGTTGAGAAAGAATCAAAGAAAATACCCTGGATGAAAAAGGAGGGCGATCCGGACCTTTTATTGGAAAAGGATCCAGACCGCATCATAAGAACCACTTTGTCCTAAAATAGGGGGCAATCCGGACCTTTTAATGGAAAAAGATTCGGACCGCCTTGGAAGAATTATCTGTCTCAAAAAAGGGGGGATCCGGACCTATTCCCAAAAAGGATCCGGACCGCCTCAAGCTAGGGAATACTGTCTCGAATTAGGGGGTGATCCGGACCGCCTACCCCGACTGATCTGTACCGCTTTGGATTTTCTTTAAATTTTAATTCTTTTTCTAAGAGTTTTTATGGGGTCAAACTCTTGTAAATTTCGTGGCTAATTTATTGAGATTAGTTCCATAATATAGGGAGTTCGATTTTAAGGTTAGCTAAGGAGGAGTAGAGGGTTTTTGTAGTAAAAAACCCTAGTTTTTCATAAGACAATTTTGCTGTAAGGATTCAAGTTTTATTTCTGCAATTCAAGTAACATCTTTCCTTTAATTTTAGATTGCTCTTTAGTTTTAATTGCTGGTTTTGAATATGAAATTATCTTTTCAATTAGTTTCTTTAGAGTTAATGTTTTATTTCTTAAAAATCCTATTTTTCTCTAAGTTAATTATGTCTAGATAATTTTCTAAGGGTTGGGATGCATGAACCCGACCCGATGTAATTCATCAGCATGGAAATAAACTTTTGAATTAAAATATTAGATGAATCGTGTTGCATGACTGTTGCAACCGTTCTAAGACTTTTGATCTCGTTTGCCCTAGGTAACTAGGATGCTTAAGAGTGCGACGCGCGTACTGGTTCATGTGACACCGCTTTATTCATCCTTTGCTTACATACTGTGCGGGCTACGATCCCTCATATGTGTAACACTTACGAGTACTAAAGACCGGGTTCATTTAAAATTCTAATTTCGAATCTAGTATCTTACGAGGTGAATTACTAAGGTGTGGGGGATTGTAACCCGACCTCTTTGTTTTCATTTCATAGTTAAGTTTTTCAGTCCAATCGTCATCAGTTTTCGGTTAATTAGTGTAGTTGCATTTTATTCGTAGTTTTATTTGTTAATCAGTCTCAAATTTGCATTTAGTTGTAGTTATTTCATAATCTAAATCACCTTTTCCTTATTTTTAGAGTCAAAGCTAGGTTGCCCTTTTCTTTCCAACATCGTTACGTTTATTCATCCCATTTCCCTGTGGAGACGACCCCGACTTACCGGGTTTATTACTAATGCGACAGGCTTGCACTTGAGCATATATCAGTACGAACACTAGATACACATTTGTGATCGCGTTACCAACCCAATAATTCGATTCATGATACACCTTTAAAAAAAACACTTAAGAGTCCAAGAATTGGTAAAATCACTAAAATAACCCTTATGGTTAAACTAAAATTCAAAATTACCAAGTTATTACTTAAATGCCCAAAAATTCAAACAATGCACCAAAAATCACTGAATTCTTTTAAATTAAATCCATCTTATTTAATTCAAATTCCAATTAAAACAATCTTTTTTATTAATTAACACATTTAATTAATTAAATATAATTGTTAAATATATGGGGTATCAAGGTCCTATAGTTTTCGCTAGACAATCACACATCCTTAGAAATAATGTATTCTTCCTCTTTTGTAGATATCTCGTTTAGGAGTCTTTTTCTAACTTTTTTCGAGATCAATTCATTTAGCTTTTTTACATTTACTTTGATAATAATGGCTCAATATTAAAAAGTACTCGCATCGAGTAGTAGTAATGTTTGACTTATGAAACTTAGTTACATGAGAAGTAACTCAAAAGTTAGCTATACATTCTTCATTCAAAGACTCAAAATAAAAAAGGTTAATTGCAAAAAAAAACTCTAAACTTTGGGAAAAAAATCAATTTCCCCCCTTATGTTTCAAATGTTTTAATTTTATCCTCAACATTTGAGAAGTATTTCAAACTCACTCCTCCGTAAAAAAAACTCACGTCCATTACACGTGGGGGCTACTAGTTATCTCTCCCCCATCTCTTTTTCTCTCTCTCTCATGGGAATCAACTGCCTTCCATGACAATAATGTGTTTGATGTGAAAATAGGTGAGAAAAGAAATCGTCATTCTCACGTCATGCGGCGGTGAAATAAAATTTCATTAGTTTTGAATTTTAGGCCTTTCGAACATTCATTCTCTCTCTCTCTCTAGGCCTAGGTTTCCAGTTGAAACATTTGTTAAATTAAATTTAATAATTTTTCAATAATAAAGCATGGTTCGAAATCGAATAGTAAAATCGGAGCCAAACACAAGTAGTAGCAATAACACGAGCAGATAATGGTGGCGGAATCGAACGAAGAGTTCTTCGATCTCGATACCTAGCTGTCAAGAATCTCATTAGCGATGAGAGGGAAGATTTGTCGAGGGTTGATTCTGATAAGTTTAACTGCATTATTAATCAAGTTGAAAGCTTGCATCAGCATGTTCAGAAGCCTAGAGAACAAGTTGCGGATGCTGAGGCTCTTTTGGACATCACAAACACCTTGGTGAATTCTGTGAGGACCCATGGCAATGGAGGAGTGACCCCTTCAGATTTTGTTACATGCCTTCTCAAGGATTTTGGGAAACAAGGGGTAGCAAGTAGTAGCACAGATGAGGGTAACAACTCCATAAGTTGTAAGGATATTGGTTTTGCAGTCTCTCATCTTTTTTAAGAGGGGGCCTGGGTGCTACACCATGCCGGGTCCTATGCAAACTGAAATGAAGCAACGTAAGGTTGCTGTGCATAAAAAACGTTTGAGACCAACAGAGAGTGCTCGACCTGAAGAGCTTGATGAATCTGTTGCAGAAGAGAAAACAGACACTGATAAGAATATGTCAACTATGTTTGATATTTTGAGGAAAAATAGAAGGGTCAGGCTTGAAAATTTAGTGATGAACAAAAGCTCCTTTGCACAGACAGTGGAAAACTTGTTTGCTCTATCCTTTCTTGTTAAAGATGGGCGGGCCGAAATAACTGTGGACGAAAAGGGCTGTCATCTAGTTTCTCCACGGAATGCTCCTGCTGCCAATGCAGTTGCTTCTGGAGAACTTTCTTATAGCCACTTCGTCTTCAGATTTGATTTCAGGGATTGGAAGTTGATGATAGCTTCAGTTGGAGATGGAGAGGGGATGATGCCACACAGGAATCACGTAAACATGCCATGCAATTCTGAACCAGATGGAGCATCAAGACAAACTAATGCTGCTTTGCCTACAACTCCGATCAGGAAATTTTAGAGGAACCGTGGTCTTGTTTTGCAGGACCCGAGAGTTGTGCCAGACTCTCCTGAGAGTGATGACTCGGAAACAAGAGCTGCTGCTATTAGGAAGGGAAAACGATAGCTTATATGAAACCAAATATGGTGCTTTAGTTGAAATTTTTTGAACCAGTCTGACTAATTATTTGTGCTTACCTTTGTATTAGTAGAGTTGCAACTGTGCCAACAGCTCTTTGGCTCAAGTATATTAACTTGCATAAAAAAAAAAAAAAAATTCTCACGTCATGTAAAAGACAAAGAAGGTAGTCGAAATGTGAGAAGTGCACCGACTTATAATCCACCGTGAAGAATGGAATACGCATGTAATTCCCCGATTTGAATTTGTGGGTTACCCATAGTCAATCCGGTCCGACTCGAGCGTTAGGTGTGAAGTGCAATGATACAACTTATATAATGCTGCTAGTCCAGTTTTATTTGATTAATATTTCACTTATTTAGCATGCAGTTTTCATTTCAAATCAAGCTACCTTAGGGACTTGTGGAAAGCACCCCGGGAATCCAAGCATGGAATGAGCCAAATGGGGAGTAAAAAATATACAATAATGTAGTATAGAATCGAACGCCAGAAAGAAGCCTCTAACACGTTATGACTTCCTGCACATGCGACTGCCTTGTTTATATATATATATATATAGAGAGAGAGAGAGAGACTCCTGTGCACACATACTGGTGCATGCCTATTTCTTTTAAATATAAAAAAATATTTTTGAGTTTATTCCTTTATGTGATATTTAAGCATTTCAAGGGACCCATACAAAACAAACGAGGTCAAATATTTTTTTCTATTTTTAAAAATTCGATCTAACTTTCGAAACTTTTAAAGTGCTTTAAAAGAAACGAAAATTTGACCGATTTTTTCAAAATAGCAAAAAAAGTTTTTTTGAGCTAATTTTTTTATATGATTCCCTTGAAATGTTTAAATATCACACAAAAAAATCAACTCAAAAATATTTTTTTGCTATTTTTAAAAAATGATGTGCAAAATTGGGTGTGCACAGGAACCTCTCTCTCTCTCATATATATATATATATATAAGGGGGGTGTTTTACTGTTCCAAAAAATCAACGGTTGGAAGCGAATTTTTTGGAGCGATCTAATGGTTTGAGATTGTGCCACATAGGATTATACCCATTGCGACGTGGCAAAGTGGAACAAACCAAACCAAACCCTACTCAAATTGCATTTTCAATCCTGTTCATCACGATTTCCCCTCTCTCTCCCAAAACTCAAACCCCCTTAACCCCTTTTGCTACCGGCTCCCTCCCAAACCAGCCCTCTCCCTCCCACCCCCATCCGCTGCCTCCCTCTCAAACCCTACCACGTACGTTGCCTCCCTCTCTCCCACCCACTTCCCTTCCTCCCTCTACACTGCTTCAACCTAAAATCCTCTGCGCCGCTTCATACATCAGGCGCTGCTTAATACATCAGCCTCAACAGCTAAGGTACGATTTTATACTTCACACGATTTTACATTTTGGGTTTTAATTTCACACGATTTTATACTTCAAGTGTGATTTTTGTTCGTAATTATGAAGCCCTAACAACTAGCTATGGTATGATTTTTGTTAATTTTTTACTGACAACGTTTTCTATTTTTGTTTGTTGACAGTAATACATAAAAGTCCATTCTCTATCAATGGTAAATCATATTTGGATTTGGATTTGCACTACAACTCTCTGATTTTGATTTGAGATTTGGGTTTTTGTATTCTAAGCATTACTTTGATTTTTGTTTGTTTTTTTGTTGACAGTAGTACATACAGGTCCAAACAATTTCAGAACCGAAAAAAGGTTCATTCTCTATAAATCTCAAATTTGGATTTGGATTTGCACTACAAATCTCAGATTTTGATTTGAGGTTTGGTTTTTTGTATTCTAAGCATTACTTTGATTTTGGTTTATTTTTTTGTTAACATTAGTACATACAGGTCCAAACAATTTCAGAATCGAAAAAATGTCCATTCTCTATCAACGGTAAATCATAGTAGACGGTTACCATCCATTTCTCTCTTTGTTTGATTTGAATTTATGGGCTTTTAGGATTCTAAGAATTATAAATCTCAGATTTTGATTTGAGATTTGGGTTTTTGTATTCTAAGCATTACAAATCTCATATCATTTTCATTTGCACAATTCAGGTTTGTTATAACACGCACAGCTCTCACATCTATATAGATCTCATACACACACGCACAAAGCTCACATATATACTTGATTTGTTGCTGTATGTTTCTGATTTACTACAAATATTGTGTTTATATTACTGATTTGGGGTTTGATGTAACTTTCATTGACTATTTGGTAGGGATTGTTGTTGTATGTTTCTGATTTACTACAAATATTGTGTTTATATTACTAATTTCGGGTTTGATGTAACTTTCATTGACTATTTGGTAGGGAATCAAGAATTGAAGATCGAATCAGGTATGCCTTCTTCACTCTTTCTCAGATTGAGATTTTTTAGGGCTTTTTTTGTTCATTTAACGTTTTTTTTGGACTTCCATTTGTTTTAAAGTTTAGATGCATTTTTTTTACTTAATCCTACACGATTTTCGGTTCCCTTTTTTTTTGCTATGTACAGAACTCACACGTGTACCTAAGAATATTAATATGAATAAGGGTTTTGTTTTTGGTATGTTGGCTTGATACATAAGCGTGCCGTAGGCATGCTATGCCATTATAAAGATGTACAACCATATATGTAGACTATGTATTTGTTTCTTTCTCTTTTTTCTTTTCATTCTGAGTGAAAACATAGAATGCATTAATTTCTCTCTTGATTCAGTTCATTTGCATACTAATTTTTGGCCTTATCTGAATACAGTTTTTAATACTATTTTTATCTTTTAAATTATGGTTAAAAATTTGGGTGGGATTCCTATTTTGCAGGTGTAAATCAAGCTCCTAGATAATGCAATCAAAATCAGTTTTGAATCCTACAATCTACAACTGATGGTCGCAATGACATTGTGTTATGGCTATCGTTAGCCCTGTTATTGGTAACTGTTCACAATCCATCCTTAATTTATTATGTGGATTATAATCTCCCAATATATATTGGCTCTTGAGTTATTTTTTTTTCTTGCTCTCGAGTTTCGGTTGTCAAATATCATGTGCTTTGGATAGTTTTATAAAGAGTCCCCAAATATGAACTGAAAAACTTCTCAGTAGTACCCGTCAATACCCATCAATAGTCCCCCAAAATTATCTCCACTCCTACTATTAACTCCATGTTTAATTCATTAACTTTACTTCAAGCACTATATGGCAAATTCTTATATATAAGGGGTGTGGAAATGCCTACAATTGAGGTTGGTGACTTAACTTTCATGATTTAGGTCATTCATTAAATTTTTCAGCATTCATGTCTCTTTATTCTTTGTAGGGGATCGTATTTTATGCTTGACCATGGTTGTAATTTGCAACAGTGTACTTGATTTTGTTTTGCCCCTGATTCTTATCTTTGATTTCCTTTTGGTTTAATTAGAGTGGGAGTGGGGTGTATAATTATTTTGTGAATGGGAGGTATGAAGGGGATTGGGTGGACGGGATTGATGTGTATCTCCCCCACCCCACCCCGCCCCACATCCTATATATCTATATTCTATGAGAGGGGGTGTTTTACTGTTCCAAAAAATCAACGTTTGGGAACGAATTTTTTGGGGTGATCTAATGATTTGGGATTGTGCCATGTAGGATTATACCCATTGTGACATGGCAAGTTGGGGATAACATGCCTGAAACCCCCGAAGAAAAAACCTACCTGTCGTCTACCTCACAATCCTCATCCCATTATCCCACCCGCCTCACAAAATAACCCCTCATCACAAAAATCTACCCTCAGCTCCACGTACTACCTCCCTCAGCTCCACGCTGCCTCCCTCAGCTCCACGATGTCGCCCTCCTCAGATCCATGTTGTCGCCCTCTCCAACACATGCAGATATGAAATTAATGGGTTTTGATGTTTCGATTTTGGCCTTTTAATTTAGGGTTTTACATTTTAGGGGCAGGTTGTGTAAATGACGAAGGGGAAGACCCCCACGTAGACCCCTACATGTGGGCAGGGGATATTAGGGCTTTTTGAAAATTTTGAATTGGGATCTCTAAATTTTGAGTTTTTGAATTCGAAAATGTATTTATCCTTTATGCATTTTATGCATTTTTTTTTAAATGTGTTGGCATTTTTATCACCATATCATTAACCTCTTAGAGTTTTGTATGCTTCTTCCCATGTATTATCAAGGTGTGGAAATTGTATGCTTTCCACATATTTGGAAAATTCCCAAATGTATGTTCATATTCTTTTATGAAATTGTATCTGCAGTCTCATTGTTTCCACTGTTGATTTAATTTTCCCTCACTAATATACCTGTGCGGATCTCTTTTCAATTACCCACTACCAAGAATGCGAGGACCATCGAAGTGCTCGAGTTATGGGTACAATCCATCTCCATCTCCTTCAAATTTATATTTTTGGTGTTAGGATTCCTTGGCTTATGAACGAGAGCGAATATGCTTTCTGAACGAGAGCGAATATGCAGTATATATGCAAGCATATATGCCTATATGCGCATATATGCCTATATGCGCATATATGCATCTGCTTATATGCAACATATATGCATATGTGCAGGCTGCCAATATATGCGCATATATGCAGGTTGCGCATATATGCACATATATGCAGGCTGTATATATGCGCATATATGCATCTGCATATATGCATATATGCATCTACATATATGCCTGCATATATGCAACATATGCTTTACAAATGTTCACCATCTCAGCTCCAAATCCCCCCTGCTCAGTTCCCCGTTGCCGACACCATATTCGCACTCATCACAACTTTCATCCGACCTCATCTGGGTTGAATGGCATTAGGTATCTCATCTATACATAATTTTTATCCTTTGTGAAGTTGAGATGATTAAATAAAATCAATTCTATTTTATATTGATATTTGAGATGATTTTGGAGGTAGGTGTAATAGTGTGATATTATATTTGAGATGATTTTGGAGGCAGGTGTTGGGCATAAGATCCATACTCAGAGGCTTCAGGTTGCATTTCCCAATAATCTATGCTTATCTGTGACTGGCTGAAGACGACATGAAAATGCAGGTAATCGCATCTATTTAATGTTGCATATATGCAGATATATGCATATATCTGCATATATGCAGCTTGTATATATGCATATATGCATATATGTTGCATATATGCAGATATATGCAAGCTGCGTATATTATATACGCGTGTAGTAAGAAGTCTCAAAGGTCTCCAATCCGTATATTATATACACATGCAGATATATGCAAGCTGCGTATATTTATATGAAATCATCACACGAGTTACTCAAAATAACTGGTATAAATTATCTAAAGTGCTATCCCACTAGGTGTAATCACAAAACCTAGTTACCCCAAGTCAGAATTTGCTCACTAACTTGGTTAATGTATAATTATTTGAGGCGGTCATATTCCTTCCCTGAAAGTGATATGCCCCTCACCCATATAACGGACGCTATGACCTGGGATTATACTCGCCCTACTCCTCAAGCTAGGGGATTCATCCACTACGCACAACCTCACCCTATAGCACTAGAGTATATAATAATAATATCTATCACTGATATTAAAGCACACACCATATATATATATATATATATATATATATATATAAATATAAAATATCCCTGCTATACCGTGTACTAAGTCTGTGACACAAGCCTATTCCATTTTATTATGAGTTTGTGGTCCAACTCGAATTGTTAATTAATTTACACATTAATTTCCTTTGGTATCGCCCCACCCAACATATTCGGATTTACTCCCGTGGCATAAAATAAAGAACATCCGAGTCTATATTCCCGACTCTAAATTATTTAGCATCCCTAAATAAAATTTACATCTCTGTATCGTTCAACTAATGTTCTCGGACTTGTCCACTCAATCCGTTATTTAATCATTTCGAAACAAACTTTCCAAAATTCAACCTTAATGTGTCACACCTAATTTCCTCCAATCCCAACTTCTTTTAATTATGATGACACACTAAGCCGCCTTCAAATTCCAATTAATTTTATTCACGATTAATTAGATTTTAAATCCATGTATTAATTACTCAAAAATTAAAGCGTGAAAAAAATGTTAAATTTAAATTCCTTTACATATAAAGGAAAACTGGGCGAACTGCCAAAATTTTCGGACCATCGATCGATCGATGGTCTCCCTTCGATCGAGCAGGTCCTCGTCTTCCTCGAGTTGGCTGTTTCAACCATGGACGCCCACCTCCAAAACCTAGTTTCTTCTACACTGAAAACTAAGCATTCCCAATGACAATAAACATCAAATACCTTATATGAAACCTCTATAAAGTCCATCAACATCAATAATTTCACTTTCTCGACTGTTTTCATAGATTTGGGGTAAAATTACATTCAGTCTTTAACCCATTTAAACATCAATTTCTTTCCACCAAATTCGTCTCTAATTCATCCGGTTTACACATCTTACCAGATATAAATACACAACCCAGATTATATATGATCTTCTAATCCATTTATAAATTAGATTCATGATTTACAAAACCCCATGTTTATACCCCTTTAAAACCCAAAACGAATTTCTTTGATTACACACATCACATGAATATTAATTGAAATACACTTTACATGCTATAGCAAGACACCACTTGCCTTAGAGTTCGTAGAGTCTGAATTTGGAACCGTGAGTGCTCAAAGTTGAAGATGACTCCTTTATGGCTCTCCTATGATCCCCCAAATTTGACTTTGGCTACTGTTAGGGTTTTTCTAACCCTCAAAGTCTTTTCTCTAATAATTCAGCTGTTCCCTGGTTTCTTTTATTTGTTTAATTAACCTTAATCCCATTTTTTGCCTAATGGGCCAAGCCCAAGTGACCCAAATACCCCCGTGTGGGTCCGGCTATGCCTAAAAACGTCCCATGACCCGTTTACTACCCCCGGGTACACTTTTCTGACTATCTCGGCCCATCCAAATTGTGCATCCAAATTAATTTCTAAAAATTCCTTATTTCACACCCAAATTAGTCTATATCGACTCCCGGCTGAAATAAGTACATATCCCGTCATTAATATCCAAAATGATGTAAATACAATATTACTATTCACTTAGTAAATAAGTTTTCCTTAAATATTAACCATTCACTTCCCGATCAATATTTAAATAAACTTTTCCTAATTAATTCATTAAAATTACGACTCACAAGTAATTTTCAATTCCCGAATTAATTAAATATTTAATGCATGAAAATACGGGGTGTTACATCTTCTTTCATCCAAGCGTGCGAGTTCGTCGTAGTAAGTTTGTTGCAATCAACCTCGTCGACCTGACTTTCGAGCATAACCCACTGAGATGGTATATCGAGTTTGACATGGGTGACCGCATCCATATCGTATACTAGGGAGTAAGGGGTATCCCAAGTGGGCATTCTGATAAACGTGCGGTAGTCCCCAGAGGGCATATGAGATTCAGTTTCCCTAATTTTTATAAGTTTCAGTCATTTTACTGATTACAGATTTGAGGCTTTTATTAGTATCCTTGACAACCCCATTGGTTTGCGATCGGTAGGGAGAGAACTTATGACCTTAAATTCCATATTCATCGACTATCTTACTGAATTTAACTTTAAAATGTAGCCCATTATCTAATATCAGCTCGTGGGGAACTTCGTAATGATATATGATGTTCTTTTTGATGAACTCGGCCACGTTCTTTGCATTCAACACTGCACATGTTTTGACTTTAGCCCATTTGGTGAAATAATAAATGGTGACTAGGATTAAATCATTCCCATTTGATTCTCTGGGAGTGACTTTCCCAATGATGTCAATGACTTAAGTATAGAAAGGATAACGTGAAGTCATGGTGTACAACTTTTGAGTAGGTAATTATCGTAGATTGGAAAAACTCTTAGCATTTGAGGCATCTTCTTACATAAGAAGAACAATCTTTGACCATCGTGGTCCAGTAATATCCCTGATGGATGATTTTCTTATCAATCATAGAACTGTTCAAGTGATTTACACATTCCTCACTATGGGTCTTCATCATCACGTTTTCATCCCCAGTTCCTATTATGTAATGCAGATGGGTTCCGTTAAAATTTCTCTTGAAGAGTGCCTTGTCGCAGATGATGTAATGAGTAGGAAGCCTAAGAAGGACCACATGATCTTTATTATTAGCATCCTGAGGATATATATTATGCTTGAGGATGTACCAAATGTCATAATAGCACAATCAATCTATGTATGGTTCTTTTTCTAGTACGAGGTCGATATGGTTGCAATGAGTGGGTACTAACTGCCTTTGGACTAAAAAGGGATCCATTGTTATTACCTAGGGCATGTCGACTATACATCCTAGGTTTTCAATGCATCAACCAATCTATTTCTTGAGTGGGGAAGGTAGTGTAAGGTGATACCTTCAAATTGGGAGGTAAGCTCTTCAATGTGAGCATGAAAGGGTAAGAAATTCTCGTCTTTAACTTTCCACTTTCTGAAAATTTCCCTACGATGAGAGCTAAATCTCCATAGACATTGATGCATCGAATTCCTTTCTCGGGGGAGATATTAAGGCCTATAGTACATGCTTCATACTTTTTTATGTTATTGGTGCAAGAAAAATCTAACTTGATGGTGATGGGAGTGTGAGAATCATTAGGAGTAATAATGAGTTTCCCAATACTGTATCCCTTTTTATTATTATTAAGGTAAACCCTAGCCGTCTAGTCATCTCTTTCTAGCAAACCCTAGCATTAGGGTTTGCATGGCAAACCTTAATCCCTCTCCCAACGTTGATCCTAAACCTCCTGACTTTAAAAATGTTTGGAGTCGCTCCTTTGCTTCTGTGGTTGCAAATTCATCCTCCTCTCATGATCTTGATCTCAAAATTCCCTCAACTTTCAAAGGTGAATCTGCTGTGCTTTTCTCTAATGAAGATATCATTACCCTATCCAAACCTTTTACTCATGCTCTAGTAGGAAAATTTTCTCATGGCCGCCCCTCTATGGAAACTATTAGACAAATATTCCAAACTTTTTCTCTCAAAACTACTTTCAATGTTGGTCTTCTTGATAATAAGCATGTCCTGATTAGATTGAATTCTGATGAAGATTATTCAAGAATGTGGTTGCGTGATACTTGGTATGTAGGGAGATTTCCTATGCGAATATTCAAATGGACAACTGATTTTCGAGCAGATATTGAAAATAGCCTCGCTCCAATCTGGATTTCATTCCCTCATCTTCCAATCCATTTTTTCTCTAAATCATCTCTTTTTTCTATTGCCCAATTGATAGGAAAACCTCTCAATCTTGATTCATCAACTGTGGATTTGAATAGACCTAGTGTGGCTCGCATTTGTGTTGAAGTGGATCTCTTAAAAACTTTACCCAAGAGAGTTTGGATAGGCTGTGGTGATTCTGGCTTCTGGCAGGAGGTTCAGTCGGACAATAAACCCAAATATTGTAGTCATTGCTGCAAAAAGGGTCATGAGGAGGATACCTGTTTATTCCTTCTGTCAAAACATGAGGAAAAAATGGTGTAAAAACCTGATATGGTACCAAAAAAACTTTTGACAAGGCACGAAAAGGTTAACCCTACTTTTCAACTTGCAGCCAAGGCTGCTGACCCAATTAAACAGGTAGATAGAGATGTTAATGAAGTTCTTAACTCAGAGTCAGACAAGGAGGATGGCCAATTTATGGAATCTCGGGTAGAAATAACATCCAAGACAGCTATTAAGGATAAGCAGGAATGGATTATAAAAAATAGCAAGAAGCATACCCAAGCAGACCTGATCAAAGACCAAAATATTGTTGAAGGAACTGATGCTGTCTTATCACAGCCTGAGGACAATACAAACATGGTTCTTATCCAAGATAAGGATAATGAAGAAGATCTAGCTGTGGCCAATATCTCCCTTCCTGGAGACAATTTTATTCAAGATATGGATGATGAAGAAGTTATAGCTATGGAAAATATCTCCTTATCTCCTAGAGGCACTGATATCCCTAAAGCTGACAAGAAATCAGTTTCTAAACATCTATATGCTACAGATATTGATGATGATGAAACCTTTCAAACTCCATACTGTGAGGATCTCCATATATCATCAAAGAAATTTGATGGTAACTTGAGGTTATTAGAGATGCAGTATGCTGATAAAAATCCTAGGGAGGTAACAGGTCAAGCTTCTAATACGCAGTTACAAGGGAGGAATCATGATCCTATGTTCAGAAGAATCACTAGATCCTCATACAAAGGTACCAATCACTCTCCTACTTTTAAGTCTCAATGATAAATTTTATGGTTTGGAATGTTAGAGGGGCTGCAAAAAAATCATCAAATCGTAGACTGAAATTGCTATGTAAGATCCATAAAATGCCATTTATTGCTCTTCTTGAACCAAAGGTGGATCAATCAAAGATCAACAGTTATATGAAAAAATGGGGTTTTGAGGGCTGCTGTTATAATGTCAATGGAAAGATTTGGTTGTTATGGAGATTTAATGTAAGTGTTCAGTGCTTGATAGACAATCCTCAACATCTAACAGTTAAAATAAGCCATTCTCAGGAGCAGCATAGCATAGTGATAACTATTATGTATGCTAAATGTTCTAAAGATGAAAGATTGGAGTTATGGGATCATTTGTCATACATTGCTTGTAATTTTCAGAACTTCCCTCAATTGGTTATTGGAGACTTCAATGTTGTCACTACTCAGCATGAAAAACTTGGGGGAAATGATATAGATCAAGTAGCTGCTGAAAGTTTTATCCAAGCTATAGATGACTGTGGCCTGACTGACTTGGGTTATAATGGTACTAGATTTACTTGGTGTAACAATAGGAAAGAGGAGGATATCATTATGGCCAGACTGGACAGATGCCTCACTAACCAAAATTTCATTAATTTGTTTCCCCTGACTAAAGTCCAACATCTGAACAGATCCACTTCAGACCATGCTCCTCTTCTTCTTAATGTTCTTTCTCAATCTTCCTGCCTACCTAAGCCATTTAAATTTCAATACATGTGGTGTAATCATCACAAATTCCAAGATGTAGTCCAGAATTCTTGGAATATTACCATTGATGCTATGGGAATGAATCGTTTTGGCTTGAAGCTCAGAAGACTTAAAGAGGCTCTCAAAACATGGAACAAGGTTATATTCAAGGATGTTTTTCAATCAATTAAAGATTTAGAAGATGAAATCCTCCAGCTTGAGCTTAATTTCGAATTGGACTGTAATGATTCTAATAGAGAAGCCCTGAATAAATGTAGAGCAAAGTTAATGAATGCCTGTGCAAATGAAGAGATCTATTGGAGACAGAAATCGGCTGCTAAATGGCTTAAAGCTGGTGACTCTAATACAAAGTTCTTTCAAAATAGTGTCAGGGCCAAAACTCATAAACTCTTGATTCAATCAATCAATGATGAAGAGGGCAATATATTAGAAGACTTTGAAGATATTAAGGCTCACATTGTCCAATTCTATGAACACCAACTCAAGGTAGACACTTACATTCCTTTTTCTGATGTCAGTGATACCATTCCTACCATTATTACTTCTTATCTTAATGAAAATTTGGAAGCTTTCACCAACGAAGAGGAGATTTTAGCAGCTATCAATGACCTAAATGAAGAGTCTGCTCCTGGTCCTGATGGATTTGGGGGCTAATTCCACAAGGTCTGCTGGAATATCATTAAATATGACTTAGTTCTTGCTATTAACTCCTTTTTTGCAGGTAGTGTTCCTCCTCGTAGCTGGATAAGCACATCTTTGGTGCTTATTCCCAAGGTCAAATCTCCAAAAACTTGTGGTGATCTAAGGCCCATTAGTTCATGCAACTTCTCATTCAAAATCATTTCAAAAATCTTATCCACAAGGCTGGCTAAAGTTCTCCCAATGCTTATATCTCAAAATCAGAGTGGATTCCTAAAGGGAAGGGCTATTCAAGACAATGTTCTGCTTGCCAAAGAGATGGTGCATAATCTGGGGAAAAAAATTCATGGTGGTAATGTCATCATTAAGTTGGACATGGACAAGGCGTATGACAGGGTCCACTGGGGTTTTCTAATCCAAGTTCTTCGTGCTTTTGGATTCGGTGAAAGATGGATTGATTATATATGGAGGAGCATTTCCAACAACTGGTTTTCTTTAGTTATCAATGGGGGTCAGTATGGCTACTTTAAATCTTCTAGAGGCCTTAGACAAGGGGATCCATTGTCCCCAAGTCTATTCATTATTGCAGCTGAGTATCTGAGTAGAGGATTGAATAGATTAATGTCTTCTGGAGCAGTCAACCCATATTATCTTCCTAGTGGCAGTCCGTTGGTATCTCACCTTGCTTTTGCAGATGATCTTATTATTTTTTGCAGAGGTGACAAAAGATCACTCAAGAAAATAGGTGACTACATCCAGCAGTATTGCTATTTATCTGGTCAAAAAGTGAATTCAACCCAAAGTTCATTTACTGTGGATTCTAAAAGTAAACCTCAATTGAAATAAAAAATTGCTTCTATCTCTGGCCTTAATCACAAGGAGCTTCCCCTTAAGTACTTGGGGTGTCCTTTATTTAAAGGTAGAAACAAAATCAAATTTAATGACAGCCTTATTATTTCTTTGAGGTCGAAAATAGCTGGATGGCAATCTAAATTCCTTTCAAGTGGTGGTAGACTTATTCTTCTCAAGCATGTTTTGTCTTCTATCCCATCTTATCTTTTGTCTTCTTTATCTCCCCCTAAAGCTGTTATTCTTAAAGTCCATGCTATCCTCAATAAATTCTTCTGGGGAGGTTCTGTAGATCTTGGTTGGAAGCACCAATGGAAGAAATGGGAGGCTATTTGTAAAAGCAATTCTGCGGGTGGCCTTGATCTGCCCAATTTCAATTATATATCTAAAGCTTCTTTCATGAAATTGTTTTGGAAGTTGAATACTGAAAAGTCTCTCTGGGCCATGTACATGTCTAATAAATATATGATACATGAAGTTAGTTATTCTAATGGTTCTCATACCTGGAAAAGCTTATTGAGGGTGAAAGATATTTGCCTTCTTCAAATGCAATGTATTGATGGGAAATGGATATGGACTTCTGAATCTTCAGGTGAATTTTCATTCTCTTCTGCCTATGCCTCTTGCCTTGATAATCATCCTTCTTCCACTGTCTATAGCATTATTTGGGATAATAATATTCCTAAAAAATGCTCTATTAATATGTGGAAAATTATCAACAAAAGCATTCCTTTAGATGACATCATTCAATGCATTGGTATAAAACTATGTTCAAGATGCAACCTTTGTAAGAAAGATGGTGAGACAGTTGACCATTTATTCCTTCACTGCCCAAGTATCACTCCAGTTTGGAAGTTCTTCTCTAATCTTATGGGAATTGATATGAGCTCAATCAGTATTTCCTCTATGCTCTTAAGTTGGTGGATCAAAAGTGGCCCAAAGGATTATTCCAAATTTCTTGGTAAATGCATCCCCATTATTGTGTGCTGGGAGATATGGAAATGCAGAAATAAAATTCTTTTTGATAATTCTTCATTTGATGGAAAAGCTCTTATTTCTCAGACCATTCAATTGATTTCTAGTATTTGCAAAGGGATTGTATTTAGACATAGAGTATCTTGCTTTGATATTGGGATTCAATCTACTTTCTATCTCAAAATCAAACAATATATTAAAGTGTTTATCCCTGTCAAATGGAACTACCCCTCCCCTCATAAATTCAAATTAAACGTGGATGGGGCATCTAAAGGTAATCCTGGAAGAAGTGGTATTGGTGGCATTCTTAGAAATCACAAAGGAGACATCATTTTTGCCTATGCTCAGAATGAGGGATATGCTTCTAATTCATTTGTAGAAATCAAAAGTCTATGGTTGGGATCAAATCTTTGCTTGGAATACAATCTTGAGGAAGTGGTGATTGAATCTGATTCTTCTTATGTGGTGAATCTGATAAATCGAAACTGGAAACCGCCTTGGAAGCTTATTAAATGTGTGGAAGAAATCAAAGAGAATCTCATTAATACCAAAAGTTCTTTAGTTCACTGCTTCAGGGAATCAAATATGGTTGCAGATAGTCTTGCTAACTATGGGGTTAATATTCATTCATCTTCAATCTTCAACAATTTCTCGGACCTTCCAAAGATATCTCAAGGAGCTTATAAGATGGACAAGATGGGATGTTGCTACATTAGATCTTCTTTCAAATAATTTTCCTTTTCCCTTGTAATGGGACTTTTATTATTGGTTTTTTATTGCTTTTTTAAGTTTCCAGTTTCTTTCTTGTATCTAAGTTTGCTCAGTTGCCATCTGGGAGAGGCTTTTTCTCCTATGATTAATAATATTTAGGGGGCTCAGTCCCTCTTTACAAAAAAAAAAAAAAATCCCTTTTTATTAGAAGCCCTGTAAAAAAACATCTACTATATGAGATATTCATGTGAAGCATAAATACTGTTCATCTAGGAATTTAAAAATCCAAACCTCAGCTCCCCCATGGGATTGTCGACAAGATAGTCAGAGGTGGATCTTCCTTTAAAGGACTTTTAACTAACATATGTGATGTTGAATTCAACTAATAACATCAACCAACGAGCTATGATACTGGACAAGGATACTTTCTCTAATATGTATTTCATGGGATCCATTTCCGGCACTAACTTGATGGAGAATGCAAGCATGTAATACTAGAGCATTTACCTAACCCAGACTAAAGTGATGCACTCCTTCTCTAATGTAGTGTAGTTCACTTCATACCCTGCTAGTTTTCAATTGGCATAGTAGATGACTCTTTCTTTTCATGAATCTTCAATGTATTGGGATAACATATCCCCTATTGAGGTGTCTACGATAGTGAGGCAAAGGAGGAGGGGAATACCTTACTATAGAGGCATAAGCACCGAAGGCCGGGTAAGGTACCTCTTGATGTGGTCAAAGGATTCTTGATACGACCTGTTCCAGAATTTAATCGAATCCTTCTGGAGAACATTGAATATAGGCTCATTGATAGAGGCCAGTTGGCTTATGAACCGACTAATGTATTGGAGTTGTATTAGGAAACTGAGACCTTTCTTCTCTCTCAGAGGTGGAGGCATCTCGAGAATTACTATAAGTTTGGCAAGGTTTGCTTCAATCCTTCTTTCACCAACCATGAAGCTGAGGAGTTTTCCCTTTGTGATGCCAAAGACACAATTTTACGGATTAAGACGCATTTGATATTCTCGCAATTGATCAAATAATTTCCTTAAGGCATGATTGTGACCTAATCAAGTTTTGGACTTGATGAACATATCGTCAACATAGACTCCAACCTATGTTTGTATAAGATCGTGAAAAATGGTCGTAGCTGCCCTTGGTCAGTAGCTATGGAATTTTTGAGATCGAAAGGGATGATTGTGTACAAAAAGGTTCCCCATGGGGTGATAACGTTAGTTTTCTCTTGGTGGTCAAGGTGCATCTTTATCTGGTTATACCTGACCAAACCATCTATGAATGACTTGAGAGCGTCACTGGAAATATTATTAACAATCATGATGATATTGGGAAGTGGATAATCATCCTTTGGGGATACTTTATTCAGATGCTGATAGTCGACGCACATTAAAACTTTTCTTCCTAATTTCGGCACAGGGACGATGTTCGTGGGATATGTGGCATACTCATCCATGCGGATAAAGCCTATGTTCAACTTCTATACTATTTCATTTTTTATCTGAAGAGACCACTCCATTTGATCTTTCTTAACTTCTTCTTGATAGGCTTGCTCGTTAGAAAGATATTAATCTCATGTTGTGCGACCTCTGGGTCGATGCCAAGCATGTCGTTATAGGACATTTGAAGACATTAACTAATTTTTTTTAAAGGTCTTCAAAGCAAAACAACTCAAGCTCATAGAGTGTGGAACCTATCCTAATCTCCTGCGGATTTCTACCAAAATTGATATTGACAATATTAGTCTCATCATCATTAGTTTGAATGCGATTACATTATTTATTTATTTTCATTATTGATATTAGTTCAGAATTGTTCATTTATTAGATCATCTTCATCAATTGTCTAATTAGAATCAATAAGATTAATTTAAGGCACAACAAGATACTCAAAATGATCATTCATTTCTTTAAAAAAATCTTTTAGAAATATAACAGTGAAAGCCTCATCAAAGGAGGTCTTCTTTATAATCATATCAGTGATAGAAGGAAAGAAGATAGACTCAAGTTAATCTTATAGGGTTGAATATTAAGATTTGGGTTTGTCTGAGCTGGGTTGATAGGAATATCATACCAGTTGAGTTGTGGTATCTCAGCAGGGATGATCTTAGTAGATGGGTCGAACGTCTCAACCCTGGTGTGGATCATGCAAAGATCCAGCCTCAGTGTATGGAAATCAAACGTCTCATCATTTTCACTTCCCTCAAAATCTTCAATACTTTTAATGTTTTTGATGGTCGGAGGCTCCACTCATGCCTCTGTTCTTTAACCCAGGTGACTTCATCTCCACAGAAAATTTCTAATGCTGGCTTCATTTTCTTCTCCATAATATCGTACCATGACTTCGGGAATCGATAAAGAGGGAAGTCTTCACTTTTCTTATAAACCGTCCATTTAAGGAGTCTCTTAAGATTGCCTTTTCTTTCTTCATGATCTTTTTCCAATATGGTTGGAAGAGTGTCTTGAGTTAAGCTTGTGAGGGTTGGTAACCCAGACCGCAAGGGGAAAGGCTTCCTTTAGAATTATCAACTTATGAATTCCTTGCTGATGGTGACCTAGCCCCATTCCGGTCATAAAGTGAATTTCTTAAACATCTGGATTACATTGACATTCCCATGTGGACTGTATTATGGGCATACTCAGTCTTTTAAATTATCTCCGATCAGGATGAGAAATGGATCAATCTTGAAGCCTGAGAAGAACACGTGATTAGGCCCATGATGGATTTATAAAACATAGTTACTTATGCCAACGCTGTCAGAGTTGTCATCATACCTGAGGATGGCCTAATAATTGGCAAATAATTTTAGCTTTTGATGGAGGGAAGAAGATACACTTTTGTTACTATGAAGCTAGTGACGATCGAGAAGTGAGTTAAAACATGCAGGAATATAGATGACTTAAAACTCAATTTAGGGGAATATAGGACAACCCCTATCGTGAGTTTTAATGAACCCATGACCTCTCTTCGGGTATTTCCATAGGCATACACAACGACAAAAGTGTGGGTGAGATCACTGACTTTTATCCCCAGGAAGTTGATAGTTCTCAATGGAAAGACATTCAGAGTAGACCTATTATCGACGAGTGCTGATGCAACTATTTTCCCCATGATTTTAATTGAGATATTGAGAGTATAGTTGTAATTAGGATCGACCTTGGTGATTTCCTCCTCAAAAAATAGATGAGCCTCATTGTGATCAAAGATCAAACCATGTGTATGACTTCTTTAAGGGTAATTGTAGGAGGAATCGTGGGTCCTGTGAACAGTTTAATCATAGCACTTTTGTGAAATTGGGGGGGGGGGGGGGGAGGGGGGAAATAAAAAGAACACACGAAGTGATATTGGCTTGAGTTTTCTTGAGTTTCTCAAGGACATTACTTTCCTCGGCTGTCATTTCCAGCATTGGAGTTCTTCAGTAACTCCTTTTCATTTATCTATACCTATTGATGGGAAGATCGAGTCCTTATAGTGTCTCCCTGATCGAGTCATGTGATTTAAAGATATGAGGAAGAACAAAAAATATATGTCCTCATCCACCTCAAGAATGATGGATACCTTATTTATCCCTTCTTATCAATCTTCAAAATAAATCATTCCACACAAGGAGGAAACCATCCCGATGTCTCTATTATCCGATTCACGACCTGAGTTGTTAAAATCGTCACTCCACCAAGAGAAAATGATATCATATTTTGATGAGAAATAAAGGCACTTTATGGATTTAACCCCCTCGTCGTATAGGTCTTCCCATTTAGTAGAGAAGTGTTAGAAATATGTGATTAGATATCCCTTGAGTTTCAGCATAGTGAGCAGTTCGAAGGCTATAGATACTTATTTCTTCTTGATAAATTCATGAGACATGACTTGCACAATACTATCCAAACAGAACTCCTTCATTGATAAGAACCAATAATCCTAATGTCGGGTCTATTCCCAAGCTTCCATATACATATCACTGATCTTTTTACAACGATCTTCTTCGAGAGTCATTTTGGGTGGCAATTTTAGCCCAAAATCCGAGAGGGTATTCAAGATTGTTATCACCCCATACTCCCCACATCTGAACGGCTTTTAAAAGCTAGGAAAGCCCTGATTAGGAGGGACAAAGCTTTCTCTGATGACTTTTATAGTTGTAGATGGAAAGAGTGACAACTCTTGAGGGGCTAAGGTGAATTGGTAGATAGATCAGGTGATTCGATGGAATAAATTCTTATGGAAGGGTTAAAATTGGGATTTTTTCTAAGAGAATGGCGTTTAGATCAGGTGATTCGATGGAAGAAATTCTTGTGGAAGGGTTAAAATCTAGATTTTTTCTGAGAGAATGGCGTTCACCCAGTTTTTAGTGGTATTAGGCTTTGGATTAACTATAGGGGCAATGAACCCCTTGCTAATAAGGCTCTGAATGATAGTCTTCGAGTGAAAGGACTGGTCAAAGGTGTGCCCAATGATTTGATAGAAGTCACAATGGGCATCATGCTTGAAATTTTAATGAAGTGGGTCTGGTAATGGTTGAGGTTCTATGGGCTTAATGAGATTTCAGGAAAGGATTTTGGTAAACCTTTGATGAGAAGTCATGGAGTTTGGTAAATTCTCTTTCGACTGGAGTGGGATAATTTTCGGGTGTCAATGAGGTAGCTGGTTAAAAGATGTTATTAGGGTTGAGGCATAAGGATTCGATGGCTTATCATACTTTCGAGGGATAAACTACCTGATTAGCCTCTTTGGATCATTTCTAACTAATAAACCCTTCTTCAATCTCGATTTGTGTCTCCTAGAGGTCTTTAAAATGGAGGTAGCATTGGCTTCCTATGGAGATTATTATATGTGATAATAAATTTTTTTCATAATACTCACATGTTCTTCCTCGGATGGTCGATTCGTCATGGTGGTGGCATTTTCTCTCCATCGTTAGATAAAACTGCCAATTGATTCAATAGGGTTCTACTTGATTAGCTCAAGGTCTCGGTGGTGTAATACCCCGTATTTTTATTGATTTTATTTCTGGGATCAATTGAATTAAATGGAATAAATAATTAGAAATTAATCTGGATTTAAATACTAGAGGGACGAGAGTTAGTATTTGATTATGATAATAATGTTGAATATTACTGATTGAATAAGGTAATATATGATTATTGAATTTATTAATATTGTCACGAGTTATAAATACAACAATTTCGGAAATAAAGTTGGGACGCGTATTAGTCGTGTCAGGAACCAATTTAATGGATTTAAAAGTAAATTACTTTTTTGATCATCCGCATGGTCATTTTAAGTTCACCAACGTGTCCGAAATGGTCGAGATAGTCAGAAAACACTAGCTGGGGGTTTACTTTGGGTCCCGGGGTATTTTAGGCCTAACCGACCACCCGGGAAGGTATTTTAGTCAATTTAACTTTTTGAGAAATAGTAACCCACGAATTTTATAATGATTATGTCATCCAACACTTAGGTCTCCTGGGTTTTTTACAACCAAAAAAATCATAAACGTCCATTAGATAGGAAGAGAAGGAAGTTTCAAACAGGAGAATCACCATCCTTGAACCCTTTGCACCACCATCACCACCACCGGTTAGATCGGGAAGAGAGGATCACTCCTATACCATCTTCTTCGAAGGATCATAATCTTTATTTTCCAAGCAAGTGATTTAAATTGTTATGATTCAACAAATATATTATCCATGTAGTTTAGAATTGGAGACTAAACTTGGAAAATTGAAAATTCTATAAATTGGGAGAATGAGATCAGAATATAGGTAGGTTTTTCATGTAGTTAATTATGAAAATAATAGAGACTTAAATTAGAACCTTTGTGATAGAAAGTACGGATTAAAATTGAGAACTTGGTTATCTTGAATTGAAAGAAACTACACTAGGGTTAAATATGAGACTTTGATGAATGTATCGATTTATATGAAATTTTGGTGTTGATTTGATGATTCTGGAAGGTTAGAAACCTTGATTTAGGCTGAGATAACAATTGGTACATTTACTTTAGGAATTGGGATCATGTAATGAAAAGTGAAGATAAAACTAGGGCCGAAAACACAGAAAATCTATGCTGTAACTGATCGATCGATCGACATTCATAGGTCGATCGATCGACTGGATTGATCGATCGACATTCTTGAGTCGATCGATCGACTCCCCCTGCACTTGTGATATTTTCCCCTTTTTAGAATTTAATTAATTTTTACTCTTAAAAGTTATTGGTGGGGACTATGTGAACATATTGAGACTTAGAGAAGACCAGTAGGGGTGTATTTGAAGCCCGGAACATGTTAGAATTGATTTATATAAAAGTGTTAAATTTACGAATGTCCGACGAGTATGTTACTATTAGAAGTTGCGAGGGCATGAATACAATTGTAACACCTCGTGCCCCCGAAAAGAGAACGCAACGTGCTACTACGATAAAACTAACTAAATCCACAAACAATAAGGTACAGAGTATCTAAAATAAATCCCATAATATAAAATTAAGAGAATCCACTAATCTCAATTCTTCAAATTAAATACAAAAATTGTCTCTTGAAATAATACAACTATCTATCTCGAAACAAAATGCTCTACACAACAAAATAAATATAATTCTTCTTTATTTGTACTCTCCAATATTCTTCCCAAAATATCCAAGCTAAAATCAATCATCAATTAGTCCATAGCGCCCAAATCCCCGCTAACCTACTACTAAGAAAAAATATGGGGAAGTACACAATGCGACAGGAAAGATGCTCAACAAATATTAGCGGTGAATAAAGCGTAACAATACGAGTACGAATATTCAAATCAAATGCAAATCTCATAAGCATTTCATCAATATAATTTCTCAACAACACATTACCCGGGTCACTAGCCTCACCATACCGCGCCATACTTTATCAAGTAGCCGGAACAGAAATCTTGGCGGGTGCCCAACCTTTGTGCTATATTAAAATATCATGACAACATGCTCAACACAAATATAATACCACATGAATCAAAATCATATTCCAACAATAGCATTCAGACTCCAAATGAATTTTTCAATTCAAATATGAGTTCAATGATCACATGAAATAAAAGGGAATAACTCTCGAGAGATTTCAGAGCATATTGTATAAAACCCATACCTTAAACCATAAAAAGAAACCAGCATGAATCTTCCCAGAAACACATATTACACCATCAAAATCATCACATAAAGATCATCAAAACTCTTCCAAGATCCAACACCAAAATAACCCTAAGAACACCTCCAAAAATAAGGTTGAACACCTAAATATGAGGGACTATGTGTATATAAAAAAGGAAATAAAATAAAAATATATTTTCTGCATATTTTTGTGCCAAAAGTTGGTTCTCAAATGGTCATCCACAGCCTCATTTTATAAGGCAAAAGAATAGAATTTGAATCAAAATAAAACTCTTTAAAACAACTTGCAATGCAGAAATCTGCATGAGTCGATCGATCGATCCCCTGGAGTCGATCGATCGATCACTCAGAAAATTTGATTCTGTCGACAAAAAAATAATACGAAGGGATAATTCTATAAAAATCCTTTTAAAATCCATTTTAACTCCGATTTCTAAACCGATTGAAAATCTCGTCTTTAAAAATAATTTTCAACAATTTTTAGCAAGAAAAATAATTAAATTAAAAACTTTATTTTCCTCTATATTTTTTAAATTAATTTAAAAATACCTCAAAATTACGCGGCTTGTTACATTCTCCACTAACAATGGAATTTCTCCCTCGAAATTCGACGAAAGCCTAACCCTCAAAATTAGGCCACTACAACAATCTCCAAAAATAATCTCGTCTCCCAAAATAAATTCCTCACATCTAATCTCGGAACCTAGCATGAATATTACCGAAAATACTCTATCTCCAAAAATTTGCTAATCACGCAATGAACCCAAAACCCCTAGTCCCAAGGGTTGCCATATACCTAAGCTCTGATACCATTTGTAACACTTCGCGCCCCCAAAAAGAGAACGCGGCGTACTAGTACGATAAAACTAACTAAATCCACAAACAACAAGGTATAGAACATCTAAAATAAATCCCATAATATAAAATTAAGAGAATCCTCTAATCTCAATTCTTCAAATTAAATACAACAATTGCCTCTCGAAATAATACAACTATCTATCTTGAAATAAAATGCTCTACACAATAAAATAAATACAATTCTTCTTAATTTGTGCTCTCGAATATTCTTCCCAAAATATCCAAGCTAAAATCAATCTCCAATTAGTCCATATCACCCAAATCTGCGCTAACCTGACGCTAAGAAAAAGTATGGGGAAGTACACAATACGACAAGAAAGATGCTCAACAAATATTAGCGGTGTATCAAGCGTAACAATACAAGTTCGAATATTCAAATCAAATGAAAATCTCATAAGTATTTTCATTAATAGAATTTCTCAACAACACATTACCCAGACACCAGGCCTCACCCTATCGCGCCATACTTTATCAAGTGGCCGGAACAGGAATCTTGGCGGGTGCCCAACCTTCGTGCGATATAAAAATCTCATGACAATATGCTCAAAATAAATATAATACCACATGAATCAAAATTGGAATCCAACAATAATTTTCATATTCCAAATGAATTTAGCTTTTCAAATATGAGTTCAATAATCACATGAAATCAAAGGGAATAACTCTCGAGAGATTTATGGGCATATTGTGTAAAACCCCATACCTTAAACCATAAAAAGAAATCAACATGAAGCTTCCCAGAAACTCATATTACACTATCAAAATCATCACACAAAGATCATCAAAACTCTTCCAATATCCAACACCAAAACATCCCCAAGAACACTTACAAAACTAAGGTTGAACACCTAAATATGAGGGGATATGTGTATATAAAAAAGGAGAGAAAATAAAAATATGTTTGCTGCATACTTTTGTGCCAAAAGTTGGTTCTCAAATGGTCACCCACGACCTCATTCTATAAGGCAAAAGAATAGAATTTGAATCAAAACAAAACTCTTCAAAACAATTTGCAGCATACGAAATTTGCAGGAGGCGATCGATCGATCACTTAGAAAATTTGATTCTGCCGACTAAAAAATAATACCAAAGGATAATTCTATAAAAATCCTTTTAAAATCCCTTTTAACTCCGATTTCGAAACCAATTGAAAATCTCGCCTTTAAAAATAATTTTCAACATTTTTGAGCAAGAAAAATAATTAAATTAAAAAGTTTATTTTCCTCTATATTTTTGAAATTAATTTAAAAATACCCCAAAATTACGCGAGTTGTTACATTCCCCACTAAGAATGGAATTTCACCCTCGAAATTCGTCGAAAGCCTAACTCTCAAAATGAGGTCACTACAACAATCTCCAAAAATAATCTCGTCTCCCAAAATAAATTCCTCACATCTAATCTCGGAACCTAACACGAATATTACGAAAAATACTCTATCTCCAAAAATTTGCTAATCACGCAATGAACTCAAAACCCCAAGCCCCGAGGGTTGCCGTATAACTAAGCTCTAATACCATTTGTAACACCCCGCGCCCACGAAAAGAAAACTCGGTGTGCTACTACGATAAAACTAACTAAATCCACAAACAACAAGGTATAGAGCATCTAAAATAAATCCCATAATATAAAATTAAGAGAATCCACTAATCTCAATTCTTCAAATTAAATACAACAATTGCCTCTCGAAATAATACAACTATCTATCTCGAAATAAAATGCTCTCCACAACAAAATAAATAAAATTCTTCTCCATTTGTACTCTATAATATTCTTCCCAAAATATCCAAGCTAAAATCAATCTCCAATTAGTCCATAGCGCCCAAATCCGCGCTAACCTGCTACTAAGAAAAAATATGGGGAAGTACACAATACGATCGGAAAGATGCTCAACAAATATTAGCGGTGAATAAAGCGCAACAATACGAGTACGAATATTCAAATCAAATGTAAATCTCATAAGCATTTTCATCAATATAATTTCTTAACAACACATTACCCGGGTCACCAGGCCTCACCATACCACACCATACTTTATCAGGTGGACAAAATAGGAATCTTGGCGGGTACCCAACCTTTATGCAATATTAAAATCTCATGACAACATGCTCAACACAAATATAATACCACATGAATCAAAATCGGATTCGAGCAATAATTTTCAGATTCCAAATGAATTTAGCAATTCAAATATGAGTTCAATAATCACATGAAATCAAAGGGAATAACTCTCGAGAGATTTAAGAGCATATTGTGTAAAATCCTATACCTTAAACCATAAAAAGAAACCACCATGAATCTTCCCAGAAACTCAGATTACACCATCAAAATTATCCCACAAAGATCATCAAAACTCTTCCAATATCCAACACCAAAACAGCCCCAAGAACACCTCCAAAACTAAGGTTGAACACCTAAATATGAGGGGCTATGTTTATATAAAAAAAGGAGAGGAAATAAAATATATTTTCTGCATATTTTTGTGCCAAAAGTTGGTTCTCAAATGGTCACCCACGACCTCATTTTATAAAGCAAAAGAATAGAATTTGAATAAAAAAACTCTTTAAAACAACTTGCAGCGCACGAAATCTGCAGGAGTCGATTGACCGATCCCCTGGAGTCGATTGATCGATCACTCAGAAAATTTGATTCTGCCGTCTAAAAAATAATACCAAGGGATAGGGTGTGTACTCGAAAGTATATGACGGGAATTATCGCGCTAAACCTATTGTGTAGAATAATTGGGATGACATTATTATATGTGTGAGACTTATGACATAGGGTTGGAATATACCTATAATAATAGAATGATTACCTAAGTTGTGTGAATACTTAGTATATGTATTGTTATGTGTATGACATACCTATAATACTTGCTATCACGGGAGGTTAATTTTTGGAAAAAGGACCATCTTACCTTTTTATTCATTCGGGGGGGATTTTGAAACGTACCATAAGGACGTAGGACTGTGAATGACTAATCTGTGAGTTCATATGTCAGCTGACCATGGCAGCATAGGTATGTGCATGACCCATGGGTATGTGAACTATGTTCGCCTATAATATGTGTGATTTTTATTAAAACGATTCCTAAGCAATTCGAAACGCGTGATCCTTATGTACGTGATGTACCAAGATTTTATAGCAGAGTATGTGTGCACTACAGCTTAGCCTAGGCGTGCCATATATGTAATGAGATTGATATATATGTACTAATGATTGGTTCACTGTTTCTTGGTAGATGTGAATTATTGAGATATTTAAATGGGCTAAAAATGTGAGAATTTATACAACAATTGAATTAAGTAATTTGATTAATGTAAATATGAGTTATACGTATGACATATTTGGGTAATACGAATAGACACCCTATATTAAAATATGAAGACATGAGTTAGTACGGACTAGTTAGTTAGTGTAATAACTAGGATGGGTTAACGGTATACGTTAGGTGTGCACATTAGTTGAGGGGTGAGGAACTCATGTGAGAGATCGTAACTAACATGTGTATAATATTTACTGTTTAATGCAATTAAATACTTGCTATATTTTAAACTATTTTCACCTCGGGCTCTGACCTATTTGCTTCCAAATCTATTTTTGAAAAAACTTTTTAGGTGCCCAGCCACAGGGATGCCAAGCATAGGAGTTCCATTCCATTTACGTGTTGTAGCTGCTGGTAAAGTTACAAGATCTCGTTATCATAGTCATTTATTCCAGTTAGGGTCTGTTGCCCATTTGTATTCAGAGTCAGTAGTTTTAGACTTTCATTTTATTTCAGTCTTGGGATTTTATTTATTCAGGTTATTGTATTTAGTTTATTTACCTTGCTGCTACTTTATTGGAGAGTTTATTCCAGACATCAGTTATTTCATTCCGTTGATTACCTTATGAGATTGTTCATGTGATTGTTGGATGATGATTTAAATTATTTAGTTGATGGTTAATTTGAACATTAAAATTTGACACTTCACTATTTTAAATATTAGGTGGTTAGTAATTAATTAAATATTTTCGATAGTGATGCTACGAACTGAACCAACTTGACATTTTGTATTAATTTAAATAAAGGAGTAGCTACCTGGCATTTAATTAGTCGGGGCGTGACAAGCGGGTAACCTCTAGATCTTCGTTGTATTTGTATTAGGTCATGAATATCGGGCCACATCTTCCCAATTATGAATTCTGGATTCATCCAAATATAGGAACCATTGGAGATCATTTTCTGTAAGATTCTCCTGGAACATTTGTTCCATTATTTATCCTGATGCTTTGAGGAGAGTCATAGCATGGGGATATCTATGAAGGTGTGCAATGGGAGGTTCGCTTCCTTTAAACTTTTGAATATCAAGAATTTTAAATATCTCCGTCAAACCATGCTTTAAGGTAGGGAGACATGTGGGTGTAATCAATGTAATTTCTCGACATCTTGACTTTCCCAAGATTTTTAGATAAAAACTCGAGGTCTTCCTTGACCTTGTCCAACTCTTCCTATTTAGGATTGACATGAATAGGTACTTGAAAATTACCCCTGGATGGGAAATGTTTGGCATCATCAACTGAGTTGGTGGAGCCCATTAGCAGGCGAGAGATGCGTACCATGTTAGTACTCTTCCAAAACCCACATCCATTCTGAATCCTATGGAGCCATATCACGGGTGTAAATTATGTCACGTTCAGGATCCTTCGGAGTCTAAACCTTATATGGTTGCATTTCTCGGACCTTTGCCTGGAGATTATCAGTCTTGGTATTGAGCTGAGTGACGACTACCATCAGGTATGGATGAGAATTTGCATTCTGATCAACATTTTATATGAAGAGTATTCGAAGAGATTGTTCAAATTCCCTAAAGGTGGTATAAGAGGTTGTAAAACTTGGAGACGAATTGATGGAGGATCTGAGATAGTAGGGATCCAGGACAAAACTGAGGTATGCAATCACGGCTAAGAGGGAAAAGGATTCTTGTGTTTATTCTTGTGAATAAATAATATTTTTGGTATTATCTTTTGAAAAAGGGAGAAAATATTTTTGGTATATTGAAAAAGGAAGAAGAGGTAAATTACCTAATGTAATTATTATTATTATTAGGTTTCACTTGTATTATATTCTGCCCAAGGTATAAGTGAAATTTTGGAAAGGCCTTGAGCTTGGGGATAGTGAGGTACATAATGTAAGACATAATTCGACATGTTTGCAGACTCGCAGTCAAGGTCCTATTTTAAAAGGGTGTAAAATATGGAAAAATTCAGGTGGTAGGACGACTCGACCCAAAATTTTGATAAATTTTTACATTGAAATCGTCAAACTAGGTATGAGTGTCTTAGGGCAAACACCTATATAAGGTGTATACATTGGGAGGTTGGTATAAAAGGTCTCCCCTTTGGCACGACTTCCACGATATACCTCCTACCTATAAGGGCAATCATTCTTTAGTATATATACAGAAGCCATTTGATTTACCTAAGTGTACGTGAATTGCCTGATGATATACCTCATGGAGATGGTACATGTGAGAGAGAATTTAATATATTCATCATACGTGAACGAGTTTCCTGCCATATACCTACTATTGTGAGTTCGATCAAGTGGTACTATATGGTAGGAACCGTTCGATAGTCAAAGGTGCTAGGCCAATGGAAGGTGGGAATCATATCACCTAGGTTAATCATTCCTTATAGGACCCACACCGATCACTAAGTGATCCCCCAGTATGGAACAAAATACTGGTCAGAATGTAGTGATCAAGTGATGTAGTGTGCAAAAATGTATTTGTCTTAATTAGTATTTTATAGAGAGTTTTATGTATGCTAAGCGAGAGAAATATTACTACTAAGCATGATATAAATCATGGAATATACACGAGTAACATGTGATAAGGGGTTTAAACATGGAGAGTAACACTAGCAACTATGTACTTGAAGCATGGAGTGTTTACAAATCATAGTGGAATATACAAAGCGTGAGACATGTGAATATACACAAGTGAGTATAAGGTATATGCAAAGTGAGAGTGACATGGGAGTATGTTTAGTTGAAAAATCTATGTGGATGTATATAAGCGAGAGTAATGTGGAAATGTGTTATAGTTTGACTAAGCATGGATATCAAGTGATGTGTGAAGCATATGAGGGGGCATGTGCCTATATACAAGTGAGAAAAAAGTGGGAGGGTGTGCTAGTGAGCCTAAGCAGGGATAGCTATAAATGATATAGAGCATGTGCAAATGTGCGTAAGTGGAGTGAACATGGTAACTATATACAAGTGAATAAAGCCTGAAGCATGTGATAATAGATGTGGTATATAGATGTAATAAGAAAAAAGAAAGATGGAGAGAAGGATATAAATGAACATAATGATCTGAGCAAGACATATATACAACATATAAGTATGAGAGTAAGAAGAATATACAAGTGGAGGCATACACACATGTGGAGAAGTAGAAAAAGGAGAAAAAAAATTAAAGCCCACATATACAGAATGTAGTCCTCTTAAAATAATAGTCCCCAAAAGAGTCGCAACTGTGGCCATCTAAAAATCCTTCGACATGGGTTCACCCCTAAAGAGAGAGGGATTCGATGCATGCGGGGATCAAGGAGGTAAGTCCTCTTTCTTCCACTCGGGTGATCTTTCCGGGCTCCCACAGATATAAATTGGTCATTGTCAAAGGGGTGAAAATATAGTAAATGGAGTCGCCAACTTATTTTGCTCAAAACAGACAAAAGATGTTTCCATCTCTGAAGAAATAGCATAAAAGACAAACGAATGCATATGAAACCAAATATTTTGAGGTCTCGGGGACTAAGTTATGAAATGGGACGGTGTTAGGCACCCACTCCGCCATTTTTGCCTCTCATGGGTTATGATAATATTCTCCTTTTTCTCAAAAATGTAATTAATGTGTATGATGTGAAAATAGGTGAGAAAGAAAGGACATTCTCACATCATGGAAATGACGGAGATGAGTCATTCTGAGGAGTAAAAAGAGAGAGAGTAATCTCAAGATAGTCGAAATGTGATCAGCTCACTCTATTATAATCCACCACAAAGAATGGAATATGCATGTCTGACGAGGCCACTAAAAAATATAGAAAAGAAAAAAAGGCTACGCTATGTACCATACACCGTAGCATATTCCACTATGAAGAAGTGGATATTCATGTCTAACGAGATTACGAAGAGGAAAAAATAATAAAAAAACATGAAAATATAGTGTAATGTGAGCAACCATCGGGTCCTGATTCACTATGAGGAAGTGAAATATGTATGTCTGATGGGATCGCTAGGAACATATAAACTAGTGTGTGTGTGTGTGTGTGTGTGTGTACTAATAAATGTGAGAATAAATAATTTGATGAGATGAAAAAATAGGACTCGAATCCCGCGAAAGATTTGAGATTCCCACGTAGCCAAAAATGACATCATAGTCAACGTAGTTCGATAACATGCAAGGGTGTGATTTAACCCATGAACCCAAAATTATAATTTTCCTTAGTTTCTTGTAAAATGTGTGCAAGTGTAGAGAATGTGAAAAAAGGAGGAAAATTCTAATTTGGGGTTCAAGATTAAATGCTCTTTTTGGTTTTTATACAATTATGAAACTATATTTTATGCATATTAATAAAAAAAATAGTTAAAGTATATGCCAAGAATAAAGAAATTGTGATAAGTAACACTAACTAAATGAGTTTTAGAAAGGCAAAAGTAGACCTTGTATGAGCATTTTCTTCCGATTTTGAGGTGAAATCGGCTGATTTTTATGGCGGTAGAGTAATGGCGGAGTGGTGGTAAAATGCGAGGCAAAAGGTGGGGTGAATGTGATGTAAGAAAAGTGGAGAGAATATTTGGAAAATGGCATTTTTGAAAGGATGTCACACTGATTTTGAGGCAGAGGCTCTTCTGATCTTCCAAAAAGGGATCCTTGGGAATGAGGTCATGGCCTTCTTAAATAGAAAAATCTAGGTTTAGGGGGTCTATCGATTCCAATAGACCCTAGCCTACCTATTGACATACCTCTGTCTTGATGGAAAAGTAAAGTAAACCTATGTCGATAGGCAGAGGGTCTGGGGTGCTTATAGGTAGTCCAAAATGGTCTTTTTTTTAAAGAAAACACCGACATAAAATGCAAACTGTAAGTCCAAATTATGCACGTCTAGAATCATTAAAAAATGTATGAAGAGCCCTATGAAAATATATAGATCCACTCTCAGGTCAAACAGTTGACCAAAGTTAAACAGGGCTTGGAAGCCCCGGGTGGCCTCTAGGATCAGGTTCTTAAAGTAAGCAAGTAAGTTAGAACGAAACTTGAGGCCGATTCGCACACGATATGGATCGTTGGAAAGGGTGTTCAGAGCCCCATGAAAATTTAATGAGATACTCTTGGTTCCAAGGGTTGGCCGAATTTAAACGGATCTCAAAAGTACCCCCTGGCCTCTAGGTCAAGTTTTTGCATTGGACCTGGGGTCTAAAGGTAAAATGAATACTGTTATAGACCTAAAGAGTTATCTTAAGTGCACTAAAATCTGGTGTATACACTTGGTACTTATGCTAATGATATAAGATGGTGATGATTTTTGAATTTATGATTGGGGCTAATAATTTTGGTTGGGCTAGGATGGCCTTATCGTCTATTAGTTAGGCGCCTTGTAGGATGCGATAACTCTATTATGATCATAATGGGAATTCCTCAAATATTCAAGTCAAGCTTGAATAAATAAGGAACATTGTCAGTTTGCTGCATAATGTGAATGTTGGATTAAGTCAGGAGCTCAAAATATCTGAACAAGCCTTTTATGAAAACAAAGTGATCATGAGGGGCATAAACTAAAGTATTTTGAGGTCAGATGTCAATTCAGGAAGAAACCTATCACAGTTTGGATTGATGAATTTTATAAATGACTACTAATGCCTTAATCCATCTAAACAAATACAAGAATATGGCGTATAAGCATGGTTAGATAAATGCCTTGGCTGTCCTCAAAGTCCCACGTGACTCTAAGATGGGGTATTGTACGTAATTTACTCCCCCAATTATAAGTGTTCTCCATTTGGGAGAGAAGACTTATGGGTAACAGCTAATATGGTTACCCTACCGTTAATTAAGGAGTACCTTATTGAACACCACAACGATGATGGGATGCCTCATCGTAGCCATAGACCGCCCACTTAATGTTCGGGGTTGGACCATCTAGTGATCCTCTCAAATGATGTAATTGTACTTGTAAATAATGAAAATTTAAATGAAATAAAAATAAAATTTTATCCATTTTTTTGCATTCCACCTTTCCCATTGTTTTTATATATTTCATTGGTCTTACCTTTTAACAAGTTTCATCATACCCTTCCTTAGGCCTACTACCAAATTTTAGCATGGAACTATTCACCCATTCAGAATTTTATCCGACCAAAGTGGTAGGAGTGCCTAGGGATTCTTCGTATGTATTTTATTTTCCATGAGAAATACCATATGTCTTCATGTTGTATTGATGAAATATGTGGCCTTAGCATAGAGACTAGGAGTGTAATCAATTCAATAAGGTATTATTCGTAATTAATAAAAAATAAAAGTCTGGTCAGATGCATTTAATGAGATAACTTGTTTTTTTATTACCCTCTCACTTGGTATAATCAAGGCTAATTGTATTAAGAAGCAATCACAATATTAACTATAAAATGTAAAGAATTAAAAATTTGAAAGGAAAAACAGAAAGTTAGAAATAATTTTTTTACATTTATTACATTCCATAATTAGGGTATTTCCCCCATCTTATATTGTTTCCAAGTGATAGGCACCTTGCAGATTATCACTGGTGACTCCTAGTTTGTTCTTAATTTTTCATCTGATGGATTCCTTACACTGTCGACGATCTTTATTAGGAAATAATTTCTTACCTGAAACTTCCTTAGATGCCCTCCTTTGTTGTATTGCCTTGATAAATGTTATTGGTATACTTCCAACCTGATTAGGTCTTGTTCTCTCCTTTTATCTTCCATGTCATGATTTTCACAAATCACTTCATTGTTCGAGTGTTGGTTAGATATGGTCATTCTTATGGTCTTCAATCCTGACTCTAGAGGTATAACGACCTCCATACCATAGGCTAAAGCGAATGGTGTTTCCTTGTTCGACCTCTTAGGATTCATTCTATATGCCTAGAAGATGTGGGAGAGCTTATCCACCCAAGAACCTTTTGCCTTTTCTAACCTTTTTTCATTCCATCAAGGAACATTTTGTTGGAATCCTTTGCTCGTCCATTGTTATGAGGGTAAGATACAAAGTTATA
The DNA here is from genome assembly GCA_949130495.1 of Sambucus nigra. Classification (NCBI taxonomy): domain Eukaryota; kingdom Viridiplantae; phylum Streptophyta; class Magnoliopsida; order Dipsacales; family Adoxaceae; genus Sambucus; species Sambucus nigra. Next base: position 371,485,961 of record OX422208.1, on the reverse strand, counting down.
TTAGTGCTTTATCACATGTTTGCCACAAAAATGTTGGAAAGGATTGCTTTCTAAGTACATCCAATTTATCAGTGATTAGGGTTTCTATCACACCAAAACGGGCTATGATGTTTTTCCAATTGAGCTTGATCAGATAAACATCTCTAATATTTTTTAGTTACTCTGCTTCAATTACTGTAATGAAGTATTTTTTCTAACCAAAAGGTATTTTGTATTGGTAGGTGAAGTGGGTAATAGTCCCACGATATCTAATCCCCACCAACCAAACAACCATGGGATAGTCAATAATTTGAGGTCGTTGGCTGGCTGATGGAGTAGCGGTGAGAATAGTTGTTTTTTTTCATTTTTACATAGAGGATGATGTATTTATACATATAGGGACACCGTTTCCCTTTTTTAATCGATTGGAATGTCAAAGATCTTCCACCATCATGACTCCCGTAAATTACTTCGTGTAGCTCATATAAAAAGAAATCGACATCATTGGGATGGACGCATTGTAAGTATGGTCCAATGGATGACCTCTTGCAGAAATTTCCTTTATGGGATAAATAAAATTGGGAATCCTTTACCATAATTTGATGTGCCTCTTCTTAGTTTAAGAGAAATACATATACCATTAGGTACTTTACTATTGAGTTCATCCAATTCAAAGATTTTTACATGGCTAGTAATTGATCAACATTTTGTTTCTCGTGGATACTTGGTTGTGCTAGGTACTCCACCTATGTCACCATTTTAAGATCATACTTGATAGACGAATGCAATGTGGCCAAGACGTTTGCATGAATGTCCCTTCCCCTTAGAAATTATTGTATTTGATATACTAGAATTGAGTGACTAGTTCTTGAGCCCTTTCAAGGTAAGCTAGAATATCTCAATTTCTAGCATTAGAGTTTTCGAATATCTAATTTGATATCATCCTTGATTTGTAAAATATGTCAAGGTAACTACCACCCAAGGATAAGGCCTTATATAGCCCTCCTATGAGAGCCTCATATTATGACTCATTATTTAATGCCTTTAAGCCAATTATCATAGCTTTCTTGAGGATGGTATGATTTGGGGTGACAAACAATATCCCTACTCTAACTCCCTTTGTGTTGGATAATTCGTATAAATAGATATTCCATTCATTATTTCATTCTGAACATTCTTTAATGATTTAATTTATAATCTTGGGAATCTCTTCAGGTTGATGTTCTTTTATAAACTTTATGAGCAAGTCTACAAAAAATTTCCCTTTTAATGTTGTTCTAGGTTGATAGTGGATATAAAATCACCCCAATTCCACCAAACATTTTATTATTCACCAAGAGAGGCTGAACTTTTTTAGGACTACTTTCAATGAAAAAAATGTTATCACTGTGATATAATGTGCTTAAAACTAATGTTTTAATTTGCAAGAAGATATCATGAGTGAAAAACTAACTTTTCCAGTAGGAGATATCGCAGTTTGAAATCCAACAGTGTCCTACTAAAGTAGTAAATTGTGGGTTGTCATCCGTATTTCTTATTAACAAAACTCGAGATTACTAAATGATCGGACACTGATGGGTATAAGTAAAATTCCCTGGTTTAAGAACCGCGAGTATGGGTAGTCGACTGATGTAATTATTGATCTCCTCCAGTGCCATTGAGCCTTCATCATACCATACTCCATTTCCCCTTTATTAGTAATTAAAATAAAGGTTTCCTTTTCTCTAAATATTTTAAAATGACCCGGTTGAGTGAGACAAACAAACCAGTTATCTTTTGAGAATCCGTAACAATTTTAAGAGGTTGAATTATCCTTATTGCTTCAATTTGATCAGTATTCACCTCGATTCCTCTTTGGCTGACCCAGTAGCCTAGGAATTTACCAAACTATACTCCAAAGGATCATTTAGCCACATTGAGCCTCATCCTGTAATATCATTGGACTCCAATTTTTTTTCAAGAGCTAAGACGTGATCGACGTTTTATTTACTGTTTACGAGCATTTCATAGTTCTACACCTTCGTGGTATTTACTAACTATTTTTAGAACATTTTGGTGATGAACTGTTATACACCTCCAACATACCATACTCCATTTGCCTGTGTTATTGATTCCAAATGGCGTGACTTTATAAAGTAAAGACCAAGCTTAGTGATAAAAGAAGTCTTTTCTTAGTTGGGTCCCAACAAAGGGATCTCATGGTATGCCAAAATAAGCATCTAAAAAAATCATTCGCTTTTATCTAGCTGTGGATTCAACCACCTAGCCAATCCATGCTTTATTTAGGTTGGTGAAGTTAATGAAAACTCTCCACTTCCTATTAATTTTTTTAGTACGATTGTATTCAAAATCCATTTCGAAAATTGAACTTCTTTGATGGACACCCAGAATTTTCTCGACATCCTCTTGTACCACTCTTTTCTTCTTAGATCTTTTTGATAAGTATTCTACGTCACCATAGAGAATTTCGACCATTCGTCAGATCCAAACTAATAAGGACAAACTATTAATAATAATGCATAATTATTTGTTAGGGCTAAGTTACAATAATTAAATAATAAATTTCATGCCACCCATCTATTATGACTGAATTAATAATTTTAGATAATTAATAATATGCTTAAAAATCCATTGGGGATTTAGAAAATCTAGTTAATTAATATTGTGCTCGATAATTCACTAAGGACATATTAACAAGACCAACTAATTATACAATGCCTAACTCGGTGTAAATTGACAAAGATAAATAAATAATATCGTACCCGACCATCTATAGGGACCAAAAAGATATATATATATAATACAAAATGTCTGACCATCCATCAATCTAAATTGCTAAGGTTGAATAATTTATGTCGTACTCGACCATTCACCATGGATAAATTGCAAAAAAAATTAATACAATACTTGACAATCCACCAAGGACAAATTGATAATGCAAATAATTAATATAATGCCCAACCACCCCTTAGGATAAATTAGGCAAAATAAACATATATAATTCCAGACCATTTATTTGAGTGAATTACAAAGATCAAATAATTCAGATCCTCCGTTAGGGTTGAATCGAAGAAGATGAATGATAAGGATCACATCACACCACCATTTGGGGCTGAATTAAGAGAGTTGGATAGTATATAAATGCTCAACCATCATTAAGACTAAATTATGAAGTCTTAATAATTAGTTAAGATGATCTTTTAGTAGAAATTTATAGGGCACGCCATTCATTGTCAATTAGTTAAGAGACTTATTAATGCAATTAAAGTCCATGGGCCATAATTTTGTTCATCTCTAATTAGCTATTGATATCAATTTTATCATGTCTAGTGAATTAAATGTGTTGAATTCATTATCACTTCAAATAACCAAATATGAGGTAGGAGATTAATCCATTATTTTCATTATAGAAATCGAGAAACCACAAAGGTTTGAATTAATTTGAATGAGGAGGACACTCTTTTCAATTCCCTACCTCGGATCATGACCTATCAATTTGAGCTGGATGGTGGTTAAATTAACTCTAAGGTTCCAACAATGGATTTCACATTTGTAAATTTTCTCGATCGTCGATTATTATACATTGATATATAGGTCTTGTAAGTGCCCAAAACTTATTAATTTAATTATTTGATCACAAAAGCCTACTACAATTCAATAACAAATATTACTAAGCATACATGAATAAAAACCACATAGATATACGTGATTTGGTAAGAATCGCCTACATCCATGGATGGGGAGAGTTTGTATTGATTGAGGGTCTAATTTGATAAATTTTGTAGGTCTTTACCAATCATGTCTTGTTAATGGGGTGGTTAAAGTTATTTATAATGACAATATTAGTGTCCTCGGAATATTGGGCTCTCCCCTTATCACTTATCATCCCGCAGTGATAAGAATTATTAAACCTATCCATATCTTCATGATTTATCATATGCTAGCTAGAGAGTTATCAAAATAAAATCTTTTCTATTTTTCCTTCTTTTCACTAGAGTGAGACCCAAGTTAGGTGGACCCCACATGCCTTTGTAAATTTATGAAATTTTGGATTGCATAATTTCCCTAAGATTTTTCATCGCTTGTGATGTACGGTATTGCTATGGTTGAAGGTTAAAACGTGTTTTACACGTACCAAATGAGGGTACATTCTTCTTGGGAGTTATGAAGCTATCATTCGGGAAACCTTTCTTAATGATTTCTTATGTTTTGAGAATTGTTCCTAAGACAACTGCCTTTAAGACAACCCAAACTCTTGGTGACCATTCACTCTCATTTGCACGGCGTAAATAATTTTTTTTAAAGAACATAGTTCAATCCTCATCTATCTCACCACTGTAAGTAAATTCATTCCTTTACACAATCAATTTTCAACTTTTCTTTTATTTCTTCTGAATATCTTCATTTACGTATTTCTTTTATTTCTTTTGAAAATATTATGTATGTTATCAATTAATTCACCATTGAAGAGTTAAAAAAGAATTATATCCCTAACTGGGTTACTATGGATATCCTACAGATAATTATGGACCACTATAATATGCCATAGGTCACTGATTTTTTTTATCATGGTGGTTGAGGTTCATATTAAGTTTCTTACGTTCAATGATGTATTAGAGCTAGTACTAACCCAGTGTGTCCCCAATATCTTGATAATAGTTAATGGCTATAATCGCCTTAACAAACTCTATGGAACATAACTGGGTATCTTTGAAATCAAATATTGTCATTAATGGGTTTTATCACTATAGAATGTTTATTATTTGAATGCCAGGAAGGCTAAGCATGCCTTAGTCTTAAATCTTCTCGTAACTAATAGGGGTTACTAGGATTATGGATTGGTAAAAAATTTAGGATCATTTGATGATCCTAGGGGCAAACCACCTTATGTTGGTCTCAAATATCCCAAGGATGTCATGGCGATAGGTTAGGAGATTCTTTAGGTATTCTAATGCTTGTTTTAATGTGCACTATTGTCTTGTCTTGAATGTGTTATGAACTTTTTTTCTTCCTTTCTCTGTAGTTGACCATAAGAACACAGAGCCTAGCCCAAAAAATTTAATTTTTCATACTTAAAGAAACTTTATTTGATTAAACAAAGGATTGGGCAAAAATATCACCGTTGATTGGTATCTTTTCTCCTTGGATATTGGTCTAACATCACTTCCTTCATTAACTATCACAAAAAAACTTAAACAACCACCCCTTTTACATATTTAGATCGTATAACTTTTGTTCAGGCCATACACCCAGCTCTTTCGAACCACTCAACATTTCGAAGACACCCTATATTGATAAGCCCTTTTCCATTGACAACATCAAACCTAAGAGTTAGGCTCCCAGCCTTATAGTGAAGGCTTTGTCAAATCCGATAATGACCTCAAGTAAGAAGAGGAATCAAATGAGGATTTCATTCAGTCCTTTGAATGTGGATGACTTCCTCGTCAAAGACCAAGGGAAAATTCTTTCAACAGGTGCAAAATCACTGATACCCCTAGCTGACCTGGCCATGGATTTTATCTCAGTGAATTTTTTTCCTCGATATCGGGATCAACTAACAACTTTGAACAAGGGAGATCGAGTCTAATATGATTAACAAACTCTCCCTGGGGGTAATTTTCCTTATTTTTACTCTTTTTTATTCTGAGTTGATTTTTTCTTGTATTAACAAATGTGTTGTACCTATAATTCTTAGTCAACTTTTCTTGGATGGTGAAAATTGATGCCAACACTCCAAGAAGGCCTTTGAGTTTTATGAGGCTATGTGGGACTTACAAAAATATATGGACGAGGCCAAGATTCATATATCCGAAGAAGATCGGGAGTTTAAACAGAAAATGAGGAAATCTTTTAAGGAAGTAAATTGGTTGGAGGTGGTATTGTCGACCTTTGATAAAAATTAAAGGCAACCTTTAAGCCTAATAATATATCTGAGAATAAAGTTTGGGAAACCATATTCAAGCATGCCTAACAACATATCATCAATATGAAAAATTTAGCATTTAATGAAGGGCGGGATGCCTCCCTTTAAAGGGATAATGTTACCTCTGCAACTGAATTATTTTCCATGCACCAACCTTACGCTCCTTCAGTGTTTGACCAAGAAGTAGTTTCTTATAATGCCAAGTCGCGCTAAACTAATAAATAATTAATATTTGATATTTTAATGAAATGTGAGAGTTATGTGATAATTATTTAGTTTTGTTATTTCACTTTTTGAGGTGTTGGCTGGGATGCATATAATATTTGTATTTCACTTAAAATATTAGGTTTTAGGCCTATTGGGTTAGTAATGGCTTAGGTAGTGCTCTGGGCTATTTGGACATTTTGGGTTGAGGTTTACATTGGGCCCAATGCCAATCTCGGGGGAAGCCTAATTATAATCTTAGACGTCTAACCTAACTCATTAATTTGTCATTTGGAGAGGCTTTATAAGGCCAAAGAAAGGAGGCACCAAGAAAAGAAAATAAATTTGGGATTGATTTCTCAATCAATCCATGATGAAAGTCTGTTTAGAGCTTGATTATGAGTTCGTTTGTGTTAGAATATTCATATTCATTGAAATCTAAACCTAATCTAATTATAAATCTAATTTGAGATTAAATGAGTTAATTCATAATTAACTTAATTGTGTAAATAACCATATCAATGGCACAATCTAAAATTAGTTAATTTGATCACAAATCTGAGTTAGGATTATTATATAATTTCTAGAACTTGAATATATGTTTTTAATCATGTAAAATACCCATGTTAATTGAACCAACCAATGTAAATATTAAGCTAATTGAAGAGATTTCATATAACTAAGGTTATTGATTCAACTTTAACATTTACCCCTTTAAATCATGTTAATATTATATATAATTGTCAAAAATAGATTTGGATTGATGTTCGGACAATTATATAAAGGAGGTTAGGATTAGATATAATTTGGGAGCTTCGAGTAGCTTTAATGGAGGTTTTTTGTGGTGAGCAAGAAAACACTTGGTATAGCCGATCGATCAACCCATATAGTCAATCGATCTGTCGACCTCCCATGTTTGCCATAAGGATGGGCTAATGGGTTGTTTGTGTTAAAATTTTGGTCATTGGGATAGGTTAATTTGGCCTTTAGGTTGCTTATACTTGAAGAAGTGAGATTAGATTATTAGTTAGAGGTTATGGTTTGAGTGTTTGGACAGTTGGGTATTTTGACCCCATTGAGTTTGTAGGGGTTAAATTTATTATGAGATATTAATTATATATCCGAGAGTAAAATGGATTATTTTACGGGATATTGAAAGCTTATATGATTGGGTTAGATGACCAGGTTTGATAGGGTCATTGTGGGATATTAGTAGGGCATTTATCTTTTAGGGAGACTAGGAATTAGTTAAAACCCCTAGAGTGGGGTAGTTATCATATTCGATGTTCTTATATAAGTTAGGTGTGGGATACCTAGACGTGGATCCTTGGGAAATTAGGCTAGAGTTATATATAAATGGTTGCTTGTTTCTAGTGTAAGTTAAGCATGAGACTATACCTAGACTTGGGAGGCTTGGGAGTTAGGGATAATGTTATTTGGGATCGATTTAGGGTTAAAATGTGTATTCACTTTTTTATGATAGCGATACTATATGTGTCCCAGTAGCGTTGGTCATGTATGTGTATGTGTTTGATTTAACCCGTTAGTGAGGGTTATATTTTCTTGTGTGTTTTGCATGCAATGCATACCATGTGTGAGTTCTCATGGGAAGTGTACTAGTAGGGATCTCCTTTATGGGGAGTGTACAACTTTGACCGTACTAGTACACCAACGATAGATACAACACCTACCTTGTTCATTATACCCCAAACACTATTAACTACATACCTATATATAGAGGGAGAATACATGGGGTTTGTCATCTTATAGTCATTGGATATGCGACTTATGGTCATCGTATAGTATTGGGTATGTTAGTCTATACGATTGATGGGTTAGAATGGTGATTATCCCTCGTCGATGGTTTTCAAGTTATAGGTGTGATACTAATTTAAAACGCTGCCTCGTACGTGCGGTTGATCCCCGAAGTCACTGGGGATATGCCTTTGTTATGTGCGGGCTTGAGAGTAAGCCCATTTATTTATACATATCGGGTGTTATATCTACGCATGGATATTAGACGTAGAGAATGTCTTCCTCCTACTGTATGTGATTAAGTGTTTCGAAGGTACTAAATATAGTTATACCGGTTTACGTGCTATATTAGTGATGTATAGGACTTATACTAGAGATGTATACTTAAATATTTATGAATTGGGATTATTGTATGTAATACCAAGTATTTTTATGGATTTTAATATTGGGGGATTTATTAAATTTAATTGAGTTATTAATTTAATATTAATCCAGAATTTTATTTAAAAATATTTACTAGCGTGATTAGAGTTAGTAATTATTGGAAATTTATTGAATATTATTAGATGAGTAAAGTAATATATGAAATTGAATTTATTAAAATTTTTACGAGTGAATAAAATGACAATTATGGAAATTTAAGTCGGGGCGCGCATATGTCGTGTCGAGACTAAATTATTATTATAAAAATGAATAAATTATAAGTCACCCATATGATCATTTTGAGTGCGCCAACATGTTCATAAGGGTTGAAATAGTCAGAAAAGTATACCCGGAAGTTTAGTTTGGGTCTCGGGGTGTTTTTAGGCCTAACCGGCACCCCAGAGGGGCAATTTAGTCATTTCCAAATTTGGCCTTAATTAAATGACGAAAATTGGGACATTATTATTAGATATTAAAAGAGTCTTCCAGGGTTAACACTCTCAAAAATATAGAACGACAGTGAGAGGAAGGAAGGGAAAGTCTTCCAAGAATTCCAAGGCCAAGAACAAATTCGATTGTACCACCACCACCACCAAAACATAGATCGTAAGACGAGGATCAGAGCCATACCCGTATCATCAACAAATCAGACATTCGAATCTCAAGAAAGTATCTATCTTTTTATCCTTTTTAGTTAATGTTTCACCCATGTTAAAAGAGGATTGTTACACATATGTTCATGGAAGAATTTAATGATTTAAGGAATTTAAATCACATATTCTAGAGGAATTAGATATATTCTGGAAATCTCAACATATGTAGAGGATTACCCACAAAATTATATTGGTTTAGAAGTGAGAAATATGGAAAAAGAATTAGAAGAATGGAAGTTTAATGTAAAATTAGGGTTCTTGATAATTTTGATGAATTACCCCTTTAATTCAATACTTTTGATGAATTTGTAGATGCTTCACGTAGGAAATTGTGTATATAGGTATATGTAACCAGTAGTAAGTTTGTTTGGGAGTTTGGGGATCGTTAATGGAGTTTTGGTTGAGGTTATAGAAGAAAATTTGTAGTTAACAATGGCAGAATTCGAAATACCTGCTTGATCGATCGATTGACCCCTTCCTCGATCGATCGACCCCTCCTAGAAAACGACATATTTTTTCCTTTTTGTTTAATTTGGTTAAAATACGTAGGAACCCTTGAATATCATTTAAAGATTATAATAGGTCATGAAGAGGACTAGTAGGGTCTAAGTAAACTCCGTTGAGTAAAATTTTATATGGGATGAAATTGTGGGATAACGGGGGGTTTCGTCACACATTGGAAATTATGCGTATGTTCACTAAAGAATTGAGAGGCTGGTGAAGGACTTAGACTAGAAGGTTAGAGAGGGTGTACCTATTGAAATTCTATTTAGTAAGAGAGAATACTTTGAGAGATGAGAAGTAAGTATGAAATGATTGTAATGAAGAATAAAAGAGATGAATCCTTCATGCGAAATAATTGGGTAAAATTGTACTAAGTACGATTAATAATTATTATTGTTGGGTCATGGGCGAACCTAATCAGAAAAATGAGAATATTTATATATATGACCGAGTGTATGTGTATATATTTATATTATGCTTGTGTATAATCATACCCGCGCTACTTGCTATCACGGAGGTTGCCACGCCGAGACAGTCTTATCTCAATGGGACCTTTATGGGGAATATTAACTTGTACCCTAGAACATAGGATTCCTTGATATAGGCTATCTGAGAATGGTAGTCAGACGGTCCTAAGAGATGCGAGGGGTATGTTCTGACCTCTTAGTGACTTGGAACTATGTTTCGCCTCCATTTTGTGTGCATTGTGTTAATACAGTTTGAGAGTGATTCCGAACTAGTATTTACCTTAGTACGAGTGGTACCGTGACTTGATAGCAGAGTATGCCAACACCATAGATTTTATGTGGGGTGCACATAGTATATATATTATATGAGTGACTAATATATATATATACTTATATATGGAAACTTTCTACTGTGCGTGTAAGTAGTTAAATAATGAATAAAGGCTCCAAGTTTATAATAAGTATTCAGGAACTTTGTAACGGTACTGAGTTGTTCTAAGTAATGTAAGAAATTTTGAAGAGATTGATTTTCTAAACTAAATATCATAGCCTTTTTACTTCTCGGGATAAAACTTTATGAAAAATAAGTTAGATAGACTTATGAGTTTAGTAGTACGGTAGGCGTGCACACTAGATGAGAGGTGAGAGTTCTCAAGAGAGTGTCGCATACTAATATGGTTGTCACATTATCCGGTAAGTATTTTAAATACTTGCTAAACTATTTTAAAACTGTTTAACACTCGGGCTCTGACCCGTTTCCTGTCATTTTTCTTTCCCTTGTATATATATGTATGTATTACAGATGCTCAGCCACAGGGGAATCATGTATTGGTTCTTTGGACTGGACGTGTTGCAGCTTATGTGGGAGTTGAAGGCCCTTATTTTAAAAGACCTCTTCATTTATTCTGTTCTTGTTTTAGTTATGCTTAGTTAGGGCATGTGTAGCCCGTTTTGCCATTCCGTTTGGATTTTTCAGAGATTTATGTTTATTTATATTTCCAGTATTCCGTACTCATTGGGAGTTAACTCTTGTCAGGATGATTTAAATTGTGGTTCTTTAACTTGGTTTGGTTAATTTTAGATGTGATTCTTAAACTGATGATTATTTAAAAAGGTTTTCATATTGGATTTTAATAAAATGAAAATAAGACTTTAAATTATTTTGACACTTAGCTTAATTATTTAGGGTGTTATAAATTGGAAATATTTATTTTACGACAGTGATGATAAGAATGAATTCACCTTTATTTTAACTTAATAAATGACTGATCACCCTGTATTTAATTAGTTGAAGTGTGACATTGTATCTTACATACTAAAGGTGTGCATTACATTGCGACACGAGATAGCTATGGACTGATAGACATGAGATATAAGACCGATAGTGGTACCTTTGTTATTTAGCAAGACGTACCTTAGGTTTCAGACCATTGTACAATACATGATTCATAATGTATGAGATTAACCTAATATCGTGATAGTGAAGAATAAATAATTAAGAGATTAACTTTATTACTATAGGATGCATAGGGGTTTGGGAATATAACCACATGCTATTTTTGGTTGTTAAGTTTGGTAACTAAAACCAAAAATCCACTAAAAGACAAGAGAAAGATGTGTAGTTATTTTGTAGCTCAAATTCAGTTTCAATCTTATGTTACGTAAACTTGTGGTTTACGTTGTTGTTATATTTATGTTTCACATGTCTTAGGCCTCTTTTGTTGCCATAGACTAAGTTGATCATTGAATGAGCACATCTAGTGTATTCAATCCTTCATTCCTATGACAAAACGGTCGAGCAGTGTCCCTCATTCACTTCTTGTATTATTCTATATTTCTAAAAGGCTTGTATATTTGTACAGTTTATCTCGAATCATATTTTGTATATATGGTACTTTATTTAGAGATGAATATTTATTTGTGATTTATTTTATATTCTAGAGTTAGTTTTCTTTTGTATCGGAAGTCATTATGCAAAGAATGTTACCAAATATTGTTTATTCCCATAATTTTTATATTAGACCTGATCAAACTTTATATGAATTATGAGGTGTCATAAGTTTTCACCTCCCCCCCCCCCCCCCCCCCCGCCCAATCAAAATAAGCATGGGTTAGACTATAATGACCTGTATCACATTTAAGTGAAATAGGCTTTTGTTCAGGCTAAATCGGTGTATATAAACATTCGTCATATCTTTCAAAGAACATGCATTATCAATTTAGGTCTTGTTAAGGAGTTGGGTCATTACAAGGTTGAGTTGGAGAACATATAGGGGTGGCATTTTTGTTAGAAAAAAAGAACACCGACCTGCAACTAAAGGCGTAGAAACTCCAATCTGAATTTAAAAAAGAAGGGGTAATCAACCATTGGCTCAATGTCAAGTACCAGAATATTCGAGACGAATTTCACCACAGGCCTAAGAGGGAGTGGCGATATGGTTATGATGAGGTTTTACTCAACACAACTTTTAATTTAAAGGACATCAAATTGTAAGCCTACAAGCATGAGTAGTTTAATGCCCCATGTGTTATGAAAGTGACGAAGACCTCCAACCTCTAGTACTAGTATGCCGTGGAAGATCCTCATTATGTTTTTCTTCCATCCGCGGGTGAGGACTATTGGGGACCTGAGGATGCCATTCATGAGAAGCTAGTGTGAGATACAACTCAAAGTCTTAAAGAAGCGTTTCTATCAACCCAACCAACACTCCCTAGAAGTCGAATAGATCGTGGCCCATCTAGCTCCCAATTGGATTGTGTTGTTAATTTGTTCTATTCCATATACAATTTTATAATGAACACATATTGGTTAATGAATGACTATAATAATTTTATAAACTTTCTTTGTATATGCATGATCATTTCACCACTTTTGACCCTTGTGGGGATCGTGTTACCTTTTAAGAGGTGATGTCACATGCAAATTTTTCGTAGCCACTTATAATGTGAATATCCTTATGTGTGGGGATTCCCCCACCAAGGATTTAACCTAACTAATGTGGTTAGTTACTTTGGTGCCTATGGATATCTGGTAGGTATATTCCTACTACCTAGTTGGCCTTTCTATTTTGTGTGTAACAAAACGAACCAATCATGTTTTCCATTTAAGCATTCGAACCATGTCATAATAGTTTTAACATTAATCTCAAAGAAGTAAAATTTTCATCAATGTAAAGGATTCCCCGGGGCAATCAATATTTTATCAATTGGGATAATTAACAATTTAAATGAAAGTAACAAGTAGTCTAAGCTACGGAATTAAGGCAAACTATATTTTAAATGCAAAAAATAGTAAAACTGGAAATTAGAAGTAAATTTCTCCATGTTGGTTATGTTATAAGCTCGGGGGATTCGGTGGCCTCCATTTTTTCTAGGTGGTAAGCTCCATTGATATCGTCTATTATTATTTTAAATGGATCCTTTATAATTTGTCCCTAGCTTTTCATCAATGAGATTTTTAGTGGAATCCACTATCTCTTTCCTGGTTTCATGTTGCCGTTATACTGCTGAGAAAGATGGTGGTGATATGACACTAATGTGATGAGTGGAAACTCTCTTCTTTATTCAGTGAGGACTAGCTTTGTTCTCATTTGTGTGTCGTTTGTACCTTACTTTACCAAAGCCTTCTTTATGGTTGACAATCTGGCTTCTAAGGGGATCACCAATCCCATTACATACGATAGTGAAAAAAGAATTTCCCCATTAAATGTTCTTGATGTTATCTAATTGGACCATAGTACAAGTGGAAGTTTATTCACCCAAGAACCCTTGGATTTTCCCAAAATATGTTGAAATTCATCCAAGATTATATTCTTGAAGTCTTCCAATTTTATATTTATTTGAGGGTATGCCATCGAGTTGTAGGAGTGTTCGATTCCATGGTCGACACAAAAGTAGTGGAAGGGTCCACTTTCAAACTATGTTATGTTGTTAGTGATAATGGTCCATAGGGTTCGAAACCTTGTTAGGACATTCCTTTCGATGAACCTAATCATGTTTAAGTATTTGGTGTTTTAAGGGTTTGACTTATATTTTTTTGGTGGAGTAATCAATCCCGACCAAAAAGTATGTTCGGTTTGCAAATGTTGTGAGTAGAGGTCAAACGATATTTAGTCCCCACGGAGCAAATGGACATGGGCTAGTTAGTGGGTTTAGTTAGTTGATTGTTTAGTGTAGAAGCGGGGAAAATTTATGACATTTCTCGTATTTTTAACATACTACATGGAATCCTACTACGTGTAGGGCTATCAATACCCATTCTTGAATATTCTAAAATCCAACAACTTGCCTCTCTCATAACTTTCACAATATCTTTTATGAAGTTCGAAAAATATTTCTTTCCCCTTATTTGGGTGGACCGAAAGATGTAAGGTCCAAATGATTCATGGTACGAATTTTCCTGGACTCGTGATCCTCCTTTCCATCTTCTAATAATGCTTCCTCCCAGTGTCCATCCTGATCGAGTATTAGGGATTCCCTCTGGCGTACGTGCTGGATTGTACCCTTTTATCGGGGCGCTCAACCATCATCAATGTGGGATAATATGTAGAGATAGAGACGCAACCAATTTTGCACAAAACAAGTAAAAGAAATGTTGTTGACTCGAGAGAACGACATCAAGGATAATACTGATTCTTGCAAAATTAAGTAGTTTAAAGGTTCATGGACTAATTTACAGAATGGAAAGTTGTTAGGAACCCATCTCACCCTTTAGATCTCATGGTCATGTGTTAGTCTTCTTCTGTTAAACTCTGTGAAGTGTGTGTTTACGCATAGCATAGATAGAGAATATAATCATTCAACTTGCGTCACGGAAAAGGAAGGAGTGAGTTCTTCCTTAGGAGTATTACCAAAATTTAATAATTCAAAATATAATAAAAATGTTTGTCGAATCACAACTCGTTATAGAAGGATGAATGTATACATTGGACAAGACATAAGCTGAAAATAATATGACATTTATTAAGAATATATATATGTATGTATATGTATAAAAAACATAACAAATATGCATAAGGGAGGACTCAAATCTCGAGATTTATGCAAGACGCTTGCATGGCCCAAGGGGCATCAAAACCCACGTAGTTTGAAGGTAACATAGGGTCGGGATTAACGCATAAATACAAATGGGGGATTCTCTTATATGTGTGTGTAGATATAAACGTGCTTTGAGTGGGGGAATGTGTAGTGAGAATCCATCTTTTGGAATTTATAGATAGACCCTCTTTTTCTTATTTTTGAGTTATCTTATGAAAATAAAGTAAGTGAAAATAATACTCATAAAATTTTTATATTAAGGTATGTTATGTAATGAAATAAAGTGCTTAACTAAAAATAGAAAAATTAATACTAAAATAAGAGAACATAGAGAAAAGGGTGGAGAATTGGATGTCCTTATGAATTATTGAAGTGGATTTTGAGTGTAGATACGTTGATCTTGCAACAAGATGATGGTGATATGAGGAGATAGGGGGAATTTACTAAATGAAGTATGAAAATGATGGAAGCAATGTGGGAAATGGGTTTATTTTAGGAAGAGAAAACCTTTAAATTCGAGAGAATGTTCTCAGAAATTCTGATAGGGATGTTCAGGGGTGCTTTTCAAAGTGAGATCATGGACTCTATTTATATAGACAAGAGGTTTTTAATTGTAATGTTACTAAACTTGCCTATCGACATAGAACCCCAGACACGCTGCTGATAGGTAGGTCCTTAAGGGTGCCACTCGGTTGTCTGGAATAGGTTTTTCAGAAAAATGATCGTACAATACAATTCGTAAGTCAAAATTATGCACAGGGTGGACTTTTGGAAAGGGTATTCATAGTCCTTTAAGAATACATTGAGCCACTCTCGGGTTTGGGAGTTGATCATGGTAAAACGGGGCCTGGATGCTCCCGTTTGTTACCGAAAAAGAAAGTTTTTAGAGGAAAATGGATTGTTCATCCGAACTGTAAGGCTGATTAGTGCACGGGATGGACTATTAGAAAGGGTATTCAGAGCCCTTCAAGTTTCATTCAAATTTATTTAGTTTGAAAAGTTGACCAAGGTCAAACGTGGCCTCGAAATGCCCGATGATACTTCAGGGTAAAATGGGTTGTTCGTCCGTACTGTAAGGATGATTCGTGCACCGAGAAGAACGTTGAAAATGGTATTTAATGTACTTCAAAGATTCATTGATATTCTCTGAAGATGGAGAGTTGACTTGGATCAAACGGGGCTTGAGAGTGTCCAATGGCCTTCAAATTAGTTTTTGGGATAAAAGGACTATTTATCTGTACTGTAAGACTGATTTGTGCATGGGACGGACAGTTAAAAAGGGGATTACAATCTCTTCAAAAATTCATTGAGCTTACACTTAGAAGAGAATCTTTATCGGGTTCAAACGAGGCTCGAAATCGCCCGGTGGCCTCGAGATCCATTTTTTATAGTGAAATGAACCGTTTGTCCAAACCGTAAGGCTAATTTATGCACAGGGCAAACTATTGGAAAGGGGATTCAGAGACCTTCGACGATTCATTGAGTTTTATCTTAGGAGAGATAATTGACTAGAGTCAAACGGGTCTCAAGAGTTAGATCGGTACTCGAAGTGTGACCATGGTTTTACCATGAACGAGTGAGTGTTAGGAATATAAGTAGGTGCTTAGGGGGGCATAGGATCGGGTGTCTATAGAGAGACCCTTGACAAGCGAGATTGGAATAAGTGAAATTCGTCAAATGATAGACAACACATCATTATTAGGAAAGGGTATTTTCGATTAATTTTTTTGACTTAAAGTATGAGGTTGACCGATTCAGAGGGTTGATGTCAGTTCTGAAGACCTAAGGAAAGAAGATGACCGATTTAGCAAGTCGACGTCAATTTTGAGGAAATAAGGAGATGAAAATGATCGATTTAAGTGGGTTGAGGTCAATTTTATGGACCCAAAGTTATCTTGTGGACAAGAGATTCTGTAGGCTGAGGGCAATTCTGAGGACCTTAAGTTACGATAACCAATTTTGATGACCGAGGTCAATTCTAAAGAACTAAAGCTGGGATGACCAATTCTAAGGGACTAGGTCAATTATGAGGACCTTAAGTTGGGACGAACAATTCTGAGAGTCGAGGTCAATTTTGTGGACCTTCAATTGGGATGACCCATTCTATACACCGAGGTCAATTTTAAGGACCTAAAGTTATGACGACTAATTTTGAGGGCCGCGGTCAATTCTGAGGACCTAAAGTTGAGGCGACCAATTCTGAGGCACAAGGTCAATTCTGAGGACCTTAAGTTGCAGCGCGGGGAATAACTCTCATGGGAAAATTTAAATTATCTTAGGGGTGCAAGTGAACTTTTGGTTCTGCTGCGGATTTTGTTATCTCAAAACTACTCACGGGGATATTTAGTTTTGGGATTTCAGTTGGAGAATTGTAGTAGACTTGGATACGGTGCATCATTGGTTCTGATGTGGAGTATACTGAGGATAAGAGTATAAGATTAACCATGCTAGGAATTTTGAGAGTTTGTAAGGTTTTTAGTGCTCCAAAATGATTTTCTTGAGGGAAAATAATGTTCCATATTTTTTCAGGATTTTTGGGAATTTTGTGGGAAATTTTTGTATTTTTTTCAAAAAATTTAACATTTTTTGTACAAAATTTGAAAGGGACTGCCAATAGGCAAGCTTGAGGGGGTGCCAATTGGCAATGGCACATACTTCCTTGGGAAGAGGAAAAGGCAGTTGCTGATCAGTATGGGTTGTTGATTGTTGATAAACAGGCCCTTTAACGATATATATAAAAGGGGAGATCCCTCCCAATTTTCACACCTTGAAGTGGTTGAATCTTCCACTTTATCTCTCTAAAACTCGTTGTTAAGACATTTTTACTTCAAGACTTCAAATGGCTAGTTCTTCAAGTGAGGTGTATGACAATGACTGGTTACCTATTGATAACTGGGCCAGCCTGAAGTGGCGGTCGATGGTTTCCCTTACATTGGGCAATGAGAATGTTTTTAATTTGTTTGAGCCTATAGCTAATGAGCGTACCCTGCTACGTAAGCATGAATATCACCGTTTATCTTGGGTAAAGAACTGTAGTGGCTATGTAAGTACGGTAACTTTTGGTATTATAATTTATTCTTCTCTTTTTTTTGTTAGTGAAGGCATTATCTTCTTTTTTATTGAAGATTGGCATAGATCCTTCGATCATTCGATCTTTTAGGGGACAATCAGGTTGAAGGAGGTTTAAAAGAATCTCCATGCTATTGTACATTGGATGGTTTCATACATCGCATTTGGCCCGTTTGTGTATGCTTTGGATAAGACAATGCATTCCACTTCGATGTTACGTGCTCTCGGGGAGAGGCGGTGGGACAGTACACACACATTACATCTTGTATTTGGGGAGATGACCATTACTCCTATAGATATATAAATATCCAGCAACTATTAAGGCTGGATTGCGAGGGGTTTTAGATAGTGGTGGAACATACTTTGAGGGTGACACCGAAGGCAGTACAGGCGACTCTGAGAGATGTGGGTAGAATCATGTCAGGAGACTCTATCTAGATATCTATTTTGAAGGATACTCTCTTAAGGAGGAGGGTGGATGTGATCAATGGGAATAAGGTAAAATAGACGGTCCGTCTATTTATTTTTCTTCTGCTTGGTGGTTTCTAGGTGGCAACGAGCCGCAACGTCGTCCATATTTGGTTCCTGTCGTATTTGAGGACAATTTTTGACGTCCAGCTGTATGATTAGGGGGGATTAACTTTGTCTTCCCTTTATTCTTCTTTGGATGCTTTTAGCCAGTGTTTTTGGTAGACTTTTACAGGATCCATGTACCTTCTAGAGGTAATTTTGGATTCATTTTTCTCTTTTTGCATTTCCTTGTATTCATTTTTTATTCTTTTTGTTGATTCCTATCTTTTGCAAATGTGGTTCTATAATGTGATTGGGCATAGTGCGGGGTTGATGGCCCTAAGGATGAGGATTTGAGGGAAATCTTTTGTATGTTCCAATGGAAGAATTCCAACTGGCAATCGAATCAGTCCTTATTTTTGGCGGACGTGTGGCGGGTTTTAAATGCCCTGAGAAGCGACCAGGTTATCTTTTTGTCCTTTTTGAGTTTTTCTTGGCATCTTCTTTTTCGAGTAGATATTTATTCTTTATAGGGTATTGAAAGTGACCTTTTACCACTGGTGGGTGACTCCGCGGGATTCGATCATGACAAGCATGCATGCGCAGATACAACAGTACGTCAGATACTTGGAAGAGAGGGTGGTAAGGAAGATTGTGGAGGAATAGGTGATGGTCCCGCCTTCATAACCCTTATGTATATGAGGCAATAAGGGATATGTCAGACGATGCCAGGGTAGTATCAATGATAGGTGATCCCTATATGTATTACATAGATACGGCAGGAGCTATGATTATTTAGACCTTTTGATGATCTAGTCAATGCCCACTTTTATCTATGACGTAAAGAACATGCCTCCACCCACCATGGCTTCGGGTAGGGGTACCAGTGCACCCCTGGGATCGGCCCATAGAACGGGAGGTGTCACACCGGGGGCAAAGACGGTAGAAGAGGCTCTGATCATTCAGTCTACTCCCCCTTCTTAGAATTTTTGACTAAGTAGCAGGGAGTCACTAAGCATGTTGTACCGTCCTAATGCATAGGCGATTGGGTTGATGAATCTTACGGATGAGGCCCTTGGTCCTGAGGTGTATTCGTTATTTTTTCTCCTTTATGCTTCCATTGATTCTTTATTTCTCTTTATTGACTGATTTTTCTTTGCGTTCTTTTTTGCTTGCATTATCTCTGGGTGCCTAATAACTGTATATTAGGGTGTCGAATAACTGGATGTCCCCCAAATCTGAGTATATAAAAAAGTTGAATACTTCTTTCTTTGTGTTTCCTACCACTACAGATAGGGGTTCTGGTTCTAGAAGTCGAGTATCCATCGCTCATCGTCGGGGAAAGCATGTCAGTAATGGAGGTTGAGGGCTTAAGGGGAAGGTTGAGGTTTCGGGTGAAGTCTTGTCTGTATTTGTTATGTTTCTTTCTATTTGCAAAATGTAACCATGTGAAGCAAGAATATATATGAAAAATATGCATTTTATTTTTGGTATTTTTCTTTATTTAGTGGCTTATCATGTATGCACTTTTAATTTTCTGCTGAGATTGTTTATTTTATGCAAAAATATAAATAAGTATGGAAATGATAATGAAAGGAAAAATGTAATTAACTTAGGGAAAAGATTTTTGAGTAAGAATTTATTTTGAGAATGAAAATGATTTTTTGAGGAAAATATTTATTAAATAAAAGGAGTAATTTTAAAAAGAATGACTTGGGTGTAGATTTTAAAAATAAGGATTTTTTGAAAATTAATTTTGGTAAAAGAGGAAATATGGAATTTTCCAAAGTAAAGAGGTTGACGATAGACATACCCCTTGACCAAGATATTGGCATGGGAGTCAAGTCAAATAATCCCTAGTCTTTGATTTCATTTTCCCACACATTAGTGTACTTTTGTAGGGCTGAGGACTAATCGGACTTTAAGAGTTTTTATTTTTTGCCAAGGATTTTGGGTCTAAAAAGAGGGGTATGGGGTGTGTTTTATTCACCAACACCTACATTTCTATTCTCGCTTCTCATTTCCTATTCTCCAAATGACTGTTCCCATGTATGAAGAATTATCCATCTTGAAGGTCTAGGGGTCATGTGCCATTAGAATGTTGACTATAATTCTTTCTACTTGCGCTAGGTTTATTTGTGATGTTATCGAGCAATAGAATGGAACTTGTTAGCAGCACATTTTTAATTTTGGTACCCTGAGGACCATGCCTTCCATTTTGGCTGGAAGAGGCCTATCCTACCTACGAGGAATTATCAATGATATTGGGGTTCATCCCCACTGTGGCGACGGTTATGCTAAATTTTTCTCATTCTCCCAGGGCATTTGTGGAGTCACTCCATATTTCTCCTTCGGTGGATCGACTGCTTATCACTAGAGGCATTATTTCTCTTCAGGCGATTATGTATTCAGTGTGCGTGAGGGGCTTTAAGGATATTGGATTTGTCAGAGCTATTATTTTGGGCCCTATTACGAGGCTTTTACTTATGATAGGGTCCTTAATGGGTGATCCCCAAGTGGTTGCGATAGCGGCATAGATGCCTTGCCACCATAATCCTGCAATGGTGGTTCTGGTGGAGATCCTGAATAATCTTGATGCTTGAAAATACATTCGTCTTGATTTTCTAAGGAGGAGCCCCATAATATTATACATGTGTCTTGCAGAGAGGATTCGTCTGGTTCCCCCTCCTAAGTATCCCTTGGTGGTTGTGACGACCTTTCTTCAGTTTCGGTCCATCGATAGTGAATTGGGTTAACTAGTTTACAGAGCACAAAGCTCGGTGTCTTCATTGGTCGGTGCCATGGTAGGTTGACTTTCACCCTATTTTATAGCTTGGAGAGTACCTATTTGTGTAGTGGGTTAGCCTTCAGCAGACTTTCTTTTATTTCCCGTGGCATTTTCTGCACCAATTCGGTTGGAAACAAATAGTTCCCCCTCGTGTAATAAACTTTATCCCGATGGAGGACCTAACTAAATCATTGCAAATTATATTGATCTCCTTGTGGAAGTGTCACCATACATCTATCAGTCCGTCATAATTTGTAGGTGGGACCTGGCAGTGTCTGGGGACTACTAGAAATGGTTTTGTAAGGGAGTAGTGGGGAAGATCAAAGAGGAAGATATTGGTAAAAGTTGCTTCATTACCTTTGACACCATGGAAGAAGGTGCTGTGGTTTTATACAGGCTTATCCTAATGGAATAAAGAGTGTTAACTGGGAGTGGGAGACTTAGGGACCTCCGAGGTTCTAGAATGATGACGAAGTGTGGCCATCGAGTAGTTGAAGGCAATTTTTGTGGAGATTGGGTGACATTTTGTGAAGCTAGGGTAACTTTGGTGTTTTGTATTTTTATGGTTTGGAATAATTTTTGTGAATTTAGTAAAGATTGGGTTTGTTTAAAAACGGCCTAGTCAGTGGAAGAGGGTGGTGGTGTGTTTAACTCCGTTTATTAATACTTCATGTAACGAAGATGTATTCCCTAATTAGAAATAAAAATGATTGTGATCATTTTGTTATGCCTCTTGATGAGTTTTGCATTTTAATTTTATATACCAATATCTTAGGCATATATAATCCTTTTATTCATGTAAATGATAAGATGGACCTCCGTTCTCAGAGGTTAGAAAAGAATATCATTTTATGAAAAAGTAGGGGATCGTTCCCATGTATGGCATATGGGCTGCCTATGTACCTTTGGAGGTTTTCAAAAATATTCACGAGTCTCATTTTGAAATGGCAATATTTTTGAGAGGATCAGGTCCCACTTAGTTCTGGGTAGGGGCAATGGAGAATTTATTTAGAATAGAAGGTGGCTGAGAAGAGTCATAGCGTGCCGAGATTTTGAAGTAAGGTTATAATTTATTGAGATGTCTAAGTTGACTGGACATGCCATTTCTTCTCCCTCAAGGTCTTTGAGCATAGTGGAACCCCCTGACGTAATTTTCTTCATAATGTAGGGGCCTCTTCAATTCGGTTTGGATTTTCCTCTAGGGTTCTTAATGGGTTCTATGATCTTTTGAGGGAAATGTCTCCTTCCTGGACACAAAGGTTCCTTGACTTTTTTTGTTGAATGATTTCTTTATTTGACGATGATAACCTTGGATATGGTATAGAGCCTTCAGTCTCTTTTCATCCAAGATTAATAGTTCGTTAAAGTGGCTTGGATGTCAGTCTTCTTTGTTAACTTTTCTCTCGGGCATGATGCATATTGAAGATATTTCTAGCTTAATGTATAGAACTTCTTCCATGCCGTACACTAGAGAATAAGGGGTAGCCCCAGTAGGCGTTCTGATTGAAGTGAGGTAGCCCTAGAGGGCGTAAAAGATTTTATCATCCCAATCTCTGAAATTCTTAGTCATCTTACTGATTATTGTTTTGAGGATTTTATTGGTGGATTCGATAACACAATTGAGTTGGAGTTGGTAGGGAGAATATTTCATCTCTAAATCCCATATTCATCGACTAGTTTTGTGACCTCGACATCGAAGTGCATTCCATTATCTTATACTAACACATGAGGAACTCCGTATTGTCAAATGATGTTCTTTCTAATAAACCTGGCCACTTTCTTATCATTCAGCACTACGTATGACTCGATTTCAACCCACTGGTGAAGTAATCAATGGTAACCATGATGAATTCATGATTTTTTTAATCTTTGGGAGTAACCTTCCTTATGATGTCAACGCCCTAGGTAGATAAAGGCCAAGGAGAGGTTATGTTGTATAGTTATTGAGGAGGCATGTGTTGGAGATTGGCAAACTGCTGGCATTTGAGGAATCTTTGAACATAGGTAGTGCAATCATGAACCATGGTGGTCCAATATTACCCTTGATGGATGATCTTCTTAGAAAGAATATGACCGTTTATATGGGGCCTAAATTCCCCAGTGTGGATCTTCTTAATCATTTCTTCAACATTAGGCCCTATTATGCAGTGCATATGGGTTCCATCAAAGTTTTTATTGAAAAGTTCTTTCTTACATATGATATACTGGGCAACTGGTTTGCAAAGGGTCGTACGGTCTTTCTTGTCTACATCTTGGGGATACATACCATGTTTGAGAGTGCGCCAAAGGTTATAGTACCATAACTAGGCCCTATCAGGATCTTCCTTAGTAATAAGTTCAATTTGGTAGAAATGTGTGGGAATTGCTTGTTTGTGAACTAGGAAAGAGGCCATTGTTATTCCCTCAAGTATGTCGACCATGGAGGTCGGGGTAGAAAAGGCATCAGTTAGGTTATTTTTTGCACAAGGAAGGTAGTGGAAGGTGACGTCTTTAAACAGTGATGCTAGTTCTTCTAGGTGGCTGTGGAAGGGTAGGAGATTTTCGTCTTTGACTTTACATTTCCCGAGGATTTGGCCAACATTGAGAGTAGGGTCCCCATAAACATCTAGGTTCCGGATTCCTTTCTTAAGGGTAATCTTGAGGCCTATAGTGCATGCCTTATACTCAATCATTTTGTTAGTGCAAGGGGAGTCTAGTCTAATGGAAATGTGGGTGTGAAAGTCATCAGGGGAGATCAAGAGTATCCTAATGCCTTATCATTTCTTGTTGGAAGCTCCATCAAAGAATATGTTGCATATAAGTTCCTCTTAAGAGGTGCAGAGAATATCTTCATTCGAGAGTTCAAAGACCCAAACATCATTCGCTTATATGGGGTAATCAGTAAGGTAATTAGAGATGACTCTCCCTTTCATAGCTTTCTGCGTGACATACACAATATTGAATTTGGATAACAACATCAACCAACGAGACATTTGGCTGGACAGAGTGGGATTTTCTAGCAGGTGTTTGGTGGGATTCTTTCGGGATACTAGTCTTATGGGAAAGGCAAGCATGTAGTGTCGTAACATGCTTTCTCTAAAGCAGTGTAGTTGACTTTGTATCTAGCTAGTTTTTGACCGGCGTAATAAAAAGATATTTCCTTATGAAATTTTTTAATATTTGGGATAGCAAAGACCCTACTACGGTATCTGTTACGGTTAAGTATAAGAGGAAGGGAGACCTAGTTGTGGATACATGAGCACCGGAGGTCGGGTGAGGTATCGCTTGATTAGCTCAAAGGATTTTTTACGGGCCTCATTCCATACTTTAGTTGAATTCTTTTGGAGGAGTTTGAAAATGGGTTCGCATATAGAAGTTAGTTGGCCAATGAACCGACTGATGTATATTAGTTCACCCGAGAATCCTCGGACTTCCTTCTCTGTTCGTGGTGGTGGCATCTCGAGTATGACTTTCATCTTTATAGTGTCTTCTTTGATTCCCTTCTCACTAACCATAAATCGAAAGAATTTTCTTTTTATAACGCTAAAAACACATTTATGTATATTTATCCGCATCTGGTATTATCGCAGTTGCTTGAAGAACTTTCAAAGGGAGGGAATATGGCATTCTTAAATCTTAGATTTAATGATCATATAGTCTATACAAACTTTAACTTATTTGTGAATAAGGTTGTACAGGAAGGTTGTGGCAGCCGTTTGGTTGGTAGCCCCAACATTCTTGAGGTCGAATGGCTAGACAGCATAGCAGAAAGTTCCCCATGGGGTAATGAAGGAAGTTTTCTCATGGTGTCCAGGGTTCATCTTGATCTGGTTATATCCACCGAATCCATTGAAAAATGACTTGAGGGTGTGGTTATCCGTGTTGTTCGCAATCATGTCGATGTTGGTATCGAGTAATCGTCCTTTGGGGATACTTTATTCAAATCCAGGTAGTTGATGAAAATGCAGACTTTTCCTTCTGACTGTGGCATGGGAATGATGTTGGTGAGCCATATTGGATATTCAACTATGTGAATGAAACTCGTGTTCATCTATTTTACAACTTCTTCTTTTACTTTAAAAGACCATTTAATAGGGAGTTTCCTTATCTTCCATTTGACCGTCTTGCATTTTAGTAATGTCAAGATCTCATGCTGAGCTATTTTCTGGTCAATGCCGAGCATATCATCGTAGGACCAGGCGAAGTCATCCACAAATTCTTTAGTAGTTATTCAAATTGCACACGCTCATGCTCGTTAAGATTGGATCATATCCTAATTTTGCGCTGATGGATGATAGAATCGAGATTAATAATATTAATAATTATTATTTTAAATGCGGTAATATTATTTTTTATTCTCCTTACTAAGATTAGTTAGGAATTTTCATTTATAAAATCATCATCATCAAAGCTTTGATTAGAATCGAGACAATTAATGTAAGGCATATTAAGATACTCAAAATCCTCGTTTACTTCATTTTCGGGAATATTGAGAAACTCATCAAAAGAGATCCAATTACATTGATATCAGGAAAAGAAAAAATAATAACAGGTGAAGAGACTTGAATGGGGTAAACAACATGTTAAGTTGAATCTGAGCAGACTGGACTGGTACAGCATTCCAGTTGAGCAGAGGTATATCAACAGCTTTGATTTGAGCGAACGGGTCTGATGATGCAGCATCTGAGTGGAACATATAGAGACTCAACCCTAGTTTTTACAAGTCGAATGAGCCTTCGAAATCACTTTACTCAGAGTTATTAGTAATTATTATGGCTTTCTTGATAAAAGGTTGCACTTTATATTTATATTATTCATGCCAAGAGTTACTATTTAAAAGAGTATTTATAGCCTTGGTTTTATTTTCCTGTCAACATGGTCGTACTACATCTCAGGGGAAACCACAGTAGGGGAAGTCTTCACCCTTCTTGAAAAATCTTTTATTCAAAGAGTCTCTTAAAATAGTCTTTTCATCTTCTAATTTTTTTTCTGATCTCGATCGATGGAGTGCTTTGAGTTCATTTTATGAAGGTTCGTAACCCAGGCCACATAAAGGAAATGACTCCTTTAGGACTATAGGATTAAAGATCCCTTGATGTTATCATCCTAGCCCCATTCTGGGCATGAAGTGCATGTTCGTGAACATCTAAATCCCATTGACATTTCCATAAGGGATGTGTTCCGGACATACTCTATCTTTAAAATTATCTCTTGTTGGGAGGGGAAGTGGAACAATTCTGAAACCAGAGAGCAGCATGTCATTCGTCCTATGCTAGATTTCCAATACTGGATTACTAGTGGTGGCATTGTTTGTACTATTTTCAACCCCCAAAATGGTGATAACTTAACCTTTGGTGAAGAACTTTAGTTTCTCATGAATGGAATATGATGTACTTGAATGTTGTGAAGATATGGACAACCAAGGAGGAGATTTAAGCATGAAGATATGTCGATGACTTGGAATTCGATGATAGGATTGACAAGGCCAGCCCCAAGTGTGAGTTTTATAGACCCCATTACTTCTCGACATGTATTGTCATAAGCACTCATGACGGTAGAAGTGGGAGTGAATCACTGATAAACAATATCGAGGCGAAGCATAGATTCCAAGTCTCTAAGAGGATGACACATACTCGCGTCTCTTAGGACCGTCTCAACTATCGATTTGATAGCCTGTACCAAGGATATCTATCTTCTAGGGTACAAGTCAATATCCCCCATAAAGGTCCCATCGAGATAAGACTGTCCCAGCGCGGTAACCTCAAGGATAGCAAGTAGCGCGGTATGTTTTTCACATGTATATAATATATGTACACACAATCATATAATTATACCACTTTTATCAATTTAATATAGGTTCCTCTCGTCACCCATAATTACAACATTTATCCTTAATTTCACATTATTAGTATCACGTATAAGGTTTCATCCCTAACCTTACCTCGAAGGGTTTTCTCACTTATTTCGTGACACTCGTGGACTTTATTCTTCTAAGTTAAAAATTCAGTAGGTGTCATTATTACGTTTCAACGTAAATCTCTTACGCGCCTCACCCTTTAATGTATCAATTTACTAACCCTAAAGTAAATATCCCATAAATACCATTCTTGTCGAATATTAATGATCCCAACATTTATTCATACGCCCTACTGGTCCTCCATGTCTCCCAAATCATTATACTAAGAATGCCCAAGAATTATAACACGACAAGTCAATTTTTAAATCATTTACAAAGGTAAATAAGAGTCTGCCAGGAGGGGTCGATCGATTGAGGTTTGGGGCTCGATCGATCGAACCTTCGATCGATCGAAGCTCTAGGCTCGATTGATCGATCAAGCAGGTCTGCGAAAATCTGAAGAATTGCAGTTACGGGTTCTACCAATTTTCTTCATCCAAATACATGTTTTCCAACCCCAAACGTCAAAGAATTCTACTACTAACATTATAATATTATACCATATGTTTCTAACGTAAGGCATGTACATATTCATCATTTAAACATGAAATTTCCACCCAAAATTACATCTAATTATCAAGAACCCTAGACTTTTCTTAAACAGTTTTCTAACAAATCTTTCTCCAGAATTTCTTTCTTATAATCATCAAAATTTCCTCTACATGGCAAGGGTTTCCAGGATCATCATAACAACCAATACTACATGGATTTTCCTATCACAAATTGGGTTTTCTTCTACATAATTCATCCCTAATCATTCCTAAACTAATATGAAGATTGCACCAACGAAAATAGCAAGTTAAACACTTGCTTGAGATTTCTGGTATTTTGATTTACGGTTGATTTTGGTATGGTTGCGTTCCTCTTCTCGCGATCTACGCGTTGGTGGTGGCGGCGGTGCAAACCGGTGACTTTTTGGCCTTGAATTGCCTTGAGAGCTTTCCCTCTCTTTTTCAATGGCCGTACTAGGGTTTTCTGAATATTCTAACCCTAAATGACTAACCTAGATGGCTGATATAGGTTGCTAAAATTCGTGGGTTTAATTACCCAAGAATGTAAAATGACTAAAATGCCCTCCCGGGGTACCAATTAGGCCTAAAAACGCCCCGAGACCCAAACTACACCCCGGGTACACTTTTCTGACTATATCGACCCTTTCGAACGCGTTGGCGCACTCAAAATGACCATACTAACAACTTATAAAATATTCACTTTTTATTTAACAAAATTTAGTCCCGACGCGACACGGGCGCGTCCCGATTCAAATTTCCAAAATTGTCATTTTATTCACTCGTGACATTCAATATAATCAATAACATATATTACTTTGCTCATTAGTAATATTCAACAAATTTTCCATAATTACTAACTCTCGTCACGTTAATAATTATAACATAATTAATTTCCGGATTTTTATTAAATAATTCATTCACATTAACTTTAATAAATCCCCAAATTAATATAGCATAAAAATACGGGGTATTACATACTTCCCCCCTAATAACGGAATTTCGTCCCGAAATTTGGAAAATAAGGCATACCTGGTAAAAACAACTCTGGATATCTCTCGCCTATATCTGCCTCGCACTCCCAAGTGGATTCCTCCACATTATGATGTTCCCACTGGACCCGCACAAGTGGAACTATCTTCGACCTCAATCTCCTCTCACTATAGTCTAGGATAGCCACTGGTCTCTCCTCATAAGAGCTATCAGGCTGTAAGTCGATCTCATCTATCGCAATGTGATTATGGGCCATATCATCCCGAAGATATCGTCTCAACGACGAGATGTGGAATACATCGTGGATGCGATGTAAATACTCTGGTAGTCCCAACATGTATGCAACCGGCCCAACCCTCTCGATGATGGGAAATGGACCCACGTACCTCGGAGCCAACTTCCCCTTCTTCCCAAACCTCATCACTCCCTTCATAGGAGATACACGCAATAACACTTGGTCCCCCACACTAAACTCCCGAAAGAACCGTTTCGCATCGGCGTAGCTCTTCTGCCTGTCCTGGGCTACCCGAATACGACTCCTGATCATCTCAATCCTCGCGGAGGTCTCCTGAATCACCTCTGGTCCTAGCAACTTGTTATCCCCCACTTCGAGCCAACAAGCTGGGGAACGACAAGGCCTGCCATACAAAGCCTCAAATGGAGCCATGCCAATCGTTAACTGATACGAGTTATTATAAGCAAACTCTACCAGTGGAAGATGTGGCTCCCAACCTCCTCCAAAATCGAGAACACACATGCGCAGCATATCCTCTAACATCTGATTAGTACGCTCTGTCTGTCCATCTGTCTGTGGGTGGTAAGCTGAACTCAGCCTCAACTTAGTACCCATAGCCTCCTGAAAGCTTTCCCAAAAATGTGACACGAAAATCTTGTCTCTATCTGACACAATATTCAGGGGCACCCCGTGTAGTCTGACAATCTCAGCGATGAACAACTGAGCATACTGACCCGTGGTGTAATCTGTCCGAACCGACAGAAAATGAGCCACCTTGGTCAAATGGTCTACAATCACCCAGATAGAATCGTGGCCCCGTTGTGATATAGGCAACCCTGTAATAAAATCTATGGAAATACTCTCCCACTTCCACGTGGGTACATCCAATGGCTGAAGCAATCCTGACGGTTTCTGATGGTCCACCTTCACCAGTTGGCAGGTAGAACACTTGGACACAAACTCAGCAATGTCCTTCTTCATCCCACTCCACCAGTATTGCCTCCTCATATCCTGGTACATCTTATCTCCTCCAGGATGTACTGTATATCGGGACCCATGAGAATGAGTCATCACTGCATGACGTAATTCTGCTCCTTCTGGAACCACCAATCTCCCATTAAACCGTAAACCTCCATCAGAACTAACAGAATAGGACTCAGCACCCTCGGCTAAAAGTCGCATAATCTGCTCCTGGCAAAACGGGTCTGTGGTCTGTGTCTGTATCACCCTCGTAACAATATCGGGTGTGACTGACATCACGGATATGAAAGAACGTGCTACTGCGTCCTGGTGACCCAACTCCTTCCACTTTGCTTTCCAGACATCCGCTACCTCGTCTACCGGTCTACGACTCAACGCATCAGCAACTACGTTGGCCTTTCCCGGATGATACTGTTTATCGAACTGGTAGTCCTTCACAAACTCTAGCCATCTGCGCTGACGCATATTCAGCTCTCGCTGAGTGAACAGGTGCTGCAATGACTTGTGGTCTGTGAACAAACGGAATTTCTCACCCAATAAGTAATGCCTCCATATCCTCAATGAAAAGACGACCGCTGCTAACTCTAGGTCGTGGGTGGGGTAATTCTTCTCATGCGGCTTAAGCTTGCGGGAAGAAAAAGCTATAGCCTTCTCTTCCTGCTGAAGTACTCCCCCAAGTTCCCGTAAGGACGCATCGGTGTAGACCAGGTACTCCATACCCGGCTGCAATAACGCAAGGACTGGCGCTGAAGTAAGCTTGTATTTCAGCTCGTCGAAAGCTAACTGACAAGCATCATCCCAAACATATGGTACTCCCTTGCGAGTCAGATTGGTCAATGGACCCGCTATTTTGGAGAATACCCGAATGAATCTCCTGTAGTAACCAGCTAACCCCAGGAAACTACGCACTTCTGTCGGTGTCGTGGGCTGTCCCCACTCCCTCACCGCTGATACTTTACTCGGGTCAACTGTTGTCCCCTGCTCAGAAACAACATGCCCTAAGAACTGTACCTCTCGCAACCAGAATTCGCACTTCTCGTACTTAGCATACAACTGATGCTCTCGTAGAGTCTGAAGAACCTGCCTCAAGTGCTCGGCATACTCCTCCTCGGAGTGTGAATATATCAAAATGTCATCTATGAAAACGATGACAAACTGATCCAAGAACTCTCTGAATACTCGGTTCATCAAGTCCATGAAAACGGCTGGGGCATTTGTGAGTCCGAACGGCATCACCCTGAACTCATAGGACCCATATCTCGACAAGAAGGCAGTCTTTGAAACATCCTGCTCTCTAATACGCAACTGATTGTACCCCGACCTCAGATCTATCTTCGAAAAGAAAGTTGCTCCCCTCAACTGGTCGAACAGATCATCGATTCGAGGCAACGGATACTTATTCCGAATCATGACCTTGTTCAGCTCCCGGTAGTCCACACACAATCTCAGTGAACCATCTCTCTTCTTCACAAACAAAACTAGACCACCCCAAGGTGAGGTACTCCTGCGAATGAAGCCCTGACCTAACAGCTGCTCTATCTGATCTCGTAGCTCTCGCATCTCTGCCGGAGCCATACGGTATGGTGCGCGGGCTATAGGTCTCGTATCTGGCAATAAATCTATAACAAAGTCTATCTCTCGATTGGGGGGTAGGCATGGTATCTCCTGAAACACATCAGAATGCTCCCTGACAACTGGGATCGAATCTAAGGGAATCACAACCTCCTTAGAGGTATCCTCCTCTATGTAATACAAATGAGCGGTCGAACCTCCCTCTGGGCAAGGCATCGCCACTACAAACATCTTTTGCCCCGGAATGGCAAAAATAATGCTCCCACCGAAGCAATCAATCATGGCTCTATAAGCTGCAAGCCAATCCATACCAATAATCACATCATGCTCGTGCATGTCTAAAACTAACGTGTATGCAGGTAATACCAAGCTACCAATCTCTACCCCCACTCCCCGGCATATAAAGAAAATAAGGGACCCACTCCCCAGTGGTAAGTCTACACACGTCACTGTACTCTCTGCTGTGGCTAACAACCCTAAGGCCTTCGCAAAATGCGTAGCTATAAAATAATGTGTTTCCCCCGTATCAAACAAAACCCGACCCATAGTACCATGGATAGGAAACATACCCTCAATTGCGGGCGGTGCCTGTGGAGCTGCTGCCTAGTGGACGTTATAGACACGTCCATACTGTAATTGCCCCTGCTGCACTGGAGCTGCTGGAATGGCTGGTAAGGCTGGCACCTGGGCTGGAGCTAGGAGGGAAGGTGGAAATAGTGGCCTCTGTGGCTCAATACGGGCTCCCTGCTGCTGTGGGGCCCTATCGCCCTCTGGGCAATCCTGACGCCTATGGCCATGTTTACCGCACCCAAAACATCGTCCCTTGAAGTTTCCTCCCCTCTTACCCTGCTGTCCACGACCCTGATGGCCGTTACCTTCACGCCACTGGCCCTGTTGGCCCTGATGTGCACGCTGTTGGCCCTGATAGCCCTGTTATTGACCCTGCTGTCGGTGTTGGCCCTGCTGGCCCTGCTGAT
Source organism: Sambucus nigra (assembly GCA_949130495.1). Classification (NCBI taxonomy): domain Eukaryota; kingdom Viridiplantae; phylum Streptophyta; class Magnoliopsida; order Dipsacales; family Adoxaceae; genus Sambucus; species Sambucus nigra. The sequence continues at coordinate 371,453,447 of OX422208.1, read as the reverse complement.
TAGGCTGGCCCTGCTTGCCCTGCTTATAGCCCCCATATCCCTGCCTAGAATCACCTGAACGGAATCGCTTAGCAGGGTCCCCCTAATGGGAACTCTGCTCGTGTTGACGAGTCTGTCCATGAGATGGTGCCCCACTGGCACTATTACCTCCGGTCCTGCCCTGCTGGCTGGACTCTCCTGCTCTCTTGCTTCCCTGCAAATGGAAGCGGTGATCCTGGCAATGTAGCAATGCGGCATTGAGTACATCAGTGAAAGTACTCAGGGATAAATTCCTAATAAGGTGCTGACGGATCCTCCAAGCTAACCCGTCGACAAACAGCATAATCTTCTTGTTCTCAGTAGGTGCCTCATCTGGAACAATGGTGAGAAGTCTCGTGAACTCCTCCTAATACTCCGCTACAGTAAGACTCTCCGGCTTCAGATTCAGTAATCTTCGCCTCATCTCAGTCTGCACTGCGGGTGGAAAATACTTGCGGTCAAACCGCTCCCAGAACAACTGAATAGGGATCGTGTCCCTCTCCTCCAAAGTGGTAGTGGACTCCCACCACTGCAATGCGGCTCCCACCAGCTTAAAGGAAGCCAATAACTGATTTTGCACGTCAGTGCACTCATACATACGGAGATGCCGCTGGATGTCTTTCTTCCATTGACTAACTATGACAATATCGGAGCTACCAGAGAACTCAGGGGGATGCGCTTTCTGAAAAGCATCCCGAACCATCTCCCATGCAGATGGAAGCTGTGCTAGTACTGGCGCCACTGCCTGAACTTGGGGTGGAGCCTGCTGAATCACCATTATCGCGGCATTCACCGCCTGAGCAACAATGGCGGCTACTTCATTTGCATTCATTGTGCCTGATGCCGGAGCTGCTGGCTGCTCGGCCTGGGCACGCCTATCTTTCGGAGCACGTCTCGGAGGCATCTGAAACGTGAACAAATTTATTAGTCTATAGTTCTTTTCAAATCTCAAATAGCTGAAGACTTAAACGTAAAAGCAAGAGTACAACAATCCTAAAAAATAGGGCTCTATCGCAACAACGTTAAGCTGAAAGCGAAATAAGCCGTACAGATCCTATGGATACTAGAACCTGATGCTCTGATACCACCTGTGACACCCCACCTAATTAAATACCGGGCGATCACTCCTTTATTAAATTAAATCAAGGTAAACAGTTGGTTCATTCTCAGCATCACTGTCGATAAAAATAAATTTTCCAATTTAACACCCTAAATAATTAAGCTAAGTGTCAAAACCATTTTCATACATACTTTCCAAATTTTATGTAAAGAAAAACATTTATTTTATTAACAACATTGAATAAGTAAGAATCACACCACATTAAATATCTGCAACATAGTCCAATTAATTTAAAATATTCGTCAATCGAATGTCACCAAGCGAAATATAAAGTACACAATCAAACTGAATAAAACCCATAGTAACAATACTGGAAATAACTGAAATACAAATGTCCCAATAATAATGGAATAATGGAAAGAGCTACACATGCTCAACTAAATGAAAATACTAAGAGTGGATCCGAATGAACAAAGCCGTCTAATCAAGAGACCTGCAACTCCCACCTAAGTTGCAGCGCGTTCCTTCCAAGAGATCCTAAGAAAGACGCCCCTATGGCTGGGCACCTGTAATACATACATATATATACAAGAGAGAGAGAGAGAGAGAGAAAAATGGGTCAGAGCCCGAAAGTGTGTTTGATTTAAAATACGTTTAGCAAGTATTTAAATTGATACAGGCCAATGCAACAACATATTAGAGCGGCACTCTCTTGAGAAATCCTCACCTCTCTTCTAATGTGCACCCCTATCGTACTAACCTTCCCAACGGGTTATCTTATTATTTATCATACTACCTTCCCAATAATTTAGCTTATCTTAGCTTACTCATAAGATTTCAAAACCGAACAATATCATTGTTTAAAAAGAATACTTCCAATTAGTAGCACAACTCTCGTTTTAACTTTATTAGTTTATAAAGTTTCCCAGTGTCATATTATACTTTCACAAAAAAAGTATTTACTATTTGAATCATCAACCATGTCCTACTTATCAAATCACAGTAGGCAATTTCAAGTTTCCAAATCTCATATATATATTAACTACTCTTATAATATATATATATATATATATATATATATATATATATATATATATATATATATATATATTAATAGCATCCCAAATAAAACTATGGTGCGTGCATACTTCCACTATCTAAACCCCATACCACTCATATCAAGGGGAATACAATTTCGGAATCACTCTCTAATTGTATTAACACATACACAAACAATATCGAGGCGAAGCATAGATTCCAAGTCTCTAAGAGGATGGCACATACTCGTGTCTCTTAGGACCGTCTGAACTATCGATTCGATAGCCTGTACCAAGGATATCTATCTTCTAGGGTACAAGTCAATATCCCCCATAAAGGTCCCATCGAGATAAGATTGTCCCAGCACGGTAACCTCAAGGATAGCAAGTAGCGCGGTATGTTTTTCACATGTATATAATATATGTACACACAATCATATAATTATACCACTTTTATCAATTTAATATAGGTTCCTCTCGTCACCCATAATTACAACATTTATCCTTAATTTCACATTATTTGTATCACGTATAAGGTTTCATCCCTAACCTTACCTCGAAGGGTTTTCTCACTTATTTCGTGACACTCGTGGACTTTATTCTTCTAAGTAGAAAATTCAGTAGGTGTCATTATTACGTTTCAACGTAACTCTCTTACGCGCCTCACCCTTTAATGTATCAATTTACTAACCCTAAAGTAAATATCCGATAAATACCATTCTTGTCGAATATTAATGATCCCAACATTTATTCGTACGCCCTACTGGTCCTCCATGTCTCCCAAATCATTATACTAAGAATGCCCAAGAATTATAACACGACAAGTCGATTTTTAAATCATTTACAAAAGGAAATAAGAGTCTTCCAGGAGTGGTCGATCGATCGAGGTTTGGGGATCGATCGATCAAACCTTCGATCGATCGAAGCTCTAGGCTCGATCGATCGATCAAGCAGGTCTGCGAAAATCTGCAGAATTGTAGTTATGGGTTCTACCAATTTTCTTCATCCAAATACATGTTTTCCAACCCCAAACGTCCAAGAATTCTACTACTAACATGATAACAGTATACCAGAGGTTTCTAACGTAAGGCATGTACATATTCACCATTTAAACTTGAAATTTCCACCCAAATTACATCTAATTATCAAGAACCCTAGACTTTTCTTAAACAGTTTTATAACAAATCTTTCTCCAGAATTTCTTTCTTATAATCATCAAAATTTCGTGGTTAATTTCCTCTACATGGCAAGGGTTTCCATGATCATCATAACAACCAATACTACATGGATTTTCCTATCACAAATTGGGTTTTTTTCTACATAATTCATCCCTAATCATTCCTAAACTAATATGAAGATTGCACCAATGAAAATAGCAAGTTAAACACTTGCCTGGGATTTCTGGTATTCTGATTTATGGCTGATTTTGCTATGGTTGCGTTCCTCTTCTCGCGATCTACGCGTTGGTGGTGGCGGCGGTGCAAACCGATGACTTTTTGGCCTTGAATTGCCTTGAGAGCTTTCCTTCTCTTCTCCAATGGCCGTACTAGGGTTTTCTGAATATTCTAACCCTAAATGACTAACCTAGATGGCTGATATAGGTTGCTGAAATTCATGGGTTTAATTACCCAAGAATGTAAAATGACTAAAATGCCCTCCCGGGGTACCAATTAGGCCTAAAAACGCCCCGAGACCCAAACTACACCCCCGGGTACACTTTTCTGACTATCTCGACCCTTTCGGACGCGTTGGCGCACTCAAAATGATCATACGAACAATTTATAAAATATTCACTTTTTATTTAACAAAATTTAGTCCCGACGCGACACGGGCGCGTCCCGATTCAAATTTCCAAAATTATCATTTTATTCACTCGTGACATTCAATATAATAAATAACATATATTACTTTGCTCATTAGTAATATTCAACAAATTTCCCATAATTACTAACTCTCGTTACGTTAATAATTATAACATAATTAATTTCCGGATTTTTATTAAATAATTCATTCACATTAACTTTAGTAAATCCCCAAATTAATATAGCATAAAAATATGGGGTATTGGTATGACCTACGAATTAGTGGAAATTACAACGGGCATTGAGTTTGTAATTGTTAGGGAGTGGATATGGTAATGGATGGGGAACCAAGGGTTTGATGAGATTTCGTCTTAACTGGGCCTGGTAACCTTTGGATAGGAAATCATGGAGCTCAAAGTACTCTTTTTTTGGAAGTATTATGGCAACCTTTAGGTGGACAAAAGGTACTCGATTGGGAAATATTATTGATGGTTAAGAATGTAGCACTAGCAGTCTTCTTATATTTTTAGGGTGTGAACAGTCCGGCCACTTTCTTTGGTCAGATTCCACTTTGATAATACCTTCCTCAATTTCTACACAAGCCTCTCGAAGGTATCGAAGGTGTGGCTAATACTATCCTCTCATTGGGGCTGGGATATGAGAAAGAAGTTTTCATAATACTGACTTGTTCCTCCTCGGAGGTCTATTGGTCATGGTAGAAGCTTTCTATCTCCACCTTCTTATGAACCTATTGATGGTTTTCCCAAGATTTGTCTTAAGAATCTCTAGATCTCTACGTGTAACTTATAGCTCCTCATTGTACTTACACGGAGACATAAATTCTCAAGCCACATCTTCCTAACTACGTATTCAGGATTCTTTGAGGTACAAAAACTACCAGATTGTTCTTTCTTTCAAGATCTGCTAAAATATTTGGACCATTATATCTTCGGAGACACCAAGGAGGGTCATGGATCAGTGATTACTTCGATGGTGAACGATTGGGGGTCCGCTTCCCCCAAATATCTTGATGTCTAGCATTTTGAACTTCTCTATCACTCTAGCTTTGGGATAAGGAGACATATGGGTATAGTCCATGTAGTTTTCGGATATCTTAACTTGGTCAAACTTCTTTGACCACAATTTAAGGTCTTCCTTGACCTTGTTTAGTTCCTCCTCTTTAGGATCCACGGGTACTAGAAAACTATCCCATGGTTAGGTAAGGTTGATAATAGGGAGTGGAGCTTGTGGCAGTCCATTGAAAGGTGGGGCACGTGAAACTTACCCGTACTCTTTTAGAACCCAGATAGGCTTAGTAGCGGGTGGATCCCTAGCTCGAAGAAAGATAACCTCAGGTTCTTCGGGAATTCGAGCCCAATGTCGCTGCATTTCATGGACCTCGGTTTAAAGGTTATCAATCTTGGCACTGAGTTGGGATAAGATGACCATAAAATCAGGGTGAACATTCAATGCTTGGTTAGTGTTCTACATATAGATCTCGTGGAGGTTGATCAGAAATTTTTGATGAAGTAGCAAAAAGAGGCGACGGAGCTTCGGGGTGATTTGATGGAAGATCAAAGCTAATAGGGAGCCAAAACAAAATCGAGGATGCAGTTCACCTTAGAGGAAAAATAGTTCAAATTTATTTTTTGAAAGAAGTAGGGAGAAAATTTTTGGTATTTTGGAAAGAGGAGAAGATGTTTTTGGCATTTTTGATTTTTGAAAAAAGAGGGAAAAAGGAATGGAATCTCATAATGATTATTATTACTGAGTTTTCGCTTGTATTAGGTTTACCTATATGCAGAAAAAATATCAAACATGACCCGAGTCCAGGAAAAGAGGGTTTGAAAATATGTAAGACATGGTCTGACTTGTTACCAGGCTCATGGATGGGGTCCTATTTTGAAAAAGGGAAAAATAACGTAAAAATTCAAGCGATACACCGACCCGAAATTTCAGTATAGTTTGTTACGGTAATCGACAAACTAAATATGAGTGCCCTAGGTTTGACACTTATATGAGGTTTATGCACTTGGTGGGTTAATGGAAGGGTTTCCCCTTTGGCATGACTTCCACGATATACCTGAGTGTGGACAAGCCTTTTGATATACCTGAGTGTACGTGAATTACCTTACGATATGCCTCGTGGGGATGATACGTGTGATATAGAATTCGATATGCTCGATGTATGAACGAGTTCCTTGCTATACACATCATGTGGTGAGTTTGGTCGAGCGGTACGATGCGAGGGGAATCGGTCGATATACTTAAAAAGTACGAGGATAATGAAAGGTGAGAGTCATATCACTTACGCTAATTGCACACGGTATGACTAGTTCCTCTTACAAAGTGGCCCCTAAGTATGGGACAAAATTTTGGTCAATATTTCTATATGCTCTTGGTGATGTAGTGCGTAAAAATGCATGAGTCTTAATTAGTATATTATGGAGATAGAGTATATTATTTTTTATTTTCATGATGCTTAAAGGGTGTACTACACTAATGAGGGAGACTATACAAGTATCATGAAAAGTAAATCTAGTATGAAGCATGGATACAATACTACGCATGGTGATGAGGACATATACATATGAGTGAGTGACATATTGATATTAACAACTGAGTGTGTGTGGTAGTGGGCCTATACATGGACCAACTACAAGCGTTGTGTGATATGTGTAAGTGAGCATGGAGATATATGCAAGTGTGAGAAGTGTGGGTGTGTGCTAGTGAGGCCTATGCATGGATATTCTAAGTGGTGTTTGAAGCATGTGAGTAGAAGTGAAGCTAAGTGTAAGTGTGGGACGTGAAGGAGGGATTATATACAGGTGTTTGAAGTGTATAAGTGAGCCAAAAGTGATATATAAATAAGGAAGATATATAGAAAAAAATTAGATAATAGAGAAAAGGAACATATAGGTAGGTGAATATGCACACATACAAAAAAAATAACACCCTTGTAGAAATAGAGTCTAGTCCTCTTAAAATGTCCCCAGCAAAGTTGCCACAATGGCCATCCTCGGGGGCTAGGAGTGATTCCATTTGGCATGCATTCCAGATCTAGAGGCATTCGGTTGTTATCAATGTGGGGTAATCTGTAGAGATAGAGTCTCCATCCTATTTTGCACAAAAACGTGCTAAAGAAATATTGTCTCTTCGAGAGAACGACATCAAGGACAATACTAATGCTTGTGAAGATGAGTAATTTAAAGGTTCGAGGACTAAGTTATGGAATAGGAAGGCGTTACACACCAACTTCTCCCTTTTGGTCTCTCATGTGTATGAGTTAGTCTTCTCCTGTTAGACTCCATGAAGTGTGTGTTTACGTGCATAACATAGACGGAGAATGGAATAGTTCAACTCGCATCATGGAAAAGGACAAAGTGAGTTCATCCTTAGGAGTGTTCCTAAAAAATAATAATTCAAAATATAATGTAAGTGTTTTCCAAATCATAAGTTGCTATAGAATAGCGAACGTATGTATTGGATAAGATAGAAGCACGAAAGAATATGACATTTATTAAGAATATAGGTATATATAAAATAAAAATAGCATAACAAATGTTCATAAGGGAGGAATCGAATCTCAGGATTTACCCAACATGCATACGTAGCTCAAAGGGCATCAAAGTCCACATAGTTTGAAGATAACATAAAGTGTATGTTAACCTATAAATCTATGTGGGGGATTTCTTTAATATGGGTGTGTAGAGATAAACATGCTTTAGGTGTAAGAATGTGTAGTGATAATTCTTCTTTTGGAATTTATTAAATAAAACCTCTTTTTCTTGTTTTTGTTTTTTTTGTAATGAAAACGAAGTATGTGAAAATACTATTAATAAAAGTTTCAGATTAAGGTAGGTGATGCAATGAAATAACGTGCTAAAGTAGAGAGAAAATGATGGAGAATTGGACCTTCTTATGAATACTTGAAGAGAATCTTGAGTGTAGATACGTTGATTTTGAAATAAGGTAATGGAAATATGAGGAGATGGGGGGAATTTACTAAATGACGTATGAAAGGGATGGAAGGAATGTGTGAAATGGGCTTTTTAGGAAGGGAACAACTCTGAATTCGAGAAAATGTTCTCTGCATTGCTGAGAGGGATGTTCCTGGATGATTTTCAAAGTGAGTTCATGGCATCTATTTATAGGGCCGGGGGGTGCCAATCATCAGGCTCCTAGACCTATTTATCGATATAGAATCTCAAGCACACTACCGATAAGTAGGGTCTTGAGGCTTCCATTCGACAGTCTAGGACATGTTTTTCGAAAAAATGATCATAAAATGAAATTCATAAGTTTGAATTATGCATGGGATAGACTGTTAGAAAGGGTCTTTAGAGTCCACTAAGAATCTACTAAATCACTCCCAGGTTCGGGAGTCGAACAAGGTCAAACTGGGCATAAAAGCACCCGTTGGTCACTAGTCATGAAGTTTTCAAAGGAAAATGGATCGTTAGTCCTAACTGTAAGTCCAATTTGTTCATAGGATGGACTGTTGGAAAATATATTCAGATAAATTTGATATTTCATTCAGATTCATTCGATTCAAAGAGTTGGCCAAGGTAAAATTATGTTAGAAAGCGCCCAGTGACTCATCGGAGAAAAATGGATCGTTCATCACTACCATAAGGTTGATTCTTGCACAGGGTGAATGATTGGAAAAGGTATTTAGATACATTTAAAGATTCATTGAGCTTTACTCAAGATGGAGAGCTAACCAGGGTCAAACGGGGCCCATGAGCACCCGGTGTCCTCTAAGTTAGTTTTCGGGCTAAAATAAATCGCTCGTCCGTACCGTAATGCCGATTCATGAACCAGGAGGATCATTAGAAATGGGATTTAAATTTTTTTAAAGATTCACTAAGATTCTTCTTATATAATAAAGTCAATTAGGATCAAATGGGTCTCAGGAGCACCCGGTGGCCTCTATATCAGTTTTTAATAGTGAAATGGACCGTTCATCCGATCCGTAAGGTCGATTTATGCACGGGGTAGGTCATTGGAAAGGGGATTCAGATACCTTCGAATATTAATTGAACTTTCACTCAAGAGACACATTTGACCAAAGTCAAATAGTGCCTGGGATTGCCCAATAGCCTCTAGATATTTACTCGAAGTGTGACCTAGGATTTGCAGTGAACGAGTGAGTGCTAGGTACCTAAGGAGTTTCTTAGGTGGCTCCTAAGATGGGGTGTCTACACTCTCTATGGATATTGATTATGGGATATAGCTCGACAGACTTGCACTTGTTTCATGCATTATCCTCCCCTTATATTCTTATGGAAAGAATAGTTTAATTATAGAAAACATTCGGGCTGGTGGGTCCTAGAAAAGGTGCTTTCCTCATTAATCCAAGCGGTGTTTCACATTCTACTTTGTTATTTGGCACTTCAAAACCAAGTGTTATTTCTTGTTCGATCGTCGCTCTGTCTAGGGCAATTAATATTATTCCTACCCTTGATAATTTAGAATTATATGCTCCATCCACAAAAAGCATCTAGCTACGACTCTTATTATCCCCCTCTTGGGATAGTTGAGTAATGATTTTACTTATTTCTCCATGGTTAGAGCTTTTAGGTGCAGATTGTGTAATAAAATCAATTAATATTTTCCCTTTCATGGTTATTCTAGGTCTCAAGTAAATATTAAACCTTCCAAATTCCGTTAACCATTTGGATATTATTCGAACAAATTGTATATTTTGAGGATATCCTAGCTTAAGGAATATGTCAAAATCGTGATAGAATGCCCTTTGAAATAGTGATTCTGCTTATGAGATGCAACGAATAGTTCATAAATAATATTTTCAAGAGGACGATGCCTTTTTTATACTCCGTTCAAGGTTTTACTGACATAATAGACCGTGGCATGAAAATTTTCTTCCTCACGGACCAACACTGAACTGACTTCATGTTTTGAGATAGATAAATATGAGTACTAGTGTTCTCCCTGGTCGAGGACCCCTAAAATTAGTGGCACACTCACGTATCTTTTGATTTCTTCTATTAATATGGCACACACATCATTAGATATCTCCCTCCGCTCCTTCTTTATAGCGTGAAATAATAGCCTACACAACTCAGAATATTTACAAATATATCAATTGAGGACGGCGAGCATTCCAAATAACTTTTGTACTAGATAGATCATAATATACGTGGATATGGAGAGAGTGTTTTTTCAATATGGGGGAAATCTCTTGAACTTACTAAATATTGTAAAGACAGTAGCTACCAGTTTTGTTTTTATGTAAAAGGTAGAGCCGATAAAACATAAGGGTTTTTAAATAAAGGCAAGGTGTTTTGGCAAAGCTCTTGATCTTGGGAGGCATCAAGGAGGCCATGATGGTTTAATAGAAGGAGATGGAGTAAGAATAAAGAAGTCATTTCTTGTACCAACTTTAGAATATAGGAGACTTAGTTCACTATTGTTATTAAAGAGAAAAGATCATGATCTTTTTTTGAATTTTCAGAGTTGTTTGGGGGAAATGGATGGGATTATGATAGATATGCCTTCAAGTGCTTGGATCCAGTGGTTTTATGAGTGGAGAAAAAAAGGAAAGAGGAGTATGCAACAAGATAACAAAGGAAGGTGGACAATCATTTTTCCTTCAAGCTCCCTCAGTTGAGTCGTGGCCTTATTCATCTTTAATTTTTAGAGTTGATTATTATTTTAAAAAATGATTTAGTTATTGAGGAAAACTCTTTTTTATCAATAGAAAGATTTTTCCAAAGATCTCTCATTAGTTGAATAGAAGGTCCATATATGGAGGAACCGATGGTGGAGAAAATATAGAATTGGTTAAGGAGAGATGGAAACTGGTCATAGGTGTTAAATTTCATTATAATAACTCATCACTATTCTTTTTTGTATTTATGTCAAAAGAGGAAACCAGTAGAGTGCAAGAAAATAAGGATTGGGTTTTTTCAATGAACTAGTTTTGTTAGAATGTTGGATCCCTTTTCAGTGTTGTTTAAAATTGTTACACAAGCTCAAAGATCTTTGGATTAGAGTGGTGGTTTTATCCTTCCTATGTGGGAATTAGATGTGCTTAAAGATATAGGAGAAAAATGCGGAGGTTTTGTAATGCTAGATAAAGACACTAAATAAAAAAAAAAGATTTTCATTGGGAGAGAATAAAGCTTTAAAGGTGAGAAGATATTCCAGTGAAAATGAAGGTTGAAGTCAGAGGCTGGTGTTTTGAGATGCCGGTCTGGGTAAAAATGATGACGAATCGCTTTTTGAGGACGAGCATGTTCAGTCTGGTGTCGGTATCATAAGAGAGGGTGAAGAGGTTTCGGGAATCGACAATGCTACTAGAAATGGGACCAAGGTAGAGGCAATTACGTCCAATGCACATGGATTTTTCTAGTAATAGAAAGCCATTGATTGTACGACTGGTGCAGTCTATTCTAAAAGGTGAAAAGGAGGTTCTTTAGATTTAATGCTAAGTGGAAGATATGGGAGGAAGAACGATTTTGTAATTTTTTTGAATAAGAAGGCCAACTGTATTAGTACTAAAATGGATTTAATGCCTAACTAAAAAAAAGTGGAGTGTGCTTCTAATTTCTTAGGTGCACTGAGTGATACTGTTGTTCTACAAAGGGGGCCTATAGTCACCTATTGGCCATTATTAACTTCCATGATAGGTGATTCTGGGCAAACCCAAATGAAAGACACTCGATTGAGTTTTCAGATTTAAAAAAAAGGCCCAATCAAAAGGCTAACAATTTCAGAGTTCGGTAAAAATTGAAGTGGAAGGTAAAAAATTCCGAAGAACCTTTTAAGATGTTTTTATCATTGACTAAAAGGGAGAGTGGTGAAAATTTTCTAGAAAAACAGTTATTTTAATGGGTTTTTAAAGAAAATTGGTGTTTGGATCATGTTGGTGATTAGGATAAATAGGGGGTGAAGGACTTGGCATCGGTTCCCTTAAAAATGCTATGGTAGGAGAGGAGGGGGGTGGGAGAAATACATTCCTTTAAAGTGGGTGAGTCAACCAAGGAGGGTGGGGAGGATGCGCTTATAACCTATAATGGAGACCCGATGAAGTGATGGTTAGATATGGATTTGAAGGATTTGTGGGAGAGATGGAATGATCATTTTTTGTGAGGTGAATTTTTTAGAGTATATAGTTAACTTGCGAAAAATGAATTTCTCTGAGGACGGGGTTTTTACTAGTTTTTTGGGGCCATCGGATGAGATGGATTTTGTTAGCGATGAGGAGATAATTCCACTTATTTCACAAGTCGGAGTCTTTGACCCATACATGTCAGAGGGGGATTTTGGAGATGAGGGTGGATTATTAGGTTGAGGATATGATAAGAGGCATATGGAAGATTTTAGGAGTGTCATATGAAGGAAATGAGAAGAAAGCATGGAAGTTTTTCAAATAGATAGAGAGGAAGTGGAGAGGGGGTAAAGAGAAGGAAAGGGAGAGAGAAGGTCTATCAGGTGAGGGACATTGTAAAGAGAGAGAACTTAGAAGGATGAAATGATCTATTAATTATGAAGGTAGGAAGACGAAGGGGAGGAAAGGGAGGATTATTGATGTCGATGAAAATGCCAATTATCTTATGGAATGTTTGGGGGTTTAACGACCTTGACAACATAAATGTTGTTAGGGGGGATTTCCTTGTGGATATAGGATATTTTATGTTTGGAGGAGACAAATATAATGAAGACGAATAAAACAGTGGCCCATAGAATTTGGCAGAGGTTATTGGGTGGCTTGGTGTACTCTTGATTCTTGTGTTGCTTCGGGGGGGGGGGGGGGGGTAATGATTATATGGTATAAAAAAATTATGGAGGTGGTAGATAATCTGATTAGTAATCACTCATTGTCTTATTTGTTTAGAGGCATCGAAGAGGATTTTATGGACCATAATAAGATTAATACGACATGGGCTACATGAGCCCATAGTAGTTTACTGGATAAATTGATAGGACGAGCATTCTCGACCCACCAAGAGAAATCGGTGGATTCTTGGTCATGACCAGCTAAAGCTAAAGTTCCATTGAAGAGCGTTTTCACGACGTAGAACCTCCTTGGGAAATATAAGGTTTTCATGAGGCTGATCTTGAGCTTCCATCCAAGCATGAATTCCTTTGTTTTATGATGATTTAGGATGGGTTAGGGGGGTTTCCATGGTGCATATGAGGGGATTTTAATATGGTTCATTTTATGGGCGAGCGTAGTAGGGGGATATAAGATTTACTATATAGAAGAGGTAATTTTCAAAGTTTATTAATGGCATAGTGTTATTGGACATACCACTCATGGGAGGACCATTTTCCTAGGTTAGTAATAGATATCCACCTTCATGGTCTCGGTTGGATTGGTTTTTGGTATCATCAGACTGGGAGGACGACTTTCCAGGTGCAGTGCAATCTGGATTATCAAGAGTAATTTATGATCACGTCTCGATTATTTTAGAATATGTGGTTTAAGTAGGAGGGCTTCATAGAGAAAGTGAAGATGTGGTGGGATGGTTCTTAAGTGGAGGGCACCGCGGGATTCATATTAGAAAGGAAGATATCTTTTCTTAAGGAAGACCTGAAAAGTAGAATAAAGAGAGATCTAGGAACGTGAGGAAAAGCATCATTGGAGGTCTTTAAGGGATAAAGTATATCGATGTTAGGGAGAGGGAATGTGTTTTTTTCTAGGTGATAGAGGTTGAGGAGAGAGGTGAGAAAAGAGGAAGTGAGGAAAAAAATGATTTAGGAGGAGATATGTTGGAGATAAAAATCTTGAGAGGTGCGGTTAAATAAAAGATATAGGAACACTAAGTTTTTTTCACTAGGTAGTTAATTCACATACTAGATTCAATCATAATACACAAAAGAGGTTGATATTAGATCGTTGGTTAAGTATTTTTATAAAGCTTTGTTCTCAGAAATGGAGGATTGGAAACCTTCGTAGATGGCCTAGAGTTTGGGTCTATCTCGAGGGAAAGTAGTGAGCATTTGGAAAGACCTTTTTCAAAGGAGGAAGTGATTTTAACATTGAAATCTATAGTGTGGTGGGGATTATTTGCTGGGTCTAGATGGATTCTCGATGTATTTTTTTTCCATCAGTGTTGGTCGGTGGTGTCAAATGATGAATTATCTCTTTTGATGGATTTTCATGCGAGTGGTAGATTTCAATGAATCTTGAATGATTCCTTTATTGGTTTGATACACAAAAAAGGGGCTAGTGGATGTGAGGTATTTTCATATGATAAGTTTAGTAGGAATCATATATAATTTATTGGATAAGGTATAATCAAAAGGAACTAGATCCTATTGTTTTCAAAGCTCAAAATGCTTTTGTGGGGGGAAGAAAAATTTTGGACACGATTTTGGTGGCTAATGAATGTGTGAAAGAGAGAATGAGAAGTGGGATGCTTAGACTTGTTTGTAAACTTAATATCGAGAAGGCTTATAACCATATGAATTAGCATTTTTTGTTTGATTTTCTTGGGACAATGGGGTTTGGTCAACGGTGGCACTTATGGATAGATGGTTGCATTGCAGAGTTGGTGAATGGATCATCGGAGGGCTTATTTCCAAGTTCACGAGGGTTATGAAAGGGGGATCCACTCTCTCCTTTTTTTTCTTCTAGTGATGGTGGGGGGATTGAGTTGGATTTTGTCAAGGGCGGTGGAGGCCAGTAAGTTAAGTAGATTTGAGGTAGGGGATCAAAGAAGTTCCTTATGTTATGTATCTCATCTCTTATTTTTCAATGACATTACCAATTTTTTGAGAGAGGAAGAGGCTCAAGTGTGAAACCCTAAGTTCATTTTGATGTGTTTAGAGGAAGTTTTAGGATTTCATATCAATGTGGTCAAGTGTGAGATGATTACGGTGCTCTGGCTGAGATTATCAGGTGTAAAGTGGGCTCTCTCTCATATAATTATTTGGGTCTTCCATTGGGTGATTCATTCAAAGATAATTCAATTTAGGATTTAGTCATTGAGAGGGTGGAGATGATGTTGGAGAGATCAAGGAATTTTTATTTGTCTAAAGGGTTAGATTGACATTAATAAAGAGTACCCTTTTCTAGTTTACCAGCTTGTTATCTTTCTATACTTCCACTATCGATGCTAGTTCATGTTAAGTTTAATAGGATAATTCGTAACTTTTTATGGCATGGGAACTGTAGACACCCCATCTTAGGACCCCCCCCCCCTAAGAACCTCCTTAGGTCCCTAGCAGTCACTCGTTCACCTTAAATTATAAATCATACTCCGAGTACTGATTTGGAGGCCAACAGACGCTCCTGGTCCCCGTTTGACCCTGGTAAACTTTTTTCCTGAGAAAAATTTCAATGAATCTTCTAAGGACTTTGAATTCCCTTTCCAAAGGTCCATCCAGTGTGTAAATCGAACTTACAGTCCTAACTAATGGTCCACTTTATCTCGGAAATAGATATGGAGGCCACCTGGATCTCCTAGCCCCATTTGAGTCTTGTCAACTCTCCATCTTGAGATAAACTCAATGAACCTTTTAAATATTCTGAATCCCCTTCCCAATTCTCCGTCCCATGTGCGAATCAGTGTTACGATTCAAACGAATAACCTATTTTACTCCAAAGGGTTACCAAGTGCTTTTGGGCTCCGTTTGACCTTGGTTAGCTCTCCAAAATGAATGAAGCTGAATGAAATATCAAAGGTCACTAAATTACCATTCCAATGGTTCACCCCGTTCACGAATCAGACTTACGATTTTCATTTTATGCCCATTTTCTAAAAATCCTATTCCGGACTGCCTATAAGCACCCCAGGGACCTTGCCAATCGGTAATGTGCCTGAGGTGCGATGCTGATAGGTAGGATAAGACCCCTATTGATCGGAACCCCTTTGATGCTATAAATATAGGCCATGACCTCACCTTGAAAATAACCACTGAACACCTCTCTCGGCAAGTGAGAGAATATTCTCTCGAATTCAAAGTCGTTCCCTTTCCGAAAAAAACCATTTTCCCACATTCCCTTCCATCACTTTCTTAGCTCACTTGGTAATTCACCCAACCTCTTCATACCACTTCAATCCCACTATAAGATCAGAAAATATACATCTCAAGGTTAACATCAAGCACTCATAAGGAGGTCCAATTCTTCACCCCTTTCTCCAATTCTTCCATTTTAGTATTAATTATTTTATTTCTACTTTTATACTTTTGTTTCATTACATCACATCCATTAATCTCCATTTTTATTTGTAGTATTTTTACATAATCTATTTTCTATTTTCATAAAAAAAAGTGAGTTTATCGATAAATTCCAAAAGTGGAATTTTCATTTCACACTCTCACTCTTAAAAACACATTTTCTCTATACATACACATAAGAGAAATCCCCCATTTGGATTTATGGATTGCTCCAGCCTATGCTAACTATGTGGACTTTGATGTCTTGGGACAATCCCAAGATTCGAGTCTTTATTTATGCATGTTTATATGTTTCTTTCATATCTTATGTTTATATTCTTAATGAATCTTACATTCTTACATGCTTGTGTTTTGTCCGATACACACATTCGCTCTTCTATAGCAACTCGTGATTCGACAAACACTCATATTATGTTTTGAATTATTATTTTTTAGAAAATTCATAAGAGTGAATTCAATCCATCATTATTCACAGTGTTAGTTGAATGATTCCCTTCTCCACCTATATTATACACATGTGCACATGCTTCATGGATTCTAAAAGGAAAAGATTATCATTAGCCCATGAGAGACTGAAAGGTGGAATGGGAACCTAACACCCTCCCATTTCTCAACTTAGTCCTCGGACCTTAGAACCATCTGATTTCCCAAGCATTAGTATTGGCCTTGATGTCGCTCTCTCGAGGTGGTGAAATTTTTTTGCTTGTAATGAGCAAAATAGGTTGGCGAGTCTATCTCTTTACATTATCCCCCACAATGATGATGGCGGAGTGCACCGAGAAAGATAGCACCCCACATGAATACTAGAGGGAATCCAACCCCAGCTTGAGCATAAAATGAGTATAAAACAATTTAAGGTTATACCCTAAATGAGAATAAAATGTGGGTTTAATGAGCATAGACTGTAATATTGCACAGTAAAAAATGTGATAAAATGCAATGTTTGACAGTAATCAAAGACTCAATGAAAAGATAAAGAAAAAATCAAAATACAACAGATTCAAAGATCATACAACTAGAAAGCATATATAACACGAAGAACAAAAGCTAGTGTATGAAAAATATGCGAACACAATCAACTATTAGATTTAACATGGGAAATATCATGTGCAAGCATTCGAGAATTAAGAAATCTAACATTCAAATCCTCTAAATCTAATTTCCTAACCCAAATAGGTGTGACATGACTCTCTTGAGTTTTAGTAACCTCGGTAACTCTGGTCTTAGACTTCCTACGACCTTTTCTAAGATCAAAGTAAAAACATCTAAAGTGTCCTTTCCTACTGCAATGTATGCATATGAAGACACAACAAGGAATGTTACCTAAAGGTTGACCTTTTCTAACATCCCTAGCAACGGTTGACTCTATTAAAATCATGGTCTTGGATTTAGTAGAGAAAGAATTTGGATCCTCGAAGCCAATCCCGCAATTGTCATATTTGATTTGGATAGTGACTAACATTTTATCCAACTTTTTTGACCTAGATTCCAAATCAAATTTGACATCAATCGAGTTTTTCATTCTCTCCACAAACTTTACAATCCTAGACTCGAGCAAAGCATAAGAATCATATAAAACTAGTGAGCCCTTCTTAAAAATCTCTATTAAACCACGAAGGTTATCTCTCTCCCCCTCAACAAGCGCGAGCTTGTCCATAGGAGTATTCTCACGTTCCCTAAGATCCTCAAACAATATACTCTCCTCATTCCCTATGACAGTTCTTTGAACCTAGATTCCAACTTGAAGTTAGACTTTTGCAATTTCATAGTCTCCATAAATAACTCATGGAAGGAAACTTAAATTTCACTCTCCCTCTCTTCATCTTCCTCTTCTTCATCACCACCCACTTAGGAATCATAAATAACGGCCTCGGAACCGTCATTATCGGAATAATCTTTGTAGGCCCCTTTTGCTTTTGAATTTGTTTTAAGGATGTCAAAACTAACTTTCTTATTGAAAAACATTTTACCAAATTTTAAACCACACCAAGTGTGTGAACCAATTTTAGTTAAGCCCAATTTTATCTCGTTTAATCCTAAGTACACATCTAGGTGATTAAAGTAAGTAAAATAAATAAGTTCACAAAGGCGATACCGGATGTACGAGGAACCCACTAAGGGAAAAAACCTTGGATGACCCAAGTGAGACAATCACTATGATATGGTATTACAAAGTACATATGATAGACTTACTCAATGACTCAAACCCCTACAAGTCTTGATGTTCCTCTGATCCTTCGACCACCCCCTAAAGTGCCACCTAAAAGTCCTTTTATGATACTCTGCGACAACACGTTCCTCCACGTATGTCTCGGTGTCCACCGATACAGCTTGGCAATATCTACGATGTTGAACACAAACTCCTTTACTTATTCACCGCAAAACCCAATGTTCAAAGTGATTAACAAAATCCAATGGTGCAAACCAAGATCTCTATAGCATATGTGAATGAAAGCTCAGATCTTAAAACTCTAAGGATGTTTTTAGACTTTGAAAATATTATAAACTTGTGCAGGAAATGTCCTGCATGTAAACTAATTTTT
Organism: Sambucus nigra; assembly: GCA_949130495.1. Classification (NCBI taxonomy): domain Eukaryota; kingdom Viridiplantae; phylum Streptophyta; class Magnoliopsida; order Dipsacales; family Adoxaceae; genus Sambucus; species Sambucus nigra. The sequence goes on along the minus strand of OX422208.1, from coordinate 371,434,831 downwards.
TGGTTTTGTAACTTACGAAATTCTGAGAGAAACACACCTTAAATAATAAACTTGAGTCGGCCCATCGTTCGAACGAGATGAAGTTGTCATTCAAATGAGATATCTATGTTGTTTGAATGACCTCCACGTGTCATTTGAATAAACAAAAGGGAAGGATCTATACGACTATCAACAATCATTATCTCAGAATAACCAAAGTTAAACTCTTTTTGAAACATTTTTTTTAATAAAAATGACATCCTAAAAACATTCTTCGAGTCCCAAAGACATTATGCATTCATACATGAACGATCTCGGAATGGAATGAACACATGAAACGTGCACCGAAATAATCTCGGCATGATAAATCTTTAAATCTTGGACACGTCTTTAATAAACTTTATTTCATAGACTGTGTGGGATTGTGACAATAAAAACCTATTTATGACTTAAAAAATTTTTTTTGTTCTTGGAAAAAGTCAAATACATACAATGGACTAAATTGGAAATTGTGACCTTACAAATCCCCCCTTTTGACTATTTCGGGACAAAACCCAAACATTGAAATGCCTAAATTGGGTCGTCAAGCTGTATGACGCTTAAATCCCATCCCATAAAATCTAAAATAAAAAATTACAAGACAAGACTAGTAAATATTGATCGATAAGCATGAGCTCTTTGAATTTGATGTAGTCTTGAAATCTCAAATCTCTTACGCATACCTACAGACATGAAACAAACAAATACACAGTGAAGTATGGAGGAATAAATAAAATAACCATTATGATACCAATATGAAATATCAATACAAAATATGTAAAATTAAAATCAAATCATTTGTTGAACATGTGAGAAAAATACTTTGATACTAATTGTGAAAAAAAAAATCAAAGTATCAATATGTGCAAAAATTATGTGCTCATCAAACAACCAAAACTCCCCCTACATCACATGCATCTCTCCCCCTTTTTGTCTCGAATAGATAATAAGTGAAAAAGATAAACAAACATCAAAACTAGAAAGAATAATCAATGAAGCATATCTAGATAAACATAAATTGTAGGCTAAAAATAATCACTAAGTATAAAATCGTAGCTAGCAAATAGAAGACACATAATATGAATCATCAAAATCAGTAATCATGTGACTAAACGAATAATATAGTATGAGAATCAACATGCATAATCAATAAATAATATCTATAAACTACCTAGAAGCAACCTACCAGTACAAAAAATATATCAAGTAAAATCAGGTTCTAAAACAAAAGAATCCTAAAGGGGTCGCTCAGAAGACAATGCATTGTCGTTTGAATGACTTTGCATGTCTCTCGAACCAGATCATTAAGCGACATTAAAACATTAAAATAAGAGGCTCTCACGCGATTCACCTTTCAAGCGACCTTCGCGTGACCATTCAAGATACCCATACCTGACACTTTTCATCATGTCTCTTGAACCTCACATGAACAGAACATATCTTGACATATAGTTCTCGCTAGAACAAAACCCAGTTGTCATTTTAATGACATAAAAAAATTTCAATTCCACTTCTAAAAATGATAAAGTTTCGTCCAGTGAAAAAATTTCCTGAAAAAATTAACGTAGAAAGAAGAAATAGTAGCAAAACTGACTCAAAATAGAAAAACACAAAATAAGTAAAACAATGTAAGTTTTATGCCAACATAGAATTAGTGTGCTCAAACATTGATATGAAGTGAATGTTCCTGAATTACAACAAATGAATCACAACTCCGATATATTAAAAGGGTCAAGAAGCTCTAATTGAGAGTTAAATGTCATCAAACTTAGTTTTAGACATATGTGACAATTAATATAATCAGCTAAATGAACTAAACAATCAATATACACATAAGTCCAGAATTTTGATGATTCTACAAACAATAGCATCATGATACGAGTTTTTCAACATAAGGATTCATGGTGCAAACCCATTTAAAGTTTTCCATCCAAACTCCCTGAAATATATATATTTCTTTTGCAATCTCTTTTGAGGTTTCTATTTTTCTCAACTTAGAGAAATCCTATAGGCCCTATTTTGTCATATGATTCTTTTTATTACCTTATTTTTTTCTTGAGCTCTTTTAAACGGTGGATTTCACGGCGTCATTATTTTTCACCCTCAGCCACTTCCTGTAAACACTCACCATTTTTCAATTTATGCATTATCAATCCTCACGGTAGACGGTTCTTACATGAAAACCTTCTCCTAAGTATTATTATGCATAGATGGAAAAATTGAGATAAGAACATCTCAACAAACTCAAACATGCATGAGATGTCAAACATTTATATCAAGGTTCTAAAAAATGCGGGGCGTGATCGAGACGTGGAGGCCAAGCCTTAAGCCTTAGAAGCCTAGGTGGGCCTTAGGCGTAAAAAGGCGTTTAGGCCTTCTTAATATATTTTAATATTTTTTAACCATAACAAGGCTATTAAAATAATAAAATTGTACATATCATAAAAATATGTCTGAATATATGCAAATTAAAATACTATTTGATTATTTTGGATGAGATAATGGTCCGTTTAGTAAAAAAATTCTTTAAAAGGCGATATCGTTTCACTAAAGCATTGTTGTTTTTAGAATAAAGTGCACCCTGGGGGTTTTACTAAGAATAAGGTGTAAAAAAACTTAAGGCGGGGTGTTTCTCCCAAGCCTTAAGCCTAGGCATGCCTAGGTGGAAGCTAGGCGGGTTTTTTAGAACAGTGATTATATAAACTCGTGCATATGTGCAATGATGGCATATATACAAAGTCGAATTCAAATGCATATCAACTTCAAAATAACCCCATTAAAACAATGGTTAAGATCATTCAACGCATCAATAATTATGACCAAATGTCCTAGCCACGTGGATAATGAAACGACGGGGGTCTAAGCACAGTAATATCCCATATCAAACATGAAAAACTCACGACACAAAAAAGAACGAAAATCTTTTTTTGTTTTTTCTAAAAAATATTTTTGACCCAAAAATAAAATATTTTTGTATCTTTCTCAAAAATATTTAAAACTAAAAATCTTTTTGTATTTTTCAAATGAGACTCAATAAATAAATAAAATAATGCAAAAGGTACACATGTCATAACACAAACAAGATATAAATCATGATGTAAAGACTAGCGTATGGCAAACATAGCAGCACAATCATCCTTTAGATTTAGCATGGGAAGAATCAAGTGCATTCAAACAAGAACTATGAAGTTTAATTCCCAAAGCTTATAAGTTCGATTTATTAACCCAAGTAGGTGTGAAATGATGCATGGGGATTTTGGAAACCGAAACGACTTTATTCCTAAACTTCCTAGGAGAATCCCTAAGGTCATAGAAAAAAGGTCTAAGGTGACCTTTCTTACCACAATGAGTGCAAGTGTAAACACTTCAGAAATGATTACCAAAATGTCGACCTCTTATCACGTTCCTAGTTGGATCTCTCACACGATTGGTATTGACATTGGGAATGGAAACAACTCTATCACCGTAGCCTATACCAAAACTATCTCCCTTGATTTGGACGGTTAGTAACATCCTATCCAATTTCTCTGATCTGGCCTCTAAATCAAACTTTACTTTACTCGAGTCTTTCAGTCTCTCTTCTAACTCACAAATCCTAGACTCAAGCAAACGTCAAGAATCCTCAAACTCTAGAATTTCCTTCTTTAAAGCCTCCATCAAACCATGAAGACGATCTCTCTCGTTCTCCACATATTCTAGCTTCTCCCTAAGAGTCTTCTCCCGTGCCCTAAGATCCTCAATCAAAACATCATTATTCTCTATGGCAAACTCATTCAACTTAGCTTGCAATTTCAAGTTTGCCTTTTTCACCTTTACCGCTTTCGCATACAACTCACTAAAGGCAACTTGCAACTCTCCTACATTAATCTCCTCATCCTCACTAGCTTCACCCTCACTCACTCGGGATTTACACTCAACGTCCTCAGAAGTGTCATCCACATGAGAATCTCCCTTTTCCGATTCACTATCACTTAAGGTGGCGTTATATGTTATCGGATGCTTTCCTTCCTTCTTAAATCTAGTGGTACACTAGGAAACCTTATGACCATAACCTTCACAACCCAAACACCTATCTTACTCAACCCTCTTGACATTATTACTCTTATCCTTAGGGGAAAAATCTACCTTGTTGTTTTTTAATTTCTCAAGTTTGTTGGCATCTTTCGACTCCTTTTAGAACTTAAGAAATTTTTTGAACTTCTTTGCTAACAAAGCTACATCCTCAAAACCAGAATCAGAATCATCATCCGAAACTTTAGTTTCCTTCTTCCTGAATTTCAAGGCAATGCCCTTTTATTTCTTTGGCACTTACATTGAGGTAAACATATCGAGTTCATAGGTTTGTAAGTCACCTATAATCTCTTTAAGTTTTATCGAATCAAGCATACCCAAGGAGTTCAAAACGGTCATTTTTGCATCAAATCTACTCGGCAACGACCTTCAGATTTTCTTTATAACTAGATTGTCGGGTATTTTCTCTCCTAAGTTAAAAGAAGAGTTGACAATATTGACAATTTAGTATAAAACTCATCAAACAACTCAGTCTCTATCATATTAATCGTCTCAAACTGTGTAGTAAGATTTTGAAGTTTAGACGCCTTAACCATGCTAGTGCCCTTGTGATTAAGTGCAACGATGTCCCAATCTTCTTTAAAAGTTTCACACGTCATCATTATATTATACCCTTCAAGTGTGACATGTGAGGAAATAACATAAAGACCTTTAGAGTTGTAAAGTGCAAGTCTATGTTCGGATTTGGTCCATGTCTGAACATATTTTAAAGTAGTGTCCTCACCTCTCATGTAACTGGTGGAGTCTAACCCTTTTCGACCGCTAACTACACCCGCTCATCAATTTATTTCAAAGCACTTCTCATTCGCATTTTCAAATAACCATAGTTAGTGCCATAAAAAACAGGAGCTCTAAAACTTTCATAGTTTTTAAAATATATCCTTAAAAACACAAGGGATGAACACAATAAAAAAATATATGTTTCTAGCTTTGATACTAATTTGTAGGCTCCTTTTTCTTTCAAATGTGTTTTAAGGATGTCAAAATTAACTTTCTTTTTAAAAACCCTTTTTCCAAATTTTAAACCACACCATGTGTGTGAACCAATTTTAGTTAAGCCCAATTTTATCTTGTTTAATCCTAAGCATGAATCTAGGTTATTAAAGCAAGTAAAATAAATAAGTTCACAAAGGCGATGCTGGATGTTCGAGGAAACCACTAAGGGAAAAAATCTCGGACGACCCAAGCCAGACAATCACTATGATATAGTATTACAAAGCATAGACGATATACTTATTCAATGACTCGATTGTCCACAAGTCTTGACGCTCCTCTGATCCATCAACTACTCCTTCATAGTTCCCATGCAAAAGTCGTTCTACGATACTCATCCACAACACATGTGTCCACATATATCTCGGTGTCCACTGATATAGCTTGGCAACATCTATGATGTTGAACACGAACTCCTTCGCTTCTTCACTGCAAAACTCAACGTTCAAAGTGATGAACAAACTCTAATAGTTCAAACCAAGATCTCTATAGCATATGTGAATGAAATCTCAGATCTTGCAAATCTACGGATGTTTTTAGACTTTAAAAATCTTTGAACACTTGTGCAGAAAATGTACTGTATGTAAACTAATTTTCTGGTTCTGTAACTTATGAAATCTGAGAGAAACATGCCTTAAATAATATAATTGTGTCGACTCATCATTCGAACAAGATGAATTTGTCATTCAAACAAGATAGCTATGTTATTTGAACGACAAAACCATTTTTTTTTAAACGACCTCCACATGTCGTTTAAATGACTGTGAATGTCGTTTGAACCATCTAAACAAAAGGGAAGGTTCTATACGACTCTCAACAAGCATTATCTCAGAATAAATGAAGTTAAACTCTTTTAAAAACATTTCTTTAATAAAAATAACATCCTCAAAACATTTTTCGAGTCCCATAAACATTACGCATTCATACCTGAGCGATCTCGGAATTCAATGAAGACGTGAAACGTGCACCAAAATAATCCCGGCATGATAAATCTTTGAAGCTTGACTGCAACGTCTTTAATAAACTTTATGTCATACACTGTGTGTAATCTTGACAATCACTACACCAAAAATGCTAATCTGGCACACTGTGGCAAGGAGATTTTGGCACGGTTATAGCATAAAGTGGCACGGTTTAAATGAGTGCCAGATTCTGACACGATTTAAAACCGTGCCAAATATGGGTACGCCTCATTAAAAAACTAACATCCCAAAATTTCAAGCGGGACTAAAATTTCATGAGCCCAAATAATTCTAACCTAAATCTTCCCCTCTCTCTCTCTCTCTCTCTCTCTCTCCCCCTCCCTCTGCTCTACCGGCGGGCCCAAAGAGATTCCATGCTGCCACCATCATCAGTTGTCATCACCGCTTCCATCATCCTCAGCAATCATCGTCGCTTCTCTCATCTCCTCTGCCATCATTGTTGCCTCCAAGAAATCTAACAACACAGGTATTTCAATATCTCACTTGCCTTCTTTTTTTTTTAACAAAAATGACGATGAAGGTATCTCACTTCTGTATTAAAAATAACTATGTGACGTGCCTTTGATGTGAAATCTGTATAATAATAATTTCTGGATCTGCAAAGTTTTGTTGCATTTTGGAAAAGATATAATGTTGTGATCTGATTATTGGCAGATATTATATGCACCGGACTATGTGTGCCACACATTATAATCAATTTCAATTGTGTGTTGGTAATTAGGTGGATTGAAATTATTTCCTTAACTATATTCTATTTGAATTGATTTGGCTACGGTACCTTAATAAACTTGCAACTTGGCCTTTTGCCCCATTTTGGATGATTTGGATATCCCTATCGTTGAGCTTTCACAGATGTGAGCTGGTTCATCCATATTGATATATGTTTGAGACAATTTCTTCTTTCTTTTCTAATTGTAAAAAATGTCTCAAAACACAAGTACAGTTCAAAATACTCCTAGTTCAAGATTATGCCATGGGGCTTAGGTGAATCTATTTAGTGCAAAGTATGTTTACCTGAATAATAAAGGAGAAATCAGCAAAAATATAGGATAGAGCGTGACAAGGGCACGTTTGTAGTGCGTGAAAATATCTGTGATCCACGACCTTGACAAGTGTGGTGCACGCGATCCATGTTACAATATAATCCCTAAAAAGTACGAAATAAAGATTAAAAAATTACCAAAAAAGGAAAGAAAAAATGGAATTGCAAAAGAAGCCTTGAAAATTGCAAATCCCTCTTGATTTTTTTATTTTTCTTATAAAATAACTATGTGACGTTCCTAGGAACACCGCACATAATTTATCGAACTTTTAGTAGAACCCAGATATGCCTTGCAACCAATTTTTAGTGGAACCCTGGTTCAGATAGGTTCTTAGACAGGAAGTTAGGAAAGTGTGAGTTGATAAATCAATCTCTGGAACTGTTGATGGCTTCATAGTTACAGTTTGTATATTTTTAAGAACATCAATACCTACCATTGATTGGTGCATATTTTCATTTTTTTCACAGAATGAATTCATATTTTCAAAAAAAAAATCACAGAATGAAGATGGAACAAAGGTTGAGTATAGAGTATGGAACCCCTTTCATTCTAAATTGGCAGTTGCCATTCTTGGTGGCGTTGACAACGTCTGGATTATATGTGTGTCAAATATATTCTTAAGAATGTTCTTTTATAGTGTTGCCCCTAAATGATCAAATCGGTATTAATGTATTAGGAGTTATTTTGGGTAATTTGAATAATATATATTAGTGGATGATGTTTGAATTATAGTAGTTCATAAATAGGGTATTAATAGTTATTAGTTCTAGAGCCATTGGAATTTTATATATTACTTTATACTTTATAATCTTCATGCAGGCACCGGTGCATACAATTTCTTCCAATGCTGGAGTTGAGGGAGCTGTTGTAATTGGCAAACTATTGGAACAGGACAATCCTGACCATGGATATGATGCATCTAAAGGTTTATTTCCCCATCCCACTCCCACTCCCCTCTTCCTCTCTCTCTCTATTTCTCTATGTGTGTCCTAACTTTGATGATTATATTGATTATATTACTCCATTGGTTTGTTTAGGTGAATACGTAGACATGGTCAAGGAAGGAATCATTATTCCACTAAAGGTCATTAGGACAGCTTTGGTCGATGCTGCTAGGCAATGTCTTTTAAAGATATTTTCCATTGTAGGGTCATGGTTCTTTTCTGTTCATGATATGATGTGGTCATCTTATTAGATATGTAGTGTCTCATATTTGTTGACTACAACAGAGGTTGTCATCGTTCAACTTCCCAAGGATGAGAACGAAGTACCGTTGAAGAGAATACGTTTCTTTTTTTGGTGGTTTTGGTTTTAGAGTTTATGTTAATTATTTTATATGTTTTACTTGTTTTAGGATTGATTTACCTTTATATAATTCACTCATTTCCCCTTCCTTTTTATCATACAAGCTTGAATGGGGTTGAAAGTTGTGCTAACCATAATATGTAGTCCACATACATGTAAGTTTTGGATAAAATCTTTTCTTAATTGGCCTTTATAATTTTTTACTTTAGTATCCTTTTTTTCTTTATGTATTAGTGATAAATTGAAATCAGTTATTCTCATTCTTCATTTTTGTTTATAGTTTACTTGGAGTAATAGTTCATAGAAAATACTGCCTCCATCTGACACACTATCAGATTTCTCCTTTGCATATTCGCATGCATTTAAAACACATATCACATTATTAATCACTATCGATCTTATAAAGCCCAAGTGCTTCAATTCTCCATTGACGCTCTCAATCTCAATCTTCTTAGAAGTCATTATTTGTGTTTCCCTCACAAAATGATGTTTAGAGTTTTTAGTTTCAAGATTCGGTACTTTATTGTTCAACTCAATCAAAACAGTTCCGCCTTCACCTATATAGGTAAAAGGCACCTTTCCATATTTAAAAATATAATATTATGTGTTCTGAAGGTAAAAAAGAAGAGTCTTACTAATCAAGAAGTGTAAAAAGGAACAAGAGATATCCCCACCATTCTTATTTCTTCAGACCCTCTCCCTGTATCTTGCCATTTTGCTTCCTTACTTTCTTAAATTTTGAAGCGGTTGTGTTTGTAATTTTAATGTAGTAACTAACTTTATTTGTGTTAGTTTACATTGGGGTTAACTCAAAATCCTTAGACAGGTCTTAGAGGCCAGTTTTATGATCGTTTCCATGACCAAACAACGGGGTTTTACGTTGTCGCTCTGCTGCAAAACCTATCCATATCCAGTTGAATCTCGTAACATATTTTATAGAGGTAAGACTTGTACTACAAAACAATTTCAGTTACATTTTATTAAGAACCGGACTTAAGTGGATTTATTTCTCTTTAATTCTAACATTTAACTGTTGTAATATGCATATTATAGTGCATATTACAAATATAATATGCATATCACAGCTAACTGCTGTAATATGCATATTACAGTTGTAATATGCACGGTAATATGCATATTACAGTGAGTATTACAACTGTAATATGTATATTACAGTTAATTGCTGTAATATGCATATTACAGTGCATATTACAAATTGTAATATGCATATTTCCACCTAAGGAATGCCCTACACTTGTGCAAACTCAAAAATTATTTGGAAGTTTTAAAACCAGGTGTCCTAATGTTTGGACCGTAATGTTTGGGATGAGCATGACACCTATCAAGGTTGTGTAAGTAATCTACTTACATGTCAAAACTACTTGTAATTATCTAGTTATATGTCAAAAGAACAGTGCTAGTTTGCTGAAATAGTAATAACAGTTATATGTGTTGTATCACTTGCAAAACATTAAGTAATGAAGGTTAAAAAGAAGAAAAAAAGCGGAGAGAGAGGATAGTGGTATTTGTATCAAACAGTTTTTTCGATAAAGGATGTACGAACACCTCTTGCAATGGTTCCATGACCCCGTAGGAGGAACGAACACCTCACGCGGGACAAATATAACTTGTAGGAATTGGCTGCATAGTCTCGGGTCTTCCGGTTTGCGAATAAAAATCAACACATAAACTTAAAAACAAGCCGTTAGAGGGTAAAAACCCAAACCAACCCCCAAACGACCCCGTAGGACGCACGAACACCTCGCACGGGACCAATGTAACTTGTAGGAACTGACCGCATAGTCCCGGGTCTCCCCATTTGAGAATATGACGATAATTTGCAAAAATCACACTTGGACTTAAAAACAAGCCGTTAGAGGGTGAAAACCCAAACCAGCCCCCAAACGACCCCGTAGGAGGCACGAACACCTCCCACGGGACCAATGTAACTTGTAGGAACTGGCCGCATAGTCCCGGGTCTCCCAGATTGAGAATACGATGATAATTTGCAAAAACCAACACTTAAACTTAAAAACAAACCGTTAAAGGGTGAAAACCCAAACCAGCCCCCAAACGACCCCGTAGGAGGCACAAACACCTCGCGCGGCACAAATATAAGTAGTAGGAACTGACCACATAGTCTCGGGTCTTCTGATTTGAGAATAAAAATCAACACTTAAACTTAAAACAAGTCGTTAAAGGGTGAAAACCCAAATCAGCCCCCAAACGGACTCGTAAGAGGCACGAACACCTCGCACGGGACCAATGTAACTTGTAGGAACTGATTGCGAAGTCCCGGGTCTCCCGGTTTGAGAATAAAAATCAACACTTAAACTTAAAAACAAGCCATTAGAGGAGAAAATCCAACCAGCCCCCAAACGACCCCGTAAGAGGCACGAACACCTCACACGGGACCAATGTAACTTGTAGTAACTGATCGCGTAGTCCCGGGTCTCCCCATTTGAGAATATGACGATAATTTGCAACAATCATACTTGGACTTAAAAATAAGCCATTAGACGGTGAAAACCCAAACCAGCCCCCAAACGACCCGGTAGGAGGCACGAACACCTCGCACAGGACCAATGTAACTTGTTGGAACTGACCGCGTAGTCCTGGTCTCCCAGTTTGAGAATACGACGATAATTTGCAAAAATTAACACTTAAACTTAAGAACAAGCCGTTAAAGGGTGAAAACCCAAACATGCCCCCAAACGACCCCGTAGGAGGCACGAACACCTTGCGCGGGACAAATATAACTTGTAGGAACTGACTGCGTAGTCTCGGGTCTTCCCATTTGCGAATAAAAATCAACACTTAAAATTAAAAACAATCCGTTAGAGGGTAAAAACCCAAACCATCCCCCAAACGACCCCGTAGGAGGCACGAACACCTCAGACGGGACCAATGTAACTTGTAGGAACTGACCGCGTAGTCTCTAGTCTCCCGGTTTGAGAATATGATGATAATTTGCAAAAATCACACTTAGACTTAAAAATAGGCCGTTAAAGGGTGAAAACCCAAACGAGCCCGTAAGAGGCACGAACACCTCGCACGGGACCAATGTAACTTGTAGGAACCGATCGCGTAGTCCCGGGTCTCCCGGTTTGAGAATACGACGATAATTTGTAAAAATCAACCCTTAAACTTAAAAATAAGCCGTTAAATGGTGAAAACCCAAATCAGACCCCAAACGACCCCGTAGGAGGCACAAACACCTCGCATAGGACAAATATAACTTGTAAGAGTTGACCGCGTAGTCTCGGGTCTTCCGGTTAGCGAATAAAAATTAACACTTAAACTTAAAAATAAGTCGTTAGAGGGTGAAAACCCAAACCAGCCCCCAAACGACCCCGTAAGAGGCACAAACACCTCGCACGGGACCAATGTAACTTGTAGGAACTGACCGCGTAGTCCCGGGTCTCCCAATTTAAGAATACGACGATAATTTGCAAAAATCAAAACTTAAACTTAAAAACAAGCCGTTAAATGGTGAAAACCCAAACCAGCCCCCAAACGACCCCGTAGGAGGCACGAACAACTCGCACGGGACAAATATAACTTGTAGGAACTGATTGCAAAGTCCCGTGTCTCCCGGTTGGCGAATAAAAATCAACACTAAAACTTAAAGACAAGTCGTTAGAGGGTGAAAACCCAAACTAGCTCCCAAACAACCCCGTAGGAGGCACGAACACCTCGCTCGAGACCAATGTAACTTGTAGTAACTGACCGCGTAGTCCCGAGTTTCTCGGTTTGAGAATATGATGATAATTTGCAAAAATCACACTTAGACTTAAAAATAATCCGTTAAAGGGTGAAAACCTAAACCAACCCCAAACGACCCCGTAGGAGGCACGAACAGCTCGCACGGGACCAATGTAACTTGTAGGAACTCACCGCGTAGTCTCGGGTCTCCCCGTTTGAGAATAAGATGATAATTTGCAAAAATCAACACTTAAACTTAAAAACAAGCCGTTAAAGGATGAAAACCCATACCAGCCCCCAAACGACCCCGTAGGAGGCACGAACACCTCGCGCGGGACAAATATAACTTGTAGGAACTGACCGCGTAGTCTCGGGTCTTCCAATTTATGAATAAAAATCAACACTTAAACTTCAAAACAAGCCGTTAGAGCGTAAAAACCCAAACCAACCCCCAAACGATCCCGTAGGAGGCACGAACACCTCAGACGGGACCAATGTAACTTGTAGAAACTGACCGCGTAGTCTCGGGTCTCTCGGTTTGAGAATATGATGATAATTTACAAAAACCACACTTAGACTTAAAAACACACCGTTAAAGGGTGAAAACCCAAACCAGCCCCCAAACGACCCCGTAAGAGGCACGAACACCTCGCACGGGACCAATGTAACTTGTAGGAACTGACCGCGTAGTCACGGGTCTCTCGGTTTGAGAATACGATGCTAATTTGAAAAAATCAACACTTAAACTTAAAAACAAGTCGTTAAAGGGTGAAAACCCAATTCGGGTCACAAATGACCCCATAGGAGGCACGAACACCTCGCACGGGACAAACAAACTTGTAAGAACTGACCTCGTAGTCTCGGGTCTTCCGATTTGCGAATAAAAATCAACACTTAAACATAAAAATAAGCCGTTAGAGGGTGAAAACCCAAACCATCCCCCAAACGACCCCGTAAGAGGCACGAACACCTCGCACAGGACCAATGTAACTTGTAGGAACTGACCGCATAGTCCCGGATCACCCGGTTTAAGAATACGATGATAATTTGTAAAAATGAACACTTAAACTTAAAAACAAGCCGTTAAAGGGTGAAAACACAAACCAACCCCCAAACGACCCCGTAAGAGGCACGAACACCTCGCGCGGGACAAATATAACTTGTAGGAACTGACCGCGTAGTCTCGGGTCTTCGAGTTTGCGAATAAAAATCAACACTAAAACTTAAAAACAAGCTGTTAGTGGGTGAAAACCCAAACTAACTCCCAAACGACCCCGTAGGAGACACGAACACCTCGCACGGGACCAATGTAACTTGTAGAAACTGGCCACGTAGTCCCGAGTCTCCCGATTTTAGAATATGACGATAATTTACAAAAATCACACTTAGACTTAAAAACAAGTCATTAAAGGGTGAAAACCCAAACCAGCCCCCAAATGACCTCGTGGGAGGCACGAACCCCTCGCATGGGACCAATGTAACTTGTAGGAACCGATCGCGTAGTTCCGGGTCTCCCGATTTGAGAATATGACGATAAATTGCAAAAATCACACTTAGACTTAAAAACAGGTCGTTAAAGGGTGAAAACCTAAACCAGCCACCACACGCCCCCGTAGTAGGCACGAACACCTCACACGGGACCAATGTAACTTGTAGGAATTGATCGCGTAGTCTGAGGTCTCCCCATTTGAGAATATGACGATAATTTGCAAAAATCACACATAGACTTTAAAATAAACCGTTAGAGGGTGAAAACCCAAATCAGTCCCCAAACGACCCCGTAGGAGGCACGAACACCTCACAAGGGACCAATCTAACTTGTAAAAACTGACCGCATAGGCTCGGGTCTTCCCATTTGAGAATATGACGATAATTTTTAAAAATTAACACTTAAACATAAAAACAGGTCGTTAAAGGGTGAAAACCTAAACCAGCCCCCAAACGGACTCGTAAGAGGCACGAACACCTTGCACGGGACCAATCTAACTTGTAGAAACTGACCACATAGTCCCGGGTCTACCCGTTTGAGAATATGACGATAATTTATAAAAATCAACACTTAAACTTAAAAACAAGCCGTTAAAGGGTGAAAACCCAAACCAGCCCCCAAAGGACCTCGTAAGAGGCACGAACACCTCGCATGGGACCAATGTAATTTGTAGGAACTGATCGCGTAGTCCCGGGTCTCCCGATTTGAGAATATGATGATAAATTGCAAAAATCCCACTTATACTTAAAAAGAGGCCGTTAAAGGGTGAAAACCTAAACCAGTCACCAAACGCCCCCGTAGTAGGCATGAACACCTCACACAGGACGAATGTAACATGTAGGAACTGACCGCGTAGTCTCGGGTCTCCCCATTTGAGAATACGACGATAATTTGCAAAAATCCAAACTTAAACTTAAAAACAAGCCGTTAAAGGGTGAAAACCCAAACCAGCCGCCAAACGACCCCGTAGGAGGCACGATGACCTCGCGCGGGACAAATATAACTCGTAGGAACTGACCGCGTAGTCTTGAGTCTTCCGATTTGCGAATAAAAATTAACACTTAAAATTAAAAACAAGCCGTTAGAGGGTGAAAACCCAAACCAGCCCCCAAACGACCCCGTAGGAGGAATGATCGCCTCGCACAGGACCAATGTAACTTGTAGGAACTGACCGCGTAGTCTCGGGTCTCCCGATTTGAGAATATGATGATAATTTGCAAAAATCACACTTAGACTTAAAAACAGGCTGTTAAAGCGTGAAAACCCAAACCAGCCCCCAAACGACCCCGATAGAGTCACGAACACCTCGCACGGGACCAATGTAACTTGTAGGAACTGACCGCGTAGTCTCGGGTCTCCCGGTTGGAGAATACGATGATAATTTGCGAAAATCAACACTTAAACTTAAAAACAAGCCGTTAAAGGGTGAAAACCCAAATCGGCCCCCAAACGACCCCGTAGGAGGCACGAGCACCTCGCGTAAATATTACTTGTAGGAACTGACTGTGTAGTCTCAGGTCTTCCGATTTGCGAATAAAAATCAACACTTAGACTTAAAAACAAGCCGTTAAAGGGTGAAAACCTAAACAAGCCCTCAAACGACCCCGTAGGAGGCACGAACAGCTCGCACGTGACCAATGTAACTTGTAGGAACTGACCGCGTAGTCCCGGGTCTCTCGAGTTGAGAATACGACGATAATTTGTAAAAATCAACACTTAAACTTAAAAATAAACCGTTAACGGGTGAAAACCCAAACCAGTGCCGAAACGACCCTGTATGAGGTACGAACACCTCGCGCGGGACAAATATAACTTGTAGGAAATGACCGCGTAGTCTCGGGTCTTCCGATTTGCGAATAAAAATCAACACTAAAACTTAAAAACAAGCCGTTAAAGGGTGAAAATCCAAACCAACCCCCAAAGGACCTCGTGGGAGGCACGAACACCTCGCACGGGATGAATGTAACTTGTAGGAACCGATCGCGTAGTCCCGGGTCTCCCTATTTGAGAATATGACAATAAATTTCAAAAATCACACTTAGACTTAAAAACAAGCCGTTAAAGGGTGAAAACCCAAACCAGCCACCAAAGGACCTCGTGTGAGGTACGAACACCTTGCACATGACTAATGTAACTTGTAGGAACCGATCGCGTAGTCCCGGGTCTCCCTATTTGAGAATATGACAATTAATTGCAAAAATCACACTTAGACTTAAAAACAGGCCGTTAAATTGTGAAAACCTAAACCAGCAACCAAACGCCCCCATAGTAGTCACGAACACCTCACACGGGATCAATGTAACTTTTAGTAACTAATCGCGTAGTCTCGGGTCTCCCCATTTGAGAATATGACGATAATTTGCAAAAATCACACTTAGACTTAAAAATAAGCCGTTAGAGGGTAAAAACTCAAACCAGTCCCCAAACGACCCCGTAGGAGGAACGAACACCTCAAAAGGGACCAATCTAACTTGTAGGAACTGACCGCATAGTCCTGGGTCTCCCCGTTTGAGAATATGACCATAATTTGTAAAAATCAACACTTAAACTTAAAAACAGGTCGTTAAAGGGTGAAAACCTAAACCAGCCCCCAAACGGACTCGTAAGAGGCACGAACGCCTCTCACATGACCAATCTAACTTGTAGTAACTGACCGCTTAGTCCCGGGTCTCCCGGTTTGAGAATAAAAATCAATACTTAGACTTACAAACAAGTTGTTAAAGGGTAAAAACCCAAACCAGCCCCCAAACGACCTCGTAGGAGGCACGAACACCTCGCACGGGACCAATGTAACTTGTTGGAACTGACCGCGTAGTCCCGGGTCTCCCAGTTTGAGAATACGATGATAATTTGTGAAAATCAACACTTAAACTTAAAAACAAGCCGTTAAAGGGTGAAAACCCAAATCATCCCCCAAACGATCACATAGGAGGCACCAGCACCTCGCGCGGGACAAATATTACTTATAGGAACTGATCGCGTAGTCCAGGGTCTCCCCGTTTGAGAATATGACGATAATTTGCAAAAATCAACACTTAAACTTAAAAACAGGCCGTTAAAGGGTGGAAACCTAAACCAGCCATCAAATGACCCCGTAGGAGGCACGAACACCTCGCACGGGACAAATATAACTTGTAGGAACTGACCGCATAGTCTCGGGTCTTCCGGTTTGCGAATAAAAATCAACACTAAAACTTAAAAATAAGCTGTTAGAGGGTGAAAACCGAAACTAGCTCCCAAACGACCCCGTAGGAGGCACGAACACCTCGCACGGGACCAATGTAACTTGTAGGAACTGGCCGCGTAGTCCCGGGTCTCCCGGTTTGAGAATATGACGATAATTTGCAAAAATGACACTTAGACTTAAATACAAGCAGTTAGAGGGTGAAAACCCAAACCAGGCCCCAAACGGACTCGTAAGAGGCACGAACACCTCGCACGGGACCAATGTAACTTGTAGGAACCGATCGCGTAGTCCCGGGTCTCCCTATTTGACAATATGACGATATATTGCAAAAATCACACTTAGACTTAAAAACTGGCCGTTAAAGGGTGAAAACCTAAACCAACCACCAAAGACCCCCGTAGTAGGCACGAACACCTCTCACGGGACCAATGTAACTTTTAGGAACTGACCGCGTAGTTTCGGGTCTCCCCGTTTGAGAATATGACGATAATTTGCAAAAAGCACACTTAGACTTAAAAATAAGCCATTAGAGGGTGAAAACCCAAATCAGTCCCTAAACGACCCCGTAGGAGGCACTAACACCTCATAAGGGACCAATCTAACTTTTAGGAACTCACCGCGTAGTCCCGGATCTCCCCGTTTGAGAATATCACGATAATTTGTAAAAATCAACACTTAAACTTAAAAACAGGTCGTTAAAGGGTGAAAACCTAAACCAGCCCCCAATCGGACTTGTAAGAGGTACGAACACCTCGTACGGGACCAATCTAACTTGTAGGAACTGACCGTATAGTCCCGGTTCTCCCAATTTGAGAATAAAAATCAACACTTAGACTTAAAAACAAGCCGTTAAAGGGTGAAAACCCAACCCAGCCCCCAAACGACCTCGTAGGAGGCACGAACACCTCGCACGGGACCAATGTAACTTGTAGGAACTGACCGCGTAGTTCTAGGTCTCCCAGTTTGAGAATATGAGGATAATTTGCAAAAATCACATTTAGACTTAAAAACATGACATTAAAGGGTGAAAACATAAACCAGCCACCAAATGCCCCCATAGGAGGCACGAACACCACATACGGGACCAATGTAACTTGTAGGAACTGACCGCGTAGTCCTGGGTCTCCCCGTTTGAAAATATGATGATAATTTGCAAAAATCAACACTTAAACTTAAAAACAGGTTGTTAAAGGGTGAAAACCTAAACCAGCCCCCAAACGGACTCGTAAGAGGCACGAACACCGCGCACGGGACCAATGTAATTTGTAGGAACTGATCGCGTAGTTTCGGGACTCCCGGTATGACAATACAAATCAACACTTAAACTTAAAAACAAGTTGTTAGAGGGTGAAAACCCAAACCAACCCCCAAATGACCCAGGAGGAGGCACGAACACCTCGCACGGGACCAATGTAACTTATAGGAACTGACCCCGTAGTCCCGGGTCTCCCGATTTGAGAATATGACGATAATTTGTAAAAATCACACTTAGACTTAAATACAAGCCGTTAGAGGGTGAAAACCCAAACCAGGCCCCAAATGACCCCGTAGGAGGCACGAACACCTCACACGGGAGCAATGTAACTTGTAGGAACGGACCGCGTAGTCCCGGGTCTCCTCGTTTGAGAATATGACGATAAGTTGGAAAAATCAACACTTAAACTTAAAAATAGGTCGTTAAAGGGTGAAAACCTAAACCAACCCCCAAACGGACTTGTAAGAGGCTCGAACACCTCGCACGGGACCAAGGTAACTTATAGGAACTGACCGCGTAGTCCCGGTTCTCCCAGTTTGAGAATAAAATCAACACTTAAACTTAAAAACAAGTCGTTAGAGGGTGAAAATCCAAACCAGCCCCCAAACGACCCCGTGGGAGGCACGAACACCTCGCACGGGACCAATGTAACTTGTAGGAACTGACCGCGTAGTCCCGGGTCTCCCCATTTGAGAATATGACAATAATTTGCAAAAATCACACTTGGACTTAAAAACAAGCCGTTAGAGGGTGAAAACCCAAACCAGCCCCCAAACAACCCCGTAGGCGGCACGAACACCTCGCACGTGACCAATGTAACTTGTAGGAACTGACCGCGTAGTCCTGGGTCTCCCTGTTTGAGAATATGATGATAATTTGTAAAAATCAACACTTCAACTTAAAAACAAGTCGTTAAAGGGCGAAAACTCAAACCAACCCTTAAAGAGGCCGTTGAGAATATAATAATAATTGTGACTCGTATATGCAATTTTTCTGCTTGAATACGATTTTTATAAAAATGACTTGGTTACTAATATCGTATCTTTTTTGTGTCTTATTTTTTTTGTAGGATGGCATTTGATCGCTAGCTTTTATCCACTTGGAACGCACGAAGAAGTCAATGCTTTACGACAAGGGGATTATTTATTTAATGTCGTTAATATTCAGGATTCTATTTTTTATGTTATGGCCGAGCAGGCTTTAGTAGTTTTATTGTTTAGTTTTATGGACGTACTGGCTATAGTAGTTTTATTATCGACTTTATGGCCGTGTGGGCTTTATATGGGAAAATTTTATGTTAGCAGGTTTTGGAATGATAAAAAAAATAGAGGAAACTCTGCCCAATTTTTTTTATCTGGGAACTATTAGCTCTTGTAATTTTTTGAAGTTTGTATGCACATTAGTTTATCAATAACATGCGATATTCATAATTTGTGAATTTTCTTGATTTTCTTTTTTTACAAATAATAAATATTTATCCTATCAGATTTGGAATTTGCAGATTTTCCAGATTTGTTTCCTATTATTATTTTTTTTTATTAATTGAAAAATCTGGCACGGTTTTAAACCGTGCTAAAACCATGCCAATTTATAAAAATGAGAACGCTTATAAAACAATCTGGGACCCTTTATAACCGTGCCAAAAGCGTGCCAAAAAATAGACAATTTGGCACGGTTTCGGCATGTGCCAAAAGCATGCCAGATTTAACATCTAGCACGATTTAAAAGCGTGTCAAAAGTATGCCAGATAAAAAAAACTGGCACAATTTAAAAGCATACCAAAAGCGTGCCAGTTTGGAAAATCTGGCACGATTTTAAATCGCGCCACAAAATCTGGCACCCCTGATTCTAGCACGGTTTTGAACCGCGCCAGATTGCGTCTGGCACTGTTTTAAACCGTGCCAGTTTCTTATTTTTGGTGTAGTGAATAAACATATATCTATGACTAAAAAATAATATTTTATTTCGAGAATAAGTCAAATACATGCAATGGACTCAATTGAAAATTTTATCCTCATAATCTTCATCAGAAGAATTTTAATCAAGGCTCTTATGACTAGCCATGAACGCAGTATAGTTGTGCTCAATGGGGGAATCGTAGTTCACTATCAATAAGGAAAGCATTGTATGCCGTCAGCTTCTTTTCCTCTTTCCTTAGCTTAGTGGGGAACTCAACTGCCCTATGGACATAACCCTTACGCTCAATCTGAATCATCCATATTAAAATTATCATTAAGATTTTTAGGGAATTTTATAGCCTTGATATACTTGTTTTTCTAAAAAAAATTCATCTTTTAATCGTTTTCCAAACTTGATAATTTTTGTAAACTTGTTTGCAAACATAGCAATATCATTAGAATTAATATCAGACTCATCATCCGAATCAAGTGTTTTTCCTTCCAGGCTTTCAAAGCAATGCCCTTATCTGTCTTCATCTTTTTGGAGGAAAGCATGTCAATCTCATAAGTTTCAATGTCACTTACAAAATCTTCAAGTTTTGTGGAGTCCAACTACCCAAAGAATTCCAAACAGTCACTTTTGAATCAAATGTTTTAGCCAAGGACCTCAAGATTTTCTTAACTCCTCGAGTTTTGAGTATTCTCTCTCCCAAGTTAAAAGTCTAGTTCACAATATTATACAGTCTAACATATAACTCATCGAAGGTCTCACCCTACTACATCCTAGTGGTTTTAAATTGAGTGGTTATGTTTTATAGTTTAGAAGCCTTAACAACACTAGTACCATCATGAGTGAGATAGAGTATGTTCCATGCCTCTTTAGAAGTTTCACATGTCATAATATGACGGAACTCATCCAGTGTGACCGCACAAAACAAATCATTCATGTCATGTGAATTATAGTTAGACAGTTTATGCTCATCCTCATTATAGGTTTCAATGGATTTAGGAATTCGATAATCACCTACTAGGGACGTGGGTTGTGAACATCCCTTAACAACAGCTAACCGTATGCACTCATTTATCGCCTTAAGTGCTGATTTCATATGCATTTTCCAGTACGTGTAATTAGACCCATCAAACATTGATGGCCTAGAAAGTGACTGACCCTCCATATAAAAACTACACGAATTCGTGCCTAAACAAATTATAGAGGAAAAACCTCGGACGACCCATTCACACAAATTAACTATGTACGGAATTACGAAGGATGTGACATTAGACTTACAATACAGACTTAATGCCCTCTCAAGCCTTGACTCTCTTCTTTCGTCAAGCTCTATACAGTGATACATAGAAGTTCACCCATGCGGCTTCCAAAATGTGTGATTCCACACAAGCTCGGTATTAATCGATAAGGCTCAAGAATCGTCTACGGATTGGAACACGAAATCCACTACTTCTTCACCGCAATCCCACACCACGAAATTCACCGCATGTAAACCGCAAACTGGTGCTGATCCTACCACACGAAACAATTCTCAACTAGATGAAGAGAATATATCCGGGTACTCACAAACTAGATCTCAAAGTATATAATATATGAAACTTGGATGTTTAAACGATTGGGTTGAAAACATTGATCATGAATGATCACATAAATATGGAGAGCTTTATAGAAGAGTTTGGGAACTCAAAAAACATGAAAAGGTCTCCAATAAAATTGCTTCTCCACACTTTTATTTATTGGAAGTTTTTCAAAATCGAGATGATGATGATGAAAAAGATAATGAAAATCTCAACTTTGAAAAATGCGCCAGGTTATTTGAATGAAGTCAAAAAGCACATTCGAACAAAGTACCAAATCTCGTTAGAACCAAACTTCTAACAACATATTTAACGAAAAACTAGTGTTGGCTAAAAAATGTTCATTTGAGGTTTCGTTGGATCTTTGACTCTAACAAGGTTCAATATCTCATTCGAACAACATGACTAATGTCTTTATAACGATTTGGATTTTTTTTTCTAGCGACAAGTTTAAAACAGTTTTAAAAAATATTTTAGAGTATAACACTCAAAACTAAATTATCCAAGGATAAAAAAATATACGCATTCATACTTGATAGATCCTCGAAAGATGAAGATAAAACGCGACACTAAATGTGACACAATGAATGTAGAAATTCTAGTTTGGCAGCTACGTCCTCAAACAAACACGTCGCGGACTTGAAAGATTAACATACTCAACACCTAACCTATGACTCAAAGGTTTTGTCCAAGCACGAAATAAGTCAAAATAGACAAATTGACTCTATTCAAAAATTTGTCCTTACATATAGTATTTTATATGGCGGGGGACTTAAGGGAAGAGCCCAATATAAAAAAAATGACACAAAAAATATGATATAAAGAATAATATGATATGAAAAAAGGATCATTCTAAAAGCACCGAAAATTTGTTCTCAGGCATCACACATTGCTTAATAGTGTTTGTACATTGTACTTCAACACTAAGGATCATTCTAAAAGCACCGAAAAAAAATTCTCAGGCATCACACACTGCTTAAAAGTGTTTGTACATTGTACTTTAACACTAACCTTAAAAAATATAATTAAAAATCAAATGTAAAAAAATAGTATATAAAAATGGACGAAAAAAATTATGTAAAAGAAATCTGAGGTAAAAAAACCAATATAAAAACATAGGATAAAAAAACCGGATAACAAAAAATTGATATAAAAAAGTTAATATAAAAATATCATGATATAAAGAAGCATATGATATTAAAAAAAATAATATAAAGAATCTCATGTAAAAATAAATAATGAATATCGAAAATTATGATATGAGAAGAATATAAGATAATAGTAAAATGAGATAAAAAAAAATCTAATGTAAAAAAAAATGATATAAAAATCGGACAAAAAAAATCTGATATAAAAACAAACCATTGATTTTAAAAAATAAAAAAGAAACTTTATTTTAGCAAAAACAAAGTTGGGAAAATCTTTGCAGGCAAAATTGTCTGTGGGTGTGAGGCAAGTCAAAATTTCCCACAAAAAGATGAAAATAAGGGCAAATGGCATGTTACATTAAAAAAAATCATGACAGATATTTGCTATTAAATCCACATAAAAGTGGGCAAAAATATCATTTGTCACATTTTTACCATTTGGCATGACAAAAAAAAACTTATCAAACGAACCCTAACTTTTAGCCAATATTTTTACCACATGTCGTAATATTATCACATGAATATTGTTCCATCATACAGTTAACTTCCAACTAATTTAATTACAAACGAAAGAAACAAGGGAACACAAACACAGTGACATGATATATATATATATATATATATATACACACATACACACACATTGAGTACTCCTCTTATGTTGTCCTACACATTAATAGTACGGACTCATGACAGTGAACTCACAAAAGAGAGTGTTGATAATTTAGTCAATAATTTTTTAGTTCATCGTCAAATGATTTATATCAAGTCCGCACTATTAATATGCATATATCTTTATATTTTGTTCTAACAATTTATAGTTTTTTATTTCAATTTAAAATAATTAAACGGCAATGACACATTATAGTGTGACAGAAGACATGACATTGTTTAGACTTTCATTTCCCCCCATAAAAGTCTCAATATATCGTTGTATTATATTCTGATATTTTGTAGTCTATTTTTTAATGAAAAAATTATTAAAAAGTATATCAAAGCATGACAGAAGACGTGGAGTTTGTTTAGGGAGGGTCCTCACTGACAATATGCTTCCAAGCAAGACATTACATGGATGAACATTTTTTTAAAGCAAAGAGCTCAAATTATTCAAATTATATATATTTATACACATTTGGTGTTATCACATAGCCCTAATCCCCCTCAGTTCTTACACGTGTCAATTTATCACTAGGTTAATATAAAAGTCTCGCGTGAGAGAAAATCAGAGGACCAATTTTATTTTTGTAAACTAATAGTTACCCAATGTGCCTCTTACACAGTCTAGGCTTTAACATAACCTTGAGTCTTAAGTTTTATGATTGATATCAAATTTCAAACGAAGCCTATGACCAGTTGGGCCCTCAGAGATAGAATATTTCCAAGAGAGAGGGTTTTGCTGTTGCTTTTTAAAAAGCCATTTGTGTGCATGTTGGAATGGGTCCCTTTGTCTTCGCCTCACACTTGCACTAACCATGAACACTCTCCTGCATGTGCCTTGTTTTGATAAGGACTTGCGTTGCCTTTCTTTGATATGCTTTTTTTTCTCTTTTCAATCATTGAAGTTTTAATCCGCGCCACGTCCCAGTAAATTTAAGAACTAATGACACTTGGCAGTGAATTGCAAGAAGAAAAATGAAACGGGAAACGAAAATTTCAGGGTATTTATTTCTAGGACTAATAATTTCAAAGCGAATGAATATTTTCTAATGTGTGTTCATTTAGTAGAAGTTGAAAAATCATCAATTTTTTATATTTTTTATCAAACACAAAAGCTGAAAAATAGATATAAATGTAAAAAATTTATTTAGGGAATATATATATTCGTATATCTAATAATATATATTCAGTACAATATATTTAATAATATTTATTCAGTACAATATATTTAATAATATATTTAGTATGTATATAAATGTACGATATATATTGAATATATATTTATATATATTCAATATATATCGTACATTTATATATATACTAAATATATTATTATTAAATATACGAATATAGGAAATATATTAAATATACGAATATATAAACGGAATATATATATATATATATATATATATATATATATATATATATATATATATACACACACACACACACACTAGGGTATGTCCGTGCCTGAAGGCACTCTGATAATTTTGAAGAGCATAAAGTCGTGTATAATATAAATAATAAATGGTTTATATGTTAGAAGTGTAAACTATCAAAGTATAGAATCGGATAAATTTAAGTCGTACAATTTTTTTATGACAAAAATGTGAACAATTTCGACAATTTGGACCTCGTATAAACATCATAATCAAGTTAACTCAACTTGTCGATATAGATTTAATAAATATTGGTAAAAGCAATATAAAGTTATTAGCGTCACGCATTACAAAGAAACATCTAACTTCACGAACCCTTTAACTTCATTAGCGTCACGCATTACAAAGAATTATTTGGCTCAAAGATACAAGAAAAAAAAACTTATTCTGGCAGCAGATACACCCCACATCCATCAAAACTTCTCCCGATACTCTGAGCTCCCATCCAGAAGTTTCGGCACTAGTAACGCCCCTAATTCTAGTAGCTTTGGGATGGCATAAATGTTGACCAAGTAGTATAGGTTCTCCCCTCCAGTAACCTTCGAACCTCTTCATAAATCCAGTTTTAACTTGCTTGAATTTCATCAAGTAAACTTCTCGGGTGTTGCAGCTGAATCTATTTGTCCTTGAGAAGAAGCTATAGCTGCTACCGCTACTGATAATGATGTTGATCTCCTACAGTGTGATAGAAAACATGACAAACGTAAATGTATCCAGCAATTAGAAACAAAATAAAAAATTATATTCTTTCTAAAATAAAAAAAGGGGAACAATTTTAGTTGTACGTGAATCACAAAGAGAGGACATAGTTATGCATCTTTAGTAACCAAACAAAGTAGAAAAAACCACCATGAAAATGAAGAAAAATCAATTCAAATAAAAAAAAGTCAAGGGTTCATGGTTCATGCCGAATTTGAAGGAGAACCAAAGGAAGGAATCCAGAATGACATAGTAATATCAAAATAATTAAAATAGTCAAGTCTGGTGGTGCTAACATAACAAATAAGGAAGGAATCTAGTATGACAAATGCATGAAGGAACATACCATTTACGGGGTTGCATCACTCTAAGAACAAGTTGTACCGAATGGAACATAAATGAGAATATATCATCTAGAAAATAAATTAAATAAGACAGTTTTTACGATTCATTATTTGACACTAAAGATCATTAAAACTGTTAAATCTGGTAATAATGGGAATTGTATCAAACACGACATGGGCAGCACTCACGTGCTAGATAAAAAATATAGAAAGTACTAAAGAAGTGCATCAAATAGTGGTTGATAGTTTTGGAGAGTAGCCTCCCAAACACATAAGGATAGCAGAACTGCAATACAAAGCACGTCCCCTGCTTTAACCGCCAACACTGGTGCATTGTCAAAGGTATCTTTAAGTGTCCTGGTATAAGTCAGGTGCAAGGTTAGAACATTAATGTTCATGAAGTTGATAGAAGTATTGAAGGAGTAATGTGAACTTAATAGAAGTATTGAAGAAGAGGAAGCTTGACAAAATCTCCTAATACGTATTTGTCCAATTAATTCATTACAGTACATTTCATGAGGAAAAAAATTCAAATTTTGATTTGAAGAACGTGTTTAAATGTCTGTTCGTTGGCATATTCGATCTCAAAAACGAATTAATATGGATTACGAAATATCTTAACCATTTGAAATTTAAGTAAACATGGGTAGACATTAATGCAATGCACGTTATCAAAGTAGTTTAAGCATCATGTGATAATATATAAATCTAAACAGAGAAAACATTAACAACATGAAGAAGAGGCAGTCACCAGGATGTTCTTGCTCCAAATATGTGGAATTTTGGCTTGAAAATTCAGTCCCGAATAGGTACGTTGTCCATCGCTAGGACTCACTCTCTGCGAGGTGTTCATTACCGACTTGCCTCATCATTCACTACCCGCAAATCTTCAACAGAAGCTCTAGTTTTTAGGTACTGAAGCAACCTGGTCATTCGTTGTTCGTTGTTAGTGAGTCCCATTTTGACCGCCGACGAATGGTAGTTCAATCCAGCGAAGAGGTGGTGAATAGGTGTCAACATTTATTTTTACGTCCTTTTGAAATAGTCAAACATAAAAAAATGTGAGATTTTAGCAGCCCTCAACTTCAAACCATAGTTCATATATGTGGTTTAAATGAATATAAAGAGAGGGGGTACACCAGGGTAGTACCAACGATACACGTCCTTTTCGAGCTTCATCCCAGACTGCTTAATCACTTCAAAGCATCTTAAGGCCTTCTCCGAAAGAGACACATGTGCCCACTCATGTATTAATGTGTTATAGGTTTTCACATTAGTCTTCCATTCGATGACGTCCATTTCTTGAATTCTTTTTGTCACTAACTACAAAGAAAAGAACAATCTTAGTAATATGGATGGGAAAAGAACAATTAAGTGTTATAGGAGTACTATAGTATCCTGCTATTGGAGTCCAAGCTTCCTTAGCTCGAGGTGATCAATGAACACAAAATAAAACGTAGCTGCAAATTCAATGTCTTGAGGTGATCATTGAACACAATACAAAACAAAGAGGGATAGAGACTCATAGAGAGTGTAAAAAAGAGAACCCTACTCCAAAAAGATATACATGATTCTTTATTTAAAAAGTCAAATTAGCCCAACTCAAAAGCAACAGCGAGAGATTGTACTAATGCATCATATGATTCGAATGAATATTGTTCAATGGTAGTAAAAAAGTGGAAACTTGGAAAATACCTTACAATAGGAGTACAACCATGGGAGATATATACATAAGAATTATCGTATAATACATTGTTGTGAAAATTTCCACAATGACCAAAACCATGTGAAATTATCTTAGTGATATCTTCCTTTGAACCACCATACGAAGCATACTTGACATTTGCGTTACCACCATACGAAGTATGCTCGAAGGAAACTCCTATTGCAATATTTGTGCTCTGCCCCCAACTGTCATTTATAAAATGAAGAATATATCGGCGTATACCCGAGAGAGTGTTTCTTAAGTGGTGGGATTCATATACCGTGGACGAATAAGTTAGTTTTCTATATGAACAATAATATACAATAAAAACTAAATGATACCCCTCGCAAATACACACGCACCCACACATTACATTCCTAAAAAGAGCAGAGAAATTGAGAATACCTCGAAATTAGACCTAAGCAGATTATCAATGATATGTTCTTCAATGCCACAACCATATGATATTCACAATGCAGCAAACGTCGAGACAAAACTAATACAAAAGTGAACACAAACATTAAACTCAAATCTTCCCATCAAAAAATACAAAAACGAAACGGGTCTATGTAATAGATAAGGTGGGGCATTTGTAGAAAAAGAAAAAGTAATAGTTAAGATTTCAAATTATAGCATGTATTGAAATACCCTCCCTAGGTTTTAAACAGAGGTAATATAGAAAACAAAAAATGAAAGCTTTTAATTAGAGGTAACAAAAATTTTTTATGAGTGTGTAAGAGATAGGGAGATTACCTCTAGGGGTGCGGTGGAGAGGAGGAAGGGGTGACGTGGAGGGGGGTGGGGCGGAAGCTGAGGGGAGGAGGGGCTGATTTGTGAGAGGAAGAAAATGAGGAGAGGGTAGGGTTTTGGGGACAACATCGGCCGAGAGGGATATAATGAGGGAGTCGAGGTTTGTTTTGGTAAGTAGAAAAAGAGAAGTAGAGAATGAAGGGGTTGTGACCAAAATACCCCAAATTTTGAATTAAAGTGTAATTTTGGTAAGTAGAAAAAGAGAGGGAAATCAAAGATGTGAGGGGCAAAAGAGGCAATGCATCAAAAACTCACATATATGACATCATCTTTTGATCTTATGACATACATAAATTTCCTACTTTATATATATATATATATATATATATATATATATATATATATATATATTTAGTATATGATGTACCCGTGTGTACCCTCAGCATGGATGAAGATTACCTAAATACAGACGACACTACGAGGGGACGACCCTTCACCAGGCCCCAGCTGGCCACCACCAGGTCCAGACGACCCTACGAGGGGCCGACCCTCCACCAGGCTCTAGCCGACCCTATGAGGGGCCGACCCTTCACCAGGCTGTAGCCGACCCTACGAGGGGCCGACCCTTCCTCAGGCTCCAGACGACCCTACGAGGGTACGACAGTACGAGGCCAGAATCAAACCAGGCTCCCTACCGGAAGAAACTTTGCCCTCGGCCTCGGCTCATAGGCCGAGGGTGACATCATGACAGCGCGTGGTCCGAGACACGCGTGGAACAGTGCGCGTCAGGCTCATATGACACGTGGCAGACCGTTATAACCAAATCACACCCTCACGTGAGGGAATATTATGTCATCATTTGGCATCTACAGGTGTCAACAGGGGATAGGTTAGATCATCATTCACATGCACCATGCTTACTTGGGGGGTACACTACACCCCCCAAGACCTATATAAACTTGTCACCTACAACCCTACAGGGGATCGATCCATGAACAGTAGCCCTAGCTAAAACTCTGCTTGTACACACACAGTAGAGAGAGAGAGAGGGTTATGTGCATTGTATCCAAGGCCATTAGTGCCCATACTTAGTGGATCACACACTCACAGTGGATGTAGGCCAAATTGGCTGAACCACTATACATCATTGTCTAATTTCCTCTTATACTCATCCCCTTCTATACACTCATATATCTCTATGGCTGCCATGGCTGCTACTGCTTGAGCTCACTAACACTTACCTGGTGGTGCTAAATCTTAGCATCATCAGTTTGGCGCCGTCTGTGGGAACGAGAAGACATCTCTTCCTTTGTACAGCTTGATCTCACTGGGCACTCTGGTGGTGAACCAACACTCCCCCTGAGAGGAGGTGTTTCACCATTGAAAGAGACCCACTAAGGTTCCCAAGCTAACCAGTATTTTCTTCAGTTCAGCTTTTCATAGCTCAAGCACATGGCACCTGAGATGCCACCGCCACCACTTCCCCCGCCGGATGAGGGGGGAAGACCCAGTTCCAGTCAGCCGCCGCCTCAGTCTGAGATGGCTGATGTGGCGGCAGCCCTAAAGTCTCTGGCAGCCAGCCAGCGGATGATGCAGGAGCAGTTCACAGCTCTAAGTCAGAACATACTGAGACCACCGGGGGTCTCACCTGAGATGATTACTCCGGCAGCAGCTCCAGGACAGCATGAGGCCAGGGGACCACCCCAGGCGCCACGTAAAGACCTGCCACCCCCTCAGCGGCGTAGGGATGTTGCTGACCCCCGGCGTTTACGCCTGGGGAGGCAAGGAAACCCTTGCCCTGAGGACAGGTATGACGATCTGGAGGTGGAAGAGGCTCCAGTAGAATGCTGGGAGCCGTATGAGGTCTCCAACAATACTGTACGACCTCTCCAGGACAGTAGAGGAAAGTGCGGGAGACCAAACCCTGATGATCGCCCAAGAGGCTCTGCTTTTGACCGCCTGAGCAGGGGGTCGGCCTTCGAGAGGCTGGGCCCAGTGAATGACCTGCGGGACAAGTTGTCCAAGTCAAGAAGCGCAGCGAGATCTAGGAAAGAAGCAGAAGGCCGACCCCAAAGACGGGACGACGGCCAAAGGGAAGTAAATATCCGACACAGGCCTGCCGTAGCGAAGCCCTCCATCCACCTCCGAGAAGCAGCAGGGGATAACATCGGCCAGGCCGACCCTGTGAGACCCTGGAATGACTCAATCCAGCGATTAGAGGATAAGATTGGCGACATATTGAAGAGCCGGGACCCTCTTCAGAGGGGGTACACCGTAGGCTCACCCTTTGTGGCAAAGATAGTCAACTTCCCCACGCCGTCAAAATTCAAGCCTCCTGTGGTCACCCCAAGATATGATGGGAGCACCAACCCTGTCCACCATGTGGAGATGTATCAATCCGCGGCAGACATATACTCTATCTCAGATGAGATGAGATGTCGTGCTTTCTCTGGTACCCTGACAGGGGCTGCGCATGTGTGGTACACGTCTCTTCCAAAAAATTTTATTGGAAACTTTAAGCAGTTGGCAGACCTGTTCATCCATAATTTATGCTTTGGGGTGAGGCCACAGAAGAAGACCACACACCTGCTCTATGTTAAGCAGGGAAAGAATGAGACTCTGAGAGACTACATAGCCAGATTCAATAAAGAGAAGCTGGAGGTGGAAGACTATGAGGAGAGCATAGCTATGACAGCCCTGATTGGAGGGCTCCAAAAGGGGAAGCTATTATGGAAGCTTGCCGAAGACCCTCCGAGGACGATGGCCGAGCTGTTGTCAACAGCAGGAAAGGTGATGAACGCCGAAGAGGCGATGGTTGCAAAATATGAGGACGAAAGAGGAGGTGCAAGTGGGAGTAAATACCCCAAAAAGAACAAAGAGGGGAAGAAGAGAACCATGGATGATAAGTTCGCGGGGTACACCCCTCTGACGGTCAGCTGTGAACAGATCCTCAATGAGATAAAGAGTGACCGGACGCTGAAGTGGCCTGAAAAGCTGAGGGCAGCCCCCGGCAAGAGGAATAAGAACCTGTGGTGTGAATTTCACCAAGACCACGGCCACGTAACAGACAAATGCTTTGCTCTGAAAGATGAGATTGAGAAGATGCTGAAGCAAGGGAAGCTCAGAAAGTACGTCAACAAAGCCGACTTCAAGAGGGGACGAGGGGACGACCGCAGAAAGAAGCGAGTCGATGCCTGCAGAGAAGGTCCTCAAAAAAGAGGGGACGACCCCTCTGATGATGAGGACGGCCCCGACCTCCCACCGAGAGACGACCACGGCCCTGTCAAGAGGCTCAATATGATCTCGCTCGGGGTGGGAATGATCTCCGAGGGACTTGCAGGAGGAGGGTCTGAGGTCGCCGATAGGAAGGCCCATGTCGCTGAGGCTAAGGCAGTGATGAAGACGGTGCACTCAACCTCCGTAGAGGTCAAGTCAGAAAAAAGGAAGAAGGTTGATATGGACACTTTGATTGTGGGATTTTCAAGAATGGACTTCAAGGGCCTATTGGCCCCGCATGATGACCCTCTCGTCATCACCACCAGGGTGCACGGGTGCGAAGTGCCGAGGATCCTGGTGGATGGGGGCTCATCCGCAGATGTGATGTTTTGGCCATGCTTCAAGGCCTTGGGCCTCAGTCGTGCCAGACTTGTCCCATACCATCATCCATTGATTGGGTTCAGTGGGGAGAAGGTTCACCCCCTAGGAATATATGAGGCTGATGTCAGGATGGGGGACGAGTGGCCGAGATGGCTCACCAAGAGGGTCAGTTTCTTTGTGCTGGATGAGCATGTGTTTTCGGCATACAACATCATACTGGGACGTGTGGCCCTCAAGGGGTTTGAAGCTGTGCCGTCCACGGTCCACCAGATGGTTAAGTTCCCTACCCCTTATGGGGTGGGGGAAGTTCAGGGAGACCAGACGACAGCGAGAGAGTGCTACTACAACTCCGCTGAAGAAAGGGAGGCACACAAGAGGGCTACAGCCACTTACAACATTGATACCCTAGACCCCAGGGACGAGACGAAGCTCAAAAAAGGAGAGGCCGCTGAGGAGGTAGAACCCATCATCCTCGATGAGGATGACCCGGGAAAAACCGTCCAAGTTGGCAAATCTCTGAAGCCCAGTATCAAGGAAGACCTCATCAAACTGTTGAGGAGAAGGCGAAGCGTCTTCGCGTGGAGTCATGTAGATATGCCAGGGATCGACCCTGAAATCATGTGCCACAAACTCAATGTGGTAGAGGGAGTGAAGCCGGTAAAGCAGAAGAGGAGGATTTACTCTAGAGAAAAGTATGAGGTCATCAAGGATGAGGTTAAAAAATTAGAAGACGCTGAATTTATCAGAGAGGTCATCTACCCTGAGTGGCTGTCCAATGCAGTCATCGTCCCAAAGGCCAACGGCAAGTGGAGAATGTGCGTGGACTTCACAGACCTCAACAAGCATTGTCCCAAAGACAGCTTCCCTCTCCCCCGCATCGACCAGATGGTGGACGCTACCGCAGGCCATGAGCTCATGAGTTTCATAGATGCCTACTCAGGGTATAACCAGATTTTTATGAACCCTGAGGACTCGGAGAGGACCGCCTTCATCACTGACAAGGGGACATACTGTTATAGGGTCATGCCCTTTGGTCTAAAAAATGCGGGGGCAACGTACCAGCGCCTCGTAAACAAAATGTTCGAAGACCAAATTGGGAAGTCTATGGAGGTTTACGTAGATGACATGCTGACTAAGAGTCTGAAGGCAGAGGATCATGTGGCAGACCTGGAAAGGACCTTTAATACAATGGACAAATACAAAATGAAGCTCAATCCGGCCAAGTGTGTCTTCGGGGTCGGAGCGGGGAAGTTCTTGGGGTTCATTGTCAATCAAAGAGGCATCGAGGCTAATCCTGAAAAGATAAAGGCCCTTATTGAGATGAAGACCCCCAAGTCCATTAAAGACGTTCAGAGGCTCACAGGGAGAGTGGCTGCCTTGAACAGATTTGTGTCAAGGGCTACAGACAGGTGTCTACCATTCTTCAAGATCCTCAGGAAGGCCTTCGAGTGGAGTAAAGAGTGCGATGAGGCTTTCAGGGAGCTAAAATCATACTTAGGGTCTCCCTTGCTGCTGTCACGACCCGTGCAGGGTGAAAGACTTTACGTGTACCTTGCTGTCTCCGAGTCCGCTATCAGTGCAGCAATCGTAAGAGACGAAGACGGGATACAAAAGCCCGTATATTTCAACAGCAAGGCACTCCAGGGGGCAGAGCAGAGATACACGAGGATGGAGAAGTTGGCCTATGCCTTGATCCATGCCTCAAGGAAGATGAAACCGTACTTCCAGTCCCATACTATGGTCATCCTTACTGACTCTCCTCTTAGGCAGGTCCTACACAAGCCTGAAAAATCAGGAAGGCTAATGACCTGGGCTATAGAGCTGGGGGAGTTCGACATTGTGTATCAGCCTAAGACAGCCATTAAGGGACAGGCACTGGCAGACTTCGTGGCTGAGTTCACCTGGGAAAATGATGAGGCCGAGGGTGAGACCCTCGGGAAGACGGATACAGAAGACAAACCCGCAGACACACTCGCAGATATGGCTGAGACGAGCACCGCTAGAAGAAAAGTGACAGAAAACGAAGAGGGAAGATACATCTTTAGACAGGGGTCCCTCTCTGAGGGAAATTTCTCTGAAGGAAAAACTCCATGGAGCCTCTCCGTTGACGGGTCCTCCTGTGATAGCGGAAGTGGTGCTGGACTGATACTATCAGCACCCGATGGCACAGACGTCGAGTATGCCCTGAGGTTCAATTTTAAAGCCTCCAACAATGAGGCTGAGTATGAGGCCTTGATAGCTGGCCTCTCCTTGGCCAAATCCCTTAGTGTCGGCCAAATGTCGGTTCACAGTGATTCAAGGCTAGTGGTGAATCAGATACTAGGAGCCTATGAGGCCAAAGACGAGAGGATGGCTAGGTATCTTGATAAGGTGAGGTCATTGCTAAAAAACTTCAAAGAAGTGAAATTCAAGAGGGTACCTAGGCTCGACAATGGCCGTGCTGACGCCCTTGTAAGGTTGGCCTCAGCTACTAGGACAGACATAAGGAGGACAGTCCCGGTAGAAATCTTGCTTCGACCAACTATCGAAGACGTCGGGGGAACACTTGGTGTTTGCATGAATGTTTCTCAAGAACCTTCATGGATGGACCCCCTGATCAGATACATTAGAGGGGGAGAGATGACAGAAGCGAGCCAAGAGAGGAAGAAGCTGAGATACAGGGCTGCAAAGTTTGCTGTCATCGGAGACACGCTGTACAAAAAGGGGTTTCTGCTCCCCTTACTTAGGTGTGTGCATCCCTCAGAGGTCCCTTCCATTTTGCAAGACGTGCATGAAGGGTCGTGCTCAAGCCATATTGGGGGTAGATCCTTGGCAAAGAGGGTGGTCACCCAAGGCTACTGGTGGCCGACCTTGGGGAAAGATGCTGCCGCATATGTTAAAAAGTGTGATAAATGCCAAAGATTTGCTACCATCCCTCACCAACCTCACCAGCCTCTCACCTCCATTACATCCCCATGGCAGTTCGCAGTATGGGGGATTGATCTGGTAGGACCCTTACCGAGAGCAGTCAATAACTATCGGTTCCTCATCGTAGCAATTGACTACTTTTCAAAGTGGGTAGAGGCCGAACCGATGGTCACGATCACGGAGCAGAAGACCTTCCAGTTCATCTGGAGGAATGTGATATGCAGATATGGTCTACCCAACACCCTCATCTCGGATAATGGGACTCAATTCAAGAATGCCTCTCTGCAGAAGTACTGTGAGAGGGTAAGCATCAAATAATTTTTCTCCACCCCAGGCCGACCTCAAGCCAATGGGCAAACCGAAGTTACGAACAGGACAATCCTAGATGGGATTAAGAAGAGGCTTGAGGAGGCAAAAGGAAAATGGGTAGAGGAGTTATATGCAGTGTTGTGGGCATACAGGACGACAGTAAGGACCCCTACCGGGGAGACCCCATTCATGTTAGCTTATGGATCAGAAGCAGTCATCCCCACCGAAGTGGAGTTTCCTACTCATAGGGTCCAAATGTATGACCCCCAGGGGAATACGGAAGAGAGAAGACTTGACCTAGACCTGATTGAGGAAAGAAGGGAGGATGCTGAGATAAGGCAAGCTTCCTACCAGCAGAGGACCGCAAGGTTTTACAACCAAAGGGTGAAACAGAGGCCTATCGCAGTGGGAGACTTGGTTCTTAAAAAGACTTGGCAGAAACCCAACAAGCTCCATCCTAATTGGCATGGCCCATATAGGGTCATCGATGAAGTTGTCCCAGGGACCTACAGGCTAGAAAACTTCGAGGGGGAACCTTTTTCAAACCCCTGGAATGCAGATCATTTGAAGAAATACTATCAGTAGTGTTGTAAGGTCTTGAAAGGCCATAATTGTAATTAGGGTTGCTCCAACAGAACACTTGGAAAATTAATGAGAAATATCAGTGTTTCCTTCATCCTATTGTCAGTCCTAGCATGCATGGGAAGTTGATCCCTCGGCTATAATGGGGACCAGTGGAGGGGACGACCCCTCCACTCTCCTCAAAAAAGACGAGGGAAGACTACATTAAAATCCATTAATTTGGTTAGTTGATCCCTCGGCTATAATGGGGACCAGTGGAGGAGACGACCCCTCCACTCTCCTCAAAAAAGACGAGGGAAGACTAAATTAAAATCCATTAATTTGGTTAGTTGATCCCTCGGCTATAATGGGGACCAGTGGAGGGGACGACCCCTCCACTCTCCTCAAAAAAGACGAGGGAAGACTAAATTAAAATCCATTAATTTGGTTAGTTGATCCGTCGGCTATAATGGGGACCAGTGGAGGGGACGACCCCTCCACTCTCTTCAAAAAAGACGAGGGAAGACTACATTAAAATCCATTAATTTGGTTAGTTGAACCCTCGGCTATAATGGGGACCAGTGGAGGGGACGACCCCTCCACTCTCCTCAAAAAAGACGAGGGAAGACTACATTAAAATCCATTAATTTGGTTAGTTGATCCCTCGGCTATAATGGGGACCAGTGGAGGGGACGACCCCTCCACTCTCCTCAAAAAAGACGAGGGAAGACTAAATTAAAATCCATTAATTTGGTTAGTTGAACCCTCGGCTATAATGGGGACCAGTGGAGGGGACGACCCCTCCACTCTCCTCAAAAAAGACGAGGGAAAACTAAATTAAAATCCATTAATTTGGTTAGTTGAACCCTCGGCTATAATGGGGGCCAGTGGAGGGGACGACCCCTCCACTCTCCTCAAAAAAGATGAGGGAAGACTAAATTAAAATCCATTAATTTGGTTAGTTGAACCCTCGGCTATAATGAGGGCCAGTGGAGGGGACGACCCCTCCACTCTCCTCAAAAAAGACGAGGGAAGACTAAATTAAAATCCATTAATTTGGTTAGTTGAACCCTCGGCTATAATGGGGACCAGTGGAGGGGACGACCCCTCCACTCTCCTCAAAAAAGACGAGGGAAAACTAAATTAAAATCCATTAATTTGGTTAGTTGAACCCTTGGCTATAATGAGGGCCAGTGGAGGGGACGACCCCTCCACTCTCCTCAAAAAAGACGAGGGAAGACTAAATTAAAATCCATTAATTTGGTTAGTTGAACCCTCGGCTATAATGAGGGCCAGGGGAGGGGACGACCCCTCCACTGTCCTCAAAAAAGACGAGAGAAGACATTACTTAAAAGTCATTTGGTTACTTGAACCCTCGGCTATAATGAGGTCACATTAGGGGACGACCCCACAGTGGTCCTCAAAAAAGACGAGGGAAGGGTTAGTAGCATCAACAGTGAGCAAGCCATAATAAAATGAAATAAGGAAGACAGCAAATATGGAAGAGACTGGTATTAATAAAATATAAGTGTCAAGTGTTTTTACAAGGCCTTTGAACAAAAAGTACAAAAATAAGGGTATGGGCTACAGGCAGCCACCCTAGGGGACGACATCGGAGCGCTGGGCCTCAACAATGGGAATGGTCTCCTCAACAATGGGATGATCTTCAGATGTACCGACCCCTTCAATCTAGACTTGCGACTCCACTTGGTTGAGGGCCTCTGCAATTAGAGGGTCGTCCAATTGAACACCCTCCAGTGATGGGCGAAAAGAGGAGACGACATCGCCAAATTTGAGGACGACCCATCGGCAGGCCGTCCTGATACCCCTCTCAAGATATTCGAGGCCGAAGCCCTGAAATTCATCTGAGGTCTTGTACGCCTCCACAGCATCAGCCTCAGCTTTCTTGATGGCTGCTTCCAGATCAGTCTTATGCTGGGCCTCCAGGTTGAGCAGAGCCTCATCCTTGCCATTGATCAACAAGTCCTTGTCCTTGATCAACAAGTCCTTAGCCTGAAGATCGGCATCATGTTGCTTCGTCAGCTCATCAAGGACTCTAGCGTGCTCAGTCCTTGCGCTCTCCAGCTCGGCCCTAGCAGTGTCCAACTCTGTCCGTAGGTCAGCCTCTTGTTGAATGGCCCTCTCAGCTTCATGGAATTTCTGTTGGTTCTCAGCCATCCACTTGGTGGCTGAGGTGAGGGCACAGACAGACTGCAAGAAAAAATGAAGAAATATCAAAGGGGGCCGAGGGAACAGTTTGTGAAAATGAAATTAAAGAAAGTCGAGACCAATACCTGAGCAAGGGAGTGCAGACCGTAGTCATACACTTTGGCAGGGGGCATCTTTGCCAAGAACTCGTAGTCAGAGGCCGACGGTGCAGAGAACATCGAAGCCTTGGCCGCCCTCAAATTGGCAATAAGAGATGAGGGGTCATCCCTCAGATGGGTCAGACTCTGAGACCAGAAGGCCCCCATGCTTGATGAAGAGGTTGCCCCCTCAGAGGCCTCGGCCCTGGCCCTCGTCTTAGGGTCAGGACGAGGCTCGGCTGGAGCCTCAGGCTCCTTCCTTTTGTGGCTAACAGCTGTCAGCTCAGCAACTGTCGGCCCTGAGGCCCTTGTCTTCTTAGGAGCTTGCTGAGGCTCCTTCCCCTTCTTTGACAGACCAGCAAGAAGGCTTGGAGCAGTCGTATCTCAGAGATAATCTGACACGCCTGCAGGACGACCTGAAAAGGATACGATGAATCAGAAAAGTTCAGAGATAAAGAGAGAACACTTCAAAAATAAGTAAAGAAGGGAAAATGTTCAGTATAACTCACATAGTTCTGTCAGAGGGCCGACCCTCAGACCAACTTCTTTAAGGAAGCGAGGGGTCATCAAATCTTCGAACTTTGGGATCTCACCCTCTCTCCCTCGTCCCCTCAGATACTCAACAATATCCCTCTCCTCCAAGCTAAGTCCGGGGTCTGACCTAGCTTTCATGGAGGGGTTAGACCATCTGTTAGGAATCCTCGGATCATCGGCAGAAGGGGACGCCTCGGTGGATCTCTCCCATGCCCCAGATATGAAGAAGAACCTTTTTTTCCAGTCATGATTGGAAGTTTGAGCTACGTGGAGCAGCTTCTTCTCAGACCTTCTCGCCCCTAGATGATAGTATCCGGGCTGTTTAGATGAGGAGGTGATATTGTAGCAGGCCAAGAACACGTCGGACGAGGGCTCGTCAGTGAAAGCGTTTTTCCAGAAAGAGATGTACCCCAGAATCGTCCTCCAAGAATTGGGTGGAAGTTGCGAGGGGGAGACGCCCAGAGCCGACAGAATATCTATAATGGCAGGGTGAAAGGGAAGTCTGACACCTACTTTGAACATTTGCTCGTAGACTGCAACTTCTCCCTCTTCACCCTCAAAGACCCTCTCATCCTCAGAGGGAACCCTCATAGTCACCCCAGGTGGCACTCCGTAAATATGCCTCCATATCAGAAGATCCCTATCCCTGACAGAGGAGATAAAAGACGAGGCATGGGAGGTATCAACCTCATTATCTGTATCATCGTCCTCATCCTCCTCATCACCTACAGGAGGACCCTGAGGAAATGCCACTTGGAAGGCGTTGGGGGATAGGGTTGTCACAGGGACAGCCTCAGAGGGGATCGTACCCTCGGCCTCTCGGGGAGGGCAAAGGTCAGGTGAGTCCCTTCTACCAGAAATTCCAGCACCAGTTGGAGAGGAGGTTCTCTCGTCCATCTCACTTGGGTTGGGTGTCTCGGCTGGACGAGACGACGACCCACAAGACTCAGAGGGTTCAGATGGTCTAATGGTGGCAAGAGGAATGGGAAAGATGGGTCGTACCCAATTGGGGTCGGCTCCTCGTCTCCTCTCTTCCTCTTCCTCTATCCGTCTGATCTCGGTAAATAGTTTCTCTCTCAAGGACGGGAATTCAGACACCAGGTTGTAAAGCCTCCTAAGCATTAAGGGGAAGACCCTACACTTAAAGAAATTATACTAGACTTGGCTAATTTAACCACAAACACTTGGGAGATTGTCCAGGATTTACCTTTGGATTAAATAAAGAACTCTAGGGTTTTCGTCAAGAACGTCCGAAGAACCAGTGACCGGAGAAGACGCCGGAAAAAGCTATGGGGGAACTCTAAGAACCAGACGACCTACGACCCTAAAAAATAGACAGAAATGAAGACAAAAGAAGGCAAAAGGAGAAAAAGGTTACCTGATGAGGAGAAGGGCAAGAACGCTGCTGAGACCTGGGAAATCGGAGGCTGAAATGGCAATGGGAACTGGTTCTAGAGAGAGAATAGACTTGGGCGCGAAGAAGAAGAAGATGAAGAGAGAGTTTGAAAAATACTCTTGTAATGAGTGGACCCATTTACCGAAGAAAGATATAATTAGGGCACAAGGCCCCAAGCGTACTGCACAGCCGCCCCGCCTTGGAAACTGGAACAGCAATGAGTATCTGCACAGGTGTCACTCACCTAACTGATCACACGTGTCTCGAATTCAGCAAATATCCCTCAGCCATCCCAATGACACCTATGGCTAAGGGTTGGGGGGTGATTGATGTACCCATGTGTACCCTCAGCATGGATGAAGATTACCTAAATACAGACGACACTACGAGGGGACGACCCTTCACCAGGCCCCAGCTGGCCACCACCAGGTTCAGACGACCCTACGAGGGGCCGACCCTCCACCAGGCTCTAGCCGACCCTATGAGGGGCCGACCCTTCACCAGGCTGTAGCCGACCCTAAGAGGGGCCGACCCTTCCTCAGGCTCCAGACGACCCTACGAGGGTACTACAGTACGAGGCCAGAATCAAACCAGGCTCCCTACCGGAAGAAACTTTGCCCTCGGCCTCGGCTCATAGGCCGAGGGTGACATCATGACAGCGCGTGGTCCGGGACACGCGTGGAACAGTGCGCGTCAGGCTCATATGACACGTGGCAGACCGTTATAACCAAATCACACCCTCACGTGAGGGAATATTATGTCATCATTTGGCATCTACAGGTGTCAACAGGGGATAGGTTAGATCATCATTCACATGCACCATGCTTACTTGGGGGGTACACTACACCCCCCAAGACCTATATAAACTTGTCACCTACAACCCTACAGGGGATCGATCCATGAACAGTAGCCCTAGCTAAAACTCTGCTTGTACACACACAGTAGAGAGAGAGAGAGGGTTATGTGCATTGTATCCAAGGCCATTAGTGCCCATACTTAGTGGATCACACACTCACAGTGGATGTAGGCCAAATTGGCTGAACCACTATACATCATTATCTAATTTCCTCTTATACTCATCCCCTTCTATACACTCATATATCTCTATGGCTGCCATGGCTGCTACTGCTTGAGCTCACTAACACTTACCTGGTGGTGCTAAATCTTAGCATCATCAGTATATATAATTTAGTAATTATATATATATTGAATATATATTACTAAATTATATATACTAAATATATATAATTACTAAATTATATATATTTAGTAATTTATTAATTATATATACAAAATTATATATAATTTAGTAATTATATATATTTAGTATATATCATTTAGTAATATATATTCAGTATATATATAATTACTAATTTATATATAATATATATATATAAGTTACAACACTTATGTATTTCACAAGATCAAAAGATGATGTCACCAATTGATTTTTTTTGCACTTCCTATTTTGCCCTTGAAAATTTTGGATTCCCCCTCTTCCACTTTAATTTAAACACAAGGACTATTTTGGTAAATTACTTCTCTTTGTATACTCTCACCCATCCTTCTTTCACGACAGTATACCCTCTCCTTCTCTAACTCTCTTTGGTAAATCATCTCTCTCTATCTCTCTCTCTCACGCACGCACACACACACACACGGCCCCTCATCTCCTTCTCCCACGCTACCCCCTCAGTTGCGATTTGTACAAAACAGTTGGGTTTGATATGGGTTTCTACATGGTTGAAATTTGTGGTTCAATTTGGGGTAAGTTTTTTTAACCGATTTGCATATTATATCACGATGATGTTAGTGTTGGGTCTGATATCGGTTTCTTATTTGTCAACATACCCATTTTTATTTCTTATTTGTCAACAAATCAGTGATGTTAACAAACCGATGGTTTCTTATA
This sequence comes from Sambucus nigra, assembly GCA_949130495.1. Classification (NCBI taxonomy): domain Eukaryota; kingdom Viridiplantae; phylum Streptophyta; class Magnoliopsida; order Dipsacales; family Adoxaceae; genus Sambucus; species Sambucus nigra. The sequence continues at coordinate 371,393,033 of OX422208.1, read as the reverse complement.
TGTTAGTTTGATATGGATTTGATATGTTTACTTTGGATGAATCATCTGATGTTAGGGGGTTTGGTTCATTTCTTAAATAGATCTGGAAATATGGTATGATTCCTAAGGATTTGTATTTTTTTGACGAATTTTTGTTTACATATTTTTTTCAGATCTATCTACTTTTTTTGTGGATCTAAATAGGTGTTTTATGACGAAAATATTTTTTTCTAGATTTAATCAGGTATACATTCTCTATTTCTCTCTCTCACTGGAACTTTGTGGTTTTTTAGTTCAAAATAACATTTTGCAGATCAAATTTTTTGTTTGTGCTTTGGTGTTTATGTTTTTTTTTTCTAGAATGAAACCTAACTCTTTGATTGGAACTTTGTGTATTTCATTAATATATTATTTGTGAGTGACAACTGTTGGCCTTCATTTTCTGTATTTATGCATTTTTTCTATCTTTATATTATGAATACCTATGGTTCCATATATAAATGCATACCTATTAACAAATTGATTTAGACAACCATTAGTGTGTTTCGGTATGTTAGACAACCTTGATTATTTCAGTAAATATTATTGATTTTTTTGTTCAAGTTTCCAAAGCAGGGCTTTTTAGCTGAGTTTTTTTTTTATGGGTGGTGTTTCTATCTTGAGTCTTACTGAGATAGTTTATATTTGGCTACCTTGAAACCATGTTAGACTTTTTAATACTACTGTTGTGACTATATTACATCTTCGGTTCAAACTTAAGGCATGTTGACAGTTTCCTTCATAATAGTATTGTTCATAACATCACTCTCTCTAATTCGTTACATCTTTTGTTGTTAGTTGTAGCTTATTCCATTCACGTTCTTAAAGCTAAAACATATCAGTTTTGATTTCAAACATAAGCTTCACACATACACTTTTATTAATTTTATTATTTTAATTTCCCGTCTCACACGTTCACTTTTTTTACTTGGTATAAGTCATATTACAGTTAGAGATGATTCAAGAGTTGTCGAAAACCTCTCAAGCTCTATCTACATTGCAAGAGGAAGCATCTGAGCCCCATAAATTATCAAACTCTCTAAAAATGAAAATGTAATTTATTCGCAAGAAATTATATTTTATGTGATTATCATTTTGTGTAGTTATTGAAGATATGAGATTCTAAGCCCTTATGATGGATATTTGGTTTTGTGGGTTTCACATATTCTAATGAACACTCTTAATTTCACCACTATGCTACCCCATTCCCCCAGTAGAATTGTGTACCTGCTTAGAAAGACCATAGTTCCTCAGATGTTCGATTTTGTCAGATTTATGTCGATTCGGGTATTTTGTTTCTAGAATTTGTCACAAAGAATGAAGCAGAAAAGAAGTGTAATGAAATTAACGAACATGTAATCTTCTGATATAAGTTTAGTGGTTTCGCATTCTGATAGTTACTATTGTCAGTTTATATGTTTCGTATGTTCACTAGATTCCTTACTCGATCAGTGCCATCATTTTTAACTAGATTTTGAGCCTATGCATTTATACATCTCTTAGCTTCAACGAGATTAAGGAACAACAGGTTGTCATAGCTATTCTAAAGGACCATCAATCAGTTGAGAAAGGTTTTCTCAAAAAATAATAAAACTGTGGGGGTAGTGACCCTAGAATAGTAATCCAATAGCAGGTCCGGTAACCCCACCCAGGGGAGTTCATAATACAAATATATTTTTCAACATCATGGCTCAAGTTTATCAAGTAATCAACAATTTGTTTCCTTCTCTGCACATATGAACTGGCCTGACTTCCCATTGTCGCCTTTTAAGGGCCATGCAGTTCTCAATGAGCCTTCCAAATCAGTGTTGAGATGCGTGGGATGACAATTAGAAGAAATACCCAATTTTGACTTCTCCCAAATGCCATTATCCTCATGGATCACCCCTCTAATTGCGATAATTTTGACCCCTCATGGGTGCTCCTTCCCTTTTTGATTTTAACCCATCCATCTTCTAGACTTTCTTACTTGAAAATGTTGTTTTTTTCTACGAAGTAAAAAGGTATTGTTCATATCCGCTGCACAGATGTGATCAGAAATATGGAAACATTTTACAGAGTTTAACGTTGTTATCGCTGCACCCAGTTTGATGATGCTCATAGGTTAAATTTCAAACTTAAAAGGTTAACAGTGCTCATAAATACTTATTTGGATTGTTTTCTTATCCCATTTATGAAAGTTTAGGATGTTGATCACTTTAACATGCACTTATATGGTTGAACAGCGTAATCATAGAGACAATAACTATTTATATGCAATATGTATTTATATGTGACAACAGGTACTTATATGCTCAAAAAAATCTCTTTTGCAGAATGTATAAGCAAGGCTAACTTGATTTTGTTTTCGGGTTATGTTCCTGGAATTCATAGTTGTCATGTTCTATTACATTCAGTCATGTCCTTTTTTAGTAAAGCCCGAACTGTTCTTACTATTATCTTTAGTTTAGAGGTACAATTCACTTAGAACACCTTTTGATATCAGTTACAATTCAAACATATTACATCAGCTGAAATTGCTTTAATTTAGAGGTGATCTTAGAATGGCATTAGAATGGATTGTATGGAATATTCTAAGACGGTCGGGATATTCTATACGAAATTACACACGTGGTAAGGAAATACTCTGCAAGGAAGTGTCGGCTCACAAGTATTCCTCACAAGGCATTGTCATCCTGTTACTATTTTATAATCAATGTGAGTATGCATCATTTATATGAATTTTTAATTTTTACTTCAAGTGCTATGAATGTTTGTTATTGATGGAATCCTGCTAATATTTTATAACCACGGTGACTATGAATTATTTTTTTAAATAAAAAAATAAAAAAAAATAATCTGCATATATTCATTATTTAAAATGGGATTTGATTTTAAATGTGAGCTTGAATTTATGTTTGTCTCAACAGTTAGGAGAGGATAAACGGAGGATTGAGAAACAACAACATGAAATAGTTGACCTAGGTTCCTCCAAAAAATTGGTTGAAGCACTTGTTGATCTCCAACCGAACAAATGAACTCTGAAACAGAAAAATTGATAGTCGGGCTTTGGGTAGAGATGCTATAGGGAGATTGTAATGAATCAAAGTTGGGCTTGGATTGCTTGAAGTCCGAGGAGTCAAAGAAAAGGTATATTTTGTTTGGATAATATATAATGTTAGTTAAATTTAATGCAATTGTAACATTGACTCTTATTAAGATATTACTTTTTGTTTCAGAATGCAGGATTCTTAGTTTGGAGTTTTGATGCAGTGACAATATTTTGTTGGAAATGTATTGAATGTTATTGTTAATTTTTCTTGGACGATCCTCTGGCTGAAAATAGTCGCCACATTTATACATCCAGTAAATGTCGACCAACTGCGTGAGAATCACAATTACCGAGCAACAACACTGGAGTACCATTTCCCATAAATCTTTGAAGGCGTGTGATAGCAGACCTTTTGAGGATATGAACCGAGAAATACTTTCAGATGGAGAAATCTTAATGAATATCGCATGGATATATCCTCTTCCTGGAGGTCTATAATCCTTTCATGGGTTTTAAACAACCCACTGTATTATCATCAAATGGTATAATATCTATCTAATGAGTTTTTCGACGATTAACACTATAGAGCCACTGATCATCTATTCTTTTCAAACCATTTCATCCTATCATCTTGTGTAACTAAGGGTTTGTTGTTATTGGAGATGGAGAGAGGTTTTTCGGTAGAAGCCATCATCGATCTCCGGTTTCAACTACGAATAGAAATGTCACTACCCCTGGATGCCTCTGCCTCTGTGGTTTTCTTAACTTTCCCACCTTATATGTATTAATTTTATTTTTCTGTTTTAGTGTGTAATGTCCTCGAGTGATATTATCAAGCACGTGAGTACATATTAATGTTTATTTAGCCTATTGGTCTGTTTTGCTCAGCTCATGAAATTAGGTCGATAGGTGCAAATATTCTTTATATTGGTTTGTCCTTTAGATTGGTCTAAGCATCCAGTTCTAAAACAGGGAGTTTTTATGAACTTGATTATGGATCATTTTGATTTTAGTTGTGATTTTTACTTTGGATTATAAGCTCGGCATTTTTGAATGGGTTATAATTATTTACTATGGCCTCATATACTTATTAAGGAAAAATTTCTTCTATCTCATTACTGCAACATTTTAGAATGAATTCTGCACTTAGGGATCGTGTTATTTCATTTTTATTAATGCTAATAGTTCTCTTTTACAATTAATTACTCATTAGTACTTCTTTTTGTATAGATTTTTAGTTTAACATTTTTGTTTTATTGTTGGATTTTTTTAACATGCCATATTGTTTGTGGTGGGGAGAGGGGAATGCTTTTAACAAGTCATATTATAGCTTAATTGATTTGAGGCTTTTGTATCAGTTAATCATTCTAATTGGTTTGAGGTTTTATGATTTCTTTACCTTTCAGGTGTCTCGGACACAAGGTTGTTGTTGGAACTCGAGGCCCCCAATTTTAATTTTACAAAAAGTAATTTCCTTTTAAAGATGCGAACGCGAGATGGTTCAATTAAACACACACAGGCACCAAATTTTAATTTTTTTCAAATTAAAATTAAACAAGTTCAAAGTGAAATTAAATTAGACAACAAATATATTTTTCACTTAAACCAATTTAACCCGAGTCCAAAAAATTTGCCTAAGTCATATTTTCAATATTACCAAATTAGGCCAAACCAATTTTAACAAATTAAATAATGACTTGAATTAAATTAACATATACCCAAATTAAACAAGTAGTGATTTAAACCAATTTTATCTTTTTACCTAAGCATGCATCTAATGTGAATTTTGCAGAAGATAAAATAAACAAATAAATCACTGTTGCGATGTACGAGGAAAAAAACACAACGGAAAAAAACCTCGAACGACCCTAGCCTTAAGTCCACTAAGTACAAAATTTACAATTACAAGCAAGATGACTTACAACACTCGACTCGACTCCTTCAAGCCCCGACGCGTCTTCTTGTAACTACCTCTGCCTAGCCGACAATCTCAAAACTCCACCGGAACCTTGGAATTCACCAATGAGAGTTTAGGAACACCGTCAACCACGTATGGTGCCTTTCACCATGTGAGAATGCCGCAGCAAAACAACGAACTTCTTCTTTGAGGGATATAGAAGCAAACCCAAATGAACTCTTCAACTCTGTAGAGTAAATCCGGTGCCAAACACTCCAAGTAAGATATTTGTATGGAAACTTGGAATAGACAATATGGGTGTAAACGAAAAACAATTTAGGGTGATTTTCTTGAAAATCAAAACACTTAAACCATGAACCTTTTCATAGAAAAGTTAAACTCTCAAAACTCTCTCTAGGAGATGGAGGAATCTGAAAAAGTTAGTTTGAAAAGGTTGATTCCCGCACATATTAAGCCTATCAAACGTTAGTGGGAAAAAAGTAGTGGGATGGAGGTGAAAAACTCATTAAAACTGTCAAAAAAATTTCCCGCCTGAAATCTCGATGGAACGAGATTTTCGTTCGAACAAAGTCTCGTTCGAACTATACTTCTAACGAAGTTCCTGTGGCCAAGTGGGAAAGCTCGTTGGCAAACTCGTTCGAATGACATTATCGTTCAAACAAAAAACTCGTTCGAATGACATTATCGTTCGAACAAAAAACTCGTTCGAACGACAATTTCGAACGAACTTCCAGAATGCCTAAAATTTGATTTTTAGCCCGAAAACTTTATTTTAAAGTTTTAAAGAAACCTTCTGAAAATAAATATCAGTCTAAAATAAAATTCACCCAATTAAAATTGTTCCAAGCTCCTATATAAATATATAATGCATTCATACCTTAGGAGTAAACGAAACACGTGTTGTTGACGTAGAAACGAGGTACAACAAACTCGACATATGATGAAGCTACTGCTACGTCTTCAACTAACACGTCATAGGCTTGAATGGATAAACTTGAACACTATCCTATGACTCAAATGTTTTTGTCCAAAATTGAGCCAAAACAACATTGAGACTCAATCGGAGGCTTGTGTCCTTACATTTATCACTGTCATGACACAAGGTAATCACTTTTTCCTTTTTTAAGTATTTAACCCCGCTATTTCTTTGTGTTTTTGGTTTTATATTAAGAGAGAAATTGTTGAAAGAAGTACACAATAAGTTATTTATTAATGTTTTATGAACTTTAAGTTTGGACAGGGAGTATGTTCCAGGTTCGCTGATGATGGGGTTAGTGTGTTGGAGCAGTAGGGAATTGTTTGCCCGATGAGAAGGTATAATGCTATTGGGAATCAGATTCATTGTCTGATTTTCTTTTTATATATTTTTTTTGAAGTTGTATTACAAAATTTACTAAGCATCAAGAACAAAACCATTTTATGGTGACGTATGTAACTTTAAATTTCTAGACATGTACATTTATTGCCACGGTAACATTTTACATGTATGTGTATGAAATTGCCATTTAACGGTTGCTTGGTTATGTCCCAATTGGAATGAAATTGTCATTTCATGTATGTAAAGCATTAAGGGAAATTTAAATAAATCATAGTGCATTATGGGATTATTCTTAACAGTGTGAGTCTTTTTTAATTATTTATACATTCATGTTTTTGTAGGTATGCGCGAGTTTATGAATTTGCAAAAGGGATAAATATGCAACAATTGTGTTAAGCAGTTCGTCAATTGAAGTAAATGCCGTAAGAATGTGGCACAGTGACATGAGAATTAGCGCGTGCCACATGATGGTGTTGCAAAAGTTATTACTTGACTTCCATCAGGACAAGTCTACTTTTTTATTTTATTTTTATTATATGCTTTGGTGGTAAGATCCTGCTTTTTTATTTTATTCTTATTATATGTTTTGATGGTAAGACATATCTAACAGTATATGGAAGCATAAAATAATTTTGGAGTTTTAATGTAATTTTAATTATAAAATTGTGGCTTTTGTTGTTTTTTAATGGTTCAATGAAGTGTTGATATTGGAGTATATTTTTCATTTCTTAAACACGGATAATTTTATAAACAAAGAAAATTATGTTCAAATTTTCTAAATCGTTTATACCTTTTGTGTTGTAAAAAATATTTTGACTTAAATTATACATGGTTCAATTCTTGAAAAAAAAATCATGCATTTACAAGGCGGATCGTTTTATATACAAGGGAAACTCAACCCAAATGTTTTAAATTATCATATTTAGTATTATTAATAATATAGTTGATATTTTTGTTCTTAAACATGGTGGATTGTCTCATAACCAAAGAAAAATTTGCCCTTTTTTTAAAACTAATAGGTTTGCACCATAGGTTATTTCAAAAATTGTTTATCTATTGCAGACTAAATATGATGTATGGTTCTATCAAGGACGCAAACATTTGAAAGTTTGCGTCGTGCCTTCAGGCACTGTCATACCCTAGTATGTATATATATATATATATATATAATAAAGTAGAAAACTTATGTATGTCATAAGCTTAGTTGATGATGTCATTTGATATGTTTTTTTTCTTGCAATACCCATTTTACCCTTAAATTTTTTTTATTTCCCCCTCTTTTCACACACTCTAATTTATTTCCCCCTTTTCTTCAAAATTCAAAAAGGAGGGTAAAATTGTATTTGACCCATTTTGATGGCTCTCTCATAAGAGTAGGTGTGTATCGTTGTTTCATAAAGGGACATCCGTTCCAAACCCACCTCTTAGTCATCTTCCCTTTCTCTCCATCACCCCTCACTTAAACCACATCTCAACACCAATATTGCGCACTACTTCCTCCACACAATAACCAGGTAGTATCGGTTCAATGAAATTGGGGTTTTTAAAACCCTAAAATAAGATCTAACAAATATTTATTTTTATACTGCATCTCTCTCACATTTGGTTATCCAATCAATGGACGGATCAAAGACCTAAAGACATTCTAAGCGTTCTAAAGATATCTCACATTTAAGGTATCATTAATATATTAATATATGTAATGCTCTGTTTTATTTTGTGCATGTTCCAATGCAATCGATCCAAATTGCCACACCACCTAGAGAGAAAATGTCGTTACCGGCACAACCCAATGACCAGTAGACAAGGACCAAAATAGTCACTGAAAATCCAATAACACTGAGCATAAAACCCGTTAGAACCAGCAACCGCAACCCCAGCCACACTCTAACACTCCATTCCAAGTCACCAAGCATCTTCATACGCCGAAAATCGGCCCCAGTGATCAGAAACATGTGACAACCCGCTTATTAAAATAAGAGGTGGCCAGCCCGATACTCCAATAATTACAGGAATCATAGATGGTCCATTCTTAGCATCACTGTAATATAATAAGGATACGAGATAACCACCCATTATTTTCGAAACGGATTGCCAAAATTTATTTTGTAAGTTACTGAAAAACATTTAAACAACCCAATTGAAAAGAAGGTGGATAAACTTAAAGACAGATAATAAATCAACAACCATATACATCAAAATAACCGAATAAGCTGTCGGTTAACAGACCCTTACAATTAGGTGTAACACCCCATATTTTAGAGGGTATAAAAATTAATTAAATTAGTGAGTTGGATTTATTTAATTTGGAGAAATTCATTTAATTTGGTGATTTAAATTTAATTTATTTAAATTGGAGAAATTATTGAATTTGGAGATTTAGAATTTATTATTTAAATTTGGGGATTTAGAAATTCAAATTAATTCGGGTTATTGAAAATTTTCACATGTGTCGCATTTTGAGGTTGAAATTAGAAAATTTTATAAAGTATTTCGGATGACAATTCTGAGTGCACGGTTGAGTCCGTAAGGGTCAAGATAGTCAAAAAAGAGTACCCGGGGGTAGTAAATGGGTCTCGGGGCATTTTTAGACATGACCGAGCCCATACGGGGGCATTTAAGTCATTTTTAATTGGCCAATAGGCTTAATTACGGGATTGAGGAATTTTAACCTAGGTTTAAGTGTGTTGGGCAGCCATGAGTCATTCCAAAATACAAAGGGTTGAAAGAGGAGAGAAAGGAGAAAGAAGAAGAAGGAAAGACGGATGACAAGAGCAATCCGGGCAAGAATTTCGACATGGGATCGTCGGATTTAATCCCCCAAGGCAAGTGTTTTCTTGCTTTAATTTGAGTTGTAGTTAATGATGTAAATAGTTGTAATTATGTCAATTAATTCTGGAAATTTGGAAGTAGGAATTTGAATTGAAATTTGTGGGTTTATGGTGAAGAAGATGAAGAATAACCATTGATAGGGGATTTTTAACTTTGTGAGAAATTGGGTTAATAGTGAGATTATAACTTAATTTGAGAAGTGAATAACATGATTAGATATTGGTTTTTGAATCTCCATTAGTGGTATTGTTGGAAGAAATTGTTAATGATGAAGTTTGGGTGGATCTAGGATGAATCTTGGGAGGTTTTTGGGGTAAAAGATCTGAGTATAATCGATGGTTTTGGAGCTTTAATGGCGATTCTGTCTGAGTAGCCCTGTAGAAAATCTCGTTTTCTACATTTTGTTGTCTCACGCGCTTCCTCCAAAACTGCTCCAAAATGCCTCAAAACATCAATTTATTAATCTGAGCAGAATGTGGGAAAACTTTTTAAGAAAGGTTTTTTTTTTAAATCTTCTTTGAGGTGAATCTTTATAATGCCCTAACTTTTGGCATACGGACTCGGATTAGTGTGTCGTTCACGGTCACACATAGATAGCGAAGAGTATTAAGATGTCCTGGGAATATTTTTAATTAGACACAAAAAATGTAAGGTCTAAAATACCCTTGAAGACGGAACGAGTTATTTGATTTTTAGCACAACTTTAAATGAGCATAACTTTGTCATACGAATTCGGATTTACGTGTCGTTTGTGGCCACGCATAGCAAATGGAGAGTAGTACGCAGTACTAGGAATTTCATTACTGAGGCATATATTGAGAAATGTCTAAAATACCCTTGGAGTTTTAATTAGTGATGAAACTTTCCCGAATTGAAACTAAAAATTGTTGGGACCTTTGTGAGACTAATATGAACTTAATCAAGTATATATGAGGTGAGATATATAATTATATAAATTATATTAAATAGTGAGATGTAGCTATTTTGGTATTGGATCGTATTTAATACGAGCGAACTAGTAATAATTGGAATATATGTATATATATATATGAATATGTGAATTATATATATAAATATGGGAATACATAATCCAATAGAAAAATGATAATAGGTTATGGGAATACCTAAAACAATGATAGGTTGTGTGAATACATAAAACAATGAAAGGTTGTGTGAATACCTAATATTTTAATAGGGTGCGTGAATACCTATTTGATTGTTTTATTATGTGTATGACATACCTAGCTGCTTGCTATCGCGGGGGGTTGTGTAGAGACGGTCTTATCCTGAGTGACCTTCGGGGGGATATTTGACTTGTATCTCAGAATATAGGACAGTGAAAGACTTATTTGTGAGTTGATAAGTCCGCTGACTATGGGAGCGTAGGTATGTGCGTGACCCATAGGTATGTGAACTATGTTCGCCGTCAAGTATAGTATACCTTAATCACATCTCTATATTTCCACAATTATATAATCCTACTCTTCCCTAATCTCAAACTAGTTTACTCAAGAAAGAACTACCCTAACGTCTATCAAATAATCCCCCGAGATAAGCCCAAGTATCCCCTTTCTAATCTAGTGTGGTCACATACCTAATATAAGTCTATAATACACTTTATTACTTCCTAAGAGAAAGTTCCTAGGTCCTAAAACTACAAGAAAAGGGTTACAAACTAAGTTAATAAAATATCCTAAAACAGTAGGAATTCCGAATCGATTCGCCCTGTGCCGAATCGATTCGGTCTTGAAAGAGAATCGATTCGGATAGGGCCGAATCGATTTGGTCAAGGGGACCTAACATTCTGGATAATGCCGAATCAATTTGGATAATCCGAATCGATTCGCCGGACACAGACCTGTAGCCTACCCCTTTAGCGAATCGATTCGCTAGGGGGCTAATCGATTTGCCTGGGCCAGAACGCCCAATTTTGGCCATGGATGTTACTACCCCAATTTTTTTTTCCAAACTCATTTCTCTTCCATTTTTCCCAAACTATCCATCAATAATCCAACCAAAACAATTCTACATGAATACTAACTACCGTAATCAACACAATACCTAACTAAAACAATGTTTAAGGGTTCAAACACTACAAATTCATAAAAACCCATAATTGTTCAAGTGTTCCCAATACACAACCATCACTACATTTTATTCAACTTATATAATATATTAGCAAGTAAGAAACTTGCCTTAAGGTTGTATTCTCAGATTCTCTTTCGGTAGATGCGAGATCAAGCCCAATTTCTTTAATTCTCTTTCTTGCTCTTCTTGTTTCTCCACAATTTTCTTTCTCTCTCTTTCTCTCTAGGTTTAGGAAATGTACACTTGAGAAATAAGAAGGTTGCAAGACTTAATCGTGCCCCTTAGAATTAATATCCATCTTTAAATGTTAATACACCAATAAAATGACTAGTAACTACATAATTAAGTCATAACATGTCAAAAGTGTCTGGAACCCAAAAATACACTATGGCACTTATTTTGACTATCTTGACTATTTCGGGACTAATCGTGCCCTCTAAATTGGCCTTCGGAATAAGATAAATCTTTTTAAGTTCCAACTTCATTTTAAACCATAAATGCCATTTAAAGCACAACGGCACTATAAATCATAACATGATGCCATTTGCATTAACTCAATAGTAAATATGCAAAATCTAGTAAACATTATCCTTTAAATCAGTTAAAATAATATTTACTCCATTATCCAATATTTTATATAATGACTCCACATGGTAAATTAATATAAAATAAATTGCTCAAAAGTAAGGGTTATTACATACTCCCCCCCCCCCCCTATAAGGGAATTTTGCCCTCAAAATTTAGGAGTACCTTGTAAAAAGAGATGTGGGTACTTTTCTCCCCTATCGTCCTCACGCTACCACGTTCACTACACCAAAAACAGGAATTTGGCACGGTTTAAAATTGTGCCAGATCAAATTTGACACGGTTTCGAACTGTGCCAGAATCAGGTGTTCCAAACTGGTCATTTTTTCTGGCATGGGTCAAAAGTGTGCCAGATTTGGCCAAACAGGAACACTTCTAACACACTTTTAAACCGTGCCAGAATTTGATATTTCTGGCACACTTTTGGCACAGTTTTTAACTGTGCCAGATTCAGCACAGTTTGAAAAAAAATTGGCACAGTTCAAAACTGTGCCAAAATATGATACACTTTTACCACGATTTTGAACTGTGCCAAATTTTTTATAAAAAGGAAAAAAAAATAATTATTTGAAAGCACAAAAATTCACAAATTGAAAATATTGCACGTTGTTGATAAACTAATGTACATATAAACTTCAAAATATTACAAGTCTTTAATAGTTCACAGGCCAAAATAAAAATTGGGCAGAGTTTCCTCTATTTTTTGGACATTCCAAAACCTGCTAATACAAAACCTGCCTAACATAAAGCCCGCACGGCCACAAAATATAAAAATAAACTTACAAAAGCCCGAATGGCTATAAAATTTAACAATAAAACTACAAAAGCCCGCATGGCCATAACACAAAAAAATGGAATCATGAATAAATCCCTTGTTGTAAACCATTGAGTTCTCTGTGTGTTCCGTCGTGAATAAATGCCAACGATAAAATGTTATCCTGCAAAAAAAATAGGATACCAAAAAGATACGATATTAGTAACCCAGTAATTTACAAAAAAAACTTACTCAAACTAAAAAATTGCATATAATAGTGGAAATTATCGTCATATTCACAAACCGGGAGATTCGGGACTACGCGGTCAGTTCCTACAAGTTACATTTGTCCCGTGTGAGGCGTTCGTGCATCCTACGGGGTCGTTTGGGGGATGGTTTGGGTTTTCACCCTTTAACGGCTTGTTTTTAAGTTTAAGTGTTGATTTTTGCAAATTATCATCTTATTCACAAATCGGGAGACCCGGGACTACGCGGTCAGTTCCTACAAGTTACATTGCTCCCCTACGAGGTGTTCGTGCCTCCTACGGGGTCGTTTGGGGGCTGGTTTGGGTTTTCACCTTTTGACGGCTTGTTTTTAAGTTTAAGTGTTTATTTTTGCAAATTATCGTCATATTCACAAACCAGGAGACCGGGGACTACGTGGTCAGTTCCTACAAGTTACATTGGTCCCGTGCGAGGTGTTCGTGCCTCCTACGGGGTCGTTTGGGGAATGGTTTGGGTTTTCACCCTTTGATGGCTTATTTTTAAGTTTAAGTGTTGATTTTTACAAATTATCGTCATATTCTCAAATCGGGAGACCCGAGACTACGCGGTCAGTTCCTACAAGTTACATTGGTCCCGTGAAAGGTGTTCGTGCCTCTTACGGGTCCGTTTGGGGGCTGGTTTAGGTTTTCATCCTTTAACGGCCTATTTTTATGTTTAAGTGTTATTTTTGCAAATTATCATCATATTTTCAAACCGGGAGACCCGGGACTACGCAGTGAGTTCCTACAAGTTACATTGGTCACGTGCGAGGTGTTCGTGCCTCCTACGGGGTCGTTTGGGGACTTGTTTGGGTTTTCACCCTTTGACGGCTTGTTTTTAAGTTTAAGTATTGATTTTTGCAAATTATCATCATTTTCACAAACCGGGAGACCCGGGACTACGCTGTCAGCTCTTACATGTTACATTGGTCCCGTACGAGGTGTTCGTGCCTCCTACGGGGTCATTTGGGGTCTGGTTTGGTTTTTCACCCTTTGACGGCTTGTTTTTAACTTTAAGTGTTGATTTTTGTAATTTATCATCATATTCACAAACCAGGAGACCCGGGACTACGCGGTCAGTTCCTACAAGTTACATTGGTCCCGTGCGAGGTGTTCGTGCCTCCTACGGGGTCGTTTGAGGGCTGGTTTGGGTTTTCACCCTTTGATGGCTTGTTTTTAAGTTTAAGTGTTGATTTTTGTAAATTATTGTCATATTCACAAACCAGGAGACCCGGGACTACGCGGTCAGTTCCTACAAGTTACATTGGTCCCGTACGAGGTGTTCGTGCCTCCTACGGGGTCGTTTGGGAGCTGATTTGGGTTTTCACCCTTTGACGGCTTGTTTTTAAGTGTAAGTGTTGATTTTTACAAATTATCATCATATTCACAAATCGGGAGACCCGGGACTATGCGGTCTGTTTTTACAAGTTACATTGGTCCCGTGCAAGGTGTCCGTGCCTCCTACGGGGTCGTTTGCGGGATGGTTTGGGTTTTCACCCTTTGATGACTTGTTTTTAAGTTTAAGTGTTGATTTTTTGCAAATTATCATCATATTCACAAACCGAGAGACCCGGGACTACGCGGTCAGTTCCTGCAAGTTACATTGGTCCCGTGTGATGTGTTCGTGCCTCCTACGGGGCCGTTTGGAGGCTGGTTTAGGTTTTTACCTTTTAACGGCCTATTTTTAAGTCTAAGTGTTATTTTTGCAAATTATCATCATATTCTCAAACCGGGAGACCTGTGACTATGCTGTCAGTTCCTACAAGTTACATTGGTCCCGTGTGAGGTGTTCGTGCCTCTAATGGGTCCGTTTGGGGGTTGGTTTAGGTTTTCACCCTTTAACGGCCTATTTTTAAGTTTAAGTGTTGATTTTTGTAAATTATCATCCTATTCTCAAATCGGGAGACCCGTGACAAGGCGGTCAGTTCGTACGAGTTACATTGGTCCCGTGCGAGGTGTTCGTGCCTCTTACGGGGCCGTTTCGGGGCTGGTTTGGGTTTTCACCCTCAAACGACTTGTTTTCAAGCCTAATCTACGTATTTTGAAATTATCGTCATATGCTCAAATCGGGAGACCCGTGACGACATGGTTAATTCCTACAAATCATATTGGTTTAGTGATTTAGAAATTATCGAGTTCCTACGAGTCACATTGGTTATTATCTAAGTCATTCAATTAGCTCTACATAAATACTAAATATCTTTACAGATTCATCAAATAGTACCTTAAGTGCGGCCATTTCCAAAGGTGCTTGCAAAGAAAACTTCCATCTTTTACTTCCTGTTATGATAACACAGAAACATAGAAACATGAACATTAAACGTTTCAAAATTAACATTGTAGAACCTACATCCTATTTAACCTTGAAAATGAAATCGAACAAAAAACATGAACATAAACAAAATAATAATAGATCTAAGGGATAACACATTTTGATCTAAGGGCTAATGTACACGAGACTAAATGGGAACGATTAAAAGAGAAATGAAATGATTAGCCATAAACACATTTTGATCCTACTTTTGCACAGAACATGGATAAAATTCATGTCCCAGTGCCTACATCAAGAAAAACCTTGTCATTAAATAAAAATGAATTTGTATATATGGCATTTTTGGTAGGTCTTAGTTCTCACTACATCCTTCAACATTTACTGCAATGTACAAAAGTTATTATATATGGCATTTTAGCAGTTCTTTGTGGATTAATGAAATCACCCTCAAATTCCAAGCGTAGCATAAATGAGGAAAATGTTATCATTTAATATGATCGAATATCAAGCTATGTTAATATATTTTAAGATATCCGAAATAATTGGGGATTGAGTCAAATGATTATGAAAAGAAAGAGGCATCTCAAATTTTGCAAATAACATGTAAGTAAATGGGATGAGGTGAAGGAAATAATTACCTCATGAAGAAAGTTCTCGAGAATAGCGAGTTTGCCCATTGTGATGGCCATTTATCCCATGTAATCAGCCACATTTCCAGAACTAGCAAGGCCAAGAGAGTTGGAAGAAAGTGTCTCTACAAAGGATTGTTGCAAAGCCTCCATCCCTTGAGACGAGGCATCCTCGGCCTGCTGATAATAGGTCCATGAGTTTTCTAACATTTATTTAACCCTTGAGACAAGGCATCCTCGGCCTGCTGATAATAGCCTCCATCATATTATATCTTGTCTAGCCACTATTCTACGCCTAAGTTATGGAAATTCAGTTCTTTCACGACAAATAAGAATTAGATGTGTTAGTTGTGGGAATTCAGTACTTTGCATTGAAGGCGTGCATCTTGTCATCCTTAGAGTAAATAATTGCAAATTAAGTACCGAACATTACTAATTAAATCATTTTAAAGATATAATTCTGTGTCTAAATAAATTAATGTCCAAATACACTTGAATGAAAATGTGAGAATTCTCAAATAATCACTCCACGCTCGAGCTTGTGTATGGGATAGAAAAAAGTTACTTCGTAACTTATGATGTTCACTACTTGGAAAATTCGAAGATTGAGCAAAGTAAGTTTGGCCTATTAAATAGAAACTCCTATAGGCCTTCAATGTTGCTATTATAAGAAACTCCTAGATGCCTTCAAAGTTGTAATATGCACTATAATATGCATATTGAAATTGTTATATGCATACTACAATTGTAATGTCCATATTACAGTTGTAATTAGCAGAAAGAGGGCCCTCATACGCCATCGCATTATCATGTTCTATTATATGTTTTAGATTTAAAAGAGCCTATAAAATGACAGCAATAATTTTAGTTCAGAAAAATAGACTTTCATAAATAATTAAATCACGTAAATGAATATATTATAACAATATTACCTCCAACATGAACTTTGAACACAGATCCACCCAACTCCGCATAAATACCAATTCCACATGCAACTCTACCTGGAAATAATTTCAGTGAAATTAGATAAGTTCCTCTTGTAATAAACTTAGTGCAAACAAGTCCTAGAAACTTATTAGTGTAAATTAATAATAGCAACCGATGAAAACCTATTAGTGCAAACAATTCATGACCTTCCTTTTAACATAAGTGGGAATGTTAAAATTAGTCATATGCAACTGATTAAATCAGCAGGTAGTTTGATTAATTTATTGAGACTGATTTACACTAATCAGTTATGTAAACTCAATCATATGCAATTGATTATAGAAACTCAGTCATAGGTAACTGATTTACACTAATCAGTTATAGAAACTTAGTCATATGTAACTAATTATAGAAACTCAGTCATATGCAACTGATTATAGAAACTCATTCATAGCTTTAAGTTTGCGTCATCAGCTATTGTTTGAAAATTGAACAAGTACCTTAACAGAAATCATACAATATGAGCAAAATTTCTTGTCAAACAGTAACACTGAATAAGTACTTAACCGACCATAGATGTACCAACTTAATTCTGGTCTCAGTCCTCTTCTTCAGATGCCTCATTTAGCCAGTGGATGAATTTCTCTAATTGTTTGACAAAAACTTTGTCCGATTTATTGTCCCCTTCTTTCTCAGAAGCCCAATTGAGAACAACCTCTTCTTATATGATATCTTTGTCATAGATAAGATGTAAAATCTGTACAAACAAGGGAGAGTACTCCTTAGCAGATTCCAGGCACATTCCTTCAAATTTCATTATCACTTTAATCTCCCCATCTATGCTTGGCACGTAATACTTCAGAAGTTTTTGCCATTTGGCAAGTACATTGCTAGAATGTTTAGCCAACTCACTAGCTGAACTATGTGGTGTATCTACCACCAATTTCATCATTGAATAAAATAGCACACTAGCACAGTCTACAGATGTCATATTATACGACAACCGCAGTGAGTTCACTTATAAGATTACATGTTCTTCTTTCACATTTTCATCAACAGCCCTTAGAAAAGTTGCTTCGACCTCTTTCTCAAAGTAGACAAAGTCATCCTTTATATCTTCAATGTCATCGTCATCAGAATCATTTACGATAGAATCAAGTTCCTACTCTCTCGAGTGTGGAAGAACATTACTATCCTGAGTTAACATATCCGGGTCAACATTTTAAGCTTGTGTGACCTCAAAGAGTTTCTCTGCAGGAATGGGTGCAATTGAATGCCTCCATTCTTCTTCATGCCATCCTTCAGAAACTGAACAAATGAAACCAACTCCACCATTACCAACCTCAGATGCAGACCAGCAATGTGTCTCAGATAAATTGTTCATTAATTCCCCATTCATCTTATCCGAGGCTTTAGTGATCCCTTGAATTTCTATTATTGCAGTGCTATTCTCATCATATTCCAGTTCCTCATCACTATCTTGCTTGATGGGTTGCTGAAGTAGAGAAACTTTTGAGTAACTAGGAATAACAAATTGTTCTCCCACTATAACCTTAAAAGATAAAACAACATCAGGTTCCAAAACTGATCCAGACTTCACTATTACCCCATCACATACTATTGCATGCCGTAGTCTACATCCATCTCCAATGGTGACATCATGCTATATATAATAACCCTCTATTGAAACATTTGATCCAATAATACAGCCTTCCCCAACCACTGAATTTGATATTATAGTGTTGTTACCTATAGTAGTGCCATTTCCAGTAATAGTAAAAGGACCAATTTGTGCAGAACGTGATTGCCCTATATCAGATGCTCGGTACATTCCCTATATTTTCACAAATGAAATTAAATAAAAAAGTAAGTCTTTTCACATCCATAAACTCATTCACATAGTGTCTAAATCGATACAATGAAAAAATTCAAACCAATAATCCCAATATTTACTTACCCATTTTGTCAAGCAGTTGATGTTCAACAAAGTACGTATCATTTGTTTGAAACCAAAGTCATATAAATCACCTCCTCTCTTGAGGATAACTTTTGATCAAGGTACACAAAAGTTGTACAGGAATTAAATGTGATAAAGGTAATATACACGCAGAAAGTGTAAATTTGAAAAAGAAAATGCAGCATGGGGATTAAGTACACTAGGATCTCTGAAGAATGATCGAAACTGTTTTCACTGAACTGAATAATATTTTGAAATTTTAAAACTTAGTATAGGTGACAGAAACTTACGGCAACATTAAGCATGTATAAGTGGTCCTACAAATTACAGATGTACGATTGATGGAGAAAGAGCTGAGGTGAGAGAAATCAAAGCACAGGGAGAATGAGCGGGTGAGCGGGAACCTCAAAGCTAGTATAATGATTTTTTTTATGGATTTTATATTTTAGTAAGTGTACTCAATTCTAGCACACTTTAAAACAGTGCCAAATTTTGGCACTGTTTTAAAGTGTGCCAGATTGTCATTAAACCGTGCCAGAATTTGGCACAGTTTTAAACTACGCCAGATTTTTAATATCAGGGTGTGCCAAATAGCTGTTTTTGGTGTAGTGGTTGACTCCTCGGCATTGTGATGTCCCCATTGGACCCTAAATAAGGACACCACTCTAGATCTTAGCCTACGCTCCCCATGATCTAAGATTGCAACTGGTTGTTTCTCGTATGAAATATCGGGCTGAAATTCGATATCATCTAAAGGAATGTGCCAGTGAGCTCCTTCACACCTCTTGTACTTTTTCAAGGATGAAACATGAAACACATCATGAATTTATTGCATGTGTTACCGTAAGGCGAGTTGGTAAGCTATTAGGCCTACCTTGGCAATAATGGGAAAAAGGGCCTATATAGCGTAGAGCAAGCTTTCCTTTCTTTCCAAATTGCGCTATACCCTTCATTGGTGATACCCATAACAAAACCTGATCTCCAACCTCTAATTCCACATGTCTTCTATTCGCATCGACATAGCTCTTTTGACGGTCTTGAGCGATACGAATGCGATTGCAAATAAGCTCAATCTTTGAAGACGTATCTTGGATCATTTTAGGTCCAAAAAATTTATTATCCCTTACTTCCAACCAATATGTAGGTGATATACACAATCGGCCATATAATGCTTCATATGGTGCCATACCTATAGTGAATTGGTACAAATTATTATAAGCAAATTCGACCAAGGGAAGGTATTTTTCCCAACCTCCTTTGAAATCAAGCACACACATTCTGAGCATGTCCTCTAACATTTGGTTGACTCTTTTCGTCTGCCCATCTGTTTGAGGGTGATAGGAGGTGTTTAACTCAATTCAGTTCCTATAACTTCTCGAAAACTTCACCAAAAAGGGAAATAAAATTTTTGTCTCGATCGGAGACTATATTAATGGGCACCCCGTGGAGTCTAACAATCTCGGAAATAAATAACCGGGCATAACGAGCCGCATTATAATCTGTACGTACTGGTAGGAAATGTGATGACTTAGTTAAGCGATCCATGATAACCCAAATGGAATCATAACCGCTTTGTGAAATTGGCAATCTCGTGACAAAATCCATCGAGATGCTTTCCCACTCCCACATCGGTATTTCCAAGGGTTGTATAAATCCCGTCGGTCGCTGATGATACCATTTCACCAACTTACAAGTAGTACATTGGGAGACAAATTCAGAGATATCCCATTTCATACCCTCCCACCAATATTGACGGCGCATGTCTTGGTACATTTTGTCTCCACCAGGATGTACTGTAAATTTATACCAATGAGTTTCTGTCATTACGGCTCGTCTCAAATTCCCTTCATCCGGGATAACAAGTCTCCCATGGAAACGTAACCCACGCTCAGAACTTTTAAAGTAGGATTTCTCTCCCTCGGTTAACAGGTGGCGTACATGGTCCTGACAATCTTTATCCCTTCCTTGAGATATCGCAACCCTTGCCATTATCGTAGGCGTAACGGTTAATACTGACATAAATGCCCTTGCCACCGCATCCTCTTAGCTAAGTTCTTTCCATTTAGCCTTCTATACCAGTGCTAACTCCCCCTTAGGTTTTCGACTCAACTGATCCGCCACTACATTAGCCTTACTCGGGTGATAGTGAATATCAAATTGGTAGTCTTTCACAAACTCCAACCACCAACGTTGTTGCATATTCAAATCTTTCTATGAAAACAAATATTGCAACGATTTGTGGTCCGTGGAAAGACTAAACTTCTCACCCAGGAGGTAATATCTCCAAATCTTCAAGGTGAAAACCACTGCAGTAAGTTCCAAATCATGTACTGGATAATTCTTATCATGGGGATTTAGCTTGTGAGAAGCATAAGTAATAGCCCGCTATTCTTGTTGTAACACACCTCCCAACCCTTGCAGAGATGCATCAGTAAAGACCAAATATTCCATCCGGCCTTGGTAATGCAAGTACTGAAGCAGAAGTTAACTTATCTTTCAACTCGTCAAAAGCCAGTTGACAAAAATCATCCCATATAAACCTCACTCCCTTTCGAGTCAAATTTATCAAAGGGCTAGAAATCTTAGAAAAATCCTTAATAAATCAACGGTAATAGCCATCCAAATCCAAAAAACTGCGAATCTCTATAGGTGTCGTGGCATGACCCCATTCCCTCACTGCAATAATTTTACTCGGATCTATCGAAATACCTCGAGCTGTCACAATGTGACCCAAAAACTGCACTTCCTGTAGCCAAAAACCACACTTCTCAAATTTGACATATAACTGATGATTTCGTAACGTTTGTGGGACCAACCGTAAATGCTTTGCGTGATCGGCTTCTGACTGAGAATAAACTAGGATGTCATCAATAAACACGATAACGAACTGGTCCGAAAAGTCTCAAAACACTCTATTCATAAGGTCCATAAACACTGTAGGAGCCTTGGTTAGCCCAAAGGGCATGACCAAAAATTCATAGGACCCATATCTAGTTAAGAACACAATTTTGGACACGTCCTGCTCTCGTATCCATAACTGGGGATACCCCGTTCTCAAATCTATTTTAGAGAAGTACGACGCTCCCTTAAGTTAATCGAACAAATCATCAATCCGAGGAAGTGGGTATTTATTCCTGATGGTAACCTTGTTCAATTCCCGATAATCTACACACAACCAGAGGGAACCATCTCTCTTCTTCACAAACAATACAGGAGATCCCCACGGTGATGTACTATGCCTAATAAACCCCTTCTCTAATAACTTTTGAATCTGATCTCTTAACTTCCTCATCTCAACAGGAGATATATGGTACGGAGACCCGGCAATCGACTGCATTCCCGGTGCTAAATCAATCACAAACTTAATCTCTCGACTTAGAGGTAATCCTGGTGTCTCCTCAAAAACATCCTTAAAGTCTCTCACTACGAAAATCAAATCTAGAGAAATGACTATGTCACGAGAAGTCTCCTCCGTAATGCAATGAAAATAAGTGCTAGAACCTCCCTCAGAAAGAGGCATTGCCACCACAAACATCTCTTGCCCCAGAATGGCAAAGGCTATACTCTTTCCATAACAATTTACTATCGCACGATATTTCACTAGCCAATCCATACCCAGGATTACATTATACCCGAACATATCTAGGACGAGTAAATCGGCCTCAAAGCATAAATTACCAAGATCTATTTTTACTCTTTTACAAACAAAGAAAATGAGTGAACCATCACCCATAAAGGACTCGACACTATTAAAGGTGCTTTCTGCAGACTTAATTAATTCTATCGATTGAGTAGAACTTCTAGAAACAAACGAGTGTGTCGCACCCGTATCAAACAATACACGACCCATATGCCCATAAATGGGAAACTTACCCTCGATAGCTGGCGGCGCTAGCTGGGCTGGAGGAAGCATAGCATCCTGTATATGGTAAACACTCCCATATGGTAATTGTCCCTGTTGTGTAGGGACAACTGGATTAGGCAGTGGTGGCGGTGGTTGTGCCTGCTGATGCTGAGGGATTCTAGGAAACTATCCGTCGATCAACTGCGGACACAATTTCCTATAATGACCCGACTCTCCACATTGAAAACAACGACTCACCATATTTTCCTGATTATAGCCTCTATTATTTTTTAACTGCCCAAAGCCTTGGCCCGGGTGGCCTTGACCCCCATTATTACCCCGATCTTCCTGACCTACCTGCTGATGCTGCTGGGCACCCTGACCGTGCTTGAAACTACTACTATCGAAATTAAATCCCCCAAATGCTATCTTTTGGATAAACACCCTTGTTGGGTGTCCCTTTACTTTTGCTTACCTACTGATGATTGGGATGAGGGTAGTGCTCTTCCGGCACCATTGCTTCCTGGCTTACTCGATTGTCCCGTAACTGAAACTTTCTTACTTCCTTGTACATGCAACCGATGATCTCGATAATGAAGTAATGCGGCGTTCATCACATACCCGAATGTTTGTAAAGCTGGATTTCCTAGTAAGTGTTGTCGTATCCTCCAATGTAAGCCCCCTATAAACTTTGATATTCTCCTTTCCTCTGGAGTTACCTCATCCGGCATAAAATCAGCCAAATAAGTGAATTCCTCCTCATACTCTACCACCGAACGTTCACCCTGAACTACATCTTGTGGTTTCCTCCTCATCTCCTTTTGAACTGCGAGAGGAAAATAATTTCGGTCAAATAAAACCCAAAAGTCAGTTATAGTCATGGTATCTCTTTGTTATGGCCTGGTCATCGACTCCCATCAATGTAAGGCTGCTGCAACTAATTTAAAAGTAGCAATGATTTGCTTTTGTTCTTCACTACAGTATATCAAGCAAAGATGACACTGCATATCCTTCTTTAATTGGTTAGCAACTATCATGTCAGAACCACCCTAAAATTCTGGGGGCTGACCCTTCAAGAAAGATTCTCTGACTCTCTCCCATGGAGAAGATCCCACAAGGGCTTGCACCTCCTGAACCCTTAGTTTTTAGGCTTGGGGAATTTGTTGAACCACGATGATCATTGCCGTATTGACAGCTTGGGCCATAATATTGCTGCCTCAGTGGCATTTATAGTTCCTTGCTGTAGCGGTGGGGGTTCTGTATTATCTTTTGCAACTCCATTTCTTCTCGCGGGGTGACCTCTCTTAGGTGACATCTGAGATGGAGAAATAATTGAATTAGAATACTATTTAAAACAATTTATCATTGCAGAAGATCGCCAATATAGACAAACAAAACAATCCTAACAGTAAGGCTCTATATCAAAGAACGCTACGGTAAAACGTGACAATTCCGCATAGATCCTAAAGACTCTAGAACTTGATGCTCTAAAACCATCTATGACAACCAGCTTTTTAAAATAAAAGGTGGCCAGCTCGATACTCCGATAATTACAGGAATCATAGATGGTCCATTCTTAGCATCACTGTAGTACAATAAGGATACGAGATAACCACCCATTATTTTTTAAACTAATTGCCAAAATTTCTTTTATAAGTTACTGAAAAACATTTAAATAATCCAATTGAAAAGAAGGTGGATAAACTCAAAGACATATAATAAATCAGCAACCATATACATCAAAATAACCGAATAAGTTATCGGTTAACAGTTCCTTACAATTAGGTTACACCGAGTATTAAAATAAAATATCACATTATATAAGACAAGTACAGAACTTGGGCAACACGCCCAAATGTGTAACCGATCATAACTAGAATACAAAAAAGATGGAAGCATCTATATCAAATACCCCATAACATCCGTAAGGTGTTACAGCTCCAGAACACTGGGATAGAAAAGTCAATACGGGCATCCTTGCGGCGGAGCACCTGGGCGAATATAAGATTCATGCAAAATAAAGAGATATAAACGGGTCAGGGCCCTGCTTAAAATGATCGCTAAGTGAATAAAGTGCATGACGGTGATGAATAATTAATCATCATCAATAAGCTTGTCTCGCTCTCCAAAAATAATGATAAGAATTCTCACCTCTCAATTTAAAAACACAACCTAGCGAAATATCAATGATAAAGATCAATAATCAATTATGAAAGAGAATATGGATAATATCATACTAATTGAGATTCCATTTCAGTTTTACACAATTTCACTTCACCATTCCTTTTCTCATTAGGAGACTTATTCGAAGCCTTTTTTTATTTCATAAAAAAATGCTTTACCATTAATCTCAATTTCCATTTGTGTAAGAATAGTTATAATCACATCATATAACGATTCTAAAACCATCCTTATGGGTTTCCCCACTGGATGCGCCCCTAAATAGCTATCATCTTCCAGGGCCTATCACCAATACGACCTGGGTATCCTACATCGCGTGACGTCGGGAAGTGGCCATATACCTTTGACAGTGAGTCATAACCACACTCGGAATTACCTCACTTCGAACAATAATCACAAAATATACTAACAACCGGTCCTATGGCCGAGGACTATATTCACCTTGCATTCACTAGCTAGGGGACTTCACCTCATGTACGTAACTTACCCTATGATAGAATTTAGATAGGTGTGTATAAGAAAATTATCATTCGTAAGTTATTCCCATTTTAAAATATGCATTAAGTTTTTATCCGGAGCTATAAGAGTTTAATGTCATCATTATAAACTTCAACGTTTCATAAATCCCAAAATTAACCTCCGAGAAATAATGACGTTACTATAAGCCATCAAGTATAGTATACCTCAATCACGTCTCTATATTCCCACAATTATATAATCCTACTCTTCCCTAGTCTCAAACTAGTTTACTCAAGAAAGAACTACCCTAACGTCTATCAAATAATCCCCCAAGATAAGCCCAAGTATCCCATTTCTAATCTAGTATGGTCACATACCCAATATAAGTCTTTAATACACTTTATTACTTCATAAGAGAAAGTTCCTACCTACAAGAAAAGGGTTACAAACTAAGTTAGAAAAATATCCTAAAACAGCAGGAATTCCGAATCAATTCGCCTAGTGCCGAATCGATTCGGTCTTGAAAGCGAATCGATCCGGATAGGGACAAATCGATTCGGTCAAGAGGACCCAACATTATACATACTGCAGAATTGATTCGCCCAACACAGACCTGTAGCCTACCCCTTTATAGAATCGATTCGCTAGGGGGCGAATCGATTCACTTGGGCCAGAATGCCCAATTTCGGCCATGGATGTTAATACCCCAATTTTTTTTTCCAAACTCATTTCTCTTCCATTTTGCCCAAACTATCCATCAATAATCCAACCAAAACAATTCTATATGAATACTAACTACCGTAATCAACACAATACCTAACTAAGACAATGTTTAAGGGTCAAGCACTACAAATTCATAAAAACCCATAATTGTTCAAGTGTTCCCAATACACAACCATCACTACATTTTATTCACCTTAAATCATATATTAGAAAGTAAGAAACTTGCCTTAAGGTTGTATTCTCAGGTTCTCTTTCGGTAGATGCAAGATCAAGCCCAATTTCTTCAATTCTCTTTCTTTCTCTTCTTGTTTCTCCACAATTTTCTTTCTCTCTCTTTCTCTCTAGGTTTAGGAAACGTACACTTAAGAAATAAGAGGGTTGCAAGACTTAATCGTGCCCCTTAGCATTAATTTCCATCTTTAAATGTTAATACACCAATAAAATGACTCGTAACTACATAATTAAGTCATAACCTGTCAAAAGTGCCCGGAACCCAAAAATACACTATGGCACTTATTTTGACTATCTTGACTATTTTGGGACTAACCGCGCCCTCTAAATTGGCCTCCGTATTAAAATAAATCTTTTTAAGTTTCAACTTCATTTTAAACCATAAATGTCATTTAAAGCACAAAGACACTATAAATCATAACATAATGCCATTTACATTCACTCAATAGTAAATATGCAAAATCTAGTAAACATTATCCTTTAAATCAGTTAAAATAATATTTACTCCATTATCCAATATTTTATATAATTACCCCACATGGTAAATTAATATAAAATTAATTGCTCAAAAGTAAGGGTTATTACACAAGACACGATTTAGCCATACCCTAAAATGGCGATCCCGAGTCGAACGCCACATGGTCAAAGAGGAAGGGCATTGAAGGCATGGGGAGACCATCTCCGTTCAAAACCACCAGGAGTTGGTAATTAACCTCGTTGTCACTGGCGCAAAGCCGAAGAATCAACGTCGATCACCGAAAGATCAGGCTCATAACTAGGGACGGAGCCTGGCTTTGGCTGGTTGGGGCAACTGCCCCGGCCAGATATATTAAAAAAAAAGGGTAAATTTGTAAAACTCAAAATACTTGAGGTAAAAAGTAAAAAAAAAAAACACATCGTACGTGTGCCCAGACCAAGTTAAAACCTATTGAATACAACTCTTATTTACTCCAAATTCAAACCTAAACAAAAATGACCGAAGCTCCCAATTCTCCCCAAAAAATGACCAAAGCTCCCATTCCAGTTCTGCCTCTCTCTGCCCAAAGCTCCAAGGATCTGCCGTCCCTATTTTACATTCAAGGTAATCACACCAAAACACCCCAATGAGATGTTTTTTTCCCAAATGAGCGTGTCTGCTCAAATGGGTTTAATCTTTGATATATGACGTGTCTGCCCAAATGCTTGAAATGGGTTTGATATATGTTATTTCACCCAAAGACTTTAATCTTTGTTATATGATGTCAGCTGTTATATGCCCAAAGTCTTTAGGCCAAAGACTTTGATATATGTTATTTTGTATTTTTATCCCCAAATGAGTTATATGCTTTTTTTGTATCTTTATGCTATTGTTAAGTCTAATTTGCGTTATTTTTAATTTATAATTATTTTCAGATATGAAAAAATATTTTAAAAGGACTCATAAAAAAGATTCAGTTGGAGTGATGCATCCACCCATTGAAAATATTGATGTTCAAGTGGAATGTACATAAAAAAAATAAGTGCGTTTGTTCTATTTCTAACAATCTTGCAATATTATGTGAATATTTATTTTTGTTTAGATATTTGAATAACACTCAAAAATAAAAATTCGGGGGCTACCGCCCTGAACCCCCGTCAATTTTTTTTTTTGCCCCACCCCATGAATATTCCTGGCTCCGTCACTTCTCATAACAAGTTGCGAGGGAACGTGAGAGGAGACACCAAGAATGAGTCCACATCCCAACCCACATTTAACATGAAGTATAGAAAAGAGATGGCGATGGGGAAGAGGAATAGCCAACATCATAGTGAGAGAAGTTTAGTCCTCGGACGGTTCTACTTTGGGGAGCAATGGAGGAAGGCGAAAAACTATTGTGCTCTTTACTAGCCCAGCCACAGAGCGCGTGTATCATCCGTAACACGCAGTTATTTCAGCAGTAAATGGTCCATTCTATCAGTCATTGTTGCTTTCGTTCTTTTTGTCCTCCAGATAATCCAAACTATAGAAGATATATTTTTTAAAAAATGACAAATGTTTGTATATATGTTTTGAGGTTTTTTTTGTAAGCATTACACTTATTTAAATAAAATATTAGCATTGGAAATATAATAACTTTGAAATTAATTGATTGATTAAATATAAGTTACATGTTTACTTATTTTTATTTAAATAATCTATTAAAGTTTATTTACAAACTGTGAATGTATGAAGATTAAGATCTTAATTTTAAAAAAAATTACATATTTAGTTATTCAATAACACTAGAGAAACCCATTTTGAAGGGGCTTTGTAAATTTAGGGTCTATTGTAATATTTATTTTGAAGTTATGTGGTTAATACTTAAACACTAGAATGCGTTAATAATTTGATGAATTGAACTATCGAAGTCATAGTCATATTAGTCCATATAATCATGTCTTGAGAATTCTATCGTAGTTGTGACATTAGCGAATGTTATTTCAATTGACTAACTATATTTTTTATTTTTTATCAGGTCGCATTTTGAAAACTACAGACAATTATTAGAATGGAACACATGGGACAACCTCAATTGATATATATGTGATTTTTTAAAGAATCTAATTTCGTTGAAGTATTTATTTGATGAATTTGGACTTTTGGAATGTTGTATGATTGGTTGTTACTCCTTAAACAGGGTGGATAATCCAATAAACAAATGAGATTATGTCCGTTGTTTTTTTATTCATAATGTGAATTCGTTTGGTGAATATTATATATTTCATGTTATATGTTAGTTTATCTAACGAATTTAGACTTTTTGAATGTTTTTGGACTATTTGTTAAGTAGGTGGATAGTCCGACAAAGGATATAATGACCAATTTTTTTAAAATTACATTTTGTTTTATTAGGGAACTAAAATTTTACCTTTTTGCAATTATGTAGTTTGAAATTGTTTATCGTTTTGCAATTATCAGTGTGCCTTTAGGCACGGGCATACCCTAGTGTGTGTGTGTGTGTATATATATATATATTAAAATATAAAGCATATATATATATATATATATATATATATATATATATATATATATATTTACAAATTTATGAATAAAATATATTTATGAAATATATAGAGTTCTAAAAAAAATTGATTTCGAGTGGTATGCCACCCAAAGGTGGCGAACAAAAACCTACCCCCCCCCCCCCCCCCCCCAAGAATTGGATTCCACCAAAGGTGGCAAATTGTGCTTAAGGGGTCCGTTGTACCTGGAAAACAAATTTCAAGGAAAATTTAGGCTATCAAACGGTCTAAAAGCTAGAAAATTTCAAAATTTTCCAACTTTTATGAATTTGCCTTGGAATTGAAGGCTATCAAAGCGACCCTTGATGGAGGATTAAGACTAAGATGTGCTCACTTAAGTGAAATTTTATTTTTGACATCTAAAAAGAAAAAAAAATAATTTGAAATATGACAAAAAATAAAATAAAATAAAATTATTAATTTGGATGAAGGAAGTATTATATATATTCAAGATGCTTTATTATAATAAATTTTGGGTGAAAATCTATATGATAAATCATTTCTTCTTCTTGGAACTGTGATATTAAACATGTGTTCTCAATAATATTACATTTATTTGCGGTAAGGGCGGACTCATTACAAATCTAATAAATTTTCGGTACCTTGATGTTGAAGTAAATTCTTAATTTGAAACAATAAAATAAATTGAGTTATAGACTTTAGGTTAATTCAGATTTTAATACATTACCAATTTTTTATATATGACTTTAATAAAATAAAATAAAACTATTAAGTTTAACAACAACATGACATTTTAAATTAAAATGATTTAAAAATCTCAAAAAAATCTTAGGCTTTTTTAACAATTAGTCTCGTTTACTAAGTATGTAGTTCAATAGGTCATACAATCTTTATTTTTATTTTTTTCAACAGGTCCCATTATTTTTTTTTACTCCAATAAATCCTATCTATAAATATATAGTGAATAATTACTACATGTATAAATAAGATTTATTGAGAAAAATATTTTGATAGGACCTATTAGGAAATGTCTTATATAAATATGACTTATTTGTTAAGCTTCCAAAAATCTTTGAAAATAAAAAAAGAAATCTTAAAATCCAAAAAATTAAAAAATTTTAAAAAAATAAAACAAAGAATACAAAAACGAAAAGAACCCCCCCCCCCCCCCCCCCCCTCCCCTATGACAACAATCACCCCTCATCACCTCCACTAAACCACCCTTTTAGCTTCAAATTGAATCTTGAAAATCAAGATCTCCAACCCAAATAGATTCCATTAGATTTTACAACACAAATCGATATAATTTCTCTTAACCACCACACGATTTCATTGCAAACATATATCTACAATCTTAATTGCTTCAGCAACAAACTTACATCATTTCTTTCAACCAACAAATCAAACCAATGGATTTCTTTCATTGAATCCAAATTAATTTCATTCATTTAACTCAAAAATTTATTTAACAAATCTAACATTCAGCCTTAGATACGAAAATGTCTACATTTTTATTGTATTTGATTTTATTTATGTGTGAAAGAGAGTGTGTGTATGTGTGTGTTTTATAAGAGAGAGAGAGAGAGAGAGAGAGAGAGAGAGAGAGAGGATAACTGCGGGGGTAATACTGATGGGGTTAAGAGTGCGGTGAGGGTGGTGGCTTAGGTTCTTGGAGTATGCGAAATTGACTTTTTTATTAAAGCCAAGAGATAAAGAATGACGTAGGTAAACTAATTAAAAATAATAGGAGTTCCCGTTGAAGGGTTGTCGACGGTTGCTAGGGGGTATTGGGGTTAGTGCATGTTGAATGAGGTTTTGTTTTTGTTTTTGGATTTTAAGTCTTATTTTTAATTTTTAGATATGTTTGGGGATCTTAAATCATTGAATTTAAAATGGCACATGGCTATTAAATTTGTCATTTTTTTTAAGATTTTGGGGAAAGTCTAATTCTATGGGGATTCTTTTGGGAGATAAGGTTGATAAGTTAGAAGAGGAGGTTTTGCAGGTATTGAGGTCGATGAATGGAGATAAAGCGCGAGGCCCAGATGGTTTTACGATGGATTTTTTTTCAACATTGTTAGGAAGTGGTTAAGGAGGACATAATGGCTGTATTCAAAAAGTTTTATAATAAGGGATACGTTTTTAAGAAATTTGAATGTCACTTTCATAACTCTATTCCCCAAGAAAGGGGGATCAGTTGATATGAGAGGATTCAGATCAATTAGTTTAGTAAGGAGCATCTATAAACTACTTTAGAAAGTGTTATCGGTTAGGCTTAAAAAGGTGATTGACCCGTTTATTTTTGCTCAGAATGCTTTTATAGGAGGGAGACATATTCTTGATGTAATTAAGGTTGCTAATCAGTGTATTGAATCTAGGTTAAAAAGGGGGGAGTCAGGTTTTATCTGTAAGCTAGATATTAAGAAGGCATACGATCATGTGAACTGGGGGTTCCTTTTATATCTTCTAAAGATGATGGATTTGGGGGAAATGTGGTGTAGATGGATAAAGAATTGGTTGTCTTTGGTTAAATTCTCTATGCTGCTGAATGGGGGTTCCAGAAGGATTTTTCTCAAGTTCTTGGGTGCTGCGCCAAGTTAAATCCCTCTCCCCGTTTCTTTTCATTATAGTAATGGAGGCCTTCTCTTAGATGATGGGGTCGACGGTTGAGGCAAGCTAGGTTAGTGGGTTTTTTTATCGGGAATCACAATAATTATGATGTTAGGTTATCCCATCTCCTATTTTTAGATGACACAATTATCTTTTGTGAGGTGGTCAAGGAATAATTGAGATCGTTGAGGATGTTTCTTTTGTGCTTTGAGGCAGTGTTAGGTTTGTGCATCAATATTCGAAAGAGTGAGATTATCACAATAGGAGGAGGGGAAAAAGTGGCTTATCTAGTAGCAGTGCTAGGATACAGGGCGGGGTCGCTCCACTTTTCTTAACTTAGCCTCCCTTTAGGGGCCAAATTTAAGTCCAGATCGAGTGGAGATCCAGTTCTCGAGAGGTTAGAAGAAGGTTAGCAGTTTGGAAGAAGAGTTTTCTTTCAGAAGGGGGAGAAGATCCAATTCTTGGGAGGTTGACTTTGATTAAAAGTGTGTTATCAAGTCATCCTACCTACTTTATGTCAGTCCTTCCGATGTCGAGTTATATGCATAAGTTGATGGAGAAGATGATAAGGGACATTCCATGAAGAAGTTATGGGAAAAACTTTAAATATTGCTTAGTCAAATGGGACGTGGTGTGTAAGCCTTTAAAGGAGGAGATGCAGGTATAAAGAGTCTTGAAAACTTTAATAAAGCCTTGTTAGGCAAGTGGCTGTTGAGATTTAATATATAGGGAAATAGGTCGTGGAGGAAAGTAGTGTTGGCTCAGAGTGGGGAATCTCTTTATGTGTGGGGCCTCCCTAGAGGGGGCGCTTAACTCATGAGGTGGGTATGTGGAGGTACATAATGCAGGTTTAGTGTAAGGACATGTTTTATAAAGATTCGTATAGAATCTAGGAATTCTGTATTTTCCTAGATCACAATTAGTCTGTCGTATATCGTTACATCTCGGTACATCTTCACACGTTCTACCTTGATGTCCATCATCCGAATCTTTAGCAACACGCATCATCAACACACACCCATTATTAACAACGTGCGTCGTGCATATTCAATCGGCTCTATTCCCACTAACTCCACTACGCTAAAAGGTAAAATGTTTATTGGAGTTATTAATTTTCACGAATTTATTGGAGAAATTTTTATAAAATGTTTTTATCAAAATTGAGGCGTTTTTCTAAGTAAAAATTTATTTTTAAGACCTGTAGGCAAGATTTTTTAAAGAAATATTTTTCGCTTCTGTCGTTCAAACGACATAGCAATGTCGTTCAAATGACATTGAGAAGTCGTTCTAACGACAACTTTTAACAACATCACAAGTCGTTTGAAGGGTCATTCGAAGGACATTTTTAAGATGCATCAAACGAATCTGTATTGTTTTAATTTTTTAAGGTCGTTTGTAAGGTTCTTCAAAGCAGCATCTAACGACATTAGATGTTGTTCAAACGACATGCACCGCGTTAACTTTTTGTTTAGCCTATAAATACCTGCTATAAAGTTGGGCTTCTTTTACCTTTCAAACCTCCAGTTCTGCATATCAGATGCAATTAAAAACTTCATCTTCTAGGATTTTAAACCCTTTTGATTCACTACAAAGTCCCAAATCATTTATGTGAATCAGTCTTGACTTGATTATTTATCTCACTCATTCTAGAGTAACCCTTGTGGAGAAGAAGGTTGTCTCCGTTGCCGACCAATTGGAGCTCTTACGAAATCCATTATTGAAGACTTCGAACTGACACCTAAGGGTATTTTGTAATCACAAAAACGTTATATTTTTTTATGTAATTATAAGTTAGATATTTAAAGTTTTATAGATAAATAAAAGGTTTTGCCCCTACTGGGGATATTTTCTCAAATTTGTGTTGTGATTGTTTGGTTGTGCATACTAACTAATTCATATTATTGTCAATCACAATTAGATGCATGTTTTAGGGATTTAATTAAAATATGGGCTTATTTTTCTAATTTAATTAAATAAGTTAAAACATTGAATGCAAGCGCACCCTCAAATTGGTATCAGAACCAATTACACAATTATACCGTGTACGTTTTCTGCAAAAACATTTATGGATATCATTTTTTTCTAAAAATCATTTTTTGAAAAAACTTAAGCTAAATGGAAAACTTGTATAATCGTATGCCAATTTTTCACGGGACTAATTATGCTTATTGGAAAGTTCGTATGAAATCTTCTTTAAAGGCCATTGATGAATGTGTCTGGATTGTATGTGAAAGAGGGTGGAACCCTCCCTCTGTCACCATAGATAATGTGACAAACCTTAAACTGGTGACTGACTGGATTGAGGAAGAATTTAAATGGAGCACATATAACTCTCATGGGCTAAATGCAATTTCTAGAGCCGTCACACCCGATGATTTTTGATGTATCATGATGTGTACCACGTCAAAATAAGCATAGGATGTTCTTCAACTTACCCATGAAGGAACTAATACGATTAAAGAATCTAAATTATAGAATTTAAGTACTCAATTTGAAACAATTACCATACTTGAATCTGAGTGTTATAATGAATACTATGTTCGCTTATCTGATATTGACAATACTAGCTTTAATCTTGGTGAACATATTCCTGATGCTAGAGTACTTAACAAGATTTTGAGATCATCGCCTAAGAGCTTTATCTTTAAAGTCACTTTGCTAAATTGAATAGGAAATTTGAGCAGTCTTAAATTAGAAGAACTGGTCGGAGACCTCTAGACATATGAAATTGACATGTTTCCTAATACGGTCAAATCTAAAGATAAAGGTATAGCACTTAAAGCCCGGGAAAAAAAGTGAGGAGTCAACTAGAAAGAGGGGTGAGTCCTCTAAACGGAGAGAGGAAGAACCGTCAGATTTTGAGTTTGATTTAGACGGTTTGACACTATTTGCAAAAAAAATCAAGAAATTTCTCAAATGAAAAACTAATGGCAATTTCAAAGACAAAAAGAATTTTGAGAAAAATAAATTTGGAAAGAATAATGATAAAGACAAAAAGGACACTCCTAAAACAGACGAAGAGAGATGTTATGAGTGTAATGGTAGAGGTCATCAGGTTTTTGAGTGTTCAACTAGGTTGAAACGTCAAGTCAAAGGCAAAGATGCTTTAAATGCCTCCCTTAGTGACGATAGTGAGGTCGAGTCGATGGATTTTGGAGATGAGTCACCGCATGAATGTAACTTCACCGCATTCATGGCTAGTCATATGAGTACAGATGGTGCACCTCATGATGATGAGGAAGTTACTTCACAATGACACCTCAATGATGAAAATGATGTGAGTGAGGGGGAGGATGTTGCAAGTGAGAGAAAAAGTGACCTACGATGCACCTACGCTGATTTATATGAAGATTCCTTTAAAACTAAAAAGCATAACA
This sequence comes from Sambucus nigra, assembly GCA_949130495.1. Taxonomy (NCBI): domain Eukaryota; kingdom Viridiplantae; phylum Streptophyta; class Magnoliopsida; order Dipsacales; family Adoxaceae; genus Sambucus; species Sambucus nigra. The sequence goes on along the minus strand of OX422208.1, from coordinate 371,358,034 downwards.
AAGGTTCAGCTCTTAGGATCATCGCATTAGAAAAGGATTTAAGAGATACGAGAGAGAGAGAGAGAGAGAGAGACAGACAGAGAGAGACAGACAGACATAGAGAGATTCCTCCATTAGCATTGCCTTGAGAGACAAAGAGAAAGTTTGTCTTGAGAGAGAGAGACTCTATGTAGAGAGAAAAAGACTATTTGGAGAGAGAGAGAGTAGTTTTGAGAGAGAGAGAGAGAGAGAGAGAGATGGGACTTGACTAAACAAGTGGATAGTCTTACGAGTGAGATCCTTACATATGTGGAGGCTTGGAAGAAACTTAAAGCCCTTGTATCCCCACTCACTCATGATCTTGATAGAGTCCGAGAGGTCAAGGTAAAGATTGATGACATGTCTAGAAAGATGGGAAATATGCTCCTTACCCTTGCTTTAGTGTTTGGTGAAAGGCAGTGAATAAATTTTAACGGTGCTTCCACATCTCATATTGCACCAGAACTAATTCTTGTTTTTACAACGAATTGATATGCCCATCAACCAAAACCCCAATGAAGAGTTCGGCCATGAAAAGCAAACTAAGGTCAACCTAAGACTGTGTACTTTTGTACCTACAATAAAATAAAAGTCCACCATAGATAGTTTTACAATAATTTAGTTCGGACACAATGTACACATGCTCCATCACCCCCACACTAGTGATTTTACTTGTCTTAGAGAGAGTGTTGAGTTTCTAGTTACCACTTCTCACAACTTGATGAAAGAGTTCCAAATGGATGTCACTAGCGTCAGTGGACACTTCCAACATCCCGGATAGAACCAATAATGATAAGGGAAAATATGAGGTTATCACTTCTTGGGTACCTAAGCAAGACGTAAAGCATATAATACCCCATAGTGGTATTTTGATAGAGGTTGCTCCAGGCACATGACAGGTGACGTCTTATTGTTTACCTACCTTGAAAATCGTAAGGAAAGTAAGATGGGAGCAAGTCTATCATAGTAGGACGTGGTACTGTAGAGATACTCGGGCTTCCTAATCTAGAGAATGTTTTGTACATCAAAGGTTTAAAAGCGAACCTTCTCAGAATTAGCCAGTTGTGTGATGCTTACTTTGCAGTAATGTTTGACCGGAAGGAGTGTCATGTTTATGGTCTAGTCGGTAAACTTTTTTTGCAAGGGGTGAGGACAAAAGATAATTGTTATGGGATTATGCCCAAGTCCTCATTTATCTGCAACAGTGCCACGATCACTCTTATGGATCTTTGGTATCAACATCTAGGTCACGTGAATTTTAGAGATCTGGAGCGCTTAGTTAAAAAGAACCTAGACTGTGGATTACCGTCACTTAGGAGGCCGACTTTCGCAGTTTGTGGACCCTATCAGTTGGGAAAGAAAAGTCTGTAGTCCCTTTTGGGAAGTTGAATTCCTGTTCAACTTTACTAGTACTTGAGTTGATTCACATGAATCTTATAGTTCCTTCTCGTACTGAGAGATTGGGTGGTAAGAGGTATATCCTCTTGATGGTAGATGATTTCTCGCACTATTCCATAGTATGTTTTCTGAGAAAGAAATTCGATGTTGTAGAATTTCTTATAACCAAGTGTCATATCTTGCAAATTCAACACAGTGTTACATGAATTGAATGCGAAGTGACAATGGCACTGAATTTAAGGAAGCAAAGATGGATATTTACTATGATAGCCTCGGGATCAATCATGAGTTTTCAATTTTGAAAACTCCTTAGCAAAATAGGATTGTTGAGAGAAAGAACTATACGATTTAGGACATGACTAGATCTATACTTCTAAGTCATGGAGATGATAGGAGATTTTGGGCAGAGGCGATGTCTACCGCATAACACATGGTGAATAGGGTTTATCTTCGTCCACACAAACTTCAGAGGCCTTATGAATTGCGGAAAGGAAAGAAACCCAACCTTTTATATTTTCTTGTTTTGGGGAGAAAATGATACAACCTACGGGATAGAAAGCAATTAGAAAAGTTTGACTCCCGAAATGATGAGGTAATATTGTTAGGCTATTCATCGATGAGTAGAGCATACCAAGTGAAGATGTGAGTGGCCTGATATGTGTGTTTCAAAGAAAATCAATTTTTCTCCGAAAAAGATCCAACTTTTAATTATGCACCAAACCAAGTTGTGAAAAACTCAATTCTTACTTTAAACCAGTTTTATCTTGATTAATCCTAAACATGCATCTAGTGATTAAAGCAAGTAAAATAAAGTAAAGAATACTCACAACGCCGGATGTACGAGGAAAAAACCCAAAACGAGAAAACAACCTCGGATGGCCCAAGCCAGACAATCACTATGAACAATGGTTTTACAAAGACAGATTAGCCTTACACTAAGACTCGATCCCCATGGGTCTTGACGCTCCTTCTGATCTTCAACCGTTCTTCAATAGTGCCCAGGCAGAAATTCCATCTTCCACGATACCTGTCCACAACACATGCGTCCACGTATGTCTCGGTGTCCACCGAATGGCTTTAATTCCTCTATGATGTCGAACAATAAGTCCTTCTCTTTTCTTCACCGCAAAACCCTTTGTGTTCAATGTGTAGAACAAATAACTTTGGTGAAGCAAGATCACGTAAACATATAAGAATGATAACTCAGATCTTTGCAAACTCTAAGGATGTGTTTAAGACTTTTAAACCTTAGAAAACATGTGCAAAACAAGTTTCTGATCGAATACTATTTTCCAGAAATGCACACCTATGAAACTATGATGAAAACATTGTTTAAATAGGATTTAAATGCCGCCTCGAAAAATGTGTCATTCAAACGACTTGAGGAACTCGTTCGAGCGACATCCCATCTCGTTCGAATGAGATTGGATGTCGTTTGAATGACAGTGCGAAAGTTAAACTTTTTGACTTTTTGTTTAAAACGTCTCTTACAATGAGAGATCCAAAAATGTCAAACTCTTTTACGAGCTTATCATTATAAAACGTAGTGTAAACCTATTAAAAGACTTTTAAAACATTTAAAAATATTTTTCTTTATAAAAATTACATCCTTATCTTTTATAAAATAATTCCGAGCACCATTAATTATACACATTCATACCTGAGTGATCTCGGAATGAAATTAACTTTGAAGACGATTAAACTTGCACCAATTAAACTTCGGTATGATTTAATTCTTTGAAGCTTTGCCGCAACGTCTTCAATTTTTCAATACGTCATAGATCGAGTGGGATTGTGACACAATAAAAATCTCCCTATGACATATTACAAACACAATTTTGTTCACGGAATTAAGTCAAAACAATACAGGGACTCAATTGGAAATTTATGTCCTTACAAATCTCCCCCTTTGACTATTTCGGGACAAAACTAAACCAGTGAGATGCCTAACCGGTTCGTCAAGCCGTATGATGCCTAAATCCCATCCCATAAACCCAAAATTAAAAATACAGGACACGGCCTAGAATATGTAGCACTGACAAGCATGAACTGTCTGAATGTGATGTAGACTTGAAATCTCGAATCGCTGAGGCATACCTACACACATGAAACAGACAAACAAATACCCAGTGAAGTATGGAGGAACAAATGATATCAATTTATATTTATAATAACAACAAATCATTTGAAACATGTGAGCAATTATTTGATACCAATTTGAAATAAATATAATCAAACAATGTATAACGGATATCAATAGAAGCGCTCAACAAATCTCTCCCAACATCACATACATCTCTCCCCTTTTTTGTCTCGAATAGACAATCCAGTGAAAAGATAAACCAATATGAAATATCTAGCATGTGAATATGATACCAAATTGAATCAAGTTGATACCAATTTTTAAAAAAATGAAAAATTCTAGATAAACATGAAACAACCAGCTTAATAAGATCATATAATGACAAATCAGTAGCTAGTAAACCAAGGAATCACACACATAGTATACCAATCAAATCAAGTGTGATAAACGGACTCATATGCAAAATACCAATTTGGAACATAAAAGAACCTTTATATAAACCAAACAGTCCAAAAGTGCTTCCCGCAGTACCAAAAATATATTAATTTGAACCTGAGGACTGCAAACCAATCAGAAGCCATTTTTAATTTTGTCATTCGAACGAGCCAGGGACATCGCTCGAACGAGATGAGTATGTCGCTCGAACGAAGTATAGAAGTCGTTCGCGCAAGATGAGTTGTCGTTTGAACGGCTTCGCACGACCTACCAAAATTTCCCACTTTCCCAGAACTATTATAAAGTATTGCCCAGTGAAAAAATTTCCACAAAAATATTTCAGGAAGGGCCTGACAAAATCAAAACAGTGTTAAAATAGTAGGCTTTTCGCACAAAACGAAAAAACTCATAAAAACTTAAAATGCGAGTTACATGCAAACATAGTACCGATGTGCTCAAACATGGATATGGAATGAATGGGCATGAAACAACAATAAATGAGTCAGAATTCCAACACATCTAAACAATCAAGAAGCTCTAATTGATAGCTATAAATCATCAAACTTTATCATAGCCATATGACAATTAAAGTGTGAGCTTAATGAACTAAACATACTACATGCACACAAATCCAGAATTTTGACGATTCTACAAACAATAGTTTCAAATTGCAATGTTTCAACATTAGGATTAGTTGTGCAAACCCGTTTAAATTTTCTTCAACCAAACTGCCTCATATATATATATATATATATATATATATATATATATATATATATATATACTTTTTAAAGTTCTTTTGAGGTTTCTAGCAGTCTTAACTTAGAGAAAATCTTATTGGCCATTTTCTTAGCATATTGCATTTTCTTTTGGGCTCTTTTAAATGGTGGCTTTCACGACGAGTCAATTTTGAACTCTCACAGCCCTTTCCCATGAATCACTAATCATTTTTACCAATTTTAAATCCTCACGGTAAACGGTTATTATATGCACACTTCTCCTTAAGTCTACTTATGCATAGATGACAAGATTGAGATAAGAACGCCTCACCAAATTCAAATATGCAAGAGAAGTCAAACATCCATATAAACTCGTGCATGTATGCAATGTTGGCATATATACAAAGTCAAATCAAAATGCATATCAATTTCGAAACAACCCCATATAAACAATGGCTAAGATCATTCTAAGCATTGATAATAATGACCAAATGTCCTAGCCACATGGAAAATGAAACGATGGGAGGTCCAAGCACACCAATATGCCACATCAAACATGTAAACTCAAAAATAAAAACCTAAAATCTTTTTGGCTTTTCAAACATATTTTGACAAAAAAGAAAAGAAAAATCTTTTTGGATATTCAAAAGTTTTCTCAAAAACAAAATCTTTTTGTATTTTTCAAATAGGACTCAAACAAATGAAAAATATAATACAAAATGATACACATGTCATAATACTAGCAATGAATATATCATGAAGCAAACTAGCATATGACAAATATGGCAACACTATCATCCTTTAGATTTAGCATGGGAAGAATCAAGTGCACCCAAACGAGAATCATGAAGTTTAATTCCTAAATCCACTAAATCCGATTTCCTAACTCAAGTAGGTGTAAAACGACGCATGGGGTTTTGGCTAATCGGTGCAACTTTATTCTTAAACTTCCTAGTAGCTTGTCTAAGGTCGTAACAATAACGCCTAAGGTGACCTCTCCTACCACAAAATGAACAAGTGTAGCGATGGTGGGAATGATTACCTTTATATGGACCTTTTCTAACCATCCTAGTGTTTCTCACACGTGCGGGGGGAATGGGAACAATTCTCTCACCAAAACCTATACCTCCCCTATCTTCCTTAATTTGGACGGTGACTAGGATCTTATCTAACTTCTCTGACCTAGCTTCTAAATCAAACTTGACTCTAGACGAGTCTATCAATCTCTCCTCAAACTTGTGAATCCTAGACTCGAGCAAACGCCTAGACTCCTCAAACACTAAAATCTCTTTTTTCAAGGACACCATCAAACCACGGAGATTATCTCTGTCTTTCTCCACAAACTCTAATTTCTCCCTAAATTTCTTCTCTCGTGACCTAAGATCCTCAATCAAACTATCATTATTTTCTATGTCATGCTCATTCAACTTAGATTGCAATTTTGAGTTAGCCCTTTTTACCTTCACCGTTTCGGTGTACAACTCATTAAACGCATTTTGCAATTCTTTCACATCAACCTCCTCCTCATCACTCTCTTCACCCTCACTAATATGGGTATCACTCAAAATCTCCTCGGAAGTGTCATTCACATGAGTATTATCGTCGTCGCTCACATGACATGCCATAAACTCAACAAAGTTACGCTCAATGGGGGAAATCTCTCCCTCTTCCAGTTCACTATCACTTAAGGTGGCATTATAGACAACGGGTTGCTTTCCCTCTTTCTTAAGTATAGTGGGACACTCCTTAACCTTGTGATCGTACCCCTCACACCCAAAACACTTATTCGACTCATCTCTCTTAGGCTTCTCAAACTTATCCTTAGAGGCGGGATCTACTTTGTTGTTCTTGAATTTTTCAAATTTCTTGGCATCTTTTGATTGCTTTTGAAACTTAATAAATTTTTTTAATTTCTTTGCCAACAAAGCAACATCCTCAAAATTGGAATCAGAATCGGAATCTAAAACTTTAATTTCCTCCTTCCGAGTTTTCAAAGCAATACCCTTTTCTTTCTTAGGAACTTTCTTGGAGGTAATCATGTCGATTTCATATGTTTGTAAGTCACCTACAATCTCTTCTAGTTTCATTGACTCTAACCTACCCAAGGAGTTTAAAATGGTCACTTTCACTTCAAACCTACTAGGCAATGACCTAAGGATTTTCTTAATGACACGGTTGTCGAAAATTTTCTCACCTAGGTTAAACGACGAGTTGACAATATTGGACAACCTAGCATAAAACTCATCAAAGGTCTCACTCTCTAAAAACCTAATGGTCTCAAACAGTGTAGTGAGATTTTGAAGCCCTAACCGTGCTAGTGCCCTCGTGAGTGAGTGCCAAAATATTCCAAGCCTCTTTTGATGTTTCACAAGTCATAATTCTATTATATTCTTCCTGTGTGACATGTGAAGAAATAACGTGCATACCCTTAGAATTATATTGTGCAAGTCTTTGTTCAATTTCGGCCCATGACTCAATAGGCTTTAAACTAGTGACCTCACCTACAATAGTGACAGGGGGTGTCCAACCTTTCTCAACTACAAGCCAAACACGCTCATCAATAGATTTTAAAGCACATCTCATTCTCATCTTTCAATAAGTGTAATTAAAACCATTAAAAATAGGAGTTCATATCCAGAATTCATCTTTCAAAACACACGGAATCACAAAACAAATAAAAATGTTTTCTAGCTCTGATACCAATTTGAAGATGTGAGTGGCCCGATATGTGTGTTTCAAACAAAACCATTTTTTGTCCGAAAAAGATACAACTTTTAATTATGCACCAAACCAAGTTGTGAAAAACTCAATTCTTACTTTAAACCAGTTTTATATTGATTAATCCTAAACATGCATCTAGTGATTAAAGCAAGTAAAATAAAGTAAAGAATACTCACAATGACGGATGTACGAGGAAAAAACCCAAAACGGGAAAACAATCTCGAACGGCCCAAGCCAGACAATCACTATGAACAATGGTTTTATAAAGACAGATTAGCCTTACACTAAGACTCGATCCCCACGGGTCTTGACGCTCCTTCTGATCTTCAACCATTCTTTAATAGTGCCCATGTAAAAATTTCATCTTCCACTATACCTGTCCATAACACACGCGTCCACGTATGTCTCGGTGTCCACCGAATGGCTTTGATTCATCTACGATGTCGAACAAGAAGTCCTCCTCTTTTCTTCATCGCAAAACCCTTTGTGTTCAATGTGTAGAACAAACAACTTTGGTGCAACAAGATCACGTAAACATATAAGAATGATAACTCGGATCTTTGCAAACTCTAAGGATGTGTTTAAGACTTTTAAACCTTAGAAAACATGTTCAAAACAAGTTTCTGGTCGAATACTCTTTTCCAGAATGCAGACCTACGAAACTATGATGAAAATACTATTTAAATAGGATTTAAATGTCGCCTTGAAAAATGTGTCATTCGAACGAATTGAGGAACTCGTTCGAGCGACATCCCATCTCGTTCGAATGAGATTAGATGTCATTTGAACGACAGTGCGAAAGTTTGACTTTTTGACATTTTGTTTAAAACGTCTCTTACAATGAGAGATCCAAAAATGTCAAACTCATTTACGAGCTTATCATCATAAAATGTAGTGTAAACCTTTTAAAACACTTTTAAAACATTTATCTTTATAAAAATTACATCCTTATCTTTTATAAAATAATTTCGAGCACCATTAATTATACGCATTCATACGTGAGTGATCTCAGAATGAAATTAACTTTGAAGACGATTAAACTTGCACCAATTAAACTTCGGCATGACTTAATTCTTTGAAGCTTTGCCGTAACGTCTTCAATTTCTTCAATACGTCATAGACCGAATGGGATCGTGACACAATGAAAATATCCCTATGACATATTACAAACACAGTTTTGTTCACGGAATTAAGTCAAAACAATACAGGGACTCAATTGGAAATTTATGTCCTTACACCTATTTTTTAACCAGAATAGATCTAAGGTTATGGAGTCAATAAATGTCACCCTGGAAGATGATGAACTGCCGATATTTTTTTATCTTAACCTTTTGTGTGAAGTTAATGCACTTTCTAGTGACGATCCTTTAGTCCCTCACACACCCAGGGTGGATGCTACTCCTGATTTAGGGGACACGCCTGATTGGGTTTGTAAGAGTCATAATCCTTCTGCCATACTAGGAGATCCCACTTTAGGGGTCAAGACTCGTGCTCAGTTAGAGAACGTTATTAGCTTTTCGTGCTACACGTCTAAAGTCGAGTCCAAGAACCATAAAAAAGCACTCAAAGATGAACACTTGATATATGTTATGCAGGAAGAGTTGCTTCAGTTTCAAAAGAATGATGTCTGGGAACTTGTCCCCTGACCTAGTGAGACGAACGTAATTGGTACTAAGTGGATATTCAAGAATAAGATGGATGATAATGGTACCATTATCCCAAATAAGATTAGGTTGGTCGCTCAGGGCTACACAGGAATTGAGGGTGTAGACTTTGTTGAGACATTTTCTCCTGTTGCAAGGCTCGAGTCCGTCCATTTACTGCTCGCCATCGCATGTTATCTCGCTTTATGCTAAATCAGGTGGATGTCAAGAGTGCCTTTTAGAATGGCATTCTACAAGAGGAGGTTTACATAGAACAACCAAAAGGGTTTGAAGACCCTATACATCGTGAACACGTCTATTATTTGAGAAAAGACTTATATGGTTTGAAGAAAGAACCTCGTGCTTGGTACAAGAGGCTTACTTCATATCTTTTAGCTCGTAGCTTCAAGAAAGTGGGATTTGATAAGAAGTGGTTTATTAGGAGAGGAGATGGTGCTATTTTGGTTACCCAAGTCTATGTGGACAATATAGTCTTTGGATCCACGTGCTCCTTCCACGCTCACTAATTTGAGGAGAAGATGAAGAGTGAATTCGAGATGAGCATGGTTAGTAAGCTTACATTCTTCCTTGGTCTCTAGGTTCATCAGCTAGAGGATGGTATGTGCATCTTCCAATTCAAGTATATAAGAGACCTTGTGAAGAAATTTGGTTTAGACTCCACTAAGCACACACGTACCCCGATGAGTACCTCAACTAAGCTTAGCAAAGAAACTCTAGGCAAGGATGTAAAGAAAACCTTATATCAGAGTATGATAGGTAGTGTTCTCTATTTTACTGTCAGTTGTCCCGACATCGCCTTTAGTGTTGGAGCTTATGCACGAAATCAGGAATCCTTGAAAGAGTCAAATTTACTCTTTCTTAAACGTATTATACAATACGTGAGTGGATCCCTCTCATACGACATTTGGTATTCCTTTAATACTGACGCTCGTTTGTTTGCCTATTCATATGTCAATTGCGCCGGGGATGTAGATGGATGTAGGAGCACTTATGGTGGGTGTTTCTATTTTTGTTCTGCTCTTGTCTCCTAGTTAAGCAAGAAGCAAAACTCCATCTCTTTGTCAACTATAGAGGTTGAGTACATAGTCTCCGGGAGTTGTTGCATGCAACTCTTCTGGATGAATCAGATGCTGGAGGATTATGGGATATCATAGGACACGATGACTATTTCCTGTGATATCACGAGCACGATACACATATCCAGTAATTCAGTCCAGCATTCGCGCACAAAAAACATTAGGATACGCAAGCACTTTATCTGTGAGTTAGTAGAATAGAAAGTCGTGTCCTTGAGTTTTGTGTCCATTGACCTTAAGGTATCCTATAAATTCACGAAACCTTTAGATGCCTTTATATTTGAGAGTCTTAGGAAGTCTTTAGGAATTTTCATAGTTGAATGAGGGGTGGTTGCCATGTCTAGATAGGATACACTTTGTCATGTTCATATTATATGATTCCTATTTCCAGACTGTATCTTTTGTATCTTTTTGTAGTAAATTTTCATTTTTTTTATATTTTTAAAAAAATACAAAAAGATTTTCTATTTTTTTGAGAAAAATTGAAAAAGCCAAAAATATTTTATATTTGATAATTTTTTTTGAAAAAGATAAAAGATTTTCTTTTTTATATATTTTGGAAAAACACAAAAAGAGTTTTGTATTTTGTTTACACCTTTTATGGATAAAGATTTAAGATGGCCAAAGTCACATCTTCATTTCCATATTCCACGTGACTTTTTGAAAGTGATTTGAGAGGCTACATCATTTCATCCACATGCCTTATAATGTTTGGAGTTATTAAGACGCGATTAGTGATATCTTTCTATATGTTTGGTTCCATATCTCCTTAAATGCACACATACACGGTTTTATTCAAATTTTGTACTTGTCTTTTACATGTTGGTTTAAGTGTTTTCATCTAAATTCTTCCTATACAATGATCCAAATGCGAACAAAATAAGAATAATAACAATAGTGCATGTAAGAACGATTTCCCTTGAAATTTTTATTTATATATGTTGAGTGAAAACAGGAGAGGACTATGAAAGGTACTCACATCCTTTGGGATTAAGCCACCGTTTAAATCGGGTAAAAAAGTGTTGCATTATAAAAAGTAGCGAAGACCCAAAGAATTTAAAAGAGACAAAAAAAGTGTGGCATTAAAAAAAGTAGCTAAGGCAAAACTAATTTAGGTTTAATATAATCATTGAAAAGAAAATAAAAATCATATATGATCATTATTATATTTGAGGGAGTTTGGATGGATGTATATCAACGGGTTTGTACGTCCCTGAAAATCTCGAAAAAGCATTAAATATTTTTGGGTGTTATTGGTGTGGAAATAACTTTGATTTGTTGATTAGATTGAGTCAATTTCTCATAAATCCACCATTTTTACGTCTAAGGACGATGTTAAGTTCATTCATTAGGAGTATTCCAAATTCATCATGCACATATGTTGTGATTGTTTGTATTCATTTTCGTATTGAATTTGATCACATCCCTTCATTTACGCTATCACCGACTTAGTTATTTTAGTGTTCTTTCATGCTGTGATTCTTTGTTGTATATTTTTTTTGGTAAGAAAAATTTTGAAAAATTGAAAAAGAGAAGTTTATTACCTTTTGATACTTTCTATATGCATTCCTTTGTGTTCTTCTTATTTGTCTATTTGGGGACATCATAAAAAGGGGGAGAACGAATTATGGGGGAGTAGTTTATTATTTGTTGTTTGTTTGGTTTAATGATATGCTTATGCTTAATTAATATCGTCTTTAAGCTTATCATTATATTTCAAACATCTACGCGTCACAGGTATTTAGTTATTGTCTCATGTGTGTAGGTACTAAATTGAGGATTATTTTGCACACCCTGATGATGATAAAGAAACATTAGAGAATTGAAGCTTTGAAGATGTTGAAGATTTTGGAGGATATGTTATTTGATATTTCCATTTATGGGGTTTTGGGGATATTAGATTGTATGTCTCATATTTTTATTCGGTAGCATAATTCAGATTTTTTATGAATATACCACCATAGACATAGGGGATATTTGTAAGGACATGTTTTATAAATGTTCGTATAGAATCTAGGAATTTTTATATTGTCCTATATCACAATTATTATATCGTATACCGTTACATCTCGGCACGTCTTCACATGTTCTACCTTAATGTCCATTATATGAATCTTTAGCAACACGCATCATCAACACGCACCCATCATTAACAACGTGCGTCGTGCATCTTTAACCGACTATATTCCCACTAACTCCACTACGCTAAAAGGTAAATGTTTAAATAGATTTATTAATGTTCACGTATTTATTTGGGATATTTTTATAAAATGTTTTTATCAAAATTGAGCGTTTTTCTAAGTAAAAATTTATATTTTAAAACCTATAGGCGAGAATTTTTAAAGAAATATTTTTCGCTTGTGTTGTTCAAATGACATAGCAATGTCATTCAAACGACATTGAGAAGTCGTTCGAACGACAGCTTCTAACGACATCACAAGTCGTTTGAAGGGTCGCTCGAATGTCGTTTTTAAGATGCATCAAACGAACCCATACTGTTTTTATTTTTAAGGTCGTTTGTAAGGTCCTTCAATGCAGCATCTAACGGCATTAGATGTCGTTCAAACGAGTTCAAATGACATGCATATGTCGTTCGAACGATATGCGTCGCCTCAACTTTTTATTCAGCCTATAAATACATGTTATGAAGTTAGGTTTTTTAAGTCTTTGAAAACTCAGCTCTATGCATATTAGATGCAATTAAAGACTTCATCTTTTAGTCTTTTAAACCTTTTTTTGATTCACTACAAAGTCCCAAATCATTTATGTGAATCATTATTGACTTGATTATTCATCTTACGTATTCTAGAGTAGCCCTTGTGGAGAAGAAGGCTGTCTCAATTGCTGATTAAGTAAAGCTCTTGCGAGATCTCTTGCTAAAGAATTTGTCGTCACAAAAATGTTGTATTTCTGCTATGTAATTGTAAGTTAGATATTTACAGTTTATAGAGAAATAAAAGGTTTTGCCCCTGTTGGGGATATTTCTTCAAATTTGTGTTGTGATTGATTGGTTGTGCGTGCTAGATAATTCATATTATTATCAATCACAATTAGATGCATGTTTTAGGGATTTAATTAAAATCTGGGCATACAATTAGAATTTAATTAAACAAATTTAAATATTGAACGCAAGCGCACTTTTAGTTATGAGGAGTTTTCATGGCTCGCGTGCTTCCAATTAGGGAGTGGGAATATAGTCAGATTTGGGAAGGACATATGGAGGAAGGATGGCACATTAGAGGAGCTCTTCTCGGGAATGCATCTCCTTAGTAGGGATAATGAGGGTTTAGAGGAAGATCATATGATAAGAGTGGGGAACCGTGTGGTATGGTATTCAAAATTCAGAAGGGAGCTTCACGTTTAGGAGTTAGAAGAAGCAGAGACATTATTTGATTGGTTGGATTCTACGCCGATGCCTGTAGGAGAGGAGGACATTTCGAGTTGGGTGCACAAGAAGAATAGTCTATTCGTGGTAAAGAGCTATTATGCGAGGCTGCGGGGGAAGGGGAGTTCTTCTTTCCCATAGAGGGAAGTATGGAAGTTTAAAGCACCTCCTAAAGTCCTTTTCTTCGTATGGACCGATGCTAGACAGACAATATTATCAACAAAAAGGATGCAAAAGAGGGGGAGAAGGATGGCTAGTAATATTGATTATGTAGAGAAATGGAGGAGTCGACTAACCATAAACTTTTGCATTGTTGGGTGACTAGGGTATTGTGGTAAAGTTTCTTATCCTTATATCGTTTGCAATGGGTTATGCCCCACATAGTGAGCGAGGTGATGACAGTCTAGAGAAGTCCTAAAGGGTCGAAGGGAGTGAGGAGTTTGTGGAGGATGATCCATCATTATATCATGTGGACGGTCTGGCAGGAGAGAAATTAGATTCTTCGATGGAGAGGAATTGACTTCATCTAGACTCCGTTATCTCTTTTGAGTACACTTCTACTTTGGCATACGAATAGCCACACACCGTCGGTTATTTTTTTGTAGACTTTTTAAAAGAGTTATAGGGGATAAATATGTGTTTTTTGTCTTAGTTTTTCTTTGTTTTGTATACTTTATGTATATGAGTTTTCGCCCCCTTAGACGTGTTTGCTTTATTGAATCATTTACTTACAAAAAAAATCAAAATATATTAAAGTCTAATAGCGAAAATTAATTATTTATTAAAGTCTAAATGACCTAAGATTTTATGATTACAAAAAGAAGATGAATATACAGCCATACTGACATTTTTTAATGTTTTCGCGTTAGTTTATATGTTTTAGTTTTTTTGGATTTAATCTCTAAGATAAATTGGTTCCTCTGTAGTATATATTTATTTTTTTGGATAATGTACACATGAATATTTTTAATATATACACAAATAATTGTACTTTATATTAGGACTTTTATGATATAAATGTGAATTTGTAATGTATAAAAATATATATTAGGTTTGTGTACACTTAAGGTCCTTAAGATATAAGGTATAAATTAGTTGCGGAGTAACCTTAGTGTCGAAAACATAATTTAGTTGATTAAAATAAAAAATCATATTGATCAGGGTTTAAATTGAAAAGATCCATACAAAATGGTATCATTGTAGACTCATCGATGTCACAAGTGTGTTTTCGGTAGGGTATTTGAAACGTCACCAAAGATGCAAGTCCATAGGTTTTGCCAAAAATCAAAAGGGAGTTGAGTTAGAGAGATATAATGAATTAATAGTGGGTTTAGATGATGAAGGGTTTTTTAATTTAGTCTAAGAGGGTTTAAGATTATCATAAAAAAAAACTGGCCTTGGTTTACCTGTGCAAACATTTGTTATAAGGGGGAATGATTATACACTTCTATATTAAATTTAGGCTACATTGGTGACCCACATAGTTTTAACAATGTGTTCATATCGTGTAATAAATAGCAAGAATATTAAACGTAAAAATGCATATCTATATCTTAATTTTTAATGGTCGCGTTAGCTTTTGTCTTATATTTTCTAATTTTTAACTTTTGTATTAGTTCTAGGTTTTTTGTGATTATATCTAAATACTTTCCAAGTCACATTAACACATTTTAAAGTCTTTAGAATGAATTCTCGAAATCATTTAAACTCCTTTTGGTGTTATTTCATCACATTTTATAGTCATGTAAAAAGTTTATGTTGAAATTATATAAGATATTCTAACATGCATAATATCAATAATTATTGGTAATCATATTTGAGGATATAATTTTTTTGGCTTTGTATTACAAATTTGAGAGATATCTACATATATTTGAGTTATATAACTCAAATCAATAAAAAAATCAATTTACATAAAAAATAAAATTTAAAGGCACGTACATTATCATGGAAAAAAAGTTTGCTTTGCATTTCGATTATGGAAAACAACCAACAATGAGAAGGGACAGAAACAAAAGTGGTTATAACAACCCGTCCTTTTGGAGACAATTAAAATCCATAATTAAGTATAAATTGGCAATTTGGAGACTTTCTCGAAATAGTAATTTTTGGGATTCTCGAGAATTTAATAATTTTCGATGGGTATTGTGATTTCTTTTGGGCTTAAATAGGTCGAAGTATTTTAATTATGCGTCGCCGTGGAGTAAAGCGACAAAATAGGTAACATTTTTATTTGGAAAACTCGCATTAAATTATAAGGGTTAGAATAGTGATTTGCGGTCAAGTACCCCGAATGGAAATTTTGACTGCGCCATGAGTATCGGAATGTCCGAGATAGTCAGAAAAGGGTGTCTGATTGTCGAAATTGAGTTTCGGGGAATTTTAGAGTTAAAAAGGGCTCATAATTGAGTAAACGAGTCGTTTTTTGCTTTTAAGGGGTTAAACCCTTATTTTTCTCCCTTATAAGT
Organism: Sambucus nigra; assembly: GCA_949130495.1. NCBI lineage: Eukaryota > Viridiplantae > Streptophyta > Magnoliopsida > Dipsacales > Adoxaceae > Sambucus > Sambucus nigra. The sequence continues at coordinate 371,342,067 of OX422208.1, read as the reverse complement.
CAAGATAGAGAGGAAGAGAAAGAGAAAAGGAAAGAAAAGAGAAAAGAGAGAGAAGAGAGAGAGGAGGAGGAGAAAAGGGGAAACTCCGACCAAACTCCGCGGGATTCGGCTCGAGGTCGTCGGATTTCATCCTCCAGGCAAGTGTTTACTTGCTTTATTTCAATTATGCATTTATTTCATATCATAGTTGGTAGAACCCTAAAAGAAAATTTGGAAAAACTTAGATATGAGTTTACATTTTGATGCAATGTAAACTCTTCATGATTATTAGTATTAAATGCATGTAAATGGAGTGAAGAAATGGGTTTAAATGATAAGTTGGGGGTTTTAGGGTTTTAGGGTTTAAAACTAAAGGAAATGGTTTAATACCCCCAAAATAATTGATGTGTTAGTTGCAAAACATAGATTAGATATTTATTGAGTTGTTGGTTGAGATTAGAAACCATAAATATGGGTATTGGAGTGAGTTTTGGGTATTTTTGGAATTGAAAAATCGCCCAAACAGTGACCCTCGAACTGGCCGAATCGATTCGGGTCCAGGCCGTATCGATTCGCCTAAGGGGAATTGAGTTTCTGCAGTGGGCCGAATCGATTCGGGTTTAGACCGAATCGATTCGCCATTTAAAGACGTGTTTGTAGAATACTTTCCGAATCGATTTGGATTGGGGACCGAATCGATTCGCCTACCCGAATCGATTCGCCAAAGGGGCGAATCGATTCGCTTAGGTCAGAATTGCCAGTTTTCTCCCCTTAAGAGTATGGGGAGTTAAATTACCATCTGGAATTTTTATGGGGGTTCCTAGTTATGTTATCGGGACTCGTAAATGATGGTTTAGAGGAATAGTAAACCTTTGGATGAAGGAGAATGCCTTAGATTGGGCTAGGGCAAAATCTGGGGAACGGACATAGTTTAAGTTCGGGAAAGGATACTCCCTGGAATATTTCAGTGGGCATTTAGGCCTATGTAATTATGTGTATAGAAAGCATAGTTATATTGATTTTGTTAGGCAAAATCCTATGAGGTGATTAGGATAATTTGGGAATATAGAAATATATGTATTCGATTAGTGCGAAGTATTATAATCGGAGATATCCAATAAGTCCGTTGATGGGATTTAAGTATGTATTACTTATTAAAGTAAGGAAATACTTTGGGTTTAGTATCATGCATATATAAATGCTTGATTATGAATCTTTAGGAGAATCTTTGGGATTATTGGTCATCGTTAGATGTATTGGTCGATATGGCCATTTATATATATTCGAGGAGGAATATATGGTATATATATATTATGTGATTAAAGTATATATGATATGATGTCAATGATTTTGAAAATAAAATATGAATGTTTTCAAAATGGAAAAGAAATGATTTTCATAATTAATAATTTATGGTTAACACCCTCTCTAAATGACATCATAAGGGAAGTTCACACGTGAGGTGAAGCCCCCTGACTAGTGAATGCAGGGTGGATATAGTCCTAATCCATAGGAGCATTTATGTTATGTTTTCAGAAATGGTTAAGTAACTTTGGGTGTGGTTATGACTAGCCCACAGGCGTATGGCCGCTTCCCGACATTTTGCGTATAGGTGCCCAGGTGTCGTAATTGATAGGCACTGGAAGATGATGGTCATTTAGGGGCGCGCCCGGGCGGGCGCTCTTAGAATGCGTTATATATATATATATATAACTATTTTCAATAATGTGGGACATTATTGGTATTAAAGCAATTTATGATAATAAATTGGCTTTAATTTACATTTCCTAGATGGAAGAAGGGAAATGGGATAAATGTTTTGGCTTCGGTAACACTTCCCAGATGGAAGAAGGGAAGTGGAAGCATATGATATGGTAAAAGCATTTTTATGATAATGAATATGGCTTTTAAATACATTTCTTGGATATAAGAAGGGAAATGGGATGTTTTGAAACCGAAAAGCATTTTTATGATAATAAAACTGGCTTTCAAAAGTATATGATATGTTAAAACAATTCATGATAATGAATTGGATTTTATATATACATTTCCTGTATATAAGAAGGGAAATGGAAAGTTTTGAGATAAATGGAAATAAAGTATATGGATTCTCATTCTGGGAGATAGATCCGGATGTATCTTATAGTATGGATAAATATATATGGATGAATCGAGTACCGAGGGTCTAATGGATCCCGACGATCGACCTTGCCGTGTAGTAGTGTATTGGGGGGGTTCCTTATTTGGATTTTGCTCTGCGAGACATCCCACGCACGAATATGGCATAGTGTTGAGACTAGGGAGAAGTTTAATCCTTAGTGCTCTTATATTAAGATTTATTATATGTGTATATATATAGATATATATATTATGTACTGAGGGACTAGCGGATCTCGACGATCGACCTTGCTGAGTAGTAGTGTATCAGGGGGTTCCTTGTTTGGATTTCGCTTTGCGAGACACCCCATGCACGAACATGGCTTAGTGTTGAGACTAGGGAGAAGTTTAGCCCTTAGTACATTACTTGGACTATCTAGGGTTGATAGTGGTTGGGTGATAGTCTAGTTTAGTAGGGTAGTTGACTAGGAGGTTTAGAGGGATGCGTTAGGAGTGCACTGTTAGAAGAGAGGTGAGGGGTATCTCATGGGAGTGCGATACCAATTTAAATATGAGATAAAACATATTTTAAAAAATAAAGCATTTATGCACTTGCTAAATATTTTCAAACTCGGGCTCTGACCCGTTTATCTACTTTTCCTTTCTTGCTATATTATATATATATATATATATATATATATATACATAGGTGTCCAGACACAGGGACGCCTGGATGGCACATCTTTCAACTCAAACGTCAGCTGCAGCAGCTGTGGATGTGTGCATGATTCTTGATAGACGCTTTCATTATTGCACTCTAGATAGGAGGTACTGTATACACATTCGGGTCAATGGCCCAATTGCATTTATTTATTCTTTTAGTCCAGCATTCGATATGGTTGTATTTTTGACCGAGTGTTCGGTTATTTTATTTCATTTACGCAAAACTGTGTGGATATTTTAACTTTGAAGTTGTTAAAAAGAGTAGTTAAGTAAAATTTTGACACCGGACTAACAGGTTATTAGTAATTAAATGGATTTTCGATAGTAATGCTAAGAATGATCCATATGAGACTCCTATTTTAATTTGATATAGGAATGATTGCTCGGTATTTATTAGGCGGGGAGTCACAGATGGTATCAGAGCATCAGTATCTAGTGTCCTTAGGAATCTGTGCGGACGTACTACGCTTTCAGCGTTGCTCTCGATTTGTTATAGAGCCTCAGGATTAGGATTGTTGATTTCTCTTGTGAGATTTTGTTCTCCTGTCATAGTATAAGATTATGTAAATCTTTTATGCGCTCGTTCGAGAATCGTGTGCGGAGCTTGGATGGCGGCAGGAGGTGGGGATTAGTTGGAGCTATAAGGTTGAAGCTTGTAGTGGAATTTCCTTCTAACGAATAAGTTATGAGGACTAGTAAGATGATTGTAAGGAGCAAGGTTAAGGTTAAGTTATTGTTATGAGTTTCACCTCAGAAGGAAGAGGTATAATTGGTGTGACTAGATAAAGTCACGGTGTTCGTTAGCCCTAGACTCTTGTGTGTAATTTTAAGTTTTGTGGTGGTATCGATAACATTATATAATGTATGCCTGTGTGTTTTCCGCGGTAGCGGAGTTTTACTTCCCTTCATTCGCCATAGAAGCGGGTGTTGATATATTGAATATATATATATATATATATATATATATATATATATATATATATATATATATATATATATATATATATATATATGTGTGGTTTGGGGTACTCGTCTTATATGTCTATACGAGTATGGTGATATGGTGAGTATATATGTATTGGTATTTTCGAAGCGATAGCAGGCTAATGATGGCAAGACTATCATGTCCGCAGTTCCAGGGTGGAACGGGTTGTTGTTGCGGTGTCTCACCTGGATACAGGTTGAGTTCGCCCTTATTATGTGCATAGATGGAACTTCAATGAGCAGAGGTTTCATTATCGTTATTTAAATATATGGCGGCCTTATAGATATGATTTAAGGCCGCAGGATTATTGTTGAGCTGTAAGATAAAGATCATTATTGATTGCGCAAGGACTTAAAATTAGTGCGAGCGCTGGGTGGTGTGACTCTTAGTTAGAGATAGGAGTTCGAATCACCTTTTTGTTGGAATAGGGGATAGGGTTATCCCGGTTGCATGCTGAAATAACGGACCTCCATGACCGATAAAGTTAAGTAGGAATGTGTGGAGGGGTTCCTTGTTTGGATTTCTCTTTGCGAGACACTCCACACATGAATCTTAACAGCGTCGGGAGTGGAGAGATGTTATAGGATGCGAGGATGTTGGTTTCGTTGAAAAGTCTTATAGTGTGGATGAACCACTATAGACTATGAGCCATATGATGATGATGTACTTGTGGAAATATTGTGCTGTGGAAAAGCACTAAAGTGGTCCTCTCGCCACAAGTGGGTGGGTGAAGTAGGACTTAGAGAGATTGATTTGAGGATTATGGACAGGCCTTAATGAAAAGGCAAATTTTGAGGAAATATGTTTTGGGTACAATGTTCGTGACACTTTTTCATAAAGTGGGCACTTCGATTAGTTAGATTTCCTTTCGTATGGGCGGAAGGATAGAATACTAGGAATGCGTTCGTAGGTTAGCAAGGTAGGATTTAGGACGTCCCCCTGGTGTGCCTTAGGTCGCTATATCTCAATGACCGACAACGTGAGGGAGTAGTGTAATGGGAGGGTTCCTTATTTGGATTTCGCTTTGGCGAGATGTCCCACGCATGAAATCGAGCAAATGTCGGGAGTTGATAGAGGCCTTAGGCACTAGGGACATACTTAGGATTAAACTCATTCGCGTAGGTAGGATAATGTTCAGGCCGTAGTATTGTTAGGATGTAAGTTTAGTATAGTTAGTGGCGCCGAGGCTAGGAAATTGAATTTCGCGGGTTGGGAGGACCCATGTGTGAGTATTACACCGAGGAAAGGAGACCCTTATTGGGAGAGAGTGTTACGTGTCAGACGTTCACTATGGATGTGCAGATGTACACAGGTTAGAAAGGTGTATGGAAACCTTAGTGAGTTGGTTTATATACTGCCTGAAATAGAAGGGGCGTGGTATATAAATTTAAATTTATGTCGTAAGGCACTAGAAATGATGATTGCAAATGTGACGCGATTGGAGTCACTTCACGACCGTGGTAGTGTATGGTTGGGAACCATTGGGATTAATATCGTTCCCCTTGAGATATTAGGATTTGGAGCAATCCTAGGATTGGTGGTGTAGGTCGTATCTGAATTTCGAGGACGAAATTCCGTAGTAAGGGGGGAGTATGTAACAACCCGTCCTTTTGGAGACAATTAAATTCCATAATTAAGTATAAATTGGCAATTTGGAGACTTTCTCAAAATAGTAATTTTTGGGATTCTCGAGGATTTAATAATTTTCGATGGGTGTTGTGATTTATTTTGGGCTTAAATAGGTCGAAGTATTTTAATTATGCGTCGCCGTGGAGTAAAGCGACAAAAGAGGAAAGATTTTTATTTGGAAACCCCGCATTAAATTATAAGGGTTAGAATAGTGATTTGCGGTCAAGTACTTCGAATGGAAATTTCGACTGCGCCGTGAGTATCGAAATGTCCGAGATAGTCGGAAAAGAGTGTTCGATTGTCGAAATTGAGTTTCGAGGAATTTTAGAGTTAAAAATGGCTCATAATTGAGTAAACGGGTCGTTTTTGGCTTTTAAGGGGTTAAACCCTTATTTTTCTCCCTTATAAGTCAAGAGAGAGAGGAAGAGAAAGAGAAAAGGAAAGAAAAGAGAAAAGAGAGAGAAGAGAGAGAGGAGGAGGAGAAAAGGGGAAACTCCGACCAAAATCCACGGGATTCGGCTCGAGGTCGTCGGATTTCATCCTCCAGGCAAGTGTTTACTTGCTTTATTTCAATTATGCATTTATTTCATATCATAGTTGGTAGAACCCTAAAAGAAAAATTGGAAAAACTTAGATATAAGTTTACATTTTGATGCAATGTAAACTCTTCATGATTTTAAGTATTAAATGCATGTAAATGGAGTGAAGAAATGGGTTTAAATGATAAGTTGGGGTTTTTATGGTTTTAGGGTTTAAAACTAAAGGAAATGGTTTAATACCCAAAAATAATTGATGTGTTAGTTGCAAAACATAGATTAGATGTTTATTGAGTTGTTGGTTGAGATTAGAAACCATAAATATGGAGATTGGAGTAAGTTTTGGGTATTTTGGGAATTGAAAAATCGCCCAAACAGTGACACTCGAACTGGCTGAATCGATTCGGATCCAGGACGAATCGATTCGCCTAAGGGGAATTGGGTTTCTGTAGTGGGCCGAATCGATTCGGGTTTAGACCGAATCGATTCACCATTTAAAGACCTGTTTGTAGAATACTTTCCGAATCGATTCGGATTGGGGACCGAATCGATTCGCCTACCCGAATCGATTCACCAAAGGGGCGAATCGATTCGCTTAGGTCAGAATTGCCAGTTTTCTCCCCTTAAGAGTATGGGGAGTTAAATTACCATTTGGGATTTTTATGGGGGTTCCTAGTTATGTTATCGGGACTCGTAAATGATGGTTTAGAGGAATAGTAAACCTTTGGATGAAGGAGAATGCCTTAGATTGGGCGAGGGAAAAATTCGGGGAACGGACATAGTTTAAGTTCGGGAAAGGATACTCCCTGTAATATTTCAGTGGGCATTTAGGCCTATGTAATTATGCGTATAGAAAGCATATTATATTGATTTTGTTATGCAAAATCATATGAGGTGATTAGGATAATTTGGGAATATAGAAATAGATGTAATCGATTAGTGCGGAGTATTATAATCGGAGATATCCAATAAGTCCGTAGATGGGATGTAAGTATGTATTACTTATTAAAGTAAGGAAATACTTTGGGTTTAGTATCATGCATATATAAATGCTTGATTATGAATCTTTAAGAGAATCGTTGGGATTATTGGTCATCGTTAGATGGATTGGCCGATATGGCCATTTATATATATTCGAGGAGGAATGTATGGTATATATATATATATATATATACTATGTGATTAAAGTATATATGATATGATGTAAATGATTTTGAAAATAAAATATGAATGTTTTCAAAATGGAAAAGAAATGATTTTCATAATTAATAATTTATGGTTAACACCCTCTCTACATGACATCATAAGGGAAGTTCGCGTGTGAGGTGAAGCCCCCTGGCTAGTGAATGCAGGGTGGATATAATCCTAGGCCATATGAGCGTTTATGTTATGTTTTCTGCGATGGTTAGGTAACTTTGGGTGTGGTTATGACTAGCCCGCTGGTATATGGCCTCTTCCCGACGTTTTGCGTATAGGTGCCCAGGTGTCGTAATTAATAGGCACTAGAAGATGATGGTCATTTAGGGGCGCACCCGGGCAGGCAGTCTTAGAACGCGTTATATGATATATTTCTATAACTATTTTCAATAATGTGGGACATTATTGGTATTAAAGTAATTTATGATAATAAATTGTCTTTAATTTACATTTCCTGGATGGAAGAAGGGAAATGGGATAAATGTTTTGGCTTCGGTAACACTTCCCGGATGGAAGAAGGGAAGTGGAAGCATATGATATGGTAAAAGAATTTTTATGATGATGAAACTGGCTTTTAAATACATTTCCTGGATATAAGAAGGGAAATGAGAGATTTTGAAACAGAAATGCATTTTTATGATAATAAAACTGGCTTTCAAAAGTATATGATATGTTAAAACAATTCATGATAATGAATTGGCTTTTATATATACATTTCCTGTATATAAGAAGGGAAATGGAAAGTTTTGAGATAAATGGAAATAAAATATATGGATTCTCATTCCAGGAGATAGATCCGGATGTATCTTATAGTATGGATATATATATATATATATATATATATATATATATATATATATATATATATATATATATATGGATGAATCGAGTACCGAGGGTCTAATGGATCCCGACGATCGACCTTGCCGCGTAGTAGTGTATCGGGGAGGTTCCTTGTTTGGATTTTGCTCTGCGAGACACCCCACGCACGAATATGGCATAGTATTGAGACTGGGGAGAAGTTTAATCCTTAGTACTCTTATATTCAGATTTATTATATGTGTATATATATAGATATATATATTCTGTACTGAGGGACTAGCGGATCTTGACGATCGACCTTGTCGAGTAGTAGTGTATCGGGGGGTTCCTTGTTTGGATTTCGCTTTGCGAGACACCCCATGCACGAACATGGCTTAGTGTTGAGACTGGGGAGAAGTTTAACCCTTAGTACATTACTTGGACTATCTAGGGTTGATAGTGGTTGGGTGATAGTCTAGTTTAGCAGGGTAGTTGACTAGGAGGTTTAGAGGGATGCGTTAGGAGTGCACTGTTAGAAGAGAGGTGAGGGGTATCTCATGGGAGTGCGATACCAATTTAAATATGAGATAAAACATATTTTAAAAAATAAAGCATTTATGGACTTGCTAAATATTTTTAAACTCGGGCTCTGACCCGTTTATCTACTTTTCCTTTCTTGCTATATTATATATATATATATATACATAGGTGTCCAGACACAGGGACGCCTGGATGGCACATCTTTTGAGTCAGACGTCGGCTGCAGCAGCTGTGGATGCGTGCAGGATTCTTAATAGACGCTTTCATTATTGCACTCTAGATAGGAGGTACTGTATACACATTCTGGTCAATGGCCCAATTGCATTTATTTATTCTTTTAGTCCAGCATTCGATATGGTTGTATTTTTGACCGAGTGTTCGGTTATTTTATTTCATTTACGCAAAACTGTGTGGATATTTTAATTTTGAAATTGTTAAAAAGAGTAGTTAAGTAAAATTTTGACACCGGCCTAACAGGTTATTAGTAATTAAATGGATTTTCGACAGTGATGCTAAGAATGATCCATATGAGACTCCTATTTTAATTTGATATAGGAGCGATCGCCCGATATTTTATTAGGCGGGTTGTGACAGTGGTGTCCTTGACGGTATATTGATGGTAAACAACAAACAAATTTGGACCTGCTTCATCGTCAAAAAGTCATTAGTTAGTGTTGTAATGAACATCATGTGGATGTCACACATCAACTAATGGATGACATACACCGAAAAGATTTGAGGGTCTCACTAGAATTACTTTTTGAAGAATGAGATTTAATCGCCTGGTGAGATCAATTGGTTGGAGCTTTGGGGTCCATTGGTCTCGTCATTCATTATCTCAAGAGAGAGAAGAGGTGGGTGGGTTGTTAGGGGGTAGTTTCGTAAAATCCTATTATTCGGAAAAAAATAGGATTGTCTTAATAAAAAGTGGGGTTATTAGAACTTATGGTGTATTTGATAACACTAATTTTTCATAGAAAATACAATATATGGAGTCAATTTCCATCTTTTGAATGTTTGATTAAAAAAGAAGTTACGTGGAATTGATTTCCTTAAACAAGTCACATAACCACTTTTTCCACAAAAAAGTGAAATTAAAAAACCTCCTCCTACCTTGTTATTCATTTTCTAGGGAAAAGAATTGTCACAAAAAAAAAATGATAAAAAATCAAGAAAATGAATAAAAACCCAAAAATAATGAAAAAAATTCAGAAAGTGAATAAAAACAAAAAATAACGAAAAAAAATACAGAAAGTGAATAAAAACCCAAAAAATGAAAATGAATAAAAGCCCAAAAATAATGAAACAAAAATCAGAAAGTGAATGAAAAACCAAAAATAATTAACAAAATACAAAAAGTGAATACCCCCCCCCCCCCCCCCCCCCCCCCACACACACACACACAAATGAAAAAAAATCCAGAAAATGAATAAAAACCCAAAAAAATAAAACAAAAGTGAATAAAAAACAAAATAATTAAAAAAAATCCAAAAAGTGACTAAAATCCCAAAACTAATTTAAAAAAATACAGAAAGTGAATAAACCCACCCCAAAATGAAAAAAATCTAGAAATGAATAAAACCCCAAAAATAATGAAAAAAATTCAGAAAGTGAATAAAACCCCTAAAATAATGAAAAAAATCCAGAAAGTGAAGAAAACCCCGAAAATAATGAAAAAAAATCCAGAAAGTGAATAAAACCCAAAAATAATTAAAAAAAATACAAAAGTGAATAAAACCCCAAAAATGATGAAAAAATTCCAAAAATGAAGAAAAACCCAAAAATAATGAAAAAAGCGAGAAAGTGAATAAAACCCAAAAATATTTTTAAAAAATACAGAAAATGAATAAAAACCCAAAAATAATGATAAAAAATACAAAACGTGAATAAATCCCCAAAAATAATGAAAATAATCCAGAAAATGAATAAAATCCCAAAAATAGTGAAAAAAATACAAAAAGTGGATAAAAAAAGAAAATAAATATTAACCGCGGAAGTAATTTAAAAATCACCGAAAAATTTATTAAAAAGTCGGAAACTTAATAATTAAGAAAATAAATAACAGAAAATTAAAAAAATGCCCAGAAATTTTAAAATTACAGAAAATGAAAAGAAATGCATAAAATAAATATTAGTCCCTGAATTAATTTAAAAAAACACCATAAAATAATAAAAAAGGTAAAAAGAAATCAATAAAAAAATAATGAAAAAAATTACAGAAAATGAGTAAAAATAGAAAATATATAATAACTCTTGAATTAATTTTAAAAAATCCAAAAATTTATTTAAAAGTTAGAAATTCATTAATTAAGAAAAAAAATAAAATAATATATAAAAGCGCTCAAAAAATAAAAAAAAAATGGAAATGAATAAATACCCTAGAAACAGTTGGGGGTTGGGGTGGGGGGTGGGGGCGTGGTGGGTTTGCTTTTTATTCATTTTTTATTTTTTCTTAATAATCTTAATACATTTTTTCTGTTTTTTTTATATTTATTTTTTTAAAATTCATTCTGGGGTTAATATTTATTTTCTAGTTTTTTTATTCATTTTCTGTATTTTTTATTTTTATTCATGTTTTGTGTTTTTTTTAAAATTTCTAGTTATTTTTATTAATTTTCTGTTTTTTATATATATTTTCTACTTTTTTCCCATGAAAAATATTGAAAATCAAACACATAAAAGATGAAGAATAGAACATTTTCCACCTGAAAAATAATTGCAATCAAATAACACCAACAAATTTTTTCCATAAAAAATATTTTCAAGTTTTCAATTCCATAAAAATTGATTCTTAACGATTATTTTTCATCTTATTTATCAAATACACCCTTAATGTAAAAGTAAAAAAGATAGGAGGCTTAGAAAAGGTAAGAATCAGGATTAAGGGCCTAATGCTATTTTAAGGTTATTTCATACTCCTAAGATGGGTATCCATGGAGAGGGTCATTCTGAATGACTCATTCACAAACCTTAGCGTCCTATAATGCAAATTTTAAACGAATCAATCAATGACATTTATATTATATTATTGACAGTAGTACTCCAATAGCACTATCTACACATAAATAATTGACCAAATAAATGAGGAGGCTGTTATAAAATTTGAAAAATTGTAGGAGGGCAAGTCTTCAAAATTAAGAGGGCTTATAGGTACATTACATATTATTTATAGGCGAATAACAATTCCAAATCTCGAGGTCTCCATAACCCATTCAAAAAAACATATTAACTACAATTATTACAACATTTTCAGTTGTTTGTAAATGTGGGCCTATTGAGACTTATTGCCTGATGAGAGAGATTATGTTACTTCGTGAGAGAAAGAAACATTGATATAACAAAAAGATGGCTTATTTGATTTATTCCATGAGAGCGTCCTTATTTTGTCTGTCATGAGCGTACGGATGAACTTAGAATCTATTTGGCGATTAAAAAATAAATCGAACCGAGTCCATGTCTAATGAATTCTTTCATTACAATATTAAGGTGTTACTATCTTCGTTGGTTCTTTTGTTTTGCCCTAATTCATTTGTAACAATTGATTTGCTCTACTTATAACACATTCAGATTAGTTGGTTTTAGTAATGGGGCATAATCATACGCTCCTCTAGAAATGGAGAGAGTAGGTATGCTGTCACTTTCATTACGCAAGAAGAAAGTTCAAAGGGTTCGGTTAAACATTTGAAAATCAAGCGAGCAATCATACCGAGGAGAATAAAACTAACTACACAAAAGTGGTTTACTTGCTTAACAAAAAACCTAGATCATGCATGAAGAATAGAAGATAAAATTTGCTATCGATTTGAACAGTCGAAGATTCCTGCCTATTTTTTTCCTGAATTAATTTTTGGTTCAACATATTTAATGGGTAAACTCATCTATATTTATATTTATATTTATATTATACTTCTAATATAATAATATTTATTAATAACAATTAATACATTATAAAATTAGATTTTCTCAAGATTATCAATTGTTCAAAAAAGAATGACATATAGGAGTGAGAATGCCTCTTAGCTTTTTAAATTCCAAATTATTTAAGAGCTGCCCACCTGCATTCGTTGATACAATTACCCGTTGTCTCTATAAGTGAAAATGAAAAGAAAGGAAAAAACTAAAAGAAATGAAGGTGGGTTCCTTATACCAAACGGCTCCCCTCTTTCTCTACCTCTACTATTAAGGTCATTACTCGCAGTAACATATCTAGTATTTTGAGTTAAGTGGGGCGAAAACTTATGACGAAATCGGGAACCCTTGAGGCGATTTTTTTGGGTTGTTTTTACTTTTTTTTTTTTTTGCAATTTTTAACCCTAAAAATTTTAAGGTATTAATTAATTAAATTTGAATTCCTACTTTGTTCGTGAATTTTTTTTAATATTTCAACATAATAGTAAGCTAATGGTTTGTGTGATGTCTCCTCTTTTCAACATAATAGTACCCAAACACTCTTTGGAAAAAATACCCAACCAGCATACAGATACCAAGTACTTTAACACATTCTATCAATTTCATCAACTAATTAATAAGTAAAAAGATTCTAAGGCTGAAATAGATACCCAAACAGCAACAACCGTCTAATTTCTAGCAATAAATACCAACTAATTTATAGCAATAAATACCCAAACAACAACTAATTGATACCAATTAATTTGTAAAAATAAATACTAAAGCTGAAATAAATAAGAAAAAAAACTTACATTTAATAGGAACAACCGCCGTCTGCTTCGGCAGAGCAGAGATGAGATCAGAGAGCTAAATGAGTTAGAAGAAGAGCTGTTGCCAACTTGTCTCCCCCGTTCCGTTTTGAAGCAAGCCGTTTTGACATGTTGATTTTGGTTTAAGGTTTGTAAGCTTTAGGGTTTGGTGTTGGTTATTTGGGAAAGATTTAAAGAAACGCGTGTTTTGAATAGGGACGCCCCAGGGTTGAATAAAAGATGTAAGGACACACATTTTCAATTGAGTCTTAATGTAGTGTTGGCTCAATTCCGGACAAAAATATTTGTGTCATAGGATAGTATTGAGTGAGTATCCTCCAAGCCTATGACATGCAAGAGTTGAAGACGTAGCGGCCAAGACTTATAAAGCTTCATCAAATACCGAGTTTCAAGTGCCATGTTTCTACGTCTTCAACATCATATTCCATAGTCTCCAAAATGTATGAATGCATTTATATATATATATATATATATATAGGGAGACTTGGAATAATTTTATAAAGGGTGTAATTTTATTTTCAGAAAGTTATTTTACAACTATTAAATAAAAAGTTTTGGGGCTTAAAATTGAAAAAAAATGACATTCTCACAGTTTGTTCGATATTGTCGTTCGAACGAGTTTGTCGTTCGAACGAGAATGTCATTCGAACGAGGTTTGCCAATGACTTGCCACTAGAACTTCGTTAGAAAGTCCGTTCGAACGAAATGTCGTTCGAACGAGATTTCGACGGGAACAGTTTTTGATAGTTTTTGGCGCTTTTCCACTACTTTGTCCCACTATTCTTTCACAAAATTTAATGACTTCGAGACTAGAATTTTTTAAAAGAACTTTTTCCATCTCTTAGAAAGTGTTTTGACAGCTTAATCCTTTCATAAAAAGTTCCATTTGTGTTTGTTAGTCAAATTGATTTATTCAAAGAACAAAACCAAGTTTACACCCAATTGTTTGTTTTAATCCAAGTTTCTATCTATATATATATATATATATATATATACATCTTGCCTGGAGAGATTTTTTGGCACCACATTTATCTCTACCATAAAAAAGAGTTTGGGTTTGCTTATACATTCCACAAAGAAGAAGAGTTTGTTTGCTGTGACATACTCACTTGGATAAAGGCTCCTTTTTCGGGTGGCGGTGACCAGAAAAAGTCCGATCGGTGGATTTCAAGACCGCGGTGGACTTCCATGGTTATTCGCTAGGCAGAGGCGTGTACAAGAAGGAGCGTCGGGGCTTGGACGGAGTCATGTCGAGTGTTGTCAGTCTTACTGTCTTATACTTGTAAAATCGTACTTAGTGGATTCGAGGCTAGGGCCGTCCGAGATTTTTTTCCGTTGTGGGTTTTTCCTCGTACATCGCGGCGTAGTGGTTTGTTTATTTTATCTTTCGCAAAATTCAACTTAGATGCATGCTTAGGTAAAAAGATAAAATTTGGTTTAAATCACTACTTGTTTAATTTGGTGCTAACTAATGTTTTGGGTAAGATTGATATTAATTTAATTCAAGTCATCATTTAATTTGTTAAAATTGGTTTGGCCTAATTTGGTTATATTGAAAATATGGTTTAGACAAATTATAGGACTTGAGTTGAATTAATTTGGTTTAAGTGAAAAATGTATTTGTTATTTAATTTAATTTCACTTTGAGTTTGTTTAATTTTAATTTGAAAGAAATTAAAATTTTTGATAAGTTGTTTACGTGTTTGATCCATCTTCATTCCGCATCTAAAGGAAATAACTTTTGGTAAGATTTTAAAAATTGGGGGTCATTGATTAAGGTGCGAAAAGTGCGCGCGTGTAAAGTGCACAGTCGTTGTTTTCGTTTCGCCAACTCAATACAAAAACCTAAATTACTACTACACTTGCGAGGCAAGCACAACGGTAAGTCGGGTATCAAAAATCCACAGAGATGAGTTGCTAGAATTCAAGTGATTTAATACTCTGAAATAAAAGTGTAAAAGATGCTTACAAACTAAAAGGAAAAATATGCATAAAGGGAAATGTTAATCTAGGCAAGGTATTGAAACTAGATTATGAAAGCGAGTAAAACTATAGGTTGCGTCGAATATCCCTCACCCGAGTTAAGTAGTATAAAATGGTTACATGGATCGACGAATGATTACAAATGCACCTCGTTTCGAGAGTTAATTAAATCAAGGGTTGTTACGCCCTAAATCATCATAAAAGCCTAATAAGATTTTGGCGTCAACAAATATCTCGGAAATTATGCGCGAAAGGTAGTAAGCACGGGACATACATGATATACCCCGTCAAATCCCCTAGGCATAATAACTAGGACAACGCACCCAAAATAGACCCGTAAACACCATCACCAAAGCAAAGAAACACGTCAACCCGAGTGAGTTCAAATCAAGCACAACCTAATTTAAATTACCTAGAAAGCAGGTTAAAAACGCGGCAAATGGAAAGCGGTAAATAAACGCGGTAAATTCACACTAAAAAGTAAGTAATCAAAGCATGTAAACTAATTAACAAAGCATGTAAACCTAATTATCAAAGAAAGAAAGAATGAAATACAAGCTATATTAATGGTGAGGATGATGAATAGTCAACTTACACAACAAATGGGGTGTCAAACCAAGTATAAATGAAGAAGAACCATCCAAAAACCCAAACCCTAACCTATTCTATCTTCTAAAACTATCTAAAAACGTTCACCTCTGTTTATTACATCAACATTGGCTTATATACCAAGTGGAAATTAAATTAGAAAAGAAAAGAGAAAAGAAATGCAAAATATCTGCTGAAAAACAGGGGGTCGATCGATCTACCATTTGGTCGATCGATCGATCATATAAGACTGGGCAAAAATGGGAAGGGTCGATCGATCGATCAAGCAGGGGCAGACTGCATTTTCCCCTGTTTTGGCTTGCATTTTTCCTCCGCTAAAATAGCCGTAAATTTTTTCATTCTGAATCGAAATCGCGCACCGTTTGCGGCCACGCGAAGCTTGCGAGGAGGGCTACAACTTCCATGAAGATGTTGGGCCAGGTGCCCAATCTGTAAAATGACTAAAATGCCCTTGAACGTGCGGTTGTGTACGAAAATAGAGCGGAACGCGTCCGAAGTTCACACTTAGCATCCAATTACCTACAAAAGCTCAATTAACTCCTGCAAAACATGTGAACATAGAAATACGAGGTTGTCTGGTTAACGAGCATATATATTGGGAATAAGATACCCGAGGGGGCTAAAATGCGTTCGTTCGGAGGATGAAATACGCAGTATTTGCGTATTATCAGTCATCGTTTTCCAATAAGTGGTATCAAAGCAGGAGCGCTAAGTTATTGCGTTTAGGTCCTTTTGGGGCATTTTTGTTTAAAATGGAATATATGCCTTTTTCAAAATTTCCTACGTTTGATGGTTCTCTCATGCTTGCACATGACTCTTCTCTTGCCATATCTTATGAGTAATTATTTACATGTCTTGCATACTCTAGCTTTTTGTGCTTAATGATATATCTTTTGCTAGTTGTATGTTTTGTTTACGATCTTTCTAGTCTATGCTTCTTAATCAATCACATGGTAGAATTATGATTTTTGTTTATCGTTTGTATTTTATTCTTTCATTTTAATTTGCATTAAATGAAAATTACAAATTGATTTTTGTTTATCTTTTGAGTTAATTTTTGTGGTTGGTGAAAAACTTTGAAAAACTCAAAATGATATTATTTTTGTGTGTATTTTGATTTTATACACTTTTTGTGGCATATGTTTGTATTTGAATCCTCATTTCGCTTCCATGTGACTAGAACTTTTGGTTAAAATGTTAATCCTTAAAATGTTCTTTATCATGCCTACATGGAGTAGTTTAAGTTTGACTTGCTTAATGGATTAAATTTTATATGCCTTTACACATATGCACGAGCTTTTTGATCATTAACTTCACATGTTATATTTGAGCTTTGTGAGGTGTTCTCCTACCAATGTAGTCATTTACGTACTATGACCTAGGAGGACCAGTGCATGTCAAAATCCATTGCACGTGAGATTTGTGTGATATAAAAATAATATATATAAATGTGCACGGGGATAGGCTCCGAAAGGAAAAATATTATCCTTTGCGAGTAAGCCACCGTTTGGATCGGACCTAAAAGAAATACGTGGTCCAAAGGCCTAAAAGAAAATATGGCATTAAAAGAAAAATAATTTTCCAAGGCCTAATTTATTTAGTTGATTTATTCATTCAAAAGAATAAATTAATATGCTTATTTTGAGGGAGTTTGGATGGTAAATCAACGGATTGCACAATGTCCGTTTATCCTAGTTGCGCTTTCAATGCCATGACTCTATTGGTTTGTAGAATCATCAACATGCTAGGGTTGTATGTATTGTGTTTGTTTGTTCAATGAGTTCAATTTATATTGTCACATAAGGCTATATCTAAATGTGATAAAATTTTACAATTAAATGCGAAATCCGTGAACATGTTTAAGTGATTGGGTTTTAAATTCATTAGTATCTAGTTCACACCCCTTCACTTTCGTTTCCATATGACACATTTATGCTATAAGAGTGTGAAAAAATTTATGTTATTTAGTTTTGTGTCATTTTGGTGTTTATATCTATATGTGTGTACTTGTACTTAGTTTGAATCTGTTGTGTATACATATATATGATATTTTATTTGTTTTTTAGTCTTTGCCATGATTATCTAGTTCATTTATGCTTGTAATTCATCTTTGGTATCTATCTTGTTGCGAATTTTGTTTCGATATCACATGCTTGATATTCATCTCTTTATGAGGAATAGTTGAATTTTAGTTGCCCATGTGCCTTAATGTTCTCATCACTTTATGCACTATTGCATGTTTAGCTTGTTATCCCATTTGATTTATCCCTTGTTTAGTTTATGGGGTGTATATGCTTTAATTGGGGGAGATAAGTTAATTTTTTATCCTTTAGCCTTTGTCTATTCCTGAACAAAAAGGGGGAGAATGATAGGGGGAGAAATGGTATCTAATCCTATTGTAATCATATCTTAGTTTGGGAGATTTAACTTAGCGGGAGATGTCTTTCTAAGTAGATCATTTGATAAAGGGGGATAATTAATTAAGGGGGAGTATTTATTTAAATTGCATTTAATATTTTAATATTCAGTATGCGTTTAATGCGTTGCTTAAGTGTGCAGGTATTATAAAGCGTCATCTATTTATAGTGGCAAAGCATTTAGTTCTAAAGTAGTAATCGAGTCGAGCATTGTACTCTTTATTTTGGGTGGGATGTTTTTGAGTCCAGTGAGCTTGACGGCCCTTTAGCATTTTATTTTGATTTTTGTCCCGGAATAGCCAAAGAGGGAGATTTGTAAGGACACAAATTTTCAATTGAGTCTTAATGTAATGTTGGCTCAATTCCGGAAAAAAATATTTGTGTCATAGGATAGTATTGAGTGAGTATCCTCCAAGCCTATGACATGCAAGAGTTGAAGACGTAGCGACTAAGACTTATAAAACTTCATCAAATGTCGAGTTTCAAGTGCCATGTTTCTACGCCTTCAACATCATATTCATAGTCTCCAAAAGGTATGAATGCATTTATATATATATATATATAGGAAAACTTGGAATAATTTTATAAACAATGTAATTTTATTTTTAGAAAATTATTTTAGAACTTTTAAATAAAAAGTTTTTGGGCTTAAAATTGAAAAAAATAACATTGTGACAGTTCGTTCGATATTGTCGTTCAAACGAGAATGTCGTTCGAATAAGGTTTGCCAATGACTTGCCACTGGAACTTCGTGAGAAAGTTCGTTCGAACGAAAATGTCATTCGAACGAGATTTCGACGGGAACAATTTTTGATAGTTTTTGGCACTTTCCCACTACTTTGTCCCACTATTCTTTCACAGAATTTAATGACTTCGGGACTAGAATTTTTTAAAAGAACTTTTTCCATCTCCTAGAGAATGTTTTGAGAGCTTAATCCTTTCATAAAAAGTTCCCTTAGTGTTTGTTAGTCAAATTGATTTATTCAAAGAACAAAACCAAGTTTACACCCAATTGTTTATTTTAATCCAAGTTTCTATCTATCTATCTATCTATATATATATATATATATATATACATATTGCTTGGAGAATTTTTTTGGCACCGAATTTATCTCTACCGTAAAAGAGAGTTTGGGTTTGCTTCTACATCCCACAAAAAAGAAGAGTTTGTTTGCTGTGACATACCCGCTTGGAGAAAGGCTCCTTGTTCGGGTAGCGGTGACCAGAAAAAGTTCGATCGGTGGATTCCGAGACCGGGGTGGACCTCTGTGGTTATTCTCTAGGCAGAGGTGTGTACAAGAAGGAGCATCGGGGCTTGGGTGGAGTCAAGTCGAGTATTGTAAGTCTTACTGTCTTGTACTTGTAAAACCGTACTTAGTGGATTTGAGGCTAGAACCGTCCAAATTTTTTTCTGTTGTGAATTTTTCCTCGTACATCGCGGCGTAGTGGTTTGTTTATTTTATCTTTCGCAAAATTTACCTTAGATGCATGCTTAGGTAAAAAGATAAAATTTGGTTTAAATCACTACTTGTTTAATTTGGTGCTAACTAATATTTTGGGTAAGATTGATATTAATTTAATTCAAGTCATCATTTAATTTGTTAAAATTGGTTTGGCCTAATTTGGTTATGTTGAAATTATGGTTTAGGCAAATTCTAGGACTTGAGTTGAATTAATTTGGTTTAAGTGAAAAATGTATTTGTTGTTTAATTTAATTTCACTTTGAGTTTGTTTAATTTTAATTTGAAAGAAATTAAAATTTGTGATAAGTTGTTTATGTGTTTGAGCTATCTTCATTCCGCATCTAAAAAGAAATTACTTTTGGTAAGATTCTAAAAATTGGGGTCCATCGTTTTCCAACAAAAGATAACCTTTAAGTTTGAATTTTTACCAAAAAAAAACCCTATTATTTATTTATTATTATTATTTTTTTAAATTTGAATTGGAGCGACCGCCCATCCTCCGCCTATAACGGGTCCGCCCCTGATTGCTCGGGCACTTTCTTACTGGGAGTTTACCCTCTTGTAAAGAATACTAGGTACTCGAACAAGTCTGGGAACAACAAGTGGGCCTCTCCCTTTTGAATTGGCCATCGGTATGTTTTCAGACCATGGTTCGATTTCCTCAAGTTCAACCTTGGGGATAACATACTCTTCAGCCTCGACTTATATATAATTGTATTTTCAATAATTTTTAAAAAATGTACTGTTTTTAAAAAACTGTTATTTTTTTAAAACACTTAAAAGTATATAAAATAGTTTTTTTTAAAAGCAAAAAATGTTATATAAAATTGTTAAAACTATGTTTTTTATACAAAAAGAACAAAAAATTGTACAATTTTTTGTAAAAGACATTTTTTAAAATACTATTATACATATATAAACAATTTTCATTAATCTATACATCTTATGCTTTTTTTCCTATATATAAACTGTATAGTTAGAAAATTGTTTTTTTAATAAAGTTTGTTAATATAATATACTATTTTTTAATTTTTTTACAATATGTAAAATATAAAAAACTATTTTTTATTTTTTTCCAACATATTTTTAACGTTATTTTTATAAAAAAAATGTGTAAACAACTTAATAACGTTATTATTGATAAAAAAAATATTTTTCTTCTGTTTTTTGTGGTTGAAAAAAAAACGTTATAAAACTTAGAAAAATGGATTCTATTACTATTTTTTATGTACAAAAACGTTATTTAGCCTATAAAAACAGTTGTTTTTAACTTTTTTTTTCATATAAATTGTTTTTTATATACAAAAACGTTAAAAACTATTTTTTTAATATATAAACTGTTTTATGTATAACATACAGGTTTTAACATTATTTTTATAAAAAAATGTATAAAAAAGTTAATAAAATTATTATTAATAAAAAATACTTTTTTCATTTTTCTTTTATTTTTTCCATTGAACAAAAAATGTTATAAGACTTAGAAAAAAAGATTATTTTAATGCATTTTTATGTATAAAAACAGTTGGTTTTAATTTTTTTTTATATATAATGTCCATAAACTGTTTTTTATATACAAAAACGTTAAAAGTTAATTTTTCAATATATAAACCGTTTTATGTATAACATACATGTTTAACATTATTTTTACAAAAAAAAATGCTTAAAAAAGTTAATAACTTTATTATTCATAAGAGACACCTTTTTTTTTCACTTTTTTTTGTGTTTTTTTTGAAATAAAATAAATGTTTTCATATATTAAAAGCCGTATTTAAACGTTTTCATTTACAATAATATTTTGGTATATGAAAGTATTTTTAAATGATCCGAACATGACACGATTAACTTGTATAGATTTCAGATTATCCACAACTTATATCCAAATTAAAATCAGCGTGATCCGAAAATGACACGATTAATCCGAATTGTCACCCCTAATTTATATAAATAAAGAAACTAATTTTTAATGTTTCTCTTTATAAAGAACATTATTTTTTTAAGTTTTATAACGTTCTTTTGTGTAATAACAACTTTTTAAAAAATAATTTATATAAAAACGATTTTTTTTTTCAAAATATATAAACATCAAAAAATTGTTTTCTTAGTTTAGATACCCTTGTTTTGTATAAAAAAAACTTTAAAAAACAACTTATATACAAAAGGTGATTTTTTTTATATAAAAATAGTTTATTTATATAAAGAGTTTATATGTATGGTATTTTGGTCCATGCATGTGTGTAATTAGTTGGATGCGTTAATAATAGAGAGAGTTTTCTATTAAATGACACTTGGACTTCAACTATTGAGAGACATGAAGATGATGTCTTTGAACACATCAAAAAAATTTCTCGCTTTCCTACTAGTACACCTCTTCACCTCATCGCCTTCAATTCCTTAACCATCTCTCTAAATATCTACACAAACATAAACCAAAGAACTACTCTTTTTCCACACATTCAATAAACTGACGATTAATAATAGAGAAACTACTATTCGTGGAATCAAGTCCAAGAACACAAGAATAATGGTAACTCATAAACCACTAATACCCAATACCCAATTCTATCTCATTTTTTCTTATACTAAATTGTTTCATGTTTTATTTTGTTTTAAAGGGTGTTGTAGGGCATGTAGAGGAAGACAACATTTGGCAGACAAACTAGAGAACGAATGAGAAGTTGATTTTGCTTATCTCAAGTCCCATACATTTAAGGTATCATCAACGGTAAAGTGTGTCTTAAGTGACTACGTCTTAAATATTTTTTTTAAGAAGTTTGCAGTGTCTTTCATTTTTCAATTTCGTTGATAATTTTCTACAAAAATTTCTAAAACATGTTTATATTTTAAAACAAAATGTTGTTAATTTGCAGGAGCAAAGAAATAGGAATCAAGGATTGAGTCGTCATAATGACACTTGAAAGTTTGAAGATATTTTCAATTTTATAAACAAAGTTTTATTATGTTTTGGGTTTTCCTTAATAAAATATATATATGGCGTATATCAGCTTTATATAATGAAATAATATAATTTTGAGAATATATTTAAATAATAAATTTCATTAAACAATATTCGTAACATACATTTCTATTTGCGCATCGAGCGAAATACATGCTTGTTATACCTCTTATATAATACTATGAGACATTTTAATATTAATTAACGCACTCATTTTCTTATTATTTATTGAAGTCATATATTGGCCTTAGATTTTCTTTCCCAACCGTTGAGATTCCCAAAATTACAACCATTTAGAGCCCGTTTGGTTGCGTAAATTATTTAATTTTATAAATTGATCAATTTGAAATGAATAGATTGTCGATGTATTAATTTTAAATGGGTTTAAATATAATTTGTGGTGTGTTTGGAAAAGAAAAATGGAGTTATTTACTTTTGATGTGTGTGTGTGTGTGTGTGTGTGTGTGTGCGCGCATGTGTGTGTGTATAGAGAGAGAGAGAGAGAGAGAGAGAGAGAGAGGTATGATGAGAGTAGGCCCGGCAATATGGGTTCTTAAGGATAAAACCGCCCATAATCCATCCAAAATAATGTGTTCGGGGCCCATTAATTGTGTTTGTGGGTCAAAATGGTTTGAACGATCCAATGAGACGGTTTGTTGGCGGGTCATTAGCGGGTCAAAATGGTTTTGGACCGTCACAAAAATAAAACTCAAATTACTAAAAAGTTTAAAGATTTTTTTTATTCAAGTATTTACTTGTATATTTTTTTTCAAAATTATTATACCATATTTATTTGTATACTATATGGTATAATAATTATTTTTTCAAAAAAAAGGCGGGTCAACCCTACCCGATCCGGGGGTTGACCCGACCCGACCCAAATTTAACCCGCCCAAACCCGCCCACATTATTATGTCCAACCCGCTTTTGACCCGTCCAAATTTATCCATATCCATTTTTGACCCGTCCATAACCGCCCATAACCGCCCATTTGCCACTACTAGATGAGAGGTACTTTATGGAAGTGGTGCATTTAAGATTCATGTTATAATTATAAATTGTACAATTTTAAGCTTTTGGTGAAATGAACTAATTTAAGTTTTTGTGAATCAACATGAATTGGTACATTTTTAAATTTATTCATTTTTGTAACCAAACACTAATAATAAGGCAATTCATGAATGAATTAATTTTAAATGTCCTAATTTATAATTTGGAGGACAACCAAATAGGGCCTTAGGCCCAGTTTGGTTGCACAAATTATTTGATTATGTAAATTGGTTCATTGTGAATTAGTGAATTGTAAATGAGTGAATTTGAAATGAGTTAAATCCAATTTTATACAATGTTTGGTAATTTGAAATTGATGTTAAGTTTCTATGAAAAAAAGATAAAAACAAATCAAGAGAGAGAGGGAGAGGGAAAGAGAGAGGGGGAGGGGGAGAGGGAGAGGGGACATGCACTTTATGTGGCTCCTATTTCAAATGGATTCATTTCACCTTTTTTGTGAAATTGTCCAATTTCAGATTTTGCACATGAGCTAAAATTGGGCAATTAATGAATCATTTCATTAATGAAACCAAACACAATTAATGGGTCAATTTGTAAATGGATCAATTTATTAATGATCCAATTTACAATTTTGGGACAACCAAACGGGGCCTTACTGTATTGTCATATTCCCTATCAAACTCTCCATTTATCAAAATTTTAACCTTCCATCTCCTCCAACTCAAGTATTTAACCCCCGTTTGAATTGATAAACCCTACTCCATTTGCATTTCTGTTAGATGATTGATGAGGCTGCTATTCATATTGTTGATACTAACGCTCTTCCTCATCGGATCCACCTTCACTCAAACGTCGAGTAGCATGATCTCGCCGACGGAGGCGATTTTATTTTGGCCAGAAATGGTTTTTATTTGCTGAATGGGAAATGAGTTTTGAGAAGGGGGAAATAGGTTGGTGGGTCGATTTGGGTTCAGATCCTGAAGTCGGAGCTAAGCCCGAAATGGGTTCGGGTATGGTGGATGTGGCTAGGCAAATGGGCAGAAGTGGGCGTCGGCGGGTTATTTGGTGGTCAGGTATGAGGAAAATAGGGTTGGAGCTGACTCGGGTAATGGAATTGGGGATGAGCTCAGGTTTAAATCGGGTTAAAGGGTTTGGGTTGTGTGGAGTTTGGTCGGAGATCGTTTTGAGCAGGTCGGAGTAGGGGTGGC
Organism: Sambucus nigra; assembly: GCA_949130495.1. Taxonomy (NCBI): domain Eukaryota; kingdom Viridiplantae; phylum Streptophyta; class Magnoliopsida; order Dipsacales; family Adoxaceae; genus Sambucus; species Sambucus nigra. Next base: position 371,317,218 of record OX422208.1, on the reverse strand, counting down.
CGTGGGCCGGGCCTGGGCAGGCCCGGTCGGGCTCGGGCCGGGCTTGAAAAATTAAGTGTTATCCCAAGCCCGCTCGGGCCTAGATCGGGCCTTATTATGTAATCCCAAGCCCGCCCAGATTTGAAAGCTCTTTACCCAGGCCCGCCCGATCGGGCCCTATTATGTTAATTAAAAGATTTTTTTTAAATATTAAAATACCTATTTTTTTATTTAAAGACCAATTTTTTTAATTAAAAATCTGTTTTAAACTCCATATATTATAAAATCCATATATAAAGTTTCTAACTTTACATGAAAAGACTTGGTATACATTTTTATATTTATAGAAGTCCCCCCCCCCATATATATATATATATATATATATATATATATATATATATATATATATATATATATATATATATATATATATATATATATATTTCGGGCCTCGGGCCGGGCCGGGCCTCATCGGGCTTAAGAACTCATGCCCAAGCCCGCCCGAAAAAAAATCGGGCCTATAAAATTTTGCCAAGCCCGCTTTGCGGGCCTATTTACCTTACCCAAGCCCTATTTTTTTATTGGGCGGGTTGGGCGGGCTTGGCGGGCCTCGGGCCTATGGCCACCCCTAGGTCGGAGGTTTAGACTAAAGGGTTTTAGTTATGGGTCTTGGGTTTAGAGGCCGAAGTGGGTATTTTGGGTTTGGACGAGGATCCGAGTAGAGCAGGTTTTGGAGGTTCCTCAAGTGGGTAGGAAGGGTAAAACCGGGTGTGCGATGATGGTATTGGATTCGGGTTAAAGGTCGCATCCTGGTATGGGGCAGCAAGGGCTGCTTGAAGAAGGTGGGTTTAATGGTGGGTGGTAATGGAATATATATATATATATATATATATATATATATATATATATATATATAGAGAGAGAGAGAGAGAGAGAGAGAGAGAGAGAGAGAGAGAGATGTGGGTGTCGGAGAATCGTCGGCGGTGGGTACGTAGGTTGATTATTGTAACACTTTTTTTTAAGATTAATAAGAGGGAAACACTTTTTTATAATTATTTTTTTGATCAATATATATTTCGTGATATTAGTAATTCACATTAGTTCATAATTTATGTATTTTATAATTAAATTAACTGAGAATATTTAAAAAAAAATGTTGAATGTATGTGTGATAATTTGCATTCCTTTATAGGTGTTATGAATTGATTGTAATATTTTTTTATCCCATAGTTAACAAATTGATTATTATATTATATAGTTTTATCAACATATGCACTACCTTACTATTTGTTATTTTTTCTATTGGAATGGTTAAGTTTTCTTTGGTTTGTAAGGACATTGTCCATCATATTTAGTATGTCATATATCGCTACAAGTTTGTCGAAGAATTGGGAAGCTTACATTTATAATCGACAATCCGAATTTCAAGCCGACTTCAACAATCATGACCAATAAGGACGTATTTGGTAAAATATATTTTTGTTCCATTTACATTTTACATAAAAAGTGTTGGGATATTTTTGAAAAAATAAAATATTTTTTCTATTTATGAAAAATTATTTTTGAAATGTTTTTAAATGTTTGCAGATTCGTAAGAGTGTTGGTTTCTAAGCTTCCAAATTTCTGAAAACTCTGTAAAATGAATATCGAGCTTTGTACCTGGTCGTTCAAATAAGAGCTTATCTTATTCGAACGAGACCAGATGTCGTTCGAACGACATGACAGTTCGTTCGAACGAGAAGACTTTTAGAAAAAGAGTTAGAGGACTTAAAAAAATTCTAGGTTCTCATTTGTGCCGCCGAGGATAAAAAATTAATCGATAATTTTACGACACGTGAAGAGACTCTTAAGGATAAGTTTGTCTTAATTGAGGGTGAGCACGATAAATTGTTAAGTTTAATTGATAATTTAAAAAAGAAATTCCTACTTTGGACGAGTTTAATTCTTTGCTTGAGTCTAAAATTTTGAAGTTGAAAAATGATTTGAAAGACTCGAGTAGTTTATGTAGTGATGGTAATGGATCATCTTGTTTTAATGGTTCCGTTGCTAAAGCCAAGATCATTATTTGTTTTAGAGGGTCAATTATTACCAAGGACGTTAGAAAAAGTCAACCCATAAGTGTCATTCCACCCGTTTTCGCATGTTCATACTGTGGTAGGAAAGGTCACCTAAGGCATTTTTGTTTCAATCTTTGAAAAATTCCTAGGAAGTTGAAGTCTAGTGTTCCATTGGTTCCCAAAACCCCACACGACGTTTCACCCTTATTTGGGTTAGAAAATCACTTTTAGAGTCACTAGATGCACACTTTACGGGAAAATAATTTTTTTTATTTTCTTCAGCAATGTGTATGCATATATAAAATTGTAAATCCACAACGAAAACTGTATTTTTTTAACATCACATTCGTTATTTTAGTATTCATATAAGGCGGTTAAAAAATAACAAACAAATCATTAATATCAATAGAAATTTAGTAATTAAAACTTCTTGATCATTTTACACAAAATAATGATATTTTTCAGAAGCAAAGGAATCGACATAATGATTGATCGACCACAGTAAAGCCTAAAATGTTGAAGACATATTGAAAATTTGACATTTATATTTATTTTATTCTTACATTTCGGAAATACAAATGAGTATATCTATTTTACAAAGTTGAATTTGTATTTCATTATACTTTTGCAATAAATATACTTTCAATAAAGGATTTATTATATTTGTCATCACATTTTATCATTTTCTACATTTACGGCCTCGCATCGTGCAAGGTACCTGCTAGTATGTATTAGAGGCATCAACTGAACTTGATAGAATTGCGTGTAGCTCACTGATTTATGTCAAAATTATGCACATAAACAAAATTGCTATTTGGGTTTCAGCCCCAAATATTTTGATAATTTTAAACTTGACACCAATTGCTAAAAAAATATAATTAGAGATTAACACTTCATTTTAGAGGGTCCATGATTCAACTCTAATTTTGACTATTAATTGGTGTTAAGTTACCTAAATCCTTACTAAGGGTTTTAAAAAATAAATTTTTCCCCAAACGACGTGGTGCCATTAGAGATCCTGTAAACCACAAGAATCTCATGACCCATCCAACTTAAAATAACATATTTTAATGGAGACAGAGTTTTGCGTATTGAGAGATGAGCGCAAGCGGAAAAATCATTTTTTTGCAATATCTATTTTTTTTCATTTTTATCGAAAAATGTAAGGAAAATCAAACCCCTGTTAAAAAAAACTTTCAAATAAAAGGATTAAAAAGAATCAAAGAAAGAAAGAGGCGAGTGAGAAAAAAAATAAGTTTTGGGGACAAAGAAAGGTAATTGTTATACCATACATATAAAACACTGCATGAGCTTCTCAGGAGGTGTCGCGTGTCCTCACGAAGGGCTAAAAATGAGTTCTTCTTAATATACAGTCTGATCGGATAGGGTAATTGAGGTTAGCTCATGTATATTATGCTCGGCCATGACTTTTGTTCACTGTTCCACTCCTGTTAAATACGGCGTTAAATGACAACGTTAACTAATCCTGTTAGTACCAACCCTACACCAGCTTACGCAGGTGGAGGAATATCAACAGTCACGTTCATCCTACTTATGCACGTGGGAAGTTACACAATATCCCACCTATATTATGCTGTAACAAACTCATTATTATCTATGACACTAAACGCAAAAGATGTAACTACCGTACTTATAAAAGCATTCCACCTATCCCTAATATTCTCTCTATAATAATTACCTATAATATCCCTCAATCCCACGAGATAAGGGACCTAAAATTATTCTACTAGTTGAATATGGGTAAACCTTAGGGAGAGAAGACACATGGCTTGTATTCCTAAGTTTCATGGCTATTGTCCAACAATATATAGAGAACGAAACACTACACTTGCGTATGTAGGAACCATATTGGGCCGAACCATGTAAATTCTTGTTTTCCTTCTTTATCTATCACCTCATTCCATTTCTACCAATTTATCAAGTCTATAGTTATAATTTTCTTATTAGTTATTTTTTATTATTGAAATTTACAAACTAAGACACTTAATCCATAAACCAATTTTAGACGATAATAGATTAGCTACCCCAGTAGGAATTTGATGAGCCATTGGTGTTTCCTATCATCCTTAGCCCTAAAATATATTCACTTTTTTTAAACATATGCTTGCAAATTCTGAAAAATTGGTGGATAACCCAGAAAGTAGCCACATAGCAGAAGAATTTCCACCCTTCACACTTATGGGGATGGGTGACATACAAGGAATTTTAATGAGCCTGGCAAAGGGATAGAAGGAAATGTAGAAAAGCATTAAAAAGTTAACGCAAAATGCTCCAGACTGGACAAAACAGGTGCGAGGTGGATCCTGTCACTCCGTCTGCAAGAGAAACCTCAGAAAGGAGAGGAGAAATGCTGCCTCAAACCCCTATAAAGATAGGAGGCATGCTTACATAACGCAATCTTTATAAAACTCAAGGAGTTTGAACCTGGGGTCACGTGATGGCAAAAGTGCTTCCAGGCATTCTGGATCACGAGAGGACAGGTCATATCACCTCTAGAGCTATTTCCTCCCTTCAATTAACTGGATGCGACGATGAGCAATCCTTCTATGAAGAAAAGGCCCAGTGTGCTGGAAAAGCTTAGTAGAGGGTTCATTTTTTATTGATTGGGTCCACATAAAATAAGGGGCTAGCAGTTCATTGGTCCTAACAGCGCAATGAACATCAAGACGAATCAGCTCAATCAGTTACTAGAGGAACCCAATGCTCAGCCAAGTACATAACGAGCATAAGAAGATCGACCCAAGATGAGCAGACTTTCAAGGAAGAGATCTCATCTAAAATATGAGGCTAAATAGTCAAGACCGTCACAGTTAAGGTCAACTAAGATGATTAGCCCTAGAATGGATCCATCCAATGACTTGAGGACCGTTTAGGAGAAATGTATAGATCCAACAATTACAAGTGACAATAAATACAATTCAAAGATAAACAATCTTCAATACCAAAACTTGTATTAAATGAGGTCTTTAAAATATAAATGCTCCTCAAACACAATAAATAGAAGGGAACCCACAAGCAACTTGATTGGAGGGAGAAGGAACAAGTACCCTTAGCACAATATTGCAAAGGAAATAACCTTAAGCACAATAAATGCCAAGTGATGGTATTAACAGAGGTAAGAGGATGATCACATAATGATGGTCTTATAAAAAACTTTCTTGTCTAGAGAAATCTCAATACTAATTCTAGGTTTGAATTGCAGTCCTTTGAAAATATTTTACTAGGGTATTTATATGTCAAGGTCTCTCGAGTGACCTTTTGTGACACTCCGCCTAATAAAATACCGGGTGATCAGTCCTATACCAAATTAATACATGAATCCCAATTGGTTCATCCTTATCATCACTGTCGAAAACCTTATTAGAACTTACTAACCACCTAGTATTTCAAAAGCTGGTGAGAAAATTTTAAACCTTTTTAATTAAACAAAACAGTACATGCGGAAATAAATATAAACCATTCACACAACTGAATAAAACTCAACTGAATAATTAATTAAATAATTTATCGAATAAATCATCGGCCATCAAAGAGAATAATCCAATACAACCATCCAACACCCGAATAATTACATCTGAAAAGTGTACTGAGAAGACTGGGTGACATGCCCTAAATAAAACTGAAACTGATAAATGATTCCTACTCTAGGAATGAAAGAACGACGCATCTAATCCAAGCTCCTGCTATCATCCACATATGCCACAGCTCCGTGTCCCTAGAATAGAATATCAATCCTGGCGTCCCTGTGGCTGGACACCTAAAAGGTTTTGAAAATAGTTTTATAGCAAGGGTTAGAACCCAAAATATTTGGAAAATATTTAGCAAGTGAATTAATTGCAGTAATTTAAAATATATGAATGCGATCCATATTTAAGTTAGTGTCGCACTCCCTTGTGGACATCCTCACCCCTCCACTAGGGTGCACACCTAACGGTTACCTTAACCCCCACCTAGTTGTACTACCCCATCCAACTAGTTCTGGTATAACCTCCCCTTGTCATACTACTCTAACTCGAGTATAATTATTCAAGAATTATAAGTTATTTCACCAATTAACTCAATTAATTTCTTCTTAAATAATAGCATATAACTGTGACACAAGTTATACAAAATAAATACATCACACATTGTATTATTTCTCGAATATAATATTTAATACCATTATATACGTACCTTTACTAAAACATCCATACATATCTCATACGTATATTCATCCCTCCGAGTATACCCTCGCCGGATGATTCCCTCTAAAGTGCCATCTCACTAGGTGTGCTCACATAACCTAGTTACCCAAGTTGAAATCACTCACCAACCTGGCCCAAAACATAAACGAAGTGGAGGCGGTCATATTCCTTCCCTGAAAGTGAGATAAGCCCCTCACCCATATACCGGACACTATGACCTGGGGATATACTCACCCTACTCCTCAAGCTAGGGGATTCACCCACATCGCGCAACCTCCCTTGATAGCACTAGAGTATATAAATTAAATAAATATCTAGTCACTGATATTTAATAGCACACACAATATATACACGTATATATATATATACTATCACTACACCGTATATATATAATATAAATCTCGGCTTTACCGTGTACTCAAAATCCCGTAACACTAGCCTGTAATTTCCTGTGTCTGTGGTCCGACTCAACTAATAAATTTTCTCACAATTAATTCACACGTCAATTAATATAATATTTCCCCAAGTCTATGGTCCGACTCTTATGTAAATACTTTGCACATTAGTTTATATAATATTTACCTGAATCTATGATTCAACCCTAATTTAATTAATTATCACATTAATTAATTAATACTAATCCGAGTCTATGGTCCGACTCTCGTTTAATTAATTTACACATTAATTAATACATACCAATCCGAGTCTATGGTCCGACTCTAATTTAATTAATACACATATTAATTAATATAATACTTTTACCGAGTCTACAAACTGACTCTAATTTAATTAATTAACACATCAATTAATTTAATACCTTTTCGAGTCTACAAACCGACTCTAATTTAATTAATTTACACATTAATTACTTAATACCAATCCGAGTCTGTGGTCTGACTCTCAGTTAATTAATTTATACCAATCCGAGTCTGTGGTCCGACTCTCAGTTAATTAATTCACGCATTAATTAATTTAATACATATCCGAGTCTATGGTCCGACTCTCAGTTAATTAATTTACATATTAATTAATTTATATCAATCCAAGTCTGTCGTCCGACTCTCATTTAATTAATTTACACATTAATTAATTTAATACGTTCCCGAGTCGACAGTCCGACTCTAATTTAATTAATCTCACATTAATTAATTTAATACTTGGTGTCGCCCAACCATTATACCCGGACTCGCTCACTTAGCCCGTAACTTACTATTTCTCGAGTCTATGTTCCGACTCTAAATTAATTTACTCTCTCAATAATTAATTTAATACTTTAGTGTCACTTAACCAACATACTCGGACTCGCTCGCTTGGTCCATTTTTACATTTCAGAATTTCGTTCTCACATATTCGCCTACAATGTGTCACACATTCATCTCCATCAAATTTCTCAATTATATCTACCTATAATTACCACAATACCCGGACTCGCCCACTTGGTCCATTTTTCACATGTAAAATCAGCCCAAAACTCCTTTTCTCAAAAATTAATTCCAACTAATTAAAACTGGCGTCACTGCCAGAATTTTTGCAGCATCGATCGATCGAACCCCCTGGGTCGATCGATCGATCATTCCAGTAATCTTCCTCTCCAGCCCACTGTCAGCCATGGACGAACCCTAAAGCTTTGATTCTCAATCTAAACCTTTACCCAAATACAATTAACATATCCTCCATATAAGAAAAGGGTCTAAACGTCCTTAAGACCTTAATTCATCATCAAATTTCATTAATTCCAACGTTTTCCCGATTTGGGTTTTATCCGGGTTTCAATTCCCCAATACGAATTTCATTCATATTATCAGCAATAGCCATTGATTCATACTGGTTTTAACATATGATTCGTCCCTCTACATTCTAGAATCATAAACATAATAAATCTCACCCTTAATCCTGTTAAGGTATATCAATTTCCGAAAACCCAATTTTAATTTTGGTTACACACCCAAAACGAATTTTCATATACACACACTATGATATGAATTGATTATCAGAATTTAATAATCACAACAGTTAACCACTTGCCTGGAATTGTTTGTAGGGTCTGATCCGTTGATGTAGTCCCTTAATTTGGCTCTAATAATCCCCAATTGGCTCTTGATTTGCTTTTCCCCAAATTCTCTCTCAAACCCTTGGTTTAGAGTTGTGTGTTACTGTCGTTCCCTAATCCCTCAATTAGGTTTAAAACTCTTAATCCCGTTTTTTGCCATATCGGCCTAATTAAAATGGCTCGAACCACCCCATGTGGGCCCAGTTATGCCCAAAAATACCCCGAGACCCAATTACTACCCCCGAGTACTCTTTTCTGACTATCTCGACCCATCCGGACTCAACCGCGCACTCAGAATTGTCATCCGAATTTTTTTTTTATCATTTTCAAATTTTGACCTCAAAATGTGACACACAAGATTTCGAATAATTAAACTTAAAAGTCGACAATTATAAATAATTTGGCTCACTTAAATAAATTCTCCAAATCATGAATTTAAGTTTCTCCAATTTAAATATTTTTATAATTCCCAAAATAATTAAATATTTAATCCTCAAAATTACGGGGTGTTTCATACTCCCCCCCTTACAAAGAAATTTTGTCCTCGAAATTAAGATGAGCGTAATGTTCCAAGCTTCACATATCACTCTCTAGTCATGTGCCTCTAAGCCTGCTATATCTATCCCATCCGCTTCTAAGCATAAGTTACACAAGTATGCATTTAAATTACCTAGGACGCCCATACACCCTATACCCGTGCTGAACCGCACAAAATTTGCCTTAATTAACCCGGGTACCCATACACCCTATCTCCGTGCTTTACCACACGAAAAATTTACCCGACTATGCTAGTCGTAACCCGTAATATGACTTCCAACCCGTAGTCATATACCACACACACACATATATATACTGGTCGGGGTATCCAATTCATGTACTAACAACCAAACATCTCCCCACTTCCAACGTTGCGCTAAGTTTCGCGCGTGGGACGTCTCGCAAAGCGAAATCTAAATAAGGAACCCCTCAAATTCTTGTCTCTTAACACAAAATATATACGCCTACCCTCATGCTACCAAAGACAACATAAAATACCGGGTCCTTACTATCACTAGTCCTTGCGCAAAATAAACCCTGAGCTATATCTCTTTGCTCGAATATAAATTTAACCACCCTGATTCACTTTAGTAAGCACCCCTACTTACCGGGATAAAATGTGAGAACACAAGGCCTCACTTTGTGTCTATCGCACCACACAATATAACATATATACACACATATACATAGGCTAAATGCCCTCTCAGGTGATACCTAGTACCAATCATATCCTGGTGTCGTGAACACCAAAATTTAACCCCACTATCCACAATAGTTAAATTCCATCGCTATCCAGTCGATTTTAGGAAATTTTATCAATCCTACTCCCATAATTCTCGAAATTAGTAACTCTTTTCATAATTCAAACCTTCGCTCAGTGCACATCTCCACTCTCCCGTGAATAACACCAAGGAACTCCGCTACCCCACGAAAAGTTTATCCACATACTATGGCTGCTATAGCCAACGCACCTACTAAATTCGATTCACCTGTGAATTCTAGTGAAAAATAATTCTTATACTGTGACATCCTCTTTGTCACTAAAAAATATACCCCATGCCCATAGGTAAAAATGATTACCTCCATACTCCAGCTGCAACGGCTGATCCTCGGGTTCCGGAGCATCTTCTCCCTGCCCATGACCTGCTTTAGTGGCTGTACATCCAGGACCTCGTCCTGTAGTTGACTCATGCCATGCTAAGGACAATCTCTCTTCATGTGCCCCGCTTCTCCACAAACGAAACACCTCTGATGAAATTCACCCTGCTACTGATCTCTTCCTTGCTGGCCATCCTGTCGATAGCCTCCAGCTCTAAATCGTTTGGCATAATTTCCCTGCCGGAAATCCTACCCCTGATCTCTCCCTGTCTGCTGCTGGGATACCCCACTGGTACTGTTTCCACCTGTTTTATCCGATTGGCTGGCTTCCACTCCCTTCCTGCTTCCTTTCACGTGAAAGCGATATTCCTAACAGTGCAGGAGTGCTGTGTTAACGACATCAGTAATAGCTACTAATGCAGGATTACCAATAAAATGTTGTCTGATTCTCCACACTAACCCATCATGAACCTTGCTTTCTTTCTCTCTTCATCTCTTACCTCATCCGGTATAAAATTTGCCAAACAAGTGAATTCTTCCTCGTAAACGGCCACTGAACGGTCTCTCTGAGTCTCCTCTCTAAATTTTCTCCTCATTTCGGTCTCAACCGCTGGGGGAAAATACTTGCGGCCGAACCGCACCCAAAACCCTGCAATAGCTAGTGTATCCCTTTCTGCAACTGTGGTGATTGGATCCCACCCCTGTAGCGCTGCTCCCACTAAACTAAAAGTGGCTAGCATTTGCTTTATCACCTCATCGCAATCTACCATGTATAGGTGACGCTGGATATCTCTCTCCCTTGACACGCTAGCACTACATCTGAACCCCCTCGCAACTCTGATGGATGCCCACTTTTGAAAAATAACTCTCGTACTTGCTGCCACCCCGATGGCCCCGTGTGAGCCTGAACATTTGGCGCCACTAACACTTGTGGCTGATCTCGTGGAAAGTACCTTGCCATAGCGATCATCTTCGCTTCAACTGCCTGCGCCACCAATTTAGTTACATGCGCTATCGAAATCATCTCTGGCAGTTGCTGCAATAACTCTTGCTCCTGATGAGCCTCCCTAGTCTCAACTCCCCCTGCTGCCCTAGCTGCTCCCTCTTCTGGGCGGCATCTGGAATGAGAATCAAATCGTATGAGTTCACTCTAAAATATAAATTTGGCAGAAGAACGTATATGAACATACGTATGAGAATACAACAATCCTACAATAAGGCTCTATATCAAATATTGCTAAGCCAAAACGTGAAAAGTCACACAGATCCTAAGGACACTAGAACCTGATGCTCTGATACCATCTGTGACACCCCGCCTAATAAAATACCGGGTGATCAGTCATATACCAAATTAAAATAGAAATCCCAGTTGGTTCATTCTTAGCATCACTGTCGAAAACCTTTTTAAAACTTACTAACCACCTAGTATTCCAAAAGATGGTGCCAAATTTTAACCTTTTTTATTAAACAAAACAGTACATGCTGAAATAAATATAAACCATTCACACAACTGAATAAAACTCAGCTGAATAATTAATTAAATAATTTGCCAAATAAACCATCGGCCACCAAAGCGAATAATCCAATACAACCATCCAACACCCGAATAATTACATCTGAAAACTGTACTGAGAAGACTGGGCGACATGCCCTAAATAAAACTGAAACTGATAAATGATTCCTAATCTAGGAATGAAAGAATGATGTGTCTAATCCAAGCTCCTGCTAGCATCCACATATGCCACAGCTCCGTGTCCCTAGAATAGAATATCAATCCTGGCGTCCCTGTGGCTGGACACCTAAAAGGTTTTGAAAATAGTTTTATAGCAAGGGTTAGAACCCAAAACATTTGGAAAATATTTAGCAAGTGAATTAATTGCAGTAATTTAAAATATATGAATGCGCTCCATATTTAAGTTAGTGTCGCACTCCCTTGTGGACATCCTCACCCCTCCACTAGTGTGCACACCTAACGGTTACCTTAACCCCCACCTAGTTGTACTACCCCGTCCAACTAGTTTTGGTATAACTTCCCTTTGTCATACTACTCTAACCCGAGTATAATTATTCAAGAATTATAAGTTATTTCACCAATTAACTCAATTAATTCCTTCTTAAATAATAGCATATAACTGTAACACAAGTTATATAAAATAAATACATCACACATTGTATTATTTCCCGAATATAATATTTAATACCATTATATACGTACCTTTACTAAAACATCCACACATATCGCATATGTATATTCATCCCTCCGAGTATACCCTCGCCGGATCATTCCCTCTAAAGTGTCATCTCACTAGGTGTGCTCACATAACCTAGTTACCCAAGTTGGAATCGCTCACCAACCTAGCCCAAAACATAAACTAAGTGGAGGCGGTCATATTCCTTCCTTGAAAGTGAGATAAGCCTCTCACCCATATACCGGACGCTATAACCTGGGGATATACTCACCCTACTCCTCAAGCTAGGGGATTCACCCACATCGCGCAACCTCCCTTGATAGCACTAGAGTATATAAATTAAATAAATATCTAGTCACTGATATTTAATAGCACACACAATATATACATGTATATATACTATCACTACACCGTATATATATAATATAAACCCCGACTTTACCGTGTACTCAAAATTCTGTAACACTAGCCTGTAATTTCCTGTGTCTGTGGTCCGACTCAACTAATAAATTTTCTCACTTATTAATTCACACGTCAATTACTATATTATATTTTCCCTAGTCTATGGTCCGACTCTTATGTAAATACTTTGCACATTAGTTTATATAATATTTACCCGAATCTATGATTCGACCCTAATTTAATTAATTAGCACATTAATTAATTAATACTAATCCGAGTCTATGGTCCGGCTCTCGTTTAATTAATTTACACATTAATTAATACATACCAATCCGAGTCTATGGTCGACTCTAATTTAATTAATACACAAATTAATTAATATAATACTTTTTCCGAGTCTACAAACCGACTCTAAATTAATTAATTAACACATCAATTAATTTAATACCTTCCCGAGTTTACAAACCGACTCTAATTTAATTAATTAACACATCAATTAATTTAATACCTTCCCCAGTCTACAAACCGACTCTAATTTAATCAATTTACACATCAATTACTTAATACTAATTCGAGTCTGTGGTCTGACTCTCAGTTAATTAATTTACACATTAATTAATTTATACCAATCCGAGTCTGTGGTCCGACTCTCAGTTAATTAATTTACACATCGAGTCCATGGTCCGACTCTCAGTTAATTAATTTACACATTAATTAATTTATATCAATCCGAGTCTGTCGTCCGACTCTCATTTAATTAATTTACACATTAATTAATTTAATATGTTCCCGAGTCGACAAATCGACTCTAATTTAATTAATCTCACATTAATTAATTTAATACTTGGTGTCGCCCAACCATTATACCCGGACTCGCTCACTTAGCCCGCAACTTACTATTTCTCGAGTCTATGTTCCGACTCTAAATTAATTTACTCTCTCAATAATTAATTTAATACTTTGGTATCACTTAACCAACATACTCGGACTCGCTCGCTTGGTCCATTTTTACATTTCAGAATTTCGTTCCCATATATTCGCCCACAATGTGTCACACATTCATCTCCATCAAATTTCCCAATTATATCTACCTATAATTACCAACATACCCGGACTCACCCACTTGGTCCATTTTCCACATGTAAAATCAGACCAAAACTCCTTTTCTAACAAATTAATTCCAACTAATTAAAAATGGCGTCACTGCCAGAATTTCTGCAGCATCGATCGATCGAACCCCCTAGGTCGATCGATCGACCGTTCCAGTAATCGTCCTCTCCAGCCCACTGTCAGCCATGGACGAACCCTAAAGCTTTGATTCTCAATCTAAACCTTTACCCAAATACAATTAACATATCCTCCATATAAGAAAAGAGTCTAAACATCCTTAAGACCTTAATTCATCATCAAATTTCATTAATTTCAAAGTTTTTCCGATTTGGGTTTTATCCGGGTTTCAATTCCCCAATACGAATTTCATTCATATTATCTGCAATAGCCATTGATTCTTACTGGTTTTAACATATGATTCGTCCCTCTACATTCTAGAATCATAAACATAATAAATCTCACCCTTAATCCCATTAAGGTATATCAATTTCCAAAAATCCAATTTTAATTTTGGTTACACACCCAAAACGAATTTTTATATACACACACTATGATATGAATTGATTATCACAATTTAAAAATCACAACAGTTAACCACTTGCCTGGAATTGTTCGTAGGGTCTGATCTGTTACGTAGTCCCTTAATTTGGCTCCAATAATCCCCAATTGGCTCTTGATTTGCTTTCCCCCAAATTCCCTCTCAAACCCTAGGTTTAGAGTTGTGTGTTACTTCCGTTCCCTAATCCCTTAATTAGGTTTAAAACCCTTAATCCCATTTTTTGCCATATGGGCCTAATTAAAATGGCTCGAACCACCCCATGTGGGTCCGCCAATGCCCAAAAATACCCCGAGACCCAATTACTATCCCCGGGCACTCTTTTCTGACTATCTCGACCCATCCGGACTCAATCGCGCACTCAAAATTATCATCCGAAATATTTTTTATCATTCTCAAATTTTGATCTCAAAATGCGACACACGAGATTTCGAACAATTAAACTTAAAAGTCGCCAATTATAAATAATTTGGCTCACTCAAATAAATTCTCCAAATCATGAATTTAAGTTTCTGCAATTTAAATATTTTTATAATTCCCAAAATAATTAAATATTTAATCCTCAAAATTACGAGGTGTTACACCTTTTTGGCATTAAATGCGATTGACCACAATTAATGATTATGGTACGTGTAATACACCGTATTTTTATTGATTTTAATTATAGGATTTATTGAATTAAAAATGAGAAATTAATTGGTAATTAACCCGGATTTAAATACTAGCGAGACGAGAGTTAGTATTTGATTATGATAATTATGTTGAATATTACTGAGCCAGTATAGTAATATATGAATACGAACTTATTAAAATTATCACGGGTGGAAAATATGATAGCTTTTAAAATTAAATTGGGACGCACGTGCGAGTCGTTTCAGAAGCAATTTAATGGATTGTAAAATATTTTATTTTTATATCACACTTATTGTCATTTTGAGTTCACCAATGTATTCGGAAGGGTCGTGATAGTCAGAAAAGTCTACCCGGGGGTTTAGTTTGGGTCCCGGGATACTTTTAGGCCAAATCGGCAACACGGGAGAGTATTTTAGTCATTTTACTATTTGATGAATAATGACCTATGAAATTTAGAAAGCTCTATCAGCTTCTAGGTTAGATCCTTAGGGTTTTCACCACCAAAACTCACAGACGACTATTAGAGAAGAAGTGGAGGAAGTTTCTAGAGGAGAACCACCATTCTTAGGCTTTTTACACCACTGTCACCACCACCGGATAGATCACATAGAGAGGATCGATCCTATATCATCTTCTCCAAAGGATCAAAACTTCCACTTCCAGGCAAGTGATTTAACTTTCAATAATCCCGTGTATATATTATCCATGATAGTTTAGAATTGGAGAAAAACCTTTAAAAATGTTGAATTAATGGATTTGGAGATTTAAATCTTAATCTTGGTAGGTTTTTGCATGTAGATTAACTTCTAAAAATATAACAGCCACGCAATCATGATCCATGTGTAGAGAATTATGAATTTATGTTGAGTTATATGATGTTCTTGAAGAAAATAGAAGAAATAGGGTTTTTGTGAAATATACATGATTTGATCCAAGAAAATGATAAACCATAATGATTTGATGATTCGAAGACGTTAGAATTTATGTGTTTATGTTGGTATAATGTTTGGTATAAATATTTGGGAGTTTGGGACATTATAATGGAGGATTTGAGGGCTAAAGTTGATGAAATCCGTAGGCAAAAATATGCAGAAATCGTAGGCCAATATCTGATCGATCGATCGATCGACCTTTTTCTTCGATCGATCAACTCCCCCCGTATTTGTGATAAAATTTCCTTTTAAGGTTGAACCAATCCCGACTTTTAAGAATTTTTGGTGTGGACTGTTTGAACATATTGGGGCTTAGGGAAGGTCAGTAGGGTTGTATTTGAGGCCGTAAAATATTAGTTTGGTTTGGGAATAAATGATAAACTTACGAGTGTCCGACGAGTGTGTTGCGGTTAGAAATTATGGAAACTTGAATTTGATTCGGATAAACAATAACTTAAGATTAGAGATAGTAGTAGGGGGACTTGAATTTACTGAAATAACCTTAGAGACAAGTGGGAGACTTAGAAACCTTTTGGGATAGGTTTAAGTACTCAGACTTCTACGACGAGAGTTGTCGCGCTAAACATTATTACATAAAATAATCGGGATGAAACTTTACTACGTATGAGACTTGTAATATAGGATAGGAGTATATACATATTGATATGATTATTTCTTAGGTTGTGTGATTACCTAGTATATGAACTATTATGTGTATGACATACCCACGATACTTGTTATCACAGGAGGTTGTAGGAAGAGAAAAATCTTATCTTGTGTGCCTTCGGGGGAATTTAGATTTGGTACCTCAAGAACACAGGACTGTGAAGACTTATTTGTGAGTTGATAAGTCAGCTGATCATGGGAGCGTAGGTATGTGCGTGACCCACGGGTATATGAACTATGTTTTGCCTCCAATATGTGTGATTTGTATTGATACGGTTCCTGAGTGATTCGAAACTTGTGATCCTTATGTACGTGATGTACTAGGATTCGATAGCAGAGTATGCATGCACCGCATCTCAACCTAGGGGTGCCATATGTGTATATATGTACTGAGAGTGATATAAATATATACTTGCGATTATTCATTGTTTCTTAGTAGATGAGAATGGCTAAGATATTTAATGACTTAAAGATGTGGGAACTTAAATAATACATCAGATAATTGATTCAATTAATGAGTATTTGAAATTTAATTATGTCCTAATTGGGTAATATGGGTAGGCATTGTATAGATGTCCCATGTAGACAGATTTGGTACAGACTGGTTAGGTAGTGGTATAAGTAGAATGAGTTAAGAGAATGTGTTAGGCATGCACAATAGTTGAGGGGTGAGAATCTCAAGTGAGAGCATGTGACTAACATGTATATAATATTTACTGTTTAATGAAATTAAACACTTGATGTTTTTAAAATATATTCACATTGGGCTCTGACCCGTTTTCTTCCAAATCTATTTTGCTTTTTAAAAATATTTTTAGGTGCTCAACCACAGGGACGCCAAGCATAGGAGTTCCATTATGTTGATGTGTTATAGATATTGTGGAAGTTATAGGATCTCGGTATTATATGCCTCCACATCTATCTTCCTTCAGAGTCATTCATATCATTTAGGGAATGTTGCCCATTCTTATTCAGAGATAACAGTTTCAGACTTTCATTTATTTCAAATGTTAGATTTATTTATTCAAGCTCTTATATTGGGATTATTTGGCTGTGAGATTCTATTTAGAGTGTTACACTAGACTCTGTTATTTCTTTCTATTTATTATTCCTATGAGATTGTTTATGTGAAAGTTGAATGGTTGGTTATTCATTACTTAGTTTTAAGTTAATTTAATTAATAAAATTTTAATTAATAAAAATATTTTTCGACAGTGATGCTAAGACTGAACCAACTTGATATTCTGTACTAATTTAATAAAGGAGTATCTACCCAGTATTTAATTAGATGGGCTATCATAGTACGATGTCATTAATGCTAAAGATAGTACATTAAATGCACATGATATGATATTTTGGTAGGAAATATATTGGACTTATCATAGGTTTTGTGGCATTAATTTAGATGGGACATGGTAGCCCAAAGGTTCATCCTAAGATGGCTGAAAGGCCAATCTCATTAAATAAGTTTGCTATATTAGGAACAAACTCACGCGAGTGCTATTTTCTTGAGTTCCAAAAATGTCAAATACCATGACGTCATAAAAGCTGGTGAACAGTGACGTGTTTGGGATGTGTTATCCCATCAATCAAAGGTGGTCCTTCGGACAAAGGTTCCTTGAAATACTTATGAACTGTATGTAAGGGATCAAAGGATATCCTTAAATAACTATTAGAACTAGGGTCGCTCGAGGGAGGTCCCCAAGGAGATGGTATCTCGAGCATTTATTTAACTATGTTTGTACAAATCAAGGTTTTGCCTAAGTGCGTTAAAGGGGATGGTATTAATTTTCCAATGTTGACTTTCTCCCAATCCTCCAAACTAAATCCTACGAGGTTTCGAGAATGAGGTTATTCGATAAAGCATGTGAGCTCTCCCATGCCCTTCCAAACATGGTCCCTTGAGGGTACTAATAAACCTTATAAACATTACAAAGTAAATTAAATAATTATGAGGAAAGTCTAATACAAGTACATAGTAATACTTGCTATAAATACATTGTCCCTTAATTGAGCTTGATCTTCGTGGGAGGTCCTTTGAGCAACTTCAATATTTGCTTCATCATTAATCCTTTATTTGGTGTAGGATTATCCTTACTAATCAACCTTGGACTTGGACTTACCCTTCATTTTCCCCTTCGTAAAAATATTTGTTTACCTGCAAAGAAGTATCTGTATGAAATACCATTATTAATCCTCGAACCCCTTGTCACCAGAGGTTATTTCAAACAAATAAATAAATAATCATAGGAGTAACAATTATTTATGTAAGAGTGCAAACGAGGGATCATATAACTTTTCCATTCGAGCTATCTTTCTCCCGAGTAACCTGTGAGCTCGACAATGGAGTTATCTTATGAGCAACATGTTATAATTGCGTGCAGAGGGGATTATTAAACTCATTGGGGAATAAATGGTTTTTCAAAATTCCCCCCAAAATAATTTGTTTCCCCAAGGAGAGGGATTTCTTTCATAGCGGCATTTCAATTTCCAACATTAATCATCATTGATGGTGTCGCTTTGTATTAATTGCAACTGACATTCATCTACCCAAATTTCATGTGGCAAGCTGGAGTTTGTGCATGTGTCCCACGTGAGGAACCTCATGCATTGCCAGTTTGTTGTAATCATTATCATGTCTAGATTGGTGCCGTCACGGGCGCGTGTAAGCCACGCGAGGGGTTTCTTCCTTAAGGACCATTTGGTAGAAATGGTAAGATCCAAGAACCCTCAGCACATAGACTTTATGAAGGAATCCCCCTTTGTCCCATTGATAGTGTGTTATCCGACGCTCGAGAAATTCAAACCGCCAATCATTACACTAAAATACGATGAAAAAATTGATCCCATACTACATGTAGAGCAATATCATACCGCTACTGATATTTATTCGATTCCAAATTAAATGCATTACCGAGAATTCTCTAACATGATCACTAGGTCAACCTAAATCTAGTATAACAACTCGCCACGAGGGAAGTTCACAATTTTTTTAACAACTGGCCGATCTCTTTGCCATCAATTTCTATTTTGGAGCTAATCCAGGTAAGAGAGTTGGCCATTTTCTTAATGTACAACGAAAGTCCAATGAGATCACATGCGATTTTATTACTTGCTTCAACAACGAGAAGCTTGAGGTAGTATATTATAACGAGCAAACTTCCATAACCGCTAAGATGAGCGAATTACAGTCGAGAAAGCTATTTCGAGCACTGACCAAAGAGCCACCAAGGTCAATGATAGAACTCTTGGCTAAGGCAGGAAAAATCATGAACCACTTTAACTCATTATTGTTACACATGTGACACACTCACCACCAATGGCCCATAACTCTCAACATAACTTATGAGATACGACTTTCAATTGACAATTACCAAGTAACTTACTTACAATGATAGTATCCTAGCGACAAAGTCCAAGAACACATCCTCAAGTGATAACCTCCATGGTTCTATATGCCCACCAGGTTATCAAATGCTTACTCCATGACACTAACCCAATGATCAAGTTTGGCTAATCACATCATTGTTACTAACTACCCATAAGAACCTCACAAAGGAACTTCATGCGTCCTTATTACAAAATCAATACCATTTAGAATTGGCACCCTAGTCACCTAATCTCCACAGTTGACTTTAAATAACTCATGTTTCCAATTCGATGGACATTATTCACCCTTATTAACATCTTAATAGAACATTTCACATAGTTAAGGGTTGACACAAAAGCACCTCACACTAAAAACTGCGATGTCGCCACTATTGGCTCGTACAAACACTCGTAAATTAATAACATGTCTAAATCAGAAGCATGGGGGCTATTAATGGAAACTAACTTGGCCGCATGCCACTTGGCAATGAATTGCCCATTGTGATAATCTCCTTGACCTAACCATCAAGACCACTAACAAAAATCATCACTAATTCAGCATGACCGACCCAAAACTAACAATGATGTCAAATATCCACTACCGACCTAATAACGTCATTCTTGATAGGCCGTATTTATGAGTTACCCGCGGTCAACCCTGTCTGACCCAAATATTGGGTGTGAAGTGAAATGAGGCAACCAAAATAATATTGCTAGTCCAGTTTTATTTAATTAACGTTCCACTTGTTTAACATGCAATTTCAATTTAAATCAAACTACTTAAAGGATCCATGAGAAGCATTCCCGGAATCCAAGCATACAGATCTACTAACGTAAAAATTAAAGAAATATTACCTAAGTAATGCCCTAAAAATACGAAACCGTGTGTCGTGACAAAGAGGAGGGAATGACACAAATTCCCCGCGAGAAAATATAATGATGCAATATAGAATTGAACGATAGAAAAAAACTCTAACACGTTAGCTACATGCACATTAATTTACTTCGTATCTAAATACATACTTATACATTGATACATGGGATATTTTTATTCTAAAACGTTATTTATTCTGATTAATTCACCTTAATCTTATGAAAGAGTCCCCTTTTTACTCGACTTGATGTTTATTTCCCGATTCAATGCATCCAGTTAAATACTTAAAAAAATACCATTTGTTTAGAGAGAATACTTCCTTCACCGAAATTATCCATTTACTCATGCCGAATTTACCTTAGTATTTTCGCTTGGAATTCACTTTTCAACACACGCATGCACCGTGTTAGAAAACACTTATTTTTTTTGTAGAAAAACCTCTCATAAACACACCTTTGTGTTAATTATGTGTTAAACCTCCTTCGGTTTCTTAATTACCCATTGTATCACTTCACTTTACAATTCCTTTACTTGTCCACATATCTCTCAATATAAACACATATTAATTTCATTCAAGTTAGGTTTTATTTTCTTATATTCATCACACAATTCATTTCTAGACATGTTCCACTTTTCATTATCTTTTCTCGGAATCTTCCAAATATCCTCATACATTAATGATCTCTACACCGCTAGCTATGCTACCATATGCTCTGGATAGTGATTTGGGGTCTTTCACCCCAGGGCTTCGGGCCCTTCTTAATTATTCTCGGTGTCATTCGACTCCATTTTAATGTGTTTTAACATTTTTCAAATGTCCACATAACTCCACTTTCTATTGTCTAAAGTTAAAAATCGGGGTTTTGCTCCACCCTGAGTTACACTTTAAAATCATCATTTCTTATCCTTTCTACACTTACATTGATTTTATTTTAAAATCATTTTCATATAGAACTATTTGTGTAACACCATTTTCGACATTTTAATTTCATTAAAATGTTCTACTTAAGGTACAATTACCATTTTACCCATTTATTTCCTATAAGGGGCTTGAAGATAATCTCGAGATTAGAGATAATCCCCCCAGCAAAAATAACAGAATCAAGGAATTATGGAAACAATGCGGGTCAGCAAGGAAGATCAAGCGATCCAGCCCATCGAGGCAGCTCAAGCGAGGTAGTTTAGAATGGCAGCCCAAGGAGGTCTTCCAGGGAACAAACTAGGTGAGAGAACTCATTCTTTAATCTGTTGTTTTACTTAGTCTCGTTGTATCTTTTTATTTACATTGACCATGAGCAATAACAACTGTAATGATGTAACAATTATAATGCTATTTATTATGAGGTCAAATGGTACTTGCGAGACACCAGGCCTATAGGGTTTGGGAGAGATTTCATGCTCTATCGAATGACCTTGCCTTGGGAACTTCAGAGGGACTTGGTTTGGAGGATTGAGAAGTGAGTGACCAACGGGGCTTGTCCTAATCATCTTACATACACCTATTAAAATACCAAAGGGCCTATGATTGTGGAACCTTGGACGGAGCAGCCTTGAGTTCCATCGCGTATTGAGTTGTAAACCAAATAACCCTCTACTTAATGTCACATCTACTTTATGTGATGTCACTAGCTATCTAAGAAATGCTAAATCCTCACTTGAGTAAACCACCGTGGTATTTGGGGTTGTCAACCAGTTGATGAGCCACCTCTGTGATGACAGTCCCCTTACGCATAGTGGTTAGGCAAAAGGCATGTCTTGGCATTTAATACTCATGACGTGGAGTTGACTAGTCCATTAGGCATTTAATGTTTATGACATAAAGTATGAGGGGTGTCTTTCATAGTTGTGAGGGACTGGGGCATCTCGGGAGTAGTGTGGGGGTTATTTATTGGCCTCAACCACTTCTAAGAAGGAGAGTTCTTTTTTGAGAGATTATTGGCTGGAGATAAATTATCATCAAGAAGAAGTTATTGCAAAACTAGATCTCCTACTCACCCACCATTGTCATTTTATTACAAAGATTTTAATATCTGGCTAGAGACCTTTTGAGGATTGGTGCGTTTGGCTGCCTGCCAAGGTATCTAGGGCTCTTACCTCTCTCTCCCTCTAAATGAGTTACTTCTGAGTTCATTATTATCTTCTGAGTTGTATAAGAGAGAATTTTGAGCTCAAACTGAGTTTATTTTCATTGGGTTGCGATTGTGTCTTGTAATTAATCAAGAGTGTTATCGGTTAACTTATTATTACTATAATCAAAAGGGGTTACGCCTCCATCTAATCTAAACTACCTCTTACATTTAGCGACTCTGCTGGGGAGGTATTCTTCTAGTAAAAGAGTATGGCACAGGATAACGTTAATTGTAGACTCAACTTTGATGATGTCCAACGCAATGAGGAACAAGGGGTAAGGGAGCTAGAGGCTCCCAGAAGTGGATTTCTCCCTTAGGTAGAGGTTCCCTAATACCCAACAATGAATGGAGTTCCAATGGTCACCCAGGCCTCTACTAGTGCCGTCCTAGGACCAACGCAAATGACCCTCCTCATATGTAAGTTTTTTAAGTTTCTGTAGACACCTGAGGCTGCCACGGTCCTAGGAGAAGGAACACATCCCAGCGCTTTTGTGACACTTGGGGTGGTCCCAGTAAATCCGATGAACCCTGCTTCAGTTGTTCCCATGGGGACTGGACCCATAAGCACAACACACACTCCTGCCTCAACGATGGGAGTAACGGGTGTGACCAGCATCCCATCGGTAGTCCCTCCAAGCGCCACCAGAGTTCCATCCGTGGTCCCTCTGGCCACTCCCTCCATGGTTGAGAAGATGTTGGTGTCCACGTTAGAAGAAATGAGGAAAGAAATGCAAAAAGAGGTGCTGGAAATGATAGCAGCTTCCTCGTAGTCGGCCAACGAGGTAGCTTCATTGTATGATGATTTTTCACGCCCTATCCCCAAGAATACAACGATGAGCCTTACCTGAAGGACTACATCCCTCCCATCTTTGAGAAATACACTGGAATGGGGGAACCCTAAGGAGCACATCTAACATTTCATCAACCATCTAGGGTCTCACTGCAATAACAAGAAACTCAGGCTGAGAGAGTTCTAAAAATCATTAACCGATAAAGCTTATACATGGTACTCTCATTTGGCACCAAAGAGTGTTTCAACGTGGGAAGAGATGCATTTTTTATTTGTCTAGAAGTTCTTTCTGGCAGAAGATGAGTTCACATTAACACAATTGGGTAGGGAGAAGCAACGGTTGGGAGAAGATGTGGTGGCTTATGTTCGAAGATTCAGGGAAAGGTCCCTCGACATGAGGGAAGAAGCCAAAGAGTCTAAACTGCCACAACTCTGAGCTGAGGGTTTGCTCCCAGAGTAAATCTGTCAGCTGATTAATGAAACTCATGAAGGGACTTTCGTAGTATTTCTAAAATCATCAAGGAATATATCATTGGTAGTTCGATCGAACCCTATTGCGATCCCATTGATGTTTAGATAGCCTGACCCACCCGTTGCAGCACGTGGCCAGTCCTCATGGGTGGGATACATCGATGGAGGTGAAGGAAGCAAACAACCGAGGAAGGATAACAAGAGAACGTTTAAGAGAGATAGGGAAGACCCACCACTGTTTCCCTGCACATTGGATGAGGATGTTAGCTGTTATAATTCCATGGTTAAAAAAGGAACTGTGCATGAACCTAAGGGCATCCCTGCCGTGGATCCAAACGAGGAAACCAGAGAAGATCCCAAGTATTTTTAGATCCATCGAAAGATTCAACATCCGACGGGAAGTTATTTTACCTTAAGGAAAATCATCGATAAATATGTAAAGGTAGGGACACTGCAAATCCCTCCGAAAAATGTTAACAATAACCCACTCCCAGCACATGGGGCTAATATGGTGGTGGCTTACGATAATGAGGCAGAAAGAGAAGCGACGAGGCTCACGGTTGAGCAAAAGGAGTTTGAAGAGGCTTTAGAGGACTGTACCAGAGGAATGGCTAATGTGGTGATAGCCTATGACGAATCAAATACCAGAGATGCGGAAGACATATACAAAGTTGAAAGTGAGGAAATGGATCAAAGCCTGGAGTACAGCTGTGACACCC
This sequence comes from Sambucus nigra, assembly GCA_949130495.1. Lineage (NCBI taxonomy): Eukaryota > Viridiplantae > Streptophyta > Magnoliopsida > Dipsacales > Adoxaceae > Sambucus > Sambucus nigra. Next base: position 371,292,452 of record OX422208.1, on the reverse strand, counting down.
CGTCTAATTAAATACCGGGTAGCTAATCCTTTATCAAATTAATACAGAATATCCAGTTGGTTCAGTCTTCGCATCACTGTCGAAAAACATTAAATTAATTACTAGCCACCTAATATTTAAAAAGAGAGATGTCAAATTTTATTAATTAAGCCAACAATTAATCAAGAATTTAACTAGTAAACCATCCATCGCATAACCAATCACATATAAATGTTTGACGAGATGAAATCAAATAAGTCTGGAGTAAACACTCCGATAATAAATATGCCGGAGTAAATAATGTCCAAATACAAGAATCTGAATAAATAATAAACCAAAAACTGAAATAATGAAGGTCTACAACTACAACCTCTAAATAAGAATGGGCGACATGCCCTAACTGATACAATTGTCTCTGAAGGAATCAAGAATAAAATGCGAGCGTCTACTACCAAGATCCTGTAACTTCCACAGCAGCTACAACACATCATCAGAATAGAACTTCTATGCTTGGCGTCCCTGTGGCTGGGCACCTAAAAGGTTTTTACAAAAAAAAAAAAAAGATTTGGGGGGAAACGGGTCAGAGCCCGATGTGAAAACAGTTTAAAAGTTTAGCAAGAGATTTAAATTACAATTAAATATCACATATTATAAACACGTTAGTTGCGTACTCTCACCTGAGTTTCTTACCTCTCAATTACTGTGCACGCCTAACGTATGCCTTTAACCCATTCTATTTATGCCACTATCTAACTAGTTTGTACCACTCCTGCCTTCGCATTCTAACATAGAGTATCTACACGTAACCCACAAATTAACCATATTTATAACTCATGTTCACATTCATTAAATTACCTATCTCAAGATTTAATTAAATTCTCATTCTTAACCCATTCAAAATATCTTAGTTATTCACATCTACTAAGCAACACAACTGAAAAATCTCAAGTACATGTATACACATCCGTAATAATATCTCATACGAAATTAAGGCACCCCACAAGGATAGAACCTATGATGCCCTCATACTCTGCTATCGAATCCCGATACATCACGTACGTGAGGATTACAAGTTTCGAATCACTCCGGAATCGTCTATATACAAATCACACATATTGGAGGCGAACATAGTTCACATACCCATGGGTCACGCACATACCTACGCTCCCAAGGTCAGTAGACTTATCCATTTAGCAATAAGCCCTTTCAATCCCTATGTTCTGAGGTATAGATCTAAGGAACCCCCGAAGGTCACATCAAGACTAGACTATCCTCTTACGAACGACCTCTCGTGATAGAAATTATGGTAGGTATGTTATACACACAAGAAATCCATACACTAGGCATTCACACAACCTAAGTAATCATATATCAATATAGATGTTCACACATTCCATCTAATTAATCTCATACGTAGCAAGTTTACCCCGAACATTACACATAATATACTTTCCGTTTGATAACTCTCTCGCCGTATTAATTTGAGTACTTAAACCTATCTCAAAAGGTTACCAGGTATCTTTTTGGTTTCTAATGTCAACTCAGTACTTGAAACCCCTCCGTTGCTGCCCGTAATCTTATATCATCATTAATTCCCGTTATAGTTTCATTTCGAACGCTTTCTAATCGTACCTCACTCGGTAGACCCTCGTAAGCAATAGAAATCAATTCCATAAGTTATAACATTCTCCGATAATAACTAAGACCCTACTGACTTTATCTAAGTCCCAAAATATAATATCAATCACCCTAATAACCAACATCGGCTTTGGAATAATCATTAAACCTTAAAGAGAAACAATTATAAAAAATCAGAAAGGGTCGATCGATCGAAGAAAAGGGGTCGATCAATCGATGGTTTGATCGATCAACATTCTCGAGTCGATCGATCGATCAAGCAGGTATCAGCCCAGAAATTCTTAACAGTTACGGGTTCTCCACTTTTTACACCTCAAACTCTTCATTCTAACGTCCAAAACTCCCAACTAAATATACTAATCAACCTACTAACATGTTTACATCATTCCCCACGTTTTAGATTCATTAAATCAACCTATAACATCAATTACTTGAATCAAAATACCCAATTTACATATAAAAACCTAGTTTTACTATTTCTTCAAGAACATCACATAATTTAATCAAATTTCATAATTCTCTACCCATAAATCCTAAATTCGTGGTTATTATCATCTCCAACATTTACTACATGCAAGTCCTATCCAGATTATGATTTTAAACCTTTCAAATCCATTCAATTTTCATTCTTCATGATAAATATTCAAATCTATAAAAACATGTAGACTATATGCTTTGAATCTTTGTAATATAAACCACTTGCCTTAAGTTTGATGTTCTGATTCGTTGATGGTGTTCCAGGGTTGGTTCTCTCCTTCTTTCTGGTCACAATTCCGTCGAAAATGGTGGTGGTGGGTGGTGGTTTTGGTTTGATGTTCTGATTCGTTGATGGTGTTCCAGGGTTGGTTCTCTCCTTCTTTCTGGTCACAATTCCGTCGAAAATGGTGGTGGTGGGTGGTGGTTTTGGTTTGAAAACCCTTTGGCAACTTCCCTCTAACTCACGTAGCCCACTCTCTTATTTTTGGCTGATAATGGCCCTAATGGATTTTTTAATAATCGATAAATAAACTCTAAAATTCGTGGGTCTTAATTCCTTAATTTTTAAAATGACCAAAATACCCTCCCGGATTGCCGGTTAGATCTAAAAATGCTTCGGGACCCAAACTAAACCCCAAACTAGTGTTTTCTAACTATCTCGAACCTTTCAGACATGTTGGAGCACTCAAAAATATCATATGGATGACATAAAAATAAAATACTTTTAAATCCATTAAATTGGGTATTGACACGATTGACACGCGCGTCCCAACTAAATTACCGAAACTGTCGTATTTTCAACTCACGATATTTTTAATAAATTCAATGATCACATATTACCGTAATCACTCAGTAATATTCAACAACATATTAATAACCAAATACTAACTCTCATCTCGCTAGCATTTAAATTCGAATTAATTTTCTAATTAATTATCCCAAATTAATTTAATAAATCCCAAATTAAAAATAATTCCATTTAATTAACCTCATAATTAAAAGTCATAAAAATAGGGGGTATTACAACTACGCGGTTTCACGATCCCCAAAGTTCACCTGGTTCTTTGACCAAGTGGGAATGCCAAAAGAAAGTATGTTGGAGATAACCTAAACAATCCTTGATATTACGAGGAAGAACGATGTCTCTTCGCTGAGATGGAAGGGACCCATGACCAGCTGGTAAAGAAATTTCTGTAAAAAATAACGTTTAGAGATGCAGACTGGGCCGTGAGATTTCCTCACAACTAATTGTTTTATGTGACTTCCAGCATCAACGGAGTTAGGTTCGCGAGGGCCCTTATGTATGGGGTAGCATCCATCAACATCATGCCAATCAATGCTTTCCACGCAATTAACATTCTAGAGGAAAGTTTGGTCCCCATGCCTTTGGCAATTTCGAGTTATGACAACCAGTCTTCCAAATTCATTATTTATGTGAATATTGGGATTATAATGGGAAATCTAAGTTCCCAGATAAAATTACACATGATAGAGAGTGAAACTTCCTACCATCAATTGATAAGAAGAGTATAGATGCACAACTAAGGACTAGTTCCCTCGACGTATCACCAATGTGCCAAGGAAAATATTAAAGGAACTGAGATCACTATACGAGCTACGAAGAGAACTTCACGATCGAAGAAGCCCACCTAGTGTTAGAAGAGGACGTTTGAGTCCTAACGAGATAAATAGAGGGAGACTGGGTTCCCTCGATCAAAGAAAGGATGGGGCCTATGAACGGCCATAATGAAGAAACTACAAGTGACAAAGGAGTAACATAAGAAGCCCACTAAGTGGTCCCTCAATATAAAAAGATCTCAAAGAATCTAAAGGATAGGATGTACCCCAGAATGGACCCGATGGGACACGCGATCACACGGTAAAGTGTGTTGAGTCGATTCTCTAAAGGAAGAATGATAGGGGCTTCGAGGGAGACTAAAAGAAAGGCTGTTACAACGGCTAGCAGAAAATGTAAGAATATTGTTACTGAGGAAGGGAAGGTGGTTTCTCGCCTATTATGGTGTGATCGGGCAACCGAAGGAGCTATAAGAGAGGCTGACCCGATATATGAGTGTTTTCTGGTGAATCAATGGGGACAATGTATGGTGATAGATAATTCTAAAACATAGGAGTTCGTGGAAGATGTATATGAAGAACCTAACTATATACCGGACCAACCAAAGCCACAAGCACAATAATTGGAGCAGCTAAACCTGGAAAAAGAAGGGGAGGAACTAAGGCCCATTTTCCTCTCGAAGGATCTCTGCATGAAGAAACCGGAGGCTTTGATTGAGCTAATCTAGGAGTTTATAGACATTTTTGTTTGGAAGTATACGGAGATGGATGGGCTAGATGAAGAAGTAAGCTATCAAAAATTAATCGTGATGCCTTTAGCCATTCTTGTTAAGCAAGCAATAAGGAATTACAAACCTAAGTCGGACTTGAAGATTAAAGAAGAGGTCCATCGCCTGTTGCCAGTAGGGTTCATCAAACCAATACAACACCCACTCTGACTATCTAGCATTGTCCTAGTGGGTAATAAAGACAAGAATAAGATAAGGATCTGCGTGGATTTAAGAGACTTGAATAGGGCTTGTCTCAAAGATGAGTTCTCTCTGCCTTTCATCGATAACTTGATAGATGCAACGGCTTGGCACGAGATGTATAATTTCATGGATGGGTATGTAGGGTATAACCAGATCAAGATGGACCCCACAAATGGAGAGAAGACAACGTTTAGAACCCCGTTGGGTAATTTCATGTACAAGGTAATGCCGTTTGGACTTAAAAACGCTGGGGCTACTTATCAAAGAACAATGATGGCCATTTCCCACGACTTTTTTCATAAATTTGTGGTGTTTTATGTGGATGATTTGGTCATCAAATCGAAGAAGAAGGGTTCCCATCTGAGCGATTTGAGGAAAGTATTTGCGAGATATATGAAGTATAAACTGAAGATGAACTTGTTGAAATGCGTTTTCGAAGTAACAAGCAGAAGGTTTCTAGGCTTTGTGGTAAATCGACAGGGGGTGCAGATGTACCAAGACAAATAGCGAGCGATCTTGAAGATGCCAAGTCTGAGAATGATGAAGGAGCTCAAGAGTTTCTTCGGAAAAGTTTCCTACCATAGGAGATTTTTGCTTGGATTTGTCAAAATAACACACCCTCTGACGCATCCTTTGTGAAAGAACACAAAGTTCAAGTGGGAGGAAGTTCACCAGGAGTCTCTTACCAGGCTAAAGAAACTACCTGTTTCACCTCAAAGCATGATTCCTCCAAGGACAGGAATACCGTTGTAGCTATACCTCACATCCACCATAAGGTCTGTCGGAGCTCTGTTAGCACAAGAGATTGATGGGCAAGAATGACCAGTCTACTACCTTAGTAGAATCATATATGGGCCAGAGGTCAGGTATAATAGCTTGGAAAGGCATTATTTAGCCTTAGTCTTTGTAGAACAAGAACATAGACATTATATGCTGTCTTTTACAATTCATATTGTAATGAGATGTGATCCTATTAAGTTTTTGTTGACAAGAACTATATTGACTGGTAGGGAAGCTAGGTGGTTCCTCATTCTCTGAGAGTATAACTTAAAATGCGTGGTCCCTCGCACAATCAAGAGCCAGACATATACAAACCTCTTGACAATCTTTTCGTCTGGGATATTTGAGCCACGAAGAGAGGTTGACACCTCATTTATGTACACATTCACTATGGTTTGAGCCACCGTGATATAACTTCTTCTCTTATTTAAAAACGCCCAACAATATCTCTAAAAATCTTTATCTTTCTTACACAACCGGGTGTCAAGGTGTAACAATAGCGGGAGAGATTGGGGAAGATGAAACACCCTTGAAACTAGAAAGAGAGAGAGGTGAATGATGATATTAAATGGTGGGAAGAACCCACACTCTCTCTCTATTTTATAACCCCACATAAACCCAAAAAATGATTTAAAGACCAACGACAACATACTTAATGCCTTTTATGATTTGCTGGCCTTAGAGGTTGACACCTCATCAATGTAAGGGTCCAAAACTCGACACCACATAAGGGCAACTCGAAATAACAAATTACTGGTGCGGTCATTCGAAAGAGATCACGTCTCGTTCAAACAAGATTTGAATTTTGTTCTAACGACGTTCGAATGGCATACTAACGAGGGGGTAAAATCCTATACAAAGGTGGTTTGTTAGAACTTCTTTAGAATCTCGTTCAAATGAGGAAGGCTTCTCATTTGAACCAAGGGGACTTCGTTCGAACGAGATGAGAATCTCATTCGAACAACCTTTACTTCGTTATAATGACATTATAAATTCAAAATTTAGAATTTGTTCAATTAATTCCCCATAATTTCCACAAATTCCATAATAATATAAAATTATCGATAAACCATTCATAAATTATTGATCCGAATCCCCAAGGGTTCTACATAATTATAAATTACATGAAGCAATGGATAAAATCCCGGGCATGGGTGTCACGTATTTAACTATATATATTAGAAGGCTTACAGTTTTATTATATTCAAGATTGCATTCAAAATTATGTTATTTGCATTTTGAATCCAATATACATTTTCCATCGGTGATTATTGTTGAATATCTCGCTATTCTCTATTTTCAACATTACATATCCTTATTTCACTAACCATCATTATACTCTTTACACTAAAAGACACTTGCCATTATATAATTGTTAAATGGCTAGAATACCCATTTTTGCTATTGTGTTATTTAGTAGAAATAGTGGACATTATTTGAAAGCGTGTATGGGTTTTTTCTCTCAAGATGTTTATTCTAACAAGTATAGACACATCTTAGGAAAGCAAGTACTGGAGCTGCCGAGAACCCAACTCGACCATGTATTGATGAGGTGAAGTTTGGTATATTTTGAAACATTATTGATGATGTGATACATTATTGTGTATTGCTTCTTTCTATGCCAAGTTTTAATAATTAACATTTTGTAACTTTAATAGCTAACGGAGGAGGTCGTCAAGGTGATGATGTTAAGTTCAATAGATTTATTTTGTTATGAAAGTCCAATATATTCAATTGTTTATTTTTTTTCTTTTCTTCTCTTTGAATTTTATGCGTTGGCTCTTATATTTGCATCTGTAAATTGATAGGTAATTGTTATGGGGATTCAATACTCTGTAAAGACATACAGTTTGGTGTTTGGTACAAGTTAAACATCCTCATTTAAGCACCAATATTGATATGCATTTTTAAAGTCAAATTTTGGGTTCTTGGGATAAACTTTTATCTTGCACAGTATATTTTTTGTGGTGTGATTAACGGTATACCACCGTGGTATTTTATGATTTCCTTCTTGGTTGTGATATTTTGATTTGGTTTGGTTTGTCTTTTTTAACGGTTTATATTTTTGTTTGATTCGTAACGATATATATTTTGATTTGGCTTGAATTTTTTAGTTCAAGTCTATATTTTTTTCGTTTTTTTCATTTTTTGTTTTACATTTACTAAGTGTATTTTTTTCTTTGTACCATGTATTCTCCCTACCATCGCTCACACATTATGGTATACATTTTATTCATATCTCAAATTTTAATTTTGCTTATATTTACATCTCTGTGCTTTGGTGCTTAAATTAACATTTACTAATTTTGTGATATACATTTATGGTTTGAAATTACACAATTTTCTGTTAGAGTTTGAAGTATGTCTTCGACGAAGACCTAGTGTGGAAGTTGATATTGTTGCTACATATATGTAAAATTATAGTGTGAAGACTTTGTGTTATTGTTTTTAAATATAGAATGACGATTTATAGTGTAGAGACATCGTATTATTATTAATCTGCTGTCTAACAATACTCTTTGGTGTATCAAGTATCAACTTAATTTTATATGCATGTTTATTGAAGATCATAATTTTTCTTATAGCCAAATCAACATAATGAGGTAGTAGGTTTATATTTCGCACCGAAGTGATGGATTAGCACACTGGTATGACCTTTTTCTTTAAAGTGTTTTTTTAAAATATCTCTGTGATTGTTCATATAGTATTATATCATACAATCTATTGCATGTTGTTTTTTCTATGCATGGTGTATACGTGGATATTATTCAAACTCTATTTGTTTGTTTTTTTAAATTGGTTTCCTTACAATAATCACATAATAGAAATCATTCACATTTCAAGTTGGAATTTGGTGGTTTTGTTGGAATATATCCAGGTCTATTATTAGGATTTTTAGCTTTTGACTTTGATTTTTGGTGCTTGGGTTTTCATTAATCTTTGTAGCGAAGAATTTTCAAATTTGTTACTTTTTCATTCATTTGCTTTATGATATTATATTGTTTGTATGGACGTATTTAAAGAAGTCTTAACTTGGAGTTTATGCATATCTTTATGAAACTTTATTAACTTCAAAGTTTATCAAATCCTCAGAAATCCTGAGGTGTTTGAACCTTTCTGATATTCTGTAATTTCTTATATTTGGATAGGAATCTTCACTCTACCAAGTTGCATTTTGTAGGCAGGTTTCCATGTGATGAGCTCTTTGCCCATTTTTCCCTTATTTCCTAACGAGTGCCTTTTTCATAAATTTAATTATGCACTATTAGATTTTAGCAAGTATTTTCTTTTCAAATGTTTTCTGATTTATAAATGAAGTCATAGGCACGAAAAATTTGCGAGGTATCAAGCTTACTTAAAATACGAGTACATTAATATAATCCGCTTTGGTAAAAAAATTTGTGTTTGGGATGAATTTTAGTAACAATCTTATTACTTGAATGAAGATGTGTCAGATTTAAGGGGACTTATTTTGGTTATAAATATTTATCAGTGTTCTATTTATCTCTTTCAAATTTATATTTTTGATTTGTAGTGTCGCTAATATGTTTATGACTTGATACATGCATCCATTTAGGCATTGGCATTTCATATTTTAATTAATTCCATTTTTCAAGCATGCTTTCCATTTTGTAGTGAAAGGTGGTAAATTAATATATTTCAAAGGGGGTCATTGCATCAATCTATTAGAGAGTTTATGAGGTACATCTCTCTCTCTCTATTTGGAATTTTTATGTCCACAATCTTGCCCAAAGGAGGTCATGGTTTGATCATTTGGTTATTTTAATACTTTTTTGGGTTTAATGTAGTGATATTTGAATCGGACTCACAAAGTGTACCTGAAAATATGTTGATGTGTGACAATATCGTCTCCTATTAGAGATGAATTATTCTTTTAAAGATGCAAGTCCTACATAGTTATTTTCTTATCAATCTATATAATCAAGTTTTATATATTTATATCGTTTTCTATACTTAATTTATTTATCTCCATGGTTCATCTTGAAAGGTGCATAATGATTTAGGTGTTTTAATTAGTTGTGTTTTAAAAATAATTTGACTTTGGTATGGATGGTGTTCAACGCATAAGTGAATATTGTATTATTGAAGAATATGATGGTGTTTCTGTTTATTATAATTCTGAAATCACACTTACAAATGAAATAGGAAGTTAGTTTATATACTAATCTTTCTTAACTGATTGAACTAGATCTAGTTACAACAGAATAACAGAAGTACTAACATAAATAGTTGTGTATGGGTATTTATGGAAAACTATACTAGCTATAACTAACTATCTAACAACCCCCTTCAAGTTGGAGCTGGTCTGCTGAGGTAGAACATGAGCAACTTGTACTGTGGAAAGATGACCATGAGGCATGACTTTGTCGCGAAGATAATGGAGCCTAGAGACAGAGAGAACTTTTATGAACATGTATGCTAGTTGGTCCATAGATGAAATGTGAGCAACTTGAAGTTGTTTGGAAGCAATCTTTTCTCTGATAAAATGGAAAGTAACCTCAGTGTGCTTGCTCCGGGCATGAAATGCAAGATTAGTTGCTAGTGAAAGAGCCCCAATATTATCACACCATAGAGTAGGAATAGATGATAGAGGAACCTGAATATCTGTGAGTAATTGTTGAAGCCATAATACCTCTGCAGCTGCTGTAGAGAGAGCCTTGTATTCAACTTCAGTGCTGGATTTGGCAATTGATGTTTGCTTCTTTGCAGACCAAGCAATGAGATTAGGACCTAGATAGACACAATATCTAGATGTAGACCTTCTATCAATAGAATCTCCAGCCCAGTCAGAGTCACTATATGCAAGAATTTGAAGTGGTCCAGGCTGAAACATAAGACCAAAATTGATGGTGCCTTTCACATTAGAATTCTTTTGACAACAATAAAATGGCAATTGAGAGGTTGATGCATAAATTGAGAAACCCAATTGACAGCATAGGAGAGATCAGGTCTAGTCACTGTGAGATACTACAAGGAGCCTGTGAGACTTCTATAGAGTTGAGGATCATTAAAGGGTGTAAGATCAGAGGAAGAATATGGTTTGGAGGCTGACGGGGAAGCACAAGACTTACAATCTGATAAACCAGCTTTGGTTAATAGATCTGTGGCATACTTTTCTTGAGACAAGAGTAATCCATGAAGAGTTTGCTGCACTTCAATGCCTAAAAAATAATTCAAAGACCCCGTTGATGTAAAAAATTAGATAGCTCTAATTATTCAATCACAGATAAATAAAATGAAACAAAGATTTTTAAAGTGGTTCAGCCTTATAAGAATGGCCTACGTCCACTGTTATGTTATTGCTGAGTGTTTGGGAATCCTCGAGTATATGTTCTCTCAAGAAATTCTCCTCCCTTTGAATGAGGGTGATACAAGGTATTTATAGCCCTTAGGCTGTACATGAAAGGGTTGATACATTAAATGATATACGTATGAAAGGGTAATACATTTAATGCAGCGTCTGCGTCAAGATCATAAACATTCAATGAATAGTTGAACTATTGATTATCTGGAAATTAATGCTACGGCCGAGATGCAGCTCGGACCGCCTTAGTTGCTCGTTGCTCAGGAGTTCCTCGGAGCGCTAGAGTACCTCGGAGTGCTAAAGTTCCTCGGTGTATCCTCGTTGCTCGGAGAGAACATGAGTTGGTCGGGGAAATGAACTTCCTCGTTGCTATTGTGCCACGTAGATTGACACGTGTCTTCGTATTATTCGTCCATATCAGCATATTAATTTTGGTATCAACAGAAGCCCCCAATGTTTCATATTTCGAACTTTGAGGAGTATGGAACATTCTTTCTCGGTATATGGCAATATTAAATGACTTTCCTGGGTTTGAGGAGCCTTTTCTTCATATTTGAATTTCCTTCCAAATTCGCAGAATCCGCCATTTTGCTTCGGTCTTCGTGCCCTTTTTATCCTTTTAGCCGCCGGAAGTTCGATAGTTTCTTTTTGTAATCATTTCTTTCGCCATTTCCCAAGGAACAGTATTTAAACTTCCCAAGCAATCATACCGTCCTCTACCTTTTCCAATTTTCTGGCTTTCGAATTCTCCATAGTCTTTCTTTCTCTTGTGCGTTCATCACTGTTTTCGTTCGTTGTCAACAGATCTCCTTTCTTCCTGTAAGATCTTCTTCCTTCTTCTTTTATTCACCATGGTTTATATTATTGAATCTATTGAAAAATTCCGTTATGATTATTCCATTCCGTCTTGGGTACCTCTGGAGAATCTTTCTGAGCCCTTTGATTATTTTCGTTTGGCTGAGGGACATTGGTTCCCCAGCCTCTTTATTGCTGAGTGTGGATTTTCTTTTCCACCCAACTCTTTATGCTTAGAATTCTGCCAACATTTCGATGTTATTCCTGCAAAAGTAGCCCCCAATACATGGAGAATAGTTAATGGGGTGCATAAATTAAATCAAACTCATGGAACTCGCATAGGAATTCCTGAGATTATGTATTGCTATAGATGGGCTATTTTAGACAATGTTTATTATTTAAAAACTAGATTTTTGAATAGAGCTTTAGTAGTTAACCTCCCTGATGCCAACAGGGATTATTTTGAACATGGGTTAGTTTTCAAAAATTCGCAACATGCTCCTTTAGTCGGAGACGGAGTGTATGAAGGTCCCAAATGCCCCCATACGGCAATGGGATAGGTTATTTTCATTTTATTTTATTCTCGAAATTGTGACTTCATCATGTTTGAATAAATGCATGATTGACATTTCAAATGGTTTTTATTTGCAGTTAACAGCAAGAGAAAAACTCCTAAAGAATCAGAAGTTAATATAAGGCAATTGAAACATATCTGGAGCTTGCATCAAAAGATTGCAGACGAGCACATCAGGTCTGCCTCATACTTGTTGCAGTACATGAGTTATACGTCGTCTTTTACTGCTCGCCCTGTGTTCAGCTCTAGTGATCCAGTGCAAATTCCTGAAGACTCTGATCCGGAATCTCATATTCCTTTGAGCCAGAAAATGGGCAAGAGAAGAGTTCCTACTCTCTTCAAGGAGAGTTCCTCTGTTGGAGATGGGAAGAAAACCAAGGTTAATGTTCCAAAGGGGACAAAGAAAATTGATGATGCTCCTTCTGTTGCTGTTCAGAAGGTTTTCGAGAAGCCCTAGTGGCTCCTGTGCAGAAAGATGCACTTGTTGAGGTAATCACTATCTCACCAACCAAAAGTTCCTCTTTGGTTGAGGTTGCTGAAAAGGCACCGAGGAGATTGAGGAAATCCTCCTCGGTCAGTATTTCTGGAGCCATTCCCCCACTCCCAGCTGGTGGAGATGGTGTTCCAATTATTGTTCCTCCGAGCTCTACGATGAGTTTGGCAAAATTTTCACCCATCCCCGAGGTGCAAGGTACTGAAGAAGACCTTACTCGGGATGTGGTTACTTCTCTGGCTGCTCGTCATTTGGCTTCAGTAAGTATTTCTACTCCGAGCTTTTTATATTTTCCTTTGTTGTTTCCCATGTTTGTTTCTGATTTCATTTTCCTCTTTTGATTGCAGTTGACGAGCTGTTTCAATTTAATCCTTAAAAAGGATGAAGCAATCAAAGCTTCTTGCTCCTCGTCCACTGTGGAGGGAGCACTGGAGAAAGCTATTAAATCTGTGAGTGAGTCCCGTCAGAAGTATGACGATGATAAAACTGAATGGGAGAAGAAATTAGCTGCGTCTGATGCAGAGAAGGTACAACTGGATAATAAGGTGAAGGACTTGGAAAGAGAAAATAAAGATTATGCCGAGAAACTTTCAGGCTTTGGGGAGCTTGAGAATAAATTGAAATCGGCTGAAGAAGAGCTGACCCTCCTGCGAGAAGTAAATCGTCAGAAGGAGGAGGTGGAGACCAAATTGAAGGCCACCGAGAATCTTATGTCCGAGAAGCTATCCTCGGAAAAAATGAAAAGAAAAACAGCTGTGAAGACATCCTTTAAAACTGGTTGGGACAAAGGATGGGACAGGGGGGTGGCAGCTATGACGACCCAGGTGAAATATGGAAGTCTGAAATATTTTCATGATGGTTGGGTTGCAGCACTGCATGAGTTGAAGGTGAGTGAGGACTCAGAGCTATTTGAACAACATCTCCCTGGTCCTCCTCCAGTTATTGAAGATGAGTCTTCAGACGAAGCTGCATCTGAAGAATCTTCAATGACAATGGGTGATCAAGTCCTTGTTCCACCATCCAACCAGACAACCACTGAGGAGATTTCGTCATTGCCTGCTCCTCCAGAACAAATCCCAGCTTCTACTAATCAGACCATTATTCCTACCGAGAAACCAAGCTCCTCGTCCCAGCCTCCCGAGAAAGTCTTGGGAGACAAGGAAAAGGTGTGAAGTTGTTCGGTACTCTTTTTTTGTTCTTCTTTTACTTATCCTCTGTATTCCAAACGATGTAATCTTGTTGATGATGTAATAAAATCACATCTTTTTGTTCCTCTTCATTGTTGATGCTCCGTCTGTTTTTATTTATTAACTCTTGCCTTCTCTTCTTTATTAGTTTGTGGCTAGAATGGAACTGATATCTGCACATGATACAAAGCTGATGCAGCAATGCCATGAATATTATAAGGCTGGTCATACAAATTTGAGTGTATCAGAAATTGCTGACATCCTTGGCCATGATGCTTCAGAACAAGAAATTGAGGCTTATCAGTACCTGAAGGATTTACTTGACCGAGCTGTGGCCAACAACGTGGCCTACTATGACTTGATTGAGGAGCTTCATTATTCCTTAGAAGATCTACAACATCAACATAATGAATCAACTGCTTTGCTGCACAAGGAGTATGAAAATAGATATCAACAGCTTTCTTCTGAAACAGGCCATAAAAAGATCCTTGCTGGATACGATATTAGGGAGAGAACCCTAAAAGGTGAAATTGAAGCCTGTAGGCAGATTGCTGAGTTGCTGGAACAAGAGAACAATAATTTACAGAAAAAGTTGGCACAATATGAGTCTGCAGCTTCATCTTCCACTGCTTTAATACCGGTTATCGATGAGGGTTTCTCGTTCTTAGAGGTTGAGAATGTCAAATTAAGGCAAGAGTTGGATACTCTGAGAAGATCTGGTATTTCTATTACTGCTCGGGGATGAGGAAAAGGGTCTCGTGGGCGAGGAAGAGCTGTTCAAAATGTTGTCGAGGAGCAAAATTCTCCACCTGCTCGGAGTCGATCAAGAGTTCTCAGCCGTAATGTTGAAGAATCTCGTACTCTGTCAACATTGGAAACTCAAGCATACCAATTGAACGCCAAAGATCGGGCTTTATCTGAAATGTCCAAGAGAAATCTATCTTTGGAAGATCAACTTACTGCAACGAAGTCTGCTTTGAATGATAAAGATGTTTTTGCCAGGAACCTTCACGAGCAACTAGAGAGAATAACTTTCTAATTTCACAAACAACCTCGTGAGTTTTTGATGGCAGGCTACAATGAAGCCCTTTGTCACTTGGATGCTCATCTTGAAAGTGCCAATAACGAAGGTTATAAACAAGGATGGTTGAACGCCCTGGGTGTGTTAAAGCTAGAGCAGGGCATTTCTTATGGTATTATCATGCTCCCGGGCTACTAGACTTGCCCGTACCGCCTTATAAACTAGACATGGAGTGGATCCCAGCTCGTGCCATTCCTCGGAGTTTAATTTCAAAATACCTTGGCGACTATAGTCTTCATTCTCAGATTGAATTATCTCGTCATGAACATCTACTGGACACACCTTCTGTAATGAACGTCAGAATGCTCAGAGATATTAACTTCATTAATTCTCCTCTTTGCTTGGAAGACCCTCCTGCTGGCGAGGAACCCGTTTCAAAAGCTAAAGGAAAGAAACCAATAGAATAGGTTTTTCGATGTAACAGTTAGCACATATATGTAGCTTGTAATACATTTTGACCTTAATGAAAGAATTTCATTTTTGTTTGCAAATTTGTATTGCTATTGTTCTGTGTTAAACACTAAGTATGTATCTGTTAAAAAGATAACAATTTTGTGTTGTTCATCAACCAACTTAGTAATAAACAGTTACAAGTATCAATGTTGCTCAATCACTTAATAATAAAGTAAAAATGTTAAAAATTTCCCAACCAACCAAGGTTGTTAAATTGTGCTTGTCGACCAACTACAGTTGGTGGGCTTTTATCCTCAACTAGACATACTTGGTTCAATTTGAAGTATTTTCTCCTCGTCGACCAAATACAGTTAGTGGGTTTTTATCCCCGACCAACCATACTTGGTTCAGTTTGGAATATTTTGTTCTTTGAGGAACTTTTGTAATAATATTACCTCCCGACCAACATAAGTTGGCATTTGAGAGCATATTTTGTTTTCAAACCAACCGAGATTGGCGTTATAAGAATGTTGTTCTTGCACTTTTACCAACCAAAGTTGGTCGTGGGTTTGACCTATTGCCTCCTAACCGAAGGAGTATATTTTGTTCTCGCCCTATTACCAACCGAAGTTGGTCGTGGGTCCAAACTATCATGTTCTTTCGAACTATCTTGTCCACAAGCTCTTTTACCAACCGAAGTTGATCACGCAAGTGTACGACTCCTAACCAAAGGAGTATAATTTATTCTCGCTATTTTACCAACCGAAGTTGATCACGCTCGAACTATCAGGTTCTTTCGAACTATCTTGTCCACAAGCTCTTTTACCAACCGAAGTTGATCACGCAAGTGTACGACTCCTAACCAAAGGAGTATAATTTGTTCTCGCTATTTTACCAACCGAAGTTGATCACGCTCGAACTATCAAGTTCTTTCGAACTATCTTGTCCACAAGCTCTTTTACCAACCGAAGTTGATCACGCAAGTGTACGACTCCTAACCAAAGGAGTATATCAGTTGTTCTCGCCCTTTTACCAACCGGAGTTGGTCGTGGGTCTGAACTATCGTCTTCTTCTTGCTGTCGAGCAGCGTAGTGTACAACACTAGTATTCCCCGAAAAACTTTCAAACAAAGGAGAGAAAAATGGTGATAAACATCATCGTTTTATTCATATTTATGGAACCGTTGTACATTTTACATCATTGATAATACTTGCGAAGGTGTTCAACATTCCAAGCATTCTTGAATTCCTCTCCTTCTAGAGTTGCTATTCGGTAAGTTCTTGGTCGAACAACTTCTGTAACTCAGTAAGGCCCATGCCAGTTTGCCTCCAATTTATTGTGCTTCTGAATTACCTTCTTTAGCACATAATCTCCTTCCTTTAAATCACATTTCCTCACCCTTTTGTTGTAGAAAAGAGCTGTTCGTTGTTGATAAGAAGCATTCCTAATGGCTACCTCTTCTCTGACCTCCTCGAGCATATCCAAATCCAGTCTTCTCATCAAGTCACTGACAGGAGAATTGAAATTCAGTACTCTATGCGTTGGATGACCCAACTCGGTAGGTATTACAGCCTCACTTCCAAATGCCAACATATATGGTGATTCTCCAGTCGCTGCTCGGGGAGTTGTTCAGTAAGCCCACAATACTGATTGTAGGTCATTAATCCAGTTAGCTTTAGCTTCACTTAGCCTTTTCTTCAAACCATTTAGCAGTGTTCTATTCGTCACTTCAGTCTGTCCATTGCTTTGAGGATGGCCTGGTGCTGAATGAAGCTTCAAAATGTTCGACTGATGACAATAGGTAGTAAATTCCTCGTTATCAAATTGGGTTCCATGGTCTATGATGAAGGCATGAGGGAGACCATATCGACAGATGATATTCTTCCAAACGAACTGGTATACCTTCTCATATGTCATATCAATAAGCAGCTCAGCTTCTACCCACTTAGTAAAATAGTCCACTGCAACGACGAGGTACTTGAATCTTCCTCGGGTGGTCGGCAGTGGTCCAACCAAATCAATTCCCCATATGGCAAATGGCCAAGGGGAAGTTATTGGTGTCAATAATGCTTGTGGAGTTCGTCGGATGGAGGAAAATCGTTGGCACTTGTCACATTTCTTAGCATAGGCTATACAATCAGCCCTCATCATCGGCCAGTAGTATCCTTGAGTCATTACCCTTTGCAAAAGTGTTCGACCTGCTACATGAGCTCCACAAGACCCTTCATGAATCTCTTCAATTAATTCTTTCACTTCGGAGGGATGTACACATCTCGGCAAACCTGTCATAGTTCCTCGTCTATATAAAATTCCATTAGTTAATACATACCGAGCAACTTTATACTTCAATTTCTTGGCAGCGAGCTTATCCTCTGGCAATTCTCCCTCTTCAATATATACCCTGATGGGATCCATCCAAGATGATCCTAAATCAAGGGTAATAACATTCATCGTCAGGTTTTCATCTATGCTCCGACTTTCCAGTACTTCAATTGGTATTGTTCTTCGCAGCTCGGTACGAGTAGCTGATGCTAGTCGGGCCAGTGCGTCTGCTTGTGCATTATCTATTCTGGGTATTCTGATCAACTGAATGGCATCAAATTCTGCCAACAATTCCATCACCTTTGCATGATACTTGACCATTATTTCTCCTTTAACCGCATACGTTCCCATCATCTGATTCACAATCAATTGAGAATCACTGAATACCATCACTTGTTGCGCTTCCATAATTTTTGATAAATTAAGACCTGCTATCATGGCTTCATACTCAGCCTCATTATTGGAGGCTTTGAATTGGAATCGCAAAGCATATTCCATGTCAATCTCGTCTGGGGTGTTCAAAACAATTCCTGCCCCGCAACCTGCTGTGCAAGATGAGCCATCTACATATAATCTCCATATGGGCAACCCGTCTTCAAATTTCTTATCTGACAGAGTTCCTCGGTGAAATATTTTTTGCTTCTTTTCATCCTTCCCCGACACTTTTTGCTCCTCGTCGATCATCTCTTCTCCCTCTTTTACCAACCGGAGCTGGTTTGAGCTCGAAGTTGATGATCTTTCTTCATCCATAAGTCCTTTTACCAACTGGAGTTGGTCTGGATTTATGTCTGTTGATCCTGTATCATCCACAGGTTGGTCAGTGAGCAGTTTTTGTTCCTCGGGGGTATCAGGATATGTAAACTCTACTATAAAATCTACTACAGCTTGCCCTTTCAATGATGATCTGGGCTCATACACAATATCATATTCACCGAGCTCTATTGCCCAGTACATCAATCTCCCTGACTTTTCTGGCTTATGAAGGGCTTGCCTCAGTGGCATGTCGGTATAAACGACGATGGTATGGGCCTGGAAATATGGCCTCATTCTTCTACTTGCTTCAATTAATGCCAATGCCAACTTCTCCAGCTTTGGGTATCTGATTTCCGCACCTCGGAAAGCCTTACTTGTGTAATAGATTGGTTTATGGACTCCATTCTCCAATCTGATCAATGCTGAACTGACTGCATTCTCTGATACTGCCAGATACAAGTACAACTTCTCTCCTGTTATTGGCCTGGACAACAATGGAGGTGCTCCCAAATATTGTTTCAAGTCTTGAAAGGCCTTCTCATATTCATCAGTCCACTCAAAAGTTTTTCGAAGTGTTTTGAAGAATGAGAGGCATTTGTCAGTTGCTCGGGACACAAATCTGTTGAGCGCTGCAACTCGTCCTGTAAGACTCTGCACTTCTTTCTTTGTTGTTGGAGATCGCAACCCTAAAAGAGCTTTGATCTTATTTGGATTTGCTTCAATGCCTCGCTGGTTGACAATGTATCCGAGAAACATTCCTTCTCGTACTCCAAATGTGCACTTCGTCGGGTTGAGCTTCATCTGGTATTTATCCAGTTGATCAAATGTCTGAGCTAAGTCAACTAGATGATCTGCAGCTTTCTTGCTTTTTATCAGCATATCATCGACATAGACTTCCATGTTGCAACTGATTTGTTCGGTGAAAACCTTGTTCATCAGCCGCTGGTATGTCGCCCCTGCATTTTTCAAACCAAAAGGCATAACATTATAGCAATAAGTTCCCCTAGGGGTAATAAAAGAAGTACTTTCCCTGTCTTCAGGTTTCATTTTGATCTGGTTGTAGCCAGAGTAAGCATCCATGAAGCTAAGCAGCTCGTGCCCAGAGGTAGCATCTACTAGTTGGTCAATTCTGGGCAATGGAAAATGATCCTTTGGGCAGGCCTTGTTAAGATCAGTAAAGTCAACACACATTCTCCATTTGTTGTTTTTCTTCTTTACCATCACCACATTCGCCAACCAGTCCGGGTACTTCACATCTTCAATGAATTGAGCTTTCTGGAGCTTGTCGACCTCCTCTTGAATAGCTTGATTCTTCTCGGGGCTAAATACCCTTCTTCTCTGCTTTACAGGCTTGATCTCCTTATTCACATTGAGTTCGTGACATAAGAAGTTTGGATCTATTCCTGGCATGTCCTCATGACTCCATGCGAAAGTTTTCTTCCTGTTTCTCAAGAACATTATCAATTCTTGTTTTATTGAAGCATCTAACGACGAACCTATCTGGGTTACTCGTTCAGGGTGCTCCTCTTCCAGAATAACATTTTCTGTAGATTCTACCACCCGTCCTTTTACAAGTTGGGATTCATCCCTGGGATCAAGAGTTTCAATCTCTGTATCTTCTTCCACCTGGTAGGTAGTAGTCTTTTTCCTTGATTCCTCAAGCTCCTCTTACTCGGCAGATGAATAATAGCATTCACAAGCTACTTTTTGATCAACTTTCACAACTCCTACTCCGAAGTTTATTGGGAATTTTAAGCATTGATGCACTGTAGATGGAACTGCTTCGAACTTCTTCAAACCAACTCTTCCCATTATGATGTTGTAGGCTGACTGCACATTCTTATCCATCACAAAGAAGCGTATTCTTTCTGTTCGACAAGCAGGCCAAGTTCCAATGAGTATATCCAACTTGATCGTCCCAAGTGGAAAAACTTTCTCGCCAGTAAAACCCAGGAGGGGTCTGTGATACGGTTCCGATTGAGATAATTTTAGATTCAAGCTGTCAAAGCATGAATAGTACATGATGTCTGCCGAACTTCCATTATCTACCAACACCCTTGAAATCACTACTTCCTTCATCCTCATTTTGATCACTAGAGGATCGTCGTGAGGATAAAGAATACCTGCTAGGTCGTTTTTTGAAAAGTCAATGACCTGCTTCTCTTTGTTTACCTTCCTCGGACGATCGTCCTCGGCCAGATTTATTCGCTGAATATATGAACAAGCTTGAGCCTCTCCAAGGTAAGCCTTTCTTTCTGCAGTAAGGTCTCCTCCTCCTGCATCTCCTCCTGTAATGACATTACAATCAAATGACCCAAAACGTATAAAAAATACCTCTCGTTCTGGCTGTCTTGGTTTCTTGGGAAGGTCGGGGTCATCATCTGGATCAACTTCATGGTTCCTCTTCTTTTTCTCTTCTGCTCGATGAGGAGATCTAGACCTCTCTCTAGTCCGGTCGTTATTTTTTCTTTCACCTCCCCGATCAACATATTTTGATAGCTTTCCTCTTCGGATGAGTGTTTCAATCTCGTTCTGAAGAGCTATGCAATTTTTGGTCATGTGACCATGATCTTTATGAAACTCGCAATATTTATCCTTACTCCTCGAATCAGGGTCTGACTTCAGTTTCTTTGGCCATTTTACCTCCTCGTTGTTCTTGATTTCTTCCAAGACATGATGAATACCCATTTTCAAAGGAGTATAATTTTCGTATTTCTTTAGGACTTCCCATGATGATTTATTATTTCTGGAGCGTTTATCACCGTCATTGCCCTTATGCTCTTTATTCTTAGACTTGTCGACTTCCACCTTGGTGTCTTTATCTATATTCTTCTTTGCAGCCATACCTTCCTCGGCATTCATGATTTTGGCCGCTTTTGCCATCAGTTCTGACATAGTTTTAGGTGGATCTTTCGCCAAAGTATAATACAACTTATTAGGCAACAACCCACTCATCAAAGCGGTGATTACTGTCTTCTCTTCGTAATATATAACCTCCAGCTTCTCGTTGTTGAAACGAGTTATGTAATCTCTAGTACTCTCACTAGATTTTTGTCTAACACTTAACAAGTGTGCTACTCGTTTTACTGGCTTTGCTCCAAAATAGAAATTGCCGATAAACAACTCGGCCAACTGAAAGAAAGTTGAAATCTTACCCCTAGGAAGATTGTTGTACCATATCTGGGCAGCTCCAGTAAGAGTTCCTGAGAATGCTCTGCATCTCATCTCGTCGGGGACAACATAGATGTCGGCAGCAGCTTGATATTGCTCTATGTGAAGAACAGGATCTGTCTTTCCATCATATTTGG
This sequence comes from Sambucus nigra, assembly GCA_949130495.1. NCBI lineage: Eukaryota > Viridiplantae > Streptophyta > Magnoliopsida > Dipsacales > Adoxaceae > Sambucus > Sambucus nigra. The sequence continues at coordinate 371,270,800 of OX422208.1, read as the reverse complement.
GGTTCACTACAGGTGCTTTGAACTTTAACGGTGTAGGAAAATTCACAATAGCCTGTACAAAAGGTGTTCCTCGAACAAAAGTTCGTTGTAGGGGGTTCTTTGCTTTGGCCATTTCTCCCAATTTATCCTCCAACTGTTGGAGAGATCCTTTCCTCGCTTCATTTCCTTCCTCGGGCCCATTGGTTCGAGCAATAGACCGTTCTGAAGTAGCCTCTTGAGATCTATCTTGACGAGCAGCCGGTCGTGACTGTGCTGATCCTTCTCTTAGATCTGACGGTTGTCAAAAACTTCTCGACATGGTCTTAGGTGGACTCCTATTCCTCCTAGGGCCTAATCGACTGAAAGGAGACACCCTACTCAGTCTTTCTAAAGAACTAGGTCTTTCTGGAGAGAGGGTGATATGTTGATTAGTATCTATCGCCCTTATTGACGAAGTTCGCCCAGGTTGATAAGAGAAATCATCAGACTCTTCATTGTGACGTGACTCAGTACGCCTGGATCGTGAAGAAAGTAAATAAGTTTGCCTCTGACCACTTTGCTGTCCTGAACGTGCAGGTGCACCACCATGAAGGGTTTGTATGAGTTGCCTCATGGTTTCTTGCATGACGGTTTTTCCTTGAGCCAGATTCGTCATAATCCCGGCTAGATCTGGAGGTGCAGAGGGATTCTGAGGATTTCCAGTATTTCTAGCATTTCGATTGCTAGATTCTGGATTATCCGCCATTGATGATGGACGATTTTTGGTGAAAAATGATAGTAACAATCGTTCCCACAGACGGCGCCAATCTGTTGATGTAAAAAATTAGATAGCTCTAATTATTCAATCACAGATAAATAAAATGAAACAAAGATTTTTAAAGTGGTTCAGCCTTATAAGAATGGCCTACGTCCATTGTTATGTTATTGCTGAGTGTTTGGGAATCCTCGAGTATATGTTCTCTCAAGAAATTCTCCTCCCTTTGAATGAGGGTGATACAAGGTATTTATAGCCCTTAGGCTGTACATGAAAGGGTTGATACATTAAATGATATACGTATGAAAGGGTAATACATTTAATGCAGCGTGTGCGTCAAGATCATAAACATTCAATGAATAGTTGAACTGTGGATTATCTGGCAATTAATGCTACGGACGAGATGCAGCTCGGACCGCCTTAGTTGCTCGTTGCTCAGGAGTTCCTCGGAGCGCTAGAGTACCTCGGAGTGCTAAAGTTCCTCGGTGTATCCTCGTTGCTCGGAGAGAACATGAGTTGGTCGGGGAAATGAACTTCCTCGTTGCTATTGTGCCACGTAAATTGACACGTGTCTTCGTATTATTCGTCCATATCAGCATATTAATTTTGGTATCAACAGACCCCAACTCTTTCATTTCAAAAGAAGCCTTCATGGTTGTAATAAGAGATGTGATAGCACAAGAGGAACTACCAGTAACTAAGATGTCATCTACATAGACCAAAACTATTAGAACATGGCTTGCATTGTGCATGATAAACAAGGGTGTATCTGCTGAGCTGTTTGTAAAACCATATTGTGTTAAGAATTTGGACAAAGTGGCGAACCATTCTCTAGGAGCTTGCTTAAGTCCATAGAGAGCCTTTTTGAGTTTGCAAACAGAAGTAGGTTGAGTGAGATCAATAAAACCTGGAGGTTGAACCATATATACTTCCTCTTCTAGAATCCCATGTAAAAATGCATTGGAAACATCCAATTGTTGAATTGTCCAACCAAAATGCAGAGACAATGAGATAACCAATCTAATGGTAGGTTGTTTCACAATAGGACTAAATGTTTCAAAATAATCAAGACCTTGTGTTTGATGAAATCCCTTGGCAATCAGTCTGGCTTTGTGCCTAGCCAGTGAACTATCTTCTTTGAGTTTGATATTAAACACCCATTTGCATTCAATGTCTATTTTATGAGTAGGTAAAGGTACTAACTCCCAAGTTTGTTGAGCTATCAAGGGACTAAATTCATCAGACATAGTTGTTCTCCAAACTGGTGAGGTATTGGCTTGTGAGAAGCAGGTAGGTTCAGTAGTAAGGAAAGAATCATTGGATGTAGTGATGAGTAGAGCAGATGGATCAAAAGGTAGTTTTGGTTTGTGAATACCTGTTTTGGCTCTGGTTATCATGGGATGATTAGATATAGGAAGTGTAGTACAAGCAGTAGTAGGCATATGAGAAGAGGATGAAGTTTCTATGGATAGAGATGTAGTAGAAGAAGTAGAGGTAGAAGGAGATGTAGTAGAAGATATAGAATCAGAAGAAAAGGGAGAGGATGAGGAAAATATAGATGAAAGTGGGGAGAATGGGGAAAATGGAGAGACAGAAGGGGAAGGACTGAGATTAGGTGTGATGAGAGGGGATAGATATTGAGTAAATGTAGGTGAGAAAGGAAATTGATTTTCCACAAAAGTGACATTTCTTAATATATAGAGTTTACCAGTGGAGATGTCTAGACATTTATAGCCTTTGGAGTGAGGAGCATAGCCTGGAAAAACACATGACTTAGATTTTGGCTCAAGTTTAGAAGTTCTATAAGGAACAAGCCAAGGATAGCAACAACAACCAAACACTTTAAGAGATGAGTAATCAGGTGGATGATGAAATAGTAGTTCAAAAGGAGACTTAAGATTCAAAGAGGTTGAAGGAAGTCTATTGATCAAAAAAGTGGATGTGAGAATTGTGTTAGGCCTGTATTTAGGAGGAACAGAAGAGTGGCTTAAGAGAGAAAAAGTGGTTTCAACCAAATGCCTATGTTTTCTTTCACTAACACCATTTCGTTGGGGAGTATAGGGACAAGAGGTTTGGTGAATGATCCCTTTTTGAGACATGAATTGAGTCAAGGGGAGGTTGAGAAACTCAATTCCATTATCTGTTCTAAGAATTTTAAAAGGAAACTTGAACTGAGTAAGTACCATAGTTACAAAATGAACAAAAGTATGGAAAACTTCTGTTTTGCTTTTAAGAGGATAAAGCCAAGTAAATTTGGTAAAATCATCCACAAATAGAATATAGAACCTGAGACCAGTAGGAGAAATAATGGATGTGGGGACCCAAACATCACTATGAACTAATTCAAAAGGTTGAGTAGTAGGAGTGAAAGAAGGTTTAAATGGGAGTTGATGACTTTTTGAGGTACAACATGCATGACATTCTGAGAGAGAGAAAACTGAAGGAATTAGATGTGTTTTAGACAAGTGAGATAGGATCTGAGAGGTGGGATGTCCTAGTTTAAAATTTCAGAGGTGAGTGGAGGATGATATAGAAACAAAAGCATTGGGGGATATAAAAGAAAGAGTGCAGAGTCCTCTAGAGTAGGCTCCTTGAAGAATGATTTGGTTAGAGAATTTATCTTGGATATAGAAAGTGTGAGAATAAAAAATGACCCTGCAGTTGTTGTCTTTGGCAAGTTGATGGACTGAAAGCAAATTGTGAGTGATATGTGGGACATGAAGAATATTAGAAAGAAGGAGATTCTTGGAGGGTGTTGGGAGCAGTCCATTTCCTGTATGGAGTATAGGTACTTTCTGACCATTACACACTGTAACAAATTCAGTTCCAGTATAATTCTTGAAGGAGTGAAAGTAATGAAGATTGTTGACTAGATGACTAGTGGCCCCTGTGTCAAATAGCCAACCAGTTGAAGGTGAAAGATTATTTTGTGCTATAAAAGCATGGGGAGAAGGAAGACCAGGAGAAGAAAGATTTGGAGATGTGGAAATGGAAGAATCATGAGAAGAGGAGATATCTACATACTAGTTGGGAGGTGGCATAGGTGATGATGACGAGAAATGAATTGGTGGATTAGAATAAAATGATGATGAAATAGGAGTAGCAGAATATGGAGGTGTAAGTAATAGTGGAGGATTATAGGGAAATGAAGGTACTGATGTGGGGTGAGATGATAGATTTTGAACATAGGAGGGTATGGATGAGGGGTGGGATAGTAGAGATTGAGCAACATAAGCACGAGGATGATTATTATTTGGTGGAGGTGCAGTCATGAAAGATGAATTAGTGAGAACTTGATTAGTCTGATTAGAAAATTGGTAGGAAGCATTGAACCTGTGATAGCAATCTGAGGCAGTATGGTTGTTTTTCCCACATATTTGACATTGTACTCTACCAAAACCTCTTCCCTTCTGAAATTTATTTCTACTAGCTCCTCCTTTGTAATAAGTAGATGAATCTTGAGGTGGTCTATATCCATAGGATTGAAAACTATGATATGGGGGTTGTGCCGTGTTCTGAGATGGTACAACTGCTGCTAGAGCCGTGTTGGATTCAGTAGAGACATTTTTCAAATCTTTAAGAACATGAAGTTCTTCAGATCTTAATAAAACTTGTAATTCAGCAAATGAAAGTAGGGTTGCACTAGCCCTAATTATTGTTTTAAGAGATGAATAATCTGCAGGTAATCCATTCACTGTATACAACACTAGGTCTTCTTCACCTATTTCAATACCAGAAGCACTCAATTTGTCTGCACAATCTTTAATTCTATCCAGATATTCATCCATAGAACTTTGATCTTTTGATGCATTGAGTAATTTTAACTTCAACTCATGCACATGTGATCTTGACGTTGACATATAACGTTTTTCCAGACCCCAAATTTCAAATGCATGATTAAACCCTACTATTTAGGGAAGAATTGAAGGGGATATGATTACATTAAAATAACTCACTAGCTGACAATCAATGTTGCTCCATGTAGTAAATTCAGGATTGAGAATCTTAATACCCTGATCATCTTCAATTTCAGTAGTTGATGGAGGAGATGATCCATCAATATAGTGCAATAGATGATTTGCTCGCAAAGTATTCTTGACTTGAAATTGCCAAACCATATAGTTGGATGAATCTAGTTTAATGGCGATTAACGAGTTAAGATGTGATACAAAAAAGACCAGATGTGGTGGAATATCAAGATTATTGATAATCACCATTGATGAATATTTGAAGTTTTAAGAGAAGAATTGAAGAACAAGGATTGAAGAAGATGAAGAGTGAGATTTCGAAGAGAATGACTGAAGAAGTGATGTTTGAAGAAGATGAAGAATGAGGTCAGGAACTACAGTCCTAGGGCTCTGATACCATGAAGAATATAATGGTGTTTCTGTTTATTATAATTCTGAAATCACACTTACAAATGAAATAGGAAGTTAGTTTATATACTAATCTTCCTTAACTGATTGAACTAGATCTAGTTACAACAGAATAACAGAAGTACTAACAAAAATAGCTGTGTAGGGGTATTTATGGAAAACTATAAGTACTAGCTATAACTAGCTATCTAACAATTATTTATGCAAGTTTATTTCCATAGATATGATATAATTAATTAATTCCTTTGTTATAGTTTTTTTTATATATAGATGTGAAAAATCTCAATAAACATATGTCAGCGAAAATATTCAACATATAGGTTTTATAGTTCATTTTGGCAATAACCTTGTTGTTTGACAAAATGGTCAGGTTATACGTTTTGAAATAGAAAACTTTAGCAAAGCAGTCACCATGAGTTGTTTTTGAAGATACTCTTCAAATTTCTGATAAGGTATATTATCTATTAACTTCAAGTTATGATAAAATGACTTTCTCTTCTATAAATGATATGAGCAATTCAGTTTGGTTTGAATATTGAATTTGATTTAAGAGTTTTTGAGTTGCCCCCTAATTAAATAACTTTCCTTCCTTTTCTAGTGGTTTCAGATTTTGTATTACTATGCTTTAATACTCCTCACACCCTGTTCTGAATAATATGAACAAAGACCCTTGCGAGTTGAAGGTTTCCAATACAGATTTGACACTTTTGAAGGTTACATGCCATATGCTATAGTTTTTTAGAAACTCCAAATGGTGCACAATAATTTGAGTTATTTTTATATGTACTCGATGGTGGTGGTGGTTAAGTTTTGATCAGAAAATATTAAAAAGAATTAAATTTCCTTACAAACTTAATCTCCATGTGTTAACGATGCCTTATTAAGATGTCTTTATGCCACTGTTGAATTTTCAATAAGTTTGACAATATGTACATGACTATATGCTAAATTTTTAAATTACCAATTTTCACTTTCTTCTTTTCAGGTATGAAAACAAGTATTTTTCAGGAATTAAATTTGACTCCGATTTTTATGAATTTTGTTTTCTATCTGCAACCAAAACCTTCATTTTCTCCTTCCTCAATTTGCTTAAATGATGATTTTTAAATTAATGTTATATTGTTCTCTGATATATATTTCTCCTGGATTTTGGGATATATATCCAACTCTATTGGTGTATGTCCTTCTCATTATGCTTACAAGTCATGGGAGGGCTCAAATTAGTGTACCTTCTGCTTCAACAGGTGAGTAATTTGGGCTGAAATGATGTATATGTGGGTGTGAAATGTAAATTATAATATGGGTTTGTACATCAGTATCTTATCAATGACCCGATGTTACATTATTACATTATTAAAGTGTCAAAATAATGTATTTATAACTGATTGTTACATTATGCAACTATTTTCATATACATTTTTTTATCCGTTAAAGATGACCATTGTCATGCAGGCCTTGAATGTGCAACAAATACAATTTGTAGCCTTTTGTGAACTGAAAATATGGAAGTTCAATGTGAGTGCTAGGTTTGAATTACTTGATGCCTAATTTTCCCGAGTTTGTATTAATCAGTCCTGAAAGGTAATTTTCAGTGCAATTTCTTCATTTGTTGGATTTTTGGGTTGTTCATTTATGAGTATTTATATTGTTATGGTTTAGACTTTTGTTTAATTCTATAACAAAGATTTATATGGATGTTATGGTGAAGTTGCAGGCAATCGATGAGGAGTGCGACAAGTTATGATTTTTCACACGGTGAGTATTTTGTTTAGTTATTTCTAGTTCAACTAATTTGTTTAGTTATTTTCTTATAACAAAAAATATATTGTTATTATTATTATTATTATTAAATGAACTTCAATTACTGGGTGATGTTGGTACATTGATATGGACTTTTGAATGTTTTCATAATTTTAAAAATATTGACATGTTGGTTGAAGTAATTGGCTTGGTTTTATATTGGCCATGATTAGTTTTCATTGACATTATTATGATGTAGTTATTTACTATAGCATATTTTTTCTTAGTTCGTTCATTGGTCATGGTCTACCAATACGTTTTTTTTTTTTTAATAATTTTTACGATTTGAGCCCATTTCAGGATCATGAATAGGAAAACATCATTCCCCTATATTATAAAAGATGTTTAGTTTGGGTTTATTTATTTATTTTTATGTGTTGCAATGCAGGTTCTGCTTTGAAAAATAGAAACTATAGGGCATGCATGATTAGAGGTGAAGTGCATTTGTGTTGGGAATGACTGAATCAGAATGGAATTAGTTAAGTAGGCATGGAAATTTATACTCGATGGATGTTAAAATTTGTCTTGCGTCGATTTTTCTTTTTCCTAGATAGGCTCATTTTTCTATGTTAACATTTATGTTTCTATTAAATATGTGTTGTAATGTTAACATTTGGTTACTAATTTAACTACCCTTACATTTAGTTATTATTTGACATTTGCAAATTTATTAAACTTGAATTGTTGACTCAATGATGTGAACTTATAAATTCAACTTTGAAAATGAAAACGATGAGTTTTTCTAAATCAATGCTCTGATACCAATTTGAAAATGATAGGACTCCCAATTTTAATTTATACAAAAAGAATTTCCTTTTAAAGCGGAATGATGGTGGCTCAACACAACACACACAAACAGCAAATTTGAATTTCTTTCAAATTAAAATTAAACTAAACTCAAAGTGAAATTAAATTAAACAAGAGATATATTTTTCACTTAAACCAAATTAATTCAACCCAAGTCCTAGAAATTTTCCCTACCACAAATAATTAATCCATTTTTGCAAATAAGGCCAAACTAAATTTTATCCAATAAAATTAATGACTTGAATTAAATTAATTTTTACCCAAACAAATTTAGCACCAAATTAAATATTCCAATTTTATCTTTTACCTAAGCATGCATCTAATGTGAATTTGCAAAAGATAAAATAAACAAACCACTACGCCGCGATGTACGAGGAAAAATCCACAATAGGAAAAAACCTCGGATGGCCTTAGCCTTAAGTCCACTAAGTACGATTTTATGTTTACAAGACAGAAGACTTACACAACTCGACTTGAATCCGTCCAAGCCCCTGACGCGTCTTCTTGCAACTACCTGAGCCTAGCCGACAATCTCGGAGTCCACCGGAACCTTGAAATCGACCAATGAAGCTTTTAGGAATCCATCAACCACACACGGTGCCTTTCACCGTATTAGAATGCCGCATCAACAAACACGTCTTCTACTTTGAGGGATGTAGAAGTAAACCCAAATGTCTCTTCCTTGAGGTGTAGAGATAAAATCGGTGCCAAAATTCCAAGCAAGGATATATATGAAGGAACTTGGAATAAACAAACTATTGGGTGTGTATGTCTTTTTGGTGAATTTAATCCATAAAAATCAAACACAAAACATGGAACTTTTTCTTAAAAGAATTTGCTCTCTAAAAGTATTAGAATGTTCAAAAGTTACTTTGAAAAGGTTGATTTACTCATTTGATAATTATGTCAAAAAAGTACTGGGGAGAACATAGTGGGAACATGGAGAAAACTGTTAAAAACTGCCAAAAAACTGTTCCTGCTAAAGTCGTTCGAACGGACCTAGACTTAAGTCCACTAAGTATAGTTTTATGTTTACAAGATAGAAGAATTACACAACTCGACTTGAATCCGTACAAGCCCCTGACGCGTCTTCTTGCAACTACCTCCGCCTAGCCGACATTCCCGGAGTGCACCGGAATCTTGAAATCCACCAATGAAGCTTTTAGGAATCCATCAACCACACACGGTGCCTTTCACTATATTAGAATGCCGCAATAACAAACACGTCTTATACTTTGAGGGATGTAGAAGTAAACCCAAACTTCTCTTCCTTGATGTGTAGAGATAAAATCGGTGCCAAAATTCCAAGTAAGGATATATATGAAGGAACTTGGAATAAATAAACTATTGGGTGTTTTTGTGTTTTTGGTGAATTTAATCCATAAAAATCAAACACAAAAACATGGAACTTTTTCTTAAAAGAATTTGCTCTCTAAAAGTCTTAGAATGTGAAAAATTTACTTTGAAAAGGTTGATTTTCGCACTTGATAATTCTGTCAAAAAAATAGTGGGGAGAACATAGGGGAACATGGAGAAAACTGCTAAAAACTGCCAAAAAACTGTTCCCGCTAAAGTCATTCGAACGACCTTTTCTTTCGAACGATATTTTCATTCGAACGACATTCTCGTTCGAACGACTTTACTAACGATGTTCCAGTGCGAAAAAAGAAATCTCATTAGAAGTCTCGTTCGAACGACCTGGGAATCTCATTCGAATGAGATTCCAGTTCGTTCGAACGACTTACCAAAAAATTGAATATTCTATATAAGACCAAAACTTTTATGAAAAGTTCTAAAAAATATTTTCTGAGTAAAACAAAGTCGTTAAATTTATTTATAGAAAATTTAGAAAATACACCCAATAAATTTCCAAGATTTTATATATATAAATAAAATTCATTCATACCTTAGGAGCAGCAACATATGTTGACGTAGAAATGAGGCACACTAAACTCGGCATATGATGAAGCTTTAAAATCTTGGCCGCTACGTCTTCAACTAACACGACATAGGCTTGGATGGATACACTAGAACACTATCCTATGACTCAAATGTTTTTATTCGAAATTGATCCAACACTACATTAAGACTCAATCGGAGACTTATTTCCTTACAAATCTCCCTCTTTGGCTATTCCGGGACAAAAACCAAAAAAAAATCCTAAAGTGCCATCAAGCTCTACTAGACTTAAAAAAACATCCCACCCAAAATAAAAATTACATAGCTTGACTCAAAAATCCAAGGATCAATATCTTTGCCAATGAAAGTTGCCAATTAGAAGAATTCATGCACACTTAATCAAACTATGAAATGCATAGGGAATATCAAGAATATTAAATGCATGTAAAATAAATATTCCCCCGAAATTAATTCTCCGCTTTATTAAATAAATGACCTACTTAGAAAGATGTCCCTCCCTAAGATAAGTCTCCCAAACTAAGATGCGATTACAATAGGATTAGATACCATTTCTCCCCCTATCATTCTCCCCTTTTTTGTTCTGGAATAGACAAAGGATAACAACGAATTTAAACACGATAAAGCTTAGAGTGATAAGATCATGAAAGCATATGGGCAAAAAAATCATAACTAATCCATACAAATAATAATGGATACCAATGAAGGTGCAAAAAAAAAAAATTATACCAATGTGATACATACAATACTAAGCATGTGATATCAACAATAATATGCAACACGATAGATACCAATTATAAATTAGAAGCATAGATGGACTAGAAAATGAGGCAAGGAAAAAATACCACATATATGTAGACATAATGAATATCACTAACGCACACGCACATATATATAGGTATAGACACCACACATGACACAAAATACAATATATTTTTCACACTCGTATGACAAAATTGTGTCATATGGAAACAAAAGTGTAGGGGTGTGAACTAGTAACAATTAAATTTAGACCCAATCACTTAAAACATGTTCACGGAGTTCTCATTTGATTGCAAACTTTATCACATTTGAATATAACCTCATGTGACAATATAGATTGAACTCAATGAACAAATATACACAATACATATAAGCCTAGAATTTTGATGATTCTACAAACCAATAGAGTCATGACATTGAAAGTACAACTAGGATAAACGGACATTATGCAAAACGTTGATATACCATCCAATATCCCTCAAACTAAGCATATATATTTTAATCTTTTGAATGAATAAATCAACTAAATAAATAGGCCTTGGCAAATATTTTCTTTTAAATCCATTATTCTTTTAGGACTTTGGACCACATATTTCTTTTAGGTCCAAGCAAACGGTGGCTTACTCGCAAAGGATGATTTTTCCTTTAGGATCCCTTCCCTGTGCACATTTATATGTAAAATCTTTTATCGCTCAATTCTCGCGTATAACGGATTTTAACATGCACTAGTCCTCCTAGGTTACATAACATGTAGATGATAAGATTGGTAGGAGAACTTCTCACAAACCTCAAATATACATGTGAAGTTATAATTTCAAGTAAGCTCGTGCATGTGTGAATTGAGGCATATAAAAATAGAATCCATTATATCAACATAAAATCCAACTACTCCATGTAAGCATGGTAAAGAACATTTTAAGGATTGTCAATCTTAACCAAAAGTTCTAGCCATATGGGAGCGAAAAAGAAGGGATTCAAACACAAGCATATGCCACATAGAGTGTGTCAAACTAAAATACACACAAAAAAAATCTTTTTGAGTTTTTTTGGAATTTTTAAACCAACCAAAAAATATACTTACTACAAAAGACAAAAACAAAATCATTTGCATTTTTCATTAAGCCTAAATTACTAAAAGGTGAAACACAAATGATAAACAAAAATCTTTTTTGTATTTTTCATTTAATGCAAACTAAAATAAATATAATACAAAAGATAAACAAAAATTATAATTCTATCTTGAGATATGTGGTAAAGCAATGAAGTATAGCCTAGAACAATGATTAACAAGCATACATTTAGCATGATAATTTAGCAGGAAGTACAAAAGCTAAAGTATGCAAACAATTAACACATTCAACCTTTAGATTTTGCAAGGGAGGAAGCATGTGAAAGTAAATGAGAATAAAAAATCCTATTTTGTAAAGCTACCAAGTCGGATCTCCTAATCCAAACTAATGATGAGTGTAGGAATTTTGGCTACCTCAAATGCCTTACGTAGGGATTTTCTAGGACCTCGTTTACGATTAAAGCAAAACTTCCTAAGATGACCTTTTCGACCACAATGTGAGCACCTAAAGACTCGGCGAAAAGACTTTCCTAAGGAATGATCTATAACATTGTTCCTAGAGGACTCTCCTAAAAAAATGGTTTTTTCTTTGAGATTTGACTCTTTACAAGTATCGAAGCCTAAACCACAAGTGTCATTTTTAATTTGGACCGTTCATAATATTTTATCTAATTTCTCCGAACGATATTCCAAATCAAATTTGACTTTACTAGAGTCTTTTAATTTATTTTCTAAATCTACACTGTGAGACTCTAATAAAATATTTCGCTCTTCAAACGCAAGAAGCTCCTTTTTCAAGGATTCCATTAAACCTTTAAGGCTATCTCTCTTGCCTTCTACATATTCAAGCTTCTTAGGAAGAGCTCTCTGACGTGTCCTAAGGTTTTCCACAAAACACTCTCATTTAAGACCTCGACATGCTCTTTTAAACTAGCTTCTAACTTCAAAATTTTTCTTTTTAATTTAATATATTCTTCATATAATTCTTGAAAATCAAATTGAAATTCACTCACATCAACCTTCTCATCACTTTCACTCTCTCTTTCTTCTCCACTCTCACTACCAACATCTCTTTGGGATTAAAAAATTATGACCTTGGAAGTGTCATGTGTTAAAATTTCATTACGAAAGGAGTGCTCACTTTCACTCACATGACTTGCCATAAAAGCCACAAAGTTGGTCTTAGTGGGGGAATCGGGTACCTCTTCCTTATCACTATCACTAAGGGTTGCATTATAAGAAATTAGTTGCTTACCCTCTCTCATTAGTTTAGTGGGGCACTCTTTCGCCCTATGGCCATAACCCTCACAACCGTAACACCTATTTGACTTGTCCCTATTTAAATTTTCATTAAAAGTTTTAGGGATCTTTTCGGCTTTGTCATGCTTAGAATTTTCATGTTTATTAAAATTATTTTTAAATTTATCTTTGTTAAATTTAATAATTTTTGAAACTTCCTAACAAACATAACCATATCTTCCAAGTCACTCTCACTTTCACTCTCTACTACTTGTTTTTGCTCCTTTCGGGCTTTCAAAGCAATGGCCTTATTTATTTTCTTTTCAGCTTTAGAGGGAAACATGTCTAGTTCATAGATTTATAAATCACCTACGAGCTCTTCTAATTTCGTAGAGGCTAAAGTGGGTAAAGAATTTAACACGGTCACCTTAGGAATAAATCTATCGGGCAGGGACCTTAAAATTTTCTTTACTACTCGGTTGTCGGGTATTTTCTCTCCCAAATTAAAAGATGAATTAACTATATCAGAAAGTCTAGCATAAAATTCATCAAAAGTTTCTTTTTCATTCATTTTTATGGTTTCAAATTAAATGGTGAGGTTTTGGAGTTTCGAAGCCTTGACGATACTAGTTCCTTCATGAGTGAGTTGTAAAATATCCCAAGCTTCTTTAGCGGTTTCAAACATCATAATGAGTCGGAATTCATTATGTGTGACCGTACTAAACAAGGCATTTAAACCTCGGGAATTAAAGATTGCAAGTTGAAATTCATTCTCACTCCATCTATTGGTGGATTTGGGAATATGCTCATTTTCTACTAAATATGTAGGTGCGGACCACCCGTTAACAATTGACAACCTAACCATCACATCTAGATACCTAAGTGTAGAATGCATACGTGCTTTCCAATATGAGTAATTAGACCCATCGAAAATAGGATATTTTGAAAATGGGGAAAATTCCATTTTAGTCAAAAATATTTAAAAGAATCTGAAATGCAATAATTTAGCGATCCTGCTCTGATACCAATTTGAAAATGATAAGTTTTTATACATCAATGCTGTGATACCAATTTGAAAACGATAGGACTCCCAATTTTAAATTTTACCAAAAGAATTTCCTTTAAATGCGGAATGAAGATGACTCAACACAACAGACACAAACAACAAATTTTAATTTTTTTCAAATTAAAATTAAACTAAACTCAAAGTGAAATTAAATTAAACAAGAAATACATTTTTTTTTAAACCAAATTAATTCAACCCAAGTCCTAGAAATCTGCCCTACCACAAATAATTAATCCATTTTTGCAAATAAGGCCAAACCAAATTTTATCCAATGAAATTAATGACTTGAATTAAATTAATTTTTAGCAAAATTAATTTAGCACAAAATTAAATATTCTAGTTTTATCTTTTACCTAAGCATGCATCTAATGTGATTTGCAAAAGATAAAATAAACAAATCACTACGCCGCGATGTACGAGGAAAAATCCACAATGGGAAAAACCTCGGGCGGCCCTAGCCTTAAGTCCACTAAGTATGATTTTATGTTTACAAGACATAAGACTTACACAACTCAACTTGACTCCCTCCAAGCACCTGATGCGTCTTCTTGCAACTACCTCCGCCTAGCCGACAATCCTAAAGTCCACCAAAACCTTGGAATCCACCAATGAAGCTTTTAGGAATCCACCAATGAAGATTTTAGGAATCCATCAACCACATACGATGCCTTTCACCGTATGAGAATGCCGCAACAACAAACACATCTTCTTCTTTGAAGGATGTAGAAGTAAACCCAAACTTCTCTTCCTTGAGGTGTAGAGATAAAATCGGTGCCAAAATTCCAAGCAAGGATATATATGAAGGAACTTGGAATAAATAAACTATTGGGTGTGTATGAGTTTTTGGTGAATTTAATCCATAAAAATCAAACACAAAGTATGGAACTTTTTCTTGAGAGAATTTTCTCTCTAAAAGTCTTAGAATGTGAAAAAGTTACTTTGAAAAGGTTGGTTTTCACACTTGACAATTCTGTCAAAAATTAGGGGGGAAAACATAGTGGGAACATGGAGAAAACTGCTAAAAACTGCCAAAAAACTTTTCCTGCCAAAGTCGTTCGAACGACATTCTCGTTCAAACGAATTTACTAACGATGTTCCAGTGCAAAAAAAGAAATCTCGTTAGAAGTCTCATTCGAACGACCTGGGAATCTCGTTCGAACGAGATTCCAATTCGTTCGAACAACTTACCAGAAAATTGAATATTCTATATAAGCCCAAAACCTTTATGAAAAGCTCTAAAAAATATTTTCTGAGTAAAACAAAGTCGTTAAAATTATTTATAGAAAATTTATTAAATACACCCAATAAATTTCCAAGCTCCTTTATATATATATATATATATAAATAAAATGCATTCATACCTTAGGAGCAGGAACCAATATTGTTGACGTAGAAATGAGGCACACTAAACCTGATATATGATGAAGCTTTATAATCTTGGCTGCTACGTCTTCAACTAACACGACATAGGTTTGGATGGATACACTTGAACACTATCCTATGACTCAAATATTTTTGTTCGAAATTGAGCCAACACTATATTAAGACTCAATAAGAGACTTGTGTCCTTACAGAAAATCTTTATGCTGTGGAATCGCCAAATTTTCTCATAGGTGACACAAAATCATGGGGGGGGGGGGGGGGGGGAGTTAACCTAATACAATGGGTATTGAAATATGACCCTGAACACAGACACCATAATATAAATGGACATGATTTACGAGGTTCAACAAGGTTGGTTTTGCCTATAACCATGGACACGAGTCAACTTACTTTTGACTATTAGATTAACCTTCTTCAATATATATGTACTAGAGGATTACCGTGCCTGAAGGCACGGAGAATATTTTCCAAAGTAGTAAATTGCATATAATATAAGTAAATTTTTTTATAACACAAATGATTATAAATTTTTTTAAAAATTAGGCCGAGCTTCCTCTATTGATAGGAATATCCCACTCTTTAAGAAATAAAAAATAATCCAAAAACAAAACTAATAATCCGTCCTAAACCACATAGAATGTCAAAATATGAATCAATAAATAAAATTAGCATGTGATGTGCAAACTTGATTCAGTAAATTAAATATCTCCTAAATCTCCTAACCATCTAATACATTGTTGTAACTAAAGTAAGCATCATAGAATGTAATTTTACTATCACAATTATACAATTATTATAAAAAAGTATTAAGTGAACAATCAAGTTCATTAAACACTAATTTTTGTATCCTATGTTATCTTCATATTCCATTGGTCTGAGAAAATTTTCACTGCGAGACAGCATCAAGTATTGCAAGTCCTGCCAAAATAACCTCTAATAACATATCAAGATTAAACTCATTGATAATCAAGAATAAACTCGATTATAGTATATTAAGTATACATACCTCTAAAAGAATATATGTAATGGAAATAACATGAAAACTCTAGAGATATAAATTCAAACTTAAAGCATCATTTGAAAACCATCATAAAAAATGTCACTACTGAATTCTTGTTACCAATTAAACACAAGTACAAATAACACATTCTAAGACCCCTTAAGTCTCTACTTAGGTCCCTAGAACCTTCCCATTTCACTGCAAAATCTAGGTTATACTCCGAGTACCGATCTAGCGGTCATCGGGCGCTCCTGGTCTCTGTTTGACTCCAGTCGACTCTATCATCATAGAGGAAGCTCATGAATATTTGAAGGGCTATGAATACCCTTTCCAATTGTCCACCCCATGCACAAATAGGCATAACGATTTGGATGAATGAACCATTTTACCATCGAAAATTGATTTGGAGGCCACCATGCGCTCCCGGGATAACCCAATAAAATTCATCTTCAGAGTGAAATCTTTTTGAATCTTCTAAGCGCTATAAATCCCGTTTCCAATGGTCCGCCTTGTGCATGAATCGACATAACGGTTCGGAGGAACGATCCATTTTCCCAGGAACATTGATCTAGAGGCCATCGAGCGCTCTCGGGATCCGTTTGATGAAGGTAAACTCTTCAGATCGAATGACATTGAATGAATCTTCTAAAGTCACTTAATACCCTTTCCTAGGGTTCATCTTGTGCACAAATCATCTTTACGGTACAAATGAACTATCCGTTTAACTCCAAAAGGTCACTGGGTGCTTTTGGGCCCCAATTGAGAAAAGTAAAATTTATGAACAAACCGAAGCTCTTTGGAATGTCAAATTACCTTGCATAACCTTTCCAACGGTCCACCCCATACGCGATTCTGACTAACCGTTCAAACGAATGATCCATTTTCGTCCGACGATCTCTAGTCCAAAGGATCGACGAGCGCTTCCGAGCCACGTTTGACCCAAAGTCAACTATCGGACCCAGAAGATGGACAAAGGACTCTTGAAGGTATCTGAATTACCTTTCCAATGGTATACCCCGTGCGCAATTTGGATCAACGGATTGCATTCTACGACCATTTTTTTAGAAATATCTGTACGAGACTACCAATTGGCAAGTCCATTTTTTGGCCTATCAGCAGTGTGCCTAGGGTTATCCGCCGATTGGCAGGGCTATGTATATTTCGATCGGCACCCCCTTACCCTATAAATAGAGGGCATGACCTCACTCCCAAGACACACCTAAGATCCATCAATATGAGTGATCTCAACAACATTCTCTCGTAATTAGCAAAGTTAACTTATGTGAAATTCCTTTCCATCTTACATTTCCATACTTTTCATACTCAATTTAGCAAATCTCATTCTCTCACATCAAACATTCATCTCAACATCCAAGGGAACTCATCAAAGATCAAGATCAAAATCAAGCTTTAATTCTCCAAAGAAAGTCCAAAATCATTCTCCCTCTTTTTAAATTTCTTATTTTTGTATTAATTACATAAATTCATAATTTTTATTTTACTTTAATTCATACACATTAATATCTCACCTTTTATTAGTTATATTGCACATACTTTTTTTTATAAAAAACCCAAAACAAATAAAAAGAGGGTTACACTTTAAATTCCAACGGGATTACGCATAACAATTTCTTAAAAGTAAAACACATTTTCCACACACACATATAATAAATTCCCGTTCGAATATATGGGATAAACCCCACCTTTATGCCATATACGAACTACGTGGACTTTGATGCTTGTATAAGCTACGTAGGAATTTTGAATTTTAACCCAAGACTCGAGTTCAATTTTCCAATTTTCTCATTTTCAAATTTTTCACCTTTAATCTATATATTATTTTAATATATATTATACTTATGATCCTTATTGGCATTTTATCCATATATTATCTTTTCATCATAACGATCAATATCTCGATAAATGCATACATTGTATTTTCTAAATATTATTTTGGAACCATTCCCATGGACGACTTTACTCAATCGTTTCCATGGTATGATTGGGCAATTCCGATATCCATTTATATATACACTCACACACACTTCATAGAGAAATTAAGGGAAATAGTAACACAAGCCCATGAGAGACTGAAAGGGCGGGATGGGTGCCTAACACCTTCCCATTCTGTAACTTAGCCCCCAAACCTTTGAACTATTGGTTTTTATAAGCATCAGTTTGTCTTTGATGCCGCTCTCTCGAGGCGACGACATGTTCTTTTACCGATTTTGTGCAAAATAGGTTGGCTACTCCATCTCTTTACATTCAACCCACACTGACGACGACCGAAGCGATCTTAGAGAAATTAGGCACACGACCTTTCCCCCCTTTTTCTCCCCTCCTCAGGAAGAGAAAGAGAGGAGATGATCCGAGATGGACACAGTGGCGACTCCACTAGGGAAAAATTTCAAAAGAGGACTAGAGTCTATTTGCATGGGTGTCATCATTTTCTACCTATGTGCATATGCACCTACATGTTTGTTCTCTTTTTTCTCCTCTATTATTTATGTACATATATGACTCATGCTTCACAATACTTACACATAGAATCACTTATATCCACACGTTGCACACGCCACTTAGAATATCCATTCTTAAGTATCACTAACAAACACCTCCACTTATCACACTTGTATATATCCATGATCACTCACACTTGTCACGCACCACTTGGAGTTTATCCATGCTTAGGTTCATTACCATACACTCACGTGTAGATATTCACACGTCACTCATTCTCACATATTCATTCTTAGTATAATCTTCATGCTCCGTGATATATTTACTTTTTATACTTGTACATTTTTCTCCATTAGTATAATGCTCTCATCATTCAAAAAAAAACAAAAAAATATACTCTATCCGTAATGTACTAATCAAGAATCATGCATTTTGCACACTACATCACCAAAGAGCACGGCTATTGACAAAATTTTGTCTTTTAACTGGGGGGTCACTTCGTGATGGGTGCTAGTCCGACAGGTCGCAGTTAGCCTAAGCAATATGACTCTCACCTTCCATTGGCCAAGTACCTTCAACGTATATCGAATGGTTCCCCTCGCATCGTCCCGCTTGACCGAAGTCATGGAGGGAGGTATATTGCAGGGAACTCGTTCAAGTACATCGAGTGTATATAATTCACTCTAACACGTGATGTAACCCATGAGGTATATAGTGGGGCAATTCACGTACACTAAGGTATATCAAATGGCTTGTCTACATGTACCAATTGCCCTCAAAAGCAAGATGTATATTGTGAAAGTCATGCCAAAGGAGGGAACCCTTCCAATTAACTCAACATTTACATACCGTCATGTAGGTGTCAAATATAGGGCACTCATATTTAGATTGCCAGTTACTACCCGAAAGTCTGTCAAAATGATGGGTTGGCATGCCGCCCAAATTTTTGCGTGATTTCGTCTATTTTAAAACGGGACCTTGTCCATGAGCCCGACAACAAGTCCAACCATGTTTTTACATATTTTTCAAACCCGATTCTCCCAAGCTTGGGTCCCGCTCGACATTTCTTTTTGCATTTAGGTGAGAACATAATAATAATAATAATAATAATAATAATAATAATAATAATAATAATAATAATAATAATAATAATAATCATGCTGAGAACTTTCTCTCATTTTTTCCTATTTCTTTAACAAAGGTGTCAAAAATAATTTTCCCACTTTTATCAAAAATACCAAAAGAATTTTTCCTTCCTTGTACTATAAATATTTTTTCGAAAAATATTTTGTCCTCCTCTTTTTCGAAAATGTCCAAAAATATTTTCCTCCCTTTTCAAAAATTACAATTTTGCCCTTCTCTTTCAAAAATAAATTCGAATTTTTCTCATTCCCAGGTCAATCGCATACCCGACCCTTGTTCTAGCTCCCTATTGTCTTCGATCTTACATCTAATCGCTTCGAGGCTCTGTGAGTTCCCTCATTACTTCCTCCGAGTCCATAATTCACCATTATTTTCTTCCCATGGAGAATGCTAACCAAGTACCGAAAGTGCAGTCGGATTTGATGACAGTCCTAGTCCAACTGACTGCCAGGCTTAAAGTTAATTAAAATAGTGCCAACACTTCATAAAAAATATTAGGGATGGTTACTCTCAAAAAGTTGAAGTTGCTCGAATGATCATGTAAAGAAGATTGCTCGCACAAAGACAAGATGCTCGAAGGATCTCCTACAAATACCAAGACTTGGAGATAAACTTGGAAAACACAAATTGTAATAGTAAGTGTGGTGTACTTATATCTAGGGCTCTTTGTAAATATAAATATTACTTTGTAAACATTTGAGGTCGCTTGATATCCTCGAGGGACCATGTCTGGAAGTACATGGGAGAACTTACATGCTCTATTAAATAACCTCATTCTGCGTATCTCGCAGGGATTTGGTTTAGAGGATTGGGTTAAAGGAAACGTTGGAAGAGACCAACCCCTTTAAGGTATTTAAGAAAAACCTTGGTTTATACAATAACATAAACCAGTACTATCTCGAGATACCATCTCTGGCAACCCATTAGTGAGTCCTCAGTCCAGTTATCCAAAAGATTAACCTCTAAGGTTTACACACACACACACCACAAGTTGTTTAAATAATTATTAGTCGAGAAAACTCCACTTCGATGAACTACCTTTTGAGTGATGTGACAGCACATCCGTCGCATATCACTGTTTACTAACTCTTTGACGTTAAAGAACTCAATAAATTAGCACTCAAGTGAAGATATTCCTAGGATGATAAGTCCATAGATGACACATCACATCCTATTTAATTCATTCATAACTCTGAGACTCCAAACAATGTTCCTGCCAAAACATCATATCTAGCTCATTTAATGAAATATCTTTGGCATTAAATGCACAAGATTGTTGACGTCAATAGGGGTCAAACACATTAATTACAGGAAGGTCACTCGAATGATGTTCCCCTGCTATAAATACCTCTAACATTACAATATTTAGAGATCACACTTTTCTAGCCTAGAATTGCTGCCAAAATACTCTCGTACAACCACTACACCAAAACAGGTAAATTGTAACGAGCAAAAACAATTACAAAAATATTTGCAACGGATTAAATTCGTTAAAAAATTCGCGTTATTTATTTTACTAACGAAATTTGTAACGGAGTTACAAAATTAATATTTGCAATGGATCAAAACCATTGCAATTTATTTTGTAACGGAGCTGGCGTTGGTACATATCACATATATTAGTAACGAATTTACTAAATTGTAACGGTTTACAAATATAGAATTTGTAACGGATAAAACTGTTAAAAAATACATTGTAACAAATTTGGAGTGTTATATATTTGTAACAAATATTTTTATTTGTAACGGTCAAAGTCCGCTAACAATATCATTATATTTTAAAAAATATTAGTTTCTCATTAAACAAATAGATTTGAATAGACTTGTAATAACTCGCGTGCTCAACCAATGGCAATGCAGAACAAATGCCCACAAATTTCATTCAAAACATAATTTCAAAATACACGTGATAAAATGAATGACACTACATTTCAATGATATTAAACCAATCTAAAAGTATAATTCATTCATAACCATTCCAATTCCTAAAAAAAAATGTAGTACGAGATAAACTATCTAGCTTCTAACCACAAAATTGAAAGGAAGTATAACATTATTAAAGTTCTACACATTATTCTCCCCAAATTACTCTTCATTATATTCCTTGCAAAAGTAGACTTAATTCTCCCAAAATTAATCTTCATATTTTTCAATAAGAACCTGTTGAACAAAATCAACCTTAGTAAGTGTGTAATCATAAATGAGTAAATAACACAAAAAACTAGTACATTCTCATGCCATTGACACACGTGTGTCTTATTAGGGAGTAATCGACACAGAAAAAATGGCCATAGTTACTTTGGTATCATTTGATGTGTTTGTACATAAATCTTGATCATTAGGTTATTGTTTTAAGATTCCCCCCCCCCCCCCCCCCCCCCCCCAATTTTTATACTTGTCAATTAAAACAACCAAGAGTCCGATGAGGACACGATTAGTTTAGACAAATTACTTTGGTATTGCTTGATATGTTTGTACGTAAACCTAGGCCACTAGATGGTTGTTTTCAGTTTCGCCCCCAAAGCCCATTTTTAACCCCAAAAAGAAGCGTATACTAGTCAATTTTGGCAATCGAGAGTCCGATGAGGATATGATTAGTTTAGAAAAGTTACTCTGATATCGGTTGATGTGATTATACCTAAATCTAGGCAACTAGGTTGTTGTTTATAGTTTTTGCCCCCCAACGCCAAGCGTGGGGTTAGTTTAGACAAGTTACTTTGATATCGCTTGATACGTTTATACCTATTTTTAGGCCGCTAGGCCATTTTTTCAGTTTTCGCCCCCAACTCCCATTTTTAATCTTGAAAAGAAGCCTATACTAGTCAATTTGACCAACCGAGTGTACGATGAGAACGTGGTTAATTTAGACAAGTTACTTTTGTATCACTTGAAGTAGGTGATAAGAACCCAAAACTATATATTTTATACCCCAAATAGATTGTTTTTAATTACTAATTCCTGGTAAAATCGAACTTATGTGGGTATTTATTTATTTTGTAGGTCAATAAGCATTTATAGTGTCAAAAAAGCTTAATTCGAGGAAATTGCTAGAAATAAGTGGTTAAGTACATCAAATGTGGGAATGATGCGTTTAAATGAGCCTAAACTCAGTCCTGTAGCCTGAACCTGTCCTGAACCAAGGCCAGTCCATCCCTAGCCTGCCCTATAAATGCTCAGTGTGTGTGGGGTATTATTTTTTTTTAATTTTTTTTTTAATATAGATGTATATTTTATTCTGTTTGTATCATTTTCATTATTTTGTTATTTTTATTTTTATTTTTATTTTATTTTAGTGTCTTTATTTTTAGTTTTTATTATTTTATGTAAATAATTTATAAAACATACGCGTCGTCATATCAGTGTCTGTATATATATGTGTGTAATTTTTAATATTTATTTTCTTATATTTTTAGTGTTCTTCATTTTATAGTTATATTTTATCTTTATTTTATTATGAGTCTTTCTATATTTTATATGTGTGTTTAAGTTTTTATATTTTTATATGTGTGTTTGAGTTTTTATATTTTTATTATGTGCGTGTTGTAAATATATATGTATACATATTTTATATTTTATATAATAAAGTACCTACACACACACACACTATTTTCATACACACACCAAATCACCCTTCACACCCAACAACCAAATCAGATTCTCTCTTCCATCACTATCATCTTCTTCACTCATCTTTCTCTATCTCCAATTTAGTTTTTAAACTTTGTGTGATAAATTTCTCTCCACTCCTCTATAAAGAGTATTTGTATTTTTAGCAAATATCTAAATATAGAGGTGTATGGTGAAATTTATCTCTCGGATGAATTCTACTCCACCCCTATATGGTGAGTTTTCGTATTTTTAGCAACTATCTCAAAATAGAGTAATGTGGTTGAATTCATCCCCTCGGAAGTAAATTCTAATCCATTATTTTATGGTGAGTATTTTTATTTTTAACAAATATCTCAACATAAAGTGATGAAGAAAAATTTATTTCCTGGGATGAGTTCTAATGTACAATTTTATAATTTGAGGGTTTGCATTTTTAGCAAATCTCTTTTATTATTTAAGAGTCCATTATAATTTCATCCATTTTATATATTGTAATTAGGTTATATTTGTATATTTTGTAGTTTTTGTTTTAGAATCAATAAATACATTAGCGAGGGACTGTAATTGAGAGAATTTTGGTGTGTAATTGAAGAGTTGCTCCAATTCAAGTACAAATGGGTTTGATATATCCCTCTTTAATTTCTCTTGATTTATTCCTTACACATTTTTATTTGTTTATTCTATATTTTGGATGATGATTAATGAAAGCTAATCTCCCATTCATGGGATGAATTTTAAAGCCCTCATGAGTCCAATTAGTTAGTCCATTTGTTAGCACAATTTTGTTTATATTATTTTTCTCTTATTAGATATTACATCTTAGTTAATACTTTAAAAAAAATTAGTATAGTTGGTTAATTAATAATCCCTTGAAAAAAATAATAAAATGCAAATGAATCTACATATGTCCTCATTTATTTAGTGTTTCATCCTTAGATTGGGATTGACTCCCTTACTTACCCTATGCATATTTTGAGTTTATTTGTAGTTTCAAGAAAATTTTGATGGAAAAGGAATTGCGACAACGACACATACACAAGAGACTACCATTTTTTTCTATCAGTAGGAATACCTGCCCGCTTTCCTCATCGTCTTCAAGATTAATTTCAAATTGTGTCCTATCATATTCCACATCACCATCATCAGTTGTTCTTTCTTGTAGTTGAAATAAAGAAGTTAGAGACTAAATAAGGCTTCTTATGCAATACTTCTAATGTTAATAACAATAATCTAAAATACTAGTAATGTGTGTTCACTAGCTTTTTATTTTAAGCCTTCATTAGCAGCGCGATTGTCCTTTCTTCACCAAATCAAAAACATAAAAATTGAAAACTATCAGGTCAACGATGAACTCATTTTTATTATCATACAACCAAGTATTTAGATCAAGTAAGTTAGGCGTGGGTGGGGAGTCCATATATTTCCATGAATATATCTCATATATTTACTTTGTTAAACAAGTGGAATAACAACTTATGAGAGGACCATCAACCGGTTATGTTGAAGTTGTCTGTCTGCAAATAGGAATTATAGTTCCCGGATACTTCCATTTTTCTGATCAAGTGGTCCATTCCTTCATTTATCAATTTAAAGAGAAATAAGAGCATTTGAACAAAAAAGGTTTCTCATTAAGTTGAGATGGTATTTCATATATTAGTCCTTGGAGACAGCTAGCAAGACGAGAGATATATTTAGAATTCCTAGTGCGAATTCTATGTGCAGTACTAGTTTTCTGTAAAATATATTGACCGACCACTAAATCGTACTTATAGCCAAGTAGCTTATAAAGGTAAAAATCAACAGAAAATATATATCTTGGCACAAGAACTTCATTCGAGTTTAAGGCTTGTAAGGACAATAAACACTATTGTAAGAAGTTAGTCGAAGATGTGAGATGGAATGGTCGCTCGTGTCTTATACACAGATGCAATTTAAATAAAACTCATTGAATTTAGGAATATTATACAATGGAGAAAAGAAAAGGCGGCCACGTCCAAGCTTTTAAAGAATCCTTTGAACAAAAAAGGTAGAGAAAGTTCAGCAATAAATTTTAAGGGCTCCTAACATGTCCGCAGAAACTTTCCACCCTTAAGGAAAGAGAATGAGAATTTTAATTCAAATAAATATAATCTTAGGACTCATGCATTCAGATCTAAGCCACACAAATTTTTCTAATTTCACCGAAGTTATTAGCAAGTGTGAAGGATCCATTGTCTTCCTAATTAAAGATGAGAGAGGTGGAAAATAATTTATTTTATTGGATGGCTGTACTACTCCATGGTGTAAAGGAGGGTTATAAGAAACTTCGGTCTTTGTACCCTGACCTAGTTCTATTAATGTTACAAAAAAGTTCAATTCATTTGTTGAGTGCATGATATTACTTTTTCTTTTTCTTTTTTGAGGGTATGAT
Organism: Sambucus nigra; assembly: GCA_949130495.1. Classification (NCBI taxonomy): domain Eukaryota; kingdom Viridiplantae; phylum Streptophyta; class Magnoliopsida; order Dipsacales; family Adoxaceae; genus Sambucus; species Sambucus nigra. The sequence goes on along the minus strand of OX422208.1, from coordinate 371,245,026 downwards.
TAATCCCACATGACCCATGGTGTATAGTTGCATTTTAATAGTTCGCGTCAAGCAACGCATTACTCTTAATACTCCCACAATAAATTCAAGAATTTGATATTATTTTTAATATTAACTTATTGGGTTTACACTCGCAGAAATAGTCATAAGATAGAAGATTTGGGACTTACTCCCCACTAGTTTTGTTTTAGTTAGGGGTATTTTTGGTATAACATGAGTGAAAATTGATTTTGTTAACAGTCAATGACCGAATCCATCAAAATGCAGGTCAAACCCAAAGGAGTGAAAATTATAGGAGTTTGACTCGATATCGAATAATTAGTAGGGATCAAACCTCAAATAACCCAAAAATATTTTTTGAAACACAATTCACCATCGATCTTATAAGTTTGCAAGTTTTCACTGTTGCGGTTAATAGAGCATGTCGAGAGATTAATCACGATTGTTAATTTCAGATCGATCTTATAATGATCTAGTTCAAAAGGAATTCATAACATTTCTTCCCCACCTGTTCACGTACCTAAGTAGTGACTAAACCTTAAACAGATAGAAACACTTTGACATACAAAAATGTCAGAATCATAATTACTAGTGAGGGTATATACAAGTAAAAGAGTTGAACTTCTTGTATTTACTCAAGAGACAAAATGACACCACCTATAAATCCTATGTATTTTAATAATCAAAATTTCAAAAGAATATCTATACCTTCTGCAGATTGGAAAAATTTCGTATATCTTCTAAGCTTTTAGACGTTTTGATAGACTCATCTTTAGATATAACCTACACAGTAAATGAAATTCATCTGATTTTGTTGACCAAAAAATAAAAAAAGCGAACCACCAATAGAGATGGAAATCAAAGAAGGTCACTTACCCCAATACCACTGCAAGGTGCATCCAACAAAACTCTATCAGCCGTGTTTTGACCCAAAATAAACATATTGGCCGACTGGTTGAGGACTCTCTGCCCAAAAGGTCCAAGCTGCTAATTCATAGGGTCTGGTCTAATTATGTAGTCCCGTATATCAAACTTGAATTTTTCTTTTTTAGGTCTATAAAAATAAGGCCGACCTTGGGCACACCTTTTCAAGACCAATCACACCCGGACCGAGGCCTGAATATATAATAAATAATATTAATTATATGTATAGTATAAAATATAAAATCGAAACTATAAAGCATAGACAACTGGAACTTAGAAGCAATTATGAAGTCCCGAATTGCACATCGACCTGTCTCTTGTTAGTGCCGAACATAAGTACAAGTAAGGCTATGTAAGCGGAAACGTCTTAAAAAAACACCGGTTTCATACTGATTGTTTGAAATCTTAAAAATTATATTACACAGTGGCGAGCCTGAGCAGAGTTGGTATTTAACATCTCATAAATAGATTGACTTACAATCAATATATTAGAACCAAACGTAGCCTGACAAAGTGTGACACTTATTTGAACAGAAGAAAGTTAAGATGTCAAAGCTGGGGGAATGTCGTTGTTAGATTTTTCTTAATTATTAGCTCAAATAATAATAATAACAAGTCATGAAGCTAAGTAATTATATCCCAGTTGAATTGATGAGATGTTAAGAATTATTCCACAAAAGAAACAATTAATACGGAATAACAAGAGACAACTTATTCTAGAAAATTGAAGGAACACTTGAAAAACAAAATAGAAGATATACTTAAAAGAATCATCGTAATTTTCGTTACAATATCCATATCTACAATGTCTAGCGAGTTAAGAAAAGTGAGATAACAGGGGGAAATGAAGTTATCCACTAAATGTTATTTCTAAAAATTAGAAGGAAAAAAAGCAGTAAATATAAAACCTACAAGATCCTGATGAGAAGTGAGGGATTTATGCAAATTGACAAGTTGTTGACAAATGGTGGCATAAGCAGCGATCTGCTTACGGAGGATCTCGAATTGGGTAATATATTTATTATTAATATGGGTGTATCATTTCATTTCATGCTAAGAAATGACCAAACATAAATTCCTAACTTCATGTTGGGTTTGAGTTTTACTATGCAGAAATAATGACTTCTATGATAGGCATGCAATGTATACTGATACATTGAAGCAACTAGCTATCATAGATAAAACAACAAAAAAGGATTTTGTTCCAATTGATTAATGATTATTTCCATCCTTCGTATGCGTGTGTGTCCAATTGACTTGATTTATAAACACTAGAAGTTCTTAAATACATACTAAATCAGTTTAAACAGATCAAGTTAATGCTAACTTCAACAATAACAAATAACAACAGAAGCATATATTGCAACAATTGTGAAAAAAGTGTCTATTTTGGGCTTCTATGGACAGGGTGTGTGACACCCCGCCTAATTAATCCCGGGTGATCAGTCCTAAATCAAGTTAGAAAAGGTTTCTCAGTTGGTCCATTCTTAGCATCACTGTCGTCTTTTTAATTACTAAACACCGAAGTGAGAAAAGTAGACTGGTGCCAATTTTTTTATCTTTCAATTAATTAAATAAAACACGTGCGGAACATATAATAATACACAATCACAGTTAATTAAAATAACCATCCACAATTGAAACACCTAACCGAATAAACCATTGGTCCAAAAATATCCAATACAAGTAAATATCAGAAAAACATCTCAACAAGTTTACTACAGATAAATGAATTGTGAGCGACAAGCTCAGATAACTACTAGAGAGTCTCTACAAGAATGGAAGAAGGAGGCGTCTATCAAAACCCCGCAACATCCACATGTGCTGTAGCAAGGATACCTGGAATAGAGTCAAGCTTGGCGCCCTTGTGGTTGGACACCTAAAAGTTTTTTAAAAGAATTTTATAGCAAGGGTTAGTACCCAAAAAAATTTGAAAACATTTAATAAATGATTAACTTGCAGTAATAAATAAATATGCATTCTCTTCATATTTTAGTTAGTGCCGCACATTCTTGAGGACTTCCTCACCTCTCCTCTAATGTGCACTACTAACGCTTCCATTTAATTTACTAGGTCCTACGCTCCTGACCCAAATGCTTATTTTAACCCTCGAATTTTACCTACTCTAACCGAGTATGCCTTAATTCATGATTTTTAAGTTATTATAAACATTAAACTTAATTAAATTATTACTCCTTTTAATTTCATATAACATTCACACCTGTTATGCACATAATACATTTTTCACTATGTATTACTTATCCCAAATCTAATTACTTACCTAATTATATATTTAATTATTTTACAGTATTCACAAACATACTGAAATAACATTTAGTACAACTTTCGACCGAGTAAAAATACTCACAAAATATAAATTTTTCCAAGTGCTATCCCACTAGGTGTATTCACATAACCTAGTCATCCAAGTTAGATTCGCTCACTAACTTAGTTTAACATACGAATTGGAGGCGGTCATATTCCTTCCCTGGAAGTGAGATGCCCCTTACCCATATAACGAACGCTATGACCTGGGATTATACTAGCCCTGCTCCTCAAGCTAGGAGATTCATCCACTGCGCGCAACCTCCCCTATAGCAGTAGAGTACATACTAATAATATTCAATCACTGATATTAATGCACACACACACACACACACACACACACACACACACTATATATATATATATATATATATATATATATATATATATATATATATATATATATATATATATATATATATATAAAAACGTCCCGGCTACACCATGTACAAAACCCGTAACATAAGCCCATTTAATTTATTAAGAGTTTATGGCCCAACTCTAATTATTAATTAATTTGCACATTAATTAATTAAGTCAACTTTGGTGTCGCCCCACCATAAAATTGGACTTACTCTCGTAGTCCGAAATAACCTCACCCGAGTCTAAATTCCTGACCCCCGAATTTTTAATCATGACGTGAGACCCAAAAATCCCTCAAATCCGAATTAACTTTACTCATGATTTATTAGGTTTAAACTCATGAATTAATTTCCTCATAATTAATTACATAAAGATTTAATATATAAATTCTCTTTTATATACATAACTGGGCAAAACTGCCAAAATCTGCCGACCTTCGATCGATCGACCCCAGACCTTCGATCGATCGATCGAGCAGGTCTTCGCCTTCTTCGCGAAGACAGAATCAACCATGGACGAAATTTCTCAAACCCTAATTCCTTCTACCAGTAACCTCAAGCCCTCTTAGCATTAATAGATGTTAGAAACCTTATTAGGGACCTCCGGAATGTCCACCAACATCATTAATTCGTCCATTAACTACAATTTCTGAATTTGGGGAAGTATCCATCTTTGATTCCTTACACATTTACATCCCAAATCCCTTCACCAAATTCGTTTCTAATTATCCAGATATCATCCTACCAGATATGTATCAATTTATAATATCAGATTTCTACAAAAATCCTCATTCAAATTCGTAAATCAAATCATTATTTTTCAAAACCTCATGTTTATGCCATGAACACCCAAAACGAATTTTTATCAAACACATCACATGAATATGAATTTCAAAAACAAATTCAATACTATTGCAAGTTATCCACTTGCCTTAGGTTTCGTAGTGTCTGATTCGGAGATGAATTCCCAAGGTTGAAGACGATCCTTGTTGGCTCTCTAGTGATCCCAAAGCTGCCCTTAACAGCTATTAGGGTTCCTTAGGGTTACTTAGGGTTCCTTAATACACTTAGCCTTTTCTAAAACTCTATGAGCCATTTTATTATTCCTTCCAAATTCCTTAATTTACCTAATCCCGTTTTTTGCCTAACGGGCCAAGCCCAAGTGACCCAAATGCCCCCGTGTGGGCCCAGTTATGTCTAAAAACGCCCCATGACCCATTTACTACCCCCGGGTACACTCTTTCGACTATTTCGGCCCATCCGGACTCAACCGTACACTCAGAATTGGCATCCGAATTAATTTATAAAAATATTTATTCCCTCACCCCTTTAGTCTATACCTCAATACTATTGCAAGTTATCCACTTGCCTTAGGTTTCATAGTGTCAGATTCGGAGATGAATTCACAAGGTTGAAGACGATCCTTGTTGGCTCTCTAGTGATCCCAAAGCTGCCCTTAACTACTATTAGGGTTCCTTAGGGTTCCTTAATACACTTAGCCTTTTCTAAAACTCTATCAGCCGTTTTATTATTCCTTCCAAATTCCTTAATTTACCTAATCCAGTTTTTTGCCTAATGGGCCAAGCCCAAGTGACCCAAATTCCTCCGTGTGGGCCCGGTTATGTCTAAAAACGCCCCGTGACCCGTTTACTACCCCCGGGTACACTCTTCTAACTATTTCATCCCATCCGGACTCAACCGTACACTCAGAATTGGCATCCGAATTAATTTATAAAAATATTTATTCCCTCACCCCTTTAGTCTATACCGACTCCCGATTGAGATAAGTTCATACCCTGTCATTAATACTCGAAATGAGTTAAATAAATAATTACTATTCACTTAGTAAATACTTCCCATAAGTATTAACCATTTACTCCTTGATTAATATTTAAATAAAATTTCCCTAATTAATTCAATTAAATTACGACTCACAAGTAAATTTTCAATTCCCGAACTAATTAAATATTTAATGCATGAAAAATGCGGGGTGTTACATACTCTCCCCCTTACAAAGGAATTTTGTCCCCGAAATTAGGTCATACATGTGATGAAAAGCTCTGGATATTGCTCCCGCATATCCTCCTCCCGCTCCCAGGTAGACTCATCAATGTTGTGATGACCTCACTGTACTCTAACTAGTGGAACAACCTTGGATCGTAATTTCCGTTCGCTACGGTCTAGGATAGCCACCGGCCTCTCCTCATATGAGATGTCTGGCTGTAAATCAATTTCTTCGAGTGGAATGTGCCAGAAGGCCCTCTCACTCCGGCGATATTTCTTCAGCGATGCTACATGGAACACGTCGTGTATCCGCTGAAGATGCTCCGGTAATCCCAGCCTGTAGGCTACAGGCCCCACCCTCTCGATAATAGGGAAAGATCCCACGTACCTCGGTGCTAGCTTACCCTTCTTGCCGAACCTCATCACCCCTTTCATGGGGGACACCCTAACCAATACCTGATCCCCAACCTCTAACTCCACGTGTCTCCGTGAAGCATCAGCGTAACTTTTCTGCCTATCCTGAGCTATCCGAATCCTCCCTCGGATCAGCTCTATCTTGGAAGATGTCTCCTGAACAATCTCCGGCCCCAACAGTTTGTTGTCCCCCACCTCTAACCAACAAGCGGGTGAACGACAAGGTCTCCCGTATAATGCCTCGAATGGTGCCATGCCGATCGTGAATTGGTAAGAGTTATTATACGCAAACTCTACCAGAGGAAGATATTTCTCCCAAACTCCCCCAAAGTCTAGTATACACATTCTGAGCATATCTTCCAACATCTGATTGACTCTCTTGGTCTGCCCGTCAGTCTGTGGGTGATAGGCTGTACTCAAACGTAACTCTGTGCCCATGGCCTCCTGAAAACTCTGCCAAAAATGGGCCACAAAGATCTTGTCCCTATCCGACACAATATTAATCGGTACCCCGTGCAGTTTAACAATTTCCGCTATGAATAGATGTGCATAATGCATCGTCTCAAAGTCTGTGCGAACCAGTAGGAAGTGGGACACTTTGGTCAACCGATCCACAATAACCCAAATGGAATCGTGACCCTTCTGTGATGTCGGTAACCCTGTAATGAAGTCCATAGAGATGCTCTCCCACTTCCACACAGGAATTTCAAGTGGCTGTAGCATCCCTGATGGTCACTGATGGTCAACTTTCACAAGCTGACACGTGGCACATCTCGAAACAAATTCTGCTATGTCCCGTTTCATCCCTGCCCACCAATACTGCCTTCTCATATCTTGATATATCTTATCCCCACCGGGATGTACCGCGAATCTCGACCCATGAGACTCCATCATAAAAGCGTGCCTCAATTCTGCATCCTCTGGCACAATCAACCTCCCATTATGGCGTAAGCCTCCCTCCGAGCTGATCGAGTAGCCCTCTGCTCCCTCAGCTAGCAGCTGGCTCACCCTATCCTGGCAGGTCTGATCCTCTGCCTGAGCCCTCACAACCCGCATAATGATCTCGAGTGTGATGGATAATGCTGGCATGCAAGCCCTGGCTACATCATCCTCGTATCGAAGTTCTCTCCACTTCGCTTTCCAGACTTCTGATATTTCCCCAGTCGGTCTCTGACTCAATGCATCTGCCACCACATTAGCCTTACCAGGATGATACTGAATATCAAACTGATAGTCTTTCACGGATTCTATCCATCGCCTCTGTCTCATATTCAAATCCTTCTGAGTGAAGAGATACTGAAGTGATTTATGATCCGTGAATAGCGTGAACTGCTCCCCCAGGAGATAATGTCTCCATATCCTCAAAGCAAAAACGACTGCTGCTAACTCCAGGTCATGAGTGGGGTAATTCCTCTCGTGGGGCTTTAGCTTCCTGGATGCAAAAGCTATAGCCCTTTCCTCCTGCTGAAGCACACCCCCAAGTCCCTGTAAGGATGCGTCAGTGTAAACCCGATACTCTAATCCTCCTTTCGGCAATGCAAGCACGGGTGAAGATGTCAACTTGTCCTTTAACTCATCGAAGGCTAATTGACAGTGATCATTCCAAGTGAAAGGTACCCCTTTCGGGTAAGATTCGTCAAAGGGCCCGCAATCTTTGAGAATCCTTTAATGAACCGTCTGTAATAACCGGTCAATCCCAGAAAACTGCGAACTTTTGTCGGTGTCGTGGGCTGTCCCCACTCCCTCACCGCCAATACTTTACTTGGATCCACCGCAATACCCTGTTCTGACACCACGTGGCCAAGGAACTGAACCTCCCATAGCCAAAATCCACACTTACCGAATTTGGCATAGAGTTGGTGATCCCGTAATGTCTGTAACACTATATGTAGGTGCTCTGCGTGCTCCTCCTTGGTACGCGAGTAGATCAGGATGCCATCAATGAACACGATAACAAACTGATCGAGAAACTCCCTGAATACTCTGTTCATGAGGTCCATGAACACTTCTGGTGTATTGGTGAGTTCGAGTGGCATCACCCTGAACTCGTAAGATCCATATCGCGACAGGAAAGCGATCTTCGAAACATCTTCCTCTCTGATACGTAGTTGATGATATCCTGACCTTAAGTCGACCTTATAGAAATAAGGCGCCCCTCTCAACTGGTAAAATAGGTCATCAATCCTAGGCAACGGATACTTATTTCGTATCGTGGCCTTATTCAGCTCTCTATAGTCCACGCATAACCATAGTGAGCCATCTCGCTTTTTCACAAATAACACCGGTGCAACCCATGGCGATGTACTCCGTCGTATGAAACCCTAACCCAGATGCTGCTGAATCTGCTCCCTCAACTCACGCATCTCTGAAGGGGCCATACGATATGGGGCCCGGCAATTGGCCTAGTCCCCGGTGCTAAATCGATCACAAATTCAATTTCCCTTCTAGGTGGCAACCCTGGTATCTCCTGAAACACATTCTCAAAGTCTCTCACCACTGGGATTGAATCCAACGGAATATACACCTCTTGTGAGGTTTCCTCCTCAATGTAATATAAGTGTGTGCGTGACCCTCCCTCGGGTAGTGGCATTGCTATTAAGAACATCTCCTTCCCTGGAATGGAGAACACGATAGTCCTTTCGTAGCAATCCACCGTCGCCCGATAACCTGCCAACCAATCCATACCCAAGATGACATCGTACCCCTCCATATCTAACACTAGTAGGTCCGCTGCTAAACTAAGTCTCCCGATCAAAATGTCTACACCCCAACAAATCGAGTCAATCGTAGACCCGCTGCCAACTGGGGACTCTACACACATCCTAAGACCTCCCGCGGTCTCTAGTAGTCCGACCCGTTTAGCAAAATTTAATTTAATGAATGAATGTGATGCTCCCGTATCAAAGATAATACTACCCTCATAACCATGAATGAGAAACATACCCTCAACTGCTGGCGGTGCTTGCTGCGCCGAGGGATTAGGAACATCTTGGACGTTATACACACGTCCGTAGTGCATCTGCCCCTGCTGAGGTGGGGCGAGTGGGGCTGCTGGTGGTGGTGGTAATTGCCCCCGTTGCCCCTGTTGGGCCTCCTGCTATTGACCTCTTCCCCTCTGTGGCCATTCCCTCTTGAAATGTCCTGGATGGCCACACACAAAATAGCGTCTCTGACCATCCCCCTGTCGTTGGCCCTGTTGGCCCTGACGTGGCTGGCCCTGCTGGCCTCCCCCATTGTTCCCTTGGCCCTGATGGCCCTGAGGAACCTGCTGTTGTTGGTGTGGGCCCGGCTGCCCCTGCCTGAACCCCTGCCCTCCCTGGCGGAAACCACCAGGCTTAAACTTCTTAGCCTGATTCCCTTGCTGACTACCCTCCTATTGCTGAGTACCACTTGGGTCACTACTAGTATCAGCCTTGCCCTGTTGGCTCGGCTCCCCTATTCACTTGCTCCCCTTCACATGGAAGCGATGGTCCTGGAAGTGTTCAAGTGCGGCATTAACGACGTCTGTATACGTTACTAACGCTAGATTCCCAATCAAGTGTTGCCTGATTCGCCAGGCTAAACCATCCATAAACCTCGATTTCTTCCGCTCCTCATCGCTCACCTCATTTGGCACAAAGTTTGCCAAACGGGTGAACTCTTCCTCGTAGTCTGCCACTGATCGGTCACCCTGAACTAAATCAATGAATTTCTTCCTCATCTTAGTCTCTACTGCTGGTGGAAAGTATTTGCGGTCGAACCGCACCCAAAACTCTGTTATCGGAATCAAGTCTCGCTCCCCGGCGGTGGTAACTGACTCCCACCACTGTAAGGCTGCCCCTGATAGACGAAAGGTAGCAAGCATCTTCTTCTGTACCCCGGTACACTCTAGCATGCGCAGATGGCGCTGAATGTTCTTCTTCCAGTCACAAGCCTCTATCACATATGTACTACCCCGAAACTCAGGTGGGTGACCCTTCTGAAAGGTCTCCCTAACTCTCTGCCAAGACGGTGGCCCCACTGGAGCCTGAACTTCTGGTGCCACTGGAGGCGGCGCCTGGGGCTGTGGAAAGTGAGCTGCCATAGCTCTCATTGCTGTTTCGACCGCCTGGGCCACTATCACTGCCACCTGAGTAGTGGAAATCAACTCGGGTGGTGGTGGTGGTAGCGGTACCTGCGGCTCCTGATGAACCTCCCTGATTTCATCCCTAGCCTCAGCCCTCTCCGCTCTCAGTCTCCTCGGTGGCATCTGAAATAGATTGAATTGTATAAGTACACAATTTATACAAAAATATACACAGCAGAAATACGACATTTCACAAGAGGAAAATGAATCAACAGTCCTAATAATAGGGCTCTATAACAAACGAGTGCTACACTGAAACGAAGAAAGCCGCACAGATCCTAAGGACACTAGAACCTGATGCTCTGATACCATCTGTGACACCCCGCCTAATTAATCCTGGGTGATCAGTCCTAAATCAAGTTAGAAAAGGTTTCTCAATTGGTCCATTCTTAGCATCACTGTCGTCTTTTTAATTACTAACCACCTAAGTGAGAAAAGTAGACTGGTGCCAATTTTTTTATCTTTCAATTAATTAAATAAAACTCGTGCGAAAATTACAATAATACACAATCACAGTTAATTAAAAGAACCATCCACAATTAAAATACCTAACCGAATAAACCATCGGTCCAAATATCCAATACAAGTAAATATCAGAAAAACATCTCAACAAGTCTACTACTGATAAATGAACTGTGAGCGACAAGCTCAGATAACTACTATAGAGTCTCTACAAGAATGGAAGAAGGAGGCGTCTATCAAAACCCCGCAACATCCACATGTGCTACAGCAAGGATACCTGGAATAGAGTCAAGCTTGGAGCCCTTGTGGTTGGACACCTAAAAGGTTTTTAAATGAATTTTATAGCAAGGGTTAGTACCCAAAAACATTTAACAAATGATTAACTTGCAGTAATAAATAAATATGCATGCTCTTCATATTTTAGTTAGTGCCGCACTCTCTTAAGGACTTCCTCACCCCTCCTCTAATGTGCACTACTAACGCTTCCATTTAATTTACTAGGTCCTATGCTCCTGACCCAAATGCTTATTTTAACCCACGAATTTTACCTACTCTAACCGAGTATGCCTTAATTCATGATTTTTAAGTTATTATAAGCGTTAAACTTAATTAAATCATTACTCCTTTTAATTTCATATAACATTCACACCTGTTATGCATATAATACATTTTTCACTATGTATTACTTATCCCATATCTAATTACTTACCTAATTATATATTTAATTATTTTACAGTATTCACAAACATACTGAAATAACATTTAGTACAACTTTCGACCGAGTAAAAATACTCACAAAATATAAATTTTTCCAAGTGCTATCCCACTAGGTGTATTCACATAACCTAGTCATCCAAGTTAGATTCGCTCACTAACTTAGTTTAACATACGAATTGGAGGCGGTCATATTCCTTCCCTGGAAGTGAGATGCCCCTCACCCATATAACGGACGCTATGACCTGGGATTATACTAGCCCTACTCCTCAAGCTAAGGGATGCATCCACTGCGCGCAACCTCCCCCTATAGCACTAGAGTACATACTAATAATATTCAATCACTGATATTAATGCACACACACACACTATATATATATATATATATATATATATAACGTCCCGACTACACCATGTACAAAACCTGTAACATAAGCCCATTTAATTTATTAAGAGTTTATGGCCCAAATCTAATTATTAATTAATTTGCACATTAATTAATTAAGTCACCTTTGGTGTCGCCCCCACCATAAAATTGGACCTACTCTCGTAGTCCGAAATAACCTCACCCGAGTCTAAATTCCCGACCCCCGAATTTTTAATCATGACGTGACACCCAAAAATCCCTCAAATCCTAATTAACTTTACTCATGATTAATTAGGTTTAAACTCATGTATTAATTTCCCCATAATTAATTACATAAAGATTTATTATATAAATTCTCTTTTATATACATAACTGGGCAAAACTGCCAAAATCTGTCGACCTTCGATCGATCGACCCCAGACCTTCGATCGATCGATCGAGCAGGTCTTCGTCTTCTTCGCGAAGACAGAATCGGCCATGGACAAAATTTCTCAAACACTAATTCCTTCTAGCAGTAACCTCAAGCCCTCTTAGCATTAATAGATGTTAGAAACCTTATTAGGGACCTCCAGAATGTCCACCAACATCATTAATTCGTCCATTAACTATAATTTCTGAATTTGGGGAAGTATCCATCTTTGATTCCTTACACATTTACATCCCAAATCCCTTCACCAAATTCATTTCTAATTATCCAGAATTATCCTACCAGATATGTATCAATTTATAATATCAGATTTCTACAAGAATCCTCATTCAAATTCGTAAATCAGATCATTATTTTTCAAAACCTCATGTTTATGCCATGAACACCCAAAACAAATTTTTATCAAGCACATCACATGAATATCAATTTTAGAAATAGATTCAATACTATTGCAAGTTATACACTTGCCTTAGGTTTCGTAGTGTCTGATTCGGAGATGAATTCCCAAGGTTGAAGATGATCCTTGTTGGCTCTCTAGTGATCCCAAAGCTGCCCTTAACTGCTAGTAGGGTTCCTTAGGGTTCCTTAATACACTTAGCCTTTTCTAAAACTCTATCAGCCGTTTTATTATTCCTTTTAAATTCCTTAATTTACCTAATCCCGTTTTTTGCCTAATGGGCCAAGCCCAAGTGACCCAAATGCCCCCGTGTGGGCCCGGTTATGTCTAAAAATGCCCCGTGACCCGTTTACTACCCCCGGGTACACTCTTACGACTATTTCGGCCCATCCGGACTCAACCGTACACTCAGAATTGGCATCCGAATTAATTTATAAAAATATTTATTCCCTCACCCCTTTAGTCTATACCGACTCCCGATTGAGATAAGTGCATACCCTGTCATTAATACTCGAAATGACTTAAATAAATAATTACTATTCACTTAGTAAATACTTCCGGTAAATATTAACCATTTACTCCTCGATTAATATTTAAATAAAATTTCCCTAATTAATTCGATTAAATTACGACTCACCAGTAATTTTTCAATTCCCGAATTAATTAAATATTTAATGCATGAAAAATGCGGGGTGTTACAGGGTGTCCCCTATCAGGCTTATAAGTTTGCATGAAATTTCCAGCATTGTACTGACCTAAAAAGAAATTGTAATGTAATCCTATAATTCATTACATTACCATACCATGCCAAGTAGGCCACCATTACCCATGTCTAAATAAGGTTTTTCAAGTGAGTTCAGAATAATGTCAAACATTCCAAATCTTGAAAAAGTTGATTATAACACCCCTACCTTGACTATCTACCATACTTTGTTGTGTCGTGTGCATATTAAAGTCCTATATGTACCAGTCAAATGCTTTAAAAGACCTACATAACACAGAGTTTCAAAATTATAACCAATATTTGAACACTAATAGTTTACATAATTATGTATTTTTTTGCCTTTATTATCATTAATTTTAAGATTTTTTTTTTCTGAATTGAAAATGAAACAGATGATTGTCTTAAATAATGAGATGAAAAACAAGTTGTCTTGTTTTTATTTATATTATCAATATTTAGGATCTATTAACTATAGTATATATGAATTCATTATATGGTTACTTGTAATAGTATAGTCTAAAACAGATATGTGAGCCCATGTTGGAATAAGTTCGGTCTTTTTAATAAGTACAAAAAAGTAACCTTTTGTTCAATAATACCAAGATAATCCATTTCGTAGTCTATCATGGATGGCGTACTGAAAATAGTATCGCCAATTTAAAATCAGGAAATAAGGTACATGCTGGTGTTACTCAAGAATGCCAAGCGGTTCCAAAAAGGTTTGTATCTATTATTTGATTTCAAGTGTTATGGAATATACAATTTTTGTTTATATTCCTTGATTATGTTTGGTGGTCATATAGGTGTTTTAGTTGAGGAATTAAATGGGGTGTGTGCAGAGAACAAGAAGCTAAGCGAGACGTCAACAATGGCATGTGAGAGTTACAATGCTTTGCAAAATCCATTGATGGAATATATGGCCAATAATCCCCAACAGATACTACTATATCAAAGAAGAGGAAAGCTGAAAGCACCACAGACAATAAAAATAATAATATTATTGACAAAGGAGTAACTCAAGTGATGAAGATTCTTCTAAGAAACCAAGAGAAGAACACATCAAGGCAAGAATTTGGAGGACCTACGTACGAATTAAGGCATCTGATACCAGCCTCGTAAGTCAAAATCACACTTGTATACCTCACACTCCAATTTAAAACCCATTTTGGCTGTTATTGAAAATCCAATCAAATTTTTTAGTTTAATACTTAATACCCAAAAATTTGAAAGTTGAACTATATTTTTATTTATTTTTGTCAGTTTAGTTTTTTATTTAAGATAGTGTTCCTAGTATTAAACAACTCTATATGTGTGTTACAAATAGTGAAGGGTGGATATCAATGGATAAAATATCGTCAAAAGGTCACCAGAGACAACCCTGACCATGAATCTTACTTCAAATGCTTATTTGCTCCTACTTATACCGTAAAAAAAAGGTGAGCAAAAAAACATTAAACATGAAAACCTTAAAATTTAAGCAATACACAAGTAATCCCGTTAATTGAGTTTTCATTTTTCTTTTTGTAACTTCTCGGGGTCTAATTTCATTTTTCTTATTTAGGTACAAAGAAGTGCGGAAGACCGATCTATAGTGGTGGAAACTTATGAATGGGAGCTTAATCATCCAAATATGTTAAGGCAAGAGGCGAGGTTAGCATCCTATTGTAGCGGAGACTTGGCACAGCCTCCCTCACCTCATCGAGGCCCACAATTACACTTGATTTAACAAAATCTAAAACCAAAAACGATGCCAAAGTACCTAATCTAACCGTTTAATCCTAGTAAGTGGTCCGTCACTTCTCCATATATAAAAAATGTGAGTTTGTTATATTAAAAATATACTACTCCCTCCGACCCAAATTAATAGTCGCCATTTTAAAGTCTGAAATTTTTATACTCCTAAATGGCTAATATTATCCGTTATTTGCTGTAGGCTGAGCCGGAAGAGATCTACCATATATAAAATTGAATTTATTATAATTACTTAGATGAGTGAAAAGTTAGAACATACTGCTGGAATTGTTAATGGAATAGTATTACTGAGACTATTTAACCTAAAGATCATGATGAGATAGCACAAGGTAAAGTTGAGCCTCTTAAGTCATAAGTCGATATTTGAAATCGGATAAAAAATGATACAAAACTACCATCATCAAGAGGAATGACAACCATTTAATATCCATCTATTTGGATGCTCATAACTTCTTGTGTTTTCTAGTGTATGAAATTATGGACTTTCACAGGAAGACTAAATAACTAATTACAAAAAAGAAACAATTAACTAGAACGAAGAATACTAACATGTCTAGTGCAAATAATTCAACATGTTTTGCCTCCATCTCTTTACTAACACATGTTGCAAGTCATCCTCATCCGAAACGTTTTTTTTATATAAATGGTTAGATTGTAAAAGTGATATTATATTAGAAGATCCCCGTAACAATGAATCCAAAGAAGGTTGCAAAATCAAAATCATTGTTGTAGATGCCATTTTCATTATTAACCAAAGTTAGCAAAAGACACATTAAAATGCTGATGAACAAAACACCAAAAATGAAGTACTGACATACTTTATGATGATGCTTTATTAAATCTCGATAACGCTCAAAATTAACAAACTCCATTAGTTCTTCTTCATCGTCCGATTTTTTAGGAAGCCAAAAATATCATGAATCAGAATCACGTATGAAATAAAAAAGAGCGCAACCATGAAATATGCCATGAGAAGATCATATGAATCCTTCTCCAACCACAAGAAATTTTTTAAGTAGAAAAGAAATCAAAGAATACCAGTCAATGAAATTGTTATGTTTCCCATTCCAAGTTATCCTGATACAGAAACAAAAGGTTAACTGAGTTATTGATATGAAACTTAAATGAGTATACAACAATAACTAAGGTCCTAACTTGTTTTTGAAAAAAATGAGTTTAGTAATTGCACAGACCTTGGTGGTCCTGGGTTTCTTGGTAGAGATCATTGTCACGGTAGGTGCGACAATGAGATACGACGATAAAATGGATAAACGTCTTGGTTCTACATTTTCCATTCTAACGTTCCAAGAATGTAACCATATTTTCCCACTAGTCTTCTAGGAATTCATACAGTCAAGAAACCCCTTAAGTAATTGGATTGTCTATGTTTCAAAACTAGCAACAAATTACAAAGAGTAGCTAAGCAGACTATCTTGAGAATCTTTTTGTCAATCTTTTAAGATTAATAAAAATTCTCACATCTCATTCTTTTACCCTCACCAATTTAACCATCCTAACTTTCTGTAGGAAGGTAATCGACTTGTTTTTATAGTTTCTATTGTAAAAGGTCATATCTTGTCGATTGATTATATATATGTATATGTATATGTATATGTATATGTATATGTATATGTATATGTATATGTATATGTATATATTTGCACATGTTGCATAAATGCTCAGTCTAAATGTTCCAATGGTAATTTAATTAACAACTCATAGTTGGTGACATTATAATTTATGTTGAGACTGCTGCTAGACAAGCAGAGTAAAGACATCAAACTCTTCTCAAAGTAATAAACATATGTCTAATATTGTATAGTAAGCCATTATGAAACATGGTGCTATTAATAGGGAACATTTGTAAAAGTATAAAACAAATAAGATAAATTATAGTGGAATGATGATAAAAAATCTCCAATCTAATGGAGGAGATTTAATAGTTCTCATCTTAGAAGAAGAGTTAAAGAGTTATTTTATTTTAGATCCATGACTTAAGATTATGACCCTTGAATTTTTTTTTTTTTGTGTTATTGGACATCAATGTTCTACATACAAACTGCAAAACATAACATAACATTATCTTGTAAAAAATTTAGAACCGATTGTCTAGACACCCTATTCTGTTACCCCTTAAACTCCCCTTACGTCCTTAGCACCTCCTTTCATCACTACAAACCCAGGTCATACCTCTAGTACTGACCTAGAAGCCGTCGGGCACTCCCAGGCTCCCTTTGACCAAAAGTTAAAGACTTCAGCTCGACTGAGACTGAATGAATCTTTGAAGGTCCCTGAAACCCCTTTCCAAAGGTCCGTCCCATGCAAAATTCTGACTTACCATGCGGACGAACGACCCGTTTTCCCCCAAAACTCAATGAGGAGGCCATCGGGCGCTCCCGGTATCCATTTGACCTAAGCCAAATCTTCAAATTGACTGAGACTGAATGAATATTTAACGGGAACTAAAACCCATTTCCAATGATCTGCCCCGTGTATGATTCTGACTTATGGTACGAACGAACGATCCGTTTTACTCTAAAAGGTCCCCGAATGTTTCCAGGGCCCAGTTGACTAAAGTCAACTCCTCGAATCGGATCAAACTCTTTGGAATGTCAAATAACATCTCCTAACCTTTCCAACAGTATGCCCCGTGCACGATTCAGACTTAGTGTACGGACGAACGACCCGTTTGCGTCCGACGATTCCCCGTCCAATGGACCGATGAATGCTTTCGAGACACATTTGACCCAAAGTCAATGCCCCAACCCAGGAGTGGTCCAAAGGAATTTCGAAGGTATTTGAATTACCTTTCCAATGGTCTACCCTGTACACAATTTGGATCAACGGTGTGCGCTCTACGATCGATTTTCCGAAAAGGCTTGAAAGACACTGCCAAACGGAATGTCCCAGACCCTGCCTATCGGCAGTGTGCCTAAACGCACCTGCCGATTGGCAGGACCAGGGCTATGTCGATCGGGAAATTAATTGGGCCTATAAAAAGGAGGCCTTGACCTCATTACAAGGGAGCCCAGATCAGAAGCATATCGCTCTTTGCAAATCCAGAAAACCTCTCTCGAAGTCAGCGCGATTTCCACATCAAAATCCCTTTCCAACCTTCACTTTTCATCATCCTTTTCATAAAACTTGGTGAATTAACCACTCTCCATCATCATCCAAGTGCAAGGGCTTCTCTCAACATTCAAGATCAAGCTCAAGATCTTCAAGAAGGTCCAATTTTCTCAATTATCTCCTTAAATTCTCATAAATTTGCATTAACTTGTTTTATTACTTAGCACTTTTATTCTCTCATCTCACATATCCTAATATACTTTTTATTTAGTATTATTGCACATCTCTTATTTTCATACAAATAAAAAACCAAAAAATAAGAAAAAGAGGGTTTGCTCATAAATTCCAAATGGGAATTCTCATAATTTTCTTACACTTTTCTCACAACTAAAATACTTTTTCTACACACACACACACACACACACACACAAATAAGAGAAGTCCCCAGTTGGATTTATAGGATAAACCCCACCCCTCATTTTGCATGTGAACTACATGGACTTTGATGCCTCTATAGGCTACGTAGGCATCTCGGGATAAAATTCAAGATTCGAGTCCTATTTTTACTTTTTCTCTCATCTCCTATTCTCTTTAAATTCAATCCTCATAGATTACATATATATACATATATTTGTCCTTAGTGGCGTATTATTCCACATGCGTTATCGTTCCATCGTAACGATCAACGTAAGGATAATCGCGTAAATCTTATTTTTTTAATATTTTTATACCTTCCTACGGAAGACTCGCTTTGCCTCTTCCATGGTACAAGTCGATAATTCCTATCTCAACTATATATACACAATCACACATATCACGGGAAAAATAAAGGAAAATAGCAAAGCCCATGAGAGACCGTAAGGGCGGAATGGCGGCCTAACACATTCCCATTTTGTAACTTAGCCTCCGAACCCTTTTTGAATCATTTTTGTTTCGTATGCATCAGTATGTCTTTGGATGCTGTCCTTCGGGATGACTCCCTTTCTTTTGTCTGTTTTGAGTAAAATAGACTGACGACTCTATCTCTCTACATTTTTCACCTCCACCAAATGACGCCGGCCGAAGCACTCCCGAGAGGGATGCGCGGGACCTAGGATCCTACCTCACGCCGCCCGCCCATCGCGAGGATCCGGGATGGCCACAATGGCGACTCCGCTGGGGATTTTATGTGGGATAGACTCTATTTACATGGGTGTTATATTTGTTTATATTTCCCCCTATTTGCATGTTCCCCTTTATTACTCATTTGTACCCCATGCTTATGCTTCTATTCAGACACTTGTAGAAAATTCTCCATGTACACTTTGCACCATGTGAACCTAGGGTCACATATATCCACATGTTTCACGCATCACCCATTCATACTTCGTGTACCATTGGTACTTATACTTTGCTCCCTGTTTGGCATAAATAATAAATACATTCTCGTAAGATACTAATAAGAAAATCATGCATGATTCACACGACATCTCCAAAGAGCATTGTGATTGACCAAATTTTACCCAGTAACTGGAGGGTCACTTCGTGATGGGAGCTGGTCCGACAGGGCGCAGTTAGCCTAAGCGATATGACTCTCACCTTCCATTGTCCAAGTAACTTCGACGTATATCGAACGGTTCCCCCCCATCGTACCGCTTGACCAAAGTTATGACGGGAGGTATATCGCAGGGAACTCATTCACGTACATCGAGTATATCGAATTTGCTCTCACACGTACCCACGAGGTATAAAGTGAGGTAATTCATGTACACTCAGGTATATCAAATGGCTTGTCCACACGTACCGATTACCCGCAACAACAAGATGTATATCATGGAAGTCACGCCAAAGAGGGGAACCATTTCCGATTCACCCAACCAACTGCATACCCGCATTTAGGTGTCAAGCCTAGGACACACATATAAGATTGTCGGTTTCAACTTGAAACTCTGCCGAAATTTTGGGTCGGCCTGCTGCCGGAATTCTCGCGCATTTTTAAAACGGGACCATGTCCGTGAGCCTGGTCATAAGTCCAACAATAGCTTTACATGTATTATAAACCTAATTTTTCCAATCTCGGGTCCCGTTCGACATTTCATTTTGCATTTAGGAGAATTAATACAAGTGAAAACATAATAATTGTAATAATCATGTTGAGACTGTCTCTCCTTTCTTTATCAAAAAAAAAATCTCCTCTCTTTATCGAAAAGCCAAAAATATTTTGTCTTCCAATCTCAAAAAGAAAAAAGAGAAAAAATGTCAAAAATATTTTCATCCTTTTTTTCCTCAAAATAAATCCCATTTTTACGCCTTCTCAGGTCGATCGCAAGCCCTTATCCTGGCTCCTTATTGGCTTCGGTCTTTAGTCAAATCACCCCGGAGTTCCGTCCGTTACCCTGTTACTTCTTTCGAGTCTAGTATCCATCCAGTTTCCATGGAAAACACACACCAAGTCCCAATTGTGTAGCCAGATCTGACGGCAGTCCTAGCTCAGCTTGTGTCCAAGATTGACAACCTCCAAACTGAGGTCCGAGAGATGTAAAGAAACCAGGTTCGTATTCCTCAAGAGTTCGAGGCCCTATTTCCTCGTGCTATGGGTCCACATAAGCCTATCTGGGTTCCTGAAGAGTACCAGCACGCTCCATGTGCCCCTCCTACTAATGGGCCTCCGCCTGGCCAGCTTCCGATGCCGAATCTTGCCTAACATGTGGCTAACTTGCCTATGATCATTGATCCAAAGGAAGAAGAGCTGAACAAATTCGAAGAGGACCTCAAGATGCTCACCAAGAAGTTTGACCAAGTTATAATCTCAGGGAATTACATGGATTACACCCACATGTCTCCTTATCTTAAAGCAAGGTTACCCGAGAAGTTCAAGATGCCAAATATCGAGAAATTTGGAGGAAGTGGACCCCCGATTGTTCATCTTCGCAGCTATCACAATTCCATGACTCTACTAGGGGCTTCAAAAGAAGTGATGGCCCAAATGTTTCAGTAAACTTTTAAGGATAGTGCCCTTCAATGGTTTTTGTCTCTCAAAGAGTCTAGAATCTGTAGTTGGGAGGATGTAGCCTGAGAATTCATATCGCAGTACAAATACAACGAAGAGCTTGAGGTCACCCGCCGTTATTTAGAGCTACTCAAATAGAATTCTAGGTAATCAGTCAGTAACTTCATAGCCCGATGGAGGGAAAAAGAAGCAACCATGACCAATCGGCCTTTCGAGGAAGCACAAGTCAGCATAGTGAAGAAGAACTTCTTACCCCATGTCCGTGCAATGATGAGAGGACAATACTATCCCCATTTTTGAGCTCTCAGAAAAGCAGGAGTAGAAATCGAGGAAGGTCTTGCTAAAACAGATGTCGAATCAAAGAAGGTTTCCGGACAGTTCACCCTCAGGAAATAAGATAAGCCTGCTAGTGCTGCAGTCTCAACCATCAACAACATATCTCAACCAACCACCTCATGGGCATTAGAAAGCCACCCTATCCGAGTCCAAAAGGAATACACCGAGCTCCATTATCCTCTCTCCAAAGTCTATCAAGCCCTACTAAGCCGAAACCTTATCAAACCCTTGGATCCTCGTCCATTGCCAAATCCACTCCCAAGAAAATTCAAGGAAGATGCCCATTACGCCTTTCACCAAATAGCTGGCCATACCACTGACCAATGCTTTCACATCTGAAACATAATCAAAGGTCTAATTGACCGGGGTACCATCTCCCCACCAGCCAATCCTAAGCCAAACACTACTCACAACCCACTGTCAAATCATACCGATGCCATATTTCTAGAAGAGAACCCAAAATTCGATTCCTCAACTCAAATCACACCCATATACTCTCCTAAACCTCTTCAAATTTTCCCATATCTCCTCCTACACCCTGCTAGCCTCGCTGATCAGGCAGTGTCACTCTTTAGCAGAGCATGCATCGCCGTCCGTATCCATTCCAAAAATAGAAGTATGGAATTATCAGAAGTCTTAAACCAACTCCTAGAGTTCGGGATGAAATTGCCCTCACAGATGATCATTGATTGCCAAAGGTTCAGTACCCTGTTCTTGGAAGCACCAAAATGGGCCTAAGAGTCAGATATTTGGGTAGTACCGACCGATAAAGTCAACCTCGATGATGTTATTCAGATTATTCCGACAAGCCAACAACATTTGCAGTATCACCAAGTTATTCGATGCTTTGAAGCTAGAAGGGCACCTGGTCCCTTCACCCTTACACATCCCCACCGATTGGGAAGACCTGTATGAAGAAGATGTTAAAGTTATGGAATGTATCAACTTTACGTGGAAAGAAAGAATTGTTGCCACCAGATGGGGGGGGGGGGGAAGAATTCAAAGATTCGAATGAAGAGCAAGCTTTAGAGAAAACTGGCCTGGTATCCGACATGTGTGGGATGATATCGTTTGAAGAACTTCTCGGAGAAATAAATAAGGTGGCAGAACAACCCGAGGTTGATAAGGAAATGAGATTCATGTTCTTCCCTTCTTCAATAAATCACATGACTAGATCAGGGAGGAATTACTGGATCTCAAGCTCACTACCAGCCAATGACAAGGGGAATGGCGTGGAAAACCTTCCTATGCCAGAGATGACCCTCGAGGAGATCAAGATCCTCGATTAATTAAAGAAAAATCAAGTTAACATCACTCTATGGGGGCTTTTCATGTCTTCTCATCTGCATCAAAATGCTTTGATCAAGTTGCTCACTGAACCCACAGTTCCTCCTTCTACCACACCAGAAGAAGCGGTAAATTTGGTCAGATACTTGACCTTTACTCGAATGTTATCCTTTTCTGAAGAAGAAATCCCCAAGATTGGGCTAAACCACATACATGCACTCAACATCTCCATCAAAGTTATGGGGAAGGTCGTGCCATTCTATCTTGTCGATAATGGATTTGCCTTGAATGTCTGTCCACTAACAACCTTCAAATGCTTAGGATTGAAAGAAAGCGACCTCGCTCCAACCTCCGCTGCTGTGCATGCCTACGATAATACCCATCGAGAGGTGATGGGATCCGTAAAGCTTATAATAGGGGATGGACCTATAAACCTTATCGTCGAATTCCAAGTTATTGACATCCCAAGTTATTTCAATCTGTTGCTAGAAAGACCTTGGCTCCACAGTATCAAGGGTGTGTCTTCCTCACTCCATCATAAATTAAAGTTCTTCTCTAACGAACGAGTCATCACCATTTTGGGCGACGATGATAATGCTGAGGGTGTAAGTTCCAGCATTCCCCTTCTTGATATACAGCACGGGTAAAATGATATGCTCCTATTAGGATTTCAAGTTGAACCACTCCTATTCCCGATAGGGGATGAATTAAAAGAAAGGGTTTGTCCAGAATACAACCATCATGACAACGTCAATGTGATTCAGATGTTCAGAAACATACACTTCATGCCCGGACTGCGGCTAGGACAAAAAGGCAGCAAGGGATACTCGAGCTGGTTGAACCGAAGCAGGCTTTCCCTCCTTGTGATTTGGGGTATCAACCATGAGAACAAGATCTCAGAATGATCCGCCAGTCTCGACCAAAGAGAGGACTAAACTGCGTCCAGATTATCCCAGGTGATTCCTTGAATGGACGATTCATCAAAGAGGGTGAAGACTTCCCCTTTTACAGATTTCCAGAACCATGGTATGACCATACAAATAAGAAGATGAAGCCTAGAATGGAGATATTTTTCCAAAGTAGCTACCCATGGGCCGAGAGTTCCCAACACCATGTACAACCGTTCATCAAAAATATCAAAGAGACTGAGGAAAGTGACTCCGAAGATTCCTTCAACTTACGGACATTGGGGCTAACACTCTGTGTGGTTGACTCAGGAACTATATCACCGGATCCGTCCCAACTGATTAAAGTTGCTGATACACATCTCCTCAACTGGCATGTTATGCCAGTTCTACCTGCTAAAACCTCCCCTAATCTCCCCATTTCTTCTTCTGTTGTCTATCCTTGTTCAAATGTAATAGAGTCCTCCTTTGATGAGGTTCTTAATGATGTTTTTCCTATCAATGAAATAAATAAAGATTTTGAGTATCTTCCCGTGCCTTACATTAACTATTTGGATTTTAATCAAACTTTTGATGATGATGATTTTTTAAATGAACAATTCCTAACTGATCTAAATAAGGTTGATAATAAATAACATAACCGCTTTTAAGTTAATGAAGAAGAGACTGTTATTATTAACCTCGGTTCTAGTAGCCAACTGCGTGAGATTAGGATAGGGGCTACCCTTAACGAGCATGAGCGTGCACAACTCGAAGAATTATTAAAGGAATTCGTGGATATCTTCACATGGACCTATGACGATATGCCCGACATTTATCCTAAAATAGCTCAGCATGAGATTCCCACTCTCCCAGATTACAAGCTGGTTAAATAAAAGTTGAGAAAGCTCCGCACTGAATGGTCGCTCAAGGTCAAAGAAGAGGTGGCCAAATAGTTGAACGTAGGTTTCATTCATGTGATCGAGTATACCATATGGCTAGCCAACATAGTGCCCATGCTAAAATCAGGAGGAAAAGTTCAGTTGTGTGTAGACTATCGAGACTTGAACAAAGCCTTTATGAAGGATGATTATCTGTTACCTAATATCGACATTATCGTAGATAACACATCGAGTCATGCTCTCAAGTCATTAATCAACGAGTTTTTTGGATATAACCAAATTAAAATGCACCCAGACCACCAAGAAAAGACCGCATTCATCAACCCATGGGGAACCTTTTGTTACACTATTATGCTATTTGGTCTCAAGAATGCTAGGGCTACCTATCAGAGGGCTGCCACAACCGTCCTACACGATCTGATTGATAAAGAGGTTGAGGTTTATGTGGATGATATGATTATAAAATCCAAGACTAGTGAAGGTCATGTTCCCCCTCTTCGAAAGTTCTTCGAATGACTACGACAATATCAGATGAGACTCAATCCGTAGAAATGCGTCTTCGGCATTACAAAGGGAAAAATCTTGGGATTCATTGTTAGTGAGAAAGGGATATAAGAAGATCCAGCCAAGATGAAATCCATACTTGATATGCCACCTCCCTGAACAGAGAAATAAGTCTGAGGTTTCCTTGGAAAATTGCAATACATCAGCCGGTTCATCATCCAGTTAACCTCCATCTGTGAACCTTTCTTCAAACTCCTCCGAAAGGATTCAACTAAGGTTTGGAACGAGGCCTGCCAAAAAGCTTTTAACCGAATCAAACAATATTTGACCCAACCCCCGGTACTCATGCCACCACAACCTGATCTCCCTTTGCTCCTATACCTAACCATAATCGACACTGTAGCTAAGGCTTTGCTAGCCCAATACCTTGAAGATTACCGTAAAGAAAGAGCCATCTATTATGCCAATCGCAAATTAGCCGGATATGAGGTTAACTACACTGCTTTGGAAAAGCCATGTGTCGTGCTTGTTTGGGTCACCCAAAAGTTGCGGCACTACAGGCACGCCTTCCCTATCAAACTTGTATCCAATGGATCCCATAAAATACCTGCTTGAGAAACTTGCCTTGTCCAGCCGAATGGACCAATGGTTGATGCTCCTAGCCGAGTTCGATATCGTGTACATCACACAAAAAGCCATGAAAGGAAGATCCATCTCTGACTACCTTGCTGATTACCAGATAGATGTGGCTGATGTCTGGATCTCCGAATTCCCAGATGAGAATATTTTCTGCACTGCCAGGACAACCTCTGATGGCAAGTGTTCTTTGACAATGCTGCCAACAAAAAGAGATACGCCATTGGGATACTCCTAATCGCCCCATATGAATACCACACTCTAATCGTTATCAAGCTGGATTTCCATTGTACCAATAACATGACTGAATACGAGGCATGCACGGTAGGCCTCAAAGTTTCTCTCAAGAAAGGTATTCGATGCCTAGACGTTTATGAGGATTTCACCCTCATCATCGGTTAAGTTCTCAGAAAATGGAGAGTCAAGGACGAGAAACTCTAACCATCCCATGCCCACTTAGAAGAACTAGCCTCTCAATTCTAAGACATCACCTTCCACTACCTTCCTCGAGCAAAAAATAACCTAGCCGATGCCCTTGCTACCCTAGCCTCTATAGTCGACGTGATCGAAGGAATAATAATGGCTCCATCCAGATTCAAAAGAAAGACAAACCAACCCACTATTACCACATCGAGCTCCGCACCACAGAAGATCCCGAGCCAGCCAATTGCAGGTACTATGATATCTAGTGCCTCCTCAAGAATGGTAGGTATCCCGAGGGTTCCAATAATAAAGATCGAGCAACCCTTTGAAGACTGGCTGCCCAGTACATCATCTGTCACAAAACACTACTAAAAAGGATCTTTGATGGAACCCATCTACACTGTATAGCAGGGGTTGACATTGAAAAGATAATGCAGAAGATCCATAGTGGGGAATGCGGACCCCACATGAATGGTCTTATGCTTGCCAAGAAGATCATCCGACAAGGTTACTACTGGACCACCATGACCCGAGATTGCATCGTCTATGTCCAGAGATTCCTCAAAAGCCTACAGTTCTCCAACCTTCAACATCTGCCTCCATGCTAATTATATAACATGACCTCTCCCTGTCCGTTCTCCACTTGGGGCATCGACATCATAGGGAAGGGTACACCGAAGGATTCCAACATGCATGAGTTCATCCTAGTTACCATTGATTACTTCACCAAATGGGCCAAAGTTGAGTCATACGCAGCGCTGAACGACAAGAAAGTGGCCAAATTCATCATGAAAAACATCATCTGCCGATATGAGGTCCCGCACGAGCTAGTGTTAGATAACGGGTTATATTTTGAGGTATAAGTTACAGAAGTGGTCAACGAGTATGGGATTCAAAGATATAAATCTTCTCCCTACCGACCTCAAACCAATGGTGCAGTTGAAACCGCCAATAAGAACCTCAAATCCATCATCAATAACATGATTGAAAGCTATCGAGATTGGGCTGATCGGATCCTATACGCCCTCTGGGGCTACCGAACCTCAATTCGAACCTCTACTGGGTCTACCCCTTACTATTTAGTCTATGGCATGGACGCCATCCTACCAGTCGAGCTGGAAATACCCTCGCTGCGCATCATGCTTGAAAGCAAGGTTAGTGAAGAAGACTGGTGCCAAAGTCGTCTTGACGAGCTCACCCTCCTAGACGAAAGTAGATTAAAAGAGCTATGCCACATACAAGGGTACCATCTCCGAATAACGTGAGCATTCAATAAGAGATTCAAGGACCGTGGTGTCCGAGAAGGGGATCTAGTTCCCAAAATGATCATAGAACCCATCTAGGACCCTAGAGGGAAGTTCAAGCCCAATTGGAGCAACCCCTACATTATTAATAAGATCTTGTCTGGTGGTGCTTCCATGCTCACTGATTTAGATGGGGAAGAGATGACTCGTCCAGTCAACCTGGACCGTCTCACGAAGTTCTACCCCTGGTCTGAAATCTTGGTGCGCTACGACTCTTCTCATCTCCCTTATATTCTAAAAAAATAAAAAAATCTCTTCATTTCCTTCTACCCAGAACTACGTGGGCCTGATCCTCTGTAAAAAACCAATTTCAAACAAATTAAAACTTTTTAAAAACCCCAGAGGTACGTAGGCAGCTCATACACCTTACATGAGCATGACTCTTTCTTTTTCCCAAAATACTATTCTTTTCTTATCTTCGAGAACGACAGTTCATTCTAACATAAACTTGAAAAAAGGATTATATAGGCCTTAGAGACTGGTATAGATAATTTAAAATTACAAAACTCATCAAAAGGCACAGCTGGATGATCAAAAACTTGTTTATTTCATTAATAGGAAATTGCAATGCAATTACATAAAGGAACGGATAACTCACTTCCCCCTACCTTCCTAAAAAAAGCCAAAATAAAATCCCCACATTTATTACCCATTATAAAATAAAATCTTCAAGAGTCCTAGCCGTAGCTACCAGAGGAGCCCGCTCCATCATCATCATCTGCATCATGGGGTCCCCAAGCTTACCCCACCTGAACAGAGTGTCGCAAATGCTCCATAGACCGATAAGATCGAACCAGCTTCGGAAAAACTACCACACCTCCCTCCATGGTATTAAACAAAACAAACCACCTTTGTCCAGTCTCCACTATCAACATCTTACTGACTACTCCCCTCCACAACCACTTCATATAATCCCCAGGGATATGCCAAACTCTCCCAATAGACTGAGAAGGACGGGTCGATGGACACCGATTCCCCCACAAAGAGCCAAGCCGCATACGCATACGCTCAGTCGAATCTTCTATCGAAAAGAAGTCTAGTGTCCGAGGTGGAACGACCTGCTCCCACCCAAATTGACGCAGAATCCCCCAAGGGAAATAGAAATAGGTCTGTCTGAGACCAACCAACCGGACATACGTGTATTCTCCCAGCTCCAGAATAGGCAGTAACTGTCCCCACCAGGGCACTGACCAGCACAAATTTAGACCCCCGTGCTCCACAAGCCAATTCTCCCAGCTCTCAATATCCAAACCAACGCTGATGAAGCAACGTAAAAAGAATTTGGGTACAACCGACAAAGGATATTTTAGAGGAGTCACCAGACGAAGACTTTCAGACAACCACATGAACAACATAACGGGGCTACCCCTCGGGAAGGCAAAATGACATTCTCAGCAGGCATCCAGGACATTCAAACTCTCTACCAGTATCACCGCCATAGGATTGCAATGATATGACATCCAAGAGGTAATGGCTGCAAGTTATGGGTCCACCAGTAGTTCTCCAGTCATCAGCAACAATTTTGATACTAAGCCCAAAACAATGGCTCCGGCATATCCAGCATCGCCATTCTCCTGAAAATGCACGGACTAGAACACCGCTGAAAGGGAGATAATTCCTCCAGTAACCAATGGTCTGGCCGCCGAAGGCGAAATGCAAATAAGCCCAGCCAGCAAATCCCTGGGAAAATGGGAAAATTTGGGTAAAGTCGCGGCAACAGTGGAATTTATCCCCAGCATGGAAAAAAATTCCTCATAGGTAGTGTTGATGTAAAAAACTAGATTTGATCTAATTATTTTAATCACAGATAAATATGAATAATTAAATAAGAGAAAACATATTTTTAAAGTGGTTCAGCCTTAAGGAAATGGCTTACGTCCACTGTTTTTGTATTGCTGACTGTTCTTCTAAAATTCTTGACAAGTAGTTTTCTCAAGAAATTTCGGTCCCCTCAAATGAGGAAGTTACAATGTATTTATAGCCTTGAGGCTGTACATGTCAAAGGACAATCCGCTGTTATCTAGTAAACATATACATCTGTACGATAATAATGAGCATTTAATGCGCAGTCACCTCTTTGATTATCCCTGATTTGAGTGTTCTTTATGCTAAGTAGCTCAGACCGCTTAAGCTGCTCATAACACTAAGTAGCTCGAGGCCTATAGGTAGTTCGGAGTCCACGAGCTGCTCGGGGAGTCTAAGTTGATCGGTACGTTTGAGCTATTGAGAATGTATGAGTTGCTCGAGGCGCTTGAGTAGCTCGGTGGCAGTGAGTTTATCGGTAGAAATATTTGTAATTGCCACGTTAGTTGACACGTGTCTTGAAATGATGGATCCACGTCAGCAGACTAAATTTGGTATCAACAGAAGCCCCCAATGTTTCATAGTTTGATGTTGAAGAAAAGTATGGAACATTCTGCTAGAAAACTGCATAGATTATCGGTTTGTATGTTTTTTAGGAAAACGATCATTGTATATAACTCCTTTTTGAGTGCATAGTATCGGGCCTCATAAATATTTTGAATGTTCATGACCGCTTTGATATTTGTGCCCCTTTTCTCCTTTTTAGCCGTCGGATACGCAAACGTCCTCCCTTGTAATCATTATTTTTTCTATTCCCGAGGTAAAGTGTTTAAACGCGGTAGAAATCCTATCGTCTTTCAGTTTTCAAATCTGTATCGTTGAATTCTTCATTTTCTTTCTATCTTGTGCCTTCGTTCTTTCCGTCGTTCATTATCACCTGTTCTCTTTTTCCCTGTAAGATTTTCTTCTCTTTCTTTTATTTTGCTTTGTTCATCATGGTTTATGTTGTTGAGTCATTGGACAAATTTCGGTCTGAATTTTCAATCCGTTCGTGGGTCATTTTGGAGGAGCTTTCTGAACCTTCTGATTATTTTTCGTTGGCCGAGGGACATTGGTTCCCCAGTCTTTTTGTGGCCGAATGTGGCTTTTCTTTTCCACCAAACCCCTTGTGTTTGGAGTTCTGCTAATATTTTGATGTTGTGCCTGCAAAATAGTTCCAAATACCTGGAGGATAGTTAATGGTGTTCATAGATTGAACCAACTCCATGGAACCCGTTTAGGGATTCCTGAGATTATGTACTGCTATAGATGGGTTGTCCGTGATTCCACCTTCTATTTAAAAACTAGGTTTTTGAATAGGACTTTAGTTGTCAATCTTCCAGATGCCAATAGGGATTACTTTGAGCATGGGGTTGTTATGAAAAATTGGCAACATGCTCCATTAAATGGAGATGATGTATATCAGGGTCCCAAATGTCCCCCTTATGGCAATGGAATAGGTTGTTTTTATTTTTTGAAATATTATTTTTTTGGTGTTTGATATAATGTATCACTAACATTTATTTTTATTTGTTACAGTTGACAGTAAGAGAAAGCCTTCAAAAGAAGCTGACGTTAATTTGAAGCATTTGAAACTTATCTGGGATTTGCACCATTCTGTTGCCGAGGAATATATTATATCTGCCTCTTATTTGTTGCAGTACAAGAGCTATACTTCGTCTTTCACTGCTCGTCCAGTGGTGGTTAATCTTGACCAAGTACCAGCCTCTGAGTCTAGCGTAGAGGGTTATTCCTCTAAATCGAGTATTCCCATCAGCAATATAATGAAGAAAAGAAGAGCTCCTACCTGCTTTGATAAATCTGCCTCTACCAATGTGGAGGCAAAGAAAGTAAGAAATATGTCCTAGAAGAAGGGACGAGAACCACTGATACACTTCCTCTTACTGCTGCCAAGAAGACTGGTGAGAAGCCCCCTGTGGCTCCAAGAAAGATTGTTTCCATTTTTCCTCTGAGTGAGGTTATTGGCATATCTCCGATAAAGACAACGTCTTTAGTTGAGAATGTTCCCGATCCCCCGAGGAATTTAAAGAAAAGTTTTCTGAGAGACTTGCTGAATTTGTCTCTCAACCTTTAACTATTGAAGGTGATGTTCCAACTTTTGTTCCCCCGAGCTCCGCTGTGAACTTGGTAAAATCTTGGACTATCCTAGAAGTCCAAGGCATTGAGGATACACTTTGCCGTGAGAGAATTAATACCCTGGCTGCTCAACACATTGCCTGAGTGAGTATTTTCAACTTGACCCCTTTTGTTTTGTTATTTATATGTCCATGTATTGATTTGAAGTTATTTCTTTTTTCAGCTGGTTACGTGTTCCAACAACCTTTTGAAGAAGGATGAAGCAATCAAGGCCCCCAATTCCTCGGGAGGAGTAGAGGAAGCCTTTGTTGGTCTGACCTAGTCTTTAAAAGATTCTCGTTAAAAGTATGAGGAGGATAAGGTGGCCTCGGAAAAGAAACTCAAGTCCATTGAGATGGACAAAAATAAGGCTGTAAATGCCTCCAAGGACTTGGAGAAGAGGTTGAAAGAATTTGATCAGAGCAATAAAAATCTTGAACAGAGCAACAAGGATCTTGAGGCTAAACTCAAGACTGCTAAAAATGAAGTTGTTGCTCTTCAAAATGTTGAGCGACAGAAAAAGGAGTTGGAGGAGAAATTGAGGACTGCTGAGGAGCTCCTTAAGGAAAAGACCTCCTCGGAGAAGGCAAAGAGGAGGAAAGCAATCAAAAAGTCTTTCAGTGCTGGTTGGGATAAAGGCTAGAACAAAGGCCTGGTGCCATGTCTTCTCAAATGGAGTATGCTAGACTTAAATATTTTATTGATGGATTGGTCGCAACCTTGTAAGAGCTGAAAATTGCTGAGAATTCTGAGTTATTCCAGCAACACACTCATGGCCCACCTCTCTCTCCTGGAGAAGAAGAAGAGGACGAAGCTGCCTCAGATGAGTCTTCCCTGATGATTAGAGATCAGGTTCCTACTGTTCAGCCTACCGAGCAACTTCAACCAACTAGTACTTCCGACGAGCAGCTATCATTGTCTACCGAGCAACCAGCCCATTCATCCAAACCTTCTGAGGAAGTCATAGGGAATAAAGAGAATGTGTAAAGTTTCTCGGATTTTTATTTTGTTGCTCTGTTGAATGTAATCTCAGACTTTGTATTTCCTCTTATGATGAAATAAAATTCGAACTTTGGTTGTTCACCTCGAATTTCTCCCTTACTTGCTATGTCTGCATCCTTATTGATTCTTTTTATTTCTCTTTGCTAGTTTATGGCCAGGATGGAGCTCTTATCAGCTCATGACACATAATTAATGAAGAAATGCAATGACTATTCTAAAGCGGGTCATGCAGATCTCGATGAGACTCAAATCATTGATATCATGGGTTCAGATTCTTCTGAACGAGCAGTTGGAGCTTACCAATATCTGAAGTGCTTGATCGACCATGCTGTTGCCAATAATGTGGCTTACTACGAGATGATTGAGGACCTCCAAGGAACTATCGAGGAACTCCAGCAGAAGTACAAAAAATCCTCCACACTTCTACATCAAGGGTACGAAAAGAAATTTCAGCAATTGAGTGCTGAAAAAGGATATGATAAATTCATCTCTGCTTATGAGAAGAAAGAGAGCATTCTGAAGCTTGAGGTTGAAGAGCATAGGCATATTGCTAAGTTGTTGGAGCAGGAAAACATTATTTTGCAAGAAGAGATAACACAACTAAAATCTACAGCATCTTCCTCGGGAGCCTTGGTCCCTGTTAATGATGAAGGTTTCTCTTTCTTGGAGGTAGAAAATGCCAACTTAAGAGATGAGTTGGAAACTTCAAAAAGGGCTGGACCCTCCTCATCTACTCGGGGACGAGCAATGTCTTCTTCTGGCGGACGAGCTAGGGCTAGTCGGGTCACCATTGAAGAAGCTAGAATGCAATCTGCTTTAGAGAATCAGGCTTTTCAATTGATGGTAAAGAATCAGGCCTTAGCAGAGATGTCTAAGAAAATTTTGAGTCTCATCGTGCAACTTACTACTCAGAGTTCTACCTTAGAAAGTAAGGAAATCTTGGTAAATAATCTCCACGAGCAACTGGAGAGGTTAACTTACCAATTCCACAAACAACCCAGAGAATTTTGGATGGCTAGGTATAATAAAGCTCTTTACCATCTTGATGATCGGATCCAACAATCGAATAATGAAGGATACAAGCAGGGATGGTTGAACGCTCTGTGTGTTCT
Source organism: Sambucus nigra (assembly GCA_949130495.1). Lineage (NCBI taxonomy): Eukaryota > Viridiplantae > Streptophyta > Magnoliopsida > Dipsacales > Adoxaceae > Sambucus > Sambucus nigra. The sequence goes on along the minus strand of OX422208.1, from coordinate 371,211,623 downwards.
ACAACTGGAGCAAGGACATTACTTATGGGATTATTATGAGCCTGGAGTGCTCGACTTGCCCGTGCCACCTTTTAAGTTTGATTTTAGTTGGATACCTATTCGGGTAATTCTTCGATGCTTAATCTCTAAATATCTTGACGACTACAGTCTTCATGCTAATGTTGATATATCTCGCCCAGAGCATTTTCTTGATTGGCCCTCTATAATGAATGTTAGAATGCTGAAAGATGTAAATTTTTTAAACTCTCCTTATGCCTTAGATGACCCTCCTGCTTGAGTAGAACCTGTTTCAAAGGTAGAAGGGAAAAAATGATAGAATATGATTTTTATTGTAATGAAGTTTATTTTTCACATCATGTGTAATTCTACTTGATTTGAATGAAGAATTTTTTTTTTTCCATTTTATTGTCTTCTAAATAATTTGTAGAATGTTCTTGCTTTATGATTGATAAATATATGTGCATACAATATTTATCCCATTTGTTTTTTAATTTGAGTTAACTGCTTTCCGACCAATCGAAGTTGGTGGTAAATAAATTTCCGACCAACTGTGGTTGGTGGTAAATGCTTTTCGACCAATCGGAGTTGGTGGTAAATAAGTTTTCGACCAACCGGAGTTAGTGGTAAATAAGTTTTCGACCAACCGGAGTTTGTGGCAAATAAGTCTCCGACCAATCGGAGTTGGTGGTAAATGCTTTCCGACCAACCGGAGTTTGTGGTAAATAAATTTCCGACCAACCGAGGTTGGTGGTAAATGCTTTCCGACCAACCCGAGTTGGTGGTAATTAAATTTCCGACCAACCGGAGTTGGTGGTAAATGCTTTTGGACCAACCGGAGTTGGTGGTAAATAAGTTTCCGACCAACCGAGTTGGTGGTAAATGCTTTTCGACCAACCGAAGTTGGTGGTAAATAAGTTTCTGACCAATCGGAGTTGGTGGTAAATTCTTTCCGACCAACCGGAGTTGGAGGTAAATAAGTTTCCGACCAACCGGAGTTTGTAGTAAATGCTTTCCGACCAACCGGAGTTGGTGGTAAATAAGTTTTCGACCAACCGGAGTTAGTGTTAAATGATTTTCGACCAACCAAAGTTGGTGGTAAATAAGTTTTTGACCAATCGGAGTTGGTGGTAAATGAGTTTTTGACCAACCGGAGTTGGTGGTAAATGCTTTTTGACCAACCGAAGTTGGTGGTAATTGCTCAGAATTTGATGTGTAGTTAGTGTGTAGCACTAATACCCCAAAAAATTTTCAACAAAGAAAGAAAATGGATGAAGCATCATTTTATTCATATTGAAGCAACTGCATTACATGTGAATTACAATCGTTGATAATACTTGCGTAGATGCTCCGCATTCCATGCATTCTTGAATTTCTCTCCCTCCAAGGTTTCAATCCTATATGTCCCCGAGCGAACAAGCTCTGTTACTCTGTAGGGTCTGTGCCAATTGGCTTCCAGTTTGTTGTGCTTTTGGACCACTTTCTTCAGCACATAATCCCCTTCCTTTAAATCATATTTCTTCACTCTTTTGTTATAGAACAAAGCTGTTCGTTGTTGATATGCTGCATTCCTGATTGCTGCTTCTTCCCTAACTTCTTCGAGCATATCTAGGTTTAATCTTCTCATCAAGTCACTGAAAGGAGAGTTGAAATTTAGTACTTTATGCGTAGGTATACCCAATTCAACAGGTATGATAGCCTCACTCCCAAATGCCAGCATGTATGGGGGCTCTCTAGTTGCTGTTCGCGGTGTGGTGCGATAAGCCCACAACACAAAGTGTAGTTCATTAATCCAATTTGATTTTGCACTATCTAGTCATTTCTTCAATCCATTTAGCAGCATTCTATTTGTCACCTCAGTTTGTCCATTGCTCTGTGGGTGACCTGGTGCAGAATGAGTGTTCAGAATATTGGATTGATGACAGTATGCAGCAAACTCCTCGTTGTCAAACTGGGTTCCATGGTTAGTAATGAATGCATGTGGGAGACCATATCTGCAAATAATCTTTTTCCAAATGAATTTGTAGACTTTGTCGTATGTCATATCAATAAGGGGCTCAGCTTTCAGCCATTTTGTAAAATAATCCACAGCAACCACAAGGTACTTGAATCTTCCCTTGGTCGTTGGAAGTGGCCCGACCAATTCTATCCCCCACATGGAAAATGTCCAAGGGGACGTTATGGGTGTTAACAATGCCTGAGGAGTTCTTTGAATGGCGAAAAGCGTTGGCATTTGTCGCACTTCTTAGCATAAGCTGCGCAATCAACTCTCATCGCCGGCCAGTAGTACCCCTGCGTGGTTATTCTTCGTAAGAGCGTCCGACCGGCTACATGGTCTCCACAATACCCTTCATGAACCTCTTCAATCAAATACTTCACTTCAGAGGGATGGACACATCTTTGTAGCCCTACTATAACTCCTCGTTTGTAAAAAAATTCACTAGTCAATACATAACGAGCAACTTTAAATTTTAGCTTCTTGGCTGCGAGTTTATCAGTTGGTAAAGTACCATCTTCAATATAGGCCCTGATGGGATCCGTACAAGATGGTCCTAAGTCGAGGGCAATGAAATTCATCATTAGATCTTCGTCTATGCTCCGACCAACTAGGATTTCTATTGGGATTGTTCTCCGTAGCTCGGTGCGAGTGGCTGATGCCATTGAAGCTAGTGTGTCTGCTCTTATGTTCTCCAATCTTGGTATTCTAATCAACTGAACTGTAGTAAGATCCATTGCTTTGGTGTGAAACTTGATCATTAATTCTCCTTTGGCTGCATACACCCCCAGAATTTGATTTACAATTAACTGAGAGTTACTGTACAGAACGACTTGTTCTACCGTCATGGTTTTGGCCAGGTTTAGTCCCACGATCATTGCTTCATATTCGGCCTCATTATTAGAAGCTTTAAATTGAAAGCGCAGAGCATACTCCATATCAATCTCATCCGAACTTTTCAAAATAATCCCTGCTCCACTACCCGTAGTGCACGAAGAGCCACCCACATACAAATTCCATATTGGTAACTTATCATCAAAATTTTGATCAGAGAGAGTTCCTCGGTGGAATATCTTGTGCTTCCTTTTATACTTCTCCAGTACTTCCCGCTGCTCGTCAGTTATCTTTCCTTGCTCGACTGGCATTCCTATTCTTCGGAGGCATTTTCTTGAGTAAACTCTGCGATAAAGTCCGCTACTGCCTGCCCTTTGAGCGACGACCTAGGCTCATAAATTATATCATATTCACCGAGCTCCACTGCCCAGTACATCAATCTTCCTAATTTTTTCTTCTTATGCAGAGCTTGCATTAATGGCATGTTGGTGTACACCACTATAGTATGGGCTTGGAAGTATGTCCTCATTCTTTTTCTTTCTTCAATTAATGCTAGTGCCAATTTCTTCGGCCTTGGATATCAAATTTTTGTTCCTCGAAAAGATTTGCTGGTGTAATAGACTGGTTTTTGTACTCCATCCTCCACTTTTATCAACGCCGAGCTCACCGCATTTTCTGAAACTTCCAGATAAAAGTATAGTCTTTCTCCCATCACTGGTCTAGATAATAGTGGAGGTGTCCCTAGATACTTCTTCAACTCTTGAAAAGCCTCCTCGCATTCATCATTCCACTCAAAAGTTTTTTGGAGTGTTTTGAAGAATGGGAGGCATCTATCAGTTGCTCGTGACACAAATCTATTAAGTTCTGCAACTCGTCCTGTGAGACTTCGTACTTCCTTCTTCGTAATTGCAGATCGTAGCTCCAGTAGAGCCTTGATCTTTTCAGGGTTTGCCTCGATTCCTCGTTGGTTAACAATATATCAGAGGAACATGCCTTCTCGTACTAGGAATGTGCATTTGGTGGGATTCAGCTTCAATTGATATTTCTCTAGTTGATCAAAGGTCTGACCCAGATCAACTACATAATCAGCAGCTTTCTTGCTCTTCATCAGCATATCATCAACGTAAGTAGGCGAGTAAGTAAGAATGTGAAGTTGTGATGGAAACACTTAACCCTTAACCCTTTTTATACTTGAGAACCCTCACAAAAGACATGAACCCTGCAGAAATCGAATGTAATCCTACCCCACAAAGTACAAGAGGCTGAAGAGGGCACTAATCAAAACTTTTAACTGATGGGACTGGACTTGACTGCCGATAGACAGGACAAGGGTCTTGCCGATCGACAACCCCCTATTTTTGGAAATTTTCCTTTTTTCCTCTTGTGTCAAAATCAGAAGCTCCATAAAAATAAATTGATATTCTCAAACAGAATTTCAAAAAGTCCTCTTCAACCCTTATATAATTTCTCATTTAAAACAAAAAAATCTTTCCTCCCAAATCCCAAAAATATCTCTTTTCACGGTCTCAGCAGCAAAGTAAAAAGAGCATGTACATGCATTCATTCATTCATCATTAACAAAATATAATAAAAAAACCCATTGAATTGTGTGTATATATATATATATATATATTCTTTTGTGTTACATCAATGTTGCATGAAATAAAAGAAAATCAAAAAACAACGGGACTCGGCCCGAACCCACATTCTCTCTCTCTCTTTCTCACCTACCCTTCACCCCACTCTCTAAGAGCTTCCACCCCTGTGACGCGCTCTCTTTCCCCTACGGCGAGCCGACACACCACCACTACGTGAGCCAGAGTCCTACCCGAATGAAGCAGACGACACCAAGCAAGAAGGAACTGAGACTGCATCCCGAATATGGGCAGTCGTCAAAGATATCCAGTCTCTAATATCCCTCAGCCAAGTAGTTGACACCCGGACTTGCTACAAGTAGAAGGTAAAATCAGTATCAAAGTGGAAAGGATCAAAATAGAAAAGAATGAAAGAAAAGAACAGAAAGGCATACCGCAGGACGAAGAACCTCCTCTGTCAAACACAACTCCTCCAGATCCATCGCGTGTGGACGATGTAACATAGGCACTATTCCTCTATCAGCTCGCCAAATGTTGTATGAAGGGGTATGCAATCGCACAAAGGGGATCTTTGAAGTCACCACCGCCACAGACGCCGACGGACCACCGCCACTGTGGGAAGACCCCAACGCCCGACTCGAACCCGTGGGAGGGAAAGGCTAGGAATCATATATGCTGGGCGCCATCAACTAGCTCGTCACAAAATTTATATAGTCATGTAGCGCAGTCGTATCAGTGTACAACAGGTAGGACTCGCCGATCATCGCCGCGATACTCGCATCCTCCGGCAACAGCCTCTCCCACCTCATGAACATGGGAGGCTGTGCAGGTGGCACCACCACCTCCTCCTCCGCATTATGCCGAACCACCAGCTTCTCAAGATACCAAGAATGGCCTAACTCATGGCCCAACAAACGCCTTATCTGCGCATTCACCCCGGTAGCCCTTGTATCCTGAATGGTTGTCCCCCAAGGGTAAAAAGTCACCTGAAAATCCCCCGCAGGCATAAGTCCGTACAGAATCAGAATATGCAAAAAACCAAGACTGAAGAGGAACGAGTCTTACCCTACCACTGGTCAGGCCATTCAAGACCTGATGCACCACCTCCAGAGAGAGAGATCCCTTCGAATTTCGATGGGCCTTTCGTCATCGATACAATCAACAAAAATCCCCAACAGTCTCGTCCTTTAAGGAAATCAGTGGGGTATTGCACCCAATCAACTCATAGAACCACTTATGCCAAAGACAAGAATTCACAATAAAAAAGAGACGCATAAGGAAAAATGAGAATGCATGAAAAGAAAATTCGCAAATTAAAGAATACCTCAAGGAGATACGTGGATCCAATAAAAGTTTGCCAACAACACTGTCTGAATGCATCCAAAGAAAAATAGAGGGTCGCCAAAGTCAGGCTCCCCCAATCATAGAGAGGGATGTTCGAAAACATCCTCAAATACAACAAGAACCGCAAGTGGACGACGTCGCCGCTTGACGCCACCATGAAACCTTCCAGCACCAACAATATGAATAACCAGACCATCTACTTCACATGCAGCCCGCCCTCCACATCAACCACCCTACTCAGTATAACATCCTTCAGTAAGGACAATCGGATGGAATCCTGAGACACTATCCTCCCTACATCGCCGAGCGCCTCTGGCCTCACTGATTGGGCATAAATATTGTATATTTATCCCCCTAATTTCAGTACTTTTGTGAACCCGAATGATGTAACATATATGGATTTGATTCACTTTTATGCTTCTAACCTTCTTGGCGAGTATTGCGTGTTTTGTGCTTCTCCTATTGGTTTTACAGGTTAATTATGCAAGCATTGCAAAGGAGGAAGCAAGACAGTGCAAGAAAAGCTAGGAAGGCAAGTTCAAGGGCATTTTCGTAATTTTTCAGCCTTAGTCCGGAAGTGGGTCCAACTAGAAAGTTTAATATCTTTCAATTACAAGAACACCATAAAAAACGGCACCTCAATCCGAGCTACGATGAAAGAGTTATGACCCCTTGAAGTTGCGGAAAAATCATAGAAGAAAGGCTAGGAAGGCAAGTTCAAGGGCATTTTCGTAATTTTATAGCCCGATTCTGGAGGTGGGTCCTTCTGTAAAGTTGAAGATCTCGGAACAACGAGCACACTGGAAAAAACGGCACCCAAATCCGAGCTACGGTTGAAAAGTTATGCTCAGTTGAAGTTGAAGAAAAATCCAAGAAAAGAAGAGAAAAACCAGAAAAAAATCTAAGTGCTGAGAGCAAGACCAGGCTGGTACATGCGAACCGGTTCGCTGTACCTGCGAACCGGTTCGCTGTACCTGACACGCGAATTTTGTCTTTCATTTGGATTGGTCTCCAAGTCTCCTAATAGGTTTAAAAGACTCCAAACTTGTGGGGAACGAAGGCATTAACCTAAGAGCAGCTTTTAGGGCCATTTTTAGAGAGTTTTTGAGGGAACAAAAGGGGAGGAACATCTAGGAACATCAAGGGCATAAATTACTTCAAGAATTCATTATTTCGGGTTTGTTTTTGCAAGTTTTAATTCAAGATTCTTGTTTCTTATTATTGTTCTTTCATGCTTTGTTTTCCCATTAGATTCAACTTGTTTTCGCATTCATAATACGTATTTACATGTTTAGATTTAGTTTTATCATGAATTCATACACATGCAACGTTATTATTTCATGCATTAGTCACAGTAACATGTCCGGCTAGGTTTTTCAAGGTTGGGATGCATGAACCCAACCTGATGTGTTAGTGCATGTGTATAACGTCGATCCGCTGAATTTAATGATTAATTTTGATCGTATCGCGTAATTTCATAATAATTGTAGATCTTTATATCTCGTTTGCCTATGGGTACTCGTGATGATTTAGAGTACAATTTGAGTGTAATTACCGCGATACCGATTTACTCATCCTCAGATTAGGTATGACGCGGGCTTGAACCTCGTATACATAATGCTTGGGAGTACTAAATTCCGGGTTTGAATTAATCGGATAAATTTATGATCAACGTTGTCACTGCATTACACTAGGGTTGGGGGATTGTATTCCCATCCTATTTTCTCATCATTTAAGTTTAGCAATTTCAATGTAATTCTTCATTCTTCATTTAGATAATTTAATTAGTGCATATTTTATCATAGTTTCATAATTGCATTTAGTGTAATCAATCCCAAAAGACCAAATCAAATTTTTTCTTTTCTTTTTAGAGTCATCGCTAGGATTCCTCAATCTTATCCCGTCGTCACAATTCCGTTGTCCTTTTTCCCTGAGGATCGATACCCGACTTGTCGGATTATTACTTGAACGATAGGCTTGCACTTGAGCCTAGAGAGCACACACTTTAGATACACATTCTGAGTCGTGTCACTCACCCATAGAGAACGATCCATCTCTATCTTCTCCCCATCTCAATCCATCCCCAGCAGCTGCTACAAATCAATGGGAGTCACGATCATCTCCCCAAAGCCAAAATGTAAGGTGTGGGTAGTATCCCACCACCTCTCCCCGAAAGCGCACATGACCACTCTCGAATGAGGGGTCTTATCCAGCGCAGACGATAACCTCCAAAAACTCGCTGAAGATACCATCCAACGCACTATATCTGAAAGATGCTCCCAGACATCCTTAAGCCCCGTCGTCCCATGGGCACGCATGTTCTTCAAAGAGATATCGGCATTGACCCCTTACCACTGATCGGCACTGACCCCTTACCTTCCTGAGGTAGTCCAAAAGTCCGTGCCACTGCCGAATGGCACCCTCTGTACCATGCCGACCGACACCCCCCTTAAAATTTCGTACAAAAATTCCCAAAAAATACCAGACAACCCTGAAAAATTCTCAAAAAATTCCTGAAAATCCCAGGAAGGATTTAGAACATTTTCACCAAGAAAATTTCTCACTCCCTCAAGAGGAACCCCTATTTCCCCAACTAAAATCCCAAAAACCAAGCAAAACTCCTCCCGACAACGTCCTCGGAGGATCTCTAAAGATCTCCCCTTATAGCCTAAAGGTCTCAATTTTCCCCAAGCAATACATCGAAACCCTGGGCCACCTACTCACCTCCCTAGTGAAATTTTTAAAAAAGATTTCCCCAGCAATCGACTCCCCAGCCCAAAACAAAACCATAAGATAAATGTCCCCAGTAGAGTTCCCCAAGAACATCTCTACTTAAGCACGCAGAATTGGCTTCGGCCCACATAATTGGTCATCTCTACTTAATCCCGCAGAATTGGCTTTGATCCATAGAATTGGTCATCTCTACTTAAGCCCGCAGAATTGGTCATCTCTACTTAAGCCCGCAAAATTGGCTTTGACCCGTAGAATTGGTCATCTCTACTTAATCCCACATAATTGGCTTCGACCCGCAGAATTGGTCATCTCTACTTAAGACCGCAGAATTGGCTTCGACTCGTAGAATTGGTCATCTCTACTTAAGCCCGCAAAATTGGTCATCCCTACTTAGGCCCGCAGAATTGGCTTCGACCCACAGAATCGGCCACCCTCATCTTCAAGCCCTCAGAATTGGCTTTGACCCGTATAATCGGTCACCCTTATCTTCAAGCCCTAAGAATTGTCTTCGACCCGTAGAATCGATCATCCCCAGCACCTCCTTGGGAATTGGCCTAAACCTTTCCTCCAATACATCCCTTAGGTCCTCAGAATTGACATCGAACCCCTGAATTGGTCACCCTCGCTCCCTCAGGTCCTCAAAATCGTCCTCGACCCTCTGAATTGGTCATCCTCCCCCAAAAGAATCATGTGGTGTCTATTCGATGACTATCGTTTATTCCAAACTCACCCGTCGAGGGGCTATATAGACACCCCATTTTGTTACCCCTTAAACTCCCCTTAGGTCCTTAGCACCTCCCTTCATCACTATAAACCCAAGTCATACCCCGATTATTGACCTAAAAGCCGTCGAGCACTCCCAGGCTTTGTTTGACCAAAAGTCAAAGTCTTCAGCTCGACCGAGACTGAATGAATCTTCGAAGGGACCTAAAATCCCTTTCCAACGATCCATCCCGTGCATAATTCTGACTTACCATGCGGACTAACAACTCATTTTCCCCCGAAACTCAATCAGGAGGCCACTGGGTGCTCTCGGGCTTCATTTGACCTAAGTTAACTCTTCAAATCTATCGAGACTGAATGAATATTCAAAGGGCACTTAAACCACTTTCCAACGATCCACCCCATGTGCGATTCTGACTTACGGTACGAACGAATGATACGTTTTACTCCTAAAAGTCACTAAATGCTTCCAGGGACCGATTGACCAAAGTCAACTCCCCGAACCGGATCAAACTCTTTTAAATGTCAAAGTACATCTCCTAATCTTTCCAACGGTCTGCCCTGTGCATGATTCGTACTTACCGTACGGATGAATGATCTGTTTGCGTCTGACGATTCCCCATCTAATGGATCGATGAATGCTTTCGAGCCACATTTGACACAAAATCAACTCCCTAACTCGAGAGCGGTCCGAATGAGTTTCGAAGGTCTCTGAATTACCTATCCAATGGTCCACCCCAAGCACGATTTGGATCAATAGTTTGTGCTCGTTGATCAATTTTCCGAAAAGGCCTGAAAGACACTGCCAAACGGAAGGTCCCAGACCCTGCCTATCGGTAGTGTGCCTAAATGCACCTGTCGATTGGCAGGACCAGGGCTATACCGATCGGCAATGAATTGGGACTATCAAAAGGAGGTCTTGACCTCATTACAAGGGAGCCTAGATCAGAAGCATATCACTCTCACTAAATCTAGAAAACCTCTCTCGATGTCAGCACGATTTCCACATCAAAATCCCTTTCCAACCTTCACTTTTCATCATCCTTTTCATCAAACTTGGTGAATTAACCACTCTCCATCATCATCTAAGTGAAAGGGCTGCTGCCCAACATTCAAGATCAAGCTCAAGATCTTCAGGAAGGTCCAATTTTCTCAATTCTCTCCTTAAATTCTCATAAAATTGCATTAACTTGTTTTATTACTTAGCACTTTTATTCTCTCATCTTACATATCCTAATATACTTTTTATTTAGTATTATTTCACATCTCTTATTTTCATACAAATAAAAAACCAAAAAATAAGAAAAAGAGGGGTTGCTCATAAATTCCAAACGGGAATTCTGACAGTTTTCTTACACTTTTCTCACAACTAAAACACTTTTTCTACACATACACACACAAAAATAAAAGAAGTCCCCGGTTGGATTTATGGGATAAATCCCACCCCTCGTTTTGCATGCGAACTATGTGGACTTTGACGCCTCTATAGGCTACGTAGGCATCTCGGGGTAAAATTTGAGATCCGAGTCCTATTTTTACTTTTTCTCTCATCTCCTATTCTTTTTAAATTCAATCCTCCTAGATTACATATATATACATATATTTGTCCTTAGTGGCGTATTATTCCACATGCATTGTCGTTCCATCATAACGATCAACGTAAGAATAATCGCATAAATCCTATTTTCTAATATTTTTATACCTTCCTACAAATGACTCGCTTTACCTCTTCCATGGTACAAGTAGATAATTCCTATTTTCACTATATAAACACATGAACACATATCATGGGGAAAATAAAGGAAAATAGAAAAAACCCATGAGAGACTGTAAGGGCGGAATGGGTGCCTAACACCTTCCCATTTCGTAACTTAGCCTCCGGACCCTTTTTGAATCATTTTGGTTTCGTATGCGTCAGTATGTCTTTGGATGCTATCCTTCGGGATGATTCCTATTCTTTTGTCTATTTTAAGTAAAATAGACTGAAGACTCTATCTCTCTATATTTTTCACCTCACCCAAATGACGCCGACCCAAGAGCTCCCGAGAGGGATGCGCGGGACCTAGGATCCTCCCTCATGCCGCCCGCTTGCCGCGAGGATCGGGGATGGCGCCACAGATTGAAAAAAATTTGACTTGCTTTACAAATGAATATATAGTTTCCAAAGCAATTAATGAAGGGCTTTAATAATTTTATTTTACATTTTATTGATTTCTACTACACCACACACTATTGAAACAAAAATTTAAACTAACTTTCATTGAAATTGATACATATGTCCACCGTACCTCATCCTTAGCACAAACCCACACAAAAATATGATTTTAATCAAACTGATAAACCGTTCAAGTCAATTTTAAGCATCAACCCTTCCCTCATACAACTTTACAGGGAAACTGTCTAATTATCACATAAGAATTCATCTAAACCTTGAAGAAAGTACTTTTTCCATCCGGTGAAGAAGAAGTTTTGGCTTTAAGTGTATCTATTAGTCCTAAAGAAGAGTGTTTGCTAATAATTTGTACATACTATATACCAAACTAAAGAGTATAAAATATTTAAATTTGAAAGTTGAAATTTTATTTGGTATCAAGCCTAAAAGTGTGGCATTAGTACAACCATTAATGCCCCAATTTCACAACATCTTTTCCTTTTCAATAACCCCTAAGTTCTTTCCACGGGCTTAACAAAACAAATATACAATTAGAAAAAAGCAACATATAAATGAAGTAATGTATATAACAGACAAAATTCTATGATATGTATAAAATGGAAGAGGAAAAATAAGGGTTATAAATCTAAAAGGTCGTGATTTAATCAAAATCACACATGAATACATACTAATATAAATAATACCCATATAGATACATAAAAATAATTAAAATCACATGCAAATATTCCCATATATAAATTAAATAAAAAAACTTCAATAGATATGTGAGAGATAGAGAGAGAGCGCAAATCTGCTGTCATCGAAGTGAATGTCACCAACGTCAAGTGAGCAGGTTTCGGCTAACGTGATGGGATAGTTTAGGGCTATCGGTTTTGAGGGAAACGGGGGGATTATGTAGAGAGATGAAAAAAATGGGGGAGAGGGAGAACACCCACTTTTTTTACCTAGTGTTTATATACGCTTTTTTTAATACCAAAACAAGAATTGGAAAAAGAAAAATTGCATATTTCTAACTGATAATTTCATTTTATAACGGATTACGCGTGTTAGAGATTACTAACGGTCTAGATTCGTTAGTAATGAAAATTTTGGTCCGTTAGCAATATCACATTTTGGTGTAGTGAGGAGAGTTTATCGCGAGAACATTTATTGAGAAACCGACCTCATTTAATCCATTTATGTTTAAGGTTTACTGCCTTGCCTTTATTTCCTAAAAGGTGCTTGTTACCACTCCCTCCAACCGAGTTAACTATGGGATCTCCTTCATTGATTTCTTTTCTATTGCATTTATGTTTAAAGAGCACATTTAATACAGGAGTTTTGTTTATTGACTGTACCAACTTGAGACTTGAATTTATTGTTGTCATTGATTGTTCTAAGGTCATAACTACCATCTTGATAAGGGGTTATGCCTCCCTTGACATTATTATCATTTCAAGAACCCACCTCCTACATTTGGCGACTCTGCTGGGGAGGTATTCTCTTTTGAGAGATGGATAACGACGATGTGACACTGAAAATTGACTTCGAGGCTATACATCGTGAGGAGGAATATAATCTCACCAACTTGTCGGATAAAGAGCGAGTAGGGCGAACGAAGACTATTGTGTCTACTATTAGTGGAATGATCGATGTTGTTTTAGCACAAATGGTAGGGCTAATGGGATTGTTCGCTAAGTTCATTAAGACTCCGGTAGCTCAGGCAGTGTTAGGGGTTGTAGCGGGGCCTAGTTCATTCGTGAACCCATTGGTGACTTTACAAGCTCCCTTTATCTCAAGGGGAGTGGCTTAGGCAACTACTAATAGTACAACCCTTCGAACACTACCTTTTAACGCTTCCTTTGCTATAGGAGGATGAATATAAAACACTACTATGCCAACTTTCCCCTCGATTGTGTATGCAAGCAATGGAACACCGATCATGCCACCAACAGTGAACCCAGTGACGATGATCCCTGTGCAGCACAAATCAGCTCCACCTATGATGGAGGAGATGAAAAAGGCTCTTTTGAAAATGATGGTGGCCTCTAAGGTGGGAGGATAAGCTTCGTTGGCATATAATGATTTTTGTACTCCGTATCTAGAGGAGTATAATAATGAACCCTACCCGGTGGGTATATTCCCCCTATATTTGAGAAGTATATAGGAAAGGGCGAATCCCAAGGAGCATATTAAATGGTTTGTGGAAAACCTTGGGGCCCACTGTAACAAAAAGAAGCTGATGTTGAGAGAATTTTCTAAGTATTTAATTGAGAAACCTTACATGTGGTACTCCCATCTGTCTCCGGGTAGTGTGGCCACGTGGGAGGATCTTCATCTTCAGTTCGTAAACAAATTCTTCTTGGATGAAGATGAATTTACTCTAACACAGCAGGCTCGAAAGAAACATAAGCCCAACGAGGATGTAGTGACGTAAATTAGGAGATTTCACGAGCACTTTCTGGACGTGCGAGAGGAGACACGAGAAGCTAACCTCTTGCAGGTTTGTGCATATGGCTTATTGACTCAGTATATATGCCATTTGATAAATGACACTCGTAAGGTTACATTTCCTTCATTCCTTAAATCTAAGGAACATTTCCTTGGTTGTGAATCCATTGCCAATACCCTCGCCAGACTTATCAAGCTTGTTACTGAAGCCCTTAGGTAGCTCAAGGACAGGGCTACATCCTTGTGTGAACTATACCAATGACGAAGGTAAAAATCATGAGAGAGGTAATCATGGCTAAAGGGGAAGGTAAAGCAAGAGGAATATTGAAATAGATGACCCCTCGGAGTTGCCTTGCTCAGTGGAGCAGGCTATTAAAACCTATGATCTCATGATTTGGGATAACATGTGTTGGCCTATTTTGGCCGATACAACACCCATCACTCGAGAAGATAGAGAGGGCTCAAATTTTTGTGTGGTACACAATGGGGTGGGACATCCAACGAGCAAGTGTTTTTCTCTCAGGAAGATAATAAATAAACATGTCAAGAGAGGAGATGTCGAGTTGCCCCAAGCCAACATCAACAACAATCCTTTGCCAACACATAGAGAAAACATGACCAGTGCTTTTGATGAGGAGGCATAACAACTGATGGTGGAGAATATAGTCCAGGAGGAAGATTTTGCAGATTCTCTAGAAGAGTGTTTATCCCAAATGTCTTATTTAACGCTGGAAGAAGAAATAGAAGACGAGTGGAGTCCGATAGATGATTTGAGCAGAAAACTGGAGGCTTGCTCCTTAGGGTGAATAAATGTGGTGATAGAGTATGACGAATCAACATACAAAGGTGTAGAGGAGGTTTACGAGTTAGAAGAAGAGCAGGACGACCCTTGGTTAGAATGTGATACAGTAATAAAATCGCAAAAGTTCAGTTGGTTTTTGAACAAGTTGGACTGCTGGAAGATTCTCGACTCGAGGGCACCCGATCAATCTTAGAAATTTACAAGAAAAGCATGGCCCTAAACTTGCGATGGAAAGATCCAATGGCCAAGCTCTTAAAGAAATTCCTTTTAGAGGTTACTTTTTCGAATGTAGATTGGTTGGTTAGATATCCCCATAACAGGCCACTTTATGTGACGTAGAATGTTAATGGGTGCAGCTTTAACTGTGTCTTGATGGACGGGGGAGCATTTATAAACATTATGTGTATGGTGTCATTATATGCCTGCAATATATCTGAGATAAGTATTGTGAAAAGTCCATTACCCATAGAAAGATATGATAACCAGTCGAGCAAGTCGATAGGTTATGTGAATGTGGGGATGAAAATGGGGAACATCACTTCCCATATTAAATTCCACCTCGTGGATTATGAGCCGTCCTACCAGTGGCTTGTGGGGAGGGTATGGATGCATAACCATGGTTTGGTGCCTCCCACATATCACCAATGTGTAAAGGCCAATGTCAAGGGAAAGTAAGTAGTCATTCAAGCATCCAATAAGCCTTTTGCGAGGGAGGAGTCTCACTTGGTGGATGCAGCCTTATATATAGAGTTAGCTACAGAATTTACTATGCTCACTCAGTACACAGGGGGATTAAGATCCTAAGTACTAGGGAAAGGGTATGTGCACCTTCTCACATGGTAGTGTCTTACGAGGAGTAAGAAATGGCACGCGAGATAATTAGGCCTCCTGGCCTTTCGAGATAGCTTTGTGACCGGAGGACACCAGGAATTGATCCCATCGAATATCAAGTCTAGAGGCAAAGTGTGCTCAGTAGAAATTAGTCAAGGGAGTTAGAAGAGAATTTATGCAAAAGACCTCACTGAGAGGAGAAACCACGCAAATGAAAAAGAGTGGTTTTGGCCATTGGCAAGATTATTTACAAACTCTGAAGATGTGATCAGGCAGCTGAAGGCTGGATGATGAGGATGACCCAGTCTATAAATGCTTTTTGGTGGACAGTTTAGGTTAATGCTTGGTGATTGACAACTCCAACATCCAGGAATTTGTGGAGGAGGTTGAGGAAGAATCGGAGTGCATGAAACATGGCCTAAGATCCTAAGTCCAAGAACTAGATCAGATAGACTTAGCTAATGAATGGGATGATCCGAGACCAATGTTTATCTCGAAAGACCTTGATGCTGCTACCAAAGGAGAGATGGTGGAGCTGATGAGGGAATTCAAGGATGTGTTTGCATGGAAGTATACTGAGAGGTACGGTGTAGACCAAGAGGTAAACTTCCAAAGATTGAATGTTATACCATCAGTAATACGGGTAAAGAAGTCCACTCGCATGTATAAGACAAATCTAGACATGAAGATAAAGGAAGAGGTCTAGAGGTTACTCGTGGCAAGTTTTAGTACCCCCATCCAACACCCCCTTTGGTTGTCCAACATTGTGCCTATAGGGAAGAATGACAAGAACCAAATCCGTATTTGTGTGGACTTTAGAGATCTGAATCGAGCCTTTTGGAAAGATGAGTTCCACTTACCTTCTATTAATAGCCTCATAAATGCAATAGCAAGGCATGAGATGTATAGCTTTATTGATGGCTACGTGGGATACAACCAAATTAAAATGGACCCAGAAGATGCTGAAAAGATAGCCTTTCGAACCCCATTCGGTAACTTCATGTATACTATTATGCCTTTCGGTATAAAGAATGGAGGGACTACCTACCAGAGGACCTTGATGGCTATATTCCATGATCTATTTCATGAGATTGTAGAGTTTTATGTGGATGATTTGGTTTTAAGGTCCAAGGTAGAGGTCACCCACTTAGCTAATTTGAGGAAAGTGTTCCAGAGGTGCAGGAAGTACAAGTTAAAGATGAATCCCTTGAAATGTGCATTCGGAGTAACCAGAGGAAACTTCATGGTATTTGTAGTAAATAGACAAGGGTTATAGATGGATCTAGACAAGAGAGAAGGCATCCTCAACATAACAAGACCAAAGACTGCGAAAGAGTTAAAGAGTTTTGTGGGGAAATTTTTTTACTTGAGGAGATTCGTGCCCGGGATGGCTGAAGTCACTCACCCACTGATGGAGATTCTGCGAGCAAAGGCTAATTTCATATAGGAGCAGTCAAACGAGGCATCTTTGAACCAGTTGAAGAATTTATTGACATCTCCCCAAATGATGGTTCCCCCTCGAGCAGGTATCCCTTTACATCTCTACCTCACATACACTAAATGGTTAATAGGGGAATTGTTGTCTCAATAAGTGGAGGGAATGGAAAAACCTATTTATTATCTAAACCAAATCATAGATGGGCTTGAGGCTAGATATTCAAGCATTGAGAGACATTTTTTAGCTCTAGTGTTTGTTGATAAAAAGCTTAGGCATTACATGTTAACTTTTATAGTTCATATCATTACTAGATATGACCTCATAAAATTTTTGCTAGCTAGAACTGTGCTAATATGCAGGCCTGCTCAATGGTTCTTGATTTTTTTGGAGTATGATCTGAAGTGCATGATTCCTAAAGCGATCAAAAGCCAAGATTATGCAGATCAACTGTTCATATTCCCTTCGGGAATGTTCGAGCCACTTATTGAGGAGCTCCCTGGAGATGATCTCCAAACCAACTATCTCAAAGCTAATATAAAAGAATGGAGAATATAGTTTGATGGCTCTTTGGCTGAAAACACAAGAGTTGAAGGAGTGATTTTACGTCAAGGGGAAGAAGAAGTCCGATTGTCCTTCAATATAGATTTCAAATGTTCAAACAACGAAGCTGAGTATGAGGCTTTAGTATTGGGATTATTATAGGCTCTATAAAAGGGTATACATGTGCTGACAATAAAAGGGGATTCCAATCTGGTGGTACAGCAGGTGAATGGAGATTATGACCTCAATCACATGACCTTAGCAATTTATTGAACAATTTTACAGAGTTGCTCGGAAAATTCCCTAAAGTGAAGATCAAGAGACATTCAAGAATGGTGAATATACATATACAGATGCTTACACCACGATAGCCCAAAACATTTCCTTTGACGGAGAGTTGACAGTTATTCAAATAAAAAAGATAACTACACTTTCAACTATATTATAAATGTTACTTTATAATGATATCAATGACTAGAGAGGGAAACACCAAAACAACTAGAAATGAGGCAAGGGCCACTGACGTTGGTCGAGATAAAATAATACTTTACCACCTTGGGCAATTCATAATTTAAAAACAAAAGGGGATAGCTATCTAGGTGTGTGGTACCTGAAGAAGCTAAGTAGAGGTTGATGGAGATACATAACAAAAGCTATGAGACAACAGAAATCTCATTGGATTGAAGAATTCAGAGGGCACGATACTTTTAGCCAGTGATGAAACAATATGTAGTGTTACTACAAAGAGATTGTGGGAAATGCCTACTGTATTACCAAGCTACATTATGTAACTTCATAAATCATCCAAAAGATTGGAGGCAGCCATACCTAAACATGCTGGATAATGGGATTATTCCCATGGATAAAGACGACACCACAAGAATAAGATGGTGAATGTCCAGGTATTACGTCCAAGAGGGGAAGCTTTACTGAAAAGGTTACCACGATAGGGCCCTAAGATGCATTAGATTGGAGTAAGAAGAAGAGGTACCAAAGCAAGAATATGTGCCAGGGCACATTGGGGGAGAAAAACTTTATGAGCAACTAATGACGTCGGGGAATTTTTGGCCAACTATAGAGAAAGATTTAGCAAAATTTGTTCAAAAGTGCAAGGCTTTCTAGATCCACGGGAATATGATTCATGCACCCTTGGTGGAGCTACATTCCCTTTCGACTCCATTTTCCATTTCATACATGGGCATTCGATCTAGTAGAGGAAATCAACCCCTCCTCGAGGGGAAAGACCTAGATACTGGTGGCTACGGGGTGTTTCATCAAATGGGCAGATGCCATACCATTGAAGAAAGATACGATTGGGGTAGTGGAACGCTTTATAAAGTAGTACATTATTTTTATATTTTGTATCCCGAAGGTATTTCTGTCGAATAATGGGACCCCATTTGTTAATAATGATGTTCAAATGCTAACAGAAAAATACTCCATTATTCACCAGAAGTCAACATTTGCCTTATCTAAGTGCAATGGACAAGCTGAAGCCACAAATAAGACTCTGGTAAAATCCTCTCAAATATGTTGGAAGATTTCCCAACAACTTGGGACGATAAAATACTAGAGGTCTTGTGGGCATACATAACCACAAAGAGGAAACCTACAGGCTAACCCCTTTCTTAATAGTGTTTGGGGATTAAGAAATTCTCCAAGTAGAAGTCAACGTACCTTTCTCACGATACAACCCATGAAGTGAAATTATTCCCCACGGTCTTCATATACAACTGGAAGTAATGCAAGAGCACAGAGACAATGCAAAAAGGCATTTCGAGATGTATAGAAAGTGGCTGTCCAGATCGTATGACCAAGTGGTGAAGCCAAGAAAATTCTAAGAAGGTGATTTAGTATTGAAGGCTTGTAAAAGGCATATCAGGGGTCTCTCATTGCCTAAGTTTGAAAAAAATTAGGAAGGGCCTTATGTTGTTTAAAAGGCCCATGATTCAGGATATTGTGAAATTTCAAACGTTGAGGATGACTTTTAAACTTAACAACAAATGGCTCAAAATTTATTTTATTTAAGTTGATGATTTGTCCTAGCATGTTTTCTTTTTTTATTGTAATCTATAGGCATGAGTAAGTTAAAAAGAGGGCATGTTCTCACAACTTGTTAAGTTACTTTTGATAATTATATAGATGAAGATAATGTTGATTCAACCACAAGTTTATTTTTTTTCTCATAGACAATTCGTATGAAAGCAAAGGAAATTCAATCTTATGCATACCAAAAAGATAAAGTTCATACATACACTATAGAGGATCTACCGCCTCAAGATACATGGAAAAAATAAAATAGGTCAGTACATTGTTTTATCATTATCTGTAACTCAAAAGTCCCTTTAATAATCAATTGGGTCGTTTACAATAAACCACAAGCTAGAAGAGTCCAAAATCCAGTGGTGATGATGAGGTGGAAGAGAGGCCAAATAAACCTCCTCGTTGGAAAAGTTTTCCATCTCCTGCTGATAATGGTCCATCTCCTACTGAATCTCATCAACCTTTGTCTCAGCCTTAGCCAAAGACTCTTTGGAAACAACATCTTCCTAAGATTTGGTAAGTTCAGAATTCAAAGTGGCCATCTTCTCGATCAATGCATTTTGCGAACGAGTAGTGGCTGGATTTTCGCGTAATAAAAGGGAAAGTCAGCTTTCTTGAAGGACTTAAGGAGATCAATGAGCCATTTCAGGGAAAAACCCTCGCCTATATTGATTTTCCCTATCAATTCCTTGATCTTCTTGGGACATAAATAAGGCAGAGGGGCGTGCGACACATTAGACAATACGGTGACAAATTCTAATAATTTTCAAGAGATCATAATAGGTATGTCTTAAATGTAATGAGATGTAAAAGAGGATTAGTGATGTTCTACTAGTCGCTCGATCAAGTCACTATAAGGTGGAGTTATAATATAGGAAAAGTCCTTCAAAGAATGCCTAACAACCTTAACATGAGCCAATTCTAGAGGATGGACACTGAAGGCACTGTCACTGGTAGAGGGAAACACATAGTTTGAATCCCTATCATCTTCTTGTAAGACTGGATTTGTGTCTCGTTCCCCTCCCTCCACATTTTGGGATGGTTGAGGAATAAGGCTGGTCTCAGCAAAATTCCTAACATTGTCTGGAGGAAGATTCTCGAGAGGTACTTGCTCAGTAAGGGAAACAACATCCCCCAAAGTCATTGGCTAGTTAACTTCCACCTGAGAGAATGAGGAATAAGTTAAATGGGAAGAAAACAGAGTATGGGGACAACAAATGTTCTTAATTCGCAGTTTACCTAAAACACATTTATGGTCGCTCGACTAGGTAAACTGTTGTCATTTTAAAAAGTCTCAGTTTTACTTAAAGCACCTTTATGGTTGCTCGACTAAGTAATATTGGGCATTCTTAAGCCGCAATTTTCCTAAAGAACTTTTATGGCTTCTCGACTAGGTAAACTGTTGTCGCTTAAAAAAGTCCTAGTTTTACTTAAAGCACCTTTATGGTTGCTCGACTAAGTAACATTGAGTATTCTTAAGCCGCAGTTTGCCTAAAGCACCTTTATGGTTGCTCCACTAGGTACACTATTGTAGCTTCAAAAACTCCCAGGTTTACTTAAACCACCTTTATGGTTGCTCGACTAGGTAAACTATTGTCTCTTTAAAAAGTCCAAATTTTACTTAAAGCACCATTATGGTTGCTCGACTAAGTAATATTGGGCATTCTTAAGCTACAATTTGCCCAAAGCACCTTTATGGTTGCTCGACTAGGTAAACTATTGTCGCTTCAAAAAGTCCCAATTTTACTTAAAGCACCATTATGGTTGCTCGAATAATTAAGATTAGGCATTCTTAAGTCACAGTTTAATTCAAGCACCTTTATGGTTGCTCGACTAGGTAAACTGTTGTCAATTCAAAAGTCCCAGTTTTACTTAAAGTACCTTTATGGTTACTCGACTAAGTAAGACTGGGCATCTTTAAGCCTCAGTTTACCTAAAGCACCTATACGGTTGCTCGAATAGGTGAACTACTTGTTGGGCATAAAAATCTAGATTTTACTCATACTAATAAATAATGGTTTGACCAAATAAATTGAAAGTAGCAATACCTCCTTAATCTCCACTGGATCACGGGAAACCTCAGAAACCCTAGTAGGGGCAATAATTGTCTTCTCTAAAGGTTTGGCTTCTTCTTCTACTTTCCCTTCCTCAAGAGTGGATGATTTACCTTCCAGTATGGAGGGACCAAACAACACCACCAAATTTTTTTCAGTAATGGTGGACTTGGGGGAAATAAGCACAATATCCCTATAAGTGTTGGTATCAAATTCTTCCATGGGTGAAACCTACGAAAGGCATCGCGAAATGTAAGTGTAATGTACATATAAATGAGATACACAAAGTGAAAGAAATAAATACACACTTACCACAATTATAGGACCAGCAGCTGCTATGGATACAACTTCAACCACCTCTTTAGCCTGAGAAACAACTACCAAAAAGGATGATGAATGAGGGCCAACACTAGGAGTATGTTGAGATGAATGGTCTTGAGCGCTAGGAGTTGCTTTGGATTTATCTTTCTTTGAGACCTCGCTATAATCATCAAGAACTGTATAGTCCATAGGAATGGAACCAGGATTCTTAGTTGAATACATTCGACACAGCTTGCGAGACGGTCGAACTAAAGGGGCATCTTCCTTTTCTTCCTCTTCTTCCATCTCTTTACCCTTTTTGAAAGAAACTCATCCTCAATATATTCAAGATGCGGATGCACTTAGACACTAGATCTAGTTCTCTTACGACCCATAATAGGAGGAGGGGGAGTAAATGAGATACATCGTTCAACCATATATTTGGCCAAGATAGATTATGCATATGCTTACCCCTGATTGAATTGCCTTAATAGATTATTAAGCAACATTGTGCGACCAACTATGGGTCTATATAAGTGTAGGATTGAGATGTTTCAAAAGGACTATAGGGTGCAACCATTCTTTTCTTGCTAGGGGTTCTTTTCTTGTCCTTATCCACTACAAGACTAGAGACATCAATAGGAGTTTCCTTCTCAATATCAATTCGGGAAGTGGCAGGGGGATCTAGAGCCTCCTCAACCTGCTGAGAAATGGAAGCCCTTTTTCTTGTTCATAACAACTTCGCTGAGAGTTGCTAAAGGTGGAAGTTCATTGGGTGGTATTGTTGGTATCGCTCCTAGGAAATTGGGTTAGATTGACGATTCAAGTTCGTAGTCCCAACTCAAATGGGGGAAAGCATTTAAAAATAGGGTAAATAGGCTCTCTCTTAACAACCTTAAGGAAACAACCAAGGGTGTTGGGCCAGAATACATTAAGGTATTCAGCAAACCTATTGTCGTGTATATGTCGGGCAAGGTTAACAACTTGGCCTTGCAACTGGACAAAAAGAGTGGCTACTATCTTAGTTAGGAAATACTTGCATGCCTTTGATAAGTTTTAAGATCTTTCGATAGTATTGTGATTAAGAAGGGGCACCCCTTGATCAAAGCCAAACTGCATGGATACCCGATTGGGTGAATAGGCTGTGCAGTAGTTCTACCATTTTTTTACATGAGGGGAGCTATGATGGAGTAGGAATCAATAAAACACTAGAAGAATAGAAATTGAGAGAAAAAGATTGATCGACCGTCTAGACTGGTTGAGCAACATCCTTAAAAAAGGCATTGGTAAAGAATTGGTTGGTGATAGAGTAAGGACGAAAGTTAAAATGTTTGGCATTGTTAATAAAAGAATGGAAAGACTTCCTGGATTGCTTGTGGTTACAAGAGAGGATGAGGGGGACCATACCCTCATGAGTGGTAGGAAGTAAGACTGTTGGGGCATATTCTGGAAACTGGGAATACATGAATGTTGTGAGAAGTATATGGTTGGCCTAATTGGACACATAAAAATAGCTAAGAGATCGGGAAGAATCATTTTGAACTCTATCAATCTCGGTGTAAAGTGAACCGAGGGTCATAGCAGCTAAAGGGACTTTCATCTTAGAGGCAAGGTGAATAGCTAGATTTATGAGATCCCTCCTTGGGCAGTCGTGGGGTTTCCTAGGCAAATAGAACCTTAAGAGGATGATCCAAATGTTCCCATTGAGATCAATCGTGATGTTATATCCTTCTCCTATGGGAGACATTTCCATATAATTTTTTCCCTTCCAGTCTTTATTGGCATGCTCGCGAGCAAGGGCACTTGATCTATCCTCCATGTAGAAGAAGTACCTGTTAATCTCCGAACACGTGCACTTATTATAGGTCTTCATACACCTCTTTATCATAACCTTCAATTCCTTACCCTTAACATCTTCTTCCTTTGTAATAGCCTCCTCAAAGTAGGTATCAGTCCCACCAGCTTCCAAACCAAGGAGCTCGCACACATCCTCTAGGGTGATGGTGAATTCACCCCAGGCAAGAATGAGTGTGTGGGTACTATGACTCCAGTGAGAAACCTGGGTTCACAATGTATTATTATTATTGGTCAAAGTTACATTGCCAAACCATTTGGTACAGGATAAACCAATTGTCAACTTCCATAGCATACTTGCCATGGATGTAATCAGTCCAGGCACCTAGTCCTTCACAAGATCTACCAAGTGATTCGAACTCAACATTTGATTAAGGATAGTCTCCCCTCTTAACTTTAAATCGGGTAACAGTGGAACTAGGGACATAGGCATAATTCTCTATCACATCGTCTTCACCACCAAAAAGTTCAAACCCTCTTCCTTAGATAGAAGGGAGCCAGGAAAAGCATTGGCAGACTCCCATAGCATGTCTACAGTGCTAAAATAGTGGGCATGACGGTACTTTGTCTACTACAGGTAGTGGTCAGTAATATCGAAGGAAGTTTCTCCAGAGGCGATACCTGCGACTAGGGGAGTTCTTTTCACAACTGGTGCCATGACTGGAGGTAGAAATCTTGGGAATCAAAGAATACTATTCACTCTCACAAGTTAAGGAAACACTTCGCTCAAAAAACCAAAAGGTAAAAAGGTTTGGGTATCAGAGTAAGCCCTTTTATAAGGGACGTATTGTTTTGAAAAAAATACTTATTTGATATGAAAAGTGAATGTAATCATCATAAAGAAATTTTGGCAAACTCAACTAGCTCACGTGGATTACACACGCGGGCCATCAACTAACGTGTGTATGGATGGGGAAAAGGTTGTCAAATGCATTTAAAATGAAGAGACGCAATAATGATTAAATTCTAGGGGAAATTCAAGAGATGTTTGGGGGTGAAACATTATTCTTTCTCACACTTGGGCAAATAAATGATTTTTGGGGAAATTTTATTAAAAACCATTGTAATTCCCCAAGATAAAATAATGAGAAACATAAATAGGTGGAGGTGTAATACCATGCGAGAAGGAAGAGTTTTCAAGTAACTCGAACGCAGGCTAAAGTTACCCATAATTTTATTTTTATGCTGTGTAAATATAAAAATCTGTTAATTCTTTTTACTTCTAACAAATACATGTAAAAATCAATCGAGATAGGACGTGAACTCATTTTTTGTATAGATATTTCTTCAAAAAAAAATATCTCTTCGAAGAGGCCGACAAATGTAGAGGGAGGTCCATGCTTAAAGTTGATTAAAACAGTGACGACACTTCACAAGAAAGATTAGAGATGGTTACTCTCATAAAGATGAAGTTATTCGAATGGTCATGTACAAAAGGTTGCTCGCACAAAGACAAGCTACTCGAGGGATATCCCACAAATACCAAGACTTGGAGATAAACTTAGAAAAAACAAATTGTAATAGGAAGTTTGATGTAATTATATTTATCCCTCTTTGTAAATATAAAGATTACTTTGTAAAATTTTGAGGTTGCTCGATATCCTCGAGGGACCATGTCTAGAAGTACATGGGAGAGCTGACATGCTCGATCGAAAAACCTCATTCTGGGTATCTTGCAGGGATTTGGTTTGGAGGATTGGGTGCAAGGCAAAGTTGGAAGAGACTAACCCCTCTAGGGTATTTAGGAAAAGCCTTGGTTAATACAACAACATAACCCAGTAGTATCTCAAGATACCATCTATGGGAACCCATTTGATGGTCCTGAGTCTTAAAAAGTTGTCCAAAAGATTAACCTCTAAGGTTTACACACACACTAGAAGTTGTTAAAACAGTTATTAATCGAGCAACCTCCAGTTCGATGAACTACCTTTTGAGTGATGTGATAGCACATCCATCGCAGATCACTGTTTACCAACTCTTTGACGTAATCACGTCTGACATTTACGAACTCAATAAATTATCACTCAAGTGAAAATATTCCTAGGATGGTAAGTCCATAGCTGACACATCACATCCTATTTAATGCATTCATAACTCTAAGAGTCCAAACAGTGTTCCCACCAAAACATCATATCTAGCTCATTTAATGAAATATCTTTGGCATTAAATCCATAAGATTGCTGACGTCAATGGGGGTCAAAATCATTAATTACAGGAAGGTCACTCTAATGATCTTACCCTCCTATAAATGCCTCTAACATTACACTATTTAGGGATTGCACTTTTCTAGCCTAGAATTGCTGCCAAAATACTCCCATACAAGAAAGTTTATCATGAGAACATTTATTTAGAGACCAACCCCATTTACTCCATTTGTGTTTAAGGTTACTACCTTACCTTTCTTGCCTTCAAGGTGTTTGCTCCCTATAAACTGTGGGATCTCCCTCATTGATTATTTTTCTATAGTATTTATGTTGAAAGGACACATTTAATACATGAGTTTTATATATTTAATGTGACGACTTGAGATTTTGATTTATTATTGTCATTGATTATTCTAAGGCCATAATTACCATCTTATTAAGAGGTCACACCTCCATTGATATTAATATCATTTCAAGAACTCACCTCCTATATCTTCAAACCAAGATTTATGAGATGCAACAAAATCAGGACTCTGTTCCAAAAGAGCCCGATGTCCTCTTCCCTCGCGCTATGGGTCTGCCTGCACCTGAGCTTATTTGGGACTCCGAGCAATATTAGCACGATACACATGGCTCTCCAACTAATGGGCCGTTGCCATCTTAGCTCCCTATGCCAAATATTACCCAACTAGGGGCTAATATACCCATGACCGTTCGTGCGAAGGAAGAAGCATTGAAAAAGGTCAAGGAATACCTCAAGATGTTAACCAAGAAGTTTGAGCAAGTTAGAATCTCTGGGAGATACATGGATTACACCCATATGTCTCCCTATCCTAAAGCAAGGCTATAGAAAAATTTCAATATGACTAACATTAATAGTTCGGGGGTAGTGGACCCCCAATTGTTCATCTTCGAAGTTACCACTGAGCCATGACTCTCCTAGGAGCCTTCGAGGAAATAATGGCCCAAATATTCCAAAAAACATTGAAGGACAATGCTCTTCATTGGTTCTTATCTCTCGAGGAGTCCGAGATTCGTAGTTGGTAGGATGTTTCCCATGAATTCATGTCATAGTAAAAGTACAATGAGGAATTGGAGGTTACCCGCCATGATATAGAACTTCTCAAACAAAATCTCGGGGAATCTATCAGTAACTTCATAGCAAGGTGGAGAGAGAAAGAAGCCACCATGACTAATTGGCTTTCCAAAGAGGAGAAAGTAAGTGTTGTGAAGAAGAATTACTTACCCCATGTGTGAGCAATGATGGGAGGACAAGACTAGCCTCGTTTTTTAGCCTTTCAATAAGTAGGAGTAGAGATCGAAGAAAGTCTTGCCAAGATAGAAGTTGAGCCGAAGAAAGTATCCGGACGGTTCACTCTCAGAAAGTATGAGAAGCCTACCAATACTGCAGTTTGAACCATCAATAACATCTCTTAGCCTTCCACTTTATGGGCACCAAAAAATCGTCCTAAATCAGTTAAAAAGGAATACACCGAGCTTCACGCTCCGCTCTCCAAAGTTTACCAGGTCCTACTAAGTTGAAATCTTATAAAGCCATTGGACCCTCGTCCATTACCAAACCCAATTGCCAAAAATTTCAAACTTGATGCCGATTGTGATTTTCACTAAAATGTTGGCCATACCACTGATTATTGTTTCCACCTCCGAAATGAAATCCATGGTTTGAATGATCGAGGTATCATCTCCCTACCAGCCAATACTAAATAAAACACTACCCATGATCCACTCCCAAATCATATAAATGCCATCTTCCTAGAAGAAAACCCAGAACTTGATCCATCCAGCAAAATTGTACCTAGTAAATCACCCATCATACCCATATATTTCCCTAAATCCCTCCAAGTTTTCCCATATTTTTTCCTACATCCTACCTATTTTTTTCGATCAGGCCCTACCACTCGTTACTAGAGCATGCATTTCTATTTGTACCCGTTCTGGAGGAAAAGTATTGAACCATCTTCTAAAGTTCGAGCTGAAATTTCCCTCAGAGATGACCATTAACTGCCAAAGATTCAGTACACTATTTTTTAAGCTCAAAAATTGGCTCGAGAGTCTTATAGTTGGGTGGTACCTACCAATGACGTCAATTTAGATGATGTTGTCCAGATCATGGTAGACTTATTTCGACAGACCGGTGAAATTTGCAGTATGTCCGAACTACTTGATGCTTTAAAACTATAAGGGCATCTAGTCCCTTCACTTTTACATATCCCCGCTGAATGGTAGGACCTATACAAAGAGGGTGTTGAGGTTATGGAGTGTATTGAATTCTCGTGGAAATATGATGTCTTTGCTATCGAATAGGGGGACGAATTAGATAGTTCAGATGAAGATAAAAGCCCATAAAAGACTAGCCCAAAAGTCACCATATGTGGAATGGTATCGTTTGAGGGTTTACTAGGAGAAATCAACAAGTGTAAATGGGGTGATGGTCCCCGAAACATCCCAAACTTAATCTGAGAGTGTGATTTCTTGGAGTAAGTGCTTTGATACCAAATTTTTATATTCAAAATACGATATGGTTCACACAATATACAATCTTAAAATTTCTTCCAAATTTAACAATTAAGGTTCCAAAATTTATATTTCTTCAAAATTAAAATCAAATTAAACTTAAACAAATAAATATTTGAATTTTTTTTAATCATAATTAAACAAAATTAATCTAATTGAAGTTCAAATTATGCCAAACAAACTAAAGCATGCATTTTTTCATATTAATTATGCCAACTTGAATTGTATTAAATTAATCTTACCCAAAACATTCAATTAGCACCAATTTAAACAAAGGTTATGATTAAACCAATTTTTATCTTGTTACCCCTAAGCATGCATCTATGTGATGAATTTTTAAGATAAATATAAATATATCACAACGCCGCAATGTACGAGGAAAACTCACAACAGGGAAAACCTCGAACGACCCAG
The DNA here is from genome assembly GCA_949130495.1 of Sambucus nigra. NCBI lineage: Eukaryota > Viridiplantae > Streptophyta > Magnoliopsida > Dipsacales > Adoxaceae > Sambucus > Sambucus nigra. The sequence goes on along the minus strand of OX422208.1, from coordinate 371,182,843 downwards.
CCAAAAAATTCACTAGGTATGGTTTTACATAAACAAGAAAAAATACTTATTTCCTCGACTTGACTCATTCTCAAGCCTTGACTATTCTTTTTGCTTATACCTCCACCTAGTTGATAACTTCGAAATCCATCGCAGTCTGGAAATCCACCAATGGGGCTCAACTACTATCAAACAGACGAAGGCCTCCCTCCGTATGCACACCAAAAGAATCACAAAAAATACGGAATCCTTCTTAAGAAAACTTCTCTTTTCAAATGAGAATAAAACTCGGTGCCAATTTGATGATCTCAAAATAATAATGTATTAAGAAACTTGGATCATACAAAACTATTGGTGTAAACTTTTTGTTTTAGAAGAAATTAAATCATCAAATTATCAACAAAAAATTGGGACTTTTGGATGAAATTTTTTTTTCTCTCAAAGTAGTAAAAAATCTCTCAAAAGTCTAATGAAAAAGTTATTCCCGAACATATTAAAAGTTCTTAAAGGATAATGGGGAAATGAGAAGTTAAAATTAAAAAGTGGTGAAACTGTACAAAAATCGCCCATGTCATTTGAACGACTTTTCGATGTCATTCAAACGAATTGGTTCGAACGAGATACTAATGAAAAAATGGAGATAAAAGGCCAAATCTCGTTAGATATCTCATTTGAACGACTTCGTTCAAACAAGAGTTCTAACAAAAAAAAATAGAAAAAATGACATAATTTTGTTAGAAGCTCGTTTGAACGAGAAAAAATGTCATTCGAACGACTTTTCAGAAAATCTAATAATGCTTTTTAAGCCCAGAATTTTTTATGCAAAGTTTTAAAACGATTTTTTGAGAAAAATAAAAAGTCTTTAAGATAAAAGTTTATGAAAATATGCCTATATAAAATAGACAAGTATCTCTATATATTAAATGCATTCATACCTTTAGAGACCTTGGAAATAATGAAATGTTGATGACGTAAAAGTTTATCACATAAACCGATACTGATGTAACTTTCAAACTCTTGGCCACTACATCTTCAACTCAAACATCATAGGCTTGAAAGGATATGATAAAATACTATGCTATGACTCAATTAGTTTTGTCTGGAATTAATCCAACACTACAAATAGAATCGATTGAAAATTTCCCATTACAATAAGGTGGATGAAAAACCCGAGATAGATGAGGAAATGGGGTTTCTCTTTTCCCCTCTTCCATGAACCATATGAGTATATCATGGAAGTATTATGAATTCCAAACCCACAATCAACGACGATCGATAAGGGAAAGGTGTTGAGAAACTTCCTATGCCAAAATCAACCCTCGAGGAGAGCAAGATCCTCGATCAGTTGAAGACAACCTAAGCTAACATCACTCTGTGGGGACTTCTTATGTCTTCCCAGCTTCACCAGAATGACTTTATCAAACTACTTACCGGGACCACAATCCCACCTTCCACCATACCAGAAGAAGCAGCGAATTTAGTCGGATCTCTAACCTCTACTAGAATGCTTTCCATCTCTGAAGACAAAATCCTTAAGTTTGGTCGAAATCACAACTATGCTATCAATATCTCCGTTGAAGTCCTAGGAAAAACCGTTCCACCTTCACTCATCGATGATGTATCAACTCTTAATATTTTACCATTGATAACCCTCAATTGCTTGGGAATTAAAGTGAGCAACCTTGCTCCAACCTCTGCTGCGATGCAAACTTATAATAATACTCATCGAGAAGTGATGGGAACCATAAAGCTTACATCTAGGTTGGCCCTATAAATCCTGTTGTTTTATTTCAAGTCATTAATATCCGGACTTATTTCAACGTGTTGCTTTGATGACCATGACTCCATAGTATCAAAGGTGTGTCTTTTCTCCTCCATCAGAAACTGAAGTTCTTCGCCAATGGGAAGGTCATTACCATCGTGGTGACGACGATAATGCTGAGCATCCAAACACTAGAAAATATGCTTATGTTAGGTTTTTGAGTCGAAAAACATTTTCTCCCAGCAAGGGGCAAATGATCTGAACCTCTTAGGATCCCCCTACAGGGAACCCTGATCACTGTGTCTATGCTAGCCCCGAACTGTCTGTGACCCATTGGCACAATTTCCTCCTGTATTTCCCTACTGGATGGACTCTCCTACTCTCTTAACCTCTATTAGATGAAAACAATGGTCCTGGTAGTGGAGTAGGGTTTCATTAACCACGTCCAAATAGGTGGCCAAATAAAGATTGCCTATCAAATGCTGGCGGATCCTCCACGTCAACCCATCCATAAAATACTGAATCTTCTTCTTCTCATTCGGGATCTCATCTGGTACAATGGTTAGAAGGTTGATAAACACTGCCTCACATTCCTCCAAGGTCTTTCCCTCTTGCTTTAACTTCACCAACTTCTGTCTCATCTCTGTCTAGACGATCGAGAGGAAATATTTGCGGTCGAACCGCACCCAAAAGTCTCAAATCGTGAATGTGTCTCTCTCCTCAGCGGTAGTAATAGACTCCAACCACTACAGTGCTTCTCCTATTAACTTGAACGTGGATAGTATCTTATTCTACACCTTTGTGCACTCATGCATCCTCAAATGCCTCTTGACACTCTTCTTCCATTGGCTCGATACCACCACATCGGAGCTCCCTTTAAACTCCGGATGATGTGACTTCTGGAGGGCATCCCTAGCACGTTCCCAAGCAGATAGGAAGGCCTGGGCCTGATCTGGAGCCACCACCAGTGCCTGAGGTGGTGCTTGCTGCACAATTGATAATGTCACATTTACCGCCTGAGCTATAATGGCGATAATTTCAGTGGCATTCATCACACCCTGAGCTGGTACAGGATAAGGCTCGGGCTAGACATCCCTAGGAACTCTCTATGCACGCCGATGAGTCATATGAAAGGAGAGAAAAGTTTCATAAGTCTATAGTTATTATCTCAGAGTAGTTGAAGAACGTAAAATGCACAAAGCGTACAACAATCCTAAAATATAGGGCTCTATATCAAAGACCATACGCGTAAACATAATAAGTCGTACAGTTCATATGGACACTAGAACCTGATGGCCTGATACCACCTGTGATACCCCGACTAATTAATTATCGGGTGATCAACCCTTAATTAATTAATTTCATAATATCAAGTTCGTTCTGATAAATGCATCACTGTCGAAGAACTCAAAAATTTAATTTAATTGAAAACTAACCACCTAATATTTAAAAAGGTTAGTGCCAGAATCTTAACTTGTAATTAGCTATCATCATTGAAGGGAAATGTTTAATCATCACCATACATCACAATAGCATAAGGAAAGTACTAACTGAATTTAAATAAAGAACAGGAGTATACACTTCCAGTCAAAATCCCATACATTTATCCAATAACATGAAATCAAAGTCTAACGATAAAATAAAAATAACTCTAAATCTCTGAATGTAAAATAGGAGGGACGACATGTCCAATTGAAGTAAATAACAAATATTTGAGGAGAAATATACTCAGAATTGTCTACTAGTAGTGTCCTATGGCTCTCACAGCACCTACATCTCGGTAAATGAATGCAATCTCCTAAGCCTAGTGTCCTTGTGGCTGAGCACCTAAAATGAAAGAACAAGAAAAGAGATTTGTAGAAAAATGGTTCAGAGCCCGAGTAGAAAATAGTTTAAATATAACAAGTACTTAAATTAGTTAATTAGCACAAATATTATTCATGTTAACTTAGTGTATTCACTTGAGATGCTTACATCTCATCTAATGTGAACACCTAGAGAGTCTAACTCCCCATACTAGTCACGATACTCTCCCTGACCATATGTAGTGTAACCACTATACCGGATAAAATATCAAAACAACCCGAAGACAATCCATTTCTATTATTTAGGGATAGGTTTAAAGATGCTTTAACTTATTCTCATAACATTCTTAATTTTCAACTAGCGACCCAATACGTATATATTTTAATAAAGTGGACATCGTGAAACACATAATAAGAACTCAGTATACATATATAAAATCTCACTATATATACATACAAATATATATCAATGCTGCAGCTATGGTTAAGAAACCCTTGGTGCTAGGCATACTTGGCTATTCAGTCCCATTGCAACGCTCACGGATAAAGGACAACAGGTTCAATCTCTCAAGAACTAATAAAACCTATACACATATTAGAGGCGAATATAGTTCCAAGCCTATGGTCTACGCACATACCTACGCACCCATATGACCGTCATCACTATCGTTATCATAGATAGCCCTTACCTAGGCTCCATGATCTAGTGGTACGACTCAAAATCCCCCGAAGGCACACAAGATATGGTCATCCACAACGCACTAACCTCCGTTTGATAGCCAGTAGTTAGGTATGTCATACATATAATATTCCAAGTATTAAATATGCACACAACTTATATAAGTTAATAGGCTTCACGCAACCCAGTTCTCATAGTACGTAGGTAATATTAACATCACTACTCTCCACAATATCCATTTATATATAACCTATCTAGGAATCATATTATCTCCTAAGTTTCCATACAATTTCAATACCTCGAGGATCACTACACTCTTAACTCCCTAAAACTTTGGAATTTAAGTCACCCGTTACTCTTGTAGGTTAATACAGTCGCTTGGATAAACTTGAGATGATTTTTAGCTTGACCGGACCCTAAAAACCCATTCTGGAATCTCGTTAGAAGTCAAGGAATCTCATTCGTACAAGGTAGTTCAAATGAGTTCCTCACTTAGAACGAACTTAGAAGTCTCGTTAGATGATTCGTTGGATTTTTTGTTGGAATTTTTGTTCGAACGAGGTCGTTCGAACGACGTGGGCAGGTCTTCAAATAATAATTATAGACAGGTCTATTCTTCCCAAAAATCTGAATTTTCCAACATATCAAACCTCAAACTCAACCCAAATTTCATCCAACATCCAATTAGATAGTTCTAAAGTATTCTTAATCACTATGGTCACTTTCTAACACAATTTCGGGTTCAAATTTATATATTTTCAAAGGGAAACCCAACAATTACTTAAATCTCTAAAAATTTGCATAAAATGAACCCAACTATTTATGTACTCAAAGATCTTATTATATTCATGTTTAAGACATAAAATCTCCAAATTTAATAGTCTAACAAAGGGCAAAAACTCTAAATGTATACCCATCTCCAATTCATAAGATTTCTTTACAATTCAGTCTAATTAAACCAAAGATTTCATTGCACCAAGTTTCTATTATCAAACTTAAATTAATAGTAATAACATATGCTAATAGAGGAGAAAGATAAACACTTGCCTTAGAGTGGATTTCTGATTCTCGGACTGAAATTTGTATTTGGTTGGTCCGCACATTGTGATCTACACTTTAACGCAACTTTTGGTGGGGATCCTTGAGTTCTTGCCCTTGTTTCCCAATAGAGTCTTCTTCCTCCTTGGGTTAAAACTGACAGACCTCTAACTCACGTAGCTTTTAATCAAACCTAATTTTAGTCCATTTAATTACTCAAAAACCTTAAAAGACTAAAAATACCCCTCCAGGGTGTCATTTTGGGCTAAAGTTCCTCAGACTCCAAATATAACACCCGAGTAGTGTTTTCGGACTATATCGACCCTTCCGAACACACTCGCGCACTCAAAATTTCCATCCAAGTTAGGTAAATATAATTTACCTTTTTAACCCCCAATTAGATAATAGTGACACGACACATACGCGCGCCCCAAATGATTATATCTTAGCTGTCGTGTTTCTCGTCCCCGACCATTTTATTATCTCTGAAACCATTTATTATGTTAGTCACTAAGTAATGTTCAACATTAATTACTTTCGATAACTACCTCTCGTCACGCTAGTAATTATTACCATTAAATCGGATTAATTATATGTTAAATTTTCTCCCTTAAATTAATTAATCCAAATTTTCATAATTTCATAATAAAAAAAATATGCGTAAAAATACGGGGTATTACATACTCCCCCCTAATAACAGAATTTTTTCCCGAAATTCGGAAATGAAAATATACATGGTAATAATAACTCTGGATAATGTTCATGCATATCATCCTCGCGCTCCCAGGTAGATTCCTCAAAACTATGGTGCCGCCACTGAACACGAACTAGTGGTACTATCTTCGACCTCAACTTCCTCTCGCCACGGTCTAGGATTGCAACCGCCCCCTCCTCATAGGAGCTATTAGGCTGTAAGTCGATCTTCTCCAACACAATGTCAGTGTGGGCCAAATCATCAGTAAGATATCTCCTCAACGAAGAGATATGGAACACGTCATGGACCCTATGCAAGTGCTTCGGTAACCCAAGTTTATAAGCAACTATCCCAATCCTCTAGATAATGGGGAATGGACCCACATACCAAGGTTCCAACTTCCATTTCTTTCCAAAATGAATAACTCCCTTCATAGGAGACACTCAAAGTAACACCTGGTCCCCAATGTTGAACTCCCAGAAATACCACTTGGCATCGACGTAGCTCTTCTGTCGATCTTGAACAACCCGAATTCAGCTTCGTATCAACTCTACCCTCATTAAAGTATCCTGAATCACCTACGGACCAAGTAACTTGTTATCCCCCACCTCCAACCAATATGTTGGGGAATGACAAGATCTACCGTATAGTGCCTCGAATGGAGCCATACCGATAGTAAATTGGTCGGAGATGTAATAGGGAAACTCTACCAGTGGAAGATACTAATCCCAGCCTCCGCTAAAATCAATGATGCACATATGCAACATGTCCTGTAACATATGATTTGTTCTCTCGGTATGTCCATCAATTTACGGGTGATTGGTTGTACTCAGTTGTATCTCTGTACCCATTACCTCCTCGAAACTCTCCTAAAACCGAGACACAAACACCTTATCTCTGTCAGACACGATATTGAGAGGCAACCCATGAAGTCTCCCTATCTCTTCTATCAATATTTGGGCGTACTATCCCGTAGTGTAATCCATCGAGGATTGTAGGAAATGGGCTACCTTGGTCAGTCGATCCACTATCACCCATATCGAATCGTGACCCCTTTGCGATGTGGGTAATCCCGTGATGAAGACAATGGAAATGCTCTCCCATTTCCACATAGGAACCTCTAATGGCTGTAGAATTCCCACCAGTCTCTGATGGTCCACCTTTACTAACTAACAAGTGGCACATTTTGAGATGAACTCGGTAATATCCTTTTTCATCTCGCTCCACCAATACTATCTCCGCATATCCTGGTACATCTTATCTCCACCAGGATGTACCGTACATTATGAACTTTGAGACTCCGTCATCACCTCATGTCACAAGTCTTATCCTTCAGGAATAACCAACCTTCCATTGAAACATAGAACCCCATATGAACCCATGGTATAGGACTCGACCCCCTATGCTAGAAGCTTCACTATCTGACTCTGGTAGAAAGGATCAGGTACCTGAGCCTGTACTACTCTCGTAATAATCTGTGGCGTAACTTGCATCACAAACATTAATGATCGAGCCAACGCATCATGGTGTCCTAACTCCTTCCATTTCTCTTTCCATACCTCGGCTACGTCACCAACTTGCCTACGCCTCAACGCGTCTGCTACCACGTTAGCCTTTCTCGGGTGGTACTAGATATCAAATTGGTAATGCTTCAGAAACTCAAGCCCTCGAGGTTGATGCATATTTAACTCCTTCCATGTGAAGAGGTACTGTAGTGACTTGTGGTCCATGAATTAGCAAAATTTCTTCCCCAGGAGGTAATGTCTCAAAAATCGATGTGCAAATACGATTGCTACCAACTCCAAGTCGTGGGTGGGGTAATTCCTCTCATGAGAATTAAGCTTACGGGTGGAATAAGCTATAGCCTTATTCCCCTACTGAAGTACACCCCCAAGTCCTAATAAGAACGCATCAATGTAGACTAAATACTCCACACTCGGACTGGGCAATGCTAACACTGGTGCTGGGGTTAACTTGTCTTTTAACTCATCAAAGGCCAACTGACAGACGTCACTCCAGATAAATGGAACCCCTTTGCGAGTCAAGTGTGTCAATGGACCCATTATCTTCGAATACCCTTGAATAAACCTCTTATAGTATCCGTCTAGGCCCAAGAAACTGCGTATCTCGATCGGTGTCGTGGGTTGTCCCCACTCCCTCACCATTGACCCCTTCCCCGAATCCACGAATATCCCTCTGTCAGAGATTATATGTCCTAAAAACTGGACCTTCTTCAGCCAAAACCCACATTTCTTATATTTTGCGTACAACTAATGCTGATGTAGTTCCTGCAAAACTTGCCTCAAGTGTTCGGCATGCTCCTACTCGATCTACGAGTACACCAGAATGTCATCTATAAAGACAATGATGAACTGGTCCATGAACTCTCTGAACACCCTATTCATTAAGTCTATAAACATGGATGGGGCGTTGGTTAGCCCGAAAGGAATAACCCTGAACTCATAGGAACAATATCTTATCCGGAAGACCGTCTTTGACACATCATGATCCCTAATATTCAAGTGATGGTATCCCGATATCAAGTCAATCTTCGAGAAGAAGGCAACTCCTCTCAACTAGTCGAATAAGTCATCGATTAGAGGCAATGAATATTTGTTTCGTATTATGACTTTATTAAACTCTTGATATTAGACACATAACCTCAATGATCCATACCTCTTCTTAACAAATAGTACAGGAGCACCCCACGGTGACGTACTCCTAATGGATAAATCCCTGCCCCAACAACTGCTCAATCTGGTCACATAACTCCCTCATCTCTGTTGGATCCATACGTTAAGGTGCGCATGCTATCGTCTGAATGTACGTCATTAAATCAATGATGAAGTATATCTTTGTACTCAGTGGTAACCCTACAATCTCCTCAAACACATCGAAAAACTCTCGAACAATCGGAATGGAGTAAAACGGTGCCACCACCTCCCTAGAGGCCTCCTCCTATATATAGTATAAATGCGTGGATGATCTTCCCTAAGAGTGAGGCAACCCCACTAGGAACATCTCCTGACTGAGTATGGAAAAAACTATACTCCTACTAAAATAATCAATTATGGCCCTATACCTAACAAGCCAATCTATACCTATAATCACGTCATACTCAGACATATCCAATACGAGCATGTTAGCGGGTAAGATAAACCTCCCAATCTGTATACCCACTCCTCAACAAATAAAAGAAATCATGGACCTCTACTCAATGGCTAATACACACAAGTAATTGTACTCTCTGATGTATCAAATAATCCATAGAACGTGCAAACCCCGTGGCAGTAAAATAATGTGTGCCACGCATGTAAAAAAATGCCCCCAAAGTCCCCTGGATAGAAAACAAACCCTAAATCACGGGTGGGTCATGCACGACTACGGCCTGGTGAAGATTGTAAACTCATCCTTACTGAAGGTGACCCTACTAAACTGGGATGGATGCAATGGGTGGCAGTGCTGACATCTATCGGGGTATTAGGAGAGCTGCTAGAAATAACGATCTCTAGGGCTCCTGACGAGCACCCTGTTGCTACTGTTGCTGGACTCTACCCTTCTGCAGGAAGTCCTGATGCTTCTGGCCAGTGTTTCCATAAGTGAAACATCTCCCTAGGAAGGGTCCTCCCCTATGTCCCTGTCCCTGATGGCCGTTAGCACCCCTCCCTTTGTCATGCTGGCCCTGCTGAACTTGCTACTGGCCTTGATGGCCGTGATGACCCTACTGTCCATGCCCAAAGCTTCCCTGCCCATGTCTAAAACCTCCTCATATAAACCTCTTAGGACCCCCTGCTAGGAACCCTGGTCAATGTATCTATGCTGTCCCTGAACTATCTGTGCCCCATTGGCACCATTTCCTCTTATCCTACCCTGCTGGGTAGACTCTCCTACTCGCTTAACCTCTGTCAGATGAAAACGGTGGTCCTGAAAGTGGAGTAGTGTTTCATTAACCACGTCCGAATAGGTGGCAAAATAGAGATTGCCTATCAAATACTGGCGGATCCTCCACGTTAACCCATCCATAAAATACTGAATCTTCTTCTTCTCAGTCGGGATCTCATCTGGTGCAATGGTTAGAAGGTTGATAAATGCTGCCTCAAATTCCGCCATAGTCTTTCCCTCTTGCTTTAACTTTACCAACTTCTGTCTCATCTCTATCTAGACGATCGAGGGCAAATATTTGCAGTCGAACCGCACCCAAAAGTCTCGAATCGTGAGTGTTTCTCTCTCCTTAGCGGTAGTAATAGACTCCCACCACTGCAGTGCTTCTCCCACTAACTTGAATGTGGGTAGTATCGGACTCTACACCTTTGTGAACTCATGCATCCTCAAATGCCTCTTGACATCCTTCTCCATTGGCTCGATACCACCACATCGGAGCTTCCTTTAAACTCCAGAGGATGTGCCTTCTGGAGGGCATCCCTAACACGTTCCCAAGTAGATAGGCAGGCCAAGGCCTGAGCTAGATCCACCACCAGTGCCTGAGGTGGTGCCTACTGTACAACTGCTAATGTCACATTTACTGCCTGAGCTATAATGGCGACAACTTCAGTGGCATTCATCACACCCTGAGATGGTACAGGATAAGGCTCGGGCTAGGCATACCTAGGAACTCTCTATACACACCGACGAGGCATCTAAAAGGAGAGAAAAGTTTCATAAGTCTATAGTTATTATGTCAGAGTAGTTGAAGAACATAAAATGCACAAAGAGTACAACAATCCTAAAATATAGGGCTCTATATCAAAGGACCCTATGCAGAAACGTAATAAGTCGTACAGATCATATGGACACTAGAACCTGATGGTCTGATGCCACCTGTGATACCCTGCCTAATTAATTACCGGGTGATCAGTCCTTAATTAATTATTTTTAGAATATCAAGTTGGTTCAGATAAATGCATCACTTCCGAAGAACTCAAAAATTTAATTTAATTGAAAACTAACCACCTAATATTTAAAAAGGTTGGCATCATAATTTTTACTTGCTATTAGCTATCATCATTAAAGGGAAATATTTAATTATCACCATACATCACAATAGAATAAGGAAAGAACTAACTGAATTTAAATACAGAATTGGAGTAAACACTTCCAGTCAAAATCCCATACATTAATCCAATAACATGAAATCAAAGTCTAACGATAAAATAAAAAAACTCTAAATCTCTGAATGTAAAATAGGAGGGATGACATGTCCAATTGAATTAAATAATTGGTATGTGAGGAGAAATAGATTCAGAAGTGTCTACTAGCAGTGTTATGTAGATTTTATAGCAACTACAACTCGACAAATGAATGGAATCTCCTAAGCCTGGTATCCCTGTGGCTGAGCACCTAAAATAAAGGAACAAGAAAAGAGATTTGTAGAAAAATGGTTCAGAGCCCGAGTAGAAAATAGTTTAAATATAACAAGTGCTTAAATTAGTTAATTAGCACAAATATTATTCATGTTAACTTAGCGTATTTGCTTGAGATGCTCACCTCTCATCTAATGTGCACACCTAACGAGTCTAACTACCCATACTAGTCACGATACTCAGCCTGGCTATACATCGTGTAACCACTATACCGAATAAAATATATAAACAACCCAAAGACAATCCATTTCTATTATTGAGGGATAGGTTTAAAGATGCTTTAACCCATTCTCATAACATTCATAATTTTCAACTAGTGACCCAATACGTATATCTTTTAATAAAGTGGCCAACATGAAAGACAAAATAGGAACTTAGTATACATATATAAAATCTCACTATGTATACATACAGATATATATTAATGTTGCACCCATGGTTAAGAAATCCTTGGTGCTAGGCATACTCGGCTATCTAGTCCCATTGCAACACTCACGCATAAAAGACAATAGGTTCAATCTATCAGGACCAATAAAATATATACATATATTGGAGGCGAACTGTAATGACCCCACTTTTATATGCTCATATATATATAGTTTGTTTTTACACTCTTGTGTTACTTACTATCTTATAAATGTTGTATTATTGGATATGTGGTATTATTGGCTATCAATATAAAAACCCCCATTTTTTAATATGAAGATTCAATCGTAAATTGGATCAAATCGAAGTCTTATGACATATCTTAAGGTAAATAATAAGTTTTGGGTTAAAAATATAATTTTATGAAGCTTTAGGGACTAAAATAAAAATTTAAAAAGGGACTTTTTGTAAATAAAATATTTTCAAGGACCTCTAAGAAATATTGAAAATATATAGTGTGAAATTACCAAAATACCCTTCATGTGTAAAATGACCCTTATGCCCTTATCACCTTTCCACCACGTGCTAGTCACCTCCACCTTACACATGTCATCTTCAGAGGGAAAGCTAAAACACTTGTCATAATTTGGTGATGTTAAGACTGCAAGACCAGCCCGGAACACGACGATGACTTGCCACCGTAAATGCTTGATCACCTAGACATATGTGAACACCGTAATACTTTTGGAAACCTATAAATAGGAAATTTGGGATCATTGGAAACTCATACCAATTCCTTGAGAATTGTATTAAGAAAGAGTGATAGAAAGCTTGGGAAATATCTTAAGAAGGAGTTCTATAATTTCAAAGAAAGAATTCATTTCGTAGGTATGATTTTATTTAAATGTTATAATGCATTTTTATAGTTTTAATTTCGTATTTTATAACTTTACTTAGTAGTTATGCTAGTAAAATACACTAAAGACATCACTAATCAAAACTTAAAATTTGGAAACAATCTAAATTGAGTTTATTTTCAAAATATGTCAACTTATTTGAAAAATATATATACACTTTTTAAAATGATTTCTGTAAGCAATTGCTCGCTATTATGGAATCTCATTTAAGTAATTCCAAAGTCAGTCTTGGTGAAATTCTATTTAGTTTAGATGGTATTTAAGTGGTGCCCCTGTGACCCTCCATCTCTACTCAGAATAAATCCAAAAATATTCTGTCTAGATGAGATGGTATTTAAGTGGTGCGCTTGTGACCCTCCATCTCTACTGGGATCCGACTGATTAGGAAGAACTATGAATTGAATTCTTTAAGTACGATGAATGAATATTAAAAATTGAGAAAATGGTTTTAGTAACCTTTTTCAGCAAGTTATTTTAGGATTAAAACACAATATTTAGAATTGGGCTTTATTTAGAATACATAATTAAACCTTTGTTGTATTTATTAGATTAATGTGTGATCCAAGACTCAATATCTGTATTTTTGAGCCTCTATTTTTGGTGAGTACTCTATGTCATTTCTTGCACATTTCAAATATATGATATTATGCAAAACTATACGTTTTGTGAACTGCTTTTATTCTCAAAATGCATCTGATACCGATGATTGATTTATTTGTGATATGTTTATATCTCTCCATATAGACATACTGATTGAAATGAGTATTGAAAATTAAATTGAATATTAGAAATGAGATTCGACCTAAGGGACCTCTTTACTAACTGACCTTCCTAGTTGGGTTATCGCCGGTGTGCCCTAAATAAGGCGTTGTGACGAACTAGTTCGATTGACCCTTAACTACCGGTGTATAATACGGTAGAAGAACACGGTATTAGAGTGTACTTGGCCATTAAAATGATATGATTGAAAGAAAAAGATTTAACATTTGATTTGTTGCATTCTTTTAATTCCGAGCTCTCCAATTGTGATATATATATACTATCATTTCAATATATATATATATATATATTTACTGCAAGTTCCTCTCCATATATGTATATGCCTTCTCTTTTGACTTGAATAGGTATCTATTTTCTGAAAACCTTGGAATGTCGGGAGATTAAATCTTATTCAGCTTTTAACTGACGTTGTATAAATAACGATTTTTTAGGAAATAATTAGACTGGGGGATGGAGTGTAAAAGGACTACGTTGAAGGTCTAGCCTAAGGATCTCTTTTAAATATAAAGTTTATTTTTAGGAGATAAAGCATGTTTGGCTCTTTAGTAATAAGTTTTTAATTTTGGCATAAGTTGTAATTCGTTTATACTTTAATATATATGAAGTTCCCTTTTAGAAAGCTCTGATGATGTAATTCCATTTTTTTCAATAGTTTATGATTCATGACCATGTGAATGTATTTCCGTTACATTTATTTTAAGAAATATGTTAAGGCCATAACATTGAATGCCTTTGTGTCATGTCAAGACACTCATTCCCTACTACTATTGGGTTGGGGTCGTGACATAGGTGGTATCAGAGCATAGGTTATGAGCCCGTAGACTACTGCACATAGGTTTCGAACGTTATAGATTTCATGTTTTCATCCTTAGGAGATAATATTAAATATCTAATTTATGTGATAACCCTCCCTATGTGTTATATTATTTATAACTGGTCTTTTAGTTCTCAATCTTGATATAGTATAGTAGATCTTACGTTTTTCCATGACTGTAGAAAATGACCAAGAGAAGATCATCTATGGGAACTAGTGATTCGAGTATTGAAGGACTGGAAAGTGCATTAAAGGTGATCGAAAGTCTAGCAAAGATTATGGAGCATCAGGTAAATAATGAAGTATTAAGGAATCCTGAACTAAGTAAATGTACTATTGAACAGTTCAAGAAGTTGATTCCTCCATCTTTTAAAGGTACTCCTAACCCCTCTGAAGCAGAATTTTGGGTGATGAAAATATAAAAGATACTTGATGTTCTTAAGTGTACTGATCTAGAAAGAGTATCATTTGGAACGTTTATGTTAGAAGGTGAAGCCGAACATTGGTGGAGAATGACTAAGAGAATATACGAGGAAAGGAATAATACCATAGGTTGGAATGATTCCCTAGTGATATTCTATGAGAAATACTTTCCTGAAACGGTATAAGACCAAAAAGAAGCCGACTTCATGAGTTTAGTTCAAGGAAATATGACGGTTAGTCAACACGAGGCAAAATTTATCGAGTTATCCCATTTTTCACGTCATGTTGTGATAACTGATGTTTTAAAGGCCAAGAAGTTTGAACGTGGGTTAAGGTTGAATATTCATAGTCGAATTTCCATCTTAAAGTTGACATCATATACTGACATGGTAATTAGAACAACGATAGCTGAGAAGGACAGTGAAGAATATAATCAAATTAGAGAAGGGGAGAGGAAGTTTGGGGAACAAAGAGGAAGGAACCCAATAATAAACTCTTTAGGACTATACCCAATACAGGGCGACCTTTTGTGAACAAACCCTTTAATGTTGATAGATGCCAACGATGTGCTAATATTCATAGAGGGTAACCATGTTACCTGGAAACAGGAAATCGCTTTGGGTGTGGCCAAAAGGGACATAAAATGAGAGATTGCCCTAACAAAGGGAAGGTGCCAACAAAGAATTTTAATGACAATAAAGATCATGGCAGACAAAGTAGAATATTTAATCTTTCTGATGCAAAGGCTTCTAATACAGTAGTGCCAGGTATACTTTCTATATGTTCACAACCTTTTCAAGTTTTTATAGATCCTGGTTCTACCCATTCATTTGTGTCTTTACATTTTGTTAATAACTTTCCTAATATTCCTGAACCCTTGAATCATAACATACACATTTCTACTCCTTCTGGTGATTTATTGACGGATACATTAGTATATAAATCTTGACCTATAGATGTTAGTAGTCATAAACTATTTGTCGATTTGATAGTTTTAGACATAAGAGATTTTAAAGTCATTTTGGGGATGGATTGGTTAGCATCATATCATGCTAATGTAGATTATTTTGAGAAAAGAGTTACTTTCCAAATTTCTAACCAACCAAAATTCAGTTTTGAAGGAACTGGTGTCCTATCTCCTATATGTATTATCTCTGCAATGCAAGCCTATAGTTTTCTTAAGAAAGTATGTCAAGGATTTCTTGCAAGTGTTATTGATTTGCAAATGGAAGATCCTAGTTTAGAACAGATCCCTATAGCTAAACATTTTTCAGATGTTTTTTCGGGATGATTTATCGAGTCTACCTCCTAGTAGAGAAATAAAGTTTAAGATTGACTTTCTTTCGGGAGCTATACCAATCTCAAAATCACCTTATCGCATGGCACCTTTTGAATTAAGGGATTCAAAAGTTCAATTACAATATCTATTAGGTAAGGGTTTAATTAGTCCAAGTATATCCCCATGGGGTGCTCCAATGTTATTTGTTAAAAATAAGGATGGGACGATGAGGTTATGTATAGATTATCGTGAACTGGACAAGGTAACCATTAAGAATAAATACCCCCCACCTCGTATAGATGATTTGTTTGACAAAATACAAGGACCACAAGTATTTTCTAAGATTGACCTTAGGTCAGGATATCACCAATTGAAGATTAAGGAAAATGATATTTCGAAATCAACTTTTTGTACTAGATATGGTCATTATGAATTTCTTGTTATGCCATTTGAAATTACTAATGCACCAACCGTTTTTATGGATATGATGAATAGAGTGTTTAGGAAATATTTGGATTA
Organism: Sambucus nigra; assembly: GCA_949130495.1. Taxonomy (NCBI): domain Eukaryota; kingdom Viridiplantae; phylum Streptophyta; class Magnoliopsida; order Dipsacales; family Adoxaceae; genus Sambucus; species Sambucus nigra. Next base: position 371,166,428 of record OX422208.1, on the reverse strand, counting down.
ATGTGTGGTTGTTTTCATTGATGACATACTTATTTATTCTAAGAGTATTGAAGAACATGAGAATCATTTAGAGATAGTATTACAAATCCTTAGGAAGGAGAAATTATATGCAAAATTAAAGAAGTGTGAGTTTTGGTTGCCTAGTATTTCTTTTCTAAGATATGTCATTTACAAGGAGGGAGTGTCGGTTGACCCTCAAAAGATCGAGGCTATAATGTATTAGCGTAGACCAATTAATGTAACAAAGATTCGTAGTTTCCTTTGATTAACAGGTTGTTATCGAGGATTTGTTGAAGGATTTTCTAGCATTACCAAACCTCTATATAGGTTAACACAAAAGAAGGTAGACTATGAATGGTCTGAGGAAGTCGAGAATAGTTTTCTAGAACTTAAGAATTGATTAGTAACTGCCCCAATTTTGACTATTCCTTCAGGTACAGGAGGATTGGTGATTTATAGTGATGCTTCAAAAAATGGTTTTGGATGTGTGCTAATGCAAAATGGAAAAGTAGTAGCTTATACCTCGAGACAATTAAAACCACATGAACAGAATTATCCAAACCATAACTTAGAATTAGTTGCTGTAATTTTTGCTCTTAAGATTTGGAGACACTATTTATATGGTGAGACTTGTGAGATTTATACCGATTATAAGAGTTTGGAATATATATTTACTCAGAAAGAATTGAACATGAGACAAAGGGGGTGGTTAGAATTGATGAAGGATTATGATTTATATATTCATTATCACCCATGGAAAGCAAATATAGTAGCTGATGCTTTAACTAGGAAGTTTACAACAAATTTAGCATGTCTCATTACAAATCAGGAACCTTTGTTAGCGAATTTGAGAAGTATGGAAATAGCTGTACATATTTATAGCAAAGGAGGAATAATCACAACCTTACAAGTACAACCCACGTTGATGGAAAGGATCAAAATTGCACAAGTAATTGACCCACAATTGAAGAAGATCAAAGAAGAGGTTATTGAAGGGAAGAGAAATGAATTTGCGATACGGGATGATATATTGAGGTTTGGAAATAGAGTGTATGTTCCACGTGATGACCAACTAAAGAGGCAAATTTAGGAGGAAACTCATTGCTCGAGATTTACGTTTCATCCTAGAAATACCAAGATGTATAGAGATCTTCGAGAAGTGTTTTGGTGGAACAATATGAAAAGGGAGATAGCAGAATTTGTATCTCACTGTTTGGTTTGTCAATAAGTAAAAGATGAACATGAGAAACTATCAGGATTATTACAACCTCTACCTATCCCTGAATGGAAATGGGAACATATTACCATGGATTTTGTGACAGGTTTACCAAGGAGTTTAAATAGTAATGATTCTATTTGGGTAATTATTGATAGGTTAACTAAATCTGCTCATTTTCTTGACATTAAGATTACCCATTCATTAGAAAAGTTAGCTAAGTTGGTGCGAGAAATTATTAGGCTTCATGGAACCCAAATTTCAATTGTTTCTAATCGTGACCCTAGGTTTGTTTCTCGCTTTTGGAAAAGCCTACAAGCAGCCATGGGAACAAAATTAAATTTCAGCACCACTTTTCCATCCTCAAACATATGGACAATTTGAGTGAACCATTCAAACCTTAGAGGATATGCTTAGGGCCTGTGTACTTGATTTAAAGGGGAATCCAGATGATCATTTACCATTAGTGGACTTTGCCTATAATAATAGTCATCAAGAAAGTATTCAAATGGCTCCATATGAAGCACTATATGGTAGAAGGTATCGTTCTCCCGCATGTTGGGTAGAAGTTGGAGAAAGAAAATTATTAGGACCATAATTGATTCAGATCACAATAGAGAAAGTGAAATTGATACAAGACTGACTTCGAATCACTCAAAGCCGTCAAAAGAGTTATTTTGACAATCGACACCGACAGTTAGAATTCCAAAAAGGAGATTATGCGTTCTTGCGAGTATCACCTTCAAAGGGAGTAATACGATTCGGGAAGAAAGGGAAGTTGAGCCCAATATACATAGGACCTTTTGAAATCCTTGAAAAGATAGGAGCTGTTGCGTATAAAATAGCCTTACCACCTGAACTCTCTAGTGTACACAATGTGTTTCACATATCAATGATAAAGAAATATGTCCCAGATCCAACACATATCTTAAGTCAAGAACCTTTTCAAGTTAGAGAAGATTTGTCATACATTGAGCATCCGGTAGAAATTTTGGACCATAAAGATCAAATATTACGGACAAAGATAATTCCACTAGTCAAAGTATTATGGCGAAATAATTCAGTTGAAGAAGCAACGTGGGAGAGGTAAGATGAACTAAAAGGAGAGATATCCATATTTGTTTGTAAATTAATATGAGTCAAGTTTGGGGACCAAACTTTTTATAAGGAGGGTAGGATGTAATGACCCCACTTTTATATGCTCATAGGTATATTGTTTGTTTTTACAATCATGTGTTACTTACTATCTTATAAATGTTGTATTATTAGATATGTGGTATTATTGTCTATCAATATAACAAACCTCATTTTTAAATATGAAGAATCAATCGTAAATTGGATCAAATCGAAGTCTTATGAGATATCTTAAGGTAAATAATAAGTGTTGGGGTAAAAATATAATTTTATGAAGCTTTAGGGACTAAAATAAAAATATAAAAAGGGACATTTTATAAATAAAATATTTTTAAGGACCTCTAAGAAATATTAAAAATTTATAGTGTGAAATTACCAAGATACCCTTTTTGTATAAAATGACCCTTATGCCCTTATCACCTTTCCACCACATGCTGGTCACCTCCACCTTACACATGTCATCTTCAGAGAGAAATCTAAAACAGTTGTCATCATTTGGTGATGTTAAGACTGGAAGACCATCCTAGAACGCGACACCCAAACGATGACTTGCCACCGTAAATGCTTGATCACCTAGACACATGTCAACACCGTAATACTTTTGGAAACCTATCAATAGGGCCTTTGGGATCATTTGAAACTCACACCAATTCCTTGAGAATTATAGTAGGAAAGAGTGATAGAAAGATTGAGAAATATCTTAAGGAGTTCTATAATTTCGAAGAAAGAATTCATTTCATAGGTATGATTTTATTTAAATGTTATAATGCATTTTTGTAGTTTTAATTTCGTATTTTATATCTTTACTTAGTAGTTATGCTGGTAAAATACACTAAAGACTTCACTAATCAAAACTTAAAATTTGGAAACAATCTAAATTGATTTTATTTTCAAAATATGTCAAGTTGTTTAAAAAATATATATACGCTTTTTAAAATGATTTTTGTAAGCAACTACTCGTTATTATAGAATTTCATTTAAGTAATTCCAAAGTAAGTACCGGTGAAATTCTATTTAGTTGAGATGGTATTTAAGTGGTGCCCCTGTGACCCTCCATCTCTACTGGGAATAAATCCGAAAATGTTCTGTCTAGATGAGATGGTAGTTAAGTGGTGCCCCCGTGACCCTCCATTTCTACTGGGAACCGACTGATTAGGAAGAACTATGAATTGAATTCTTTAAATACGATGAATGAATATAGAATTGAGAAAATGGTTTTAGTAACCTTTTTCAGCAAGTTATTTTAGGATTAAAACATAATATTTAGAATTGGGCTTTATTTAGAATACATAATTAAACTTTTATTGTATTTATTAGATTAACGTGTGATCTAAAACTCAATATCTGTATTTTTTAGCCTTTATTTTTGGGGAGTACTCTATGTCATTTCTTGCACATTTCAAATATATGATATTATGCAAAACTATATATTTTTTTAAGTACTTTTATTCTTAAAATGCATCTGATACCGATGATTTATTCATTTGTGATATGTTTATATCTCTCCATATAGACATACCGATTGAAATGAGTATTGAAAATGAAATTGAATATTGGAAATGAGATTCGGCCTAAGGGACCTCTTTACTGATTGAACTTCCGAGCTGGGTTATCGCTGGTGTGCCCTAAATAAGGCGTTGTGACGAACTAGTTCGATTGACCCTCAACTACCGGGGTATAATATGGTAGAAGAACACAGTATTAGAGTGTACTTTGCCATTAAAATGATATGATTGAAATAAAAACATATCACATTTGATTTGTTTCATTCTTCATATTCTGAGCTATCCAATTATGATATATACACTATTATTTCAAAATATATATCTATTTACTGCAAGTTCCTATCCATATATCTATATGATGTGACACCCCGCCTAATAAAATACCGGGTGATCAGTCCTATACCAAATTAAAATAGGAATCCCAGTTGGATAATCCTTAGCATCACTGTCGAAAACTTTTTAAAAGTTACTAACCACCTAGTATTCCAAAAACTAGTGCCAAATTTTAACTTTTTAATTAAAGAAAACAGTACTTGCGGAATTAAATATAAACCATTCACACAACTGAATAAACTCAATTGAATAATTAAATAAACAATTTGCCGAATAAACCATCGGCCACCAAAAAGAAATCCAATACAAACATCCAACACCTGAATAAGTACATCTGAAAACTGTACTGAAAGTCTCGGCGACATGCCCTAAATAAAACTGAAACTAATAAATGATTCCTACTCTAGGAATGAATGAATGATGTGTCTAATCCAAACTCCTTCTAGCATCCACATATGCCGCAGCTCCGTGTCCCTGGAATAGAATATCAATCCTGGCGTCCCTGTGGCTGGACACCTAAAAGGTTTTGAAAATAGTTTTATAGAAAGGGTTAGAACCCAAAACATTTTGAAAATCTTTAGCAAGTGAATTAACTGCAGTAATTTAAAATGCATGAATGCGCTTCATATTTAAGTTAGTGTCGCACTCCCTTGTGGACATTCTCACCCCTCCACTATTGTGCACACCTATCGGTTACCTTAACCCCACCTAGTTGTACTACCCCGTCCAACTAGTCCTGGTATAACCTTCCCTTTCCATACTACTCTAACCCGAGTATAATGATTCTTGAATTATAAGTTATATCACAATTAACTTAATTAATTCCTCTTAAATAGTAGCAAATAACCGTGTCAAAAGTTATATAAAGTAAATACATCACACACTGTATTCTTTACCCGCATATAATATTTACTCTCATTATATACGTACCTTTACCACAACATCCACACATATAATATACGTATATCCATCCCTTCGAAGATTCCCTCTCCGGATGATTCCCTCAAAAATGCTATCTCACTAGGTGTGCTCACAAAACCTAGTTTCCCCAAGTTGGAATCTCTCACCAACTTGGCATAAAAATATAAACGTAATGGAGGCGATCATATTCCTTCCCTGAAAGTGAGATAAATCCCTCACCCATATATACCGGACGCTATGACCTGGGGATATACTCGCCCTACTCCTCAAGCTAGGGCATTCACCCACATCGCGCAACCTCCCTTGATAGCACTAGAGTATATAAATTAAATAAATATCTAATCACTGATATTTAATATCACACACCATGAATATTCACGTGTATATATATATATATATATTATAAATCCCGGCTTGACCGTGTACCCAAAATCCCGTACACTACCTGTAATATCCTGAGTCTGTGGTCCGACTCAACGTAATTAATTTTCTCACTTAATAATTTATCGTCTTACCAAGTCTATGGTCCGGCTCTAATATATTTAACTCATACCTCGATTTATATAATACTTTCCCCGAGTCTATGGTCCGACTCCAATTAAATTAATTAACACATTTTTTAATTTAATACCTTCCCGAGCCTATCACCAGACTCTAATTAAATTAGCTAACACACATTTTAATTTAATATCTCCCCGAGTCTATCGCCCGACTCTAATTAAATTAATGAACACATATATTAATTTAATACCTCCCCGAGTCTATCGTCTAACTCTAATTAAATTAATTAATATACATATTAATTTAATACCCCCCGAGTCTATCGTCCGACTCTAATTAAATTACTTAACACACATATTAATTTAATACCTCCCCGAGTCTATCGTCCTACTCTAATTAAATTAATTAATCAACACAATTCTGACTCTGTGGTCCGACTCTAATATAATTAATTATCACATTAATTAATTAACATAAATCCGAGTCTGTGTTCCGACTCTAATATAATTAATTATCACACTAATTAATTAACACAAATCTGAGTCTGTGATCCGACTCTAATATAATTAGTTTACACATTAATTAATAAATACCCTTCACGAGTCTACAATCCGACTCTGATTAAATTAATTGTAACACCCATTAATTTAATACCTACCCGAGTCTACCATCCAACTCTAATATAATCAATTAACGCATTCATTACCCAACCATTATCCCCGGACTCACTTACTTGGCCTGTAACTTAATATTTCTCGAGTCTATGTTCCGACTTTAAGTTAATTACTCTCTCTCAATAATTAATTTAATACTTTGGTGTCACATAACCAACAAACCCGAACTCACTCACTCAGTCCATTTTTACATCTCATAATTTCATTACCACATTTTCGCCCACAATATGTCACACATTTATCTTCATAAATTCCCCAATTATATTTACCTATAATTACCACCATACCTGAACTCGGTCACTTGGCTCGAAATTAAATATTTTTCGAGTCTATATCCCGACTCTAAATTAATTAGTTTATCTCCAAACTTAATTCACTACCTTGGGGTCACTTGACCAATATACCCGGATTCGCTCACCTGATCCGTATCTCACTATTTTGGAATAAAATCTCTCAAATTCATCCCTTAAGAGCCCTACATAAATTCATCCTAGTCCCAATTACTTTCTCCCAAAATTGCTAGGAATATTTATTTCCTAATTATTTATCAGTTATTGATGTATGAAACTTAACTTTTACTAAATTTTCCTTTATATAACAAACTGGCCGAACTACCCAGATTTCGCCATCATCGATCGATCGATCCCCCCTGGTCGATCGATCGATTGCTCCAGTATTCGTCTTCTCCAACCACTGTCAGCCATGGACGAAACTTTAAGCTTAAATTCTCAACCTAAGCCCTTACCCAAATACAAATAACACATCCTCCATATAAGGAAAGGGTCTAAACATCCCACAGACCAAAATTAATCATCAATATCTATTTATTCCAACAGTTTTCTAATTTGGGTATTATCCGGGTTTCAAATTTCCAATACAAATTTCATTCATATTAATAGCAATTAACCATCTATTCTTACAGGTTTTAACATATGATTCAGTTCTCTATATTCTAGAATCATAAACACGATCAATCTCCCCCTTAATCCCATTAAAGTATATCAATTTCCAATAAACCCAATTTAAACTTTGGTTACACCCCCAAAATGAATTTTGGTTTACACATCACTATGATATGAATTCATTATCATCAATTTAGAAATCACAACAGTTAACCACTTGCCTGGATTGTTCGTAGTGTCTGATGCATTGTTGATGTCCCTTAATTTGGCTCCAATAACCTCCAATTTGCTCTTGATTTGCTTTCCCCCAAATCCCCTCTCAAACCCTAGGTTTAGAGTTATGTTGGCTGTCATTCCTTAATCTCCCAATTAGGTTAAAAACCCTTAATCCCGTTTTTAGCCTAATGGGCATAATTAAAATAGCCCAAATCACCCCGTGTGGGCCCAACTATGCCCAAAAATGCTCCGAGACCCAATTACTACCCCCGGTATTCTTTTCTGACTATCTCGACGCATCCGGACACCACCGCGCAGTCAGAATTGACATCCGAATTAATTTATAAAAATCCTTATCTCACACCCAATTTAGTCTATACCGATTCCCGGCTGGGATAAGTGCATACCCCGTCATTATTACCCGAAATGACGCAATTAAATTATTACTATTCACTTAGTAAATAAATTTCCCTAAACATTAATCATTCACTCCCCGATTAATATTTAAATATGTATATTGTCATAATTAATTCAATTAAAATTACAACACACTAGTAATTTAAAATTCCCGAATTAATTAAATATTAAATGCACAAAAATACGGGGTGTTACATATTCTCCCCCTTACAAAGGAATTTCGTCCTTGAAATCAAGATTAGTGTAATGTTCCAAGCTTCGTATATTACTCTCTAGTCATGTGCCTCCAAGCACACTATATCTATCCCATTCGCTTCTAACCATACGTTACACAAGTATGCATTTAAAATTAACCACGGCGCCCATACACCCTATACGCATACTTAACCGCACAAAATTTGCCTTAATTAACCCGGGTGCCCATACACCCTATCCCCGCGCTCTACCGCACGAAAGTTACCCGACTATGCTAGTCGTAACCCATAATATAACTTCGAACCCGTAGTCATATTACATATATATATATATATATATATATATATATATATATATATATATATATATATATATATATATATACAGACATATATATCTACTGCCCGGGTACCCAACCCATGTGCTAACGTCCAAACATCTCCCCATAAATACTTGTGTCTCAACACAAAAGTATATACACTTACCCTTATGCTACCAAAGACAACATAAAAAACCGCTCCCTTACTACCACTAGTCCTTGAGCAAAATAAACCCCGGGCTATCTCTCTTAGCTAGAAAATTAATTTAACCACCCTGATTCACTTCAATAAACATCCCCGCTTACCGAGATAAAATGTTAGAACACAACACCTCACTATGTGCTATCGGACCACGTAGTACAACATATATATCCCCATATATACAGGCTATACGCCCTCTCTGGTGATACCTAGTACCAACCCTACCCTAGTGTCGCGAACACCAAAATTTTACACCACTATCCACAATAGTTAAATTCCATCGCTATCCAACCGATATTTAGGAAATATTATCAACCCTACTCCCATAATTCTCGAAAGTAGTAACTCTTTGAATAATTCAAATAATCACTCAGTGTACACCTCCACTCTCCCGTGAATAACACCAAGGAACTCCACTACCCTACGGAAAATTTATCCACATACTATGGCTGCTACCGCCAAGGCACCCACTAAGTTCGACTCACCTGCGAACTCTAGTGAAAAATAAGTCTTATACTGTGACATCCTCTTTGTCACTCAAAAATATACCCCATGCCCCTAGGGTAAAAATAATTACCTCTATACTCGAGCTACAACGGTTGGTTCTCGAGTTTCGGAGAAGCTTCTCCCTGCTCGAATGCACCCATGACTTGATTTTGTGGCTGTACATACAGGACCTCATCCTGTAGTTGACCCCTTAAGACAATCTCTCTTCAAGTGTCTCGCTTTCCCCACCGACGAAATACCGTCTAATACATTCACCCTGCCACGGGTCCCTGCCATGCCGACCTTTTTGGAATTCCTGGCCATCCTGCCGATAGCCTCCAGTTCTAAATCATTTGGCATGATTTCCTTGCCAAAAATCCTGCCCCGATCTCTCCCAAGTCTACTGCTGGGATACCCCACTGGTATTATTCCCTTATGCCTTATCCGACTGGCTAGTTTTCACTCCCCTCCCGCTTCCTTTCACGTGGAAGCGATATTCCCGACAATGCCGGAGTGCTGCGTTAACAACATCATTATAATCTACTAATGCGGAATTATCAATTAAAGGTTGTCTGATTCTCCAGACTAACCTGTCCATAAACTTTGCTTTCTTTCTCTTTTCCTTGCTTACCTCATCCAGTACAAAATTTTGCCAACTAGTGAATTCTTCCTCGTAATCGGCCACTGAACGATCCCCTTTGAGTCACCTCACAAAATTTTCTCCTCGTTTCGGTCTCAACCACTGGAGGAAAATACTTGTGGTCGAACCGCACCCAAAACTCTACAATGGCTAGTGTGTCCCTTTCCTCAAATGTGGTGATCGACTCCCACCACTGTAGCATTGCTCCCACAAAACTAAAAGTGGTTAGCATTTGGTTCCGCACCTCATCGCAATCTACTATGCGTAGGTGACGCTAGATATCTCTCTTCCTTGACACGCTAGCATTACATTTGAATCCTCTCGCAACTCCGGTAGGTTCCCACTAAAAATAATCTCTCTTTCTTGTTTCCACCCCAACGACCCCGCGTGGGCCTGAACATCCGGCGCCACTAACACTTGTGGTGGATCCCGTGGAAAGTACCCTGCCATTGTGACCACTGCCGATTCAACTGCCTGTGCCACTATTTCAGTTACCTATGCTACCAAAATCATCTCTGGCCGTTGCTGCGGTAGCTCTTGCTCCTAACGAGCCTCCCTCGTCTCATCTCCTCCTGCTGCCCTAGCTGCTCTCTCTCTCTTGGGCATCATCTGGAATGATAATCGAATTTTGTATGAGTTCACTCTCAAATATAAATTTCACAAAAGAATGTATATGGGCAAATGTATGAGAATACAACAATCCTATAATAGGTCTCTATATCAAAGATAGCTAAGCCGAAACGTGAAAAGCCGCATAGATCCTAAGGACACTAGAACCTGATGCTCTGATACCATCTGTGACACCTCGCCTAATAAAATACCGGATGATCAGTCCTATACCAAATTAAAACAGGAATCCCTGTTGGATCACCCTTAGCATCACTGTCGAATTTTTTTTAAAACTTACTAACCACCTAGTATTCCAAAAACAGGTGCCAAATTTTAACTTTTTAATTAAACAAAACAGTACTTGCGGAATTAAATATAAACCATTCAAAAAACTGAATAAACTCAACTGAATAATTAAATAAACAATTTGCCAAATAAACCATCAGCCACCAAAAAGAAATCCAATACAAACATCCAACACCTGAATAAGTACATCTAAAAACTGTATTGAAAGTTTGGGCGACATGCCCTAAATAAAACTGAAACTAATAAATTATTCCTACTCTAGGAATGAATGAATGATGCGTCTAATCCAAACTCCAGCTAGCATCAACATATGCCGCAGCTTCGTGTCCCTGGAATAGAATATCAATCCTGGCATCCCTGTGGCTGGACACCTAAAAGGTTTTGAAAATAGTTTTATAGCAAGGGTTAGAACCCAAAACATTTTGAAAATATTTAGCAAGTTAATTAACTGTAGTAATTTAAAATGCATGAATGCGCTTCATATTTAAGTTAGTGTCGCACTCCCTTGTGGACATTCTCACCCCTCCACTATTGTGCACACCTATCGGTTAACTTAACCCCACCTAGTTGTACTACCCTGTCCAACTAGTCCTGGTATAACCTTCCCTTGCCATACTACTCTAACCCGAGTATAATGATTCTTGAATTATAAGTTATATCATGATTAACTTAATTAATTCCTCTTAAATAGTAGCATATAACCGTGTCACAAGTTATATAAAGTAAATACATCACACACTGTATTCTTTACCCGCATATAATATTTACTACCATTATATACGTAACTTTACCATAACAACCACACATATAATATACGTATATCCATCCCTTCGAGTATACCCTCGCCGGATGATTCCCTCAAAAATGCTATCTCTCTAGGTGTGCTCACAAAAATATAAACGTAGTGGAGGCGGTCATATTCATTCCCTGAAAGTGAGACAAATCCCTCACCCATATATACCAGACGCTATGACCTGGGGTTATACTCGCCCTACTCCTCAAGCTAGGGGATTCACCCACGTCGCGCAACCTCCCTTGATAGCACTAGAGTATATAAATCAAATAAATATCTAATCACTGATATTTAATATCACACACCATGAATATCCACATATATATATATATATATATATATATATATATATATATATATTATAAACCCCGGCTTTACCGTGTACCCAAAATCCCGTACACTGTCTGTAATTTAATATCACACACAATATATATACGTATATATATACTATCACTACACCATATATATATATTATAAATCTCGGCTTTACCGTGTACTACAAATCCCGTACACTGCCTGTAATTTCCTGAGTCTGTGGCCCGACTCAACGTAATTAATTTTCTCACTTAATAATTTATCGTCTTCCCAAGTCTATGGTCCGACTCTAATATATTTAACTCATACCTCAATTTATATAATACTTTGCCTGAGTCTAAGGTCCGAATCCAATTAAATTAATTAAGGCACTTTTTAATTTAATACCTTCCCGAGCCTATCACCCGACTCTAATTAAATTAACTAACACACATTTTAATTTAATATCTCCCTGAGTCTATCGCCCGACTCTAATTAAATAAATTAACACACATATTAATTTAATACCTCCACGAGTCTTTCGTCCGACTCTAATTAAATTAATTAACACACATATTAATTTAATACCTCCCTGAGTCTATTGTCTGACTCTAATTAAATTACTTAACACTCATATTAATTTAATACCTCCCCGAGTCTATTGTCAGACTCTAATTAAATTAATTTACACATTAATTAATCAACACAATTTCGAGTTTGTGACCCGACTCTAATATAATTAATTATCACATTAATTAATTAACATAAATCCGAGTCTGTTGTCCGACTCTAATATAATTAATTATCACATTAATTAATTAACACAAATCCGAGTCTGTGGTCCGACTCTAATATAATTAATTTACACATTAATTAATAAATAACTTTCACGAGTCTACAATTTGACTCTGATTAAATTAATTGTCACACCCATTAATTTAATACCTACCCGAGTCTACCATCCGACTCTAATATAATCAATTAACGCATTCGTTAATTTAATAACTTGGTGTCACCCAACCATTATCCCCGGACTCACTTACTTGGCCCGTAACTTAATATTTTCCGAGTCTATATTCCCACTCCAAATTAATAACTCTCTCTCAATAATTAATTTAATACTTTGGTGTCACATAACTAACATACCCGAACTCACTCACTCGGTCCATTTTTACATCTCAGAATTTTATTCCCACATTTTTTCCCACAATATGTCACACATTTATCTTCATAAATTCACCAATTATATTTACCTATAATTACCAACATACCCGAACTCGGTCACTTGGCTCGAAAATAATTATTTTCCGAGTCTATATCCCGACTCTAAATTAATTAGTTTATCTCCAAACTTAATTCACTACCTTGGGGTCGCTTGACCTTTATACCCGGAATCGCTCACCTGATCTTTATCTCACTATTTTGGAATAAAATCTCTCAAATTCATCCCTTAAGAGCCCCACGTAAATTCATCCTAGTCCCAATTACTTTCTCCCAAAATTGCTAGGAATATTTGTTTCATAATTATTTATCACTTATTAATGTATGAAACTTAACTTTTACTAAATTTCCCTTTATATAACAAACTGGTCGAACTGCCCAGATTTCGCCATCATCGATCGATTGATCCCCCCAGGTCGATTGATCGATCGTTCCAGTATTCTTCTTCTCCAACCACTGTCAGCCATGGAAGAAATATAAGCTTAAATTCTCAACCTAAGCCCTTACCCAAATACAAATAACACATCCTCCATATGAGGAAAGGGTCTAAACATCCCACATACCTAAATTTATTATCAATATCTATTTATTCCAACGTTTTCCCGATTTGGGTATTATCCGGGTTTCAAATTTCCAATATGAATTTCATTCATATTAACAGCAATTAACCATCTACTCTTACTGGTTTTAACATACGATTCAGTTCTCTACATTATAGAATCATAAACACGATCAATCTCCCCCTTAATCCCATTAAGGTATATCAGTTTCCAATAAACCCAATTTAAACTTTGGTTACACCCCCAAAACAAATTTTGGTTTACACATCACTATGACATGAATTGATTATCATCAATTTAGAAATCACAACAGTTAACCACTTGCCTGGATTGTTCGTAGTGTTTGATCCGTTGTTGATGTCCCTTAATTTGGCTCCAATAACCTCCAATTTGCTCTTGATTTTCTTTCCCCCAAATCCCCTCTCAAACCCTAGGTTTAGAGTTATGTTGGTTGCCATTCCTTAATCTCCCAATTAGTTTAAAAACCCTTAATCCTGTATTTAGCCTAATGGGCTTAATTAAAATAGCCCAAATCACCCCGTGTGGGCGCGGCTATGCCAAAAAATATCCCGAGACCCAATTACTACCCCCGAGTACTCTTTTCTTACCATCTCGATCCATTCGGACACAAACGCGCACTCAGAATTGACATCCGAATTAATTTATAAAAATCCTTATCTCACACCCAATTTAGTCTATACCGACTCCCGACTGGGATAAGTGCATACCCCGTCATTATTACCCGAAATGACGCAATTAAATTATTACTATTCACTTCGTAAATAAATTTCCCTAAACATTAACCATTCACTCCCCGATTAATATTTAAATATGTATATTGCCATAATTAATTCAATTAAAGTTATAACACACCAGTAATTTAAAATTCTCGAATTAATTAAATATTAATTGCACAAAAATATGGGGAGTTACATATGACTTCTCTTTTGACTTGAATAGGTATCTATTTTCTGAAAACCTTGGAATGTCGGGAGATTAAATCTTATTCATCTTTTAGCTGACGTTATATAAGTAATAATTTTTTGGGAAATAATTAGAATGGAGGATGGAGTGTAGAAGGACTATGTTGAGGATCTAGCTTAAGGATATCTTTTAAATATAACGTTTGTTTTTAGGAGATGAAGCATGCTTGGCTCTTTAGTAATAGGTTTTAATTTTGGCATAAGTTGTAATCCGTTCATACTTTAATATATATGAAGTTCCCTTTTAGAAAGCTCTAATGATGTAATTCCATTTTTTTCAATAGTTTACGATTCATGACCATGTGAATGTATTTCCATTGCATTTATTTTAAGAAATATGTTAAGGCAATAACATTGAATGCCTTTTTGGCATGTCAAGACACTCATTCCATACTACTGTTGGGTTGGGGTCGTGACATGAACATAGTTCCAAACCGATGGGCTACGCACATACCTACATACCCATACGATCGTCATCACTATCGTTCTCACAGATAGCCCGTACCTAGGTTCCATGCTCTAGTGGTACGACTCAAAATCCCTCGAAGGCACACAAGACATGGTCATCAACAATACGCTAACCTTTGTTTGATATCCAGTGGCTAGGTATGTTATACATATAATATTCCAAGTAATAAGCATGCACACAACTTATATAACTTAATAGGCGTTCACGCAACCCAGTTCTCATAGTACGTTGGTAATATTAACATCACTACTCTCCACGATATCCATTTATATATAACCTCTCTAGGAGTCGCATTCTATCCTAGGTTTCCATACAAGTTCAATACCTCAAGGATCATTACACTCTTAATTACCTAAAACTTTGGAATTTAAATCACGTGTTACTAAAGTAGGTTAATACACTCGCTTGGATAAACCTATGATGATTTTTAACTCGATCGGACCCTAAAAACTAATTGTGGAATCTCGGTAGAAGTCAAGGAATTCTAGTTCGAACGAGTTCTTCACTTCAAATGATCTTAGAAATATCGTTAGATGATTCTTTGTAATTCTCATTCGAACGAGGTCATTCGAAGGACCTGGGCAGGTCTTCGAACGAGAATTTCGGACATGTTTATTCTTCCAAAAAATTTGTTTTTTCCAGCATATCAAACCTCAAACTCAACCTAAATTTCATTCAACATTCAATTAGTAGTTCTGAGCTATTCCTAATCATTATGGGGCACTTTCTAACACAATTTAGGGTACAAATCTATATATTTTCAAAGGGAAACCCAACAATTACTTAAATCTCTAAAAATTTACACAAAGATCTTTTTATAATTCATGATTAAGACATAAAATATCCAAATTTAATAGTCTAACAAAGGGCAAAAGCTCTACATGCATAACCATCTCCAATTCATAAGATTTCTTTACAATTCAGTCTAATTAAACCTAAGATTTCTTTGCACCAAGTTTATATCATTAGACTTAAATTAACAGTAATAATATATGCTAATAGAGGAGCAAGATAAACACTTGCCTTGGAGTGGATTTCTGATTCTCGGATTGAAATTTGTATTTCGTTGGTCCTCTCGTTACGATCTACACTTTGGCGTAACTTTTGATGGGGATCCTTGAGTTCCTGCCCTTGTTCTCCAATGGAGTCTTCTTCTCTCTCTCTCTCTCTCTCTCTCTCTCTCTCTCTCTCTCTCATGTGGGTTGAAGCTGACAGACCTCTAACCCATGTAGCTTTTAATGAAACCTAATTTTCATCTATTTAATTACTCAAAAATCCTAAAAGACTAAAATACCCCTCCGGGGTGTCATTTTGGGCTAAAATGCCCCGGACTCCAAATATAACACCCAACTAGTGTTTTTTGAATATATCGAGCCTTCCGGACACACTGGCACACTCAAAATTTCCATCTGAGTTATATAAAAATAATTTACCTTTTTAACCCCTAATTAGATAATAGTGACGCGACTAGTACGCGCGTCCCAAATGATTATATCTTAGCTACCGTGTTTCTCGTCCCCGACCATATTATTATCTCCGAAACCATTTATTACGTTACTCACTAAGTAATGTTCGACAATAATTACTTTCGATAACTAACTCTGGTCATGCTAGTAATTATTACCATTAAATCGAATTAATTATAAATTAAAATTTCTCCCTTAAATTAATTAATCCAAATTTTCAAATTTTCATAATAAAATAAATATGCGTAAAAATATGAGGTGGTACAAACATCTTTCTCCAAAACAGCTACTCATGGGTCGAAAGTTCCCAACATCATGTGCAATCACTCATTGAGAAGACTATAGCTTCTATTGGATATTTCGAGGGAGGGGACTCTGAGGATTCATTCAACTTTCATACACTAGGGCTGACACTCTTCATGGTCCACTTAAGAGATACATCATCGGATCCATCCCACCTGATCAAAGTTACTGATGCACCTCTCCTGAATTGACATTCTATGCCTATTCCACCTGTTGAAATTCAACCCAACTTTGATGTTTATCCCATTTCTTTTTTTTTTTCCCTCCTTATTCTAATGTAATAGAGACCTCCTTAGATGAGGTTCTCAACGCTATTTTTCCCATTGAAGAAATAAATGAAGATTTAGAGGGTCTTATTGTGCCTTACATTAATTGTCTTTATTATAATCACTCTTAATGATGATAATTTTGGAAATGAATAATTCTTAACTGATCTTAATAAGGTTAATAACAAATAACATAACCGCATTCAAGTTAATGAAGATGAAACTATTATTATTAATCTCAATTCTAGTAGCCAACTGCACGAGATTAGGATATGGTCTACCCTTAATGACAAAGAGTGTATGCAACTCGAGGAATTACTGAAGGAATTTGTGGATGTCTTCGTATGGTCCTATGATGACAGGCTCTACATTGATCCCAAAATACCTCATCATGAGATTCCAACTCTCCCATTATGTAAACCGATCAAATAGAAACTGCAAAAGCTCCGCACCAAAAGGTCGCTCAAGGTTAATGAAGAACTGGTCAAATAGTTGAACGTGGGTTTCATTCATGTGATCGAATATACCACATGGCCAGCCAACATCATACTTTCGCTGAAATTTGGAGGAAAGGTTCACATGTGCATTGAATACCGAGATTTGAACAAGGCCTCCCCGAAGTATGATTACCCACTACCCAATATCGACATGATTGTGGACAATACAACTAGAAACACTCTTAAGACATTTGTTAATGGTTTTTTCGGATATAACGAGATCAAGATGAACCTGGATCATCAAGAGAAAATCACATTCATCACCCCTCAGGGAACCTTATGTTACAACGTTATGCCATTTGGTTTAAAAACTGCAGGGGCTACCTACTAGAGGGCTGCCATAACCATCTTGCATGATCTAGTACCTAGAGAAGTCGAGGTCTAGTGGGATAATATGATTATCAATTCTAAGAATAGGGAATGTCATCTTCCCGCCTACGAAAGTTCTTTGAATGACTAAGGCAATGCCAGATGCGAATTAAGCCACATAAATGTGTTTTGGGAGTTACCAAAGGAAAGATCTTGGGATTCACGGGTAGCGAGAAAGGGATGGAAACTGATTCGGCCAAATTGAAAGTCATACTCAAAATGACACCACCCCAAATGGAGAAGGAAGTATGGGGATTCCTTGGAAAATTATAGTATATCAGTCGATTCATCAACTAGTTCTACACATAGGTAATCGATATAATAGGGAAAGTTACACCCAAGGACTCCAACGGACATGAATTCATCGTGGTTGCCATCGATTACTTCACCAAATGGGTCGAAGCCAAGTCATGCGAAGTTCTAAATGCCAAAAAGGTGTCCAAGTTCATTTACAAAATTATCATTGGCAAATATGGATCCCCGCATGAGCTAGTGTCAAACAACGTGTTACATTTTGAGGAGGAAGTTAAAGAATTGGTCGATGAGTATACACGTTCATTAAATAAGGGTACCATCACCGAATATCACGTTCATTCAATAAGAGAGTCAATGACCGTGGTTCCAAGAAGGGAACTTAATCCTTAAAGAAATAGTAGAATCCATATGGGACCCCAGAGGGAAATTCAATCCCAATTGGAGTGGCCGTTACTTTTTTAATAAGATCTCATCTGGTGGCACCGCTGTGCTCACCGACCTCGATCGAGAAGAGATGGCTTGTCCAGTTAACCTGGACCGTTTGAAGAAATTATACCCTTAGTCTTAAATCTCAGCGTGCTATGATTCTTCTCACTTCCCTTATATTATAAAAAAAATATTCATTTCCCTCTATTTAGAACTACATGGAGCCTGATCCTCTCAAAAAAAATTTGCTTTCAAAAAATGAAACCCCAAGAGGTACGTAGGCATAGCATATGCTTTACATGAGCACGACCTCCTTCTTTTTCAGAAAATGTTGTTCTTTTCTTATCCCCGAGAACGACATTTTATTTTATCATGTAGATGAATAAAAGGATAATTCAACTGCAAAAGATCATCAAGAGGCACAACAATTTAATTAAAATTTTCTTTATCCCATAAATGAAATTTTTCATTACAATTACATCGACATAGGGAGTCAAACAACTTCCCTTGACACCATAACATTATTTTTCCTAAGACAAGCTTCCCAAATTTATTCCTATACATAACCAAACACATTATTAAAGAATCACAAATAAACTCCACCGGGATCCTACCCACAGATACCAGAAGAACCAGCCCCATCTTCTTCTACATCGTGGGGTCCCCAAACTTCTCTTACTTTGATGGAATACCAAAGGAGATCCATGGAACGGTTAACCCAGACCAACCTAGGGAAAATAAAAACACCTCCCTCTATGTTGTCAGATATGGCAAACCACCTCTGCTCGGTCTCCACAACAAAATCTTGGCAATAACCATCATCCATAACCACTTATTGTAATCCCCATGAACATACCAAACTCGGCCAACAGAGTGGGAAGGATGGGTCGACGGTCGAAGATTCTCCCACTGAGAGACCTTCCCCATGCGTAGACACTTTGTCAAATCCTCAACAGGAAAAAAGTCTAGTGTCGGAGGTGGCACAATTTTCTCCTTGCCAAATTGACGCAAGAGCTACCAGGGAAAGTAAAAAGAAATCTCTCGGAGGCCAACCAATCAGACATACTGGTATTCCCCCCGTTATAGAATGGGTTGTAACTCCCCACACCAAGGCACTGAACAACGCAAAACTTCAGCCCTATGATCCACAAACCAGTTCTCCTAGCTCTCGATATCCAGGACCATGCTGATAAAGTAGTAAGTAAACAAGTTCGGAACAACTGCCAAGGGATATTCAGGAGGGACTGCAATATGGAATCTCCATTACAATCACATGAACATCATAACAAGGCTACCCCTCAGGAAGTCATAATGGCCTTCCCACCAAGCATCTAGACCATTCAGAGTCTTCGCCAGAATCACCACCGCAGGATTGCGACGGTACGACATCCATGAAGTGATGGCTGTCAATTGTGGGTCCGTTAATAGTTCCCCATTCACTAACAGTAATTTTGAAGTCAAACCAAGAATGACGGCTCCGATATAGCCCGCATAACTAACCTCCTGCAGATGAACATAATGTAGCACAGTCGGGAGATGGATCATTCATTTTATAACACATGATCGAGCCGCTAAAGGGAAAAATACGGAGAAGTCCTACTAATAGCTCTCGAGGAGATCGAGACAATTTAGGTATGGCTATCGCAACACTGGGATTTATCCCCAACATGGGAGATAACTCTTTGTAAGTCGGATAGACTTCGTCCAAGCCAGAGAGAAAGACATGATCCTTAGGGTACCAGAATTCTACCGTCTCCATCAGCACGTTCCATTCAATAGGCTGGTTGTGCTATAATGAAACCCAAGGAATGTTGAAAGCATCGTATTCTACATTATATGAGAACATAGCCTCTAAGTTTTTGAGGTAAGAGGCGAATTCAACACTTTCGGAGAGAGCCATATTGCATAATGATGAGACAATAATCAAGAAGTATGCAAAAGAAAGGAAAAGTGGACGGGTGAAGAAAATACTCTCCCATTACCCCTATTTATACTTGGAAAACTTAGCCAAAGACAAAAGTCCAACAAATCCCGGAGGAAACCCTGCCCCACCAAGGGCCAAGTAATTGAAGAAAGTGCAAGCAAAACCTTGGGGTGATTGGACTGGATTGATATGCTGATAAGCAGGACAAGGGGTATGCTGATTAACAACCTCTATTTTTGGAAAGTTGCCTTTTTATTTTTTGTCAAAAATCAAAAACTCAATAAAAATAATTTTTATTCTAATGAATTCAAAATTTCCTTCTCCATATATTTCCTTACTTATCCTGTTCTGAAATGAATTTTCTCTCAAGTCATTTTAAATCCTTTTTACGATCTCAGTAGCAAAGTAAAACGTGCATATGCATTAAGTCACTAAAACATAAATTAATAAAATCCCATTGCATTGAATATATGTTGCTTTATTACATTTTTCCTTTCAAGAAAACACAAAAAAATAATTGGACTCAGCCCGACCCCCCCCCCCCCCCACTACTAGAAAAAAGCTTATTTAAGACTCTTTTAAAAATTAATTTACATCACTCAGAAGTCAATCGTTGTAAATCATTAGACCAATTTGATTTTAAATCATTTTTTAATTAACTCACCTAAATAAGTTTTAATGAAACCCTTATACAGCGCTTCCATTCACAACAAAAACTCCCGCCAAACTCGAAAATCTCCTACACTCATGTTCAGTTATGACTCCCCCACTCCTTGTTGGAATCCCCCTCGTATCTCTCTCCCACTTCATCATGAAAACAACCCATTCTCCATATCCGAACTAGACCCTAAATTTTTATCTCCCTATTTATTGCGAATTTAGGAAGCCACAATTTTTGGTTCGTTCATTCTCCATTCTATTCATCCATTTTTTGGTTGGAAGTCCCTTGCATCAGCTACCAGGAAATCGCACCAGGTGTGTTTTTTCATTCAAAACCTACCTTTGTCCATTTACTTGGCATTTCTATTCATTCCATTGACATTCAAATTGTATCTTTGTTTATTCAGTGAAGTTTCCTAGATTTACAAAATTTTTGTATAATTCGGATGAGAATATATTAGTGATTGCTTGCTCTGTTCGTTCATTTTTCATTTATACCTGATGCGATTGTTCTTCAGTGACTCAATATGTCATTTAAATATGACGTGTACCTTATGCCATGTTTGCATAAGGTACTTCTACTTGCTCGAAGAAACTCAGTGACTCAGTTTTTGGGTATTAATGTTATTATTGTTCTTCCCATCTCATATATCTAAAATTTGTTTTGTTTGATATACTAATTCATTGAAAACCCGATGGATTGAAAATTGGCACATAATACATTTGTTTTTTTATTTTATTTGAATGTATGTATTGTTTGGAAAACTTGATTAACCGATAAATACATTGGTCTTTCATTTCATTTGTCTTCGATTTCACGAGGAAATTGGTAATTATTATACACATAAATTAAGACTAATAATTAATGATGAACAATATAAATTATTGAATTTTTTAAACCAGCACACTTAAAATTTCTTCAAGAAGCAAGAAGAAGTTATGATTCCCCATTCGGGTTTGGCGTAACTTATGTAATCTACTCTTCTTAGTATTCCTACTAACCATTTGATATTTATTTTGGTTGTGCCCCTATTTTTTATTCTCATGCTAGCTCAGTTCCATTTGGTTGGAGCTTCCTCTTCGGCACTTAGAAATATAGTTATTTTTTTATGGGTGGAAGAGGTGGACGTAATGATGGTTTTCTTGCCTTAAAGCCAATGTATTGAAATATTGCTTCCATTAAACCACAACCTAATCCACACCCTAAGATAGATTCTAGACAACTTATTACATATTCTTTGGATTTAATTTTCTATATAGATTTCATTAAATTTGATGTATTGTTTTGCATGCTATTGATTCCGTTTTTTCATATGTACCTATTTTGAATTTATGTCGTGATATAATGGAATGCCATTTTTTTGTTCGATAAAATTCCACTATTAAACACTTTCTTTCACCTAGTTAATCTATTTATTGGTGCTTGTGTATGGTATTTTTTTCCTTACCTGAAATCACAAGAATTTTAACAAATTTAATTATTTTCCCTCTAATGGTTCTCGTTCAACTTGATTGCAGCTCTATATTCATTTCCTCATCACCGAAAGTTGTCGCCTCTTCGCCCCAAGTCACCGTAAGCCTTTAGGAAATTGCATAAGGTATGTTATTTTTCATTTATACCTAGATCTATCTAATTTAATTTGTATTTAAACCCTAGGTGCCCTCACCTTGAACCTTCTGACTAAGCTCAACTTGGAGAAGACTTAATGCACACATATACATAAACACTTCTATAAACTAGTTGTGCCCACCTGCAGTGCACGTGTGGGCGAGTCTAGATATTCAACTAGATGAGAATAACCAATGAATAAGAAGCAGTGGATTTAGAAATTGTTCATGTAAATCATAAACATATAACAAAATATGTAAATGTAATAAAGTAAAGGAAATCAATGTTTGAAAAATAATGTATCGATAATGAGACAAGAAAGTCTCAATATAATTTAACAATTTAAGAGATCACATTATAGTAAAAATTATAAAGCAACCCAATCTTTTGAGATCGTGTATTGTGCCTAAGTTTTGATATGACTATAAAAGGGAGTGGTTTCAATTTCCTTTTAACATTAATCAACTTATGGATGAAATCTCGTGATAAAAAGGGTGATCATTATTTATAAGATGACACGAAAGTAGTGGCTAAACAAATAGTGAGTTTTCATATGTAAACCCCATAAATATTTACTACGTTTTCATGACTAACTTGGATTTATTGTAGATTGCATTACAGGAGAAAGCTGAGGTTAGAAGCCTATTTATTGAAGGAAGTTTCGACATCCGTATAATGGCATTGGGTACTCCCGAGCACTCAAGTCGGGTTAGAGGTGTTGGTTTTGGAGTTACCCTAAAAACGTATTTTAAACTCCCGAGGCGCAGATAAAAATATATACAAATGAATTACAGGAGAAATATAAAGAGCAGTGCTAAAGAAACAAATAACTGGAGAAAATATTGAAGGAGTTGGAGAAAAAAGAAATTACAACTCCTTCCTCAGATGAGATTGCCTCAAATGCAGATAAAAGTGCATCACTTCATTCAAAGGTCATTGAAAAAAATGGAAATTTTTATCATGCTTATAAAAAAAAATTATATTTGTAAATATTTTGTCTAATTTTGATTCTAGTCATAGCTCCAAGTTGATGGTGATACTAAGAAGCAGACAACAGGGATGCACCGTAAATCTAATATTGAAAAGGTATCATCCATGGCTCAATCTTTTACGGATCAATTGTTTTAAAGAGAATAATCTGGTTATTATAAATTTTATTTTCTATCATTGATTACCACAACTTAAAGCTAATGGAAATCTAAAGATTCCAACACCAGGGCCATGTCCCACGTCTAATATTGTGAAGGTATTAACCACGACTCATTTTTTCCTTAAAAAATTATATTAGAAAACTTTCAATTATTAAAAAATATTTTTCTCTATCATTGATGATCATAGCTCAAAGCTCATGGAAACCAAACGATTCAATCAACAGAGACACATCTCACATCAAATATTGTAAAGGTATTATCATGGTTCAAACTTTTATGCTTCAAATATTTATTTGAGTAAAATACTTCGGTTATAATAATGTGTTCTTTTTATCATTATATCATGGAATATCATATCTCAAAGATGATGAAAACCAAACGATTCAGTCAGCAAAGACACACCCCACATCTAATATTGGAAAGGTATCATCATGGATCAAACTTTGATGCTTCAAATATTTATTTGAGTAAATTACTCCGGTTATGATAATGTGTTCTTTCTATCGTCCTATCATGGATTATCATAGCTCAAATCTGATGTAAACACTCAAATAACATGTCCACATTCGACATCTAATATTGGAAATGTATCACTCGTGACTCAATACTTTTTTATGCTCCAAAAATATATATCACAAAGTACTCTTATTGTTATATAGTTTTTTTTTCTTCTAATTTTAACTATTATGTAATTTGATTGTTTAGGGCATAAAATGTAGATTGACAATTGAGACGAAAACCAATATTATTACAGAAGGGTTGGTGTTTGAGAAGGGAGATTTAAATGAGAAAATTCACAACACTCCTCTTGGCGAACATAATGTTCGTGTATCCATAAAAAAATATTTTGTCCAGAGGACCATCTACCTGTACCAGTTCCCGATGAAGTGACTATAATTAGAGATGCAATCAATTCACTTGTTGTTTGGCCAAAGGAGTTTGTACTAATTGATGTTGAGGTAAAATATTTTCGATCATTAAGTATATATTTCATTAAATATGGAATTAACTGATGTTGTATTTGTTTATTATCCTAGGACAAAAAGAACAATCGTGGTGGTGAGAAACAAGAAAGTGAGAAATCGGGCGGTGGTCATGTTATGGTTTTTGCCCTCACACAAACATTAAAAAATATGAAGACAAATCAGATTACGATTTTAATTGTGAAAGACATATTTGGAGATGATAATCTCGATACATTTGTCTTCAAGAATAACTTGTTTGAGTTTTGTGCGATGAAACCCATAGATGTCACAATTATTGTTGCATACATGAGGTATGAGATTAAAATTCTTTTCAATCACCAACTAATTTTTCCATAACATTTGTTTTTTTTCTTATGTAGGAACTTATATGATATTTTTCCAAGCTCTCAAGAAAACATTAAATTTATCAATCCTTCATCCATTAGTGCTACCTCTGATGTGAATCTAACTCAATTTCTCACTAAAATATTGGAACATGCAAGAAGAAATCATATATATTTTGTTCCTTGCAACCTTCAAGAAATGTGAGTATTAATTGAGTTTGTTACATTTTAATATTTTGACTATTAATTATTTATACATACTGGATTCGTGTTATACTTATTCTTTTGTAGTTTTCATTTGTTTTTTATTGTCATTGATGCTCTTCGATGACTGTTTATTGGTTAGACCCTTTGCGTCATCCAAGAGATAAAGAAACTAAGTTATATTTCAACGCGTGAGTAAAATTTCATCTTTACTTTTGTCGAGTGTAATTAATCATTCACAATTAATCATAAAATTCTTATCTTGTTGTGGTATCATTCCATTAGCTCCCCATGGAAATAAACGACACGCAATACCACATTGGAAGGATGTAAAGGTAAATAAATATTAGTAATATTGTAATATTTCTTCCCTCACTTCCTATTACTAACATTTTAGTGCTTATGGAATTTAGTGCCCTAAACAACCTACGAACGTTGAGTGCGGATACTATGTGATGAAATATATTAAAGAATTAATAGGGAGTCCTTCGAAGTTTATTAATTCAAAGGTAATTAATTAAATTTATTTTCATCATCTCTTAATATGTCTTAAAAACTCATAATTTATTATTCGATTGTTTAAGATGAACATGCTATCTAAGAAAGAGACATACGCAACAGATGAGATTGATGATGTACGAGTTGATTTCATTCAATTCATTTTAAGGCATCTCAAAGCATAGTAAGTCTCCCCCTCTCCTTCATACGTGTGATATTTATTTGAACTAGCTAATGGTGTTATGTAGTTATTTTGGTTATATGGATTGTCATAAATTGCTTTCTTGTTGCAAGTGATTATAATATTTCCTTTATTTTTTTTGTAGGTTTATAGAAAGTGGTTTTGTAAACAAAGAATGGAGCGGACATTTGTGGTGGAATTTTGTGGACATATTTGGTTTATATTACTTTATTTGAGATGGAAATGTTTAGTTTTAATTGGTTTTGGATGGAAATGTAATTCTAACAAATACTTTTTTATATGTATGTAATACATTGGCAGGAGAATTTTTGGATGTATATATTGATTGGACAACTTTTGGAAGTAGATATTGGCAGGACATGCATATATTGGTAGGATAACTTTTGGATGTAGATGGCATGACAACTTTTGAATGTATATATGGATGACTAGTTAGAATTGATTTTGAGAACATTTGTATTGATTTTATTTTGTAAGACAACTTTCGAATGTAATATATGGATATGTATTCAAAGTGTCCTATAAAAATCACATATTTATGACACTTTTGGGCAAGTGATAACCAATGAGGGAATATTTTGCAACCCTTTTAAATAACGCGTCTTGAAAAGATTTATTTTTAAGACCTTTTTTTGAATTGTTTGCAACCCTTATAAATAATGTATCTTAAAAGATTCTATTTTTTAAGACGTTTTTTGAATTTGTTTATGACAGTGGGTTTTAAGATTCTTTTGATTATGATTAAAAGTGATGTAAATATCTTTTTATGATACTTTTTAGCCGTTGTAAAAATACATTTTTCTTCTAGTGGCAAAAAAGCCTTTTCTCTCTTTTCTTTCTTTCTCTCTCTCTCTCTCTAAGATGCTCCATCCCTGCGGTGTATGTGTTTTCTCCAACAACGAGATGATGAACCTCATCTCCCTTATCTAGACCCCTTCCCAGATGAAGTAGATGACAACAAGCAAGAATGAATCGGGATCGACTCCTGAATGAGAAACTTCATAAAATCCACCTAGTCCCTAATATCCCTGAGCTAATTGGTCGACATCCGAATGAGATGCAAGAAAAATAAGGAAACAAATCGGTTAGTCTGAGGCAAAGAAGAAGTTATAAAAAAGTCAAAGAAATGAAAAGGTATACCTCCGTCTGAAGGACATACTCGGTCAGCTCTAACACTTCCGGGTCCATTAAGTTTGGGAGATGCAGCATACTCAACGATCCTCCATCGATCCGTCTGATGTTGTAATTAAGATGAGCCATCCGCAATGAAACCTCAGATGTCGTTTTCACTACCGATGACTCGTGCCCCTGCAAAAGACCGAAGGAGGAAGAGTCATAATGCCATATATGTTTCTTGACACAAAATCAAGATAATCGTAGGTCACCACCGCGTCAATATATGATGAATAAGGCTCGCTCGCCATTGCCTCCGCCCTCGCCTCCTATGATATCTCCCTCTCTCGCCTCATATATAACGGGGGACTCATAGGTGGCATCATCACCTCATCCTCCTCGACTTGTCGAACTACTCTCTCCCCCAAGTACCAGTAGTAGCTGAACTGATGCGCTAGTAGACGACGTAGCTGTGCATTCCCCCCGGTCACCCCCGTGTGCTGGATTTCCATACACTAGGGATAGACGGTCACCTACAAGATCCCTAATGAAAAAATCAATATCTGAGAAGATCATTAAGGAGAAATGGTCTCAAAAGAACAAATAATTTACCCGATTGCTCCTCAGTCCATTCAAGGCCTGACGCACTGACCCTAAAGAGAGAGATCGCATCGATTGCCGGTTTGACTTATGCCATCGGTACATAAGGCAGAAGCTCCCAACAGACTCATCCTTCAAAGCTATCAATTGGGTATTAAGCCCAATTACATCATAAAACCACGTTTGCAAAGGACATAGAGTCATCAATAAAAAAAATATAATGTTTAAAGGAAAATGCAAATGCATAAAGGAAAAATGAATAGATGAAAGAATAGGTTTAAAAGATACGTGGCGCCAGTAAAGATCTGCGGTTAGCACCGACTGAATGCATATAAAGAAGAATAAAGGGTCAAAAAAGTTAGGCTCCCTCGGTTAAAGGAGTGGATATTCGAAAATACCCTCAAATAAGTCAAAAACCACAAATGGATCACTCGTCACCACCAAACAACCTCCCAACAACAAAAGATTAAACAAACAGGCCATCTGCTGCACATATAACCCATCAGTCTCATCGATCTGTTGACTCAATAACACCTCCTTTAAAAGATATATAAAAATGGATTCCCCTGAGACTATCGTCCCCACATCACCCAACGCCTCCTCCACCATCACTGGCGTCACCCACAAAGTTCGGTCCACCTCTTCCTAGGCTCCCTCGCAGTTCAGCCCCAGTAGTTGATGCATATATATGGGAGTCATTGTCATCTCCCCAAAGCAAAAATGTATTGTGTGGGTGGTATCCCACCACCTATCCCCTAAACCGTAGAGAACAACCATCCAACTAGGTATCTCATCCAATGCAGATGCCAAACTACCAAAGTTGGCTAATGAAAGCACCCAACGTACCAATAGAGGGAGGTGATCCTAGATATCCTTGAATCCCTTCGTCCCCCGAGAACACAGGTTCGATGTAGATATATCAATGTGACAAAGCAAAAGGAAAAACCCTTATAAGGATTCAGAAAAAAATAAGGAAATAATACCAAAGAAAAAAGAAATACCAAAAGACATTAGCACTTACATAGCCACTAGGGTTCACCACCCTAAAAGATCCTTCGTGCATAGGCTCGCGCAAAAGATCCCACTCGTCCTCAACTGGCAGGAATGATTTAAAGGCATTCTCACTACCCAGTGCCAAGGGCACCCTAGACCGCCACCCCAAATGCGCCCAGTCGTCAACATTTAACCACGCTATGTGGATCGCACTACATGGAAAATCCTCAATCTCTTCATTTTGGAATGATAGAACAGTTCGCAAAAAGGAAAGGAAGAAGTTGAAAAATCTAAAATATATGAAAATGAGGAAATCTCATCATTTTTATAGGAGGCTAAGGGGCATGCCGATCGACAGTTCTCATCCATATATCGATCGACATTGTCCCTTCACCTGCCCAAGGAAGCCCAAAAGACCGCGCCACTGTCGTTTGTCACCCATGCACCCTATCGGTAGGCACCTCCCAAACTTTCATACAAAACTTCCCCAAATATGTCAGAAAATCTTGAAAAATCCCCAGAAAAATTCTAAAATTACCAAATAAATTTGAGAACCCTTTTCACCAAGAATTATTTTTAATACCACTCTACTTCCCCAGTAAAACACTTACTTCCCCAACAAAATTCCCAAAAGTTAATTGGATATCTCCCAAGCAATGTCTATAAAGGACATATGAGAAATCCAGAAAATTTCCCAACAAAGATGCATCTAATCCATAGATTAATATCTTTTCCCCAGTGGAGTCTCCAAATTCCCCCAAGAAAACTATGCCTTAAAGCCCTCAAAATTGGCTTCGACCCACAGAATTGGTCACTTATACCAAAGCCCTTAAAATTGGTTTCGACTCGTAGAATTGGTCATCTCTACTCAAGCCCTCATAATTGTCTTTGGACCTTAGAATTGATGATCTATACTTTGACCCGCAGAATTGGTCATCTTCACTTAACCCCTCAGAATTGACTTTGACCCTCAGAATTGGTCATATCTACTTTGACCTGCGGAATTGGTACTTAAGCCCTCAGAATTTACCTTAACCCACATGACTTTTCATTTATACTTAAGCCTTCATAATTCTTCTAAACCCTCACAATTGGTCATCTCTACTTAACCCTTCAGAATTGGCTTCGACCCTATGAATTGGTGATATTTTCATCGACTTGTAGAATTGGCCACCTCTACTTAAACCCTTAGAATAGGCTTCGACTCTCAGAATTGTTCTCTCCTACTTAAGCCCTCAGAATTGTCTTTGACCTGAAGAATTGGTTGCCTCTGCTAAAGGCCTCAAAATTGGCTTTGAACCACAGAATTGGTCATCTCAACTTAAGCCCTCAGAATTTCTTCGGCCCTCAAAATTGGTCATCTCTACTTCAGGTCCCAAAATTGGTCATATCTACTTAATCCCTCAAAATTGGCTTCGACCTTCAGAATTGGTCTTCTCTACTTCGACCCGCATAATGGGTCACCTCTGCTAAAACCCTCAAAATTGATCTCGACCCTAAGAATTGGTCGCTCCCATCTTAAAGCCCTCGTGATTGGCTACGACCCTGAGAATTAGTCTCTCCCACTTAGTTCCTCATAATTGACCTCTCCTCTTAGAGTTGTTCTCTCCCACTTAGGTCCTCATAATTAACCTCGACCCTCAAAATTGGTTGTTCCTACTTAAGGTCCTCAGAATTAACCTCGACCCTCTAAATTGTTTTCTCCCATCTTGAACCCTCAGAAATGGCTTCAACCCTCAAAGTTGCTCACTCCATACCCTAGGTCCTCAGAATTTACCTCGACCCGTAGAATCGGTTGTCCACTACATTTCTTTAGTTCCTCAGAATCAGCCTCGACCCTCTAAATCGGTCATCCTCATCCCTTAGGTTCGTAAAATCAAGTTCCTTCATGAACATCATGTATTTTCTATTTAATGACTTTCACTTGTTCCAATATAACCCGTTGAGGGGTTCTATAGACACCACATTCTAGGACCCCCTAAGTCTCTCCTTAGGTCTCTAGAACCTCCCTATTTCACTACAAAACCTAGGTCATACTCCGAGTACTGATCTAGAGGCCATCGGGCGCTCTCGAGGCCCGTTTGACTCCAGTATACTCAATCATCAGAGATAAATCTCAATGAATCTTTGAAGGACTAAGTTACAGATTATTTATTAAACTTACCGTTCGGACGAAAGATTCATTTTTTTTCGATGATCTCCCGTCCAAAGGATCGACGAACACTTTCGAGCCATGTTTGGCCCAAAGTCAACTCCCAAACCTAGGATCTTACCAAAGGACTCTTGAATTTCTCAGAATTACCATTACGACAGTACACCCCGTGCACGATTTGGATCAACGTATTACGTTCTACGACTATTTTTCTAGAAAAATCTTCACGAGACTACCATTTGGCAGGTCCATTTCCCTGCTTATCGGCAGTGTTCCTAGGGTTACATGACAATTGTTAGGGCTAGAGCTATATCGATCGGCACCTCCTTACCCTATAAATAGAGGGCATGACCTCACTCCTAAGACACACCTCAG
Organism: Sambucus nigra; assembly: GCA_949130495.1. Classification (NCBI taxonomy): domain Eukaryota; kingdom Viridiplantae; phylum Streptophyta; class Magnoliopsida; order Dipsacales; family Adoxaceae; genus Sambucus; species Sambucus nigra. The sequence continues at coordinate 371,135,160 of OX422208.1, read as the reverse complement.
ATCCACCAATATCAGTGATCTCAACAACATTCTCTCGTAATCAACGAAGTTTTCTATCTTACATTCCCATCCTTTTTATACCCAATTTATAAAATCTCATTCTCTCACATCCAATATTCATCTCAACATCCAAGAGAGCTCATTAAAGAGCAAGATCAAGCTTTAATTCTCCAAAGAAAGTCCAAAATCCTTTTCTCTCTCTTTCAATTTCTTATTTTTCTATTAATTACATAAATGCATAATTTAGCTTTTACTTTAGTTCATACACATTAATATCTCACCTTTTTATTAGTTATATTGCACACACTTTATTTTCTATAAAAAAAACCCAAAATGACCTATAAATTCCTTTGGGATTCCCATCAAAATTTCTAAAAACCGAAACACATTTTCCAAACACACATATAATAAATTCCCATTCAAATCTATGGGATAAAACCCACCCTTTCCATACACCCTTATGTCGCATGAGAACTATGTGGACTTTGATGCCTTTATAAGCTACGTAGGCATTTTGAATTAAAACCCGAGACTCGAGTCCAATTTTTCACTTTTCTCATTTTCACATTTGAACCTTTTCATCTATACATTATTTTAATATATGTTATACTTGTGATTCTTACTGGTGTTTTTTTCCAAATATCATCCAAATACTCGAGTCCACATTTTCCAAATACTCGAGTCCAATTTTTCACTTTTCACATTTTCACATTTGAACCTTTCATCATAACGATCAATATCTCGATAAACGCATACATCATATTTTCTAAATATTATTTTAGGGACATTCCTATGGATGACCTCACTCTATCGTTTCCATGGTATGAGTTGGGCAATTCTGATCTGCATTTATACACACATACAGACACACTTCACGAAAAATTATGAAAAACTGTAACACAAGCCCATGAGAGACCGAAAGGGTGGGATGGATGCCTAACACCTTCTCATTCTGTAGCTTAGCCCCCGAAACTTCGGACTATTAGTTTCGTAAGAATCAATTTGTCTTTGATGTCTCACTCTCGAGGTGGCGACATATTTTTTTGAGTGTTTTGTGAAAAATAAGTTGGCGACTCCATCTCTTTACATTCACCCCCCACCAACGACGACCGATGCTCTCTTAGAGAAAGTGGGCGTGAGACCTTTTTCTCCCCCCTCCCCCTTTTCCCCTCCCCGGGAAGAGAAAGAGAGGAGATGATCCATGATGGACACAATGGGCATATGCACATAACACACTCGATAGTATCTTAATATTTAAAAACATAAATAATAAAAATCCTAAAAGAGCACCAAATATAATTAACAACGAAACACTACCCAAAAAAATAAATAATACCGAACAAATGATTAAATCTGAGATAAGTATTGAAAGACATTATCATCCCTCTCAGAGATCAATTTCCTCTCTTAATGACGTTCAATCTCAAAGGTGTTCCATTCATTGTGGGATATATCCCACCATAAGAGAATGCATCATAATACTCCCAACAAAGGGACCCAAGGTAGATTAGGGTTCGTTTAGTAAATAAGTACGAGGAGATCCTTCAATGACATGAAAAAGAGAAGTGAAGGTAAAATTATCATAATGATTATTTGCCAAGGCATTTAGGGACAATAATGAGGGACATGGATATAATACCCACAAATCCTCTCATCGATGAGGGTAAAATATATGTCCTACTGATATATGCTCAACTCTTAGTGATCATCATATCTCTTAATTAATACCAACAATCACTAACCCATAGTATTGAACCACCCATATTAGCCAAAAAACCAAATATGGGGCCCATTTTTAAACTAAGTGGGGCAAATGTCGGCCCAAACATTAAATGAGAAGGCCAATATGGGAATCAATTTCAACTAACCCTAAGAATAATTATCAACCGACACACATATTTCCTCTCCCAAACTCTCTATCAATCTTATCTAAGAGACATTTAGAAAATTTTGGCACAAAGGAACAAGTGTTTTTTGTTAGACCCTTATTTTCTACACATAAGGTGGCCAGCTTCATGTACATTCCATAAATGTTATTCATCAATTAAATACCATTATAGTAATACAATAATAAATATAGACATTGATCATAGATGACAAAATAAATAAGTAAATAAATCCAAAACATCGGTTGAACTAAATGATAGGCAGCAAAGTCTCAAATCCAGAACATTATGAAATCCTCAATTAAAAAAATAGATCAATCCAATTACGACACCAATAGGTCCCATCCAACACCCCGCCTAAAAAAATACTGGGCGATCACTCCTATATCAAATTAAAACATGAGTCTCATATGGATCATTCTTAGCATCACTGTCGAAAACCAATTTAATTACTAATAACCTATTAGGCGAGCGACAATTTTTTTTTTCTTAACTACTCTTTTTTAAACAACTAAAATCAAAACATCCACATAGCTTGCATAAACGAAACTGAAATGAAATAAAATATCCAAACACTCGGTCAAAATATACAACCATATCGAATACTGTACTAAAAGAATAAATAAATGCAGTTGGGCCATTGGCCTGAATGTATATACAGTACTTCCTATCTAGAGTACAATGATAGAAGCGTCTATCGAGAACCTGAAGCTGCTGCAGCTGACGTTTGACTTGAAAGAAGTGCCATCCAGGCGTCCCTGTGTCTGGACACCTATATATATATATATATATATATATATATATATATATATATATATATATATATATATATATATATATATATATATATATATATATATATATAATATAGCAAGGGAGGAAAAGTAGATAAACGGGTCAGAGCCCGAGTTGTGAAAATATTTAACAAGTACATAAATGCTTTATTTTAAAATTATATTTTATCTCATATTTAAATTGGTATCACACTCCCATGAGATACCCCTCAACTCTCTTCTAATAGTGCACAGCTAACGCACTTAACTTTCTAGTTAAGCTACCCTGCCTAACTAATCTAAATCTCCCGACTCCTAACAATCCTAACAATCCTAGTACTAAGGGCTAAACTTCTCTCCATTCTCAACACTGCACTAAGTTCGTGTGTGGGGTGTCTCTCGAAGCGAAATTCAAACAAGGAACCCCCCGATACACTATTACTTGGCAGGGTTAATGGTAGAGATCCGTTAGGCCCGTAGTACAAAACCAATATATAAACAAATACTTATATGTTAATATATTTATCATATTTAATCTAATATACATAATTCAATATACATCCGGACAATATCTCTCGGACTGAGGTTTACTTTATATACCTCCGGATCTATCTTCCGGAATGAGAATTCATTTTCATTTTTATCTCAAAACTTTCCATTCCCTTTCCTATATCCAGGAAATGTATTTTTAAGCCAATTCATTATCACGAATTGCTTTAACATATCACATAACTATTTAAAAGCCAGTTTTATTATCATAAAAATGCTTTTCATATCATATGCTCCCATTTCCCTTCTTCCATCCAGGAAATGCAATTGAAGGCAAATCATTTATCCCATTTCCCTTCTTCCATCCAGGAAATGTAATTAAAGCCAATTTATTATCATAAATTGCTTTAATACCAATAATGTCCCACATTATTGAAACTCGTTATATTAATATCATATAACGCGTTCTCAGACCACCCGTCCGGGTTTTCCCACTGTGCGCGCCCCTAAATGGCTATCATCTTCCAGGGCCTATCATCAAGACAACCTGGGATCCTATAACGCAAGACGTCGGGAAGCGGCCATATGCCTGCGGGATAGTCATGACCAGACCCAGAATCACCTAACCAGTGTAGAAACATACAATAATCGCTCATATGGCCTATAGGACTATATCCACAATGCATTCATTAGCCAGGGTGCTTCACCATACGCACGCAACTTCCCTTATTATAGCGATTTAGAGAGGTGTGTATCCATTATGAAAATCATTTCCCTTTTTTTTCATTTTGAAATAATTCTTTTTTACATTTTTTAAAAGTCATTTACATCATATCAAACATACTTTAATCACATAGTATATATATATACCACATATTCCTCCTCAAATATATATATGGCCATAATTGTCAATCACATCTAGCGATGACAATAATCCCAAAGATTCTCTCAAAGAATCATAATCATGCATTCATATACGCATGATACTAAACCCAAAGTAATTCCTTACTTTGATAAATAATAAATACCTTAATCACATCTAAGGATTTAGTGGATATCTCCAAATATACCAATTTTCATTAACTAAATAAGTATATTCTCCAATTCATCCTAATAATCTCGTCGGATTCACTCATACATAATCAACATAATTATGTTATCTCTTTAGATCATAATCCTCTTTAATACTCAAATTTAGAAAGCCCGCTTTAAACTCAAAGAGGAGAAGCAATAACAATATCCAAAATCTTGAGATGAAAATATGGTACCGATCGATCGGTTTCGGATCCCCGGTCGACCCCGGTTTGCAGATAAGCCTACGAAACCAACCAGTAGGCTCTTTTTTCTTGATGCGGTCGACCGGCCATAGGGTCGCGATCGACCGGTCACACCAAGTTCTCAAAACTTTATTCTCCAAAATCTTCATCCAATAATCCAAATTCATTTTCGTGGTTTCTAATCTACACTAAAAATATCCCAAACATCTACACAATTAATTCTAGCCTTTATTTTTCCAATTTCCGATTTGATTTCTGAGTTGATGATTTCGACCCGGAACTTATATCTTATAAAAATCATATCAAATCTAAGAAAAATCAGAAAAATACGCGGTCGGCATCCACACGACTGTATCGAAAAGATCTACAACTTTTGTGTTTGGCCAAGAGCTAAATAAATTCTCTTCCCGGATGAAATGACCCCACAAGCCACGGGTTTACTATTCATCATCTTCCCCAAAATTCCAAACTCCATTTTTCTCCATTTTTGTTGTTTCTAACCTCATCCAACAAATCAATAAACATCTAATCTATGTTTTACAACTAACACGTCAATTAATTTGGGGTATTAACCCATTTTCATTAGATTCAAACCCTAAAACCACAAAAACATTTCTTCCATTTAAATTCCATTTTATACTCCATTAACATAGGTTTAATACTAGAAATCATTAAGAGTTTACATTACATAAATATTTAAATTCATATTCAACTTTTCCCAAATTTATTTCAAGGGTTCTAACCCAAAATCATATAGTTTACCAACTATGATATGAAATAAATGCACAAAATGAAATAAAGCAAGTATACACTTACCTGGAGGATGAAATCTAACGACCTCGAGTCGAATCCGACGGAGTTTGGACAAAATCCCCCATTTTTTCCTCTTTTCTCTCATTCTCTCTCTCTTCTCTCTCTTTTATTTCTTTTCTTTCTCTTTTCTCCCTCTCTCCCTCTTTATAAAGAAAGAAAAAGGGTTTAAACCCTTAAAACCCAAAAACGACTCGTTTACTCAATTACGAGCCCTTTTAACTCTAAAATTCCCCGAAACCCAATTTCGACAATCGAACACTCTTTTTCGACTATCTCGACCATTTCGAGACTCACGGCGTAGTCGAAATTTCCATCCGAGGTACTTGATCGCAAATCACTATTTCAACCCATATAACTTAGTGCGGGTTTTCCTATTAAAAATCTTACCTCTTTCGTCGCTTTACTCCACGACGACATATAATTAAAATACTTCGACCTATTTAATCCCAAAAGAAATTATAACACCCATCGAAAATCATTAAATCCTCGAAAAATCCCAAAAATCACTATTTCGAGAAATTCTCAAAATTGCCAATTTATACTCAATTATGGAATTTAATTGTCTCCTAAAGGAATGGTTGTTACATAATCCCCCCTCCCCCCTACAATGGAATTTCGTCCTCAAAATTCGGATACAACCTACACCACCAATCATGGAATCTCTCCAAATCCTAATACCTCAATGGGAACGATACTAACCCAATGGTTCCCAACCATATACCATACTGCTACCACGGGTGTAAAGTGACTCCAATAGCGTCACATTGCAATCATCATTTCTAGTGCCTCACGGCATAAACTTCAAATTTATATACTACGCCCATTATATTTCAGGCCGTATATAAACCAACTTACTAAGATGCCCATACACCTTTCTAACCTGTGCACATCTGCACATCCATAGTGAACGTTCGACATGCAACACTCTCTCTAAACCAGAGTCTCCTTTCCTCGGTGTAATACTCACAGATGGGTCCTCTGAACCCATGAAATCCAATTCTCCTTACATTGGCACCACTAACTCTATTGAACTTATATCCTAATAATGCTACGAACTATGTGTTACCCTACCTATGCGAAACGAGTATAATCTTAAATATATCCTTAGTGCCCAAGGCCTCTCTCAACACCCGACATTTGCTCGGCTTCATGGGTGGGACATCTCGTAAAAGCGAAATCCAAACAAGGAACCCTCCCGTTACACTACTCCCTCGCATTGTCGATCATTGAGATATAGTGACCTAAGGCACAGCAGTGGGACATCCTAAATCCTACCTTGCTAACCTACAAACTCATTCCTACTATCCTATCCTTCCGCCCATACGGAAGGAAGTCTAACTAATCGAAGTGACAACTCTCTATAAAGGCACTACGTACATCATACCCAAAACATATTTCATTAAAGTTTGCCTTTTCATTAAGGCCTGGCTATAATCCCCAAGTCAATTTCTCTATGTCCTACTTCACCCACCCCCTTGTGGTGAGAGGAACACTTTAGTACCATTTCATAGCACAATACTTCCATGAGTATACCATCATCACATGGCTCATAGTCTATAGTGGTTCATCCATACTATAAGACTTATCAACAAAACCCACATCCTTTCATCCTATAACATCTCTCCACTCCCGATGCTATTAAGATTCATGTGTGGAGCGTCTCGCAAAGCGAAATCCAAACAAGGAACCCCTTCACACACTCCTACTTAACTTTGTCGGTCATGGAGGTCCGTTATTTCAAACATGCAACCGGGATAACCCTATCCCCTATTTCAACAAAAGGTGGTCTGAACTCCTATCTCTAACTAAGAGTCACACCACCCAGCGCTCGCACTAATTTTAAGTCCTTGGGCAATCAATAATGAGCTTAAACTTACAGCTCAACAATAATCATGTGGCCTTAAATCACATCTATAAGGTCGCCACATTCTCTCATTACGATAATGAAACCTCTGCTCATCAAAGTTCCATCTATGCACATACTAAAGGCAAACTCAACCTATATCCAGGTTAGATATCACAACAACCCATTCCACCCTGGAACTGCGGACACGATAGTCTTGCCATCATTGGCCTTCTATCGCTCCGATAATACCATAATGTATTATACTCACTATATAACCATACTCGTATAAACATATAAAACGAGTATCACAAACCAAATATATATATATATTTTTAAAATATCAACACCCGCCTTTATGGCGAATGAAGGAAAACAAAACTCCGCTACCGCGGAAAACACATAAGCCTACATTATTATGTTATTGAGACCGCCACAAACTCAAATTACACACATGAGTCTAGGGCTAACGAACGCTACAATTTATCTAGCCATGCCAATTATACCTCCTTCATTGAGGTAAAACTCATAACAACATCTTCGCCCTGCTCTTTACAATCATTTCACTAGTCCTTTCAACTCCTCTGTTAAAAGGAAACTCCAATACAAGCTTCAACCTTATTTCAATAAATTCCCCAGGTGGATGTCCACTAATGGCGTCCTCGAACACACATTCTCCATATTACTCTTTATTCACTGTCGGCCTCTAGTCGATCCTTATGTTAAGACTTCCTAAATGACATTCTTCTCATTCTGGTAAAATCGTGGGGACTCACGGTTAAAACTATCCGTAAGATCCCTTTCGAACCTTTATCATCACTGGAAAATTCAACTTTAGTACCACTCTCTACTACAGCGGTACTGCGATAATCATAACTACTATTCTTTAGTAGTCGCCACCAATATCCTTAGTTATTGCCACAAAAGGGAATGACCTCTACTACCGTCCTAGCCTCCAGCTTCAACTAATCCCCACCTCCTGCCGCCTTCCTCGATCAGCACACGAATCTCAAACTAATGCGCAAAATATTTCTATAATCTTATAATATGGCAGGAGAACGAAATCTCACAAGAGAAATCAACAATCCTAATCCCGAGGCTCTATATGAAATCGAGAGCAATGCTAAAAGCGTAGTACGTCCGCACAGATTCCTAAGGACACTAGAACCTGATGCTCTGATAGAATCTGTAACACCTCGCCTAAAAAAATTCCGAGCGATCACTCCTATATCAAATTAAAATAGGAGTCTCATATGGATCATTCTTAGCATCACTGTCGAAAACCAATTTAATTACTAATAACCTATTAAGTGAGCGTCAATTTTTTTTTCTTAACTACTCTTTTTTAAACAGCTAAAATCAAAACATCCACACAGCTTGCGTAAATGAAACTGAAATGAAATAAAATAACCGAACACTCGGTCAAAATATACAACCATATCGAATTCCGTACTAAAAGAATAAATAAATGCAGTTGGGCCATTGGCCCGAATGTGTATACAGTACTTCCTATCTAGAGCACAATGATAGAAGCGTCTATCGAGAACCTGCACGCATCCACAGCTGCTGCAGCTGACGTCTGACTCGAAAGAAGTGTCATCCAAGCGTCCCTGTGTCTGGACACCTATACATATATATAATATAGCAAGAGGGGAAAAGTAGATAAACGGGTCAGAGCCCGAGTTGTAAAAATATTTAGCAAGGGCATAAATGATTTATTTTAAAAATATGTTTTATCTCATATTTAAATTGGTATCGCACTCTCATGAGATACCCCTCACCTCTCTTCTAATAGTGCACACCTAGCGCACTTAACTTTCTAGTTAAGCTTCCCTGCCTAACTAATCTAATTCTCCCGACTGCTAACAATCCTAACAATCCCTGTACTAAGGGCTAAACTTCTCTCCATTCTCAACACTGCACTAAGTTCGTGCGTGGGGTGTCTCGCGAAGCGAAATCCAAACAAGGAACCCCCCCGATATACTATTACTTGGTAGGGTTAATGATAGAGTTCGGTTAGGCCCGTAGTACAAAACCAATATATAAACACATACTTATATATTAATATACATATCATATTTACTCTAATATACATAATTCAATATACATCTGGACAATATCTCTCGGACTGAGGTTTACTTTATATACCTCCAGATCTATCTTTCGAAATGAGAATTCATTTTCATTTTCATTTTTATCTCAAAACTTTCCATTTCCTTTCCTATATCTAGGAAATGTATTTTTAAGCCAATTCATTATCATGAATTTCTTTAACATATCACATAACTTTTTAAAAGCTAGTTTTATTATCATAAAAATGCTTTTCATATCATATGCTCCCATTCCCTTCTTCCATCCAGGATTGCAATTCAAGCAAATCATTTATCCCATTTCCCTTCTTACATCCAGGAAATGTAATTAAAGCCAATTTATTATCATAAATTTCTTTAATACCAATAATGTCCCACATTGTTAAAACTAGTTATATTAATATCATATAACGCGTTCTAAGACCGCCCGTCCGGGTTTCCCCACTTTGCGAGCCCCTAAATGGCTATCATCTTTTAGGCCCTATCATCAAGACGACCTGGGATCCTACAACGCAAGACGTCGGGAAGCGGCCATATGCCTGCGAGGTAGTTATGACCACACCCAGAATCACCTAACCAGTGCAGAAACATACAATAATCGTTCATATGGCCTATAGGACTATATCCACCCTGCATTCATTAGCCAGGGGGCTTCATCATACGCACGCAACTTCCCTTATGATAGCGATTTAGAGAGGTGTGTATCCATATTTATTATTTATGAAAATCATTTCCCTTTTTTTTCATTTTGAAAACATTCTTTTTTAAATTTTTTAAAAGTCATCTACATCATATCAAACATACTTTAATCACATAGTATATATATATACCACATATTCCTCCTCGAATATATATATGGCCATAATTGTCAATCACATCTAGCGATGACCAATAATCCCAAAGATTCTCTCAAAGAATCATAATCATGCATTCATATACGCATGATATTAAACCCAAAGTAATTCCTTAGTTTGGTAAATAATAAATACCTTAATCACATCTAAGGATTTAATGGATATCTCCAAATATACCAATTTGCATTAACTAAATAAGTATATTCTCCAATTCATCCTAATAATCTCGTCGGATTCACTCATCTGTAATCAACATAATTATGTTATCTCTTTAGATCATAATCCTCTTTAATACTCAAATTTAGAAAGCCCACTTTAAACTCAAAGAGGAGAAGAAATAACAATCTCCAAAATCTTGGGCTGAAAACAGGGTACTGGTCGACCGGTCCCGGACCCCCGGTCGACCGCGATTTGCAGATAAGCCTAAGAAACCAACCAGTAGGCTCTTTTTCCTTGACGTGGTCGATCGTCCATAGGGGTCAACCGGTCACACCAGGTCCTCAAAACTTTATTCTCCAAAATCTTCAATAAACAATCCAAATTCATTTTCGTGGTTTCTAATCTACACCAAAAATCATCCCAAACATATACACAATTAATTCTATCCTTTATTTTTCCAATTTCCGATTTGATTTTCGAGTTGATGATTTCAATCCGGAACTTCTATCTTATAAAAATCATATCAAATCGAAGAAAAATCAGAAAAATACGTGGTTGGTGCCCATGTGACCGTTTCAAAAAGATCTACAAATCTTGTGTTTTGGCCAAGAGCTAAATCAATTCTCCTCCTGGCCAAAATGATCCCACAAGCCACGAGTTTACTATTCATCATCTTCCCCAAAATTCCAAACTCTATTTTTCTCCATTTTTATTGTTTCTAACCTCATCCAACAACACAATAAACATTTAATCTATGTTTTACAACTAACACATCAATTAATTTGGGTTATTAACCCATTTTCCTTAGATTCAAACCCTAAAACCACAAAAACCTAGTTTTGACATTTCTCCCATTTCAATTCCATTTTATACTCCATTAACATGGTTTGAATACTAGAAATCATTACGAGTTTACATTACATCAATATGTAAACTCATATTCAACTTTTACCAAATTTATTTCAAGGGTTCTAACCCAAAATCACATAGTTTACCAACTATGATATGAAATAATTGCACAAAATAAAATAAAGCAAGTATACACTTGCCTGGAGGATGAAATTCGACGACCTCAAGTCGAATCCGACGGAGTTTGGATGAAATCCCCCATTTTCTCCTCTTTTCTCTCCTCCTCTCTCTCTTCTCTCTCTTTTCTTTCTTTTCTTTCTCTTTTCTCCCTCTCTCCCCCTCTCCCTCTTTATAAAGAAAGAAAATGGGTTTAAACCCTTAAAACCCAAAAACGACTCGTTTACTCAATTACGAGCCCTTTTAACTCTAAAATTCCTCGAAACTCAATTTTGATAATCGAACACTCTTTTTCGACTATCTCGTCCATTCCGAGACTCACGGCGCAGTCAAAATTTCCATCCGAGGTACTTGATCGCAAATCACTATTTCAACCCATATAACTTAGTGCGGGTTTTCCTATTAAAAATCTTACCTCTTTTGTCGTTTTACTCCACGGTGACATATAATTAAAATTCTTCGACCTATTTAATCCCAAAATAAATTACAACACCCATCGAAAATCATTAAATCCTCGAAAATCCCAAAAATCACTATTTCGAGAAATTCTCCAAATTGCCAATTTATACTCAATTATGGAATTTAAATGTATCCTAAAGGACGGGTTATTACAAACTCACATCCTAAATGTATATCCTCTCCTGGGTTTAACCAATAAACTGTTGATCCTCTTGGTTTCCCATAAAGTGACTTATACGGTGCCATGGAAATGTACTTGGTAAGAGAAATATTTTATAATTTCTCACAGATTAGTTATTTTTGTGTATGCCAATATAAACCAGAGTTTCAAACCGAACGTTACATCCGCATTTTCCTCAACGATCAGTTAAAGACATGTTAGTGACAGAGTACCATTTCTAAATTTTAAGACCGTCACGAACGCAATAAGGATGTATACGGATTTGTGGTTTTGATTATTTATCAATCGAATCTATTTTGGGAAATTTTATTTTTACTTGAGGCATTTTTCATAAAAGTTGTTTTTAAAAATTAATTTTTATTTTTAGTTCATTGGAACGAGATTGTCATCTCGTTAGAACGAGACCTTGTTATCATTCAAATGAGGGTTAATTTCTTTACAAAGAAGTTATATTTTTGTTAGAACGGACTTTTAATGAGCATCTAATGAAGTGATATCTGCTTGACAAAATAACTCTCATTAGAAGTTCGTTGGAAGGTCGATCGAATGAAATAAGCTTTTCGTTAGAATGAGGTTGTATCTCGGTAGAATGAAATCTTATTTTCGTTCGAGTGAGTTCTAAGCCTTCAAAAACATGTATTTCAATAAAAAGGATTTTAGTGGATTGTTTAACACAAATCATTTGGTGAAAATCAACTGCAATAACTACACCTAAAGTTTTCTACTTGTTGTTACAAAGAAACACTTTTTTTCAAATCACACATCCCTTAATACGATTTTTTTAGTTTTGTCAAACCCAATTTCGATACACCACATCAAACCCTTGTAATGCTTTTCTATGACTGACTTTTTTCGAGTTATAAATCTATAGCTTAAGAATAAAGTATTTTGTAGTCTTGAGGCTAATCGGTGGATATCGAGCGAACAACTACTTTCTTTGGGTGGTGCTGGATCGCATCACTTTCTATCAAAGATTTGAAAACCTGTGCATTATACTTAGTGGGGATCTAATTAGTTTGTAAGTCATTGAGTCTGTAAAACTCTTCTATCAAAGATTTGATTTGGTATATTTCTGTGTTAGACATTATCTTGCATGCACACTTAATTCTTAACAAGATAAAATTTGGTTAAAAATTGAATCTTTGTATTCTTAACCTAATATACAGACTATTCATATGATCCCGCATTTTCAAATTGGTATCCGAGAAGGTTGAACTAATTTATTATGTGATCTTTAATTTGGGTTTATATAGATAATTTGTATAATAGGGATCCTATTTTTTATGGATCAAATTATGATTATTGAAAATCTAGAATGAGGTCTGCATTAAAATCAATTGACTAGAGGGTTTGGCCTGTGTATGAAAGAGGGTGGACATAACCCACTGTGACTAATGACGATGCCATATATCTTAAGCCCATTACCACTTAGACGATGATGAGTTTAAATAGAGAAATTTCAACTCCCACGATTTAAATGACATTTCTTGAGCATCACCACTGACAAGCTCCATCGCGTCATAACGTGTACCATGTCTAAGGAAGTGTGGGATACTCTCCAGCTCACTCACGAGGGTACTAACACTCTGGAAGTTTCTAAGATTCAAAATCTCACCACACATTTTGAGACTATTACTATGCTAGAGACTCGGACCTTTGATGAGTTTTATGCATGTTTATCTGATATAGTCAACTCTAGTTTTAATTTGGATGATATAATTCCTGAGACAAGAGTTGTGAAAAAGATTTTGAGATCCTTGTCGTCCCTTTTTATCCCTAAGGTCACTGTCTAAAATTCTTTGGGAATTTTATATACTCTTAGGTTAGAAGAACTCATAGCAGACCCTCAAACTTAGGAAATCAATACATTCCCCAAAATTGAAAATAAAAAGGAAATAGAGATCGCTTTGAAGGTCTAGTATAATAAGAAAAAAGGAAAAAAGTTTGTGATTCTGAGTCGGAGTTCAATTTTGAGCTTGATTATCTTGCCGTATTTGCAAAAAAATTAAAAAAATTCTCATGTTTTAACAAAGAAAATTCTTCCAAAGAAATCAAACATTTTGAGAAAAAGAAAAATGTCAATGAGGGCAAGAAAATTTGTGAGAAAGATGAGGTGAGATGTTATGAGTGTGAGGGCAAGGGTCGTAAAGCCCACGGATGTGCCACTAGGCCAAAGAGATAGGGAATATGAAAATATGCATAAAAATCCACTTTTAGTAATAGTGACATCGAATTGGTTGATTCAAGGGATGAATCACAGCCTAGACCTATTTTTTGTGCATTCATGGCTAGTCACGTTAATACTTCTAGTTCATCCTACGTCGATGAGGACGTTTCTAAATGTCATCCTTGAAACTTTGTCAAACCATTCTGAAGAAAGTGAAAGTGATGAGGAGACTTTGTGTGAGGGAGAATGTGGTATTGAAAAAGCATACACCGAACTTTACAGAGAGTCTTTAAGAGACAAAAAGAAAAATGGAAGTTTGACTCTTAGGGTGTTTGATTTTGAGAAGGTCGTGATTGCTTTGAGAGGGTGTGACGCATCAGTGAGTTAACTTGGGAAGTGGAAAGGTTTTTTATGTGAGCAATTGATCGTGGTTGGTAAGTTGAAGACCGATTTGACCTACACTGTGGATAGTCTTATGAGAGATCTTCAAACTTCATCGGAGGCTCGTGAGAAACTTGAATCGCGTGTATCCCAACTCGATAAGGATCTGGAATGTGCCAGGAGGTCAAGGTCAATTTAGAGGACACATCAAAGAGGTTGGAAAGATGAACCTAGCTCTTTTGTTTGGTTTTAAAAAGAGGAAAGTGTAACACCCCAAGACTTTTGGAACAGTAATTAATTTATTTTGGGAGAAATAAATAATATTTTATTGGAGAAATAATTAAATTGGAAATTGAGGTCGAGATTTGAAGTTGTTATAAAGTGTGTCGAATGTCGATTATGAGGGTACCATAGTGTCTGGAAGGGTCGAGAAAGTCGAAATGACTGTACTTGGGATCTATTTAGGTTCTGAAATAATTTAGGACCGTTTCGCTCGAATTAAAGTTCCTGAGTCATTTAAAGTGTGTATTATCATTTAAAGATGTGTATCTTGGGAGATTGGGCTAAATTAGCCTACGAAAGATATTTCTCAAAAAGAGATAAAGAGAAATAGAAAGAAAGAAAGAGAGAAGAAGAAAGAAGAAGAAGAGAAAGAAGGAGAAAAATAAAGAGAAAGTGGGGATTTTCCGGCACCCACGCAATCTGAAGGCGGATTCAGACCCTACGAACCTGAGGCAAGTGATTAAACTTGATAAATAATTATTGTGTATTAATTATTGCATGATTTGTGGATTAAATTTGTGGGTTTTAGGTTTAAAATGTCAAAACCTAACTTTTGAGAAAAACCTTAGATTTGTAGTGTATAAATGGATTTAAGGTTAGAAATTAGTTTATATGTGTTCTTGGAAGAAGATTAATGTTATATTTGTATTTGGGATGGATCAAAATGGTTGGAAGATGATTAATATGATTTTTGGGTATTTTGGGTTAAGAAGAAAACAACCCATTTCGTAGCTTGTTGCACTTGCCGAATAGATTCGCCCCTTCCGAATCGATTCGGTCTGTTGCAGAATGCCCAGGTCGTTAGGGACGAATCGATTCGCCCCTTGTGAATCGATTCGGTATGTAGTAGACTCTCAGGTCCTTAGGACCGAATCAATTCGGATTGGCCGAATCGATTCGCTTTTGGGGCTGAATCGATTCGGAGGGGCCGAATTGATTCGAAAGCAGGGGATTTTTGGTGATGTTTTTCTAGGAAGGATTTCATCCCGTTTTGTTCGAGGTTATCGATTTGGGACCTTTATAGGAGATAATTGGAGTATGATTTGGAGTCTTGTAGAGAGTTTCCTTGATAAGAAATTATTGGAGTCATATTGACTAAACTTGAGGAATATCGATTAGATATTATGTTATATTCTAAGTGGGGAAGCCCACTTTTATTGGAGAGTCCATTTGGAGAGAATCATATTCATATGAAATTATGAGAGAAATTTAGAGATAATGGATCTTAGGATCCAAATCCCAAATGGGAAAATTTTAATGGTTCATTAAATAAATTGAACCCTATTATGGATGAAAAATTATAAATGCTAACTGATGTATATATGGATATAGATATATCCTTATTAATGGTTGATCTGGGAGATATCTCATACAATGAGAAATTCTAATTGAGGTGCATTAGGATATAGAATATCCTTAACTTAGATAGAATTGAGAGACAATTCATATTAGAAGCGACATGTGAGCTTCAAGTGAGAAATAGAATAGTTTATACTAAGTGGGGAGGATGTGTGAGCTGTGACAGTTAGTGTATCAAGAGAGAGATATACTAAACAATGGTGTTAATCAAATTGCGTCAATAGGCGTATAATGAATATGAAAATGATGTTGCAGGTATACCTTATATGATGGTATATCTTTATTATGTGATGATGTATGTATGCCTTATATGATGGTATATATATATATATAGTTAAGCATACCCCCTCCTTGCTATCATTGGGAAGTTTCGTGCGTAGAGGGTGAGCATCCTGACTAGAAAAACAGGATGTAGATATTCCCCAGGTCATAGTCGTCCTTCGTGGTCAGCAAATGACATAATTATATATATTTATTTATTTTGGGTGTGAGAGGTCATGGGTATGTGTCAGTCTTACTTGCCGGTTAGGAACTATTACCGCTTCCCGGACATTGTGTGCGTGAGTTGATCATGAGGTGGGTGTCGTTGAACCCCACCAGGTGGCCCCAGTTTGCTACGTATATAGGCTGCTGAAAGATGATAGCATGTGAGCCTGCGTCCTTCGAGTTATAGCTCGGTTGGATGGTTATTACTGCATGTGTTTGTATTTGGGTATCAAGGGAATAATAGACCTCAACGACCTACATTTCCAGGATTAGTGTATCGAGGGGGTTCCTTGTTTGGATTTCGCCTCGGCGAGACATCCCACGCACGAACCGCAGTGCAATGTTGGAACTTGGGGATAAGTTTAGTCCTTAATGCTCATAATTAATTATATATATATATATATATATATATATCACCTATCCCGACAATCGATAGTGCCAGGAGTAGTGTAACGGGGGGTTCCTTGTTTGGATTTCGCTTCGGCGAGACGTCCCACGCATGAAACGTCGTGTGCTGTTGAGAATTGAGAATATTAATTAATTAAAATTTGGATAATAATTTGGGTTAAATGCATCTTGCATTGAGGGCATAATGAGCCTCGAGGATCA
Organism: Sambucus nigra; assembly: GCA_949130495.1. Classification (NCBI taxonomy): domain Eukaryota; kingdom Viridiplantae; phylum Streptophyta; class Magnoliopsida; order Dipsacales; family Adoxaceae; genus Sambucus; species Sambucus nigra. The sequence continues at coordinate 371,118,026 of OX422208.1, read as the reverse complement.
ATACGGTCAGGAGTAGTGTAACGGGGGGGTTCCTTGTTTGGATTTCGCTTCGGCGAGACGTCCCACGCATGAAACGCAGTGACGTGTTGAGAATCGGGAGGAGTTTAGTCCTTAACTCTTGATGATAATAAATCATAATAATAATTACATATATATATTGTTTTCATGCCAAATAAGGGCATAACTAGTATATAAAATATTCTAAAAAATGAGAATGTTGATGTATAGTATGGATGTGGTCATGATTGGATCATGAAACTTTATATGTTCAATAAATGAACATTATAAAGATAACTATAACTATTTCATAAAAGTTAATGTATATAATTTATAGAGAAATAAGTGTAGATTGGGAGATAGGTTAGATGGTTTCACTTAAATACTTCAATTGGGTTTAAGTTAGAATCCTCTTACCTAAATTAGAATCGGATATCCATTTGGAGATCACGTGCATACGCTTAGTGCGCACCTTAGATGAGAGGTGAGTTGAAATTATTATGGAGAGTTCGATTCCAACTAAATCATGTAATAATGCATTTATAATTATTATGCATTTTAATACACTTGCTATAAAATGTTTTTCAACTCGGGCTCTGACCCATTTATATTTTCTCCTCCATGTATATATTGTATTACTTCAGGTGTCTTTCGAAAAGACGCCTTTGATGTTCATCCCTTCAGGATTCGTGGAGCTGTGGCAGTAGCGCACTGTTGCAGCACTTTGCTTTAGTCAATTCCTATCTTTGTACGTCTAGATTAGGATTCAGTTTGTATATTGAGTTAGTATTCAAGTGTTGTAGATTAACACTGTTATATTTCATCTTTCAAATCATTGTATTGTCTATTACCCGACAGCATATTCGGGTATTTTATTTGTTCTTTGTATTGCACCCTTGTACATTAATGGAGTTTGCACATTCCACTCATCATAGTTAGATGTATATTGTTGGTTGAGTTGCATTATTGGTTTTGTTGTTGTTGTTAAACAAAAAGTTTTAAAATTTTAACAATTCTCACTTAATGATTTCGGGTAGTTAGCCTTATACTATAGTGCTTAGTAGTTGATGTTGAGACTGTGCCATCTGAGATACCTGATTTATTATAGTATAGGGCTGGCCACCCGTTATTATTTGGAGCGGGTTGTCATAGAAAGTAATAGTTTATAACAGTGTATCCACTTCAAATGCCTCACCCGAGTCGATTCCCAAATTTATGATTGATCCTTATGGCCCTCATCCTAACCCACCTAGGAAATCGAACCCACTAAGGATAGATCATCCTAGGCATCTTGATCAAGGTAGACCCAAGTTGATTTTTGTTTATTACCATTTAAAACAAAGAGGTCACCTTGGGGATCTTTATTTTAATCTAGGGAGAGTTTCTCAATGCGTGTTCCCCGATATGCTCCCATAAAAGTTCATGCACATGAGCCCCCACACGTGTTCGTACTCATGCTCCCAAATGCGATCATACAGAGTTTGAGAGTCTTCAAGTGCAAGTATATTTTTTGGTCAAATCTTTGCAAATCTTGATGTAGGATTTTCAAAAGATGCATATTCCTGTTGAGAACACCTCCTGGACCAATGATTGAGTTTGGGTACTTTTTCTAGTATAGGGTGATTATCATGTTCATATAGTTTATCCCTATTGCTAGAGCGTATTTATATTTTATTTACTTGTTTGTACATATTTATGCTTTTTGATAAATTTAGAGAAATCCAAAAAGATTTTTGATTTTTAAGAAAAAGTTCGAAAAATTCTAAAACTATTTTATTCTGATAAAATTTTTGAAAAAGGCAAAAAGACTTTTGTATTTTTTTCACCATATATGGACGTGAATTTAACATATTTGGATCACCCCTACATTAGATCCATTCATGTGACTTTTTCATGGTGTTTTGAGAGATGACTTCATTTCTTTAGTGTGCTTAATAATGTGGGATATCATTTCGTTGTTTATTGATTAGTAGTTTCTTCATGCTAGACTCTTTATAACCTTTATTACACACATGCACGGACTTTATGAACATAATACTTTCTTGTCATATGCCGAATATGTTGTTCTCATCTCATTGACTCTATGCATATATGTTTCGAATGGCTATGTTGATTTACCTATGTAAAATGTTCACATAATTACATTCTGCTTTTATGAATCGATTATCATTGTGTTTCTCCATGGTGTTGTGCTACTCCATGATGTTATGTATTTTGTAGTTTGATATACTTATACTTGTATTTTTTACTTATATGTATTTTTTTAAACTCGTACGCGTCACAATATTCTTTTGTTTCTTCTGTGTAGGGGTCTATCACTTTGATGATGATCTCATGGACTACATAAGATGAAGAAGAATTTTAGTTGAAGATAAATTCTCGAATATTATTCCATTTTGTGTTTGAGAGGACATTAGGATACATTGCCTTAGGGTTTTTATTGAAATTTGGATTTTGGGTTTTGTTTTGTACTAGAATAGCCAAAGGGGGAGATTTATAAGAGTAAGATTTTGTAATTTTTTTATAGCTTAGTTATTTTTGTGTATCCCATTACCAATTGGATTTTCAAACCGAAGGCTACATCTGTATTTGCCTCCACGATTGGTTGAAGATATGTTAGCGACCGAGCAACGTTTCCAAATTTTAAGACCATCACGAGCACAATATGGAGGTATATGGATTTGTGGTTTTTATTACTTCTCAATCGAGTGTAGTCTTTGCATTTGGAAGTTCGTTGGAAGGTCGATCAAACAAAATAAGCCTTTCATTCAAACAAAATTAGACCTTGTTAGAATGAAACCTTGGTTTCGTTCGAATGAAGTCCTATTTTCATTTGAGTGAGTTTATGGCCTAAAAACGCGTATTTCTATAAAAATGATTCTTTTGGACTATTTAGCACAATTCTTTTAGCAAAAATCAACCGCAATACTTGCACTTAAAGGTTTTTACTTGTTGTTTGGAAGAAACACTTTTTCTTTACAAATCATATATCCCTTAATATGATTTCTTGAGTTAACTGAATTTTTTAGAGATACAACTCTACGAGTGAAGATGAAAGGATTTTGTAATCCTGAGGCTGATCGGTGGATATCGAGGGAAGAGCTTCTTCTTGTTGGTGGTGATGGACTGCATCACTTCCTGTAAAGATTTGAATACCTATGCATTATACTTAGTAGAGATTTTTGTAGTTTCTAAGTCATCGAGTCTATCAAACTCTTTTACAAGGTTGAAATGTAAGTTTTGTCTTAAATGGTTTTTTCCTCATTTTCTTCTTCTACTTGGTTTAGTTTGATTTGGCATATTTTTGTGTTGGATAATATCTTGTACACACTTAATTCTTAACAAGATAAAATTTAGTTAAAATAAAATCTTTGTGTGCGTAATCTAATATATGGACTATCCACACGACCCTACGTTTTTAGACTTTTGGTAACTATTATTTTATACAAACTCCACTAAAACCAAAAGCTTCTCCCAGATGTCTTTGAAATCCATCACACATGCACGTATATGTCCTTCAACACTTGATTGACCCTCAATTTTTGTCCCTCCATCTGTGGATGGTAAGTCGTATTAAGGTGCAACTGAGTGCCCATCACCGTATGGAAACTTTCCAAAAAATAGGTTAAAATTTAGGGCCTCGATTCAAAACTATCGATAATGGAACCCCATACAAATAGACAATCTTGGTAGCATATAATTGCGCAATTTGTTCGGTTGAGTAATTGGTACATACAGTAAAAAAGTGTTCCACCTCTGCGAGATGTTCAGTAACCACCCAATTTGAATCATTTTAGTTAGGTGTTAAAGGTAGCCTTGTAATTAAATCCATAGAAATATTATCCCACCTTCACTCGTGAATGGGTAGAGGATAAAGCATACATGATAGCTTTTGATGGTCCACCTCCACCATCTAACATGTGATGCATCTAGATTAAACTCGAAAACCACTTTATTCATATTGTCCCGCCAATATTGATGATTTATATCTGATATATTTTAACCCCACCAAAATGTACAATTATAATCTGTGCATTTCCTCCATGACAACTCATCTCAAATCCTCATTTGATGATACCACCAATATACCCTTATATCATAACCCGCGCCATCTGACTCAATTGAAAAGAAAAGGACACCTGTAGTGAAATTTTTTGTCACTTTCTCCTTACACATCATGTACCGCAACCTCCTTCTGATCACCCGTATCACAATCTCAGGAGTAACTGTGAGCATGCCCATAAATCCCCTGGGAATCTTACCAATCATCTCAACTGAACCCCACTCAGCCAATTAAAGGGTTGATAGTTTACCACTTAGTCGTCTATTCAACACGACTGTCATAACATTAGCCTTGTTTGGGTGGTAGTGGATCGTAAACTAGTAATATTTGATGAATTCGAACCACATGTGTTTCCTCATATTCATATTTTTTTGTGTAAAAAGATATTATATACTCCTGTGATCATTTAAGAGCCTAAAATTATCACCCTGTAAATAATGCCTCCATGCATACAACACAAATATTATGGAGGCTAACTTTAAGTCATGAGTTAAATAATAAACCTTGTGCAACTTTAACTTTCAAAAGGCATAAGAAATTGGTATGTCTTGCTCCATTAAATCCATACCTAATCCATGCAAATAAGCATATAACTCCAGTATGATCTTAGGTAAGTCCAGAATTGGGGCAAAAGTCAATTTATGATTGAGAGTGTTGAACACCTATCAAAACTTCTTAGTCCTAAAGAATGGCACACCCTTCTTTATCAACACAGTCATAGGCCTCACTATCTTTGAGAAGCCACGAATGAATCTCTTATAAAAAAAAAAAATCCAAAAAGTTTATGGACCTCAATAGGTTTTGTGGGTTGTCCCTAATCTAACATGGCGGATGCCTTACTTGGATCGGCGAATAATCCATTGTCTCACACCACATGCCCTCAAAACTTCACTTCTCGCTCCCAAACATCTTATCTGAAAAACTTCGCATAAATCTTATGCTCTTGTAGCATCTGTAATAAAATCCACAAATGTTGTCCATGCTCCTCCATTGTCTATGAATAGAGTAGGCTATCTTCAATAAAGACTATGATGAACTTGTCCAAATACAATCGGAACACCCTCACATCCATGAATATCGCTAGGGTGTTAGCTAGCCCAAATAGCATCATTCAAAACTTATAAGACCCATAACAGGTTAAGAACATTGTCTTGGTCAAATCCTCCTCATATACCCATAATTGGTTAGAATAAGAATGCAAATCAATCTTTGAAAAGAAAGAAGCTCCCTCCAACTAATAAAAAAGATAATTAATCCACGGTAGAGGATACTTATTCTTCACCATCACTTATTTAACTCCCGATAGTTAATATATAATCTCAAAGGCCCATCTTTCTTCTTCATATACAACACTGGTGTACATCAAGGTTAAGTGCTACAATGGATAAACTCCTACTCTAACAGATGTTTAATCTGATCTTTGAGTTCCTTCATCTCTATAAGAGCCATAGGTTATGACATATTATCTATCGGTTTAGTTCCCCATGATAAATCTGTGACGAATCAATCTTCCTACTTGGTGATAAACCTGGAATCTCACTAAATACATCGATGAACTTCTGAACTATGCTAATCATATCTAGGGACATTGTGGTCTCCTTTTAAGTCTAAAATACAAATGGGTAGTAGACCCACCTTCACTTTTAGGTGTATCTGTTAAATACATCTCCTGCCCAAATATAGCAAACGCAATCACTCTACCTACCCAGTCAAGTCTAAACCTAGTATGAATACAACCATTCCATCTTCAAAATCACATCACATGTGTGGGTGTCTAAAATTAACAAATTAGATACAAATCTTAGACTACGAATATTGATGCCTACCCTATCACAAGTCCTGGTGATAATGATGTACACACCTAATGGACCAGGTATGGATAATCTCCTAGTGCAAGGAGTAAGAACCATCCCCAATAAAACCATTAAATGTCATGTAACAAAAGAGTGTGTAGCACTTGTAATGAATAAATCTCTATATAGCATGCCATGAACAAAGAACATTCCATAGGCTACATGAATAAGTGCCTAATCATTACTGGGTCCCACCTGATAAACCCTGTTATACTACCCTCCTAGCCTGGCTTGCCCCTATTTAGGCATTCCTTCATCATATGACCAAAACCCTTACACATGAAATAGACTAGTGATGCTTGTCCAAGGTAGGTATCTCCCTACTTCCCCATGCTGCTAACCATGCCCATTTCGTTGGGGATTTTATTGATTGTAATGAAACTTCTTCCATGACCCTTGTCCTTACTGGACCTAATCTCCCTTTTGGTCACTATCGAATCCTCCCACTATCTTGGCATTCCTTCTTATATTTAGTATGTTATTTTCAAATCGTATACGTGGCATCGACTATTTTGTCTATATGTTGTGTATGTCGGCTTTGCCATTAAAATTTGTCATATAGGGTATATGAAACCCTCCACAAAACACTCGATTATATTCCTCTATGTACTTAGTTCCTTCGAATCAATCAATGTCAAATTTATTACTCTTTCCCATACTTTCAGTCAGTACGAGTCCCTATGATAAAGTAGAAGAAATTATGTCTCCTTTTGTGAACTAATCGTCTCGAGAAAGTACGTGTCATTGAACATTATCATAATCTTTGATTACTCTTCTCCCAACGTATTATTAGAGATGTACTAAGAGTCTTACTCCTAATATCTCCTAAATGTCATATTTATGACAAGAATGCAAAAAAATCAGACATATCAAATAACATTATGTGAAAAAATTGAATGGACCTATGGAACCTATTTTGTTTAGAACCTGGCTTTGTTACTAACTGTGACGCCCCATAATTGATCACGTATATTTATTAAAATACTATGGTTTGTCAAAGTTTTTTAAATACCATCCTTAGCATGAGTGAAACCAAACGGTATAGATAACGCAATAGGAGTGCAATAAAAAGCGCACAAAATAACAACTAATAGGAAATACATCACTACTATCTACTACCAACTATATAGAAATAAACTATAATCCGTCAATACATAACATCTGAGTGACATCACAAGTACAAACTTCCATAAACTAACCAACTTGAAATCCAATTCAATAACTGAAGGTGTACATGCTAGAGTTGAAGTCATAAACCTCATAGCTCTAAAGACATAAACTCAAATAAATAAGATGACAACTACATCTTGATAGAAGTGATGAAACTAGAAAAAAAACTAAATACAACAAGAACTGGGAAACTTAGTCGGATACTCATGAACATCTGGAAGGGAGTTCAACAATGATGGTCAGGCCATCACAAACTAACATAGCTACGCCACCCAATAAAAGTTATGCAAATAAATAATAATTTTACTGTTATTATGTTCAGTCCACAATGCATAATGTACCTCACAAATATAGAAAATAATTTTAACATATCATTTTTAAATACGGACAATAGGCATATATAGTATCACATGCATGTGAAATAAAATAAATCATAACATAAATAAATCTCCATCATAAACACAGATTTAACATCATCTTATCCACAAAAAAACATCAGTAATAATAAGATCATCGTAATCGTGTCTGGCCCCCATTTTCCTTTGAGGTCACGTAGCCTCGCGATATGGAACTAACTATATCGACCCAAAAATATTTACAACAAGATTATAGAAAAAATTTACCCATGCGTAGGGTCATCAACACAAGAGTAATATTTATCCACAATCCATAGAATTCCACAATATAAATTCCATGTGACACTAACATATTCCAACGTCTTTTATAATTTATCGTTAAGTTCCCTTAAATTACTTGTCAGTGTTATACTACTTTTAAAATGGAGTGTACGAGGCAGAAATTCTACTCTAAAGTCTAAGATGGGGGAATGTCCCATTTTTCATTTCAATACTTACTCACGTCTCTTAATTTATTATTTATCTCAATAAATTTTGTTCTAAAGATATCGCCCACTTTATTCATAAATTTCACTTTGCTCTACTAAGGGCACAATTCTTCAATCGTAATGGCCTAATCTAAAATTCAACATGAATTAAGGATTCCATCAAATCATAATTATCAACATACATGTGGAGAATAATTATTTCTATTCGGACAACATGTAAAGAGATGGAGGTTCTTTCTAACAACATTTAAAAGCCAGAATTCATATAAATTTAACAAGTCTACATAAATGTAAGATTTTGCGAGTCAAGGCTTGTCTAAGGGCAACTATTAAATTAAATCTAATTTTATAAATTAAACTAATGTTTAATTTTGGAGTTTATAAATTTTAAGATCTGTATATGAAAATATCAACAAATCAAATTTTCTAAATTTCACAATTTATATGTGAAGTTATGTAATTCACAATTTTCTCAATTACCAATTTCTTAAATTATCATAAATCAAATTCAATTTAAAAAAATACAAAATTTTAATATTTCAACAATTTGACAATATCATATTATTAATATATGAAATTCCAAGAATTATTTTACAAACATGATTATCACTAATAGATTTTATTTATAAAGATTAGGATGAGGTAGAATTTGATATTTAAAAGAATAAAAGGGAAGGAGTTGAATGTTAATTTTCCTCTTGAAGAAAATCTACAAAAAATAATATAGTAGAATTGTATGATAACTTTGTATAAGTAGCCCATTTGATTTTTTTTAATCTCTCCAATTGCTCCCAAAAGCTGTGTAAATAATTGTCTAAAAAGTATATCAGAGAAATGCAATTATTGTTGAAAATTATAGATTATATTTTTAGGATTGGAATGATGTAATATGTTTAGGGTTTGAGTGAGATTTTTGGGTTAAGTTGGTACTACAAATGATAAAGGAAGTAGGATTTTCGTAAAAAAATGTAAAGGAAAAATGAAGAGAATGGCGCCATAAATCATCACATAATTTATTATTCATTTATAAAAATTCTCCCCTTTTATTACATTATTACATTATTTAATTTTTATTATATTTATTATTCTTATTTTAAAGAAACCTTTTCTATTTCTCAATTAAAACTAACCTTATTAATCCTAACCCTAAACCTTTCTCCATGTAATGTTTTAAATATCTTCTTACCTTTGATATTATACCAAAATTCCTTATGTGTCACACTCTTCATTTCATTTTTCATAATTTTGATTTAAACCCCTACTTTAATTTATTTACAAATAAATACAATTACTGTATTAATTTACGAAATAAATTTTAAATTCATCCAATAAATTCTAAAATTATAATAACTTCATTACTTGAATTTTAAATTCATTCAATTTATTTACATACCAACTCCAATTTAAAATATAAAATTTTATTTTCATTACTTGAATCATATAAATTTAATTTCTATTTAATTTACAAAAATTCTCCCAATTTTAATTTTAATTATTTAGTAAATTACACAAAATTATGGGGTATTACAATTTACACCACAATATACCGTAGGACACCCTTGACCCATCACATACAATATATGGAATCCTCATAGCCCACACATAAAGTATGTCATGAAGTCCTACTCCCACACATCAAGGATCTCTTATGCCTATACTAATCTCGTGTACTAGAATATACCATCTTCGAAAGTCGCCAAATACCCAACATGGAAAATTAATAATCCATCACACCAACCACGTAACCACATAACGATGTTTACACGAAAGGATCATAGTCCCATTGTCCCACCCAGGAAATAGCAAATATAATCAACATGTATAAACATGAGAATATACCTATATACAACCATAGTCATTATCATAGTGTGTAGTAAGTGGCCCACACACATTCCTATCAAATACCTAACTAGTAGATTCTTCACGATCTATAGACCTACACATATATCAATTCCTAACCAGTCATTAATATCCACCAACATACCCTACCATCACCTATGAGTAAAAACATTCCATTTTTATAGAAGTTTACTTAATCACATTTTAGGAGTGTTCTAACTATTAATTCTCCCAGTGAATTACTAACATCATTTTAGGCATACAAACTTTTACTTGTTTATTAATATTATTTACACTTTTGGGATGCTACATGCTTCGAACTCATAGTCCAACCTACTGGTATAAAATAATAATTAACTTTATCATGGTATGATTTCAACCAATCCCTTCACAACGAGCTAAGAAAAAACATCCAAAGACCCCAAACTCACTCTTCCAAGCAACCTCGATAGAACCCCCCCCCCCCCCCCCCAAACCCAATGGATCGGGTCGGACAACATGCCAAAGTTATGTATTTTTTCCACTTTATTATTTATTTTAATCCAACATCCAATTAGAATCCAATTCTCCCCAAATTGATTCCAACACTAGAAGTTATATTTTATGTTACGATATTAAGATATAAGGCGTCAATTTATTAAGTCTAATAATAATCATTTCTCAATTTTGGGATGAACCCCCATATGAACCATAAATGTTGTTATGAGTAATTTATCACTTTTAATTATTATTACTCAAGGTATAGATATACTTACCTTATATTAAACAAGTTTGAAGCCTTTGAAAAGTTTCAAGTGCACAAGGCTGAGGTGGAGCGTAGGCATGGTAAACTAATGCAAACCTTATGATCTAATCGTGGGGGTGAGTAACTTCTAGTAGTGTTTAGGAATCAATTATTAGAGGTGGGAACATGAATCATTATACAAGATTAGGTCTATGATGATCTATTTAGATCTGCCGAATTCTTTTTAGGGTTATATATTAGAGATAATAACTTATTTACTAAATTTAGTTCTTTTTAAACCAGTCTCAACAACTTCCATAGAAATATGGAGTGGGTGCAATCCTAGTCTAGGACATGTTCAGATCCGGGGTTGCCTAACACACATGCGAAGGAAGGAACAAGGGAGGTTAGAATTGAGGGTAGAAGTATGTCTCCTTGTAGGTTACATAGAAGGAACTATAGGTGGTATATTGAAAAATCCTAAGGACCAAAGGGTCATTTTTGTTACTAATGATTGGTACTTAGAGGAAGTTTATATAATGGACTACAAACCAAAGAGTAAGTTGGTATTATAAGAGCTAATAGGTAAAGACCAAGTATTCATTCTGGACCACTCATATAGGATGAAAATACAACCTTATATTGATAATAAACTACCTAGTGGTAGTGGGAGTATTACCGATGATTAGGATACATGTGTCATATATATATATGACCAAAAATTGAGCCACATCAGAATGGGAGATTCAAACAACATTCTAGTAGGTTTATGTATCTGGGTGAATAATTCGGTGAGGGCCAAGTGGCAAATGAACCGGATCCCAAAAACTACAACGAGGCACTCTCAGAAGGCTTTTAATATTTCTACTGTCATTTAGTTTATAATAACCTCAAAAGATAATTGAATGTTGTTAATTACTTGGCTAAATTATAAAATTATCCTTAATTTGATTAATTGGATTTTATGAAACTATAATTTGAATTTGGTGTCAGAATTGGACCAAAACATGTTTTTCAAGGATAAAATTTGGTATTAATTGAGTTGTTTCATGTCGTAGCGAATTAATCTCCAAACAAGTTTTGATTATGAGTTATTTTGAGTTAAAATTTAATTTTGTGAATTAATTAAGGAACCAAACTTATACATGCCTAGGACAAACCTTTTCAGTATCTTATCATCCGTTTGATTATCATTTGTTATTTGTATCACCATCGTAGGAAATATGAATTTTGTTATGAGGTTGGTGACTTTATTCATGCGATCATTGAGCGTCAAACCAAAAATATTGCATCTATCTTCCTATCTGGCATATGTTCTAGTTTAGCAGATTCATCCATTAAGGCTTTTCAATATAACCCCATAATCACGAGCTATCAATATTATCTCAGTATGCCCAAAATTGTTAATGATATTTTTGAAAGTTAACGAGGTCTGATAATGAGTACATTTTTATATCATTTTGATCGACATGTTGTAAAAGAACCACCATTCCCTACACCTCGAGTTACTGATCCTTTAGCGATCTAACTGTACAGTTCTCCTCTCTGGGTGATATACAAACACATGCTTTAGAACCTACTACTGCAGTAGGTCCACATGTTCCTACTAGTCTCCTTGTGGTTATCTTTCATATTTTCCATTGCGAGCATATCTAAATCTTTTGTTTTCTCATTTTCATGCTATCTAAGATACCACCTTGAGAATTATGGGCGACTTATAACATGATGTCTTTTATATCATGGAGATGGTAAAGAGATGAGATTCTCTTAATGATTCCAATCTATCGTTATTGATTATTCTATCTTTTGGAACTTAGTTTCTTAGTTTTTGTGCTTTGTTGATATATATCTTATGTTAGCTTTATACATTTTGGATACTTGTATCCATATTTTAAAACTCATTATATACATAAGTAGTTAATGGATACTTTGGATATATTAGATATTGTGGATATTTTGTTTTATTTAGAGCTTATTGTTGAACGTGTACATATTTGTTATTTTATACTTTTACTCTACACCTTTTAACATTCCTTCACATGCCTTGTGTGGTTCTTGTTATATCTCTTTGTTGATCTAATTGTGACTCGTTGTAAGGAAAAAATTTCCAATTGAGTCCATTGTATAGTTTTGACTTATTCCCATAACAAAACAAGTTTGAGTCGTAGGTCGTATTTTCATTATCCTGATCCCACAGAGACTATGATGTATTAAAGTTTATTGAAGATGTTACGACAAAGCTTTAAGGGATTATTTGTGCCGAAGTTTAATTGGTGTAAGTTTATTCGTCTTTAAGATCAATTGCATTCCAAGATCATTCAGGTATGCATGCATAATTTTAAAAAACTCGAAATTTAAATTTATAAGGATAAGGATGCTATTTTATTAAATAAATGGTTTTAAAATGTTTTACACTTTGTTTAAATATAATAAGGACGGATTAAAGTCGGTTTATTTTGGAATTCTGATCTCCGCGTCACTCAAACGACATCAAGCAACATTCACTGTCACTCCAGTGAGATGCCACTATCGTTCGAATGACATGGTCATTTCGTTCGAGCGACAAATTTCCTCGTTCGAACGAGCCACCGCCTAAACCAAAGTATTTAGATGTGTGTTTCCTTCATATTTCATAAGTGTGCATTCGGGAAAAACTGTTTACGGACCATTACGTTTCTGCACACAAGTTTTCTAAGGTTTTCCAAAGTAAATGCATCCTTAGAGTTTTAAATATTCGAGTTATCATTAATATATTCTATAGTGATCTTTATGGTACCAAGAAGAGTCTTCTACACTTGAACATTGTTGGTTTCGCGGTGAAGATTTGATGGCATTTGGTTTCAACATCGTAGACATTATAAGCCATATCGGTGGACACCAAGACATATGTGGATGCGTGTGTTGTGGACAGGTATCGTGGAAGAAGGAATTTCGACCTGGGCATTGTTAGAGGAGTGGTTGAAGATCATAAGAGAATCGAGTTTTTTGGGGATCGAGTCATTGAGTAAGACTCATGTCTGTTCGTTGTAATTCCCTATTCATAGTGATTGCCTGGCTTGGGTTGTCCGAGGTTTTTCCCGTTCTGGTTTTCCTCGTACATCCAACCTTGTGAGTATTATTTACTTTATTTTTCTTTCTTTAATCACTAGATGGATGTTTACGATTAATCAAGATAAAATTTGGTTAAGTTAGAAATAGTTCACAACTTGGTGCGGAATAAAAATTGGAAAAATATTTTTCATAAAAAGAGAAATTTGCATTGTCATCTTGAAAACACTTTTCGTATAAGAAATTAAAAGGGACCATGAAATTGGTATCATAAATAAATACATATTTTTATTGTGTTTGATCCCTTGTGGTTTTCGAGATGAATTTTGGAGGTTTTGAAAGTTTTCGTGCTCCTGTTTATAATGGAACAAATTATGTTTATTGGAAAACGCAAATGAGAAGTGGTTTAAAATCTATTGATGAGCGTGATTGGTTAGAGATTGAAAAGGGATTGACACTCCAGTCACACGAGAGGGTGAGGTCACTAGTTTGAAACCCGTTGAGTCACGGACTGATGCTGAAGATAGGCTTGCACTTTAAAACATTAAAGGTTTGCACGTAATTTCCTCACATGTCACACCTGAAGACTATAATAGAATCATGACTTGTGAAACTTCAAAAGAGGCTTGGGATACATTTGCACTTACTCACAAGGGCACTTGCACGGTTAGGGCATCTAAGTTACAAAACCTCAGTACACAGTTTGACATAATTGAGATGTTAAATAGTGAGTCTTTTGAGGAGTTTTATGCTAGGTTATCGAATATTATCAACTCGTCATTTAACTTAGGTGAAAGGATTCCTGACAACCGTGTCATCAAGAAAATTTTGAGATCCTTGTCGAGTAGGTTTGATCCGAAAGTGTTGTTTTAAACTCCTTAGGTATGGTTGATTAGACAAACTTGAAGATATTGTAGGTAACTTACAAACCTATGAACTCGATATGTTTACTTCCAAGAAAGTACCAAAGAAAGAAAAGGGCATTGCTTTGAAACCCCAGAAGGAGGAAACTAAAGTTTTGGATGACAAATGTGATTTCGATTTTGAGGATGTCTCCTTGTTAGCTAAAAGTTCAAAAAATTTCTTAAGTTTTAAAAGAAGTCGAAAGATGCCAAAAAGTTTGAGAAATTCAAGAATAACAAGGTAGAATCCACTCCTAAAGATAAAAGTGAGAAATTTAATAGGGTTGACTCAGATAGGTGTTTTGGATGTGAGGGGTATGGTCACAAAGTAGTTGAGTGTCCCAGTAGACTTAAGAAAGAGGGAAATAAATTGATAGCTTATAGTTCATCATAAAGTGACAGTGAACCAGAAGAGGGAGAGAGTTCCGCCAATGAGAGACCACGATAAATCTTCCCACGAAGATTCTCATCTGCATGACACTTCTAAGGCCATTGAATACCAAGTGAGTGAGGGAGAAGTTACTGAGGAAAAGGAAGTAGATGTGAAAGAGTTGAAAATTACATTTAATGAGTTATATGCCGAGGCAGTGAAACTGAAAAAGGATAACTTCAAATTGCAAGCTAGGTTGAATGAGCGTGCCACAGGAAATAATGATGCTTTTATTAAGGATCTTAGGTCACATGAGAATAATTTTAGGGAGAAGCTAGAGAACGTTGAGAAAAAGAGAGATATAGTCCTCGTGGTTTGATGGAGACTTTGAAAAAGGAGTTGATAGAGTTTGAGGAGTTTAGGCGTGTGCTTGAGTTTAGGATTCGTGAGTTGGAAGAAAAATTGAAAGAATCTAGTAAGGTTAAGTTTGACTTGGAATCTAGGTCGAAGAAGTTGGATATGATGTTAGGCACCGTCCAAGTCAAAAGTGATAGATGTGGTATAGTCTACGATGATAGAGTTATTCCCATTACCAAAGCCAAGGACAACCGTGGGAGATATCCCACTAGGAACGTGAGGAAAGATTGACATTTTGGTAATCATTCTCTCCGTATTTACACTTGCACGCATTGCTATAGGAAAGGTCACCTTAGACGTTTTTGTTATGATCTTAGGAATGCTCGTAAGAAGTTTAGGAATAAAGTCATTTTGTTTCCCAAAACCCCCACCCATCATGTTACACCTACTTCGGTTAGGAAATCGAATTTTGTGTCTTTAGGTCTAAGACTTCATGGTTCTCATTTGGTTATACTTGATTCTTCCCATGTTAAATATAAAGGATGATTGTGTTACCATATTTGTCATGCGCTAGTCTTTGCATAATGATTTTTATCTTGCTAGTGTTATGACATGTGTATTATTTTGTATTATGTTTTTCATTTATTGAGTTTTATTTGAAAAATACAATAAGATTTTGTTTTTGAGAAAATTCAAAAAGATTTATCTTTTATTTGAGTAAAAAATATGTTGAAAACCCAAAAAGATTTTTGGTTTGTTTTTTGTCTTTGAGTTTTCATGTTTGATGTGGCATATTTGTGGCTTGGACATTTGGTCATAATAATTAATGCTTAGAATGATGTTAACCACTGTATTATGGGTTTGTTGCAAAGTTGATATGCATCTTGATTTGACTTTGTATATATGCCATCTTTGCACACACGCACGAGTTCATATGAATGTTTAACATATCTAGCATATTTGAGTTTGGTGAGACGTTCTTATATCAATTTTTTCATATATACGTAAGTAGACATAAGGAGGAGGTGTGCATGTAATAACCGTTTACTGTGTGGATAATAATTGAAAAAATGACAAGTGTTCACGAGAAAGGGCTGCGAGAGTATAAAATTGACTCGTCCTAAAAGCCAAAATTTAAAAGAGCCCAAAAAAAATGAAAGGAAATAAAAAGAATCATATTCCAAAACATGGACCAAATTAGTTTATGTTCATTCAAAATAAAATATGATATATATATTTGAAGGAGTTTGTATGGATGAATTAAACGAGTTTGCACCACGAATCCTAACTTTGAAAAATCGTGTCATGACGCTATTATTTGTTGAATCGTCAAAATTCCGGATTGTTGTGCATGTTTGATTTGTTAGTTCATTTAGCCCACACTTTAATTATCACATATGGATAAAATAAAGATTGATGATTTATAGCTATCAATTTGAGCTTTTTGATCATTTCGATGTGATGGATATGCGATTCATTTGTTGTAGTTCACGCCCATACATTCCATGTTTATGTTTGAGCATATCGGTACTATGTTAGAACATAACTCACAATTCTTTGTTTTATGTGTTTTTAGTTTAGCTATTGTTTTGGTATTGTTTTCCAGTTTTGAGCCCCTTCTAGTTGATTTTTTATGAAAGTTTTTCATTGGACAACACTGTTAAACCTTCTGCACTGGGACTGGGATTTTTGTTTGCTCGTTTGAGCGGCATCTATATGTCGCATAAAGATATCGTTCGAGCGATGTCGCTTTATCGTTCGAGCGACGCCTTTGTCTCGTTCGAGCGAAATCTAGTTTTTTCAATTCATTATGTATTAGTACCATGTTGTATCTGTGTCATAATTTTGTTACTGCTATGTTGCTTCTGAATTTTTTTTATGTAGAATCATATTGATCACCTATTTTGCTACATTGAGTTTATTTAATCACACCTGATTAGATTGGTTAATTCATATTTTGTGATTATTGTTTGCTAGCTAGGGATTTGTTACTGTTGATATTTATTAGCTAGTTATTTGCAGGATTATCTAGATATATTTCATTGATTTATCTCATGCTAGATAAGTTAAGCTTTTCATCAGGTTGTCTATTTGAGACAAAAAGGGGAGAAATGTATGTTGATGTATGTGATGTAGGGGGATATTTGTTGAGCAGTGTGTTTGTTTATTGCACACATTTGTTTCTATATTGGTATCTTGTTTATGTGCATTTTAGATATCCAAATTTAAAAGTTGTTTTTTGTTTCAAATTGGTATCAAAATATTTTGCTCACATATTTCATTATTATTTATATCATTTGTTCCTCCATACTTCACTAAGTATTTGTTTGGTTCATGTGTGTAGGTATCCTTTAAGAGATTCGAGATTTCATGACTACATAACATGCAGACATTCATAGATAGTTTCATTCTTGTTGGTCCATTGTTTACTAGTATTGTCGTGTAATTTTTTATTTTGGGTTTATGGAATGGGATTTAGTCGTCATACAGCTTGACGACCCGGCTTAGGCATTTCACTGTTGGTTTTGTCCCGGAATAGTCAAAGGGGGAGATTCGTAAGGATAAACTTTCTAATTGATTCCATTTTATAGTTTTGACTTATTCCCGGAACAAAATATGTTTGAGTCATAGGTCGTATTTTTATTGTCATGATCCCATACAGACTATGAAGTTTTGGAGCTTATTGAAGACGCTGCGATAAATCTTAAAGGAATTATTTATGCTGAAGTTTAAGTGGTTCAAGTTTATTCGTCTTCAAGATCAATTGCATTCCGAGATCACTCATGAATGCATAATTTTAATGGGACTCATAATTTAATTTTATAAGGATAAAGATGCTACTTTATTAAATAAATGGTTTTAAAATGTTTTATAAGTGTTTGAAATGTTTTACACTTTGTTTAAATATGATAAGGACGAATTAGAGTTGGTTTATATAAGGACTCTAATTCAAGCATCGCTAAAAGGACATAAAGCGACATTCACTATCGTTCAAGTGAGATACCATTGTCGCTTGAACGGTGTGGCCATCTCGTTCGAGCAACAACTTTCGTCATTTGAGCTAGCGACCACCTTAACAAAAGTATTTATAGGTGTGTTTCCTTCAAATTTCATAGGTGTGCATTCTGGAAAAACTATTTAAGAACCAGTATGTTTCTGCACACAAGTTTTCTAAGGTTTTCCAAAGTAAATGCATCCTTAGAGTTTCAAAGATTTGATTTATCATTAATATATTCTATAGTGATCTTTATGGCAACAAGAAGAGTTGTTTTAAACTTGAACATTATTGGTTTTGCGGTGACGATTCGATGGAGTCCGATTTTAACATCGTAGATGTTACAAGCCATATCGATGGACAACAAGACATACGTGGACGCGTGTGTTATGGATAGGTATCGTGGAAGAACTACTTTCTATGTGGGCACTATGAGAGGAGTGGCTGAAGATCAGAAAAGCATCAAGTCTCGTGGGGATCGAGTCGTTGAGTAAGACTTTTGTCTGTTCATTGTAATTCCACATTCATAGTGATTGTTTGGCTTGGGTCGTCCGAGGTTTTTCTCGTTGTGATTTTCCTCATACATCCGACGTTGTGAGTATTATTTACTTTATTTTACTTGATTTAATCACTAGATGGATGTTTACGATTAATCAAGATAAAATTTGGTTAATTTAGAAATTTTTCACAACTTGGTGTGAAATAAAAATTGGAAAAATGTTTTTTCATAAAAACAGAATTTTTTTTTTGTATTCCTTAAAACACTTTCCGCATAAGAAATTAAAAGGGGCCATTAAATTGGTATCAAATATAAAAATATATTTTTATTTTGTTTGATCCCTTGTGTTTTTCGAGATGAAATTTGGAGGTTTTGAAAGTTTTCGTGCTCCTGTTTTGGATGGCACAAATTATTCTTATTGGAAAATGTGAATGGGAAATTCTTTAAAATCTATTGATGAGCGTGTTTGGTTAGCAATTGAAAAGGGTTGGAAACCACCACTCACACGAGATGGTGAGTTCACTAGTTTCAAACCCATTGAGTTATGGACCGGTACTGAACATAGGCTTTCACTTTATAACTCTAAAGGTTTGCACGTAATTTCCTCACATGTCACACCTGAAGAGTATACTAGAATAATGACTTGTGAAACTTCAAAATAGGTTTGGGATACACTTGCACTTACTCATGAGGGCGCTAGCACAGTTAGGGCATGTAAGTTACAAAACCTCACTAAACACTTTGACACGATTAAGATGTTAGATATTCAGTTGTTTGATGTGTTTTACGCTAGGTTGTCTAATATTTCAACTCGTCGTTTAACTTAGGTGAAATTATTCCTCACTAAACACTTTGAGATCTTTGTTGAGTAGGTTTGATGCAAAAGTGACTGTTTTAAACTCCTTAGGAATGCTTGATTGAACGAAACTTAAAGTGATTGTAGGTGACTAACAAACCTATGAACTCAATATTTTTACCTCCAAGCAAATGATAAGGAAAGAAAATGTCATTGCTTTGAAAGACCGGAAGGAGGAAACTAAAGTTTCGAATGACGATCTCTATTTCAATTTTGAGGATTGGCATTGTTGGCTAAAAGGTTCAAAATTTTTCTTAAGTTTCATAAGCTATCAAAAGATGCCAAAATGTTTGAGAAATTCAAGAATAACAAGGTAGAATCCACCCCTAAAGATAGAAGTGAGAAAATTAATAAGGTTGAGTCGAATAGGTGTTTTGGTTGTGAGGTGTATGGTCACAAAGTATCAGAGTGACCCACTAGACTTAAGAAGGAGGGGAAAAATCGATAGCTTATAGTGCCTCCTTAAGTCATAGTGAACCCGAAGAGGGAGAGAGTTCCCCAATAGAGAAAGTTTGTTGCTTTATTGGCATGTCATGTTAGTGACCACGAAAAATCTTGCCATGATGATTATTATGTGCATGAAACTTCCGAGGTCGTTGAATCATAAGTGAGTGAGGGAAAAGTTAATGAGGAAGAGGATGTATATGTGAAAGAGTTGCAAATTGCATTTAATGAGTTATATACCGAGGTAATGAAAGGATAGGGGAGAATTTTTTTGTGGCCAGCCTTCTTGGAGTCATTCTATAAGCCCAAAGAATGACTGGGAGCTCATCCAACCAAGTGGCCTCGGAATACTCCAGCATATTGTTGATTTCATTAAAAAAAATTAGAGGTCCTAGTTTTACCATTACTTTGTGGATATTCCCTCGGCTTATGGTAATATCATATAATGTGGTCATTGTATAATCCTTGAATTATACTCTTTCATACAAGGTGTCGTTGTTGATTATGGTCCCAGGAACCCTAAACTGATTAATGAAGTTCCTCTAATTGAACCTTATCATATCATATTCCTTTATATATTTCTAATGGTTAAACTTCAATCCACTTGTTGAAGTAATATGTTCCAATAAATAGGTACTTTTGACTTACAGATGTCGTGTGCTATGACCTAATAATGCATAATCCCTAATAAGCATATGGAAATGGGTTGGTTAGCATGTTGATGTCGTCGACTAGTTGATGACGAAACAAAGAGAAATTTTGTTACTTATCATACTTTTGCACAAACTTGATGGAATCTTGTTTCATATTTGGCCACTAATACCCTTCCTTGATTTATTATATACTAGTGAACACCCTATATCATGACTTTCATAGAGCCAATCTGAGAGTTCATTAAGTAACCGCTTCACTTTTTCTAGATGCACACGTCATAAATAGGTACTTGTCAAAGATCGTCACTATAATGTCTTTTCCTTATATATGTTAATACATGTTTCCTTAACCTTGATGGTGTGATCTTCCTCCTTGTCATCTTGTTTGCGTCTTTTATTAGGTATTTAATAATAGGATCCATTTAGATAGATGATTAATCTATCTTCATTAGTTGAGCAACCACATTTTATTTCTATACATTTGGATGGTCTAATTATTAGACTATAATGGTTCACAGAGGTCGGAATCTATTATTTAGGCAATAGTCACCAAACAATTTTTGTAATTATTGTTTCTTCTAGGGAACTATTTAATGTGCACTCTATGAAACTACAAGACCAAATCTTACTCATTATAATGATAGGACGACAAGCATTCATTCCTTGTAATGCATTCCTCTGAAATCTAGTTGGAGACTATTCTTTACTTGCACGATTCTTGAACATAGTTGGCACATATGAGTAGTGTCTTCCTTAGTTTAGTTATCAATGCTTCACACTCAACATCATTAATAAATTCCTCAAAATCAAGACGTATTTCATGCTATGTGATTTCTCAATTAGATTTGATTCAGATGATGCCTACTCCTGATGTTTATGAGTCAAATTACCTATTTATGAACAATATCCATTCATTAGTATATCCCAATTATTGTTCGTTGATTTGGTCACCACGTGATTGATTATTTCTTGTCGTGGTCTGCCAGCACTAAATAACCTTTGGTGAAAAATCTATAAAATAATCAATTATGAAATTCCCTTTGTTCTCCACCCTAGGTTGATAATTAATGTTAAATATACCTATATCAACTCTCCATTTGTACATGTGTACTAATAAGTAAGTCGTCTTAAGGATGGGTTTTAGGGGGAAGAGTTAAGCATTGTAATAGAGTGGCCTTTCAAGTAGTGCTTCATGCGTAGACCCAATTTTCTAAGAGGATTTATCGTTACTCAGTGCTCGTCAATGTCTTTCTAAGATAATAATTAGGGATTTCCCCCCTAATGAACTAAAACCAATTTTATTACAAGAACAGAAATACAAATGTATATTTAAAAAATTTCCCTTGGTCGCGAACTGTTAAGGTATGGGGTCCTATGTAATTCATGATATCCTCTAAAACTATTGAGCACTCACTCTTCCACATATCCTTCCTGATCGGGCGGTAAAAAGTGTGCGCGTGTGAGGACACAATCGTCGTGTGTTTCGCCGCCGCGATACAAAAGAACCTAAACTACTACTACACTTGACAAGAAAGCACAGCGGTAAATTGGGTATCGTAAGAAATCCACAGGGAGTGATTGAATTTTAGATGTTAATTGTTTTAATTACTTCAGGAATAAAAGTGTAAAATAAATAAGAAAAGGTAATGGGTGGTTATGGTAATAAAATAAAAAGAGAAGTTACGCTACACAAAAGTAAAGCGAGGATCGGAATCGCATTCCACCACACGGGCTAAACAACTACTAATTAGAATTACGGTTGGAAAACATTTAATCGAGCATTTACAATTAAGCATAAACATCACACAAGAAGGAATTTAACCCAAAATTGCGAGATTAAACATTTAACAGAAAATGGTCACACGCGGATTAAATTCGGATTGTCGCTATAAACACTAAAGTTGCGTGACAAATAAAGTTAAACGCATAACAATCCAACTTTAATACACGCGGTTTCAATTAAACGCAATTTTACACAAAACCTAATTTTCGAGGTCCAAACCCGAAAATGGCGGAAACACAATCCCGACCCTATTTATCTAAGGGTACATAATGAATTAAACTAATTTACACTAATTAAACTAGGAAAGCAATAAATAAAGCATGTAAACCTAATTATGAAAGCATGAAAATTATCTAGAAAGCAAGAATAAATGGAAAGTAAGCTATATTAATGGAGAGGGAAGATGAAAGTACCAATTACAACCCTTAAAGGGTGTCAAACCAAGAGGGGAGGAAGAATAAGCTCTCAAATCCCCAAACCCTAACTAAAACTAACCTAAAATCGTTCTCCCCTGTTTATTACAACAAAATTGGCTTATATACCAAGTGGGAATTAATTTAGAAAAGAAAAGAGAAAAGAAATGCAAAATATCTGCTGAAAAATAGGGGGTCGATCGATCTACCATTTGGTCGATCTATCGACCATATAAGACTGGGCAAAAATGGGAAGGGTCGATCGATCTACCCTTTGGTCGATCGATCGATCAAGAAGGGGCAGACTGCATTTTCCCCTGTTTTGGCTTGCATTTCTCCTCCGCTAAAATCGCCGTAACTTCTTCGTTATGAATCGGAATCGCGCACCGTTTGCGGCCACGCGAAGCTTGAGAGGAGGGCTACAACTTCCATGAAGATGTTGGGCCAGGTGCCCAATCTGTAAAATGACTAAAATGCCCTTGAACGTGCGATTGTGTACGGGAATCGAGCGGAACGCGTCCGAACTTCATACTTAGTACCTAAATACCTACAAAAGCTCAATTAACCCCTGCAAAACAGGTTAACATAGAAATCCGAGGTTGTCTAGTTAACGAGCATAAGTATAGGGATTAAGATACCCGAGGGGGCTAATAACGCGTAGGTTAATGGGTGAAATACGCAATATTTGCGTCGTATCACACCCCCTAACTTACACATTGCTAGTCCCTAGCAATGAAATAGGAAACAACAAGAACTACAAGCAGACCAAAAGCAGGAGATAGTACAAAAGTATGGTATAAATGCATAAGGCCACTTTCGCGGGCGATTCGATTGCATTTAGCGTATGCAATAAGCCGTTAAACCCCTAGGTCACCCTAGTGGACGAGTGTCGTCTCGTGAGGGTTTTCAGGGATGATACCCACAAACATCACATAGTTTCCTCAAAATATGCCCAACCCAACATGCGACAAACTCAACAACAACGAAAAAGATTTCAAACATGTTATTAGCAAATTGAATGAATTCAAGCTAAAGTCCATCGTTATTAACAGGTTGAATGCACCTCAATGAATTGAAACTCTAACATGTGGTAGGGGAGTGAGCATATGCAAAGTATGATTTGGCGAAAAACTTAAATAACTCGAATACTAAAAATCAAAGCATGCATATATTCAATCCTCACGGGCATTACGCTCATCAAGCGAATTCACTCAAAACAGGGAGGTAACACACGGAACATGTGGGCATAAGAGTAAATGTAAATGGAAACTAGGCCGCACACATGTCACAAATGAAGAACGCTATATATAAAATGAAAAACTGTAATCTCAATGAAAGGATACCGCACACTAAAAGAGGCGAAATGCATTTTCACAGATTATCAAAACTATTATGACTTTTGAATTACATCAACCTAAGATCACATAGGACTTTAATAGGGTTATGATGTAGGTATGGCTAGGGTACGAAATGAAGGAATGTATATACGGATTCAAAGTGTTCGGGATGAAAACTCGGGATAATGGAAAAATGCGGGCAATATCAAAAATTAAAAAACAAGTTCCAAAACAAGCATTTTGTATATCATCGGGGAGAGTAATCAAAGCTTATTGAAACACTACAAACACTATAAACAACTTTCTCTTTCTTTTTATTTTCTCTTTTTCTTCACTTTTTCTCTTTTGTTTTCAACTTTTTGCTTTCTCTTTTTCTTTTCTTTTTCACTACTTTCTTTTCTTTACTTATCAAACTCTCATATGCCTAAATTGCAACCGACATACAACAACAACATTCAATCTCAAGTAACATTCCAAACAAAGGTATGTAAGGTGTATGTATGGTTTAAAACTCCAATTTGGAGTTGGTTATGGGAATGGGGTTATGAAACGAAAGGCTATATTTAGGTTCAAGGGGTTAACGAGGGTAAACATATAAGGGTGATGTCAAGGCTAATATGGGTGATATAACACAGAAGGCCTATGATCATTTCACAAAGTTTACGCAATTCTCGAGTCAAAAGAATATATGAAAATCATGCTCAAGTAACACATTTCAAGTATGAACTCAATTAATGAACAATCAATGAAAGAATAGTGAGATTAACAACGAATTCAACGTTTTCAATGAGAAAAGAATAGTGTATAACACTCACAAACGACGAAAGGTACGAAGCTTACTCGGTGTAAGTATATACAATGCAACAAAAGATTACCGAGTTATAAAAATCTTAAACCAAATCAATATAACAAGGAAAGTGCATATGCTCATGGGATAAAGTTTAATTCATGAAGTTATTCACAATATCAATGATTTGAGGACTAAAGTCTAATAACTTCTAAAATCGAGAACATGCATCATTGAGTTCTCTATTGGATCGGGCAATTATTGAAATTTATCACTGGAAACAAGGCAAAATGCCCAACAAAGGAGAAAAAAGAAAGAAAATATTTTTGAAAATT
Source organism: Sambucus nigra (assembly GCA_949130495.1). Lineage (NCBI taxonomy): Eukaryota > Viridiplantae > Streptophyta > Magnoliopsida > Dipsacales > Adoxaceae > Sambucus > Sambucus nigra. Next base: position 371,092,757 of record OX422208.1, on the reverse strand, counting down.
TTTAAATTTTTCACAAAAAGGCATACTTAGTAACTAAATGTGAGCAAATCCATGGACTACACATGAAATGGATAGAATATCCTACACCCCCTAACTTAAATGTTGCATTGTCCTCAATGCGCATTAAGAACACAACACAAAGAGAGGAAAAGAATGATATTGCCCAAAATTGGAGAGATCTCCATAAGCACGAGTCCAAAGGAATCTACAAAACAAGTTAGTACCGAGCATAGCAAAAACAAATAACAAAAAGTTAACTAATTACACTAGACTAAATTAAAAAGAAAGAAAAGTAGGAAATAAAGAAAATTAAAACGCTAACTATTTACAACCTACTATTTAGGCTTCACACTAACTATACATTAGAAGTCTAAATAGTTGAGGGTCCACCCAAAAAGGGATTTGACTTTGAAAGATCAACGGTGGACCCTCGAAAGAGAACATGCCTCCCAGAAAATAAGAATTCCGTTTGAACAGCGGAAGGCATGTGGGTGGTGAAAAAAGTGAACCATCACCAATTTGAAATTTTGGGCGGACGATGGGGGATTTGGATAATAAGGGGGAAAGGTACACATGAGGTCCAAGAAAAATCGACTCATTTCCCAAAGATTTTTCAAATGGAATGGGAGATGGTGCACACAACGGGATAACATCCATTGAAAACAAATCCGGTAAAGAGTCCTCATCGGCAAAAAGTGTAGAAATTTTAAAAGTTTCTACCGACTCATAGGAATCAACCGGTAATTCTAATGGTTCGATCACGGAAAATGAATATGGTGATGAAACAAATTCAATTTCAATCGACTCATCGTCGGAAGGATATTGAATTTCGGGGGAGAAAGATTCACATTCGATGAGAAATTCTTTGAAAAATTGAGGTGAAACACAAGTTTCCACCTCCTCGTTGTTTTGTGCATAAGAATTCACCTCATCGCAAAGTGCATCAAGTCTCATTCCAGCATCATTTAAGCTTTCCAAACCTTGGTAATAAAGAAGCAAAGTCTCTTCCAAAGTAGGCTTCCTCGGCTCAAGAGCCTCGGACTCCTCATTTGGTTGAAACTCGTCTTCAAAAGTAATGAAATGAAAATCGTCATTGGATTCGAATAATGAATCCAACTCAAGCTCCCAATAACGATTTTCATTCCGATAAATGTTTTCAAGTCTTTCATTTTCAAGAAAATCTTGAAAATGAAAAACTTGAAAACTATCCCCAAAGTATGAATCATTAGAATAACCGTAATAACTATAATAGTAGGACATGATTACCTCGTTGTTTTCAGATGGATAATCCGAGCAAGAAAGTGAGAAACCGCGAATCAAATTTCTTAGCGCTCAAAGTATGCAAATCCTGCAAAAAAGGTTAAAACAAAGAATACAAATACAAAAGGAAAAATACTAGGAAATAATAAAATAATTACTATCTAGAACACACTCCCCGGCAACGGCGCCAGTTTGATCGGGCGGTAAAAAGTGTGCGCGTGTGAGTACACAGTCGTCGTGTGTTTCGCCGCCACGATACAAAAAAAACCTAAGCTACTACTACACTTGACAAGCAAGTAAAGCGGTAAGTCGGGTATCGTAAATCCACAGGGAGTGATTGAATTTTAGATGTTAATTGTTTTAATTACTTCAGGAATAAAAGTGTAAAATAAATAAGAAAAGGTAATGGGTGGTTATGGTAATAAAATAAAAAGAGAAGTTACGCTACACAAAAGTAAAGCGAGGATCGGGATCGCATTCCACCACACGGGCTAAACAACTACTAATTAGAATTACGGTTGGAAAACATTTAATCGAGCATTTACAATTAAGCATAAACATCACACAAGAAGGAATTTAACCCAAATGTAACACCCCGTATTTTTATTTATTATTTTAATTAATTAATTGGAATTTTCGAGAAAAATAAATTTTTGAATTTTAAAATTTTTATTGGTAAAATATGTTGGTTATGATTTTAGAAGAATAAAACTTCAAGCGGAATTAAAATCGGAGTTAAAACGGATTTTATATTGATTTTACAATATTTTTGCCTTATGGCATTTTTTTGGGTAAACTGTCAGTTTTTCGGGGTGATCGATCGATCGACGGGGGGGTAGATCGATCGACCCTCCCAGAAAACGTGCGCTGTAAGCTGTTTTTTTAAGAGTTTGTGTAGGATTAGGACTCCTAATCACTATATAACCTTGTTAATCCGTAGGAGGACTTCTCATAATCACTTTTTCTCCAGTTTTTCACCATAGAACACTTCCAAATATTTTTCCTCTCACTCATAATCATCAACCTTCAACAAAATCAAGTTTTTGTCACAAGTTTTGGCACAAGTTTTTGAAGGCTTAATTGGGGTTTAATCAAGATCGTTCAAGAACACTCTTTTGCTAATTTTTCGAGAGGAATCCAGATTTCTAATCAGATTTTCAACACGATCTTCACAGGCATGAATACTCTATTCTTTTCCTTTAGTATTATGCGTTTTAAGTGTCGCCTAAACACTTAATTACATGTTTTCTTAAAAATAATTAGTAACATAATTAGAAAAATTGAATACTAATTATGGGGCTGTTTTTATAAAATCTTTTAATCTGAATAATATTCATAACCCTTTGGGTACGTAGGATTGATGAGCGATTTTGGGTTTTATTGGTGTAGGTTGCATGTAGAAAAATTCTAGTTTTAAAATAAATGATTTTTTCGGTGCATACAATTCATGTAATACATGTAGAGATAATAAAATTTGGTTTGATGAATATATGATGAAAACTTGGTATATTTAATTTAAAATAATTAAATGAGATTATTTGGGTATTGTTGACATTGTGATAATTAAATTAAAGATTTAATTGAATTGGACTATCATGCGTAGTTTATATATTGATTAATTATGCTTGTTTTGTGTGACTTGTTGGTATTATGATGTTGCCTTTGTGACGACGGGTTGTTGGGTATTATTTATCTCCCTATATTTCAGAATGCCTCTAGGTATGGGACTAGTGGGTATGCCTTTTGATGATTTACGCCTTCTAGGTATGGGACTAGTGAGGGTAGATTATCCCGTTTTTATCATCTTGAGGGTGGGCTGATTTTTATTACTTTATCGTCGTTACGGTAGTCTAAGTACGAGACTAAGTTAAGATTTATGTTAGAAAATCCTCCTATACATAGGATAGGATGTATTGATAACTTGGGGACCCTTAAGTATGGGACTAAGGGGTATTTTGAGGATCTCACATCGATTAAAAAGGGTGGGGTAATTCATAAATTGTGAAATTTAGAAATTGAGAATTAATGCCTAAGATAAAAACGGGTATTAAAATTTGTGGCGACATAATGTGTCGGGGCTGACAGTTTAAACGGGCCAGAGGGCGATTTATGTCGTGTCGTGTGTGGAACCTTGTCATGTGTCGGGGCCGACAGTAAACGGGTCAGAGGGCGATTGACAAGGGGAAGTGTGACACTTTAATAAAAAGTGAGAACAATAATAAAAGTTGGTTAATTTAATTAAATTAACATCGTGGGACTTGGGAATTTAAAATCATATTAGTGTGCCTTTATAAATGGGGATTTATGCGGGTAGTTAGTGATTTATATCTATCACATTTAATTATCCCGTTTAATTTAAAATATTTTATTGTGATATTTATTGCGTATAATGCTACTGTCTGGATTCAAGGATCCTATTTGAGGGGAGTAGTGTGTATTCTTGCTCGGGGCTTTGGCTCTGACCCATGCGTTGACTAATCTTTTTCAGGATTAGAATTAGAGAAGCTGCATAAGTTTATCGGAGTTATCATTTGGAGGTGCAGCTGGAGCTAATTTACTTTATCGCTTTGTTTTAGTTTAGACTTTCTTTTCCAGTCGTATTTCAGTATGAGACTTCATTGGAGTTTTATTGGGCCATTCGGTTCCAAAGTTGTTTAAAGGATTTATGTTGGATTATTCAGATCTTTGTTATTCAGGTTTTATTTAATCATTATTGGAGATTTGATTTTTGGAGTTAGCATGTGATGGATCTTTTATCACTTAGTTATTTGTGATTATTTGAGATTTATTCAATTATTTATCTTATGGACTGATTATTTATGTTTCATATCTGTCTCATGCTAAGAATGGTATTTCATTTAGTTCACGCCCGGCATAGTTCGGCGGCGGTGGCTGGCCACCCCGTCTGTCGGATTTTGTGGGTTGTGACACCAAAGTTGCGAGATTAAACATTTAACTGAAAATGGTCACACGCGGATTAAATTCGGATTGTCGCTATAAACACTAAAGTTGCGTGATAAATAAAGTTAAACGCATAACAATCCAACTTTAATACACGCGGTTTCAATTAAACACAATTTTACACAAAACCTAATTTTCGAGGTCCAAACCCGAAAATGGCGGAAACACAATCCCGACCCTATTTATCTAAGGGTACATAATGAATTAAACTAATTTACACTAATTAAACTAGGAAAGCAATAAATAAAGCATGTAAACCTAATTATGAAAGCATGAAAATTATCTAGAAAGCAAGAATAAATGGAAAGTAAGCTATATTAATGGAGAGGGAAGATGAAAGTACCAATTACAACCCTTAAAGGGTGTCAAACCAAGAGAGGAGGAAGAAGAAGCTCTCAAATCCCCAAACCCTAACTAAAACTAGCTTAAAATCGTTCTCCCCTGTTTATTACAACAAAATTGGCTTATATACCAAGTGGGAATTAATTTAGAAAAGAAAAGAGAAAAGAAATGCAAAATATCTGCTGAAAAACAAGGGGTCGATCGATCTACCATTTGGTCGATCTATCGACCATATAAGACGGGGCAAAAATGGTAAGGGTCGATCGATCTACCCTTTGGTCGATCGATCGATCAAGCAGGGGCAGACTGCATTTTCCCCTATTTTGGCTTGCATTTCTCCTCCGCTAAAATCGCCGTAACTTCTTCGTTATGAATCGGAATCGCGCACCGTTTGCGGCCACGCGAAGCTTGAGAGGAGGGATACAACTTCCATGAAGATGTTGGGCCAGGTGCCCAATCTGTAAAATGACTAAAATGCCCTTGAACGTGCGATTGTGTACGGGAATCGAGCGGAACGCGTTCGAACTTCATACTTAGTACCTAAATACCTACAAAAGCTCAATTAACCCCTGCAAAACAGGTTAACATAGAAATCCGAGGTTGTCTAGTTAACGAGCATAAGTATAGGGATTAAGATACCCGAGGGGGCTAATAACGCGTAGGTTAACGGGTGAAATACGCAATATTTGCGTCGTATCACTTCCATTCTTTTCTCATAACTTGCAAAAATGGTCTAAAACCTTCTAAAGACTTAGAAATGAACCAATTGAGACTCTTGAGCATCGTTGTGATCTTATAAACCTCTCACAATAGTGGTATATGCATTGTTGTAAAGAATCAATGGACAATGTTTAGTTGAATTCCTCATTACGTGACCAAATATCCAAAGAACGTTTTGGACAGACCAAAGGACAATTAGTTGCATTAAGATTCATACCATAATGGTATAGCATTGTAAATTTATTCTAAAATTAGAGAGAATGCGTAACATCCCGTATTTCTAAGCATTTTATAATTATTTAATTCGGGTAATTTAAATTACGAGTTTGTCGTAATTTAATGGAATTATTTAAATATTAATTGGGAGATTATATGGTTAATATTTATGAAATTTAATTACTAAGTGAATAGTAATAATTTATATACACCATAACGAGTGTTAGTGACGTGGCGATTATTCATCTTAATCGGGAGTCGAATATAGACTATAAAAGGGGTAAGATGGGGACTTTCAGTAAAGTGACCTGGATGATAATTTTGAGTGAACATTTGGTTCCAGAAGGGTCAAAATAGTCAGAATAAAGTACTCATGGGTAGTAATCGGGTCTCGGGGCATTTTTGGCATAACTGGGCCCACATGGGGGTGCTCGGATCATTTGGGCTTGACCCATTAGCCTAGAAATGGGATTTGTGTTATTTAACCTAAGAGAGAAAGCGTTATACGTCATCTTGCATAATTATAAAACTAAGTCTTTGAGAAAAAAGGAGAGGGAGCAATTGGAGTGCAATTAGGGACTTTTTGGAAGGCAAATCAAAGGAAAATTTGGGGTGTTCTTCATCAATCGTTCTCTAACTCAAAGGATCAAACTCTAAGAATCCTCATAGGCAAGTGGTTTAACTTTATTCCAATTTATATTTTTTATAATTGATTCATATCATTGTGGGTGTGACAAAAATCCGTTTTGGGGGGGGGGGGTATCCGTATGAAATTGGGTTTACGATTAACGGAACACCTTGATGAAATTAAAGGTCCAATTAATTATGCTATATGATTTTGGAGTTTACAAATATGAATCATATGTTAAACCTAGTAGAAATTGAAGACAAATTTTAGACATCAGGATTGTAATTTTAATCGGATGTTATGGAACCCAAAAAATAACCCAAATCAAAACATATGGATTGATGTGTAAATTTATAGATAATTTTGGGTTACTAGGGTGTTTAGAGCCTGTTAATATACAAACTAATGACGATCAATGCTTGGGTGAATATTTAAATAGAAATCAAAATCTTGATTAGGCAAAAATGGAGAAAATAGAAATCAGGGAAGAAGAGAAATACATGCTCGATCGATGGATCGATGGATTTCATCGATCGATCGATAAGCCTTATTTTCTGACAGATCAACTTGTTTATTTATATAAGTGGTATTTTCATTAGAATTTGTTTTAATCTTAATTATTTAGTGAAAAATAAATGCGAGGAAAATTTCCCAGCAATTATAGGTAGATATAATTGGGATTTAAGGAATGAGAAATGGTTGACACATTATGGATGAATTTTGGGAGATAAATTCCAAAAAGGGTAACTACGGGTCAAGTGACTATGTTCGGGGTATTGTAGTTGGGTAATGCTACTTTAATCAAATGAATGAATGTTAAATTAATTAAATTAGAGTTGGGATATAGACTCTGGTATTATAGGCTAGTACTGCGGGACTTAGGCATGGTATAGCCGAGATTAAAAATTTAATTATACATATAGGGTATTGTGATAGTATATATATATATATATATAGTGTGTGTGTGCTCTTAAATATCGGTGACAAATATTTTATAAATACATACCCCTCTAGTTCTATCATAGGAGGTTGCGTGATATGGGTGAATCTCCCACCTAGTGAATGCAGGAAGAGTATAATCCCCAGGTCATAATATCCAGTATATTACATTGAGATTCTTTCAGAGGTGATACACTTTGGGCTTGAGTTGTCCTCAAATTCGGTGGGAATTATGACCACCTCCGTTACACTTGTTTAATTATTTAACCTGATTCGGTAGTATTTAATCGTCTCGGGTATCCATGTGGATGAGTATACCTGAAGTGATAGCATTTTAGAGAAACATTCAGCGAGGTATTACTCGAGAGGATGGATATATATATATATATATATATACACTAAGATATGCTCGTGCCTGAAGGCACGATGACAATTCTCCCAAGTACAAATCGAATGGTTAAGTCATAAAAGTTCGGTATTATAGGCATGGTCAATTTTTCTGAATGACAATTATTTTTGCCAAAATTATTTCAAGTGTAATTTTAAGTCCAAAAATTTACTTTCAATACAAATAAATGTAAAAAGATGAGAATATATATATATATATATATATATATATATATATATATATATATATATATATATATATATATATATATATATATATATATATAATTTCTTTTGTTTATATGGGTATCCACGTGTTCAAAGTGTAAAAAATACTTCAACCACATAAACACTCCATCAAAGACCTAGTATAGACATCACTATTTAAAAATATTCATATAAACCCTTATTGTCATCTTTAGCAATAAAATATTCAAAACGTTTCAATAGGATAATTGCCAATAGTTTACAAAGGTTCATCACAAAACAAAACAAAGTGTATACAGTTTAAAAAAATTCGACAAAAGCTTGTTCTTTATACAACTATTCACATGTTTATGAAACAAAATATACTTCCAACAATAATGCTAATAGTCCATCTCGGACATCTTATAAACAAGCGCATCAATTTACCATTATTCAAGAGCATGATACTTATATGAGTACACAATAGACCACTATTGGCAACTTGAGCAACATACTGAAGATATCATAGAAACACAAATTTTCTATATAACTAAAAATTTGTCGTACCATCTAACCACTCATGGCACAATTGTCATCTTCTGTAGCACACCAACACTTCGCCACATTTCACGCACCTTGTTGTGACACCCCGACTAATTAAATACCGGGTAGCTACTCCTTTATTAAATTAATTCAAAATGCCAAGTTGGTTCAGTTAATAGCATCACTGTCGAAAACATTTTAATAATTACTAACCACCTAGTATTTAAAAAGTAAGTGCCAAATTTTAAGTTAAGTCTGATTAACATGCAGTAAAAGGATAATGAAAGAATAACAACCATTCACTATAATGAAGTAATGAATAACCAACAACATAAATATAAATCCGGAGGAAAACTCCTCATGACAATCCCACAACTGAAAAATAATACGACAAGTCTGAATCCTGAATAATTACATGCCAGAAGTCTGAATAACTGAAATAAATGAAATGTCTCTAAAAGAAATGGGCGACATGCCCTACAACTGATAACTGAAGAATATCGAGTCAAGATAGATGAAGCGACTACAAGCAAAGTCTTGTAACTTCCACAAACATCTACATCTCGTCACCTGAATGAGAATCCTAAGCAAGGTCTACCGTACAACGCCTCAAATGGAGACATGCAAATGGTGAACTGGTAGGAGTTGTTGTAAGCAAACTCCACCAGTGGAAGATACTGCTCCCATCCACCCCTGAAATCAATGATGCACATACATAGCATGTCCTCCAACATCTGGTTCGTAGGCTCGGTCTGCCCATTGGTCTACGGGTGATACGCCGTACTCAACCGCAATTCCGTGCCCATGGCCTCCTGAAAACTCTCCCAAAACCGTGAGACAAATATCTTGTCTCGGTCAGACACGATATTTAGGGGCACACCGTGAAGTCTCACTATCTCTGAAATAAAGAGCTGGGCATACTGTCCCGGAGTGTAGTCTTTCCTTACGGGTAGAAAATGAGCGACTTTGGTAAACCTGTCCACAATTACCCAAATGGAGTCGTGACCTCTCTGTGACGTAGGCAACCCCGTGATAAAGTCCATGGATATGCTCTCCCACATCCACTTCGGGACCTCCAACGGCTGTAGTAGTCCTGTCGGTCTCTGATGATCCACTTTTACTAACTGACAAGTAGCGCATTTAGAAACAAACTCGGCAATATCTCTCTTCATTACTCTCCACCAATACTCTCGTCTCATGTCTTGGTACATTTTTTCCCCATCGGGATGTATCACGAACCGTGAGCCATGCGACTCTGCCATCACCGCGTGCCGCAATTCCTCCCCTTCCGGAACTACCAATCTCCAATTGAAGCGTAATCCCCCGTCTGAGCTAATGGTATAGGATTCAGCTCCCTCTACTAGTAATCGAACAATCAGTTCTTGATAGAACGAGTCATCTGTTTGTGCCTTTACCACTCTCGTGACAATCTGCGGTGTAACAGTCATTACCGACATGAATGATCGGGCCACTGCATCCTGGTGTCCCAATTCTTTCCACTTCGCCTTCCACACCCCTGCCACCTTATCAACAGGTCTGCGGCTCAACGAGTCTGCTACTGCGTTAGCCTTCCCCGGGTGGTATTGGATATCGAACTGATAATCCTTCACGAACTCAAGCCACCTCCGTTGCCGCATATTCAACTCCTTCTGCGTGAATAGGTACTGTAGGGACTTGTGGTCCGTGAACAATCGAAACTTCTCCCCCAAAAGGTAATGTCTCCAAATACGAAGGGCAAATTCAACTTCCACCAACTCCAGGTCATGAGTGGGGTAATTCTTCTCATGAGGCTTTAGCTTACGGGATGCATAAGCAATGGCCTGACTCTCCTGCTGCAATACACCTCCAAGTCCTTGCAAGGACGCATCGATGTAAACTAAATACTCAACTCCCGGTCTCGGCAATGCTAACACAGGTGCTGAGGTCAACTTATCCTTCAATTCATCGAATGCCAACTGACAAGCATCACTCTAGATGAATGGCACACCCTTACGAGTCAGATGTGTCAAAGGACCTGCTATCTTCGAGAATCCCCGAATGAACCTCCTGTAGTATCCTACTAGGCCCAAGAAACTACGAATCTCAGTCGGTGTCGTGGGCTGTCCCCACTCCCTCACCGCAGATACCTTCCCCGGATCAACAGATATCCCCCGGTCGGAAATAATGTGTCCCAAAAACTGGACCTCCTTCAGCCAAAACCCGCATTTCTCATATTTGGCATACAACTCATTCCAACGTAGTGTCTGCAAAACTTGCCTCAAATGCTCGGTGTGCTCCTCCTCTGTCTGAGAGTAAACCAGAATATCATCAATGAAGACAATAACAAACTGATCTAGGAAATCTCTGAACACCCTATTCATCAAGTCCATAAACACTGCTGGAGCGTTGGTCAAACCAAAAGGCATAACCCGAAACTCGTAAGACCTATATCTCGATAAGAACGCAGTCTTTGAGACGTCCTCCTCCCTGATACGTAACTGATGGTATCCCGATCTCAAATTAATCTTTGAGAAGAAAGAAGATCCTCTCAGCTGGTCGAATAGGTCATCGATTCGAGGCAACGGATACTTATTCCGTATCGTGACCTTGTTCAACTCTCGGTAGTCCACACACAATCTCAGTGAACCATCTCTCTTCTTCACAAACAACACAGGGGCACCCCACGGCGAAGTACTCCTCCGTATAAAACCCTGACCCAACAACTGCTCAATCTGATCCCGTAACTCCCTCATCTCAGCTGGAGCCATACGGTACGGTGCGCATGCTATAGGTCTCGTATCTGGCAATAAGTCTATGACAAAGTCTATCTCTCGACTGGGGGGTAATCCAGGTATATCCTGAAATACATCGGCAAACTCTCTAACAACCGGAATCGAATCAAGTGGTATTACCATCTCCTTAGAGGTCTCCTCCTCTAAATAATACAAATGAGCGGTCGAACCTCCCTCTGGGCGAGGCATCGCCACTACAAACATCTCTTGCCCCGGAATGGCAAAAATAATGCTCCCACCGAAGCAATCAATCATGGCTCTATAATGAGCGAGCCAATCCATACCGATAATCACATCGTGAACATGCATATCTAATACCAACATATCTGCAGGTAATACCAGACTACCAATCTCTACCCCTACTCCCCTGCATATAAAGAAAATAAGTGACCCACTCCCCAATGGTGAGTCTACACATGTCACTGTGCTCTCTGCTATGGCCAACAACCCTAAGGCTTTCGCAAAATGTGTAGCTATAAAGGAATGTGTTGCCCTCGTATCAAATAAAACCCGACCCATAGTACCATGGATAGGAAACATACCCTCAATAGCGGGTGGTGCCTGCGGAGCTGCTGCCTGGTGGACGTTATAGACACGTCCATACTGTAACTGTCCCTGCTGCACAGGAACTATTGGAATGGCTGGAAGAGCTGGTACCTGGGCTGGAGTTGGGAGGGCTGGTGGAAAAAGTGGCCTCTGTGGCTCATGTCGAGCACCCTGCTGCTGCTGCGGGGACCTGCCCCTAACAGAACAGTCCTGGAGTTTATGGCCAGTCTTGCCACAAATAAAACACTTCCCCGGGAAGTTTCCTCCTCTCTGTCCCTACTGCCCCCGACCCTGGTGGTCGTTACCGTTACTCCACTGGCCCTGCTGAACCTGCTGTTGACCATTCTGACCCTGCTGGTTTTGATGGCCGTTCGGACCCTGATGGCCCTGCCGGAAACCTCCCTGTCCGTGCCTGAAATTTCCTGACCTGAACCTCTTGTGATCCCCCTGCTGGGTACCCTGATCACCCTGTCTCTGCGCCTGAATAGATTGTGCCCCACTGGCACCATTTCCTCCAGTCCTGCCCTGATGGCTAGACTCTCCCGATCGCTTGCCCTCAGCCATGTGAAAGCGATGATCCTGGCAATGGAGCAATGCAGCGTTAACCACATCAGAATAAGTGGCTAACGAGAGGTTCCCTAACAAGTGCTGACGAATCCTCCATGTCAACCCGTTCGTAAATTTCTGTATCTTCTTCTCCTCCGTCGGTATCTCATTCGGAACAATGTTCAGAAGATCAGTGAATTTGGCCTCATACTCGGCCACAGTCTTACCCTCCTGCTTGAGGCTCATCAACTTCCTCCTCATCTCCGTGTGAACAATAGACGGAAAGTACTTGCAGTCAAATCGCACCCAAAACTCCTGAATAGTGAGAGTATCTCTCTCCTCCACTGTGGTAATAGAATCCCACCACTGCAGTGCAGACCCTACTAGCTTAAAGGTAGCTAGTATCTGCTTCTGTACATCTCTGCACTCATACATCCTCAGGTGTCGCTGGATGTCCTTCTTCCACTGACTCGAAACTACCACATCGGAGCTACCTGCGAACTCCGGAGGGTGTGCTTTCTGAAAAGCATCACGTACACGTTCCCAAGCAGACGGGAATGCATGTGCCTGAACTGGCGTGGCTATCGGCGCCTGAGGTGGTTCCTGCTGAACTACTGCTAGCGCGACATTTACCACCTGGGCCACAATGGCTGCAACCTCGGCGGCATTCATCGTGCCCTGAACTGGTGCGGGCTGTGGTTCTGGTGTTGCATCCCTGGGAACCCGTTGTGCACGTCGTCGAGGCATCTGAAATAAGAATGAAGTTTATAAGTTCACAGTTATAAACTTAAAATAGAAAAAGAACTTAGCATATACAAAAGAATACAACAGTCCTAAAATATAGGGCTCTACATCAAAGAAAGCTCAGCGGAAACATAATAAGTCGTTCAGATCCTAAAGGACACTAAAACCTGATGCTCTGATACCACCTGTGACATCCTGACTAATTAAATACCGGGTAGCTACTCCTTTATTAAATTAATTCAAAATGCCAAGTTGGTTCAGTTAATAGCATCACTGTCGAAAACATTTTAATAATTACTAACCACCTAGTATTTAAAAAGTAAGTGCCAAATTTTAAGTTAATTCTGATTAACATGCAGTAAAAGGATAATGAAGTAATGAATAACCAACAACATAAATATAAATCCATAGGAAAACTCCTCACGACAATCCCACAACTGAAAAATAATTCGACAAGTCTGAATCCTGAATAATTACATGCCAGAAGTCTGAATAGCTGAAATAAATGAAATGTATATAAAAGAAATGGGCGACATGCCCTACAAATGATAACTGAAGAATATCGAGTCAATATAGATGAATCGTCTACAAGAAAAGTCTTGTAACTTCCACAAATAGCTACACCTCGTCACCTGAATGAGAATCCTAAGCATGGTGTCCTTGTGGCTGGGCACCTAAAATGGTTTTTACAAAAATAGATTTGAAAGCAAATGGGTCAGAGCCCGAAAGTGGAAATCATTTTAAAAACAGCAAGTGTTTTAATAACATTAAAACATTAAATGCAAAATACATGTTAGGACGTGCACTCACATGAAATTATCACCTCTCGACTACATGTGCACTCCTAACGTACCGTACCCATCTACAAGACATCCGTATTTAACCAAACCGTAATAAGTTCTACCCCTTACTACTCGATTCCCATATTACATTCTAGCGTTATCAAATAAATAGAGGGATTTACATACTCTCAGATTCTCAATTAGAAATACCATTCACTATCAGTTAACTCGTTTTGTTTTCTCAAATCATTACCATAATATTATTCACAATACCAATCATGAAAGTTCCCATTAATTAAGTGTATATTATTCACGTCATAAATATACAATACAAGCACCCCGAGACTAAGCTGCGGTGCACACATACTCTGCTATCCATCCTGGTACATCACGTACATAAGGATCACGCATTTCGAATCTCTCAGGAATCGTTCTCAGATAACAACATCACAAATAATGGAGGCGAACATAGTCACATCACATGGGTCACGCATACCTGCGCTCCCACGATCAGCAGACTTATTAACATCCCAATAAGTCCTTCTCTGACCTACGTTCATCGAGGTAACCAATCTAAATCCGGGCAACACAAGGATTAGAAAGTCCTAAGCGAACGTAAACCTCCCGTGATAGCAAGTATGGTAGGTATGTCATACACATAAAATCAATACATATACTAAGTATGCACACCTCTTAGTAATTACCATAATATATTGGAGGTACACTTCTCATTCTCGTGCCGACATATAATACTACACAATTTATATGTTCTCGGTTAATATAAATAATTAGGTCGTCAATAGTTCTCGCATCGTAATCGACACTCACGTCCTACTTCACATTTTCCCTTAGGTTCAAACTACACTTCTAGGTTTGACTCCTCATTATATCCCAAACATCCCAAATATAACAATTAATCACCAAGGGAAGGTTATCTCTACATATACACAAGGTTACGGGACACTCGGGATCAAAACAGGCTAAAAAGCCTAAACTGTCAACTCGTTCGAAGTTTCGTTCGAACGAGGCTGTTCGAACGAGAGTTCGTTCGAACGAAGTGGGCTTTCTAACGAGATATCGTTCGAACGAAGTCATCAAACGAACTTCACCCTCGTTAGAAGTCAAAGGTCAACTCGTTAGAAGCTCGTTCGAATGAGCTCGTTCGAACGACCTGGGCATGTCTTCTAACGAGTGGCTAGTTTCGAGCCCAGATTTCCTATTTTCATTTTTCCAACTTCTCCACACCTCAAATCTCATCCAAACATTAATCCAACGATTGTTTAAAGTCTCTAATCATTCCTAAACATATTTAGGTCATATACTAACATGATTTGTGGGGTTAATTCATTCTAACCTCATTCAATTATCAAATCTCTTCATTTTTCCCCCCAATTCTAAGAACATGAACCCTAGAATTTATAAATCATCAAAGAGCCTAAATTAAATCCGTTTTTGTTTCATCCAAATTATAATATCATCAGAATAAACATCTAAATACCAATATACATGCGATTCCTCATCAAAATGAAATTTCTACTTCCAATTTAAATGGGTTTTTTTTTCATTAACTCCCAAGAACATACAATTTAATTGGGTTTCCTACGTATGGAAGAAGCATTCTCTATAAAAACGAAATTAAATCACTTGCCTTATTTGAATCTCTGAATTTGAGGTTGAATCTTGAAGGTTGAATTGCCTTCTCTCTCTCTCTGCAGAATCCTTCTCTTTCTCTCCCTCTCTACAAGTTCTTCTCAAGGTGTTAATGGAGGTGGGGTTGGTTTTGCCAAGTTATAATGTTTCTAACTTCTCCCGTAGCCCACTACCTAAATTGGGGTTGGAAATGGCTTAGTGGGTTAATACTAAGTCAGATTTTTAACTCTAATTTTCGTGGGTTTTAATTACCCAATTTCCGAAATTACCAAAATGCCCTTATAAGTTACCGGTATGGCCCAATAATGCCCCGGGACCCAAACTTAACCCCCGAAAAGTGTTTTCTGACTATTTCGACCCTTATGGACACGTTGGCGCACTCAAAATGACCATACGATTAATAGAACTAAAATTCACTTTTTAATTAAAATAAATATTTCCCTGACGCGACTGTCACACGCGTCTCAATAAAATTTTCCAACTTGCCGTATTTCAATCTCACGATAAATTTCGTACTTCCATATTCATATATAATCATATATTCACATTATATTCAAATACCAACTCGCATCTCGCTAGTATTTTAATCCGGATTAGTTTCCAATTAATACGCATTTAATATAATTAATCCCATAAATAAATATCATAAAAATACGGGGTATTACACTTGTCCTCATTCAGGTGTCTTGTACAGATATCCATATTGTCTAGTCTTACTCATTTTTTGTCATCATGGATCAGAATGCAAGTACTGATTACTACATTCTAGCAAGTGCTAGGTTTGTGAGTGAATTCATATGGCAAAGATCTACAGGTGTTTCCATCTTGCATTATTCAAATGGCTTTCGCATGCACCTGTTCATTATTGTCTGAGTTGAATAGATAAATATATCTATAACATTTCTTTACAAAGCTAGTGAGTTTTGTTTTGTGAAAAAAAATCTAGGTGAAAGAGCATATACTAAAGGTACTATGCATAAATAACCGAGGCAGAGATCACACATATGTGTTAAATATAAAGGTTCCACACATCAGATTTTCCAACATAAAGTCTTAGACATTGCCAATATTTTGACAAAATGGTGGTCCATTTAGCATATATTTTACTGGGACCAACAGGGCTTAGATAAATACATTATTGAGAAAAAATCATGGCATAGATAAATACACAATTGAGACATAATCTGAAAATGACTCGAATATGGCATTCAAAAATTTCCACTGTAATTATTTTTTTATCCTACCATATCGAAATGAAAAAGAGCTTCAGTGAACAAATAAATGGAAAAAATACTTTGAAACATATTTTTGTGACACCCCGACTAATTAAATACCAGGTAGCTACTCCTTTATTAAATTAATTCAAAATGCCAAGCTGGCTCAGTTAATAGCATCACTGTCGAAAACATTTTATTATTACTAACCACCTAATATTTAAAAAGTAAGTTGCCATATTTTAATTTAAGTCTGATTAATATGCAACAAGTGTAATGAAGAAATAAATAACACCATTCACCATACTGAAGTAAAAAGAATAACCATCACATAAGGTAATTAAAGTCTGGAGGAAAACTCCTCACAACAATCCCACAACTGATAAGTAAACTGAATACTGAATCAATACAAAAGTCTGAAAACTGAAATGTAAAAGATGTCTCTAATGGAAATGGGCAACATGCCCTACAACTGATAGATAATGAATCTGGAATCCAAGTGATAGAAGCGTCTACAAGAAAATCCCTGTAGCTTCCACAAACAGCTACAGCTCGTCATCAGAATGAGAATCCTATGCTTGGTGTCCTTGTGGCTGGGCACCTAAAATGGTTTTACAAAGAAAAATAGATTTGAAAAGCAAACGGGTCAGAGCCCGAATGTGGAGTTATATTTTAAAAACCTGCAAGTGCTTTAAAAACATTTAAAACATTAAATGCAAAGTACATGTTAGGACGTACACTCACATGATATTCTCACCTCTCGTCTAACTGTGCACTCCTAACGTAAGTACCCATCTACAGCGACACAAACCACTACCTAAGTGACATTATCTCTAGCTAGACTATCATAGGTCCTACCCTTATTACTCGGTTCTATTAACATTATAACACTCGTCATTAAGTAGGGGTTTAACGTAACTCAGTTGTTCAATATGCAATATATATAACTATCAGTTAACTCATTATATTTATCGAAATAATACCGTAATTATTTTCACAACATTAACATGAAGGTTCTCGTTAATTAAGTGTATATTATTCACATCACAAATATACAATACAAGCACCCCGAGAACTAAGCTGCGGTGCACACATACTCTGCTATCCATCCCAGTACATCACGTACATAAGGATCACATATTCTGAATCTCTCAGGAATAGTTCAGATAACACAAATCACAAATAGTGGAGGCGAACATAGTCACATCACATAGGTCACGCACATACCTACGCTCCTACGATCAGCGGACTTATTAATATCCCAATAAGTCTTTCTATGAACTATGTTCATCAAGGTAACCAGTCTAAATCCGGGCAACACAAGGATTAGAGGCCCTAAGCGAACGCAAACCTCCCGTGATAGCAAGTATGGTAGGTATGTCATACACACAATTCATATACCAATACTAAGTATACACACATCTTAGTAATCCCGTAGTTTAATTGTAGTACATATCGTATTCTCGTACCAACTTATAATTATCACAATTTATACTATTCCGGTTTGTAATTATACGCGCCATAATTCATCCTCACGTCGTAGTAGACACTCACGTCTCAACCCAAACCATCCATTTAATATAAGTCTCGTATATAATTTACTCCTCCTAATAACCCAAAAGTCCCAAATCCATCAATACATCATCAAGGACTGTTAACTCTACCCTCGAACAAGTTTACGGGACTCCAAAAATCAAAACAGTCCAAAAGGGACCAAACTGTCAACTCGTTAGAAGTCTCGTTCGAATGAGACTGTTCGAATGAGATCCCTCTGTCAACTCGTTAGAAGTCTCGTTCGAACGAGGCTGTTCGAACGAGATCCAGTTCGTTCGAACGAACTGTCCCTTCTAACGAGATCTTGTTCGAACGAAGTTACCGAACGAGGCTCCCTTTTGTTAGAATGACTGGTCATTTCGTTAGAAGCTCGTTCGAACGAGTTCGTTCGAACGACCTGGGTAGGGGCTTCTAACGACCTGCCGGTTTCGTCCCAGATTTTCTTAGTTACGTTTCTCACCATTTTTAACACCTGAAGTCTTCTCCAAAGTTCGTTCTAACAATGTTTTAAGTCCTCTAATCATACTAAAACATGCTTAGGTCATAAACTAACATCTTTTAAGGCATTAATGCATCCTAAACATCATTAAATCACAAGATTTTATACTTTTCCCCAATTTTATCAAGAACATGAACCCTAGATTTATATCATCATCAAATCCCAGAATTTAATCCGTTTTAATTTCTTCTAATCACCATTATCATGAGAATAATCATCTACCTATCATTCTACATGCAATTCTCTTCAAAATATTCAAGTTCTAAACTCCAAACTACATGGGTTTTCATATTTCACCAAGAACAAACACAAAATTCGAATTTTTCTAACATGGAAAGGACATTCTCTGAAATTAAATGGAATAAAGTCACTTGCCTTGGTTGTCTCTGAGTTTGGATGATGGTTTGATAGAGTTTTTCTGCGGAATTCCCTCTCTCCAAGCTTCTTCTCCAATGGTGGCTTAAGGTGGCTAGGGTTTGATTTGGGAAACTTTGTAAACCTAATGATAGCCTCCGTAGCTTAATGGGTTAATAGGGGTTGGTTAGTGGGTTAAATCCACATCAGATTAAAACTCACAATTTTCGTCACTTTTAATTCCTCAAAATGTAAAATTACCAAAATACCCTTTAAGTTGCCGGTATGGCCTAAAAATACCCCGAGACCCAAACTACACCCCCGGCTAGTATTTTCTGACTATTTCGACCCTTCCGGACGCGTTGGCGCACTCAAAACGACCATACGGTTTATAGATTTTAAATTCACTTTTTATAATTAAAATAATATACCATGACGCGGCGGTCACACGCGTCTCAACAAAATTTCTAAAATGCCGTATATCAATCTCACGACAAATTTTATAATATCAAATACATATATCGAAACATGTATGCACATAATCAAATACTAACTCGCATCTCGTTAGTATTTATAACCCGTATTAATTTCCAATTAATACGCATTTAATTAATTAATCCCCAAAATAAATATAGCCAAAAGTACGGGGTATTACATACTTCCCCCCTAATAACTGAATTTCGTCCCGAAATTTGAAACTAGAAAGTACCTGCTAAAAATAAATCTGGATAACGTTCGCACATCTCATCCTCGCGCTCCCATGTGGACTCCTCGACATTGTGATGTCGCCACTGAACACGCACTAACGGGACTATCTTTGATCGCAGTTTCCTCTCGCTTCGGTCCAAAATAGCAATTGGCCCCACCTCGTAGGAGCTATCTGACTGGAGATCGATGTCCTCCACAGCAATGTGAGAATGAGCCAAATTATCTCTAAGGTATTTCCTTAGCGAGGAAATATGGAACACATCGTGAATCCGATGCAAATGCTCCGGTAACCCAAGTCTATACGCAACCGGTCCGATCCGCTCAATAATAGGAAACGGCCCCACATACCTTTGTGCCAACTTCCCCTTCTTCTCAAAACGTATAAATACCCTGAGCAAAACCTGGTCCCCCACTTGGAACTCTCTGAAAAATCTCTTCGCATCAGCATAACTCTTCTGCCTATCTTGAGCTATCCGAATGCGACTCCGAATCAACTCAATCCTTGCCGAAGTATCCTGAATCACTTCCGGCCCAAGTAATTTGTTATCCCCCACCTCTAACCAACATGATGGGGAATGACAAGGCCTACCGTACAATGCCTCAAACGGAGCCATGCCAATAGTGAACTGATAGGAGTTGTTGTAAGCAAACTCCACCAGTGGAAGATATTGCTCCCATCCACCCCCAAAGTCAATAATGCACATGCGTAGCATGTCCTCCAACATCTGATTTGTGCGCTCAGTCTGCCCATCAGTCTGCGGATGATACGCCATACTCAACCGCAATTCCGTGCCCATGGCCTCCTGGAAACTCTCCCAAAACCTCGAAACAAATATCTTGTCTCTGTCAGACACGATATTTAGGGGCACACCGTGAAGTCTCACAATCTCTGAAATGAAGAGCTGGGCATACTGTCCCGTAGTGTAATCAGTCCTAACGGGTAAAAAGTTAGCGACCTTGGACAATCTGTCCACAATTACCCAAACGGAGTCGTGACCCCTCTGCGACGTAAGCAACCCCGTAATAAAGTCCATGGATATGCTCTCCCACATCCACACCGGGACCTCCAACGGCTGTAGCAATCCTGCCGGTCTATGATGATCCACTTTTACAAGCTGACAAGTGGCGCATTTCGAGACAAACTCAGCGATATCTCTCTTCATACCGCTCCACCAATACTGTCGTCTCATGTCTTGGTACATTTTGTCCCCTCCGGGATGTACCGCGAACCGTGATCCATGCGACTCTGCCATCACGTCGTGTCGCAATTCCTCCCCTTCCGGAACTACCAATCTCCCATTGAAGCGCAATCCCCCGTCTGAGCTAACGGTATAGGACTCGGCTCCCTCTGCTAGTAATCGAACTATCTGCTCCTGACAGAACGAGTCATTAGCCTGTGCCCGTACTACCTTTGTGACAATCTGCGGTGTAACGGTCATCACAGACATGAAAGATCGGGCCACTGCATCCTGGTGTCCCAATTCCTTCCACTTAGCCTTCCACACCTCTGCCACCTCATCTGCTGGCCTACGGTTAAACGCGTCTACTACCACGTTAGCCTTACCTGGGTGATACTGGATGTCGAACTGGTAGTCCTTCACAAAATCAAGCCACCTACGCTGCCGCATATTCAATTCCTTCTACGTGAACAGATACTGTAGGGACTTGTGGTCCGTGAACAGTTAGAAATTCTCCCCTAAAAGATAGTGCCTCCAAATCCGTAGGGAAAATACCACTGCTACCAACTCCAAATCATGCGTGGGGTAATTCTTCTCATGAGGCTTAAGCTTACGGGAAGCATAAGCTATGACCTGTCTCTCCTGCTGCAATACACCTCCCAGTCCTTGCAAAGACGCATCGGTGTAAACCAAATACTCAACTCCCAGTCTCGGCAATGCTAACACAGGTGCTGAGGTCAATTTGTCCTTCAATTCATCGAATGCCAACTGGCAGGCATCACTCCAGATGTATGGTACACCCTTACGAGTCAGATGTGTCAAAGGACCTGCTATCTCTGAGAAGCCCCGAATAAACCTCCTGTAGTATCCTGCTAGTCCCAAGAAACTACGAATCTCAGTCGGTGTCGTGGGCTGTCCCCACTCCCTCACCGCTGATACTTTCCCTGGATCAACAGATATTCCCCGGTCGGAAATGATATGCCCCAAAAACTGGACTTCCTTCAGCCAAAACCCACACTTCTCATATTTTGCATACAACTCGTTCTGACGAAGTGTCTGCAAAACCTGCCTCAAATGCTTGGCGTGCTCCTCCTCTGTCTGGGAGTAAACCAGAATATCATCAATGAAGACAATGACAAACTGGTCTAGGAAATCCCTGAACACTCTGTTCATCAAATCCATAAACACAGCTGGAGCATTGGTCAAACCAAAAGGCATAACCCGAAACTCGTAAGAGCCATATCTCGACAAGAACGTAGTCTTCGAGACATCCTCCTCCCTGATACGCAACTGATGGTATCCCGATCTCAAATCAATCTTCGAGAAGAAAGAAGCTCCTCTCAACTGGTCGAATAAGTCATCGATTCGAGGCAACGGATACTTATTCCGTATCGTGACCTTATTCAACTCTCGGTAGTCCACACACAATCTCAGTGAACCGTCCCTCTTCTTCACAAACAAAACCGAAGCGCCCCAAGGTGAGGTACTCCTGCGAATAAAGCCCTGGCCTAACAGCTTCTCTATCTGATCCCGTTACTCCCTCATCTCAGCTGGAGCCATACGGTACGGTGCGCGTGCTATAGGTCTCGTACCCGGTAGCAAATCTATAACAAAGTCTATCTCTCGACTGGGTGGTCAGCCTGGTATCTCCTGAAAGACATCTGAATACTCCCTGACTACTGGGATAGAGTATAAAGGAATCACTACCTCCTTAGAGGTATCCTCCTCAATGTAATACAGATGAGTGGTCGATCCTCCCTCTGGGCGAGGCATCGCCACTACAAACATCTCTTGCCCCGGAATGGCAAAAATAATGCTCCCACTGAAGCAATCAATCATGGCCCTATAAGCTACGAGCCAATCCATACCGATGATCACATCGTGAAAATGCCCCCATATCTAATACCAACATATCTGCAGGTAATACCAGACTACCAATCCCTACTCTCACTCCCCGGCATATAAAGAAGATAAGTGACCCACTCCCCAAAGGTGAGTCGACACACGTCGCTGTGCTCTCTGCCGTAGCTAACAATCCTAAAGCTTTCGCGAAGTGTGTAGCTATAAAACAGTGTGTAGCACCCGTATCAAATAATACCCGACCCATAGTGCCATGGATAGGAAACGTACCCTCAATCGCGGGCGGTGCCTGTGGAACTACAGCCTGGTGGACGTTGTAGACACGTCCATACTGTAGCTGCCCCTGCTGAACTGGGACTGCTGGAATGGGTGGCAATGCTGCCATCTGTGTCGGTGCGGGAAGAGCGGCGGGAAACATAGGCCTCTGTGGCTCCTGGCGAGCACCCTGCTGCTGCTGCTGTGGGGCCCTGCCCCTATCAGGACAATCCTGTTGCTTATGGCCAGTCTTGCCACAAACAAAGCACTTCCCTGGGAAGTTCCCTCCTCTCGGCCCCTACTGTCCCCGGCCCTGGTGGCCGTTACCGTTCCTCCCTTGGCCCTGCTGGGCCTGGTCAAACTGCTGCCCATTCTGCCCCTGTTAGCCCTGATGGCCGTTTGGACCCTGATGGCCCTGTTTGTAGTTCCCTGATCGGAACCTCTTATCATCCCCCTGCTGGGAGCCCTGCTCATTCTGTCTCTGCCCCTGACCAGATTGTGCCCCGCTGGCACCATGTCCTCCAGTCCTGCCCTGATGGCTAGACTCCCCCGACCTCTTGCCCTCGGCCATATGAAAACGGTGGTCCTGGCAGTGTAACAATGCAGCGTTAACCACATCAGAATAGGTGGCCAATGATAGGTTCCCTAGCAGATGCTGACGGATCCTCCAAGTCAACCCGTCCGTGAACTTCTCAATCTTCTTCTTCTCTGTTGGTATCTCATCTGGAAGGATATTCAACAGATTAGTGAACTCGGCCTCATACTCGGCCACTGTCTTACCCTCCTGCCTCAAACTCATCAATCTCCTCCTCATTTCCGTATGAACAGCTGACGGAAAGTACTTGCGGTCGAACCACACCCAGAAATCCTGAATCGTGAGAGTATCCCTCTCCTCCATAGTGGTAATAGACTCCCACCACTGTAGCGCAGATCCAACTAGCTTGAAAGTAGCTAGCACCTGCTTCTGGACGTCCGTGCACTCATACATTCTCAAGTGCCTCTGCATATCTTTCCTCCACTGGCTCGCGACTACCACATCTGAGCTACCTGCAAACTCTGGCGGATGCGCTTTCTAAAAAGCGTCACGTACACGCTCCCAAGCAGACAGGAATGCATTAGCCAGTACTGGCGCGGCAACCGGCGCCTGAGGCGGTGCCTGCTGAACTACGGCAATCGCGGCATTTACCGCTTGGGCTACTATAGCTGCAACCTCAGCGACGTTCATCATGCCCTGAATTGGAGCGGGATGGGGTTCGGGCGTTGCATCCCTGGGAACTTGTCGTGCACGTGGTGGAGGCATCTGAAATAAGAACAAAGTTTATAAGTTCGCTGTTTATAAACTTAAGATAGCTGAAGAACGAAGCATACACAAAAAGATTACAACAGTCCTAAAATATAGGGCTCTATATCAAAGAAACTTAGCGGAAACATAATAAGCCGTCAGATCCTAAAGGACACTAGAACCTGATGCTCTGATACCACCTATGACACCCCGACTAATTAAATACCGGGTAGCTACTCCTTTATTAAATTAATTCAAAATGCCAAGCTGGCTCAGTTAATAGCATCACTGTCGAAAACATTTTATTATTACTAACCACCTAGTATTTAAAAAGTAAGTTGCCAAATTTTAATTTAAGCCTGATTAATATGCAACAAGTGTAATGAAGAAATAAATAACACCATTCACCATACTGAAGTAAAATGAATAACCATCACATAAGGTAATTAAAGTTTGGAGGAAAACTCCTCACAACAATCCCACAACTGATAAGTAAACTGAATACTGAATCAATACATGCCAAAGTCTGAAAACTGAAATGTAAAAGATGTCTCTAATGGAAATGGTTAACATGCCCTACAACTGATAGATAATGAATCTGGAATCCAAGTGATAGAAGCGTCTACAAGCAAATCCATGTAGCTTCCACAAACAGCTACAACTCGTCATCAGAATGAGAATCCTATGCTTGGTGTCCTTGTGGCTGGGCACCTAAAATGGTTTTACAAAGAAAATAGATTTAAAAATCAAACGGGTCAGAGCCCGAATGTGGAGTTATATTTTAAAAACCTGCAAGTGCTTTAAAAACATTTAAAACATTAAATGCAAAGTACATGTTAGGACGTACACTCACATGATATTCTCACCTCTCGTCTAACTGTTCACTCCTAACATAAGTACCCATCTACAGCGACACAAACCACTACCTAAGTGACATTATCTCTAGCTAGACTATCATAGGTCCTACCCTTATTACTCGGTTCTATTAACATTATAACACTCGTCATTAAGTAGGGGTTTAACGTAACTCAGTTGTTCAATATGCAATATATATAACTATCAGTTAACTCATTATATTTCTCGAAATAATACCGTAATTATTTTCACAACATTAACATGAAGGTTCTCATTAATTAAGTGTATATTATTCACATCACAAATATACAATACAAGCACCCCGAGAACTAAGCTGCGGTGCACACATACTCTGCTATCCATCCCAGTACATCACGTACATAAGGATCACATATTTCGAATCTCTCAGGAATAGTTCAGATAACAAAAATCACAAATAGTGGAGGCGAACACAGTCACATCACATAGGTCACGCACATACCTACGCTCCTACGATCAGCGGACTTATTAATATCCCAATAAGTCTTTCTATGACCTATGTTCATCAAGGTAACCAGTCTAAATCCGGGCAACCCAAGGATTAGAGGACCTAAGAGAACGCAAACCTCCCGTGATAGCAAGTATGGTAGGTATGTCATACACACAATTCATATACCAATACTAGGTAAACACACATCTTAGTAATCCCGTAGTTTAATTATAGTACATATCGTATTCTCGTACCAACTTATAATTATCATAATTTATACTATTTCGGTTTGTAATTATACGCGCCATAATTCATCCTCACGTCGTAGTAGACACTCACGTCTCAACCCAAACCATCCATTTAATATAAGTCTCGTATATAATTTACTCCTCATAATAACCCAAAAGTCCCAAATCCATCAATACATCATCAAGGAATGTTAACTCTACCCTCGAACAAGTTTACGGGACTCCAAAAATCAAAACAGTCCAAAAAGGACCAAACTGTCAACTCATTAGAAGTCTCATTCGAACGAGACTGTTCGAACGAGATCCCTCTTTCAACTTATTAGAAGTCTCGTTCGAACGAGGCTGTTCGAACGAGATCCAGTTCGTTCGAACGAACTGTCCCTTCTAACGAGATCTTGTTCGAACGAAGTTACCGAACGAGGCTCCCTTTTGTTAGAATGACTGGTCATTTCGTTAGAAGCTCGTTCGAACGAGTTCGTTCGAACGACCTGGGTAGGGGCTTCTAACGACCTGCCGGTTTCGTCCCAGATTTTCTTAGTTACGTTTCTCACCATTTTTAACACCTGAAGTCTTCTCCAAAGTTCGTTCTAACAATGTTTTAAGTCCTCTAATCATACTAAAACATGCTTAGGTCATAAACTAACATCTTTTAAGGCATTAATGCATCCTAAACATCATTAAATCACAAGATTTTATACTTTTCCCCAATTTTATCAAGAACATGAACCCTAGATTTATATCATCATCAAATCCCAGAATTTAATCCGTTTTAATTTCTTCTAATCACCATTATCATGAGAATAATCATCTACCTATCATTCTACATGCAATTCTCTTCAAAATATTCAAGTTCTAAACTCCAAACTACATGGGTTTTCATATTTCACCAAGAACAAACACAAAATTCGAATTTTTCTAACATGGAAAGGACATTCTCTGAAATTAAATGGAATAAAGTCACTTGCCTTGGTTGTCTCTGAGTTTGGATGATGGTTTGATAGAGTTTTTCTGCAGAATTCCCTCTCTCCAAGCTTCTTCTCCAATGGTGGCTTAAGGTGGCTAGGGTTTGATTTGGGAAACTTTGTAAACCTAATGATAGCCTTCGTAGCTTAATGGGTTAATAGGGGTTGGTTAGTGGGTTTAGTGGGTTAAATCCACATCAGATTAAAACTCCCAATTTTCGTCACTTTTAATTCCTCAAAATGTAAAATTACCAAAATACCCTTTAAGTATCCGGTATGGCCTAAAAATACCCCGAGACCCAAACTACACCCCCGACTAGTGTTTTCTGACTATTTCGACCCTTCCGGACACGTTGGTGCACTCAAAACGACCATACGGTTTATAGATTTTAAATTCACTTTTTATAATTAAAATAATATACCATGACGCGGCGGTCACACGCGTCTCAACAAAATTTCTAAAATGCCGTATATCAATCTCACGACAAATTTTATAATACCAAATACATATATCGAAACATGTATGCACATAATCAAATACTAACTCGTATCTCGTTAGTATTTATAACTCGGATTAATTTCCAATTAATACGCATTTAATTAATTAATCCCCAAAATAAATATAGCCAAAAGTACGGGGTATTACAATTTTGGGCAGGTACCATTGTTGGACAAAAGATATAATTAAATAGAAAAAGAGATTTACATAAATAGTTGAAAAAACACAAATCAATAAACAAAGCATATACATTGTTCACCAACTCGTTAGACCAAAGCCCTATAATACTAATAAATAAAAATGACATACCAAAGAAAATACTAATAAATATGTTCACCAACTCGTTAGAACAAAGCCCTATAATCGAACCATCAAAATACAAAGCCCTATAAAAGGACTCATCGAAATCATGGCATAATAAAATCAAGTGAGTGGCATTCCATTTGAACTCTCATACAAGTAGAAACATGTATCTCCCATTCCAAACTTTAAAAAATAAAACCATTAGTTAGCTGCTATCATAAGATATTGTAGCTTTGCTGGTTATAAAAGCAAAGAGAAAGAAAACGGATGAACGGTGATTTTGGTTGTCGCCTCCTCTTTTTCTTCCCTTTCCAACTGACTTAGTGCGTGTAGGAAACACCCTCTTAATATACCATGTTTTAACTTAAATATAATTAAAAAATATTAACATGTATTAAGTATGAAAGAGACACAGGAAAGTGACAGTATGCTATGTGTTACATTATAGTTTACTTTTAATCTTCCATTGCTTCAATTCTTCTATTTAGTCAACTGTCAGGGGCTGCTCTAAGATTCAAAAAAAGGAAATTACTGAAAAATGAAAAATGGATCCCAACTCACTATGCAATCCATGTCAGTGTTATAACACTTCACTGACCTCTAATATCACCGAGCGTCTATAAAGAAATTTGACACAGTAGTTAATTTTTGCAATGAATCTTCACTTGCTGCTTGAAAGTGTTGCTTAACTTACCAGCAACGTTGGTAATTTAGCATACCAACGATGCTGTTATTTTTAGCATACCAACAATGCAGAAATACTGAAACACCCAACATCGGACGGATGACAAGGCTTAATATACCACCTAAGCTGAAACTATAAGAATGCCAATAGAAGAAACTACAAACATAAGGTTTAAATTCAAGTTTTAAATCTAAGAAACTTTATTTTTAATTTGTAAGTTAAAATTAATATAAATTATTGCCAAGTTGAGTTTCACTACGTTTTCTGGAAAAAGTACTTTTTAAGATGTCATGACTACCATTAGTTGAGTTTGATTTCCCTAGCATTTGTCTAAATAATCTAGTAGGAGTTTTCCTCTCGGTGCACTGTATTCGACCATCATCCCCATTAAGTGAAGAATGAAAACCTCTATAAAAGATGCATACCACGCCTTCAATCCATCTCTACAATCACTATAGCAAGACAAATTGAGGACATATCAATTGACAGAATAACAAAACCCATGATACACGTTAGAAAAGCCTTAAAATGCCAAAAAACTAACGGTCAGGCCCAACTTTGTACAATGACAGCACAATTTCAGAATTGGCCCAAAAGTTATAACTCTTACCCAATTGTATATAATTAACATGGTAATCGAAATGCATCATGACTCAAAATGTAGGAATTGTGAGGAGGAAAAAAGATTGAAGGAACATACACCATGTGCACCTTTAGGTTGCTTCAATTAATGGCAATTACAGATATTGTAAAACATAGTTGAATCAGATTAAACTTATAATCATATGAATCTACTGTGAACACGAAGAACAATTTTTTATTTGTTCAAACATTAAATCAACTACTGAAATTGGACTACCAATTGGAAAAAAATTATTGAACCTGAACAGTTATTGAAGTTGGACAACCTAGTGCAAAACAAAACTATGCAAATCAAAACAAAACTAGGCAAATCTAATATATGCAGCAACAACAAAACTTAACCGTGTGGAAGTAGTTGTGGAAGAATAATATCTACGACAACAATAAATCTAATATCTACAGCAAGAGTAATTGTGGAAGAGTAATATCTGCAACAACGTTCCAAATGGTGACAAATTCAAAATTCGAAATTCTAAGCTAGTATTAATTTTTAGTACTCTGAAAATACAAAAGGCGAGAGTACCATAGATACCTCAAAACTTGCATAACTAAAAGTAAAGAAAATAAAACTATAGTAACATATTGAACAAACCTCATTAGCGATCCGAATATGCTTGGTTTCACGTACTGAACAAAGCTCATTAGTGTTCCAAATGTGATTTATTTCACCTATATTATTGCAAGTTCCTAATACACAACCCCAAAAATTAGTTGGTTAAAAAAAGAAACTCAAATAAGTCAGCTTAGAGGGTACAAATAGGCAACATAAAATTTCAATCATTATCTTTTGTTTCACTAAAGTGAATAAATGATAATACACACTATTCAATCTATAATTAACTTTAAAGATAAATAAATAGAAATTACGTAGTACTCAATCTATACATCACAATGAGAATAATAAGTTTGTGTTGTTATCAATTAAAACTTATAAATGTAAATGCTCTTCATCAACCCCATCAAAATCACATAACTGTAATTTCTACCTGTAATAGATCATAAATTCATGGTTAAAACACATATTAAAAAGACAAATTAATTAATTTGATTTACATAAATAACCTAAAACTTACAATCAAGGTATCATACATTATGAGAAATACATATAAAACACCGCTCAATTGTTGTGAACCAACGTGTGAATACATTCTGACAAATACATATAAAACACCACTCAACACCACTCAACATCGCTCAACACTGCTCAAATACATTCTGACAAATACATTCAGTACCAATGAGTGAATCAGATGCGAATCAAACACCGCTTAACTGTTGTGAACCACACCACTGAACTGTTGAATGACAATTGTCACTTCAGTTTCTGTTATAACTTGTCGAGGAATTGGGGTAGTTTTAGTAAAACAAAAAAAAATTATAATCACTCATTGTCAATATACACAAAAACATCAATTCTTTCTTGCCAAAAAATGACTTGTGGTTTTGCCTAGCCAAGGTACTTTTATTCCCAAATCCAAAAAAAAAAGTATTTCTCAAAAGGGACCAATCAACAAAAGGCATAACATACTAGACTTTTATTTTAAAGTGAGATCCCATATATGCCAATTCCAAGGGTTCCAGAACAATGCGAACAATAGTTACCAACCTGCAAAAATTAACGTGTAAATAGAATATCAGAAATACCAAAATGACCTTGAATTACTGAATGAATAATTAAAACGAAAAGTATATACACTAAAAAAGAGATTATTTCTTGAAGTCAAACACATGACTGTTATTGATTGAAGTTAATGCCAAAACAAAGGATATGACCATACTGGTTTTAAATCAAGAACTATTAGACAATGACTGTATTAATACAGTGAAGATAAAAATTGAGGGCGTGCGATTGCGATCATGAGTGAAATGCTCATTGACAACAATATAGAATTCGAAGTTTCTTATGTCCGAAACCCTGTTGTTAATAACAGATCTAACTTCTCTCCCAGTCACAACTCAGAGAATCCAATCCAAGCTACTATATGCAACACTACTTCTTGATCTAATCCAAACTACTCTATGAAACTCAATACATTCGGGGAATATTTCAAAATTGTTAAAACCCGTGTTAGTTACATAATGACATGTATCCAATTTGTTCATAATTTCATACTTTATTCTATCAACTATCAACAATATAAGGTGATATTTGAAATACAAATATAAACCTAACTCATCAACTGATTACTATAGATATCTATACTCGTAATTACGTGAAAATTAAAACTGATCCACGTGATACAAAGACCAATAAATTTTTTGACAAAAAAAGGGAACTGACCTAAGATAGAAAATTTCAGAATCAGTTTTGTATTTATACTCATATAGAGGATATTAGGACATACAATGGCATACGTGCACACTTCCTCTATTACCTTCAACATCACCGTACCATCCACATTACTATGGACCCCCAACTTAAAACAGACACAATATAAATAAGAAAACAATATTAGCAACACCAACAAAGTTATCTTGAGAAAGTAGATGGAGTAGACACTTGCATTCCACAATGAAACACATGACGTAAAGTATATTAAAGCATTATCACAAAAAATATGACCCTAAATCCATCCATCATTCTCTTAACCTTTTCATTAGCAACCTGACTTGATGCCTAATGGTAATAAGATTAAGTTGTCAAAATCATAAGAAACCAACCACAATTCTAAAAAAAGGACTTTAATATAAAATTTAAGTTATTCTTTTAATTAGAATAATTGTTATCTGTATTACCCATACAATAAAAAGCATAACAAATAAGTAGATTTTCAAATTAAAGTGACTTTAATGAGGAAAAATAAAAATGGAATTGAATGCAAAGGAAAGAGACATGGTACTTAGCCCATTTTCTATTCTTACTGATCCTTATCAATCCCTAGGGAAGATGAATATAGAACCAATCCACCTTTGAGGCAAACCTGTAGAATTATACGAAAATTGGAAACCAATACAAATGTGTATAGGAAACCTAAAAATCACACAAATTATTCCCTAAAAAGTAGAGAGCGACTTTGAATTAATTACCCATAAAATACACCAATAAAACATTATTTCAACTTAAAACCACAAAAATCAAAACCCCTAAACACCCAAAATGCGAAGTAAGGTTCATTCTAAAGGAAACTGGAGATTACTATTATTAAACACATAAAAAATATCTACATAGTCATAACTACACAATCATAGAAGAGCAATATACACGATGTTGATCACCGAAGAACAATAATGAGGCATCTACAAACAAACTATTGTAGATCATAAAAACTATTATAAAAAAGAATGTATACCTGATCTAAACAATAGTTCAATAGATCGGTGAATCCAAAAACGAGGCATCTACAAACAAACTGATTACACCATCAAGCCCATGTTGAGATTTCAAATGTGACTAAAAAAGAGATGAATAGGCTATTATATCTACAAAAAAGAAACACAATATAATTGTGATAAAAATTACACAAAGTAATGAGGAATCTACAAACAAACTTCTTTACATCATAAAAATAATTATTAAACAGAGTGTATACCTGATCTGAACAATAGTTTCATGAATCCTAGAATTAGGCATCTATAAACAAATTGAGTACATCACCAAGGCCATCTATAGATTTCAACACGATATTGTTGTGAGAAAAATTAAACAACTCTTAGATCTACAAAAAAGAACAAAAATATAAAAGACAACTCAGAAAAGATAAAACCCAAAAAATGGTAATAAGATCCGAAAAATCACCCATTCACAACGAAGGCAATAAATACACATAAATATACACACCAATAAGGTCCAAAAAACATTTGAACCTTAATAATCCTAAAACATGAAACATTAATTAGAGAAAGTATAATCACCATTATAATCCAGTCATATATATATACATAAATGCAACAAAGAACACAAAATCGAAATAAACCCTAAAATTGAAACTAAACGATCTTCAAACCCTAGATTTCACCAAAATTCAAATGATCGATCTGGGTGAGAGAGAGAGAGAGAGAGATAGTTACCTGCTGACCGAGATAGAGATAGAGAGGGAGAGGGAGAGCTATTCCGACTAAATAACAAATGGAGTGAGAGTTGTTTCCATTGATCGAGAGAGAGTAGTGTACCCGCTAGTGTGTAAAAGGTTCCATAGGGCTAATTTCCTATTTTATCCATGTATTTGATGTTGGGTAAATGGAGGAAAGGAAATGAAGGGTTAAAAAAGAGGGGGAACTTAAATATGTACGAGACAAAAATGGTAAGAGGGGTATTTTCATTCCAACCATTGGATCGTTGCCTTATTGTCTTCGATATGAACAGTGAAGTGTCTTCTCATCTTATGATTAGTGAAAACACAATTATAACTTATTATATATTTATATATATATATATATATATATATGTGTGTGTGTGTGTGTGTGTGTGTGTGTGTGACACCCCGTGATCCGAAATAAGGGGTGGCCAGCCCAATACTCCAATATAACGGAATCATAGATGGAATCATTCTCAGCATCACCATAGAAATATAGAGTATCCAGGATAACCACCCAATATTTCAGAAAACGGGTTGCCAAAAATTTTGAATTTAAAGTAAATAAAGTTAAACAAACAACCCATTTCCTAAGAAGATAAGGGAAACCACTAGGATGTATATATATATATATATATATATATACACTATAACCACAGGTAACATATAAGAGGACCAAATATGTTATCGGTCCGCTGATTCATACAACATATTAAACAATTTCAATAAATTTATATATTACATTAATCAATTATAAAAGCTTGGGCCTCACCCGAGTGAAAGAGACTCGATCTTAACTAGAATACAAAAATGAAAACGTTTATACCAAATGTATCCCGTAATATGCGCAATGCATCACGGCTCGCCGAAGACATCGGAATAGGAATTCAAGTCAGGCATCCTTGCGGCGGAGTACCTGAGCGGAGACAAGATGCATATGCAACAAGAAATGTAAACGGGTCAAGGCCCGGTTCTATATGATTACCAGATGAATAAAGAGTATGACAGTTATGAATAAAATCATGCTAGAAAGAATAAAATCTATCTACACAGTTCTAAAACATAACTAAGGCAGAAAAGAAAAGCATGGGTAAAATAAACTAAAAAACTTCCATTTCATTATTATGTTCCTTATCAGGAACTCACAATTTCAACATTTATGCTCTTTACTAGCATTTCATTCCTTATTAGGAAAATATAATTATAATTTTAAGCTCTTTATGGCTTTTATTTCAAATACATGCCCATCCTGGCATTACCATTCCTTAGCAGGAATATAATCAACATTAAATGTTATTTATGGAATTGTACTGTGCTCTTTGTGGCACTTCTTCATGCTCTTTATGGCATATACCCATCAAGTCCCACTTGATGATGAATAGTTATATTTATATACATATAACAATTCTAAGACCGCCCCTCCGAGTTTCCCCACTGGGCGCGCCCCTAAATGACCATCATCTTCTAGGGCCTATCTATACAAGACAACCTGGGCACCTATCGCAATACGTCGGGAAGCGGCCATATGCCTGCGGGAGAGTCAAGACCACACTCGGAATCTCCTCACCAGCGCAGAAAACATAACATATCGCTCATATGGCCTATGGACTATATCCACCCTACATTAATTAGCCAGGGGGCATCACCAAGCGCGAGAAGTTCCCTTATGATGTCATTTAGAGAGGTGTGTATCAACCTTTTTTTTTACCATTTTCAAAATCAAGTAAATTATGATTTACCGGTTTCATGATTAAGTAAATTATCATTTACTAACGTCAATACCATTTCCATCTCGTTTCATTTCCATGTATATGTTTCATTTTATCCGAAACCATTACCATTTACTTTTTGTAAATAGTATATCTTATTATCCGGAGCCACACGATAAATCATATCGTTGCTACAACCTCCAAGGAGTAATTGAAACTCTTAATTACCTCCAAACATTTTAGAGTGTTGTTTATAACCCGAATACTATCATACCTCAAGGAATGAATGAACTTATAATTTATTCTCCCAACTTACTTTTATGGGGTTATTATCAACCATCAGGGCTAATATAATTCGAATTAGCTCCTAAAGTCTCCCAATCATAATTCTAGGATTCCCAATCTCATAATAATTAACTAGAAAAGAATGCCCTGACATCAATTGGCATATCCCCGGAAAAGTCCCCACATACCCCCATTCCTAGTGTAGGGAAAGTACTAACTCAATTTCAACTCTAGGACACCTAGTTTACTTCATTAAAGAAGGTTCCTAGGCCCTAGAATTAAAAAAATGAATTTGGGACAAAACTAAGAAAATCCCTCAAAATGTAGGGCTTCCGAATCGATTCGGCCTAGCCGAATCGATTTGGGTTCAAGAAATCGAATCGATTCGGACCATCCGAATCGATTCAGTTAAGAAAACCTTCCTTCTGCATAAATGCCGAATCGATTCAGACCATCCTAATCGGTTCGGTCAACCCGGACCCGAAAATTGTCTCAAGGCGAATCGATTCGGCCAGGCCGAATCGATTCGGTTCTGCAGAATTTCCTAGTTATGTTCCAAGTGTTTTGAGCCCTAATTTCCAAACCTCAAATCTCTTCCATTATTACACACAACCAACAATATTTATCTACCCAAAATCATCCCAACATGATTACTAACTACAAAAATCCACAATTCCATTATCAAAACTAATATTTAGGTTTAATTCCCACAAGTTCCTCATTTAAACCATAAATATTCATACACAACTAATCATACAATTTATACATCTTAAATCACATATTAGCAAGTAGAAAACTTGCCTTTGGGTTGCAAATTCAGATTTCTTGGGGGTAGAAGCAGTCTCCCATCTTCAATCTTCATTTCCTCTCTTCTTTCTCCAGTTTTCTCTTCTTCTTTCTTTCTATCCTTTTTCTCTCTATGTTTAAGACATAATTTAGGGAATTAGGGGATTTAAATGACTAAATCGTGGCTTAAGTTAAAATTCCCAACTTAAATGGTTAACACCACATTAAAATGACTCCCAAAATACGCATATAAGCTAAAACCAGGTAAAAGTGCCCGAAATACAAAAATGCAATATGGCACTTATTTTGACTGTCTCGCACCCTCCGAGACTAACTACACCCTCTAAACTGGAATCCGGAAATTTTATAAAATATTTCGAGTTCCAATTTCATTTAAACTATCGTGCCATTTATATACATGATACTATAAACATGCAACCTGATGATATTTACTTCCACATACTGCAAATACGCATCAGTCTAGTAAATATTAACTTTCAATTCATTCAATTAATATTTACTCCAGTCCCCACATTTTATATAATTACCTTATGCGATAAAATTAATATAAAATGAGCCTCCCAGAATTGAGGGTTGTTACATACTCCCCCCCTTAAGAGGGAATTTTGCCCCCAAAATTCAGGCATATCCAAATCTCATAAAGGGTATACTACTCTAAACTAGGATTCTACCATCCTAAACAAACCCCTCGTCATCACAGTCATCCTAAATGGACCCGGACTAAGGCCGACTTTATCGATCTCAGCCTACATCATTTGTGCTCTATCTTAGCACAAAGCGTTCCTCCCTAACTATCGATTCTACCGTCAAAAAATGGAAGAAGATATCCTCACAACTCGGCATAGACCTCTTTACTCCCTCCTCGGGGATATTTATACCAACTCTAATTGGTTTAATTCCAACACTAATCAACTTCCCTCACATTGACGTATCTCATCAAGGCATATGGCTCAAAAGCCAAATCTTAAAGAATCGACACGAGACCTCTCTAAGTTCAAGGAATATATTACCCGTTGATTCCATCCAACGAGTATACAAAATATTCAACCGACCACGCTAGGCCACTCATGATACCATGCCTTAGAAAATGATCCACAAGGCCATTCAATAGCCTAATGCTTGTACTGGAATCTCTATCCATATACTAACTGCTCTCACCTGCTATGTATTCTAAGGCATCCACTTCGAGATATGCCTTTCGGCATAAGTCAATTTCCTTCCGTACATCCATCCACTTTAGAGCGGTAGGATATAAGCTATTTCCATACGGTTCCCATTTCTTCATGGAAACTTTTACCAAACCTACGATATGAATATCTAGTCTCGGTCCATCCTATTTAATAGGCACCTCCCACAGTTCTACCAT
Source organism: Sambucus nigra (assembly GCA_949130495.1). Taxonomy (NCBI): domain Eukaryota; kingdom Viridiplantae; phylum Streptophyta; class Magnoliopsida; order Dipsacales; family Adoxaceae; genus Sambucus; species Sambucus nigra. The sequence goes on along the minus strand of OX422208.1, from coordinate 371,055,789 downwards.
TCCCCCATCAGTAATAGGGCATACTCTTCTACATGTAGTCCATCCATAATGGACGGGAATGCAACAGTCTGGTCAAACAATCAATAACTTTCTCAAATAGGATCATGACCATAACGGTTTTGGCACTTCAGTACGACCGTCTATGAATATACCCCTCTTCATTCCACCGATACTCTTCTTCGCACGAGTAGGTGAAATGATCAATCACAGACCGGAATGCTCTCGCTACAGAGTCTTTCGAGTCATGCTCGTTTCATTTGGCTTTCCATGCCAACACAAATATCTCCGACGAGTTTCTTATTCGACGCATCTACTACCCCAATCGCATTTCCTTAGCGAATGAGAAAATACCCAATCACTAGTTCTTCTGAAATCCGAGCACTAACTCGATTTCTCCCATGACATATTGCAACAACTTGTTGCTTCACGAGAAAGACTAAATTTCCCTGCCTAGGAAGTAGTGCCTCCATTTCTTTAAGGCAATTTTCACGGCAATGGATTTTAAATTCAAGCGTGGGATATTACTTACAACAAGTTCAAGCATGTGAGACGCATAGACAACGGGTCCATGTTCCAGTATTATTACTTCCCGCTCATGGCAGAGACTTATTCTTTAAACCCACTATCGAGATCACTATCATGAGCTCAGGAGTGAAGGTCAACCCGTCCCTTAACTCCCCGTTAGTGAAGTCGCCACGTAGCACCATATCTAAGAAAGGTCTTATCTTCCTCAGCCTAAGCCATCCAAACCTCTCGAGACCCCATAAATCTCATTCCTAGGGATCTAATCCCACATAGAGTTAACCCACAACTTATTCGTGGTCAACTCCTTACCGCCTTCCTAAATCAACATCACCTGCCCTAAGGGCCTTATGTTCTAATAAACCTAAGGTCAATCTACAAGTATACATCCTATCTAAGTCATAAATAGATAATACTAAATATATCCCTAGTGTCCAAGACCTATCTCAACTTCCAACATTCGTTCGGTTTCGTACGTGGGACGTCTCGCCGAAGCGAAATCCAAACAAAGAACCCTCCCATTACACTACTACCTCGCATCGTTGGTCATTAATATGTGACGGTCTAAGACACATGATCGGGATTGGTACAATTCTAATTTACAATCCTACTTACCATAGCATCTTTTAAAGATATTAACTGATCAGACATTCACTTCCTGTGAAGTCTTTCAGATACATATCCCCCTTATAAAAAAAACATGGCCTTCTTATCAAGGCACAATCCCGAAGTCTCAATCCGACTTCGTATCACAGTCTCCCTCACATCGATCAGAGGAGAGAACTATATACAGTGCTTCTATCTCGCACTTTAATAGCCCTTAATCACTCTTCTACGTGCTTCTCGGCTATTCTTCCAATCCAACTTCCAACAACAAAATGAATAAAGTAAAAGAGAAAGAAAAGGATAGCATCTCTCCAATCACAACATTGTTAAGTGTTCATCCGACGGAGTGTCTCGCCGAAGCAAAATCCAAACAAGGAACCCCTCCGGCACATGCCTACTTAACTAGTTGATCATGGAGATAAGCGTAACATGCATAAATAAGACAAACAAACAATCAAACACTCACACAAGATAACTAAACGAATAAAAAAATCTCCTACCTACCTCGATTCACCTCTATAAAGTCTCAACCTGTATCCAGGGGAGAAATCATAGAACAACTAGTTCCATTTTGAACTAGAAGTAAGATAGCCTTACAATTTTATTTGCTTGCTATCAACCCAAACCAACCAAAGTATCTCTACTCGCATACTATACATAAGATAAGAGAAAGGAAAATGTAACATCTCTCCACTCCCAACGTCGTTAAGGTTCACGCGTGGAGCGTCCCGCAAAAGCGGAATCTAAACAACGAACCCCTCCTATGCATTACTACTTAACTTTGTTGGTCGTGGAGATAAGTCATAACATCCACATACAATGCAATTTACACATACTACATGCATGTTTAGAATATCATCACTCGTTTCATAACGAGTGAGGAAAAATAGAACTTCCACACCAAGGAAGTCATATAAGTACTCTTCCAATAATGACGTCAATACACTTACAAGCTCAATATACACACCCGAATCTACAGTAGATATAATACTACTAAGTCTTATAATAAGGAAAACACCACCCACTAATAAGGTGAAATTTCCATCCATATTCTTACCAACCACTCCGCATCCTAGCCATTACTCCGACTCTGGTCGACAACAATTACCCACGCAGTCCCTCTTACTTCCTCTGTAAAAGAGGACACGCTCTCGGCCTCCTCTTCCTCAGTTCAATGAAACCTCCCCAGGCGGATGTCCACAAATGGGGTTTCATGAATCTTACTCCATTAGAAGTGTTAACGACACCTATTCTGGAGCCTATCATTTCCTTGTGCACGGTCTCCCTAACCGTACAACACCTTATTCCCCATCGGTCTTTAACCGAACATTTTATGAACATTCGAGAATCCACCTTCTCCTTAGTCCAGTTATCCCAAAGAAACTCGCCATTGCAAGTATCCACCGGGCTTCTCTATGGGCCAAACTTCCGGCACCCACGAATATGGTGACCACATTTTCACCATCTCAGCACTACTCCTACAGGTGAAGGATTATCCTCCATCCTACTTCAGGGCACTTCTTTACTTCAATTTAACATCGCTTGAATTCTTCAAGCTTAGTACCACTTTCTACTTCTAGCGGTACTTGGGAAAACTACATCAACTGTAATCAGTAGTCGTAGTAGCAGGACAAGGAAGTTCTACAAAAAGGGAGTGACCTACAAAGCGGTCCTCATCCCCGATCACAATTTACAGTCCTTAGTAGTTTCTTCTCATGACGCCCTTCTCCAATCAACCTACTATTCTCACACGAGTGCGCAGAAGATTTTATAGATTCTACCTCATGGCAAAAGAACGAAATCTCACAAGAAAAACCAACGATCTTAATCCTAAGGCTTTATTTCAAATCAAGAGCAACGCTGAAACTTAAGGCGTCCCCACATATTCCTAAGGACCCTAGAACCTGATGCTTTGATACCATCTGTGTCACCCCGTGATCCGAAATAAGGGGTGGCCAGCCCAATACTCCAATATAACGGAATCATAGATGGAATCATTCTCAGCATCACCATAGAAATATAGAGTATCCAGGACAACCACCCAATATTTCAGAAAACGGGTTGCCAAAAATTTTGAATTTAAAGTAAATAAAGTTAAACAAACAACCCATTTCCTGAAAAGATAAGGGAAACCACTAGGATGTATATATATATATATATATACTATAACCACAGGTAACATATAAGAGGACCAAATATGATATCGGTCCGCTGATTCATACAACATATTAAACAATTTCAATAAATTTATATATTACATTACATTAATCAATTACAAAATCTTGGGCCTCGCCCACGTGAAAGAGACTCGATCTTAACTAGAATACAAAAATGAAAACGTTTATACCAATTGTATCCCGTAATACCCGTAATGCATCACGGCTCGCCGAAGACATTGGAATAGGAATTCAAGTCAGGCATCCTTGCGGCGGAGTACCTGAGCGGAGACAAGATGCATATGCAACAAGAAATGTAAACGGGTCAGGGCCCGGTTCTATATGATTACCAGATGAATAAAGAGTATGATAGTTATGAATAAAATCATGCTAGAAAGAATAAAATCTATCTACACAGTTCTAAAACATAACTAAGGCAGAAAAGAAAAGCATGGGTAACATAAACTAAAAAACTTCCATTTCATTATTATGTTCCTTATCAGGAACTCACAATTTCAACATTTATGCTCTTTACTAGCATTTCATTCCTTATCAGGAAAATATAATTATAATTTTAAGCTCTTTATGGCTTTTATTTCAAATACATGCCCATCCTGGCATTACCATTCCTTAGCAGGAATATAATCAACATTAAATGCTATTTGTGGCATTGTACTGTGCTCTTTGTGGCACTTCTTCATGCTCTTTATGGCATATACCCATCAAGTCCCACTTGATGATGAATAGTTATATTTATATACATATAACGATTCTAAGACCTCCCCTCCGAGTTTTCCCACTGGGCGCGCCCCTAAATGACCATCATCTTCCAGGGCCTATCTATACAAGACAACCTGGGCACCTATCGCAATATGTCAGGAAACGGCCATATGCCTGCGGGAGAGTCAAGACCACACCCAAAATCTCCTCACCAGCGCAGAAAACATAACATATCGCTCATATGGCCTATGGACTATATTCACCCTGCATTCACTAGCTAGGGGGCATCACCAAGCGCGCGAACTTCCCTTATGATGTCATTTAGAGAGGTGTGTATCAACCATTTTATTTACCATTTTCAAAATCAAGTAAATTATCATTTACCAGTTTCATGATTAAGTAAATTATCATTTACTAACATCAATACCATTTCCATCTCGTTTCATTTCCATGTATATGTTTCATTTTATCCGAAACCTTTACCATTTACTTTTTGTAAATAGTATATCTTATTATCCGGAGCCACACGATAAATCATATCGTTGCTACAACCCCCAAGGAGTAATTGAAACTCTTAATTACCTCCAAACATTTTAGAGTGTTGTTTATAACCCGAATACTATCATACCTCAAGGAATGAATGAACTTATAATTTATTCTCCCAACTTACTTTTATGGGGTTATTATCAACCATCAGGGCTAATATAGTTCGGATTAGCTCCTAAAGTCTCCCAATCATAATTCTAGGAATCCCAGTTTCATAATAATTAACTAGAAAAGAATGCCCTGACATCAATTGGCATATCCCCGGAAAAGTCCCCACATACCCCCATTCCTAGTGTAGGGAAAGTACTAACTCAATTACAACTCTAGGACACCTAGTTTACTTCATTAAAGAAGGTTCCTAGGCCCTAGAATTAAAAAAATGAATTTGGGACAAAACTAAGAAAATCCCTCAAAATGCAGGGCTTCCGAATCGATTCGGCCTAGCCGAATCGATTTGGGTTCAAGAAATCGAATCGATTCGGACCATCCGAATCGATTCAGTTAAGAAAACTTGCCTTCTGCACAAATGCCGAATCGATTCGGACCATTCGATTCGGTTCGGTCAACCCAGACCTGAAAACTGTCTCAAGGCGAATCGATTCGGCCAGGCCGAATCGATTCGGTTCTGTAGAATTTCCTAGTTATGTTCTAAGTGTTTTGAGCCCTAATTTCCAAACCTCAAATCTCTTCCATTATTACACACAACCAACAATATTTATCTACCCAAAATCATCCCAACATGATTACTAACTACAAAAATCCACAATTCCATTATCAAAACTAAGATTTAGTCTTAATTCCCACAAGTTCCTCATTTAAACCATAAATATTCATACACAACTAATCATATAATTTATACATCTTAAATCACATATTAGCAAGTAGAAAACTTGCCTTAGGGTTGCAAATTGAGATTTCTTGGGGGTAGAAGCAATCTCCCATCTTCAATCTTCATTTCCTCTCTTCTTTGTCCACTTTTCTCTTCTTCTTTCTTTCTCTCCTTTTTCTCTCTATGTTTAAGACATAATTTAGGGAATTAGGGGATTTAGAAGACTAAATCGTGGCTTAAGTTAAAATTCCCAACTTAAATGGTTAACACCACATTAAGATGACTCCCAAAATACACATATAAGCTAAAACCAGGTAAAAGTGCCCAAAATACAAAAATGCAACATGGCACTTATTTTGACTGTCTCGCACCCTCCAAGACTAACTACACCCTCTAAACTGGCATCCGAAAATTTTATAAAATCTTTCGAGTTCCAATTTCATTTAAACTATCGTGCCATTTATATACATGATACTATAAACATGCAACCTGATGATATTTACTTCCACATACTGCAAATAGGCATCAGTCTAGTAAATATTAACTTTCAATTCATTCAATTAATATTTACTCCAGTCCCCACTTTTTATATAATTACCTTATGCGGTAAAATTAATATAAAATGAGCCTCCCAGAATCGAGGGTTGTTACAATATATATATATCCTCTCGAGTAATACCTAGCATGTGTGCGAATGTTATAATATAGCTTACGTATATAATTGAGAAGATAATTATATACGAGTAAAATACATGAAGTTAATTGTATTAATTATATTTTTCTGTCGAGAATGTTATATGGTTTTAAATGTTAGATGATTAATTAAGTTAAGGCTTGAAATAACTTATAAATCATTAAAAATATTACTCGGACTAGAGTAGTGTGGCAAGAAATGGTTATAACAAGTCTAGTTAGACGTGATAGTATATCTAGAGGTTATAAAGGGTGTAGTAGGTGTGCACATTAGTTATGGGATGAGTATTATCTCAAGGTAGTGCGACAGCAGCTTAAATATGAAGTGCATTCATGCATTTTATTTACTAGAATTTAATAGCTTGCTAAATATTTTTAAAGTGTTTGGGTTCTAACCCTTTCTGCAAAATATTTTTGAAACCTTTCAGGTGTCCAGCCACAAGGACACTAGACTTGAGATTCTTTTCCATGGATATGCAGCTGCAGGCATGTGTGGATGCATCCAAGAGATTTGATTAGACGCATATGTTCTTCATTCCTAGATTAGGGATCTCATTTCAGTTCAGTTAGGGCGTGTTTCCCATTTACTTTTAGATTCACCTATTGGATTGTTAGACGATGGTTCATTCGGCCAGTCTTTGAGTTATTTATTTATTCTTTTAGTAATGGTTTGAGACTCTATTCTGTATATGATTTAGTTATTTTATTTTTGCATGTATTTATTTGGTTACGAAAGATAAAATTATCACACCGACTTAATTAACTAAAAGGTGATTAGTAATTAATATGGTTTTTGACAATGATGGTAAGAATGAACCAAATGGAAATCTCGTTTTAATTTAATAAAGGACTAATCACCCAATTTAATTAGGCAGGGTGTCAGAGAATGGTTGAGCTTCCTCTTTATCTTTATCAACATGTAATACATATTACTTGCATAGTGCTTCCTAGATGATCCTTGAACATCTTAGGGATGATATGTTGGTAGGTTTATCATGCATTCTTAAAGCCAATAGGCAACAATGTATAATGATATAAACCAAGTATTATGATGAAGGGCATTTTTAACTCATCCGGTCCAAAGAATAAAATCCGGTGATATCCTAAGTAGGCATCTAAGAAGATCATTCACTCATGTTTTTTTGTGCCGACCAACTAATAAATATTTATAAAGGAAAAACTAATTTGGTATCTGCTTTGTTCAAGTCTGTTGAATTGACACAAACTCTATCTTTTTGTTGCCAATGTTGACTGCCACTAATTAGAAAACCACTTTCAAAAATAAATTTATTTTATGGAGCTTACCCCTTGAAGTTTCTTTAACTGTTTGGAAAGCCTTTTTATGTTACTAGTGTATATGATGGATCAACGTGAAATATTTTTCACATAACTTCGGGGATTATTCCCAATATGTTATATGTCTACCACATAAACACATCTTTGTTATACTTCAAGAAATCCATTAGCTTTTGTCCCTTCTCACTTATGATCATACTACCGATGATAAAATACTTCTATGGATGGTTGAGGTAAAATGTTACCTCCTCGAGGGTATCCATTATCCGATCAGTGGGGTGACTAGAGTATCTTTAATCTCAGACCATTCGTGATTTAATTGTAATATATGTTTTGAATTTTATTTAAAGGGGATAATCCCCTCTATGGCTTATACAATTTCTTTCTCTTTATTTTTCTCTTTACCTAGTATAATTTTTGTGATAAATCATTGCCTAGAAGAAGCTTGGTTGCCCATTATCTCCATCATTATCTAGTCAGTAACTCATTCTAGTTTCTGGTGATGAGTGGAAGACGCACGCTCCATTGTATAAAGCCTCGCATTTCGTAAGTTGGCTTTCATGGATAATTAATATTTATGACCACGAATTTGATCATCTTTGAAATTCTTCTTGCTTAAGTGAGTAGGATTACCTTTCTAAAGGGCATGGTGGTTTTCCTTGTTAATTCGACCAACTAAACAATGGCCTCCTTCAGATATTCCATTTATAGTTTGAGATAGTTGAATGACTTGAGGTACATAAACCCAGACAAGTTTCCTTGATCGACCAAAATCTTATCAATATCATTTAATACCCTATAATTTTAAAAATTAAATAATTATTTTTATTAACAACGCTAGGCTTAGTAGTTGTGTTATTATTTGAAAAATTGGTTTCATGTAACAATTAAATTTGAATTAAATAAGAACATATCTTAACAAAATATTAGTATTCATAATAATTTTGTATTATAAGTGTGTACCATAAGACCAAGCTATAGACATATGGATTGTTCAATGAAGCTACATTTTAAATGGGTGAAATTGAATTTATGAACGAACCCAATAGAAAATCTTAATTTTATTAAGGAATAATAATTTCTAGAGGTTCGAACTACCCCTTTCAATCAACTTATGATGTAAAATATGTTTAGAATCCTTTAGAACCCATTTTAGGATGTGTTTGGGACTAACTACAGGTTAGGTTAAGCTTATATGGAGATGTAAGATGAACAAATATGTAATTAGGGAGTTTATGGTTCAGTCATATAAAAGTACATCATTTTGGAGGTCACCCGATTGATCTGGCTATTTGGTGGTTGGTCGACTAGGGTTGCATATTATTGATCGTTTGTGTACCCTTAAAGACGATTAATCGAGATTGGTTACAAACTATCAATCGACTATTTTGTAGTGCAATCAATCGGTCCTAGCCAAAGTTAATGTCATGGGCTTTTCATGGGATTTTTACTGTAGATTATAAACTTGAGGATCATACAATTTCTAAAGAGAATTTTTATAGGACTTATGAGATATAACCCTACATAGGCACATGGGTTCGAAGATATCTTAGGGGATGTTGAACCTGACTTATACAGTTAGAATTTTATATCATGATCTTATGAATGTATCATATATTTTATGTTCTGCATTTTGTTGTGTGACATACTGTGGTGGGTGAGTAAACTCGTGAGGGATCTATCAATGGGGATTTGATGATATTGTTAGTGGGATCGAGTACTACTCCCTTACCTAGTGATACATGTTGCATATAGGTCTAATATCCCAATCTTACACTTTATGAGTCAATAGTATCATGTGAGGGAGTCATAGAAAGATAAATCCTTCATAAATCATTGTATGTGGTTAAACAATTGGTCTATTAGCATAGTGATTTAACCATTTGTGCAGTGTTATGATCCATTAGGTGGGAACTCTTATAGATCAATCTGACAGTAGGACAAGAGTTCCTAAAAGGATGAACCTTTGTGTAATACCCTGCCCTAATATTCAATTTAAATTTTGTATAAATTGTAATGAAGTGACGTTTAATAATAATTATTGGAGGTTGTGGGTAAAAATTAAAGGAAATAAAAGAATTGGTATAAAGGGTTCTCTCAAACGACATAGAGTATAGTTAGAAGCGAGAACACTATCGCGTGAAGGTCACTTAAAATAAAGGTTTAAATGACCTTCGAGTGAGATCTTACTACCTTACAGTCGCAGGTCACGTGAAGGTCGCGTGAATCCATATACCGAATGAGATGGACATGTCATTCGAACAAGGCTCATTTCATTCGAACGACGTTCTTCGAAAATGTAAAATTTGACTTGACCTTGTAGGTTGTCACATTCTGAACCCTTGAATTGATGAGTTGTCGAGCTCTTGTGAGCCCATATTGGGAAAATAGGATTTTGGGGTGTTTTAAGGGTTTTATAAGGGTTATTTGAGATCATTTGTATTGCTGGAGTTGGAAGAGGATAAAAGAGTGAGAAAGGTGTTCTTCCACTACAATAGATCTTCTCACCACCTAAAACCACTTTAAAACCATATTCAAGCCTACAATACCCATTTCCACCATTGTTGAAGTAGAGCTATGAATTTTTTAGAAGTGTTGGGGAATTATTTAGAGAAGATGATGGATGCTTTCATGGAGTTTGAAGGGATTTTTGGCTTGGAAGCTTAAATGGGGAACATATGGAGCATTTTGGAGGATGCGTTTGGTAACCCTTGGAGGCCACCTTTAGAGGTTGGGGTTGATCCTCCTACACAAACTCTTACCACAATTTGAAATATTTGAGGTGGGAAAATCCATCCTTTGTGTTTAAAACTCTATTTTTATTACTGGCAGTCTTGTTGTCAGATTACATTAGTAGAATGCACATGAATAAATAATCGTTTCTAATAGATTAATATTAAACATTTTATGGAATAAGAAAGTTTTTTTGTTAGGAAATAAAGGATAAGTAAATGTTTCAATGTTTTGGAATATTAAATTTGATATTTTACGAAAATGGTTTATTTTTTAGAGATTTGATGCTAAAAACTTCAAGAATTAAAATGTTTGAAAAATAATTGTGGTTTCGGTAAATGTTTGTGAAATAAAGTTTTTGTCAAAAATGGAAAGTTAAGGAAGAAGGACATTTGCTAAGTTTGAAGATATTAACAATGTCTTTATTGCCCGAAAAGCATAATTTTGCAAGTAAAGAGAATTTCTTGAATGCGATTATGTCTAACCTATTTAATTGGATTTTAGGATTTAAAATCCATTTTCTCATCCATATAAACTAATAGTATTTTGAAAATAAATACGTGGACAAGTTTAAAGGAGGTTTTATTGGGTTTAAACAAGAAATAAGAAAAAATGTAAATTTTATTCTTCAAAGTGTGTTAAAAAAAGGAGTTAAAAGTGTAATGAATATAAGATAGTAACACTACATGAATTGATAAAAAGAAAATGGTATTTTCTTATAAAAATAGTCTTCAAGTGTAATTAGATTTCTTGAATAAAGAAGTAAAAAAATATATGATTTGAAAATATGGTTAGTAAAGGTTTTGGATAAGTATTACTTGTTAAACATTGGAAAGTTGGTGTGTGTAACTTAATAATGTTTGAAATATTAACACTTATGAATTTGGAAAGAAGATAATGGAAAAAAAGGTTTCCAACTAGAGAATAATGATACTCCAAATATTAAAAAATTATTAAAGTATTAAAAGCACTTAAGAAGTAGCATGAGTAACTGAAAAGTGCTTGGGAAAACTTCACTTGTAAAATGGAGGAATATGACAAGTTTGGAAACAAATGGGTAATATTGTAATTTTACCTAAAGTGGGAGATTTTTATGAAATAAAAATTTTGAAAAAGTTGTTACGCAAATTGGTTATAAATGAATATGATTTTTATAATAAAATCAAAGTTAACATGTAAAGGACATGAAATGATAATTTCAAAGTGTAATACGAGTCGGGATGAAACCACGAGATTGGCTAAGGCGGGGTGAAAAGGGAAAGAAGGAATAATGTGGATATTTTTAAACTGTTAAAACAAATAAAAGAAACTTTGATGACACCGGGATAATCAAGGAGGGTCCGGAGCCCTATGGTGAAAGATCCAAAACCACTTGCCAGAGTATATGGCGGCGGCATCGACAGGGTAGAACCCGTTAAAATACGCAGTTTATTGGAAGATTCCAATAATAAGGTAAAGGAATAAGGAACATGTCAAGAAATGGGTTATGTGATAAATTGTATTAAGACAACCTAACTTGAATGAATTAATAAATGTTCTTGTAAAAGTTAAAGTGGACAAGTAAATGTGTAAATTAACTAATGTCCATAAGGTAAAAAATGGGTAAATTAAGTGGGTAAATGGGTGGTTAAGTTACCTAAATGGTTCGGTCCATAATTAACATAAGGGTGTGTTGTGTAAGGCTTTCAAAGGCTAAATAAGAATTTTCTAGCACGGTGTTTGCGTTTGTTGAAAAGGTGATTTTTAGTAAAAATAATAACGTGGATAGATTAAAATTAAAAGGGTAATTTCGATAAAGAGTTGGTTTTCGGTCAAACCCGTGTAATTGTTTCAAGCGTTTAACTGTGTGCATTAAATAAGGTGAGAAATGTAAAAATGAGAAAAGGAAGTTTTTTACAAGATTAAGGTGAATTAACTTGGATAATATGGTTTTCGAAAGTAAAATTGTTTCATGTATTAAGTATAGGTATATGTATACAAGGTAGTTTCACGTGCATGTAGGAATGCCATTCGTTTCTATACTGCATTTTGAATATTCCCACTGGGCATTGACTCACACCCTTGTCTTTATTACAGAAGGTTGGGTGCGGGTATTTTTATAGCATTATATAGGTAAGTATTCTATTTAAGTTTACATTAGTATCTCTATATGCTTGGACTCTGGGGATGCTTCCCATGGGTCCTCACGTACTTTGAATTTGAAATTGGAATCGCATGTTAAACACGTGAAACATTAATTAAAATAAAATAGGATTAGTAACATTATATAGGTTGTTTCATTGCACTTCATACCTAATGCTCGGTCCGGACCGGTTTGACCACAGGTAACCCATAAATTCGGGTTGGTGCATTACAAATGGTATTAGAGCTCTAGGTTCAAGGTTCCTTTCAGGAGTGATGTGGAGAGGTCGTTAATGGATCTTTTGACGTGATTGTTTGTTTTTGGGTCGATCACGCTGGTTTTAGGGATGGTTTAGTTCATGTCCTCAACGGTAAAGTTAAATAGGTTATCATGACAAGTAATTTGGTGTAAAGTGGCACACAATCTAACTGATGGTTGTTAAATCACTTCCTTTCTTCTAATTATATGTTAGTAATTTACGGGTGTCCTTTCAAGCCAATAGTAATTACACTGTGGTTAATAATATGAGGTCCTTATGTTTAATCCTTGATGATGTAGTATATTTTGATATATTAATAAAATAAGATGACGACTATTGGACAAGTGGCATGCGTTGCGTATGATCAATGGTAAGTGTTGATAACTAGGGTGTCGTGACTAAGTAACGATGATTGATTATTAAAATGTACATAACTCCTAGGTTTGGTGCTTAAGGGTGGTTAACGCCCATAATATAGTTAAGAAAGTTCAAATCCTCGGGGTAATACCGAAATCGATGGATATTTGATGAGCATGTAAATTTGTATTGGTTAATGTTTGTGGTTAGGTACATTCAGTCTTAGTTGATAGGATGATATCCTTGTGGGTGAGTCACTTAGTACCAATTAGTTAATGAATGTATGTCATAAGCTCTGATTATAATTACAATGATGATTCAGGAAACGTAGGAGAGAACTCTAGATAGTCTTCTACGATGGGGTTTTAGAAAATATAGTATGATTTCAAGAAATAGGATCTTTAGTGATGTCAGTGATGCAGACATAGAGGTTTATAGGTTGTAGGCGACGTCCTATATCTTGTCAAATCCTTAGTAGCATTTGTCACGATTTATATGTGGCATGTGGTCACAACTGTTTGGAAGAAAGATAATTTTATTATCTTAGTGTAAAGACTCGTTTTATGCACCAAAGTAATGGCTAGGTGTGAGGTAATCCTAGTTTGAGAGTAGTTTATAGACATTTTGGGGTGCCCATGGGACTAATTATGTGTGGCATCATTAGAAACATAGGTTCACTTATTGCCATGACTTGAGGTGTCCTATGATCAAGGTGCACCACATGTGGAAACTCGTGGACTAATGTCTTTGCGGGAAACAAGTAATCACGATGTGGGTGTTAAAAGGTTTCTAGAGTGCACCTACTATGATAAGGGTACGGATGATGAAATCTTATCGGGTCTTAAGGTTCGTTACATAATATGTGTTTAGTGTCCTCAGAAGACCAGTTAAGTCCACTATAAAGGAGCATTCGCGTCCTAGTAATTATTGCATTGAGGGTTAGGTAATGATCTCAGATTGCTGGTCAGGGTTTAGAAGAGTCGTATTGAGTACATGTTGGGTGTGGCTCCGCACAGATGGGTGAGTGTAATCCCTAAGGTAATACGATAGACCATTTTGTTATAAGAGTGATGATTGGATGTCATGCAATAACTAGTATTGGTGTTGTGACACTCAGTTTCGAGGTGTACTTGGAAATGTATTCGAGATTTATGTTGATGATTCCGGATGGAGATTTTAAATGGAAACCAAGGTGGCTAATATCGAAGCATGATAAAATGTTAGAGCGTGTCGACGGTATATACTATGATAGTGTTAGCAAGGTATGGATTAGTTCTTGGCATTTCCTTCCAAGAAGGTACGAATTAGAAGGCATAACCATGTGTGGTACTTGCTACCCTTAGAATGACAATGACGGTCGGTGTGGTCACCACTTAAATTTAGTTTTGGTAGAACTTAAAAGTAAGATTAATATAAATCTCGTGTAGTCAAAGAACAGGGTGAGGTGAATGCCTCCCTTGAATTGAGTAATGCCTATGGGAATTTTAGGATTTGGATCATGGTATAAGAGGGAAGAAATTAACCCAGATACATTAAGTTGGTGACGTCGTCACCAGTAAATGGACAACACTAGTGTAGACAAGGGTGCTAGCTGTCCGCTAATCGGGTTAGTTTATGTGTGTTAAGGATGCGAGGGATAGGGCCTTACTCCTAAGGAGGGAAGTTGGTAATTGACCCCGTAAGGAATTAAAGGTTCCTATGTTGATTTTATGTTGTGATAATGAATAGCTATGATTTAGTTCATCAAGGTTGGTGACCCAAGCCAGGGTACGTGGCTAGGATTAGTACTTTGTGAGAACGTTGGGAATAACTGACATGACTTTTAGCATATGGCATAGGTTTGATTTTGTAAATCATAATCTGACGCTTATGGGTCAAATTTATCGAGACGGTTGCTTGTTCTTTCGGACTCTCGTATCTTCCTATCGATTTCAGTAATCGGGGATTGGTATTCTCATATATGTGGTAACTCGTATTGGTGCCATGTCGTGTTATGGTGCGATTGGGCCTAATATAACGTGATAGACCGGGGATGGTCAATGTAGCTCGGTAATTGGGTGCGCCCTATCTGAGGTATTCTTGCCATTTCATAAAGTTCTATGTACGGGTGGCTAAGCTTTCGGCAGCATGGTTTTCTCATAGTATTGTCTTTTCTTAGAACTAGTGGCCTTTCGTCTCGTCGGCACAATAGTCAGTAGCTCTAGTTGCAGAGAGTGGGATGATGACTTGAGAATATGGTATAGTGTTAGAAATTGAGGAAAACTTAGAATATGGTGTTTCTTTTCCACGGTGAGTGGATTGGAGCGAGGATATAGCGAGTGCTCAAAGGTGAGATGCATTGAGTAGTACTAGGATCATCAAAGTGGTGCAATGAAATGTATCAGCAAAACGCACGATGATGACATGGTAAGAATATTACTTCTTGGAGTGAGGAATTAGCATATTATGGTTATTGGCAAGCTCATGTGAGTTGTGTAGTCAGAATAGCCTGAAAAGTTATGGGATGCAAGATGTGCAGTCCTAAGATGGGATTGACTTTGGTGATAAATACGATGATTGGTTGTATTGCGATTTTCATTGGGTGAGTGTTGATCACTAGAGAGAGTGGAACGTGGAGTCGTCGACATGCCTTAGGTACTAGCATAGGTAGTATTAGGAATTGTTTGGACATGAACGGATACTCGGAGTCGATTATGCGACGTTCATGGCTAGCAAGATGTTAAGCATTAAAACATGTCGCATGTTGGTTATTTGGTGACAAACCCCGTGTGGGGGTGCATAGTGTGACCTTAGTATCGATAACTTCGATGATTTTGTCTTAAAGGAAATCTATGGCTTAGAATAGAAGTTAGTGAACCTCGTAAGCTTAATTATTGGAGGATCGAGATTTTTAGGGACTAAATTCCCCAAGGAGGGAAGTTGTAATACCTTCCCCTAATATTCCATTTAAATTTTGTATAAATTGTAATGACGTGAGGTTTGACGATAATTATTAGAGTTTGTGGGTAAAAATGGAAAGAAATAAAAGAATTGGTAAAAATGGGTCGTTCAAATGACATAGGGTGTCATTAAAAGCGAGAACAGTGTCGTACGAAGGTCACTTGAAGCAAAGGTTCAAATGAACTTTGAACGAGATCTCAGTGTCTTACAGTCCCAGGTCGCAGTAAGTCATATATCGAAAGATATGGACATGTCATTCGAATGACATGCTTTGAAAATGTAAAATCTGGCTTCTCCTTAAGTGTTGTCACATTCTGGACCCTTTATTTGATGAGGTGTAGAGCTCTAGTGAGCCTAGATTGGGAAAAATGGGATTTTGGGTGTTTTAATGGTTTTATAAGTGTTATTTAGGCTCATTTGTGTTGTTGGAGTTAAAATGATACGAGAGAGTGAGATAGGTGGTCTTCCACCATGGGAGAGCTTCTCTCCACCTTAAACCACCTCAAAACCACCCTAAACAACCTTATTCTTCTAGTATTTCATCACATTCAAGCCTAAAACACACACTTCTACCATTGTTGAAGTGTATCTATGAATTTTAAAGAAGTTTTGAAGGAATGTTTGAAGAAGATAATGGAGACTTTCATGGATTTTGAAGGGATTTTTGGCTTAGAAGCTCAAATGGAGCACATATAGAGCATGCATTTAGTAACCTGTTAAGGGAACCTTTGGAGGTGAGGGTTGTTCCTACTACACCAACCTTCTTAGCACCATTTGAAGTCTTTGAGGTGGGAAAATTTATCCTTGGTGTTTAAGACTCTATTTGTATTACTAGCAGTCTTGTTGTTAGATTACATGAGTAGAATGCACATGAATAAATAATGTTTTTTAGTAGATTTATATTAAACATTTTTATGGAATAAATCTTTTGGTAAAAGGTTATTTTGTTAGGATATAAAGGATGAATAAATGTTTCAGAATTTTGGACTATTAAAGTTAGTATTTTATGAATATGGTTTATTTTCTAGAGATTTGATGATAAACATTTCATGAAATAAAATGTTTGAAAAATAATGTTGATTTTGGTAAATGTTTTTGAATTAAAGTTTCTTGCAAAAATGGAACTTTTAGGAAGAAGGAAATTTTCTAAGTTTGAAGAGATTAATAATGTCTTTATGTCTCGAAAAGCATAATTTTGCAAGTAAAGAGAATTTCTAGAATGAAATGTATATTTAACCCATTTAATTGGATTTTAGGATTTAAAATTCATCTTCTCATGCATATAAACTTGTAGCATTTTGAAAATAAATATGTGAATTAGTTTATAGAAGGTTTCTTTGGTTTTAAATAATAAATAGGAAAGGTAGAAATTCTAATCTTCAATGTGTGTGAAAAAAAAGGGTTAAAGTTGTGATGAATATATGGTTAAAAGACTACACGATTTGATAAAAAGGAAATGGTATTTTCTTTTAAAGGTAGTCTTAAAGTTTAGTTAGATTTATTTAATGAAGAATTAAAGAAATATCTAATTTGGAAATATAGTTAGTAAAGGTGTTGGATTAGTGTTAGTGGTTAAATATTGGAAAGTTGGTGTGTGTAACTTAATAATATTTGAAAGATTAATACTTGTGAAGAATAATGGAATAAAGATGTTTAAAACTTGAGAAGAATAATACTCCAGATATTAAAAAGGTATTAAAGTATTGAAATAACTTAAGAAGTAGTATGAGTAACTTAAAGGTGTTTAAGAAAACATCACTTGTAAAATGGAGGAAAATTATAATTTTGGAGACAAATGGGTAAAACGGTTATTTTACTTAAAGTTGAAAATTTTTATGAAATTAAAATGTTGAAAAAGGTGTTACACAAATTAGTCCTAAATGATTATGATTTTTGTAATAAAATTAAAGTTAAAGTGTAAAGGACATGAAATGATAATTTTCAAGTGTAACATGAGTCGGGGTGAAAACCCCGGTTTTGCTTTGGCCGGGTAAAAAGGGAAATAAGGAATAATGTGGAAATTTGTAAAATGTTAAAACACATAAAGGAAACTCGTTTTGCCATCGGGATAATTAAGGAAGCCCCAGAGCCCTAGGATGAAATATCCAAAATCACTGGTCAGAGTATATGGTGGCATCGCCGGCAGTGTCGAGCCCGTTAAAGTACACGATTTATAGGAAGATTTCTGGAATAAGATAAAGGAATAAGGAAAATGTTAAGAAATGGGTTGTTTGGTAAAGTGTATTAAGACAACCTAACTTGAATGAATTAATACATGTTCTGGTAAAGGTTAAAGTGGACAAGTAAACGTGTATATTGATTAATGTCCATAAGGTAAAGAAAAGGGTAAAGTAAGTGGGTAAATGGGTGGTTAAGTAACCTAAATGGTTCAACCCATAATTAATACAAGGGTGTACTGTAAAAGGTTTTCAAAGGTAACATAATTATTTTCTATCACGGTATTCGCGTGTGTTAAAAGGGTGATTTTCAGTGAAATTACTAACGTGGACTAGTTAATATGAAAAGGGTAATTTTAGTTAAGAGTTAGCTTTCGATCAAACTCGTGTAATTATTTCAAGCACTTAACTGTGTGTGTTAATTAAGGTGAGAAATGTGAAAATGAGAAAATGAAGTCTTTTACAAGAGTAAGGTGATTTAGACTGGATAAACAAGGTTTTTAGAAGTAAAAAGTTTTCATATATTAAGTATATTTATATGTATGTTTATATATGCATATAAGATAGTTGCATGTGCATGTAGGAATAACATGTTAGAGTTTTCTTTCCGCCGTTCATTTCTATACTGTATTTTGTATATTCCCCCTGGGCATTGGATCACACCCTCATCTTTATTACGAAAGGTTCGTATTTTGAGAGCGTTATACATGTAAGTATTTTATTTGAGTTTACGTTAGTAGCTCTGTATGCTTGGATTATGGGGATGCTTCCCATGGGTCCCTCGCGTAGTTTGAATTTGAATTTGGAACCACGTGCTAAACAAGTGAAACGATAATTAAAATAAAATTGGACTAGAAACATTATATAGGTTGCTTCATTTCACTTCACACCTAACGCTCGGGCAGGATTTGGTTGACCATGGGTAACCCATAAATAGGGGTCGGGGCATTACACTTTTGTTGTTCTTATATGCATTAGATGGTCTGGTGATGGACTTACTTATAAGAGACGATTAAATTGTAATATTAAGGTTACTATTGCGTGATTAGCTTATAGAATATGGTGTAGTAATAGGATATTATGTATACATATAATCTACATTTTGTGAATACCGATTAGGAATCGATATTATAATGATATATAGGGACAACATATCTTACTTGATAGTCATAGGACAAGGATAATTATGTTGCACCTAGCATAATATTGATACATATGGATAGATTTTCATAGAAATGGGGTGTGTTACCTTAGAATCGAGTGTCGATAAGGGTGGATTAACACATGAAAAAGTATCCCTTAATATTCTTTCAAGTTAAGTTAGATAATTCTTGAAAATGTGTGGCATAACCCATTATTGTTTTAATATTTTTCATGTATTCGATAACTAAAGAAGTAGGGATGACTGGGAAAATTCCAACATTTAGATCCATTTCAACTATCTTAGTCATAGATATAGGAGTTTAAATTTATTTCAGTATTCATATTACTATTAGACTTTGAATTCATTATTCCTATATTTTTATTATGGGTCTGAGGTGGTTCTCTGGATTTTTAGATTAGTTATTGGACTTGATCATTAGAGTTATCATCCTATATAGATTATTTTATTTTCATTATTCAGTTGCTTTTAGACTTATGATTGTTATCCTATTGCTATTGCTATTGTCATCGTTATTTATATTTTTGGATGTATTCTTGGCTATTTCTATCATTGATTCTTATAATTATATAAATGTTTTGACGTTATCCATTGTTGGCATATAAGACTAACAACCTTATATGTGTAAAATTGGGGGTGTTACACTTGATATCAAAGCATCCCAGGTTCTAGTGTCTTAGGTTTTTTAAATTTTCATTACGTTTTGCATCGCGTTCTCTTATCGTAGATCCATATTAGTAGGTTGGTTTTTTATTTACATTCTTGATTTTTGTTTAATTAAAACTTTTGGATTGCTTCCAGATGATAAATAGTTAAGAGAGGAGAGTTCATACAATTACCACTAGGGCTGCCAACTAGGAGGAGAAATAACTAAAGTAGGCATAATCATCAACACCAGTTGATATGGATTCCATCATTACTCGAGCAATCACAACTGGGTGACCATCAAACTACAACGCCTTTAGCATCCAAAACATCCATGACCACAAGTGGTTGTGCCAGCTCCACTACATACTTTACTTAGAAGAGAGAACGTGGGGCCTTTGTGTTAAGGGACACCTGCTAAAGTTTTCAGGGGCCACAAACATTTTGGTGTGCATTAGTTGAGGAAGGATACAGAGGGTAATTTGAGCATGATGGAGTGTATCATTTCTTATATTTAGTGTCTACCAATTTTAAGTTGGTGAGAAGAAGATAACCCTAATCATTATAGACTTTTAGACGAGGTTCAAGGATAAATACTTTCATCTAGAAGTTAGGGAAATGAAGAAGAGATATTTTTTACATTAGAATAGGGGGACTGCGTGGTTTTTAAGTAAGAATGAGATGTCAATTATCTCTCTTATTTTCACTCGAGGAGGGGGATAATAAGGCTCAAAGGATAGAGTTTTTCATCAGAGGACTGATATGGAGGATCAAATATGTTCTGATAGGGATTTTAACTTACACTACGTATACATAGGTGGTAAACGCACCCTGATGCATTCTTTTTACCATCATAATTTTTTGAAAAGTGAAGGAAGAGAAGAGGACGGGAAATGACAAGTTTACTAAGTTGGTTAATAGTTAATGGAGAGCATGGGACTCTTTCCAAACACAAGATCCCCATCATAAGTAGAATCCCTAAAGGTGACATAAAGGTCACGATGAGTAGTGTCGTTAGGGTCATAATAGCCACGAGAACTAGACTCTTCAGGGACGTAGTCAACATATAAGTTTCCAACGATAGGGAAAACATTAGCGAGGCCTATTTATCAACACATGTTATGCATCTATAGAGTTAGGAAACACATATCGAAGGTACCCAAGAGCAATAAGGGTGCCCTATGATAGATGGAAAATCAGGGATGGTACTATAAGGTAAGCGCCGATAGCTACTGAAAATACTAGTTGTAACAATTTTAGCCTTAACAACACCACCGCCACTAACTTAGATGTAGGGCAAACCATAATTATAGTATCGACATGGGTATCACGTTACCCTCATATACTCTTATCCACGAGTTCAAGTACTTGTGGGTATTCTTCTTATCCATGGGTTCATGGGACGCATATTATTTGATACAAGTGATTCAAATTCTTTTGTTAGTACGTCTTCTACTCAGTCATCAAGGATAGTATACTTAGATTTTTATATTTTATTTTATATATATTTATTAACGAGACTGTGTACTCCTATACGAATTGTATGTTGCATCATAGGAATAGATATTTATCAATTACACTTTGTAGCCAATTTGTTTATATTGGATATGTCTACCTATGGCATTATCACGGGGATGGTTTTGTTATCCCAATATCATGATAGTGTGGAATATTAAAGGAAGACCATTGTTTTTCCATTATAGAGTAGGAGATGTACCTGACTATAATGCCATGGATTTGGGAAACACATCAATATCTCGAGAAGACTAATGTTTGACACCCTTAAAAGATTAGAGATATTATAGAGAAAATTCAAAAATTTCTAGGGAAGGGCTTTATCCGAAGGATTATGTAATTATGGGAGCTCTAATACTCTTCGTGAAGAAGGATGGATTATCACGACAATGTTTGGATTATTATGAGTTGAATAAGTTCAATATACATAACAACTATTTGTTGCCTCATATTAATGACCCGCTCAACCAATTGATAGGTTCCTCATACTTCTCAAAGACTTTTTTAGATCAACGATATTATTAGTTGTGTACATAGGATAATAATGCACTAAATACAACATTGTTTAGGACGTATGGGTCATATGAGTTTATGGTTATGTGGTTAGGTTTGGATAATTCTCCAATCGTATTTTTGGATTTGATGAACCAGATGTTTAGGTAGTTTCTTGATTAGTTTGTCATCGTGTTCATGAATAACATCATGATATATTTGGGGATGGCAGATAAGCATGCTTAGGATTTGAGGGTTATGTTACATTCCTTGAAAGATCACGAACTCTAGGCCAACTTTAAAAAGTGTGGATTTTAGTTAAGGTATGTTTAGCTTTGGGGGGCATATCATAAGGATTTCACTATATCCGAAAGAGGTGTATATAGTGTTAGACTGCGCATAGCCCTTCATTATTTTTTGGGTTTGTTAGGGTACCACTCACAAGTCATTTAGGATTTTTTAAGGATTGTAGTCATCATGATTAATCTAATGAAGATGAGAGTATCATTTTTATATAGAGAGTTTTCTATGAAACCCTTGATGAGCTGAAGGCTAAGTTGACTTTGCCTCTAATGGTTTCTTTATATCGTGGCAAGGGGTAACTATATGGTGTATATCAAATTCCTTGCTATAGGGACTCGGGGGTATGTTAATAGAGGAAGATAATCATATATATTGTGCATCTAAGAAGATAAATCCTTACGAAGGAAACCACCCCGTCAAAGATTTAAAGTTGATATGTATGTTATTTGCACTTGGTATGACCATTGGTTTTCCATTAAGGAAGTAGATGAGTTAGAAAATGCATTTATGACAGTCCTTACCATTACACTAGAGATTATAGTTCGGGTCTTAAAGACCCAAACTATAAATCCATATTGGTAGGAAAATTTTAGATATTTATTAATTAAAAGGATACCATCTTATTTGATCGGGACATATAGGGGTTTACGATTACACAAAAGGTTAATTTTACCATGGGTTGAGGATTTATGATGAGCTATTTTGATCGAAGAGCATGACATCTCGATGGGATAAAATATATGAAGATATAAGGCTTCAGTATTTGTGGGTAAACACGAATATGGTCATAGCGTTATTTATGTCTAAGCGTACCATGTGTTAGATAGTGAAGGTGGACCATCATAGATTGTCATGTATTATATTTCTTCTTGGCATTCCATTATGGAAGTGGAAGAATGTATTCATGGACTTAATTGTAAGGTTATCGAAGTAGCAATAAGGACATAAATCCATGTAGGTTATCACGGACAAGTTGACTAAAGTAGTCAATTTTCTTCCGGTGTGGACATACTTCATAGCTAAAAAGTATGGCGAGCTCTACATGACTGATATAGGGAGGATAAGTGGAATACCACTCGACATTGTACCTGATAGGGATAATACTTTTTATCAAATTTTTAGTAGAGTTTTCAGTAGAAAATGGAGATTGAGATACGGTTGAGCACTTTCGTATCACCCCCAAATTGACGGATAAAGAGATCACATAAACCATATCTTATATGACATGCTATGAGCTTATGTGCTTGGCTTCAAGGGAAGATGTTAATAGTACTTACCATTAATAAAGTTTTCTTATAATAATAATGATCAATAAAATATTGTAATGGTACCCCATGAGGCATTGTATGGGAGACCTTATCATTTTCCCATTTTTTGGATGGAGGTGGGAGAGAACAAGTTAGTTGAGCGAATTTCATTCTAGTTACCTCAAAGAAATCACCAAAATAACCAACAAGGAATCCAAGAATGAAATAACTAGTCTTATTAATTTATTTACTGTAATTTATTTATGTTAAATGATACGTTAACAACCTTGTTGGTGTCTAAAATTGGTATGATGATTAGGATGAGTGTTGGCTTAGTTACACGAATTATTATCAACCATGGATAAAGTAAAAAAGATATTATCTAGAAGGAGATGAGAGACAAAGATTTTTTTACGTGATTCTGACCAATAAGGTGCCTACATCCATGGGTATAATGTCAGTAGGTATTAGGGTTTTGGTAAAAGCCTCTCAAGAATTCCTAGGGTTTAGGATAAACTATTTTTCAGTTGCCCTTAGCTGCTGAGAGAGGTAATGAGCTATTTATAGTAATATGAAGATGAAGAGGTGGAATACCTTTATAAATTAGGTATTTACACCTTTACATTACAATTAGCAGATGTGTATTTGTCTACGTGAATGTGCACGGTGACTGTTGAGATTCTCACGTGTGTCTGCTCACATTACTGAATGTTTATATTCTTAAGGGTGGTTAGCTAGTCTGTCATCTAAGGGGGTAATTAAGGGGACCACTTTTACCTGCTTTCTTGGGCACATTGGGTATGATGACAGGTTTCATCTTCTTATTAGTCCACATGTCCATGTTATTTTAGGTCACAACAAAAGCCCCCAATACTTCATTCTTGATTGGACTAATTTAGTTCCAGAAAGGAGTGATTTAGTTCCAGAAAGGATGGAGTATTATGTGTTAGCATTTAATTGGCTATCTATAAGAATCCGGTCAGCTACCGAACACTAGGAGTTGTAAATTTCTAAATGTCATTTCTTAGCCATCGACAATTTTATAAATCGTAGAAAAAATAGCGAATCTTCTAGGGTTATGCTGGTCATTTCGATTCTCGAGGAACTAAGATGCCGTCGAAAGGCGAAGCGATGGTACACTTAAACATTTCATTTTTTGCAGCTCAGGGGACATCATAGAGTTCTACAAAATGTCATTTCCCCCTTGTTATCCTCACCTTGATTTTTAAACTTTTCTCCTCCTTCTCAAGTTTTTGTTCTGCCATTTGTGAGAGTTATTGCTATTTTTGTTTTTCTTTAGGAACCATTCTCTTCTTATTTTTTTTCCTCTATGTCAAAAAACAGTGTATGTATTGGATAAGGGTTATTTGGAGGTATTTAAGTGAACCAATAGTATTCATGAGTGGGTAAAAACTGAGTTGGTAACAGGTCCTTGTGACCTTTGTGCACTAGAGGACGGTCACTAGATTTTCACCATATTTATTGCTGAGTGTGGGGTGGCCTTTCCTCCAAATCATTTATTTTTAGAATGTTATCAATATTTTGATTTGGTTCTAGCCCAAGTGTCTCCCAATACTTGGGGATAGTTAATGGTGTGAATCGTATTAATGAATGATTTGGAACCAATATAGGTATAAAGGAATTAACGTACTGTTATAATTAGGGAACCACCAGTGATAACATTTATTATTTGAAGACAATATAATCTGATAGATCTTTATTACTAAATTTACATGATTCCAATAAAAATATTGGGATCATGGATTGGTTATGAATTATTGGTAGTTTTTCCCTCTTTTTGAGGATGAGGAATACAATGGGCCCAATTTCCCTTAGGAGGGTCAGGGCATAGGTTGACTTTTTCTTATTCTTGTACAATTTTCTCTCTTTTGGTCTTTCAACTAATTCTATTACTAATTGCATTTTTTATCTTTCTATTTTACAGAGAATAAGAAGAAGAAAGATATAACTCATGCTTTAGAGGTTAATTTTGTTGGCATAAAGGATATTGGGTCTATCCATCAGAGGATAAGAGAATTTCATCCTTATTTAGAATTTGTTCCAGTTGTTTACTAGACTTCAATCCCTTCCTTTGTTGCTCACCTCACCAAAGACATTCCATTATCCCCCATTAATTTAGAATACCCATAATCTCCCTCCTCGGTCGTTGAATTTGAATCCCCACCTCAAGTAGAAGGAAATTTCTTTGCTAGGGTACATATTCATGTTTTTAATCCCAAGATATTTCTCTTACGCTGACTAACATTTCTTTTCCATAAATGGTTAAGAGAAAGATTTCCAACATTCTTGTTGGTTCAATGTCCCACCCTACTATCGAGAAGAAGAAGTCTGATGTTGGGTGCTCCAAACATCCTGTAGTGATTAAGCCCTCAGTGATGAACAATGAAGAGCTGAAGAGGGATCCATCCACCACTTTAGAGTTATCTGGGAAAGACCATACCAATGAGGTTCGGGGAAGTGCCCAATTAGTTGTTGTCAATCCAGTCCTTTCTCATGGGCTAATTGAAGCGGGGGTCCTTCCAACTGACGAGGTTGCTACTGTTTCTCTTCCTCGGGTAAGGTTGGTTGAGCGTGCCAACCATAACTTGGCTCTAATAAACATCATCTAATGTTTCCCTATGGACATATGTCACTGTTATTAACTTAATGATGTTTATGAATGGTGTTTTTTTTGCAGTTCTTAGTTAATTATGACCAATTGCAGAGGGGGGATGACCAACTAAGGGAGTCCTCTACGGATGTGGAGGCAGCTTTCAAGGGCATGTGCGAGTACTTAGAGGCTAAAAAGAAAGTCCATCAGGATGACAAGAAGAAGTTTAAGGATACCATCAAAGACCTAGATAATGGAAAAACCAATGCCGAGAAGGTTGTAGGGACGCAGAGAAGAAGGTCGACTAGGCCGTGAAGGCTACCTAGGAGGCTAAAAAGGTGGAAGAGGACGTCAAGGGACTGATTTTCGAAATGAAGGCCATGTCAAAGAAAGATTAGGAGGATGCCTACACCCATGGGTGGGATACGACATTCTTTGTTATTATTATTCAAGTGGAGTACTGGAAGAATTTTCCTTTAAGGAAGGCTAGGATGCTTCCCTCACACAGATCGACACTGCTATGGGATCTGACCTCTCCTCCAACACCATCTACGAACTCATTTAAAAATAGAGGTGGAGGTTAATGATAAAGAGGGGATGGATAAATTCTCTGTTCCTCAAGAGAGGATAGTGGTGGTGGCACGACCAGAGAAGGAGGTGAATCAAGACAAGGAGGAGTTGTAATGAATAAGGTCCTTGTATTTTCATTTTATGATTTTTTGATGTAGTTGATCAATTTCCCTACTTCTAATACCCTCATAGTTTTAATACAACTCATCATTTTCCAATAATGTTGTTGTTTAGTTTTCAACACCTTTTTTCTTTCCTTGCGTATGCAACATCCTATTCATTTCAATTTAACTCCAGGAAGGTTAACTTGGTTGCTATTAAAAGTGAAGTTTTATGGAGGAGTAGATAACTATTTAGGGTTGTCCATAAAGAGCCTGATGAAGAAGAGATAAAAGATATACGCCTCCTATATGTTTATGTGACCATCCCCTCCGATCCTCGTGGCGGGAGAGACGAAGAAAAGGGGGGGCCCTTCATCTCGAGAGGATCTTTGTCCGGTGAATCCCTCTCAGAGGAGCGCTTCGGCCGGCGTCAGTGATGAGGTAAAAATCTAAAGAGATAGAGTCACCAGTCTATTTTACTCAAAATAGAAAAAAAAGAAATGGGAGCCATCCCGAAGGACAGCATCCAAAGACATACATACGAAACCAAAACGGTTTGAAAAGGGTTCGGAGGCTATGTTACGAAATGGGAAGGTGTTAGGAACCCTTTCCTCCCTTACGGTCTCTCATGGGTTATTTCAATTTTCCTTTATTTCCTCGTGATATGTGTGCATGTTTATATGTAGAGGAGATAGGAATCATCAACTTGTATCATGGAAGAGATAATGCAAGTCATCCGTAGGAATGTTCCTAAAATTAATATTAGAAAATATGATTTACGCGATTATCCTAGCGTTGATCATTATAAGGGAATGACAACGCATGCGGGATAATACGCCACTAAGACAAATATATACACACAGAGAGTCTAAGAAAGTTAAGTTCAAAGAATATAGGAAAAATAGAAAAAAAAAAGTAGGAAAAGGACTCGAGTCTCGGGTTTTACCCGTGACGCCTATGTAGCCTTTAGAGGCATCAAAGTCAATGTAGTTCGTATGCAAAATGAGGGGTGGGATTTATCCCATAAATCCAATCGGGGACTTATCTTATATATATATATATATGTGTGTGTGTGTGTGTGTAAAAAAGTGTTTTAGTCGTGAGAAAAGTGTGAGAATTCCCATTTGGAATTTACGAGCAAACCCTCTTTTTCTTATTTCTTTGGTTTTATTTATATGGAAATAAGAGATGTGAAATAATACTAAATAAAAAGTATATTAGGATATGTGACATGAGAGAATAAAAGTGCTAAGTAATAAAAAAAATTAATGCGAATTTAGGGTAATTTAAAGAGAGAGTTGAGAAAGTTGGACCTTCTTGAAGAGAGCTTGATCTTGGATGTTGGAGAGTAGACCTTGCACTTGGGTGATGATGGAGGGTAGTTGATTCACCAAGTTTGATGAAAAGGATGATGAAAAGTGAAGGTTGGAAAGGGATTTGGATGCGGAAATCACGCTGACTTTGAGAGGGGTTTTCTGAGCTTGCTAAAAGTGATGGGTTTCAGATCTTCACCTCCTTGAAATGAGGTTAGGCCCTAATTTTTATAAGCCCAGGGAATTTCCGATCATCATATCCCTAGTCTTGCCAATCGGCAGGTGTGTTTAGGAACACTACAGATAGGAAGGTTTTGGAACCTGCCTATTGGCAGACTCACTCAGGTTCCTTCAAAAAATTAGTCATAGAGCGCGAAGCATTGATCCAAATCACATATAGGGAAAACCATTGGAAAGATACTTCAAAGAAGTTCAAAATTCTTTTGTTCTGCTCCCCGGTCCGAGAGTTTCTTTGGGTCAAATGTGTCTCGCAAGCGTTTGTCGATCCTTTAGATGGGGAATTGTCATACGCAAATGGATCGTTTGTCCGCATGGTAAGTCAGAATCATGTGTGGGGTGGACTATTGGAATGATTAGGAGATGTACTTCGACATTACAAATAGTTTGACTTAGTTTGGGGTGTTGATTTTGGTCAACCAGGGCTTGGAAGCATTCGGTGACCTTTGGGAGTAAAACGGATCGTTCGTCCAGACCGTAAGTCAGAATCGCACACGAGTTAGACCGTTGGAAAGGGGTTTTAGTGCCCTTCGAAGATTCATTCAGTCTCAATTGAGCTAAAGAGTGGACTTTGTTCAAACGAAGCCTGAGAGCGTCTGGTGACCTCCTGATCGAGTTTCGGGGGAAAATAGATCATTCGTCTGTACTGTAAGTCAGAATCATGCACAGGATGGATCGTTGGAAAGGGATTTTAGTGCCCTTCAAAGATTCATTCAGTCTCATTTGAGATGAAGAGTTTGAATTTTGGTCAAACGGAGCCTGGGAGTGCCCGATGGCCTTTAGGTCATTACCTGGGGGGTGACTTAGGTATGAAATGATGAAGGGAGGTGCTATGGACCTAAGGGGAAGTTAGGGGGTATTAAAATGGGGTGTCTATAGAGCCCCTCAACAGGTGTGTTTGGAATAAACGATAGCCGTCGAATAGACACCACATGATGCCTTTGAAAGAGGATAACCAGAGGGTCAAGGTCAATTCTGAGGACCTAAGGATGAGGATGACTGATTCTACGAGTCAAGCCCAATTTTGAGGGCTTGATGAGGGTAACAAATTCTACGAGTCGAAGCCAATTCTAAGGGCTTAGGGATGACGGTGATCGATTCTACGGGTCAAAGCCAATTTTGAGGGCTTGAAGATGAGGGTGACCGATTTTGTGGGTCGAAGCCAACTTTGAGGGCTCAAGTTGAGAAGAAAAATTCTTCAGGTCGAAGCCAATTCTGAGGGCTTAAGATGAGTTGACCAATTCTGCGAATCAGAGCCAGTTCTGTGGGCTTAAGTTTGAAATGACCAATTCGGCGGGTCGAAGCCAATGATGCGGGTTAAAACCAATTCTGAGGGCTTAAGATGAGGGTGACTGATTCTTCAGGTCGAAGCCAATTCTGTGGTCTTAAGTTGAGATGACCAATTCTGCGGGCTTAAGTTGAAATGACCAATTTTGCAGGTCGAAACGAATTCTGAGGGCTTGAAGATGAGGGTGAGCGATTCTGCGGGTAAAAGCCAATTCTGAAGGCTTTAGATGAGGGTGATCGATTTTGTGGGTTGAAGCCCATTCTGCGGGCTTAAGATGAGGGTGATCGATTCTGCGGGTTGAAGCCAATTCTGCGAGCTTAAGTCGAAATGATGGGGAGCTAGGGAGCTAATTGCTAATTGCTAGGGAAATTACCTCATGATTTTGATTCGAGCTAGGGAGCTAATTGCTAGGGAAATCCTCATGTCTTTGGACACTTTATCGAGGAAATAACCAATTTGATGTTAGTGAAGTGATTAGGTGGTCTAGGTTTTGGACGTATTTCTCGAGGAACTTTGAGACCTTTAGGAAATAGAGATGATCCTAAAGTTTTGGATATTATGGAGGTCCTCTGGGGACGTTGCTGGGGAGAGATCCATTTGGATTTTGAGAGTTCCGTTGGGGAAATAGGGGTTCCTCTTGAGAAAGTTTGAAATTTTCTTGGTGAAAATGTTCTAACTCTTTTTCGGCATTTTTAGGATTTTTTAGAGGATTTTTTGGTGTTTTCTGGTATTTTTGGGAGTTTTTGTACAAAAATTTAAGAGGGTGTCGGTCGGCATGGTGTAGAGGGTTCCATTCGTTTGTGGCACGGACTTTTGAGCTGCCTTGAGAAGGAAAAGGGTCAGTGTCGATCGATAGGTGGGCAAATATGGAGTGGAAGGCTAGGGAGCCTCTTGCTTTGGGGAGTGAGAACTCTTTTGATGCATTTGAGCCGGTTGCAAATGAGCGAACTTTGCTACGGGAGACGTTGCGTCATCGCTCTTTGAGGGTAGTGAACCCTGGCGGTTATGCAAGTAAAATGACTTTTGGCATTCCTTTTTGTGGTTTTTCTTTTTCTTGGATTTTGACAAGGTTGTTCTCTTTTGGCAATCTGATGTTTCTTTGTCGACTATGCGTGCCCGCAAGATGACGGGGCTTAAGAATGTTTGGGAGCATCTTCCATCTGTGGTGCGTTTGGTGGTATCCTCAGAAGGATTTGGGAGGTTGGCTTCTATGTTGGACGAGACGCCTCGTTCGACGGAGGTTTTATGCGCTCTAGGGGAGAGGTGGTGGGACACTACCCACACCTTTTATTTTGGCTTCGGGGAGATGACTGTGACCCCCATAGACGTGCAGCAGCTACTGGGGATAGATTACGATAGACAGAAGATAGAGGTGGATATCTATTTGTGGGTGAGGTTAGAGGCAGTGCGCGCGGTGCTTGGTGATGTGGGGAGGATAGTGTCTGGGGACTCCATTCGTCTGTCGCTGCTGAAGGATGTTTTATTGGGCAGGGTGATTGATGTGTAAGATGGGTTGTAGGTTAGACATATGGCCTGTTATTTATTTTAGTGGAGCTGGGGGATTTCTGGTGGCATCGAGCGACGACGTTGTCCACTTATGGTTTTTACCATATCTGAGGATGTGTTCGAACATACCTCTCTATTATTGGGGGAGCCTGACTTTGGCGACCCTTTATTTTTCTCTGGATCAGTCTTCCACTAGAGCCATGTATCTTCTTGAGGTATTCTTTAATTTGATCATTTTCCTTTCATGCATTCGCATTTTTCTTATGCATATATTTTTAATTACGGATTTTTATCTTTGGCAGACGTGGTTATATGAGGTGATTGGTTGTAATACCCAGTTGATCCCTTTGAAGGAAGAGACTGTTAGGGACATTTATCGGTTGCATCGATCGCGGAAGGCCAATCGGCAGTCGAGGAGGTCTCTCTCTCTCGAGGCAGTGCGTCAGGTCTTGAATGGCCTGACTAGTGATAGGGTAAGAACTTTTTTCTTCTTCTGTTTAAGACCTTTGGGTGCTCTGATTCCCTATTTCCTTATATTTTGCTAGGGATTTCTCAGGTGACCTTTTACCCTTGGGGGACGACTGTTCAGGACACGGGGTTGACTGGGGTGTATGCGCAGATGAGGCATTTGCTGGCGCATGAGTTTTGCCACTCTTGGTATCCTGGGGAGATGGTGGTCTAACACATTGCTTAGGAGGAAGTGGTGGTTCCACCTGTAAGGCCCCCTATATCTATGAGGCGGGAGTGACTATAGCCAGAGGATGCGAGGATCACGTCGATGATTGGCGAGTCCTACCTGTTGTACACCGATACGGCTGTGCCATATGATTGTATGGACTTTGTGATGAGCTGGATGATGGCACCCAACATATATGATGCACTACTCTTCCCTCCTACGGGTTTGAGTCGGCCAGTGGGGTCCTCTAACAACGGTGGTGGTCCATCGACATCTGCGATGGCGGCGACCTCAGAGGTTCCCTTTGTGCGGTTGCATATTCCTTCAAACAACATCCGATGGGCTTATGGAGGGATGGTGCCTATGCTCATGCGATGGACCCGTAGGAGTTGGGTTTGACAGAGGAGGTTCTTCGCCCTTTGGTATATATTTTTATTCTTCTCTTGGATTACTTTTTATTTCTTTTGATCTTTTCTGGTTGATAGTGATTTTGCCTTTTCTTGCAGCAAGTTCGGGTGTCCACCACTTGTCTGAGGAACATTAGGGACTGGATATCTTTGGCGACTTCCCATATTAGGGATGTGGTTCCTATTCCTTCTTGCTGGGTGTCTTCAGCCTCATCCAAGGAGGATTATGGTTCGGGTAGCGGTGGTGCATCATCTCATCGTAAGGGAAAGAGAGCACGTCTTAGGGTTGGAAGCTCTTAGAAGAGAGAGGGGAAATGGAAAGTGAGAGAGAGAGATAGAGAGAATGAATGTGGCTTCAGGCTGAGTCCCGTTGTTTTTTTTCTTTATTTTCCTGCAAAACTGATGTAAGATAGAAACATATCTATGTAATGCAATGAGGTTTTTTTATTATCTTATGTTAATGATTAATGAATGAATGCATGCACATGCGCTTTTTACTTTGCTGCTAAGACCGTAAAAATAAATATTTTTGATATTTTCAAGGAAAGTTTTATTTATAAAGATGAAAGGGGATTTGGAAATTTTATTGAGAATATCAATTTATTTTTATTGGGTTTCTAATTTTGACAAAAGAGGAAAAAGGAAAATTTCTAAAAATAGGGGGTTGTCGATCGGCAAGCACCTTGTCCTGCCTATCGGTAGGTCAGTCCAGTCCCATCAATTCAAATCTTTGATTGGTACCCTCTTCAGCCTTTGTTACCTTGTGGAACAAGATTTCCTTCGATTTCTGCAGGGGTTATGTCTTTTCTGGGGGTTTTCAAATATAAAAAAGGGTAAGGGTGGAGTGTTTTCATCACACCTTCACATCCTGACTTTATTATTTTATGAGATGGCTCTCCCTGGTAGCATTGAGTTTTCCAACTACCTTGAGACTTTGGAGGCGATGTGATCCTATAACGTCGACTACGATTCTTACAACATGCGTCGAGTTTCTTTATGTCATAATCTCCCCCATAGAGTGGAATATGCTGATGGCGGCTGTCGAGTTTTGGTATCTCGAGGTTCATGTCTTCCGCTTCGGGTTGGATTAGATTTGTCCTACCTATGAGGAATTTTTTTCCATGCTAGGGATAAATTCCAATGCTGTTGCGGCTCTACCTGATTTTTCCCGTTCTCCCAGGGATTTGTTGTCCGGTTTTCTTTGTATTTCATCCTCGGCGGCTAGATCACTGGTGGCTGGAGGTATGATCTCCCTTTCGATGGTGCTGCGGTCCGTGCATTTGTAGGAGGCTGGTGATGCTGGATATGCCAGAGTTGTCATTGTGGGCTTGGTTTAAAAATTGTTATTGGTAATTAGGGAGTTGTTGGTGGACCCACAACTTGCAGCTATTACTTTATGGAGGTCCTACCATCGCAATCCTGCGGTGGTGATACTGGCGGAGACTCTAAATGGCTTGGATGCCTGGCAAGAAGGTCGTTATGACTTTCTGAGGGGTAGCCCTATGATGTTGTTCATGTGGTTATCTGAAAGATTCCGCCTGGTGACTCCTCCGAAATACCCTTTGTAGGATGTAACCAACTTCCTTTCTCTCCATTTCATCAGTGTGGGTTTGGATATTGAGAGCTGGGAGAACTAGTTCATGGAGCATGGGCCTCTAAATCTATACTTGGCAGTGCCTTGGTGGGGGAAGCTGTAAAGTGTGCGGCCCGATATGTGTGTTTTAAACAAAACCAAATTCTTCTCAGAAAAATTATCCAACTTTTAATTATGCACCAAAACAAGTTGTGAAAACCCAATTCTTACTTTAAACAATTTTATCTTGATTAATCCTAAACATGCATCTAGTGATTAAATTATGTAAAGTAAAGTAAAGAATACTCACAAAGCCAGATGTACGATAAAAAAATCAAAAACGGGAAAACAGCCTCAGACGGACCAAGACAGACAACCACTATGAATAATGGTTTTACAAAGACAGATTATCCTTACCCAATGACTCGATCCCCATGGGT
The DNA here is from genome assembly GCA_949130495.1 of Sambucus nigra. NCBI lineage: Eukaryota > Viridiplantae > Streptophyta > Magnoliopsida > Dipsacales > Adoxaceae > Sambucus > Sambucus nigra. Next base: position 371,021,747 of record OX422208.1, on the reverse strand, counting down.
CTTGACGCTCTTTCTAATCTTCTACCGTTCTTAAATAGTGCCCAGGCAGAAATTTCGTCTTCTACGATACCTGTCCACATCACTTGACTCCATGAATGTCTCGGTGTCCACCGATTAGCTTTGATTCGTCTATGATGTCGAACAAGAAGTCCTTCTCTTTTCTTCACCACAAAACCCTTTGATGTTCAAGTGTAGAACAAACTTCTTGGTGCCGCAAGATCAGGTAAACATAAACTAATGATAACTCGGATCATTGCAAACTCTAAGGATGTGTTTATGCTTTGTAAACCTTAGAAAACATGTGCAAACAAGTTTCTGGATCGTAAACAGTTTTCCAGAATGCCCACTTTGGAAACTCTGATAGAAACATGCTTTAAATAAAAATTTAGTGTCTCCTCAAAATGCGTGTCATTTGAATGACTTAAGGCTCTCGTTCGAGCGACATAGATATATCATTCGCGCGGGATCTAATGTTGTTTGAGCGAGAAGTTTAACTTTTTAACTTTTCAATTAAAACGTTTCTTTAAAGAGACCCCGTAAAGTCAAACTCCTTTTTCGAGCTTATCAGAATCAAAATGTAGTGTAAACCTTTAAAACACTTTTAAAAACATTTTAAAATATATTTCTTTATAAAAACACATCCTTATCTTTTATAAAAACAATTTCGAGCATCATTAACTATACGCATTCATACATGCGTGATCTCGAAATGCAATTAACTTTGAAGATGAGTAAACTTGCACCAATTAAACATCGGCATGATAAATTCTTTGAAGATTTGCCGCAAAGTCTTAAATTTTCTTCAATACGTCATAGACCAAGTGGGATCGTGACAAAATAAAAATCTCCCTATGACATATTACAAACAAGTTTTGTTCATGGAATTAAGTCAAAATAATGCAGGGACTCAATTGGGAATTTGTGTCCTTACAAATCTCCCCCTTTGACTATTTCGAGGCAAAATAAAATTAGTGAAAGGCCTAAGCCAAGCCATCAAGCCGTATGATGCCTAAATCCCATCCCATAAACCCAAAATCAAAAATACAGGACACAGACTACTATATGTATCACCGGCGATCATAAACTGTCTGAATGTGATGTAGACTTGAAATATCGAATCGCTGAAGCATACCTACACACATGAAATAGACAAACAAATACCCAGTGAAGTATGGAGGAACAAATGATACCAATTTATATTTCTAATATGAACAAGTCACTTGAAACATGTGAGCAATTATTTGATACCAGTTAGGAAGAAATATAATCAAACAATATGTAAATCCAGATATCAATAAAAATGCTCAACGGATCTCCCCCTACATCACATACATCTCTCTCCCCCTTTTTTCTCGAATAGACAATCCGGTGAAAAGATAAACCAATCAAGTATCTAACATGAGAATATACCAATTTAAATCAATTGGATACCAATTTGAGAATCGAAACCACTAGATAATCATGAAACAACCAGCTAAATATGATCAAGAGATGATAAATCAGTAGCTAGCAAACCAAATAACTCACACAAAGAATATAGCAATCTAATCAGGTGTGATAAAGGGACTATATGCAAAAAATCAATTTTGAAGCAATAAAACCTGCATATAAACCAATTTGGTCCAGAAAAGCTTCTAGCAGTGCAAAAAATATCACTAAAATACACAGTGGACTGCAAACCAATCAGAAGGTCCAAAACAACCTATCATTCAAATGAGCCAGGGACATCGTTCAAACGAGTTGAGGATATCGCTCAAACGAAGTACAGTTGTCGTTTGCGTGAGATGTCGTTTGAACGACTTCGCACGACCTGCCAAAATTTCCCAAATTCACAAAAAAATAATATAATATTGCCCAGTGAAAAAAATTCCACAAAAAAAATCTAGGAAGGGCCTGACAGAAGCAAAACAGTGTTAAAATAATAGGATTTTAACATAAAATGCAAAAACTCATAAAAACTAAAGATGCGAGTTGCATGCAAACATAGTACCAATGTGCTCAAACATGGATATGGAATGAATGGGCGTGAAACTACAACAAATGAGTCACAATTTCAACACATCAAAACGATCAAGAAACTCTAATTGATAGCGATAAATCATCAAACTTTATCATAGCCATATGACAATAAAAGTGTGAGCTTATTGAACTAAACATACTTCATGCACACAAATCCAGAATTTTGACGATTCTACAAACAATAGCGTCAAATTGCAATGTTTCAACATTAGGATTAGATGTGCAAACCTGTTTAAATTTTTAATCCATCCAAACTCCCTCAATAATAGCATAGTTTATGTAATGAACTAAACTAATTTGGATCTTTTCTTAGTATATTGAATTTTCTTTTGGGCTCTTTTAAACGGTGGCTTTCACGAAGATTTAATTTTGAACTCTCTCAGCCCTTTCTCGTGAATCACTCATCATTTTTACCTATTTAAATCCTCACTGTAAATTGTTCTTACATGCACACTTCTCCTTAAGTCTACTTACTCATAGATGACAAGATTGAGATAAGAATTCTTCACTAGAATCAAATATGCAAGAGAAGTTGAATAGTGGTCGCTTGATATGTGTGCAATGTTGGCATATATACAAAGTTGAATCAAAATGCATATCAACTTCGAAACAACCCCATATAAACAATGGTTAAGATCATTCTAAGTATCGACAATAATGACCAAATTTCCTAGAAACATGGATAATGAAACGATGGGGGGTCCAAGTACACCAATATGCCACATCAAACATGTAAACTCAAAAAAAAAAACTTTTTGGCTTTTCAAAAGTTTTCTCAAAAACAAAATATTTTTGTATTTTTCAAATAAGACTCAAACATATGAAAATATAATACAAAGAGATAGACATGTCATAACACTAGCAAATTATGAATGAATGATGCAAGGGCAAGCGTATGACAAAACATGTAATTTACTATCCATAAGAAATAGAAAGAGATGAATCATGTGCATACACGTGAGAATCAACCAACGAAGCATTTAGCATCTCCAAAACGTATTTCCTAACCCAAACATGTGTATACCTAACAAAACGGGTTTTGGGAACCAATGGGACACTACATTTAATCTTCCTAGGGTCTTTTGTAAGATCAAAACAAAAACTCCTAAGGTGACCTTTCCTACCACAATGCGAACATGTGAAAACGCGATGAGGAATGGAACCTTTAGGTTGACCTTTTCTAATAACCTCGGATGTGTTTGACGCTCTAAAACAAGCTATGGTTTTGACCTTTACATTTAAACCACTGTAACAAGATAAGTCGCTACCATCACTACTCGAGTCATTTAAATCATTTTTTAACTTCAAAACTTTCGACTTAAGAAAATGATTAGACTCCTCAAACTTTTGGGACTCCTTCTTTAAATTTTCAATTACCCCTAGAAGGTTATCTCGCTCCCCCTCAATGTGACCATACTTATCCCTAAGAGACTTTTCTCGTGCCACAAAATCATTAATTGAATTATTTTCCTCAGTGGCACAAATTATAGCATTTTTTAAATCCTCTAACTCTTTTTCTAAAATGAGGACTCTATCATCGCTCTCCTTTTTGCTCAATTTTACTATATTAAAATCTTTAAACAAGGAACTAAAGTGGTCACGACAAATATCTCTTTGAATTTGAAACGTTTGCAAATATTCAATCCTATTTTTGAAACCGTAATTTTCTTTCTCCAAAACTTCAATACGATTTGCAAACTTTAAATTCAAACGATGTAAATCGCCAACGCTTAGAGTATCCATTGAGATAAAACAAATACAGGAGAGATAAACAAACACATGGGATCACAAAATAAATAAAATATGTTTTCTAGCTATGATACCAATTTGTAAAGTGTGCGGCCCGATATGTGTGTTTTAAACAAAACCAAATTCTTCTCAGAAAAATTATCCATCTTTTAATTATGCACCAAACCAAGTTGTGAAAACCCAATTCTTACATTAAACCATTTTATCTTGATTAATCGTAAACATGCATCTAGTAATTAAATCAAGTAAAGTAAAGTAAAGAATACTCACAACGCCGAATGTACGAGGAAAAAACCCAAAACGGGAAAACAACCTCGGACGGCCCAAGCCAGACAATCACTATGAATAATGGTTTTACAAAGACATATTAGCCTTACTCAATGACTCGATCCCCACGGGTCTTGATGCTCCTTCTGATATTCTACCGTTCTTCAATAGTGCCCACGTAGAAATTTCATCTTCCACGATACCTGTCCACAACACTCGACTCCACGAATGTCTCGGTGTACACCGATTGGCTTTGATTCGTCTACGATCTCGAAGAAGAAGTCTTTCTCTTTTCTTCACCGCAAAGCCCTTTGATGTTCAGTGTAGAAAAAACTTCTTGGTGCCGCAAGATCACGTAAACATAAAGTAATGATAACTCGGATCTTTGCAAACTCTAAGGATGTGTTTATGATTTCTAAACTGTAGAAAACATGTGCAAACAAGTTTCTGGATCGTAAGCAGTTTTCCAGAATGCACACTTCTGAAACTATGATAGAAACCTGCTTTAAATAACAATTTAGCATCGCCTCAAAAATGCGTGTCATTCGAATGACTTAAGGCTCTCGTTCGAGCGATATAGATATCTCGTTCGTGCGAGATCTAATGTCGTTTGAGCCAGAAGTTTGTCTTTTTGACTTTTCAATTAAAATGTTTCTTTAAAGAGACCCGGTAAAGTCAAACTCCTTTTTCGAGCTTATCAGAATTAAAACGTAGTGTAAACCTTTAAAAAACTTTTAAAAACATTTTAAAATATATTTCTCTATAAAAATACGTCCTTATCTTATATAAAAATAATTCCGAGCCCCATTAATTATACGCATTCATACATGAGTGATCTCGAAATGCAATTAACTTTGAAGACGAGTGAACTTGCACCAATTAAACATCGATATGATAAATTCTTTGAAGCTCTACCGCAACGTCTTCAATACGTCATAGACCAAGTGGGATCATAACAAAATAAAAATCTGCCTATGACATATTACAAACAAGTTTTGTTCACTGAATTAAGTCAAAACAATACCGGGATCAATTAGAAATTTATGTCCTTACAGAAGTTGCTGCCTATTATGGAACTGGGAGAATACCCATATGTCCAGCTAGTTGGTCTCAGACAGACCTCTTTTTATTTCCCTTGGCGGCTTCTGCGCCAATTTGTCTAGGAGCAAATTATGCCACCTCGGACACTAGACTTCTTTTCAGTAGAAGATTTTATGGAGCATCTGCGCATGCGGCTTGGCTCTTTGTGGGAGAGTCAGCGTTCGTCGATCCATCCCTCTCAGTCTGCTGGGAGAGTTTGGCACATCCATGGGGATTATATGAAGTAGTTTTGGAGAAGAGTAGTCAGGAAGATGTTGGTAGTGGAGACTGGACAGAGGTGGCTTATTTTATCTGCTACTGTGGAGGGAGTTGTGGTAGTTTTTTCGAGGCTGGTTCGAGCTTATCGATCCATGGCGCATCTACGACACTCCATTCTAGCAGGGGAAGCTTGGGGACCCCAAGATATAGATGATGATGATGATGGAGCGGGCTCCTTTGGTAGCTATGGCTAGGGCTCTTGGAGTGTTTTCTTTTGTAATGGGGAATAAAGTTGGGAATTTATTTGTCCTTTTAGGAAGGTAGGGGGAAGGGAGTTATTCGTTCCTTTATGTAATTGCACTGTAATTTCTTATTAGTGAAATAAATAAGTTTTTGATCATCTAGCTATGCCTTTTGATTAATTTTTTATTTTGAATTATCTATACCAACCGCTAAGGCATACATAATCCTTTTGTTCAAGTATATGTTAGAATAAACTGTTGTTCTTGGAGATAATAAAAGAATAGTTTTTTATGAAAAAGAAAGGACCGTGCTCATGTAAGATGTATAAGTTGCCTACGTACCTATGGAGGTTTTTGAAAATTTTAAATTTTCCGAGAATGATGTTTCTAGAGGATCAGGCCCACGTAGTTCTGGGTAGAGGGAAATGAAGATTTTTTTTAGAATAGAAGGGAGGTGAGAATAGTCGTAGCACGCTGAGATTTTGGACTAGGGGTAAAACTTTTTGAGACGGTCAAAGTTGACTGGACGAGTTATGTATTCTCCATCTAGGTCGATGAGCATGGCGACACCGTCGGACAACATTTTCTTGACGATGTATGGGCCTTTCCAATTGGGCATGAATTTCCCTTTGGGGTCCCAAATGGGCTCTACCACTACGGTCCTTGACTCTCTTATTAAATGAATGCGCTATTGGACGATGGTACCCTTGTATGTGATACATCGCTTTTGATCTCCTCTAATCCAAGAGTGATAGCTCGTCAAGATGACTTTGTTACAAGTCCTCCTCACTGACTTGTCTTTCGATCATGACACAAAGTGAAGGGATTTATAGCTCCATGGGTAGGACTGCTTCCATGCCGTAGACTACAGAGTAAGGGGTATCCCCAATAAAGGTTCGGTAGTCCCAGAGGTCGCATAGGATTCGTTCGGCCTAATCTCGATAACTTTCGACCATCTTACTAATGATGGCTTTGAGGTTTTTATTGTCGGCTTCGACTGCACCATTGGTCTGAGGTCGATAGGGAGAAGATTTATGTCTCCGAATCCTATTCTCATTAACCACTTCTATGACTTCTGCCTCAAAATGCAACCCGTTATCTGACACTAGCTCATGTGGGACCCCATATCGACAGATGATGTTTTTTTTGATGAATTGGGCTACTTTCTTGGCATTCAAAACTTCGTATGACTCATCTTTGACCCATTTGGTGAAGTAATCAATGGAAACTAGAATGAACTCATGCCCATTGGAGGCCTTGGGTGTAACTTTCCCTATGATGTCGATACCTCAGGTGGAGAACATCTAGGGAGAAGTCATGTTGTATAATTCTCGCGGAGGCAAGTGTTGAAGGTTGGAAAACTGTTGGCATTTTAGGCATCTCCAGACACAGGCGGTGCAATCCTGGATCATGGTGGTCTAGTCTTATCCTTGTTGCATGATCTTCTTGGCAAGAATGTGATCGTTCATGTGGGGCTCGCATTCCCCACTGTGGATTTTCTGCATTACCTCTTCAATGTCAGCCCCTGCGATGTAGTGTAGATGGGTTCCATAAAAGTTTCTCTTAAACAGTGCTTTGTGACAGATGATGTACTGGGCGGCCAGTCTTCGGAGGGATGCTCGGTCTTTTTTGTTGGAACCCTCGGTATACCTATCATGCCTGAGGAGGTTCTAGATATCATAATACCAGTAATTGGCTAGCTCGGGATCTTCTTTGGTGATAAGAACAATGTGGTAGCAGTGGGTTGGTTTGTTTTTCTTTTGGACTAGGAAAGGGGCCATTGTTCTTCCTTAGGGTTTGTCGACCATGGAGGCCAAGGTAGCAAGGGCATTGTCTAGGTTATTCTTTTCTCGAGGTAGGTAGTGGAAGGTGATGTCTTGGAATTAAGAGGCTAGTTCTTCTAGGTGGGCATGGGATGGTTGGAGTTTCTCATCCCTGACTTTCCATTTTTTGAGTACTTGACCGATGATGAGGGCAGAATCCCCATAGACATCTAGGCATTTGATACCTTTCTGGAGAGAAAATTTTAGTCCTACCGTACACGCCTCGTATTCGGTCATGTTGTTGGTACAGGGTAAATCCCAATGCCATATCCCCTTTTGTTGTCCGCGCTATTAAAGAACATTTTCCATCGAAGGTCATCTTGAGAAGCGCAAAGGATGTTTTCATCTGCAAATTCAGAAATGCAGACATTAGCTTCTTTCATGGGGTAGTCAACGAGGTAGTCAGAGATGTCTCTTCCTTTCATGGATTTCTATGTGACGTACACGATATCAAACTCGGCTAGGAGCATCAACCATTGAACCATTCGATTGGATAAGGCGAGTTTCTCAAGCAGGTACTGGATGGGGTCCATTCTGGATACAAGCTTAATGGGGAAGGAGAGCATGTAGTGTCGTAACTTTTGAGTGACCCAAATAAGCGCAATACATGCTTTGTCCAAAGTAATGTAGTTGACTTCTTAGTCATCCAATTTGTGACTGGCGTAATATATGTCTCTTTCTTTTCGATAATCCTCAAGGTATTGGGCTAATAAAGCCCCATCTGTAGTGTCAATTATGGTTAGGTATAGGAGCAAGGGGAGACCAGGCTATGATGGCATGAGTACTGAAGGTTGGGTCATATATTATTTGATTTGGTTAAAAGCTTCTTAGCGGGCCTTATTCTAAACTTTAGTTGAGTTCTTTCGAAGGAGTTTGAAAAAAGGTTCGCATATGGAGATTAGTTGGCTGATGAATCGGGTGATGTATTACAATTTCCCAAGGAAACCACGGACTTCTTTCTCCATTAGGAGAGGTGGCATCTCAAGTATGGCTTTTAGCTTGGCTGGATCTGCTTCTATCCCTTTTTCACTGACCATGAATCCCAAGATTTTTCCTTTTATAACACTTAAGACATATTTCTATGAATTGAGTCTCATCTAATATTGTCACAGTCGTTCGAAGACCTTTAGGAGAGAGAGAACATGACCTTATCTAGTTTTGGACTTGATAATCATATCATCTACATAGACCTCAACTTCCTTATGAATCAGATAATGTAGGATGGTTGTGGCAGCCCTCTGGTAGGTAGCCCCAACATTCTTGAGACCAAATGGCATAATAGTGTAGCAAAAAGTTCCCGATCTGGTGATGAATGCGGTTTTTTCTTGATGATCTAGGTGCATTTTGATTTGATTGTACCCGAGAAACTCGTCGATGAATAACTTGAGAGCATTACTGGTTGTATTATCCATGATCATGCCGATATTGGGTAGCGGTTACTCATCCTTTGGAAAGGCTTTGTTCAAGTCCCTATAGTCTAAACACATCCGAACTTTCCCTCCTCATTTAGGTACAGGCAATCTGTTGGCTAGCCATGTGGGATATTCAATCACACGAATTAACCCACATTTAGCTATTTGACCACCTCGTATTTGACTTTTAGTGACCATTCGGTGCGGACCTTTCTCATCTTTTATTTAACTGGCTTATAATCTGGAAGAGTGAGGATCTCATGCTGAGGTATTTCAGGATAAATGTCGGGCATATCTTCGTAGGACCATGCGAATACATCCACGAATTCCTTTAATAATTCTTGGAGTTGTGTGTGCTCATGATCATCAAGGGTAGCCCCTATCCTAATCTCGCATAGTTGGCTACTAGAACCAAGATTAACAATAATAGTCTTTTCTTCATTAACTTGAACACGGTTACGTTGTTTGTTATTAACCTTATTTAGATTAGTTAATAATTAGTCATTTGCAAAATCATCATCATCAAAAGATTGATTAGAATCTAAACAATAAATGTAAGGCACAACACGGTACTCAAAATCTTCATTTATTTCATTGATAGAAAAAACAGCATTGAGAACCTCATCAAAGAAGGTCTCGATTACATTTGAGCAAGGGTAGACAACAGAAGAAGAAATAGGGTAAACATTAGGGTTAGGTTTAATAGGTAGAACCGGCACATCATGCCAGTTGAGGAGAGGTGTATCAATAGCACTAATAAGGTGGGATGGATCCAGTGATGTAGTTCTTAAATGAACCATGCAGAGTGTCAGACCCAGTGTTTCTAAGTTTAAGGAATCCTCAGAGTCACTTCCCTCAGAATCTTCGGTATCTCTGATGAGCGATTATACATGGTGTTAGGAACTTTCAGCCCAGGGGCAGCTATCTTGGAAAAACATCTCCATTCCAGGATTCATCTTCTTGCCTGTATGTTCATACCAGGGTTCCGAAAAACCACAAAAGGGTAAGTCTTCGCCCTCTTTAATGAATCGTCCATTCAAGGAGTCACCTGGCATAGTGATTGGGAATAAATATTGTATATTTATCCCCCTAATTTCAGTACATTTGTGAACCCGAGTGATGTAATATATATGGATTTGCTTCACATTTATGATACTAACCTTCGTGGCGAGTATTTCATGTTTTGTGCTTCTCCTATTGATTTTACAGGTTAATTATGAAAGCAGTGCAAAGGAGGAAGCAAGACAATGCTAGAAAGGCTAAAAAGGCAAGTTCAAAGGCAAATTGGTAATTTTACAGCCAGATCCGGAAGGAGAAGTCAACTGGAAAGTTGAAGAGCTTGGAACAACGAGAATGCTGGAAGAAACGGCACCCAAATCCGAGCTACGGTTGAAAAGTTATGCTCAGTTGAAGTTGAAGAAAAATCCAAGAAAAGAAGAGAAAAGCCAGAAAAATACTAAGTGTTGAACTCCAGGCCAGCATACATTCGCGAACCCCAGGCCGAACCGGTTTGGGGGGGAGAACCGGTTCGCAGGTACACCCGAACCGGTTCGGGGTACCTGATACGCGAATTTTGCCTTTTATGCTGATTGGTTCCCAAGTCTCCTATTAGGTTTTAACTTCTCAAAAATTGTAGGGAACGGAGGTAACAACTTAGGAGCAGCCATTAGGAGTAGTTTTACTCAGTTTTTGATAGAGAAGAATAAGGAGAAACATCTAGGAACATCAAAGGAATTATTTTCTTCAAGATTCAATTGTTAAGGGTTTGTTTTTCAAGTTTTAATTCAAATATCAAGATTCTTGTCATTGTTCTTGCATGCTTAGTCTTCCATATTCGTTTTAACGTATTGTTGCGTTCATAATACATCTTTACATGTTTCAATCTTGTTTCATCATGATTTCATACGCATGCAACGTTAGTATTTCGTGCATTAGTCTAGTTAACATGTTTGGCTAGGTTTCAAAGGTTGGGATGCATGAACCCAACCTGATGTGTTAATATATGTGTATAACGTTAATCCTATGAATTTAATGATAAATCCTGATCGTATTGCGTAATTACATAATAGTTCTGGATCTTCATATCTCGTTTACCTTTGGGTACTCGTGATGATTTTGAGTACAATTTGAGTGCAATTACCGCAATACCGATTTACTCATCCTCAGATTAGGTATGACGCGGGCTTGAACCTCGTATACATAATGCTTGGGAGTACTAAATTCCGGGTTTGACTTATCGGATAAATTTATGATTGACGTTGTCGCTGCATTACACTAGGGTTGGGGGATTGTATTCCCATCCTATTTTCTCCTCGTTTAGGTTCAAAAAGTTTCAATTTAACTCTTCCTTCTTCATTTAGATAATTTAGTTAGTTGCATAGTTCATCCTAAGTTCATAATTGCATTTAGTTTAATCAATCCCAAAAACCAAAACCAAATTTTTTCCTTCCTTTTTAGAGTCATCGTTAGGATTCCTCCGTCTGATTCCATCGTCACAACTCCGTTGTCCTTTTTCCCTGAGGATCGATACCCGACTTGTCGGATTATTACTTGAGCGACACGCTTACACTTGAGCCTAGAGAGTACACACTTTAGAGACACATTCTGAGTCGTGTCAAGTTTTTGGCGCCGTTGTCGGGGAACTAGGTAGACTTAGGATTAGATCGAGTTAATCCAAAGCTTTGACCAAAAATAAAAATAAATAAATAAATAAATAAAAAGCACAAAAAGATTCACAATTATCCTCTCTCCTAAGCTTTAATGCAAAATTCTGAAACCACTCCCACACCCCATAATACTCCAACCAGCATTCACGAAAATCCACTTGTTGAGCATAACCCTGATAGTCCCCACACTCCAAACGCCCCACAGTTTTGGATCCCACCGCCCACACCGTCGCACTCAATCTCTAGCAACACTCCATTCTCATTCATAGGACACACGTCGTGCACACCCAGTGAGAGCGCTGAATCGTCAAGTGAGAGAGAGATGTCGCAACATAGTAATGCACCTACCGGTGAGGACGAGCTTCCGTACCGCCCGTTGAGAGAATTCTTATATCCTGAGCGCACTGTCACTCCAGGATGCATTATACTCCCGTATAATGACGGGCAGTTCCGTTTCAAAAATGGGATGATCCAGACGCTACCACATTACCACGGTATGGATTCTGAAAAGCCATACCTCCATATAAGGGAATTCGAGGACGTGTGTGATACTCTTAATGATCAAACCTGCACACAAGAGGTAATCCGCCTCAAACTCTTCCCCTTCTCGCTTAAAGATAAAGCTAAAGCCTGGCTATGATCTTTACCTCCAAGCTCGATTCCATCCTGGAATGAGCTACAGTCTAAGTTTCTCAAGAAATTCTTCCCAACACATCGAACAATCTCTATCAAGACTCAAATTCAAGCGTTTAGACAACATGAAAATGAGTCATTCCATCGATGTTATGAACGTTTCAACGAGTTAGTGGCTTCATGCCCCCATCATGGATTTGATCCATCGCAAATCATCTCCTTTATCTATAATGGGTTAAATCTTAACTCCAAACAACTTGTTGAAACTATGGGAAGCGGTTCGTTTGTCGATCTAGATGCCCATGATGCTGATCTTCACATGAGGTATGTCGCCGAGACTACCCAATCTTGGGATAACTCTGACCCGAATGCTCAAAATCGAAATCGACAACCCACCACGGCCCCATCGGCATCTGGCCTATTCCACGTAGATAAGAACTCTATGACGGATTGTCGATTGGACACCATTGACAAAGGATTGCGAGACATATGCGAGTTATATGGAAAAGGACTAGCTGGACCCATTTCGAACCCTGTCGTGAAGGTGTGTGCGATTTGTGAGGCGGGACATTCAACATAGGAATGCCCGACAATACCCGCCTACAAAGTAATGTTGCAAGAGCAAGTTAGTGGTATAGGAGGCTATAAGGGTAATTTCGATGCCCCGCATGGGAATTCATACAACCCTTCGTGGAAGAATCATCCCGGTTTTAGTTATGGGCAACAACATGCCGCAATGAACCCTTCTTCGCATGTTGCCCCTCCTCCACCACAACAGTTTCAACAAGCTCCACACATGCAAGGACATGTCCAAGCACCACCATCCCATGGAAATTATATCCCGCCACAGTAGAGAACTCTCGAGGATACCATGAATCAATTCATTGCAAGTCAGACTGCAAACAATGCCAAATATGATCGTCTGATCGGCGACATTAATGCAAATCTGTCAAAGATACAATCCTCGTTGAGTGTTCAAGAGAAGGGAAAGTTCCCTTCCCAAGGCCAACGACCTCCCCAAGGTCAAACTAGTGTTAGCTCCACATCCACTGAACATCAGGAGCAATGTCAAGCAGTGACCACTCTTCGTAGTGGAAGAGTCATTGATTTATCACCTCCTCTACACGACACAACAAAAGACAAGGAGATTTCGCCCGACACGAAAGAGGTCGAAGATGTCCCCTTGAACGAGAGTGATAAGGAAGACACTAGTGAGCCTGAGGTGGTAGTGAAACCACCCTCCGCAGCACCATTTCCTCGAAGGTCAATTCCCGCTCAAAAAGGGAATCCATGTGATGAAGTGCTAGAAGTACTTAGGCAAGTAAAGCTAAATTTACCCTTTCTCGATGCCATCAAATAAATTCCAGCTTATGGAAAAGTTATAAAAGATTTGTTGACGGTAAAAAGGAAGATGAAGGTAAAAAAGAATGTATTTCTAGCTCAGAACGTGAGCTCCATTTTACTCAATGATCTCCCGCCCAAATTCAAAGATCCTGGTGCACCCACTATATCGTGCATCATTGGAGAAAATAGAATTGAGAAAGCCTTACTTGACTTGGGGGCAAGTGTAAACATACTCCCTTACTCCATTTATAGGCAACTCGATTTGGGCGACCTCAAGCCCACAAAGGTCACTCTCCAATTAGCGGATCGATCAGTGAAGATTCCTCGAGGCATAGTCGAGGACGTGATCGTCCAAGTTGACACTTTCTACTTCCCGGTAGATTTTGTCATTTGGGACACGGAGCCCTCCTTTAACTCGAGCAATCATGTTCCCATCATCCTTGGGTTCCCTTTCTTAGCTACAGCTAATGCAATCATCAACACAAGAAATGGGCGAATGCAACTCACTTTTGGGAACATGACCTTGGATACTAACATCTTCCACATAGGTCAAAATGCAGGGGAGGAAGATGATCTTCACACGGTGAGCCTCATAGATGAGGTAGTAGAAGAGTACTTTGAGGAAAATTTCTGTGGCGACGCTTTAGAGTCATGTTTAGCGATGAGCTATGAGTGTGAGGGGACGTATACTCACTTCGAGAGGGAGGTTGGAAAGGTGAGAGAATTACTCTATGAGAGTACATCAGACGAGGACGTGAGAGAGGTTAATTGGGTTTCTAGATTCGAGGAATTACCTCCGAGGGATAAACATATGGATCCCTCCAGTGAAAAATTTCCAACCCTCGAACTAAAGAAACTCCCCTCCCATATTAAATATGCATACCTAGGAGAGGATGAGACATTTCCTGTTGTTATCTCCTCTAGCCTAGATGAAGGGCAGGAGGGTAAATTGTTAAGAATTCTGAGGAAGCACCAAAGTGATTTTGGTTGGTGTATCGCTGATTTGAAGGGGATAAGTCCTCTGATTTGAACTCACAAGATTCATCTCGAAGAGGATGTTAAGCCCTCTAGATAAATGCAAAGAAGACTGAACCCCAACATGAAAGAAGTTGTGAGAACCGAGATCATCAAATTATTGGATGCCGGGATTATCTACCCAATTTAGGATAGCAAATGGGTGAGCCCTATTCAAGTCGTCCCAAAGAAGTCGGGTATGACTGTGATTGAGAATGCTAAGGGAGAGCTTATTCCCCAACGCACCACCACCGGTTGGCGCGTTTGCATTGACTACCGGAAGCTCAATGCGGGAACTAGGAAAGACCATTTCCCCTTACCATTCATTGATCAAATGCTTGAGAGAGTTGCGGGCCACCCTTATTATTGCTTCCTAGATGGTTATTCCGGATATAACCAAATTGAGGTAGATGTACTTGACCAAGAGAAGACGACCTTCACTTGCCCTTTTGGTACGTTTGCCTACAAACGTATGCCATTTGGCTTGTGTAATGCACCTGCGACTTTTCAAAGGTGCAAGTTGAGCTTATTTGGCGACATGGTCGAGAGAGGACTCAAAGTGTTCATGGACGATTTCAGCGTTTTTGGCACCTCTTTCGATCATTGTTTGGACAAGTTCGAGAAAGTACTTACCCGATGTGTGGACAAAAACTTAGTTCTGAATTGGGAGAAGTGCCATTTCATGGTCACCGAGGGAATAGTTCTTGGCCACATTGTTTCATCCAACGGAATAGAGGTTGATAGGGCTAAGATAGATGTCATATATGATCTTCCCCCACCGAAATCGCTAAAAGACGTGCGCTCTTTCTTGGGCCACGCGAGGTTTTATCGAAGGTTCATTAAGGACTTTAGCGCCATCGCTAGGCCCTTAAGCAACCTACTCATGAAGGACAACCCATTTGAGTGGACAGAGGCATGCCAAAGCTCCTTTGATAAATTGAAAAACATGCTAGTGTCTGCTCCCATCATGCAAGTTCCGAATTGGTCCTTACCATTCTAACTTATGTGTGACGCAAGCGATTACGCAATCGAGGCTGTTTTGGGCCAACGTAAAGAGAAGCAAGCTCATGTCATCTACTACGCTAGTCGGACTCTTACCGGACCTCAACTCAACTACTCTACCACGGAGAAAGAGTTACTAGCGGTAGTCTTTGCCCTCGATAAGTTCCGTTCCTATCTCATTGGTTCTCCCATCACTGTTTTCACCGACCACGCATCTTTAAAATATCTACTTGCGAAGAAAGACGCCAAGCCGTGCCTCATAAGGTGGATCCTACTCCTACAAGAGTTCAATCTCTCCATTAAGGATAAGAAAGGAGTAGAAAACGTCGTTGCCGACCATTTATCTCGGCTTTCGTTCGACGTACCTAGTGATCCCATACCCATAGACGAGCATTTTACGGATGAGCAACTATTTTCCACTTCTTCGTATCCCTGGTTTGCGGATATAGTGAACTATCTTGTCACGGGAGCCGTCCCTCCCGATTGGACACCGCAAGAGAAGAAGAGGTTTCTTAATTGGTCGCGCATGTTCTTCTACGATGATCCTTTCCTCTTTAAATATTGCGCCGACCAAATCATTCGACGATGTGTACCGGATGACGAGATCCCGAAAGTCATCCAGTTTTGTCATTCGGAAGCATGTGGAGGCCATTTCTCGACGAAAAAGACGGCCGCTAAAATTCTGCAAAGCGGCCTCTATTGGCCCACAATCTTCCGGGATGCGAATGACGCTTGCAAGTCATGCAATAGGTGCCAACGAATGGGAGCCATTTCTCGACGCGACATGATGCCCCTTACCCCCATACTCATCATTGAGATATTTGATTGTTGTGGTATTAACTTCATGGGTCCCTTCCCACCGTCATTTGGTTTCCTATACATACTAGTCGCGGTAGACTACGTTTCTAAATGGGTAGAAGCTATAGCTACTAAGACTAATGACAACAAGGTGGTAATAAAGTTCCTACAGGAACACATACCACTACACCAAATCCTGCGAATGGTCACGCCCAGTGGGTCACGGCCCAAGTCCGCGACCAGCTGGTCGCGGACTTGGGCCGTGACCCACTCAATATTTGGCGTGACCATATTTATTATCACACTAAATTATCGAGGCTCTAGAAGTGGTCACGGACCAAGTCCGTGACCCCAATGGTCGCGGACTTGGGCCGTGACCAGGTCGTGACCATCTTAGCGCTAAACTTGAACAGGAGAGGACCAAGAGTGATGAGGAGATTACAGCCAACCCAGAAGGAATGCCTTAACGCTGAGTACCTTTGGGGAAAAAACATCTGAGAAGGAATGACTTAACGCTGCAAGCGACACCTCTAGCCCAAACAGACAATGAAGGGGCGTTACATATGGAAGAGGGTACATCTCCGGTGGCTGTTTCTCTACGGACAGGTGAGAGCGCAGTTGGGAAGTCGGGGGACAGAGCTGTCAGCTCGGGTACGATGAGACCGCCGGCGGTAACGACTAACGACGGCGGTGGTGGACTGTGGCTTGTTTCTCTGGTGAGATGTTTCATCGATTCTCATCTCTCCTTTCCCATTTCTATCTCACGATATGTTGTTTCACTACAAAGTAAACAAAATCATTGTGTGTATCTGTCATCTATCCAACATATATATACATCACGGCGGTGGTGTATATATATGTTGTGATTTCTATGCTTTAATCTATTTTGATTTCTCTGCTTCACTTTAAGATTTTGTGGTTAATTTGATGTTGGATACAAACTGACTATTGTGCCGAATTAATTTTTGAAGCAGAGTGGTATACAACTCTTTTACTGCTATGGGGATTAATTTTTTGGAGAAAGTCAGAGGGTCCACAAATTGTTGATTACACTTCTAAAGTAATTCTCCTATTAGGCTATCATAGATATTTTTTTGAATAGAAGAAACCACTTTTTTACTTCTATGGGGATTAAATTTTTTAGAAAATTATTCCACCTGACATCGAATTTGCGAGTTATTGAATTGAGGTTTCAAATTTATTGATAGAAATGGGTATTTCAAGTTTAAGTAAAAGGATTAATTTGGTGTTCTTTTTTTGTATTTTAGGGGGATTTTTGTTGAGTATTATCATGTTATACTTTTCCTTCATCTACCTTCACTGTAATTTCAAAAGAGGGTACACAGATTGTTGGTTAAATGGCAAGCGGGGTTCAACTAACGACGGCGGTGGTGGACTGTAGGGTTTCTTTCATTTCGATTGTTGTAAACGGTCTCAGAAATAGAAAGAAGACGGTAGGGTTCTTTCACCCATACATTAACGACGGCGGTGGAGGAAAGATAGTTCTTTGGTGTGCAGTGAAAGTCATAGAAGAAAAAAGTCTGATTTGGTGCCATACAGGAAGAGTTCTTAAACAATAGGATCTCGATTGCGTTGTGTACACGGGTGATGGCTCGATCACTCGATCGCTTTGCGATAAATTTACCCTCCTCAGGTACCCCCATCTCTCTAAACAAGCACGTATCAATTTCTTTTGTTTTTTTAATTTAATAGTTATATAAACTGGTAATATTACTGTTCTACACTATAATTTTAAAACAGGACACTCTCACACTTTAATATTAGGAGGGCTCCTGCTAAATAAAGAATCTTTCTCAGTTTTTAACTTTAAGTTGTGATTGATTATATACGTATAAAGTGAGGATGCAACCTCAAGTATGATAGCCTAAAGGTCAAGTGGAGGATCCAAGATTTTTGGTAGGGAGCTAAAGTATTGAGTGTTGTTGGGTTAATTCGAGTTTTATGCAAATGATTCAAGTTTGAAGGTTTTCAAAATTGCTTACTTACATATTTCTTATCATTGAAGCATTATGCCTATTCGCAAAGATGAGTGATGTTCTGTATTTTTGTAGAGTCAAATTTCACTAATTCATTTTGAAAGTGGGATATATACGCATATATCCAATGTTCTGCATTTTTTTAATTCATGTCCTGCAATATCAAATGCGTATTTTCTCGGTTTAGATTTATTAAAGTGGGAGACTGACTAGCCACTCTCGCTTTGCTGATATGACTTGGGTTTAATCGGGTATTGTTCGAGACTTATTTATTCGTGAAAGTATAACTATAAGTTTTTTAAAGCAAGTAAATGAGTTTTATTTTTATTTTTTATGTACTATATGAGTATTTAGGCTTTCGGTAGTTATATATTCTCATCTTTTATATCTGATTTTGTCCCACTTTGTAGGTTATCAATTTGACTATGTATTTGATTGGACTATATTGAAGTATCCTCAGATTGGTGCCAGTTCTAGAGGATGAGTCGGTGTTTGTATAATTTTCTTTCGTGTTTTTTTCTTCTTCCAAGAATGTTACTTATTTAATGCTTTTGTTTTCAAAATTCCAATGGAAATGCAGATTTAAATGCAGGACCATTTGCGAAAAGGACCTTAGGTACTCTCTTTAAGCATATTCAGATTCGTCCGCAAAATGTCATGTCTTTATATAATTATTCTTCTAATTATTCGATTTAGTGTTGTGAGTCTAATATAAACTTTACGGAATGGCTATGTTCCTAATTCAACCAAGATTGTAGTTTTACTGGAATGGCTTTTTTGGATTCCGTTAGATTTTTTTTAATAAAGCTAACTATGCTTCTGGGGAATATATTGTATATTTTGTTGGGACTCATTTTAGTATCACTGTGCTATAGCTCCAATTTATATTTCTAGAAAATCTTGTGTTATGCATGCTAGACGGACAGTAAAAAACATTCCCAAGTATGCTCCAGCACAGTTCTACATTGACAATGTGTTGTTTCGGATCAAGGAGAAGAACATTCCCTATTGCTATTGTTGCAGGTTAGATCTGCTATGCTTTACTTTAACAAAAGTAGTTATATAATTGATATGCATTATCTATTAAATCTTTTAGATGATAGAAGGAGTACGGGATAATTATCGGTTTTGTTTGGTTTGGCTGTTGGATAATTATTGGTTGTTGCTTGTTGTTGGATAGTATGTTAGACGGACTATTGGATGATTAGAAGGAGTATGGGATAATTATTAGATAATATGTTGAAAATATTTTATACTCCCGTTTTGAGAATACGACGATAATTTGAAAATGTGTAGACTTAAGCTTAAAAGCATGGCATTAGAGGGGAGAAACCCGAAACATCCCCCAAACAGTCCCGTTAGAGGCATCAACACCTTGCAGGGAACCAATGTAACTCGTACGAATAGGCCACATGATCACGGGACTCCCGGTTTGAGAATACGAGGATAATTTTTCATATATCAGAACTTAGGTTTAAAAACATGGCGTTAGAGGGAGAAAACTCGAAACAACCCCCGTACGGTCCCGTGAGAGGCACCAACACCCCTAACGGGACCAATGTAACACGTTGAAACTGACCGCTCGATAACGGGACTCTCGGTTTGAGAATACGACGATAATTTTAAAATATGAGGACTTAAGCTTGAAAACAAGGCATTAGAGGGTGAAAACTCGAAACAACCCTCGTACGGTCCCGTGAAAGGCACCAACACCTCTCACGGGACCAATGTAACAAGTAAGAACTGACCGTGCGATAACGGGACTCTCGGTTTGAGAATACAGCGATAATTTGAAAATATGAGAACTTAAGCTTGAAAACAAGGCGTTAGAAGGGGAAAACACAGAATAACCCCCGTACGGCCCCGTGAGAGGCACCAACACCTCTCACAGGACCAATGTAACACGTAGGAACTGACCACGCGATAATGGGACTCCTGGTTTGAGAATACGATGATAATTTGAAAATATGAGTACTTAAGCTTGAAAATAAGGCGTTAGAGGGGGAAAACATGAAACTGCCTCCGTAAGTCTTGTGAGAGGAACCAATACATCTCACGGGACCAATATAACACGTAAGAACTAACCGCGCGATCATGGGACTCCCGGTTTGAGAATACGACGATAATTTGCATATTTCTAGAGTTAGGCTTAAAAACATGGCGTTAGAGGGTGAGAACTAGAAACAGCCCCCGAACGACCCCGTGGGTGGCACCAACACCTCCCACGGGAGCAATGTAACTCGTAGGAACTGACCCCGCAGCCACGGGACTCCCGGTTTGATAATACGACGGTAATTTGCATATTTCTAGACTTAAGCAAAACATGGCGTTAGAGGGTGAAAACTCGAAACTGCACCCGAACGTCCCTGTGGGTGGCACCAACACCTCCCACAGGACTAATGTAACTCGTAGGAACTGACCCCGCAGCCGCGGGACCCCCGGTTTGAGAAAACGACGATAATTTGCATATTTTTAGACTTACGCTTAAAAATATGGCGTTAGCGGGTGAGAACTAGAAACAGCCCCCGAACGTCCCCGTGGGTGGCACCAACACCTCCCACGGGACCAATGTAACTCGTAGGAACTGACCCCGCAGCCACGGGACTCCCGGTTTGAGAATACGATGATAATTTGCATTTTTCTAGACTTACGGTTAAAAACATGGCGTTAGAGGGTGAAAACTCGAAACAGCCCCCGAACGTCCCCGTGGGTGGCACCAGCACCTCCCACGGGACCAATGTAACTCGTAGGAACAGACCCCGCAGCCGCGGGACTCATGATTTGAGAATACGATGGTAATTTGCATATTTCTAGACTTAGGCTTAAAAACATGGCGTTAGAGGGTGAGAACTAGAAACAGCCCCCGAACATCCCTGTGGGTGGCACCAACACCTCCCACGGGACCAATGTAACTCATATGAACTGACCCCGCATCCGTGGAACTCCCGATTTGATAATACGATGGTAATTTTCATATTTCTAAACTTAAATAAAACATGGCGTTAGAGGGTGAAAACTCGAAACAGCCCCCTAACAGCCATGTGAGTGGCACCAACACCTCCCACGGGACCAATATAACTCGTAGGAACTGACCCCGCAGCCGCGAGACTCCCGGTTTGAGAATACGAAGATAATTTTCATATCTCTAGACTTAGGCTTAAAAACATGGCGTTAGAGGGTGAGAACTAGAAACAGCCCCTGAACGTCCCCGTGGGTGGCACCAACACCTCCCACGGGACAAATGTAACTAGTAGGAACTGACCCCGCAGCCACGGGACTCCCGGTTTGAGAATACGACGATAATTTGCATATTTCTAGACTTACACTTAAAAACATGGCGTTAGAGGGTGAGAACTCAAAATAGACCCCGAACGTCCCCGTGGGTGGCACCAACACCTCCCACGGGACCAATGTAACTCGTAGGAACTGACCCCGCAGCCGCGGGACTCCCGATTTGATAATACGACCGTAATTTATATATTTCTAAACTTAAACAAAACATGGCGTTAGAGGGTGAAAACTCAAAACAGCCCCCTAACGGCCCTGTGGGTGGCACCAACACCTCCCACGGGACCAATTTAACTCGTAGGAACTGACCCCGCAGCCGCGGGACTCCCTGTTTGAGAATACGACGATAATTTGCATATTTCTAGACTTAGGCTTAAAAACATGGCGTTAGAGGGTGAGAACTAGAAACAACCCCCGAACGTCCCCGTGGGTGGCACCAACACCTCCCACGGGACCAACGTAACTCGTAGGAACTAACCCCGCAGCCACGGGACTCCCGATTTGAGAATACGACGGTAATTTGCATATTTCTAGACATAGGCTTAAAAACATGGCGTTAGAGGATGAGAACTCGAAACAGCCCCCGAACGTCCCCGTATGAGGCACCAACACCTCCTATGGGACCAATGTAAGTCGTAGGAACTGACCCCGCTGCCGCGGGACTCCCGATTTTATAATACGACGATAATTTGCATATTTCTAGACTTAGGCTTCAAAACAAGGCGTTAGAGGGTGAGAACTAGAAATAGCCCTCGAACGTCCCCGTGGGTGACACCAACACCTCCCACGGGACCAATGTAACTCGTAGGAACTGACCCCGCAGCCACGGGACTCCCGGTTTGAGAATACGATGATAATTTGCATTTTTCTAGACTTACGGTTAAAAACATGGCCTTAGAGGGTGAAAACTCGAAACAGCCCCCGAACGTCCCCGTGGGTGGCACCAGCACCTCCCACGGGACCAATGTAACTCGTAGGAACAGACCCCGCAGCCGCGGGACTCATGATTTGAGAATACGATGGTAATTTGCATATTTCTAGACTTAGGCTTAAAAACATGGCGTTAGAGGGTGAGAACTAGAAACAGCCCCCGAACATCCCTATGGGTGGCACCAACACCTCCCACGGGACCAATGTAACTCATAGGAACTGACCCCGCAGCCTCGGAACTCCCAATTTGATATTACGATGGTAATTTGCATATTTCTAAACTTAAATAAAACATGGCGTTAGAGGGTGAAAACTCGAAACAGCACCCTAACAGCCATGTGAGTGGCACCAACACCTCCCACGGGACCAATATAACTCGTAGGAACTGACCCCGCAGCCGCGAGACTCCCGGTTTGAGAATACGAAGATAATTTTCATATCTCTAGACTTAGGCTTAAAAACATGGCGTTAGAGGGTGAGAACTAGAAACAGCCCCTGAACATCCCCGTGGGTGGCACCAACACCTCCCACGGGACAAATGTAACTCGTAGGAACTGACCCCGCAGCCACGGGACTCCCGGTTTGAGAATACGACGATAATTTGCATATTTCTAGACTTACGCTTAAAAACATGGCGTTAGAGGGTGAGAACTCGAAATAGACCCCGAACGTCCCCGTGGGTGGCACCAACACCTCCCACGGGACCAATGTAACTCGTAGGAACTGACCCCGCAGCCGCGGGACTCCCGATTTGATAATACGACCGTAATTTATATATTTCTAAACTTAAACAAAACATGGCGTTAGAGGGTGAAAACTCAAAACAGCCCCCTAACGGCCCTGTGGGTGGCACCAACACCTCCCACGGGACCAATTTAACTCGTAGGAACTGACCCCGCAGCCGCGGGACTCCCGGTTTGAGAATACGACGATAATTTGCATATTTCTAGACTTAGGCTTAAAAACATGGCGTTAGAGGGTGAGAACTAGAAACAACCCCCGAACGTCCCCGTGGGTGGCACCAACACCTCCCACGGGAGCAATGTAACTCGTAGGAACTGACCCCGCAGCCACGGGACTCCCGATTTGATAATACGACGGTAATTTGCATATTTCTAGACTTAAGCAAAACATGGCGTTAGAGGGTGAGAACTCGAAACAGCCCCCGAACGTCCCTGTGGGTGGCACCAACACCTCCCACAGGACTAATGTAACTCGTAGGAACTGACCCCGCAGCCGCGGGACCCCCGGTTTCAGAAAACGATGATAATTTGCATATTTCTAGACTTAGGCTTCAAAACAAGGCGTTAGAGGGTGAGAACTAGAAATAGCCCCCGAACGTCCCCGTGGGTGACACCAACACCTCCCACGGGACCAATGTAACTCGTAGGAACTGACCCCGCAGCCACGGGACTCCCGGTTTGAGAATACGATGATAATTTGCATTTTTCTAGACTTACGGTTAAAAACATGGCGTTAGAGGGTGAAAACTCGAAACAGCCCCCGAACGTCCCCGTGGGTGGCACCAGCACCTCCCACGGGACCAATGTAACTCGTAGGAACAGACCCCGCAGCCGCGGGACTCATGATTTGAGAATACGATGGTAATTTGCATATTTCTAGACTTAGGCTTAAAAACATGGCGTTAGAGGGTGAGAACTAGAAACAGCCCCCGAACATCCCTGTGGGTGGCACCAACACCTCCCACGGGACCAATGTAACTCATATGAACTGACCCCGCATCCGTGGAACTCCCGATTTGATAATACGATGGTAATTTTCATATTTCTAAACTTAAATAAAACATGGCGTTAGAGGGTGAAAACTCGAAACAGCCCCCTAAAAGCCATGTGAGTGGCACCAACACCTCCCACGGGACCAATATAACTCGTAGGAACTGACCCCGCAGCCGCGAGACTCCCGGTTTGAGAATACGAAGATAATTTTCATATCTCTAGACTTAGGCTTAAAAACATGGCGTTAGAGGGTGAGAACTAGAAACAGCCCCTGAACGTCCCCGTGGGTGGCACCAACACCTCCCACGGGACAAATGTAACTAGTAGGAACTGACCCCGCAGCCACGGGACTCCCGGTTTGAGAATACGACGATAATTTGCATATTTCTAGACTTACACTTAAAAACATGGCGTTAGAGGGTGAGAACTCAAAATAGACCCCGAACGTCCCCGTGGGTGGCACCAACACCTCCCACGGGACCAATGTAACTCGTAGGAACTGACCCCGCAGCCGCGGGACTCCCGATTTGATAATACGACCGTAATTTATATATTTCTAAACTTAAACAAAACATGGCGTTAGAGGGTGAAAACTCAAAACAGCCCCCTAACGGCCCTGTGGGTGGCACCAACACCTCCCACGGGACCAATTTAACTCGTAGGAACTGACCCCGCAGCCGCGGGACTCCCTGTTTGAGAATACGACGATAATTTGCATATTTCAAGACTTAGGCTTAAAAACATGGCGTTAGAGGGTGAGAACTAGAAACAACCCCCGAACGTCCCCGTGGGTGGCACCAACACCTCCCACGGGACCAACGTAACTCGTAGGAACTAACCCCGCAGCCACGGGACTCCCGATTTGAGGATACGACGGTAATTTGCATATTTCTAGACATAGGCTTAAAAACATGGCGTTAGAGGATGAGAACTCGAAACAGCCCCCGAACGTCCCCGTAGGAGGCACCAACACCTCCTATGGGACCAATGTAAGTCGTAGGAACTGACCCCGCTGCCGCGGGACTCCCGATTTTATAATACGACGATAATTTGCATATTTCTAGACTTAGGCTTCAAAACAAGGCGTTAGAGGGTGAGAACTAGAAATAGCCCTCGAACGTCCCCGTGGGTGACACCAACACCTCCCACGGGACCAATGTAACTCGTAGGAACTGACCCCGCAGCCACGGGACTCCCGGTTTGAGAATACGATGATAATTTGCATTTTTCTAGACTTACGGTTAAAAACATGGCCTTAGAGGGTGAAAACTCGAAACAGCCCCCGAACGTCCCCGTGGGTGGCACCAGCACCTCCCACGGGACCAATGTAACTCGTAGGAACAGACCCCGCAGCCGCGGGACTCATGATTTGAGAATACGATGGTAATTTGCATATTTCTAGACTTAGGCTTAAAAACATGGCGTTAGAGGGTGAGAACTAGAAACAGCCCCCGAACATCCCTGTGGGTGGCACCAACACCTCCCACGGGACCAATGTAACTCATAGGAACTGACCCCGCAGCCGCGGAACTCCCGATTTGATATTACGATGGTAATTTGCATATTTCTAAACTTAAATAAAACATGGCGTTAGAGGGTGAAAACTCGAAACAGCCCCCTAACAGCCATGTGAGTGGCACCAACACCTCCCACGGGACCAATATAACTCGTAGGAACTGACCCCGCAGCCGCGAGACTCCCGGTTTGAGAATACGAAGATAATTTTCATATCTCTAGACTTAGGCTTAAAAACATGGCGTTAGAGGATGAGAACTAGAAACAGCCCCTGAACGTCCCCGTGGGTGGCACCAACACCTCCCACGGGACAAATGTAACTCGTAGGAACTGACCCCGCAGCCACGGGACTCCCGGTTTGAGAATACGACGATAATTTGCATATTTATAGACTTACGCTTAAAAACATGGCGTTAGAGGGTGAGAACTCGAAATAGACCCCGAACGTCCCCGTGGGTGGCACCAACACCTCCCACGGGACCAATGTAACTCGTAGGAACTGACCCCGCAGCCGCGGGACTCCCGATTTGATAATACGACCGTAATTTATATATTTCTAAACTTAAACAAAACATGGCGTTAGAGGGTGAAAACTCAAAACAGCCCCCTAACGGCCCTGTGGGTGGCACCAACACCTCCCACGGGACCAATTTAACTCGTAGGAACTGACCCCGCAGCCGCGGGACTCCCTGTTTGAGAATACGACGATAATTTGCATATTTCTAGACTTAGGCTTAAAAACATGGCGTTAGAGGGTGAGAACTAGAAACAACCCCCGAACGTCCCCGTGGGTGGCACCAACACCTCCCACGGGACCAACGTAACTCGTAGGAACTAACCCCGCAGCCACGGGACTCCCGATTTGAGAATACGACGGTAATTTGCATATTTCTAGACATAGGCTTAAAAACATGGCGTTAGAGGATGAGAACTCGAAACAGCCCCCGAACGTCCCCGTAGGAGGCACCAACACCTCCTATGGGACCAATGTAAGTCGTAGGAACTGACCCCGCTGCCGCGGGACTCCCGATTTTATAATACGACGATAATTTGCATATTTCTAGACTTAGGCTTCAAAACAAGGCGTTAGAGGGTGAGAACTAGAAATAGCCCTCAAACGTCCCCGTGGGTGACACCAACACCTCCCACGGGACCAATGTAACTCGTAGGAACTGACCCCGCAGCCACGGGACTCCCGGTTTGAGAATACGATGATAAATTGCATTTTTCTAGACTTACGGTTAAAAACATGGCCTTAGAGGGTGAAAACTCGAAACAGCCCCCGAACGTCCCCGTGGGTGGCACCAGCACCTCCCACGGGACCAATGTAACTCGTAGGAACAGACCCCGCAGCCGCGGGACTCATGATTTGAGAATACGATGGTAATTTGCATATTTCTAGACTTAGGCTTAAAAACATGGCGTTAGAGGGTGAGAACTAGAAACAGCCCCCGAACATCCCTGTGGGTGGCACCAACACCTCCCACGGGACCAATGTAACTCATAGGAACTGACCCCGCAGCCGCGGAACTCCCGATTTGATATTACGATGGTAATTTGCATATTTCTAAACTTAAATAAAACATGGCGTTAGAGGGTGAAAACTCGAAACAGCCCCCTAACAGCCATGTGAGTGGCACCAACACCTCCCACGGGACCAATATAACTCGTAGGAACTGACCCCGCAGCCGCGAGACTCCCGGTTTGAGAATACGAAGATAATTTTCATATCTCTAGACTTAGGCTTAAAAACATGGCGTTAGAGGGTGAGAACTAGAAACAACCCCTGAACGTCCCCGTGGGTGGCACCAACACCTCCCACGGGACAAATGTAACTCGTAGGAACTGACCCCGCAGCCACGGGACTCCCGGTTTGAGAATACGACGATAATTTGCATATTTATAGACTTACGCTTAAAAACATGGCGTTAGAGGGTGAGAACTCGAAATAGACCCCGAACGTCCCCGTGGGTGGCACCAACACCTCCCACGGGACCAATGTAACTCGTAGGAACTGACCCCGCAGCCGCGGGACTCCCGATTTGATAATACGACCGTAATTTATATATTTCTAAACTTAAACAAAACATGGCGTTAGAGGGTGAAAACTCAAAACAGCCCCCTAACGGCCCTGTGGGTGGCACCAACACCTCCCACAGGACCAATTTAACTCGTAGGAACTGACCCCGCAGCCGCGGGACTCCCGGTTTGAGAATACGACGATAATTTGCATATTTCTAGACTTAGGCTTAAAAACATGGCGTTAGAGGGTGAGAACTAGAAACAACCCCCGAACGTCCCCGTGGGTGGCACCAACACCTCCCACGGGACCAACGTAACTCGTAGGAACTAACCCCGCAGCCACGGGACTCCCGATTTGAGAATACGACGGTAATTTGCATATTTCTAGACATAGGCTTAAAAACATGGCGTTAGAGGGTGAGAACTCGAAACAGCCCGCGAACGTCCCCGTAGGAGGCACCAACACCTCCTATGGGACCAATATAAGTCGTAGGAACTGACCCCGCTGCCGCGGGACTCCCGATTTTATAATACGACGATAATTTGCATATTTCTAGACTTAGGCTTCAAAACAAGGCGTTAGAGGGTGAGAACTAGAAATAGCCCCCGAACGTCCCCGTGGGTGACACCAACACCTCCCACGGGACCAATGTAACTCGTAGGAACTGACCCCGCAGCCACGGTACTCCCGGTTTGAGAATACGATGATAATTTGCATTTTTCTAGACTTACGGTTAAAAACATGGCCTTAGAGGGTGAAAACTCGAAACAGCCCCCGAACGTCCCCGTGGGTGGCACCGGCACCTCCCACGGGACCAATGTAACTCGTAGGAACAGACCCCGCAGCCGCGGGACTCATGATTTTAGAATACGATGGTAATTTGCATATTTCTATACTTAGGCTTAAAAACATGGCGTTAGAGGGTGAGAACTAGAAACAGCCACCGAACATCCCTGTGGGTGGCACCAACACCTCCCACGGGACCAATGTAACTCATAGGAACTGACCCCGCAGCCGCGGAACTCCCGATTTGATAATACGATGGTAATTTGCATATTTCTAAACTTAAATATAACATGGCGTTAGAGGGTGAAAACTCGAAACAGCCCCCTAACAGCCATGTGAGTGGCACCAACACCTCCCACGGGACCAATATAACTCGTAGGAACTGACCCCGCAGCCGCGAGACTCCCGGTTTGAGAATACGAAGATAATTTTCATATCTCTAGACTTAGGCTTAAAAACATGGCGTTAGAGGGTGAGAACTAGAAACAGCCCCTGAACGTCCCCGTGGGTGGCACCAACACCTCCCACGGGACAAATGTAACTCGTAGGAACTGACCCCGCAGCCACGGGACTCCCGGTTTGAGAATACGACGATAATTTGCATATTTCTAGACTTACGCTTAAAAACATGGCGTTAGAGGGTGAGAACTCGAAATAGACCCCGAACGTCCCCGTGGGTGGCACCAACACCTCCCACGGGACCAATGTAACTCGTAGGAACTGACCCCGCAGCCGCGGGACTCCCGATTTGATAATACGACCGTAATTTATATATTTCTAAACTTAAACAAAACATGGCGTTAGAGGGTGAAAACTCAAAACAGCCCCCTAACGGCCCTGTGGGTGGCACCAACACCTCCCACGGGACCAATTTAACTCGTAGGAACTGACCCCGCAGCCGCGGGACTCCCGGTTTGAGAATACGACGATAATTTGCATATTTCTAGACTTAGGCTTAAAAACATGGCGTTAGAGGGTGAGAACTAGAAACAACCCCCGAACGTCCCCGTGGGTGGCACCAACACCTCCCACGGGACCAACGTAACTCGTAGGAACTAACCCCGCAGCCACGGGACTCCCGATTTGAGAATACGACGGTAATTTGCATATTTCTATACATAGGCTTAAAAACATGGCGTTAGAGGGTGAGAACTCGAAACAGCCCCCGAACGTCCCCGTAGGAGGCACCAACACCTCCTATGGGACCAATGTAAGTCGTAGGAACTGACCCCGCTGCCGCAGGACTCCCGATTTTATAATACGATTATAATTTGCATATTTCTAGACTTAGGCTTCAAAACAAGGCGTTAGAGGGTGAGAACTAGAAATAGCCCCCGAACGTCCCCGTGGGTGACACCAACACCTCCCACGGGACCAATGTAACTCGTAGGAACTGACCCCGCAGCCGCGGGTTTCCTAGTTTGAGAATACGACGATAATTTGCATATTTCTGGACTTAGGATTAAAAACATGGTGTTAGAGGGTGAGAACTAGCTAGAGCCCCCGAACGTCCCCGTGGGTGGCACCAACACCTCCCACGGGACCAATGTAACTCGTAGGAACTGACCCCGCATCCGCGGGACTCCCGGATTGAGAATACGACGGTAATTTTCATGTTTCTAGACTTAAGCAAAACATGGCGTTAGAGGGTGAGAACTATAAACTTCCCCCGAACGTCCCCGTGGGTGGCACCAACACCTCCCACGGGACCAATATAACCCGTAGGAACTGACCCCGCAGCCGCGGGATTCCCGGTTTGAGAGTACGACGGTAATTTGCATATTTCTAGACTTAGGTTTAAAAACATGGTGTTAGAGGGTGAGAACTAGAAATATCCCACGAACGTCCCCGTGCGTGGCACCAACACCTCCCACGAGACCAATATAACTCGTAGGAACTGACCCCGCAGCCGCGTGACTCCCGGTTTGAGAGTACGACGGTAATTTGCATATTTCTAGACTTAGGCTTAAAAACATGGCGTTAGAGGGTGAGAACTAGTTACAGCCCCCGAACGTCCCTGTGGATGGCACCAACACCTCCCACGGGACCAATGTAACTCGTAGGAACAGACCCCGCAGCCGCGGGATTCCCGGTTTGAGAGTACGACGGTAATTTTCATATTTCTAGACTTAGGTTTAAAAACATGGCGTTAGAGGGTGAGAACTAGAAATATCCGCCGAACGTCCCCGTGCGTGGCACCAACACCTCCCACGGGACCAATGTAACTCGTAGGAACTGACCCCGCAGCCGCGGGACTCCCGGTTTGAGAATACGACGATAATTTGCATATTTCTAGATTTAGGCTTAAAAACATGGCGTTAGAGGGTGAGAACTAGAAACAACCCCCGAACGTCCACGTGGGTGGCACCAACACCCCCCACGGGACCAATGTAACTCGTAGGAACTGACCCCGCAGCCACGGGACTCCCGGTTTGAGAATACGATGATAATTTGCATATTTCTAGACTTAGGTTTAAAAACATGGCGTTAGAGGCTGAGAACTAGAAATATCCCCCGAACATCCCCGTGCGTGGCACCAACACCTCCCACGGGACCAATGTAATTCGTAGGAACTGACCCCACAGCCGCGGGACTCCCGGTTTGAGAGTACGACGGTAATTTGCATATTTTAAGACTTAGGCTTAAAAACATGGCGTTAGAGGGTGAGAACTAGTAACAGCCCCCGAACGTTCCCGTGGGTTGCACCAACAGTTCCCACGGGACCAATGTAACTCGTAGGAACTGACCCCGCTGCCGAGGGACTCCCGGTTTGAGAATACGACGATAATTTGTATATTTCTAGACTTAGGCTTAAAAACATGGCGTTAGAGGGTGAGAACTAGAAACAGCCCCCCGAACGTCCCCGTGGGTGGCACCAACACCTCCCACGGGACCAATGTAACTCGTAGGAACTGACCCCGCAGCCGCGGGACTCCCGATTTGATAATACGACCGTAATTTGCATATTTTCTAAACTTAAACAAAACATGGCGTTAGAGGGTGAAAACTCGAAACAGCCCCCTAACGGCCCTGTGGGTGGCACCAACACCTCCCACGGGACCAATTTAACTCGTAGGAACTGACCTTGCAGCCGCGGGACTCCCAGTTTGAGAATACGACGAGAATTTGCATATTTCTAGACTTTGGGTTAAAAACATGGCGTTAAAGGGTGAGAACTAGTAGAGCCCCCGAACGTCCCCGTGGGTGGCACCAACACCACCCACGGGACTAATGTAACTCGTAGGAACTAACCCCGCAGCCGCGGGACTCCCGATTTGAGAATACGACGGTAATTTGCATGTTTATAGACTTAAGCAAAACACCGCGTTAGGGGGTGAAAACTCGAAACTGCCCCTGAACATCCCCGTGGGTGGCACCACCACCTCTCACGGGACCAATGTAACTCGTAGGAACTGACCCCGCAGCCGCGGGACTCTTGGTTTGAGAATACGACGGTAATTTGCATATTTCTAGACTTAGGCTTAAAAATATGGCGTTAGAGGGTGAGAACTAGAAATAGCCCCCGAACGTCCCCGTGGGTGGTACCAACACCTCCCACGGGACCAATGTAACTCGTAGGAACTGACCCTACAACCGCGAGACTCCCGATTTGATAATACGACGGTAATTTGCATATATCTAGACAACAAAACATGGCGTTAGAGGGTGAAAACTCGAAACAGCCCCCTAACGGCCCTGTGGGTGGCACCAACACCTCCCACGGGACCAATGTATCTCGTAGGAACTGACTCCGCAGCCGCGGGACTCCCGGTTTGATAATACGACGGTAATTTGCATATTTCTAGACTTAAATAAAATATGGCGTTAGAGGGTGAGAACTAGAAACATCCCCCAAACGTCCCCGTGGGTGGCATCAACACCTCCCACGGGACCATTGTAACTCGTAGGAACTGACCCCGCAGCCGCGGGACTCCCGATTTGAGAATATGACGGTAATTTGCATATTTCTAGACATAGGCTTAAAAACATGGCGTTAGAGGGTGAGAACTAGAAACAGCCCCTTAACGTCCCCGTGGGTGGCACCAACACCTCCCACGGGACCAATGTAACTCGTAGGAACTGACCCCGCATCCGCGAGACTCCCGGTTTGAGAATACGACGGTAATTTGCATATTTCTAGACTTAAGCAAAACATGACGTTAGAGGGTGAAAACTCGAAACAGCTCCTGAACGGCCCCGTGGGTGGCACCAACACCTCCCACGGGACCAATGTAACTCGGAGGAACTGACCCCGCAGCCGCGGGACTCCCGGTTTGAGAATACGATGATAATTTGCATATTTCTACTTAGTTACTGATAATTTTATCTCATATATGCAATTTTTCAGCTTGATTAAATTTTTTGTAAAACTATTTGGTTACTGATATTTTTTTTTATGTATCCTATCATTTGTAGGAGTTTTGCACGCGGATCAAACGAAGGAGGCAATGGTCTAGAGCATGAAGATTGTTTATATGTTGTGGACAATCAGGATTTTGTCAGCCATGCGGGCTGTTATTGTTTAGTTTTATGGCCGTGCAGGCTTTTATATTTTTATTATTGAATTTTATGGCCGTGCAGGCTTTATAATAAGTAGGTTTTATATTTACAGGTTTTGGAATGTCAAGAAAATAGAGGAAACTCTGCCCAATTTTTTTTTTGGTCTGTGAATTATTAAGACGTGTAATATTTAGAAGTTTGTATATATATTTATTTATTAACAACGTTCTCGATTCGTAATTTATGATTTTTTTTATTGTTTTGCCAATAATAAATATTTGTAACACCTCGTACGCGTCAAACGTTACACGTAGCAACTGATGGTGCACTCGCAAGACCCCCAGTTTTAAGATTGGACCAAAAAAATACATTTTTTTAAAATTATAGTTAAATATGGTCATGGACTTTGTCCATGACCATTTTTATTTTTTCGTCACGCATAAAAATGGTCGCGGCCAAAGTCCGCGACCATTTTTTTTATTTTTTTTGTCACGGTTGTGGGTCGCGGACTTTGGCCGCGACCAATTTATTACGGTTGTGGGTCACGGTTAGGACCGCGACCAATTTTTTTTATATTTTTTTGTCACGGTAATGAGTCGCGGCCAAAGTCCGCGACCAATTTGTCACGGTTGTGGGTCACGGATCAGGGCCGCGACCAATTTTTTTTAAATTTTTTTGTCACGGTCGTGGGTCGCGGACTTTGGCCGCGACCAATTTGTCACGGTTATGGGTCACGGATAAGGGTCGCGACCCGTCACGACTTGGGTCACGGCCTAAGTCCGCGACCATCTGTCGTGACCCCTCTCGGCCGTGACCATTTTTTGGTCACGGACTTGGGTCGCGACCCACGAAAATGTTCACGCCCGAAATGGTCACGGCCCAAGTCCGCGACCCACAGCTTTGGTCAGGGATTTTGGCCGTGACCAATCGCCAGTTTTGGTGTAGTGTACTTTCTCGCTTCGGTGCACCCAAAGCGATAATTAGCGATAATGGTACGCACTTTTGCAATAGGCCATTCGAGAAACTCATGAGAAAGTATGGCGTCGTCCACAAGGTTGGGACGACATATCACCCACAAACGAATGGGCAGGCCGAGCTAGCGAATCGGGAGATCAAGAACATTCTTAAAAAGACCATCAATCCTACCTAGAAAAGATTGGTCCCTTAGATTGACCGATGCACTATGGGCTTATCGTACCGCATTCAAGAACCAACTTGGCATGTCTCCTTTCCGTTTTGTGTATGGCAAACCTTGCCATCTTCCTGTTGAGCTCGAACACAAAGCGTATTGGGCAATTAAACAATTGACCTATGCATTGGACAAAGCCGGTGAAGCCCGTAAGCTTCAATTGAATGAACTAGAAGAACTACGCAATGATGCGTATGAGAACGCCAAAATATCAAAAGAAAGGATGAAACTTGCTCATGATAGAATCATTCGAAGAAAAGAGTTTCATCCCGGGCAAAAAGTTCTTCTCTACAACTCTAGGCTTCACCTCTTTCCAAGCAAGTTGCGGTCACGATGGTCTGGCCCGTTCGTCGTTAAGAACGTTTTTCCCCATGGAGCTGTTGAACTACACGATTTAAAAGGGGAAAACACGTTCAAAGTAATTCGACAACGCCTAAAGCCATATCTTGAGGCGTGTGAAGAAGAGGTCGACACAATTTGGTTGTCGAATCCCGTTTACGGGATCAATTGAGCTGAGAACGTGAGGTCGTCGCACCCCCGACGCGTATGGGGTGAAATTGTGTGTATAGG
This sequence comes from Sambucus nigra, assembly GCA_949130495.1. Classification (NCBI taxonomy): domain Eukaryota; kingdom Viridiplantae; phylum Streptophyta; class Magnoliopsida; order Dipsacales; family Adoxaceae; genus Sambucus; species Sambucus nigra. Next base: position 370,986,945 of record OX422208.1, on the reverse strand, counting down.
AGTCGTTTGTGAATAGGTTAGTTAGGAGTCAGGAGCCTGAGTTACAAAAGAGATCGGTTAGCACGCTTTTCAAGGGAGCTAGTACGTATCACAATGTTGAATTTGAGGAATTTTTAGGGAGCCCTAGGGTCTAGAAGGTTTTTAGGGGCCTTATGCACAAGTTAGAGGATGAACGAGCACTTTGAAACGGAGAGAAGAGTGAATTCCAGCGTTCGGACCAGCTTGCTACCCCGAACCCCAACCTGAACCGGTTCAGGGGGGCGAACCGGTTCGCAGGTACACCCAAACCGGTTCGGGGTACCTGACAGATTCTTCCCCCCTTCTTTTCCAAATTCATTCACTTCCCTCCATTCTTTCCCCCTTCTTTCCCCTTCATTTTTCTTCCCTCCAAATCCTTCCCCCCTTCCCAAATTCAACCCAATTCACCCCTTCCCTCCTCTCCTTCCCACCCTTTCATATTTCCCACCAAAAACCCACCCCTTCACACCTATAAATAACCCACCACCCCTCCTCCATTTCTCACACCAAAACAATATCCCTCACTCTTTTCTCTCCCATATTCTCTCCCATATTTCCTCTCTCTCTCTCCCGCTCTCCGTCAATATGACGCGCCAACGCCGCCCCAACCTTCGCCCAAAGAAATATGATGATACCACCATCCTCGATGACCCATGCAAGGGGGTCTTTCGATGTGTCCAAGAACGTCATTGGGCCGAGCAATACTTCTCGCATATGCGCCCCATTCACATTGAACGTTTCGTGGATTGGGACCACCTTCCGGGCGATGTCACCGCCCTATTTGTTCGCCGTGGGTGGTGCTCTTTCCTCGCCCCTACGAGCAATAACGTGTTTGATGCTGCCATTCGCCAATTTTATGCGACCTTGGTTCGCAAATCCTCCACCATTCATGAGGCATACCTTGACGGTATCACTATTCCCTTCTCAGCGGCTATCATCGCACGCAAAATACGTGCCAAAGGGATGATCCTCCTCATGCCCTTCCAATACCCCAACAATGGTGCCCCCCACACAAAAGAAGAATGCATTGCCCGCATGGCACCCAGGGTGGAATGGGCGCGTGAATCCTTTCCTATTGGTGGTTTGGCCGCCACGGTGCGCTTCACGCACCTCATTGCTTGTGGGGCCATCCACCAAACCACTAATGACTCGGTGGTCCAGTTACGGCACGCCAACTTCCTCTACTATTTTTTGGACCCCGAGAGCACCATCAACCTCGCCCAACTCTTCTATGCGGATATCCTCAATGCCGCCTACGATGAGTATGGAAAAATTGCACTACCTTACGCCCGTTTCATCACGGAGCTCTTGATGGAGGATGGAGTGGATAACCCCGGGCAACAAATTCGTCTTCCTCGCCCCATTGGCGGCACATCCACCACTAGAAGCGAACGCCAAATGCGCGTAGCTCACCCCGACTGTCCCATTCACGAAGAGGATGTGCCCGAGGAAGCTCATGACGACCCGATGATGGACGTCGATGAGGAAGAATTTGAGGATGATGAGGAGGATTTCGATTTCGAGCCCCCAGGGGCAAACTTCGATAGTCGCCTTTCAGCGGTTCAGGCCCGTCTCGACGGGTTCATCAACCAATAAAATCAAGACCAAGCGGACTACCGACGGGACACCGGATGATGTATCAACTCCAAGTCCACCTTCACCAGCTCAACTTCGGCGGTCCTCCTCCCCCCTTCTATTATGACCCATATGATCCGAATGAACCCTCCACATCCCACCCACCTCCACCATGACCTATGACTTTTTTTATATTTTGGTGTAATTGTTAGTGGTGGTAGGGCTTGCACATTGTTCACAGTTGTTTCCCCATTTATTATGTAACACAGACTTCTCATGGTTATAATACAAGCTTGCATTTTTTTTCATATTTGGTTGTTTTATATTTCCGCACTTATTATTCTCTTTGAATTAGATTTTAGTCCTTTTTGCTTGAGGACAATGCAAAAGTCTAAGTTGGGGGGGGGGGGGGGGTCACAAGTGCGTATTTCTAAAACTTCACAAATTTTCAAAAATGTCCAAAATTTCCAAAAAAATCATAAAATTTTGAAAAATCCAAAAATATTTTTGTTCAAAATAAATAAAAATTGGAATTCAAATTTTTCAAAAATATCATTAAAAGTCAAATTGGAGTCTCAAACTGTAAACATCCAACATACACAAAGCCGAAATTGACCGAAGATGGAAATTGTGCGAAAATTGACGACTTAACGAATAAATGTGGAGATTAACAAACCCGGTGAGATTCGAGCCTATCACGTTTTGCGAGATTTTAAATCAATCCAAGTTAATTGTTAACTCAAAAGTTCTTTTTAGCGCCTAATAAGTTGTCAAGGGTCTCAATTCGTTCATTTTGATCGGTTTTGAAAAATGTGCGCAATATTGCCTTGAAAAACGTGTCAAATTAGTCTCTAAATTTAAATTCACCTCGAAACGCATATGGTAACGCAATTGGCATTTTGGACAATGAAGTAGGACCTCGTTTGACATCCCAAAAATATTGGCCAGAAAAAGATGCGAAAAATCACCCTTTTTGCAACCCAAATTGAGCCGAATAAATTTTTCCTGTCGTTTGACAACCCGAAAAACTGAAAATAGCCGAAATTGTGAAAATTGATAAATTCAGATTTCAAGTCCAAAAAGTGCATTTAAAGGGGAAGAAAAAAATAGAAGAATGCTCAACAAAAAAAATAGCAAAAAAAAAAATATATAGAAAAAGAAAATAAAATGAACAATAGCCCGGAAAATGCACAAATGGACATCACGAATGACTTTTCCAATTCCAACCTTCCATACCTCCTTCATTTTACCCAATGCAACCTTCAACCCGAAAAAGTCCTAACCGAGTCCAAATTGCGAAAATTGATTACCGCGTGGAGAGTTAAGACACCAAAGGATAACATAAGGGGTTAAATGCGCGAAATAGAGGCAATGTTCCCGTTTTTAAAATCGTAATCCGTTGAAGAGATCCTTTCGCCATAAAATTTACGTCTTTCTAATTGCATGCGTGAATTTGCTTCATTCAAATTTACTCTTTATATCACGCATGCCGAGAGAATAGCCATAATCCGAGAGGTTCGTTTGAGAGAGTATTCCGTGAAAAATTGAAATCAAAATGAATTTTCGGATAAGTAACGTAATGATCAATCGATGGAAATTGGCGGTTATATTTCAGGCTTCGCACACACGCACTACGGTTTGAGACTTGTAAATATGACTTGACGATGACTATTTTGTGGAAAAATTGAATTGTAAAATTTTTGCGTATTTTGAATTTTTCTTTGAGTCGAATTTTGTGGGTATATTCACTGCAAAACCTCACGAGACACAACTCGTCCTACTAGGGTAACCTAGAGGTTTAAAGGCTTATTGCATGTGCTAAATGTAATCGCTTGCCCGCAAAAGTGGTACTTTATCCCAATAAAGTCTTTGATGGATCCTGAATTCATACTCTCATTATTTTACATTGCTCGGGACGCGCAAAGTTCTAAGTTAGGGGAGTTTGATTGGGCATAAATATTGTATATTTATCCCCCTAATTTCAGTACATTTGTGAACCCGAGTGATGTAATATATATGGATTTGCTTCACATTTATGCTACTAACCTTCGTGGCGAGTATTTCGTGTTTTGTGCTTCTCCTATTGATTTTACAGGTTAATTATGCAAGCAGTGCAAAGGAGGAAGCAAGACAATGCTAGAAAGGCTAAGAAGGCAAGTTCAAGGGCAAATTGGTAATTTTATAGCCATATCCAGAAGGAGAAGTCAACTGGAAAGTTTAAGAGCTCGGAACAATGAGAGTACTGGAAGAAACGGCACCCAAATCCGAGCTACGGTTGAAAAGTTATGCTCAGTTGAAGTTGAAGAAAAATCTAAGAAAAGAAGAGAAAAGACAGAAAAATGCTAAGTGTTGAACTCCAGGCCAGTATACATTCGCGAACCCCAGGACGAACCGGTTTGGGGGGGGGAGAACCGGTTCGCAGGTACACCCGAACCGGTTCGGGGTACCTGATACGCGAATTTTGCCTTTTATGCTGATTGGTTCCCAAGTCTCCTATTAGGTTTTAACTTCTCAAAAATTGTAGGGAGCGGAGGTAACAACTTAGGAGCAGCCCTTAGGAGTAGTTTTACTCAGTTTTTGATAGAGAAGAAGAAGGAGAAACATCTAGGAACATCAAAGGAATTATTTTCTTCAAGATTCAATTGTTAAGGGTTTGTTTTTCAAGTTTTAATTCAAATATCAAGATTCTTGTCATTGTTCTTGCATGCTTAGTATTCCATATTCGTTTTAACGTATTGTTGCGTTCATAATACATCTTTACATGTTTCAATCTTGTTTCATCATGATTTCATACGCATGCAACGTTAGTATTTCGTGCATTAGTCTAGTTAACATGTCTGGCTAGGTTTCAAAGGTTGGGATGCATGAACCCAACCTGATGTGTTAATATATGTGTATAACGTTAATCCTATGAATTTAATGATAAATCCTGATCGTATTGCGTAATTACATAATAGTTGTGGATCTTTATATCTCGTTTACCTTTGGGTACTCGTGATGATTTAGAGTACAATTTGAGTGCAATTACCGCAATACCGATTTACTCATCCTCAGATTAGGTATGATGCGGGCTTGAACCTCGTATACATAATGCTTGGGAGTAATAAATTCCGGGTTTGATTTATCGGATAAATTTATGATTGACGTTGTCGCTGCATTACACTAGGGTTGGGGGATTGTATTCCCATCCTATTTTCTCCTCATTTAGGTTCAAAAAGTTTCAATTTAACTCTTCCTTCTTCATTTAGATAATTTAGTTAGTTGCATAGTTCATCCTAAGTTCATAATTGCATTTAGTTTAATCAATCCCAAAAACCAAAACCAAATCTTTTCCTTCCTTTTTAGAGTCATCGTTAGGATTCCTCCGTCTGATTCCATCGTCACAACTCCGTTGTCCTTTTTCCCTGAGGATCGATACCCGACTTGTCGGATTATTACTTGAGCGATAGGCTTACACTTGAGCATAGAGAGTACACACTTTAGAGACACATTCTGAGTCGTGTCAGATAGTCTAGATGCAGTCTAGTCTTCTCTTTTGTCTATACTGGCAGATCATTCTGAGCTCTTTTTCTGATGGCTGATACCCCAAACCACAAGGTGGGAAGGCTTTCTTCAGTTCAATGGGCTCAAGTATCCCTTGCTGCATTTTCCCTAGCCCTAGTCCGGGCATGAAATGCATGTTTCTGAACATCTGAATCACATTGATGTTGCCATGAGGGTCATATTCTGGATAAACCCTTTCTTTGAAATCGTCCCCTACCGGGAGTAGAAGTGGCTCAATTCGGAATCCCAATAGGAGCATATCATTTGACCCGTGCTATATCTCGAGCATTGGGCTACTGGTGCTTGCACCCTCGGTATTGTCGTCGTTGCCCAAAATGGTGATGATGCATCCATCGATGAAGAACTTCAATTTCTAATGGAGTGAGGAAGATACACCCTTGGTACTATGGAGCCAAGGTCGTCCAAGTAACATGTTGAAATAAGTTGGGATGTCAATAACTTGGAATTCAGCGATAGGGTTTATAGGGCCAGCCCCTATTATAAGTTTTATGGATCACATCACCTCCCGGTGGCTATTATCTTAGGCGCATACAACAATGGAGGTTGGATAGAGGTCACTTTCCTTCGGTCGTAATCATTTGAAGGTTCTTAATGGGAAACATTCAAGGGAGATCCATTATCGATAAGAGAGAGTGGTACGATCTTCCCCATAACTTCGACAGAGATGTTGAGTGCATGATTGTGGTTTGGCCCAATTATGGGGATTTTTTCTTCAGAAAAGGATAGCATTTGGGTAGAGGTCAAGGATCCGACTAAATTTATCGCTTCTTCTAGTGTGGTAGAAGGAGGGACTATGGGTTTAGTGAGCAATTTGATGAAAGCATTTATGTGTAGCTAGGAAGAGATGAAAAGTCCCCATATAGTGATGTTAGCTTGAGTTTTCTTCAGTTGATATAGGATCTTGCTTTCCTCGAGGGTCATTTCTGGCATAAGAAGGTTTTCAACTCCCTTCCCTTTGTCATTGGCTGGTAGTGGGCTTGGGATTTGGTAATGCCTCCCTGATCTGGTCATGTGATTTACTGAACAAGGGAAGAACATGAACCCTATTTCTTCATCAATCTCGGGTTGTTTTGCCATCTTCTTTATTTCTCTCAGGATCTCCTCAAATGATATCATCCCACACATGTTGGCTACCGGGCTAGTTTTCTCTAAAGCTTTCCCTTTTATTTGAATTTTTGAATTCTTCCTGACATCCGGTGGCAACAATTCTATCTTTACATGTAAAGTCAATGCATTCCACAACTTTAATGGATTTTTCACACATGTCATCCCATTATGTGGGGATAAATTAGGGTGAAGGGACCAGTCACCCTTGTATCTTCATAGTATCAAGTAACTTGGTCATACTGCAAATATTGTTGGTTTGCCTGAATGATTCTTCCATGATCTAGACAACGTCATCTAGGATGACTTCATCGGTTGGTACCACCCAACTGTATAACTTTTGAGCCCATTTTCGTGCTTCCAAGAATAGCGTGCTGAACCTTTGGCAATCAATGATCATCTGTGAGGGCAATTTCAGCCCGAACTCTAAGAGTTTATTTAACACTTCTAATAATTCCATACTTCCATCTTCAGAATGGGTACGGATAACGATGCATGCTCTGGTAAGGAGTGACAGTGCCTGATCAGCAAGCTAATAGGGTGTAGGAGGAAATATGGGCAAGTTTGGAGAGGCTTTGTAGAGTGTATAGGTGTTATTTGAGTTGAGGGATCAAATTATGGGTCCATTTCTAGGAAGATAACATTGGTATGATTTGGGAGTGGGTTGTGAGTAGTGTTTAGCTCAGGATTAGCTGGTGGGGCAATGGTAACCCAGTCAATTAGACCTTGGATTATGTTTTGAAGGTGAAAGAATTGGTCGGTGGTATGTATAACAGTTTCGTGAAAGGCGCAATGGGCATGTGCCTTAAAGTTTCTTAGAAGTGGATTTGGCAATGGAGGGGGGTCCAAGGGTTTAATGAGGTTTTATCTTAACAGGGTTTGATGAGGTTTCATTTTAACAGGGTTTGATAAACTTTGGAGAAGGGAGCATGGATCTCGATGTATTCCTTTTGTACTGGGACAGGGTGACTTTCTGGTTCCCACGAAGTGGTTGGTTGAGAGATGTTGTTGATGGTTGAGACTGCAGCACTGGCATGTTTATAATATTTTCTAGGGGTGAACTGTCCGGACACTTTCTTTGGTTTAACTTCTATTTTAGTAAGACCTTCCTCGATTTCTACTCCTGCTTCTCTGAGAGCTCGAAAGTGGGGATAGAATTGTCCTCCCATGGTTGCTCGAACATGGGGCAAGAAGTTCTTCTTCACTATGTAGACTTGTTCTTTGTCAGATGGACGATTGGTCATAGTGGTTTCCTTTTCCCTCTATTGGGCTATGAAGTTACTGAATCGTTCCCTAGAGTTCTGTTTGAGTGGTTCTAAATCACGACGGGTGACCTCAAGTTCTTCTTTATATTTGTAATGCGATATGAATTCTCGGGCTACATCCTCCCAGCTACGGATTTTGGACTCATCGAGGGATAAAAACCATCGAAGGGAGCTATCATTCAAAGTTTACTGAAACAATTGGGACATCACTTCTTTAGAAGCCCCTTAGAGAGTCATGGAATGGTGATAATTGTGAAGATGAACAATCAAGGGTCAACTTCCTCCGAATTTCTCGATATTTAGCATCTTGAACTTCTCGAGTAACCTTGCCTTAGGATAAGGAGACATGTGGGTGTAGTCCATGTAATTTCCAGAGATTCGAACTTGGTCAAACTTCTTACCCAACATCTTGAGATCTTCTTTGACCTTGTTCAATTCTTCCACTTTTGGATCAATAATCATAGGCAAGTTAGCCCCAAGATGGGCAAGGTTCGGCATAAGAAGTTGGGAAGGCGGCAGCCTATTAACAGGAGGGGAACGCGGAGCGTGCTGATACTCTTATAGAACCCAGATAGTCTCTGGTGGACCCATAGAATGAGGAAATAGGGCCTCGGTCTCTTGAGGAATAAGAACTTGGTTTCGTTGCATCTCTCGGACCTCACTCTGAAGGTTGTCAATCTTGGACACGAGCTGAGCTAAAACTACCGTCAGATTTAGTTGCGCAACTGGTACTTGATCTATGTTCTCCATGGAAAATGGATGGATACCAGACTCGAAAGAAGTAGCAGAGGAACGGAAGGAGCTTCGGGGTGATTTGACTAAAGACTGAAGCTAATAAGGATCCAGGCCAAGGGCGTGCGATCGACTTGAGAAGGAATAAAATGGGATTTATTTTTGAAAAGAAATAAGGAAAGTATTTTTAACATTTTTTTCCTTTGAGATTGAAAGACAATATTTTTGGATTTTTGATAAAGAAGGGATAAGTATTTTTGGATTTTTTTTATAAAGAAAGGAGAAATGGTTTTGGATTGTTGGTAAAGGAAGGAGAAATATTTTTAGATTTTTGATAAAGTAAGGAGAAATGTTTTGGGAGACGGTTCTCAGCATGATTACTATTATTATGTTCTCACTTGTATTAAATTCTCTTAAATGAAAAATGAAATGTCGGACGGGACCCGAGCTTGGAAAAGTTGGGTTTATAACAAATACAAAGCTATGGCTGGACTTGTGACCAGGCTCACGGGGAGAGTCCCATTTTAAAAGTGCACAAAATGGGCGGGAGGCCGACCTAAAATTTCAACAGAGTTTCGGATTGAAACCGAATATGTAACATGTGTATCCTATGCTTGACACCTATATGCGGGTATGCAATTGGTTGGGTGAATTGAAAAGGGTTCCCCCTTTGGCGTGGATTCCACGATATACGTCTTGCTTTTGAGGGAAATCGGTACGTATGAACAAGACATTTGATATACCTGAGTCTACGTGAATTGCCTCACTATATACCTCGTGGGGATAGTACATGTGAGAGAATTCGATATACTCGGCGTACGTGAACGAGTTCCCTATGATATACCTCCCGTCATGACTTAGGTTAAGAGGTACAATGTGGGGGAATCTCTTGATATACGTCTAAGGTACATGGCCAATGCAAGGTGAGAGTCATATCGCTTAGGCTAACTGTGCCCTACCGGACCAACACCCATCATGAAGTGACCCTCTAATTACTCGACAAAATTTGGTCAATCACAATGCTCTTTGGTGATGTCGTGTTAATCATGCATGATTCTTTTATTAGTATCTTATGAGAGTATCTTTCTTGATCATTCCCAATCGGGATCAAAGTACGATTATTAATGGTATAACAAGTATGGATGGGTGATGCGTGCAACATGGGGATATATGTGATCCTAGGTGCACGTGGTGTGAAGGGTACATGGAGAATTTTCTACAAGTGTGTGAATATAATCATAATCATGAGGTACACATGAATAGTAAAAGGGAACATGCAAAATAGGGGGAAATATAAACAAATATGACACCCATGTAAATAAATTTTAGCCCTCAAATAAAATCTCCATCAGAGTCGCCACTGTGGCCATCCCCTCCGATCCTCGCGGCAGGAAAGACGAAGAAGAGGGGGGTTCCCCTTAGTCTCGAGAGGATCTTGGTCCCGCACATCCCTCTCTAAAGCACTTCGGTCGGCATCGGTGATGAGGTGAAAAATGTAGAGAGATGGAGTCGCCAGTCTATTTTACATAAAACAGACAAAAGAAAAGGGAGCCATCCCGAAGGACATCATCCAAAGACATACTGATACATACGAAACCAAAATGATTCTAAAAGGGTCCGGAGGCTAAGTTACAAAATGGGAAGGTGTTAGGCACCCATTCCGCCCTTACGGTCTCTCATGGGTTATTGCTATTTTCCTTTATTTTCCCGTGATATGTGTGCATGTGTATATGTAGCAGAGATAGGAATCATCAACTTGTATCACGAAAGAGATAAAGCGAGTCATCCGTAGGAATGTTCCTAAAAGTAATATTAGAAAATAGGATTTATGCGATTATCCTAGCATTGATCATTATAGTGGAATGATAATTTATGCGAGATAATATGCCACTACGAACAAATATATGTATATAGAGAGTCTAAGAGAGTTAAGTTTAAAGAATATAGGAAAACTAGAAGAAAAAAAGTAAGAAAAGGACTCGAGTCTCGGGTTTTACCCCGAGACGCCTACGTAGCCTATAGTGGCATCAAAGTCCACATAGTTCGTAAGAAAAATGAGGGGTTGGATTTATCCCATAAATCCAATCAGGGACTTCTCTTATATGTGTGTGTGTGTGTAAAAAAGTGTTTTGTCGTGAGAAAAATGTGAGAATTCCCGTTTGGAATTTACAAGCAAACCCTTTTTTCTTATTTTTTTGGTATATGAAAATAAGATATGTGCAACAATACTAAATAGAGAGTATATTAGGATATCTGAGATGAGAGAATAAAAGTGCTAAGTAATAAAACAAATTAATGCGAATTTAGGGGAATTTAAAAAGAGAGTTGAGAAAGTTGGACCTTCTTGAAGATCTTGAGCTTGATCTTGGATTTTGGTGAGTAGCCCTTGAACTTGGGTGATGGTGGAAGGTACTTTATTCACCAAGTTTGATGAAAATGATGATGAAAAGTGAAGGTTGGAAAGGTATTTGGATGTGGAAATTACGCTCACTTCAAGAGGGGTTTTCTGAGCTTGCTGAGAGCGATGGGTTTCAGATGTTCTCCTCCTTGAAATGAGGTTAGGCCCTCATTTTTATAGGCCCAGGGCATTGCCAATTGGCATGTCCTTGGTCCTGCCAATCGGCAGATGTGTTTAGCCACACTGCCGATAGGTAGGGTTTGGAACCTGTCGTTTGGCAGGCTCTCTCAGGTTCCTTCGGCAAATCGGTCATAGAGGGAGAACCATTAATCCCAATCGTGCATGGGGAAAATCATTAGAAAGGTACTTTAGAGACCTTAAAAATTCTTTTGGACTTCTCCCGGGTCCGATAGTTGACTTTGGGTCAAATGTGGCTCGAAAGCATTCGTTGGTCCTTTGGACGAGAAATAGTCAGACGCAAACGGATTGTTCATCCACATGGTAAGTCAGAATTGCGCAAGGGGTGGACCGTTGGAAAGGTTAGGAGATGTACTTCAACATTCCAAAGAGTTTAACTCAGTTTGGAGAGTTGATTATAGTCAACCAAGTCCTGGAAGCATTTGGTGACCTTTCGGACTAAAATGGATCGTTCGTCCATACCGTAAGTCAGATTCATGCACGGGCTAGATTGTTGGAAAGGGGTTTCAGTTCCCTTTAAATATTCATTCAGTCTCGATTAATCAAAAGAGTTAACTTTGATCAAATGGAGCCTCGGAGCGTTCGATGACCTCCTGATCGAGTTTCGGGGGAAATGGATCATTCGTCCATACCGTAAGTCAGAATCGCACACGGGGTGGACCATTGGAAAGGGGTTTCAATGGAATTCGAAGATTCATTCAGAATCATTCAAGATGAAGAGTTTAACTTTTGGTTAAACGGAGACTGGGAGTGCCCGATGGCCGTTAGGTCAGTACCCATGGGGTGACTTAGGTTTGAAATGATGAAGGGAGGTGCTAAGGACCTAAGGAAAAGTTATGAAGTATTAGAATGGGCTATCTACAGTTTCCAATCAGAATAAAGATTCTTACCTTGATTATTTAGCTAGGATGTGGCGACCGATGCCTCTTACTGTGAGATGATTCTTCATATCCAATAAGATCATAAGGATGCGGTGTCCATCTTGTCGACATATTATGAGAAGAATTTTTTATTCTTTAGAGCAAAAGTGGATTTGATAAGAAGACGGAAGAAATATCCTCGACATTTTTTAAGAAAGAGTTTGTGCTATAATTTGATGTGAAGAGCACTCAAGAGCTATCCGATCTCTTCAAACATGAAAATAAGTTATTGAGGTATGAATTAAAAGGTATTAAGAAGGTTTACACTACTATTCAAAGTGGAGAAGAATCATTCTTGTATCAGGAAAATGCTCTGGTAATTGAGGAGTTAAAAAAAATTAAAGAAATCAAAGGAAGGCCAATTTTTTCGAAAGATGGTCGTCGCTCGTCCGTCAGTAGACGAGGACATAACTAAAAAGACATTGGCTAACCAAGGAAGCCTTATTAAGAATCAATTGACTACCATCATAAGGTTAAATGAGAAAGTTGATTGCCTCACTTATATTTTTTACAAATATCCTTGTACCTTATGGATGAATGGTTATGATGAGGCCTTGACACACTTGGGTGAAGAACTAGAGAAAGTCTGTAGAGAAGGATACAAATAGGGTTGAATAAATTCTCTTACCATTATGAAGGTGCTAAAGGAAGATAATCCTTTGTACTAGCATGACCCTGGATGTTTCGACCAGATTATTCCTCCATTCAACTTGGATACTTCATTGATTCGTTCAGATTCAATCCCTATTAGTTTGATCATAAAATATCTTGGGGATTATGGATCGTATAGGGATGGTGTCCTTAATTGACCCTTGCACTTAACATTCAGTCCAATCTTAGAGAATTGAGATTAATAGTTCTTCATTTCACACTAGATGTTCCTCCTATTGAGATGGAGAAAGATCTGGGAAAATGCCTAGTTGATTAATTATTTATCTTTATCATTTAATCCTCCCTCGTAATGACACATGCTTAATGTTACCTTGTAATGATGAAATAGATTTGAAATATCTAAATAAAAACTTTGATGGCTTTATTTTGTGATTGTGGTCTACTAGCAGTTTAGTCTTATGGTTATGTTTTCGGTGTTAAGCCGACTAATCTGCCTTACTGTTTACCTATTTGGATGAACTCATGTTGTCCTGCCTTCGGTTCCACTAACGTGATTTTATTTATGGTCGCTCAAATGGATCTTACTGTTTTGACCAAGTGCTTGCGTTAGTTACCATTGGCGACCAAATGCTTTAGGACTTTTCCTTAATTAAGTACGACAAAACTTCTTATTCTTGGCAATGAGGGGTCATGTTCTTGCAAATGAGGAGTCATACATGAAGTTTTATGTTTGGAACTTCTCATTCGTGAATTCTTAATTTGTTATTAATTTATTTCCTTTCTAGAGCACCTTCTTCAACACCTAGTATCCTTCTTTTAGGTTGCTCAATTTGACTCTCCTGTTATAGAACCGAGTTGTTCAATGTTAGTATGCTTCCATATAAAGTGTTTCATTATTTCTAACTTCTTCAGCTAAGTCTAAATCTAACTTTTTCATGAGACCACTCTTTGGGGAATTAAAGCTGAGTACTCTATGATTGGGCGGACCAATCTCTATTGGGACCAGTGCCTCTGTCCTAAATGTTAATATGTAAGGAGTTTCATCGGTGGTTGTTCTTGGCGTGGTTCTATAAGCCCAGAGTATTCCTTGTAGCTCATTGATATAGTTTCCCTTGGAATAATCCAACCTTTTATTCATTATGTCGATCAGTGTTTTGTTCATCATGTCTGTTTTCCCATTGCACCGAAGCTGGTCGAGAGTGGAATGTAACTTTTAGATTTTAGAGGGGATACGATAATTTTCAAACTCCAGGTTATCAAATTGTGTTCCATGGTTGGTGATGAAGGCGTACGGTATACCATATTGGTATATAATGGTCTTCCATATAAACTAGAAGACCTTTTCATAAGGCATGTCCATCAGGTGTTCAACTTTCACCCACTTGGTAAAGTAATCTACAACAACAACCAAGTATTTAAACCTTCCTCTCCTCCTCGATAAGGAGTCGACTAGGTCAATTCTCCACATGGAAAAGGTCCATGGGGATGTAATCGACGTGAGAGTAGATTCGGGTGTTTTATGAATGGTATCATATCTATGGAATTTATCGTAATGCCTTTCATAAGCAGCACAATTTGACTTCATAGTTAGCCAATACTACCCTTGTGTGGCAACTCACCTAACTAACGATCTTCTTGTCGAATAAGATCCATAGGATGCTTCATGTTCTTTAATCAAGTTTTGCACCTCGGTGAGATTTATTTATCTGAGAATCGAAATGATGAATCAAATTTTATATCAAATTCCTCCTTCTAAGACATATCCGTCTTATTTCTACCTTAGTTTCCTTACTTTCTTTGGGTCGACCGACATGACGCCTTTCTCAATGTGCTCGTTTATCAGATCCATCCATGATGGCTTAAGTCTAACGCAATCAAATTGAAGTTCTATCCATAAATCCTCCATTGCGTGATGATTTCTACTAGGTTGGTTCTTCTTAAATTATTTCTTTTCACAGAGGCAAACTTAGTGAGTGCGTTTTCTCGGGCATTATTAACCCTTGGAATTCTGATTATTTGATCGCTTGGAATTTAGATATCATATCTTGGGCTTTATCCATGTACCTCATCACGAATTATCCTTTTACTCCGTATACACCCAACACTTATTTCACAATGAAATGGGAGTTGCTATGTGCTTGTACTTGCTCGGTGCTTATTGAGAGTGTTATTTTAAATCTTGCGATCAATAACTTATACTCTGCTTTATTGTTGGAAGCTTTGAACTGGAACATGAGTGCATATTCTACATCTATGTCATTTGGGGTGTTGATCATTAGTTCGGTGCCAGCTCAAAAGGCACATGATGATCAATCCACATAAATCTTCCAAACCATTAGTTCTTCTTTAAAATCCTTTTTCAACCAGGATTATATAATTAAAGATCTTTTATTTTTGCTCAATCTAGTTGGAAGCTACTTCTCGCTTAGTTGATGACTCCGATATATCTTCCTCTTGGCTGGCTATATTTGTAATAGAGATATGTTTCAGAGAAGTCTGCTCTGGTAGTTAAACTTTTGATCTATCTTTCGAAGAAGTCTGGTCATCTGGATTCACTACAGAGCTCTCTTTCGTAAAATCCTCCTCGACAGGTTTTTTTTCATAAGTATATAAGAACAAGATTTTATAATTTCTTATAGCTTACGCATTTTGTTAGTTTGGCATATCCCATAATAAACTGGCATCTCAAACCAAACACCCACATTATCTCCAAGTTCAATCGAAGATAAGTTAGTGATCGAGCTCTGTTTTCAGATTCATTCCCGACACTTTATCGAGGTAAAAAACTTGTGGTTTTTCATGGATATTTATAAATCATATTTTGGGATGTTTAACTTTAAAACAAAGGCCTTTTGATAAAAGGATTTTTAAAAGAATTTTTGTAAAAAAGTCACATTCAAATGAGATTGGGTCACATTCGAATGAGATGTGTGGTTTCGTTTAAACCAGCTTCAAACGACGTTCAAACAAGACATCCATGCATTGATAGACAATTGTCGTTCGGAGCTGGTTAGAAGGTAGTTTAAATAATAAGAGGGTTTCGTTAGAGAGAAACACGATATCTTTTGAACGAAACTATTATTTTCATTCGAATAAGGTGTAATTTCATTTTAATGACCCCACCGCCTTAAAATTCTTATTTTTGATATAAAAAACAACTTTGTTCAGAATTTTTAAAGAACTTCGACGAAAATAATTTTTTAATACCTGTTACAAAAGTTCATAACCAGGAGTTTTTAAAATCACTTTTTATTTTCCAAATCATATATCCTTCTATATGATTTGGGAGTTTATGATGCCCTACTTTCCAAATACCTTGCATAACCCTTTATAGAATCCATCTCTACTACTGTCTTGTGGAACCGGGTTTAACTGCTGAAGAAGAAGAAGGTTGATCGGTGAATACTGAGGGAAGACCGCTTCCTATGGACGAAATTTAACTGGGTCACATTTTTTAGAATATTTAAAGACTCTACGCGTTATGCTTAGTCGTGCTAAGTAGTCTGTAAGTTGATTGTGTCTATCAAAATCTTGTACTGTGTGGAGTTAATAGTTTTTCCTAAAAGGGATTTTTTCCTATCTCTTTGCCTGCTTCGTTTGCTATATTTAATTTGTTCCATATCTTTTCATGCACACTAATTAATTCAAAGATAAAATTTGGTAAAATTGAATTTGTATGTAGTGGGCCTAATATACAAATCAATCCAAAGAATCCCGCATTCTCAAATTCGTCTGAGAGCAAGTTGAACGAAAATATCATGTGATCCTAATTTTTACAGATTTTTTGAGCTCAAATTGGTATTAGAGTCAGTTTCACTAAAATATTGTATGATCCTTTTTACAAAAAATATTTTTAATATCAATTTTTATTAAAATTGATGATCTTTAAAAGTTTTGGATTTTATGGATAATTTGTATAGCAGGCTTCCTTTTTTGATGGGTCAAATTATACATACTAGAAAGCTTGGATGATGTCTACTTTAAAGGCAATTGATGAAAGGGTTTAGCTTATATGTGAGCAAGGGTGGACATGACCTACTGTTACCAATGACAATTTTGAAAGTCTTACACCTATTACTTCTTGGACTAATGATGAATTTAAATGGATTACTTACAACTTGCGTAACTTAAGTGACATTTTTGGAGCTGTCACCCTTAACGAGTTTCGCTGAATCATAACATGCACTATGCTTAAAGAAGATTGGGATACCCTCCAGTTTACTCACGAGGGTACTAATGCAGTGAAAGATTCGAAGATTCAAAAACTCACCTCTCAGTTTTAGATTATTACCATGCTAGAGTATAAGTCGTTTGATGAGTTTTATGCACGTTTGTCGAATACAGTAAATTCCAGTTTTAATTTAGGTGAGAAAATTCCTGAGACGCGTGTATTTGAAAAGATTTTGGGAGTCCTACCAGTCCTGTTTATCCCTAAATTCAATGTCTTGAGTTCATTGGGATCATTATATACTCTTAAGTTAAGAGAACTAGTAGGAGAGCTTAAAACTTATCAAATTGGTATGTAAGAACCATTGCCCGGATTTTTTTTCTAAAAAAAAATCGTTATATGTTAAGAAATGGAAAGTCGCTATAGAAGAGAAAAATACTTTTTGCGTTAAAAGCCACCATTTGAAAAAAGAGCATAAAGATTAACGGCACACAAAAATAGAAGTGCCAAAGAAATTAAGTTTATATTCATTGGTGCTTCACTACATATGAGCATTATGGTTTCTTCATTATATTTGAGAGTGAATTATTATATATGAGAGATTTTGAGAGTTATAATGTAAAAGATCACTGGGTTTACAGAGAGGACTTTCTTCAAAAACATTAAATACTTTGGCGATATCGTTTTTAGAATCATTAAAATTCATGGCATATTTTATAAGTTGAGTCAATTTCATTTAAGTTCAATTTTTTTTACACCTAAGCTCAAAATTGAGTTCTTTCTTTAGAAGTATCTCATGACTCCGTGCACATATGTTATGAATGTTGATGTGGATTTGCCTATGGCAAATGTTCACACAATTACATTATGTTTTCACGATTTAGATAATTTAGTGTTATTCTATGGTGACTATGTGTTTTTTCACCTTAACATACTTTTTATACAATATACTTGATTTTTTTTATTTTAAAAAATAGAGTTGTACCAACTTCGGATTTCCTTCATTTTATACCTTTTCGATTATCACTGCATGTGTTTTTTCAATTATCTTTGTGATGATGTCTTTGTTTCTTCATGTGCTGCCTATTATTCATTCTTGGCTTCTAACTCTTTGTTTACTATGGACAAAAACGGGAAAAATAAATTGAGGGGGGGTTATTTTTCTTTAAAACTCGTATGCGTCACGATATTTTTTGTTTCATGTTTGTAGGTCTCTTCCTCTTTGATGATGATTTTATGGACTACACAAGTGAAGACAAAGCTAGCCAAGGGAGAATAAGTTCAGTTGAAGACAAAGTTTTAAATGTTGTTACGTTTCTAGTGTTGGGATACATTAGGATTCATTGTTTTAGAGGTTTTTATTATAATTTGGTTTTAAGTTTTGTTTTGTACCGGAAAAGCCAAAGGGTGAGAGTTTTCAGGACGAGATTTTATGATTGCTCATAGATTAGGATTTTTGTTAGTTTTGGCGTATCTCGTTACAAATCGGCATCTCAAACCAAACACCTGCATTATCTCCAAGTTCATTTAAAGATGCGCTAGTGACCGAGTTCCATTTCTGGATTCATCACGGACACTTTATGGATGTATAAACATGTTTTTTTCATAGATTTCTATAAGTCATATTCTACGATGTTTAACTTTAAAATTGAGGTTTTTGATAAAACGATTTTAAAAAGATTTTTTTTAAAAGTCTCGTTCAAATGAGATTGGATCTTGTTCGAACAAGATGTGTGGTTTCATTTAAACTATCTTCAAACGACCTTCAAATGAGATGTTCCTACGATGATGGAGAATTATCGTTTGAAGCTCATTCAAAGGTAGTTTAAACGATAATAGGGTTTAATTAGAACAAAACATGATGTCGTTTGAATGATTGAACAAAACTATCTTTTTCATTCAAATGAGGCCTAATTTCATTAGAACCATCCCGCTGCCAATACACCAAAACTGTCAATTACTAACACTACTGTACTGTTACTAAAATAATTACTAACACAAAAAAATCGTTAGAAAAAAGGTGTGGGAAACAAATTACTAACACTTTTTTAGCTTTACTAAATTATGTGTTACTAACAATTTTAACCGTTACTAAAGTGTTACTAAATTATGTGTTACTAACACTTTATACCGTTACTAAAGTGTTAGTAATTTTGTAACACATTTCTAACATAATTTTTTCAACACATTTAGTAACGGTATAGGTCCGTTACTAATATATATAATTTTTTTTAATATATATATATATATATATATATATATAGAGAGAGAGAGAGAGAGAGAGACACACACTAGGATATACAATATTCAAAAATGCTAACATAATGACAACAAAATAAGTGTCGATCCGATTTAGCTTCAATACAAATAAGTTAAATTTTAAAAAAATTTGAACAAAATCTCCTTTATTTATAGTACTATCCACCTGATTAAGGTATAAAAAATATTCCGCAGCAACAACACTAATTCACATCCAGACAATAACCTCAATAAAAATTATTAGCCCAAATTCCATTAATAGAAAATTCATCTCAGTAAATATGAAATTCATCTCAATACACGAGGCAATTTGAGAAATCTAAAAATTGTTCATCTCCATTTGACAATTTGCATACCACGCAGCCCCTGCTATGATAGCCATTCGTGTTGTAACTTCACTTATTCCAACCGAACACATAACAAGTATCTTCACAACAAGCGAAATAGAACATGTAGCAGCTATAGTTGGGGTGGCCTGAAATTACCGATGGAAAAAAATAATGTTAGTTGAAATTAAAAAACAAAACAATCAACCAAAGAATGTCACATAATAGGTGCCATGAGAAATTGAAGGAAATAAAGAACTCGTGACATAATCAAAGCGACTGACCTAAAGGGGTTCACCCATCAAAGTGGCAGCTGTTCCACGCTCATGTGACTCTTAGACCGAATTTTGAAATAGGAACTCCATGTTGTGCACGTAGTGAATGAGCTTGTCTTCTAGTTAACCACTGCAAATAATAGGTTCAAAACTAACTGTTAAATGCATAAATAAATAGCATGCACATATCAAGATGAATGACTCAATGAATACATATTACTATAGTGAATTATGACCCCTTAATCCCCAGGATGTTTGAAATACATATTGCATTTCAAAAACCATTGTACAAAATCTCACAATAAATAAACAGGTGATGATGAATATGTACCACCAAAAAGAATGAGTGAAATTATGGGGGTGAAATCTTTAAAATATGTTGAATTATTATTTAGCACAAGAGTTGGTAATGATATAGAGTAACAACATTATTGATTTTTATTAGGAACTAAAGAATCTAGAAAGCAAGACATGAACCACATTTATTGATTCAATTGAGTAGGGAAATATTCATGTAATACAACGTATAAATCTTTAAGGAAAATGTACTTTTTACCGTTTCCCAAAACCAGTCGTTTAAGTTGGGCCCCAGTTAGTCTGCTTTTTGAAATTTAAAGACCTTGGAAGATATTTGATCAAATATGAGCTGATTTTCAGTAGAAACTTTTGAAAGACTTGGACATAAAATTTGTACCATAACTAAACATAGTCAATAATGTAATTAGTTTGATCGCACAATTAAGATACCTTCTGGATCACTCGACAACCATACATCTGAAAGCTAAGGGTCAGAACATGGCTAGAAATTTGGTTAGACAATTCTCTTATCTGAGATGCCGTTCCATGCTAAAAAAATTACAGGAAAACAAAAGATCATATTTTCAGCATTGCATAGTTACATTGTCTGTAAATCATTAAATAACCCAAATAACATATATATTAAAAAACTAATCAACACATCAAATGCAAGATAAAGAAGAAGTAACTTACCTTCTGGATCACATAGTTACCAAACACGTCTGTCATCAACGGGAGTGCTTGAGGCGTGATTTCATGGAAAACCATGTTCTTCCATTCGCTACTGGCTGTTTCAAGTTTTTGTTGAATAAAACGATTTCTATACTAATCAGCGCTGCTCAGATAAGGTTTGGACAAATTAATTAATCTATGGAGGATTTGTAAAAGAGAAAGGAAAAGAGTATTAGATATTAACACGTACTTGAACTCAACAACATGGCCTGAAATTTTTGACAGCTCAAAACACCTTAATTTACTAAACTCCTCTAATAAAGAGGATCCAAAACTTTCATCCCTGTTACCACTAGTATCGGAGTGCCATGATCCCATTACACTGCCAGCTAAATTCCTTATTTCGAAAGGAAAATGCAGGATCCGATCA
Organism: Sambucus nigra; assembly: GCA_949130495.1. Taxonomy (NCBI): domain Eukaryota; kingdom Viridiplantae; phylum Streptophyta; class Magnoliopsida; order Dipsacales; family Adoxaceae; genus Sambucus; species Sambucus nigra. The sequence continues at coordinate 370,966,132 of OX422208.1, read as the reverse complement.
CCGTGCCTAACATGACTGCCTAACCCAATGGGGGAATTTGGAAAAAGAGGACCCGCCATTGGGCTTCTAGGATATGACATCCTAAGCCCATACGCCGGGTTTTCGTAGTAACCATTATTCAAACTACCAGATTTGCCGAGGTAGGGTAGACCATATTGTGATTTCTGAGGTGAAAGTAATGCCCCAGTGTAAGCTTTCTGAAGTCCAAGTAATTCCATTGTGGGGTCATTGAGGGTTTCCATCTGTACAACAGCATACTTTGGTGACATAATATACTGAAGGTACAAAGGGTCAATTAGGGGGGCATTTGAAGAGAACTTCCACCATTGTGACTTCCTACTCTGTTAAGATTCTGCAATTCTGCTGTTGCAGCTAATAAATTCGGTCCTAGAGCCAATCCCCCTCCCAGAGTTATCAACACATCAACATGTAAGAGTCACAAACTCACACACACACATATATATATATATATATATATATATATATATATATATATATCTATATAATAAAGGAGGAGGGACTTCTGCCACATCATACAACTTTGCCACGTCATATGGCCACATCATACAACTTTGTATACAAAGTTAAGTATTTGGTGTTTCTGCCAACTGATGCCTTGCGTGAAACCTAAAGAGCACAAGGCTCGAGAAACGATATTGCTGACGAGCAATATCTTTTAACACACGCACAAGGCTCGATGATTTAAGCCCCTATCTCTCTATCCATCACTCCTCTATCGGTCTTTCTCCATTGCTCCTCTCTCAACATCCTTTGAAACCAAACAGGTATTTTCTCCATCACTCCTCTATTAGTCTCTCTCCATCATTTTTAAGTAGCATTTCAAAACAGAGCTCTATTTTTGGTTCAAAACGATGACTTTTAAACTCTATTTTTGGATCAAAACAAGGACCTAGGGAAAACAGAACCTTGGGTTCCTTCTATGCGAGTATCTAATTTTTTTTGTAAGAAATCATGTTTTGATGTTTGTCTTCATTTTGCGATGCAGGTTTGATAAAATGTCCATGATTATTAATAAGGTAAGGGTTAGTTTTTTTACTAAAAGATATGGGTTATCGTTTTGCAAGTCTTGACTTCTTCTCTTATTCTGACCGGATACGGGTCTTTGATACGGGGTCTGACCGTAAGCTAAAAACTTCTTCGTTTGAGGTAATCAAACGTCTTCTTCCTTTCATGGTTTTGTCAAAATCCTTATTTTCAGATCGGTGTTTGACCAGTTCGTATGAGATCGGCGGAGAGAGAGTTGCAATAATCCAAACTAGATTTTTTTTGCTTTCTTATGGGTGCAATGAAAGACCAGTTCGATTTATTGGGTTCGTTTTTTCACTGACTTTAGGGGTTCATTTTTTGCGATTTTTGCGATTTAAGGGGTTCATTTTTTTATATTCAATTTTTAGATCTGAGTTTTGAAACCTTTTATTTGTTTGATAGTTTATTGTTTTGAAACAGAGCACACAGCCATGGGAGGAGTACTTCGTGGGGAGAAGAAATGTTGTTATCTGAGTTTTAAAACCTTTTATTTGTTTGATAGTTTATTGTTTTGAAACAGAGCACACAGCCATGGGAGGAGTACTTCGTGGGGAGAAGAAATGTTGTTTGAAATGTTGAAGAACATTTTTCTCGAGGTGAAGAAGAAATTCCACAAAGCCATGGGAGTACTTCGTTTTTTTCCGATTTATGCGATTTCGTTATTTGTCCGGTTGCTTATCACTGATTTGTTAAGTCTTATATTTGTGGAGGAAATATACATTCTTTGTATGGTTTACAAGTGCTTCATGGAAAGAAGGTTACACAACTTTTAGTGCTCGACTTTTGTATCACGTATTTGGCACAAGTTGTCTTGAATTTCTATCCTAATCCGGTGTTGCCTGTTGTTGAACGCAGGTGTTGTTGGTAAGCTTGGTAAATATGTGTTAAAAAATGTTTTCCGATTTATGCGATTTCGTTATTTGTCCGGTTGCTTATCACTGACTTCAGGGGTTTGTTTTTTGATATTCAATATTTAGATCTGAGTTTTGAAGTCTTTTATTTGTTTGATAGTTTATTGTTTTGAAACAGATCACACGGCCATGGAAGTACTTCACGAGGATAAAAAGAAATGTTGTTTGAAATGTTGAAGAATGTTTTTCTAAAGGTGAAGAAGAAAAATAGTTTCAAGATAGGCATTGGATGCATTCTGACATATAAGAAAAATAGTCATTGAATTTTAAATATGAAAGGGACGTTACAATTTTTTTTTAAACGATAAAAAAAGTTAGAAAAGACTTTATACAAAAATGTATAAGTTAGAAAAGACGCCTGCCTAACTGGGAAAGCAGTCCAAAAAAAAATCTGACAAAAGATTTAAAATAACGTAGATTCACTCTAATATCAAAAATATTATTGTGTCCGATTTTTTGATCGAATTTCAGCGGACAGATTGTTGTGTCGGCTTAGTATTGATTGGTTTGTGGGGTTCGCGTCTGCGGAATTTCAAAACCAATCAATAACAAGCCGACACGTCAGTGTGTCGACTGAAATTCAGTAAAAAATTCGGTTATGTAGAAGTGCTCATCTAATATATAGCCACACGAATAGAAGAACGTGACAAATCGTGGTAGTTTCAAAATCTCCTTTAAGGCAATGAAAAGACGTTTGAGGGGCCCAAGAGTTTTCAGAGGTACATGGCCCATAGCCAGCTACAGACCTGCAAGCGTTATGACATCCGTCTGGAAAAAAATATGTCCAAGCTGGACTGATAAGAGAACGTGGCTCGAGGAGTAAAAGCTGGACAAATGGGACACTCAAGTTCTCAACTCACCTGCCAAAAAATTGACATTTGGTTTAAATGAGGTTCAGAGGCAACAAGAAAGTAAGACGGGTATAACAGTGGTAGGCAACTAAATCAGTCAAATTGACATAATGTTTAACAGGGGTATAACTCTCTTATAAATATATAACCACTTATAAAATAAATAATATATAATACTATCCTATATTATACCAAGTTATAATATTTATATATATATATATATATATATATATATATATATATATATATATATATATATATATATATATATATATATATATATATATATAAGAATATAAAATTATATGATAGAGTAACCGTAACATATATAAGATATAATAATCTATATATATAATTAAAGAAAATAGAAATATTTTAAAATTATAAATATTTACATAATATTTAATAAAAATATATTTGGAATAATAATTATAATTAAGATATTATTAGGGGTTAATTACATTTTGGTTTAACAATAACCATGATTTACTTTTAGTAATAGCCGAGCAATAATGTATTAGCTTATTACTGAAAATCTGTATTTTCAATAATGTTTTTTTAATCTATACAAAAATGTTTTTAGCTATTTTATAAAATTACAAAACTAATTTGAACTTTTTTAGAATTAAAAACAGTTTTAAAATATAAAAAAACGTTATAAATTTTAATAAAAACACAAATGCTTTAATTGTTTATAAAAAATAAAAATAAAACTATTATCTATAAAATAAAAATAAATATATTTTGAAACAGTTATTTTATCAAAAAATTATAAATATATAAAAATACTATATAAATATTTTTTCTTTTTAAAAAAAAGTTTTTTACATATAAAAATAGTTGTGACAGTTCTTTTATATTTGTTTTTATAAATAACACATTTATTTTAACAATTGAATAGTTTAATTTTATAAAAACTGTTTTTATTTTATACAAAATATTTTTCTACTTTTTGTAAATATTTTTTTAAAATAAATTGTTAAAATATTCATTTTAAAACATTTGAAATGAATTTTTTATTTTTTAAAATAGTTATAAAGAGTTGAAGTGAACCTCACAAATAAGTCCTATTTTTATTAGAGATCTTCCTATTGGTTCTGTCAAAATAAAACTTTTTTAGGAATTTTTATATTCATATTTATTGGAGAAAATAAGATATTGGTTTGTGATTTTGAAAGATTATAATGTTGTATGCATTAATGTGAATAATACATACTGCTGGTATCTAAGACCTATAATTACTCATGGGTGGAAACTTTGGTGGGAAACTTTTGTGGTGTTTGACATGAATGAATAGTTACTTTTTCAAATTTTACGATCGTTAGAAATTCATCATATTTTTATTTTTCACATGATCATGCATCGCATGGGTTACCACTAGAGATACTGTTATCTTAGTGTTACCTTTTTCTTGGTATTAAGTAACTAAAGTTAGCCGAGATAATTACAAAATGCTTTTTTTTTGTTAGAAGTGTTTATTTTAAAAATAAATAAACTTTAAATTTTATCAATTAATATGACATGTTCATGTAAGTAAATTATGAAATAAATGGTCTTTAGAATTATCAACTTTGAATCAATGTGTTGATATTCCTTTCGTGTACAAAATTATCAACCCCTCTATAATGATTAAAATTAATTAATTTGAGGAATATAATAAATAATTAAAATATTTTCACCGTGCCATCGGCACGGGTACATCCTAGTATATATATATATATAGAGAGAGAGAGAGAGACTTAAATGTAACACCCTTTTCAATAATGTCAGCCAAATGCAACAAGGAGACCTGAAAGCATCAGATACGATCCATTGGTTAATTGCATTCACATGAGCCACACAAATACGATCCATGATATTCCATCACTTTACCAGAAAATAAGTGTTGACGCCACTAAAATGGCGCAGATAAATGATGAGGATGAGTGAAGATAAACATTCACATCAAACATATAAGAGACAAAGATTTTTAAAGTGGTTCGGCTATAAGGAAAAGCCTACGTCCACTGTTATTTTATTCCCAGGGGTTTACAATAGCACCATAGGGTTTAGAGAGAGAAAGTATGTGTATCTTGTGTATGGGGTTTCTAGGTTCTCTTCCTTTTGGCTAAGGGAATACATGTATTTATAGTGATGGGAGATAAAGAGATTCATTGAATGTAGACATTTATACATTATGTCTACATTCAACGAATCTAATTGTTGAATTGCTTGGTATGTTGTGTTGTCATCTACAGTATAAATGTACATTAAGGCTCATTAAATGCGCTGCCATCTTCATTAATGCACATTAAATGCATAGTTATCATTTGATCTTACTGGTTGATATGTCGACCAACTCTCCTCGGGTGCTGACTATCACTCCTCGGGTGCCGACCAACTCTCCTCGGGTACCGACTAACACTCCTTGGGTGCCGACCAACTCTCCTCAGATGCCGACTAACACTCCTCGGGTGCCGACCAACTCTCCTCGGATGCCGACCAACTCTCCTCGGGTGTCGAATATTACCACGTAGGATGACATGTGTCCTTTTCTGATTGGTCCTCGTAGATGGAGAATTTTTGCGTTAACAGAAGCCTCCAATGCTCCATGCTTGATGGTTTACTTGAAAGGATAGAGTATTTATTCTGCAGTGTTGCTCGATGCTCGTGAAATTCTTGATCTACCTTCTTGATTTGTTCAACATAAAGTGCATTATCTCCTGGACGACATATGATGCAGGCTGATCGATGGTTGCTAATCTTTCTTTTGAGGAACTCCGTGTGCTATGTATCACCCCTGGGAATTTGGATACAGCCATGCTATAGTATGCAGCTTGTAGCTTGTCATAATCTTCAAGTATGTTGATTGGTTTGCTAGCCGACCAACTGCCTCCTGTGCCGAGTAACTGAGTGCTAACTTCACGTGCTTGATTCTTCTAATTTATGATCCTCTGAATACTTTGTCGAGTAACATACTAGCTTTTGAACCCAACTCTTCAATCTGATCAGTACCAAGCTAGTGGTGGACTTCGAAACATTTTCACACAACTTCTTCTTCATTATTCGGCGAGACAGTAGTAGCAAAGATCTCAGTGCTGTAGATGCTGATTTTGACTTCTACCTCTGATCGGGGACGAGCAAGAGGTTCTCTGGGACGAGCAAGAGATGCTCGGGTAACTGTCGAAGAACAGAGAACTCAATCTGCTTTGGAGAATCAAGCCTTCCAACTAATGGCAAAGAACCAGGCCTTGGCTGAGATGTCCGAGAAGATCATGAGTCTTGAAGAGAAACTTCCTGCTCGGGGACGAGCAAGAGCTTCTCGGGGACGAGCAAGAGCTGCTCGGACAGACCATCTGTGATGAACATCAGAATGCTAAAAGATTTTAACTTCATAAACTCCCCTTATGCTTTGGATGATCCTCCTACTGGCGAGGAACCTGTTTCAAAAGCAGAGGGGAAGAAACCAATAGAATAGGAATCTCAATGTAATAGTTAGTATACATTTTCATTCTCAATGTATTTTGTTTTTGAATTTAATGAAAGACTTTCATTTTTGTTCGCAATCTTAATTGCTATTGTCTTGTAAAATACTCTACATTTGTGCATATGTATAAGTTAAAAAGATAACAATATTGTGTTGTTCATCGACCAACTTAGTAATAAAAAAGTTACAAGTATTAGTAATGTTGCTCGATCACTTAATAATAAAGTAATAAGTATAAAAATGTTTAAAATTTTTCCAACCAACCAAGGTTGTTAAATTGTGCTCGTCGACCAATTATAGTTAGTGAGAGTTTATACCCTACTAACCATACTTGGTAAATTTTTGTCTTTTTCATAAAATGTGTCCGACCAACCAAGGTCGATAAATTCTTCTCGTCGACCAACTACAGTTAGTGGGTTTTTATCCCCGACTAACCATACTTCGTACAGTTTGGAATATTTTTTCCTCGTCGACCAACTATGTTGGTACAGTTTTTATCCCCGACCAACCATACTTGGTACAGTTTGGAATATTTTTTCCTCGTCGATCAACTACGTTGGTACAGTTTGGAATATTTTTTCCTCGTCGACAAACTACGTTGCTGCAGTTTGGAATATTTTTTCCTCGTCGACTAACTATGTTGATACAGTTTGGAATATTTTTTCCTCGTCGACCAACTACAGTTAATGGGTTTTTCAGGTGAGAGAAAATTATTTTTTATATTGATCCCTTCCTATTCCCTATTTGGAGAGATAAAAATATGGTGAATGATTAAAGTTATTACCAAATTTATATCAAAAATCAATCAATTTGACTTTATTGACATAAATGGAAGCTGAACGAAATTAAGTATATAGTTCATAAAAATGAATGCAAAGAGACTCAAACTCGAAGAGAGAAAATAGATCTGGGTCATGATTTCCATGAGAAACCTTTTTATTGTCTTTAACCTTTTCCCATTCTTTTATTAAAAATATGATGGGAATTTGAATAGACATCAAAGATCTTACAAAATTTATTTCAAAATCAACAATGAAAATGATCAAATCTTATCATCGTCGTATATATTGGTATATGTAATCATTTAAAATATTTATTCCATGATATAAAATAGAAACTTGAGAATCAAGCAAAAATTTATGATTTATGAAATCCACTATTTTTCGGATTTCTAAATAAGAATTAATCTAACAGTTATGATTTTAAAATCATGATATGCAATATTTTGCAAATAAAAATTGGACAATTAATTTATGTATATAAACATAAAAATCATGATTGAATCATATAGAAAATAAAAACTTAGCTTTTGATGGAGAACAATGCGTGTAACACGTTCCCACAGACGGCGCCAATCTGTTGAAGACAGAAAATGGCCACTGCCATTTTAGTGGCATCAACAACAGATAAATGATGAGGATGAGATTGAAGATGAAGATAAACATTCACATCAAACATATAAGAGACAAAGATTTTTAAAGTGTACGTCCACTGTTATTTTATTCCCAGGGGTTTACAATAGCACCATAGGGTGTAGAGAGAGAAAGGATGTGTATCTTGTGTATGGGGTTTCTAGGTTCTCTTCCTTTTGGCTAAGGGAATACATGTATTTATAGTGATGGGAGATAAAGAGATTCATTGAATGTAGACATTTATACATTATGTCTACATTCAACGAATCTAATTGTTGAATTGCTTGGTATGCTATGTGTTGTCATCTACAGTATAAATGTACATTAAGGCTCATTAAATGCGCTTCCATCTTCATTAATGCACATTAAATGCATAGTTATCCTTTGATCTTCCTGGTTGATATGCCGACCAACTCTCCTCGGGTGCTGACTATCACTCCTCGGGTTCCGACCAATTCTCCTCGGGTGCCTACTAACACTCCTAGGGTGCCGACCAACTCTCCTCGGATGCCGACTAACACTCCTAGGGTACCGACCAACTCTCCTCGAGTGTCGAATATTATCACGTAGGATGACATGTGTCCTTTTCTGATTGGTCCTCGTAGATGGAGAATTTTTGCGTTAACAATAAGTAAATATATATATAATATTTATATAAATTTAGGATATGGATAAGCCATGATATATACACAAAAGCCGATGTTGATGCCATCTCGGCCGCCCATAAATCCCATGCCTAATTTGGTGTATCTCCCACCATAGCCGACATCTTCATCGCAATACAATACAAACAATACAATTAAACTAATCCACTCCAAACAATACAAACTACAAATTGGGAAGTCAGTTCATTTTAATTAGTACTTCACTTCATTTTCCCGTCATTCATTCAAATACCTCAAAAAGAATAGATCTCATACAAAAACACAAATTCGCAACAAAAGCTACACAAATAAAAGAAAAACTAGAAAACATCAAATTAAACAAAACCTAATAGGATACTGTGTAACCAGTTATTCACTTCAATTTCCTCCAAGTCTCCTAAAAACTATACATCTTGTGTTCATAACAAAAAAATAACAATCGAACAAATCGAGCCAAAACGAACATCAAATCGATCAATACAAGAATTTTTGATTCACTTAATTTTACCTTAACTACACGAAAACATCGAATCGATTAAATTTAAATAGGTGAGAGTGATTGATTTACAAATTAATCATTTTAACCTATTCATCCAAAAACCTAGCGGAAAAGTAGATCACTTAACAAAAACAAAACTACATAGCAAAAACTACAAAAAAAACATAAAATTGATTAAATCTGAACAAATAGAAGTTTGTAATTTGTGTTTTTACCTGGGCAGCTAACACAACACCCTAATGTGTCCATCAAAACTAATTTTTTCAAATATTAAATAGGTACATCTATAACAAACAATCATATAATTAGTTTCACTACCCACTTTAAAACCCGTAACACTATGCCATCATGTGTATAAACTTTAATGCGGGAAAAGCATATCAAAGCAATCAACAATTTGAGGTGGCAAACAGTAAAATCAGACTTCTCCAATCAAAAACCTATTCAACTATATATGTTATAAACATATGTTAAAAACAATATCTTAAAGGGGATCATTTCACCATACCATATTCCATGAGCAACAAGATAAACACCAATTTTATCTTCAAATATCTTCCTACCAACTGCAAAATTGCAATCCACCTTGTGTAGATCTAGACACCGATTTCTTATTCGGTGCATCATTCTTCTTATAGTTGAATATATGAGATACAGATAAAGGGAGATTATTGATTTCTCCGAGGGAGGTCATGTGAGGGTTAATAGAACATAGTGGGTGAGAGGTGAGAACGTTTTGGGATTTTCGTTAGGAGGGAAGCCTCACGCTTTTATTTTGTTCGATGTCTTATTAAAATTAATTTGCAATTTATTATTTTACATGATAAAGTTATTTTTTTTGGTCAATTATTAAATAGTCCCTACTATAAATATATATTTTTTAAAAAGTACACATATTTATAGTTTAACCCATTTAGTCCCTCAAGCACTCAATATCCTCTTATTTTTAGAGGTCCGCGCCAGCGGCACTCCCTCTCCAAAATATGTGGCAAAGGACTTTTTGAGGCAAAATAAAAAAATTTGGACTAAATGGATATTAAAAAATGTCCGAGGGACTATTTGGTATATGTCCCTTTTTTTTGGTAATACCAGGGTGTCCACTGTACCACAGTGACTAATCCCTTCGCTGATTGTAGGCACCTCTTTGGGTGGGACAGCTGACTCAGATATTTAAGGTTGCTCCATACCCAAGGCGGGAATCAAACCCCCGACACTTGGTTAAGGGAGGAGGAGCCCCTACCGCTCCACCACACCCCCTGGGTTACATGATAAAGTTATTAGTAACGCATATCTTAATTTAGTAATGATAATTTACTATTAGTAATTGTAATGATTCGTAATCAATAAATTTGTGTGTTACTAAAAGTGCATTTTGGTGTAGTGCGTCTCAAAATTCATGTTTTTTCTATAAAAACCTATTTTATTCAGAATTTCTCAAGAACTTCGGCAAAAAAAAAAAAATTCTAGTACCTATTACAATAGTTCTCATATTTGGGTTTCCAAACCACTTTTTGTTTTCCAACTCATACATTCTTTATATGATTTGTGAGTTTATAATACCCTAGTATCCATACACCTTGCATAAACTCTTGTAGAGTCCATCTCTACTACAAATTTATGGAACTGAGGTTCTACTACTGTAGAAAAAGACGGCTGATTGGTGGATACCGAGCAAAGACCCCTTCCTGTGGATGGAAATGGACTAGGCCTCATTTTTTAGAAGGTTTGAAGTCTCTACGTGTTATACTTAGTCGTTCTAAGTAGTTTATAAGTCGACTGTATTTGTCAAAATCTTATATAATGATGAATTAAAGGTTTTGCCTGAACGGGATATTTTCCTACTTTTTTGAGTTATCAATTCTTGTACACTGAACATAGACTTGTATAAATTCTTGTATTATTTTTGAGTTAGACTCAATACCTCTTTGATTTTGTATAAATTCAAGGAACATTCCTTCTTGTAAACTTAACATAGACTTGGTTGGATTAAACTTCATCTAGTGTTTCTCTGATTGGTCGAACCTATATCTCAAGTCTTCGATGTGATCGACTACTTTTTTCCTCTTGGTAAGCATGTCATCCACATATACCTACATATTATTGTCGATCTGTTCTTCAAAAACCTTGCTCACTATCCATTAGCATGTTGTTCCAGCGTTTTTCATCCCAAAAGGCATAATATTATAGCAATAAGTATTGTCACTAAGGATGAATGAGGTTTTCTCATTGTCTTATGGTTTTATTTTTATTTGGTTGTACCCCGAATACGCATACATGAAGTTGAGAAACTCATGTCCAGTAGTACCATCGACCAGTTAATTAATCCTTGGATAGGGAAATGTCTTTTGGAGAAGCTTTGTTTAGATCCGTGAAGCTATGGGTTTGTGCTGAGCTCTAGTTTTGAGAAGTCCGCTCAGCACACATGGAGCCTCGTACGCTAGTTATTAACCTAACCGATCCTTCTCGATGGTCTCGTGATTTGGAGCGCTCTCTATAATAATGAACCCTAGCATCTCGGGGACCTAAATGATTAAATGTTGAACATATGCTTAACTTGTACAGGCTGCTCAGCCTTTCTATAGAAAATGAGTGCCCATCTTAATTGTCTGTGGATCTGAGTGACGAGGTCATACCGGGATGGAAAGATCAACCGCTGGTTGACCAGCAGTGTCTAGATTTGTTTCATTCTTGTCTTCTTATAAGATTTACGGGCTGCCCGTACCCATCTGGTGCAGGAGGTAACATTTCTCCTCTGGTGATAGGTCCAACTATGGTTCTGGTTTGGAGTGTCCGAGTTAGTTTTCTTATAGTCTCATGTATAGCCTTTTAACCCTTGGATATGTTAACCATAATCCCTTGTGGTTCCTCTATACCAGGAGGTGCAGAGGGACTTAAGGCATCGCCGACGACATGGATACCTTTTGGATTATCTATATTTTTTAGTACTTGGTAGCAAGTGGCTGATAAAATTATTGTTTAATAAAAAATAGGTAGGAAACAACAATGGCATGTTAATTTCCACAGAAAAAACTAATCCGTTAGTGTCTAAAATTGGTATGATGATTAGATAGAGTCTTGTCTTAGTTATACAAATTATTATCAACCACAGATAAAGTGAGAAAGTTATTAGCTAGAGGTAGATGAGAGGCAAATAAATAGATAAAGGATTTTTTACGTGTTTCGGCCTAGTAAGATCCCCAAATTCACGAGTACATTTCCACTAAGTATTAGGGCTTTAATACAATCCTCTCAAGAACTCTTTAGGGTTTAGGATAAACTGTCTTTCAGTTACCCTTAAGTGAGAGTGGTAGTGAGCTATTTATAGTAATAGGAAGAAGAAGAGGTGGAATACCTTTATACATTAGGTATTTACACCTTTACATTACAATTAGTAGATGTCTATTTGTCCACGTGCATGTGCATGGTGAAATCCTCACTTATGTTTGTTCACATTACTGACTATTTATATTCTTGAGGGTGGTCGACCAATGTGCCGACTAAGGGGGTAATTAAGACGACCACTTTTCCTTGCTGTCTTGGGCCCATTTGGTATGATAACATGTCTCATCTTGTTATTGGTCCACCTGACCATGTTATTTTAGGTCACAACAAACCTAGTTACGTCGAATCTTATAATTAGGGATGAATCATTATATTTCTCACAAAAAGTTAGTTTAATTATTTAATTCATGTTTGAATCTTTCAATATATTATATATTATATTAATATATTTTTCACGTGCTAAAATTAAGGATTTTTGAATGGATCTGCACTTTAAATGGTTAAAATCGAGTTTATAAAGAAACCCAATTGAAGAGAACAATTTCATTAAGGAATAATTATTTACGGAGGTGAGAATAATACCTTTTATTGGAGTCATTATGTTAGATTTATTAAGAATCATTATAAACCATTTTAGGATGTGTTTTCGATTGATTAATGGTTTAGAAAAACTTTTGTGGAGATCTAGCATGGAGAAATACATAATAAGCGAGTTTCTAGTTTTTTTTTTTTGATAAAACTATGTTGTTTGGGGAGGGTCCCGAATGATGTGGCTACTTCAGGGCCGATTGATCGGGGTTGTATAGGTCTAGTTCGATTTAATACCTTAAAGACGATTTATTAAGGTTGTGTATAGGACAATCAATCGGGTCTTTAAGAGGACGATCCATCGGGCATGGTCGAATAGGAATGTAGGGGATTTTTATTAAATTTTTACCACATATGTTAAGCTTGAGGATAATTATATTTCTAAACTATATTTATATATGAATTATGTTATATACTATACATACAGATGTTGAGAAATTCATGAACAACAAGGTCGATCCCTCCCCTAAAAATAATAGTGAGAATTTTAAGAGGGATGAGTTGATAGGTGTTTTGGTTATGAGGGTTATGGTCACAAGGTAGCAGAGTGTACCACTAGACTTAAGAAGGAGGGAAAGAAACCGATAGCATATAATGACACCTTAAGTGATAGTGAAACGGAAGAGGGAGAGAGTTCCCCCATTGAGCACAACTTTGTAGCGTTCTTGGAATGTCATGTGAGAGACAATGATAAATCTTCCCATAATGATTCTCACGTGAATGACACTTCTGAGGCCGTTGAGTGTCAATCCAAAGTGAGTGAGGATGAAGCTAGTGAGAAAGAGGCTATTGATGTAGGAGAGTTGCAAGTTGCCTTTAATGATTTGTATGTGGAAGCGGTAATGGTGAAAAAGGCAATCTTAAAATTGCAAGATAAGTTGAATGAGCGTGTTGTAAAAAAAATAATGATGCTTTGATTAAGGATCTTAAGGCATGTTATAGGACTCTCAGAGAGAAACTAAAGTATGTTGAGAAAGAGAGATATAGTCTTTGAGTGATGGCAGCTTTGAAGAAGGAGATTTTAGAGTTTGAGGATTCCATGTGTTTGCTTGAGTCTAGGATTAGTGAGCTTGAGGAGAGATTGAGAGACTCGAGTAAAGTAAAGTTTGATTTGGAGGCTTTATCGGAAAGGTTCGATAGGATTTAGGTACCATACAAATCAATAAAGATAAGTGTGGTATAGGATTTGATGACCATATTTCACCCATTCCCAAAGCTAATACCAATCGTGTGAGAGAGGCAACTTGGGATGTTAGGAAAGGTCCACATTTGGGTCACATTCCTTGCCATGTTTACACTTGTTCTCATTGCGGTAGGAAAGGTCACCTTAAGTGTTTTTGTTATGACATTAGGAATGCTCCAGAGAAGTTTAAGAATAAAGTCATTTCGGTTCCCAAAATCCCATGCGTCATTACAAACCTACTTATGCTAAGAAATCGTACTTAGTGGCTTTAGGAATTAAACTTCATGGTTCTTGTTTGGTTGCACTTAATTCTTCCCATGTTAAATCTAAAGGATGATTGTGTTGCCATATTTTTCATATTCTAGTCTTTGCATCATGAAATATATATTGCTAGTATTATGACTGTTTATCTCCTTGTATTATATTTTTCATTTATTTGAGCCTTATTGGAAAAGTACAAAAATCTTTTATTTTGATAAAATTTTTGAAAACACAAAAAGATTTTTGGTTTATATATTTTTTGAAAAATATAAAAAGATTTCAGTTTTTTTTTTCGTGAATTTTCTTGTTTGATGTGGTATATTGGTGTTCTTCGACCCCCATCGTTTCATTATCCATGTGGCTAGGACGCTTAGAATGATCTTAACCATTGATAAATGGGATTGTTTTGAAGTTTATTTTCATTTGGATTCGATTTTGTATATATGTCATCATTGCACACATGCACGTGTTTATATGAATGTTTGACTTCTCATGCGTATTTGAGTTTGGTGAGATGTTATTATCTCAATTTGGTCATCTATGCGTAATAAGACTTAGGAGGAGGTGTGCATGTAAGAACCGTTTTTCGTGAGGATTTAGATTGCTTAAATTCAAAAAATGATGAGTGTTAATGGGAAAGGACTGGGAGAGAATAATAATCTCGCCATGAAAGCCACCGTTCAAAAGAGCCCAAGAAATAATTAAGACAATAAAAAGAATCATATGAAAAATAGGGCCAATAGGATTTCTTAAAATTGGGAAAAATAAAACCCTTAAAAGAGCTAGAAAAAGAAAATATGAATATATGAAGGTGTTTGGATCAAAAAATAAATAGGGGTTTGCACCACGAATCCTAATGTTGAAAAATCGTGTCATGATGCTATTATTTGTAGAATCGTCTAAATCTCGGATTTGTAGGCATGTTGTTTATTTAGTTCATTAAGCACAATATATTAATTATCACATGGCTAAAACTAAGTTTGATGGCATTTAGCTATCAATTAGATGTTCTTGATCATTTCGATGTGTCCATATTGTGACTCATTTTTTGTAGTTCAAGCCCATTCATTCCATGTCCATGTTTGAGCACATTGATACTATGTTCATGAAACTTAAATTGTTTTTATTTGTTTTATTTTTTTGTTTGAGTCTATTTTCGCTACTGTTTTGTATCTCCAATACATGTTTTTATGAAAAAAATCACTGGGAGAAACTTTATCATTTTTGGATCTTGAATACAAAGTTTGATGAAGTCGTTCAAACGAATTCTAGACTTTGTTCGAACGACATATCCAAGTCTTTCGAAGTTTTCTTCTGACGACACGTTTTTTGAGGCATCAATTTTGTCAGATATTGTCACTAGATAGGTCACACGAAGGTCGTTAGATGGGTTTCAATGCGCGACATGCTACTTGATTGCACTGTTTAAGGTCATTTGATGCATGTTTCTAATGACATGCACTTTAGTTTAAATGAAAATTGTCGTTTGAACGACTTAAAGGGGATTTTTTGAGAATTCTCATGTTTCATACCTGCTTCATTTTTATGATGATATCTTACTGTTTTGGTACTTCGGGGTTGTTTATATGCAGTTGTTATTTATCATTCCTGATTTATTCATATACTGCATCGATCGTTTAGTTGCATCTTTGCTTAGATTGATGATTCTATTCATTGTGACTGCTTTGCTGGCTACGATTTGGTATATCTGATTATTTTTAATTGGCGTTTCCATGTTTATCTACATATGCTTCATGGATTATTTCACTCTAGATATTTTATGGTTTATTTTTCTTTTTCTCTTATTGCCTATTCGAGACAAAAAGGGGGAGATATGTATATGATGTAGGGGGAGTAGTTTGATTGATATTGAGCACATATTTTTTGGCTTAACATATTGGTATCATGTTATGTATGGTCATATTTTATTGATATCATGTTGTCTTGCACAAATTAGTTTTCACATATTGGTATTGCTAAATTGTTTAACGAATGATTTGTTTTACATTTTGGTATTTTTATATCATTTGTTCCTCCATACTTCAATGGTTATTTGTCTCTTTCATGTGTGTAGGTATTCCTCAGCGATGCAATATTTCAAGACTACTCCACATTCATACAACTCATGCTTGTCAAACCTGCATATACTAGTCCTTGTCCTATATTTTTTATTTTGGGTTTTATGGGATGGGATTTAGGTGTCATACGGCTTGACGGCCTGACTTAGGCATTTCTGTTTTTGGGTTTTGTACCGAAATAGTCGAGGGGGGAGATTTGTAACGACTAAATTTAAAATTGAGTCCTTTTGTATGTGCTTGACCAATTCCTGAACAAAGCTTGTTTTGAGTCATAGATAGATTTTTATATTTTCACTATCTCCACATAATCTACGACGTGTTTGTATTGAAGACATACCAACTAAGATTAAAAGATATATCATGCCGAGTTTCACTGGTGCATGTTTCACGTCTTCAGTCAATTGCATTTCGAGATACTCAAGTATGAATTCATTATGTTTATGGGATTCAAAAAATGTTTTAAAGTATGAAAATTTGCTTATTAATGATTTAAAATGTTTAAAATGATTTTAAAAGGTTTTATCTTCATTTATTATGAGAGAATGACTGTTTAGAGTCGTGTAATTTCTCAACTTAGGTTTTAAGACTTCATACGATGTGTGATGTCGTTCGAAGGACATATTTCATCTATTAGAATGACATATACATATCGCTCGAATGACCTGCCGACTTAGTTTTAATATTTAAGGTTGTGTTTGCTCAGAATTTTAAAGTGTGTGTAAAATCATATTCTAGAAAAGAACTCATAGGATTTCCTCATAAGTATTCTATGGTTTCAAAGTTCAAAACACCCTTAGAGTTTAAAAGTTCTGAGCTTTCATATACTATTGCTATAGAGATATTATTTTCACCATTTAGGTTTGTTCATCTATATTGAACAAGTTGTTCATTGGGTTTTGTGGTGAAGAAGTGAAGGAGACCATGTGTAGACACCACATTATAGGATCTATCTAAGTTTCTCCTTAGGTCCCTAGCACCTCCCCATTTCACTACAAACCCTAGGTCGCACTCCAAGTACTGATATAGAGGCTATCGAGCGCTCCTAGGATCCATTTTACCCCGGTCAACTCTATTGCCAGAGAGAAAGCTCTTTGAATCCTTGAATGTCTCTGAATTCCCTTTCCAACGGTTCTCTCCATGCATGAATCACAATAATGTTCAGAAGAACGGACCATTTTACTATTAAAAATCGATTCGAAGGCCATCAAGAGCTCTCGGGCCCCTATTTGTCTCCAATCAACTTCACCTTTAGAGAGAAATATATTTGAATCTTTGACGGGCATGGAAACCCCTTTCCAATGGTCTGCCCCATGTGCGAAATGGCATAACCGTTCGGACGAACGACCAGTTTTGCCCAAAAATCGATCTGGAGGCCACTGGGCGCTCCTGAGCTCCGTTTGACCAAAGTTAACTCTTCATCTTGAATGAGACTGAATTAATCTCCAAAGGGAACTGAATATCCTTTCCAACGGTCCTCCCCGTGTGAGATTCTGACTTACGGTGTGGATGAACGATCTATTTTACTCCAAGAGGTCACTGGGAACTTTCAAACCCCGTTGAACAAGGTCAACTGTCCGAACCGAGCAAAACTCTTGGAATAATGAAGTGCATATCCCAAACTTTCCAACTGTATTCCCCATACATGATTCTTACTTACCACGCAGATGAGCGATCCATTTCTATCCGACGATCTTCCGTCCAAAGGATTGTTGTGCGCTTCCGAGCCACATTTGACCCAAAGTAAACTGCCCGACCCGAGAGCGATCCAAATGACTCTTTCAGGTTTCCAAAGTACCTTTCTAACGGTATGCTCCGTGCATGATTCAGGTCAATATATTACATTTCACAATCATTTTTTTAGGAAAATCTGGTGGAGACTACCAATTGGCAGGTCCAATTCCCTCCCTATCGGTAGTGTGTCTACGGTCACCTGCCGATGGGCAAGACTAGGGAAATGTTGATCATCACCAACCTTTACCCTATAAATAGAGGGCCTAACCTCACTCCCAAGAAGACCAAAGACCCATCAGCATCAGTGATCTCATAAAAATTCTCTTGAAATCAGCTAAGTTGCTCCATGTGAAGTTCTATTCAAGTTTATATTCCCATCCTTTTCATACCCAATTTGGAAAAATCTCATTCTCTCTCATCCAACCTTCATCTCACAATCAAGGGATCTCATCCAAGATCAAAGATCCAGCTTCAAAGAAGGTCTAAATCCTTCCTTCTATCTCTAAATTCCTTATTTTTTCATAAATTACATTAGATTCACAATTTAGTTCTTACTTTAGTTCATACACATTAATATCTAAATTTTTATTAGTTTATTTCACATACTTTATTTTTTACAAAAAGAAATAAAATAAAAAAAAAGAGGGTTATACCCATAAATTCCGTATAGGATTATTCATCACCATTTTTCAAAACTAAAACATATTTTTCTACACACCCACATATAATAAAATCCCATTCGAATCTATGGGATAAACCCCACCCCCATGTCACATTCTAACTATGTGGACTATGATACCTATATAGGATACATAGGCATCTTGGATTAAAACTCAAGACTCGAGTTCAATTTTCCAATTTTTCAATTTTCTAATTTTCTCAATTTTCCAATTTATCAATTTCTCTAAATCCTCCAATTTTTCTAAATTTCTCATTTTCATATTCTTGCATCAATATACATATTATCTTTATTAGCGTTTCATCCAACACATATTATCGTTTCATCATAACGATTAATATCCCGATAAACACATAAATCCTATTTTCTATATATTATTTTGGGAACATTTATATGGATGACCTCACTCTATCACTTCCATGGTATGAGTTGAACAATTTCGATCTCCATTATATACACACACACACATACACACACTTCACGGAGAAATAAAGGAAAATAGTAACACTAGCCCATGAGAGACAGAAAGGGAGGGATGGGTGCCTAATACCTCCCATTGCATAACTTAGCCCCTGAACCTTCGAACTATTTCTTTCGTATGCATCAGTTTGTGTCTGATTCCGCTCTCGAGGCGACAAGATGTTGTTTTTCCTTCTTTGTGCAAAATGGGTTGGCGACTCCATATCTTTACATTTTCCCCACACCGACGACGGTCGAAGTGTTCCTAAGTTAGGGCGTGAGACCTTTCGGTCCCCGTTACTTCTCCACCATCTCTCCCCCCTCCGAGCGGGCAGAAGAGAGAGAGCGAGAGGAGGCCCGTCGACGATCTCAATCGGGATGGCCACAGTGATCTCAATCGGGATGGCCACGATCTCAATAAGAGGTCTAGACTCTATTTGCATGGGTGTTTTGTTTTGTTGTGTGCGTATGCATCTACCTATATGTACCCTTTCTGTCCTCTATTATTTCTTGCACATATGTACCTCATTCTTATGTCACTATTCACTCACAGACTTGTAGAAATTATCCATTTACACTCCACACCACGTGCACCTAGAATCATTTCTATCCACATCTTGCACACACCACTTAGAAATCCGTGTTTAGGTGTCACTAACACACACCTCCACATATAATTGTAATACCCCGTGTTTTTATGGCTTTAAAATTTTGGGATTTATTAAATTTAATTGAGATAAATTAATTTAATATTAATTTAGAAATTTATTTTAAATGTTACCAGCGTGACGAGAGTTAGTAATTATCGAAAAATTGTTGATTTGTTAAATATTACTTATTAAGCAGAGTAATATGTAGGATTGTATTTATTAAAAATTGTCACGAGGGAATAATATGACAATTATGAAAATTAAGTCAGGACGCGCATGTGTCGTGTCGGGACTAAATTAGTATTATTAAAAGTGAATAAATTATAAGTCGCCCGTATGGTCATTTCGAGTGCGCCAATGTGTCCGGAAGGATCGAGATAGTAAGAAAAGTGTGCTCGGGGGTTTAGTTTGGGTCTCGGAACGTTTTTAGGCCTAACTGTTAGCCCGGGAGGGCATTTTGATAATTTTCTATTTTTGGCCTTTAATAATATCGAAAATCATTAAGATTATATCAAATGGAGTGCCAGGGAATTTAGGGTTCTTGGACCAAAAGGGAAGAACGACCATCAGAGAAGAAGTGGGAAAGCTTTCCAAAGAGTTAAAAGCCAAAAACTCCACCGTTTAAACTGCCACCACCACCAAATCGTAGATCGCGCGACGGGGAACACAACCACACCACTTTCTTCCAAAAATCAGAAACTAAATTTCCAGGCAAGTATCTATCTTGCTTTATTTTTTAGTTAATGTCTCAATTATGTTAGTCTAGGGTTGTTTAGAACTTGTTTCATGAAAGAAAGTATAGTTTGGAGACTAGAATTCACATGTCGTAGAAGAAGTAATCATATTCTGGACATCTAATTCATGTGTAGTGGATACACCACGAAACTTCATGGATTTAGAAGTAGAAATTATGCAAAAGAATTGGAAGAATTGAAATTTAAAGAAAGGATTAGGGTTCTTGAAGTCTATGTAGATTTTACCCCTTTAAATTGTTATACTGGATGAAAAGTCGCATATTTTACATAGAAAATCATATATTTGGGTATATAGTGCTTGTAGTATCATTTGTTGGGAGTTTGGGAATCATATATGGAGATTTGGTTGAGGTTGGAGATGGATTTTCGTAACTGGGTTAATGCAGTTTTTGCCATAACTGCTTGATTAATCGATCGACCCCTTTTGGAAAACTGCATATTCCTCTTATTATGGTTTATTCTAATTAAAATACGTAGTAACCATTGAGTATTATTATTAGAACATTTTGGGACATAACTAGGACCAGTAGGGTTTTAGTAAACCCCAATAAGTGGGAATTTAATGTAAGATGAAATTAAGGGTTAACGGGGAGTGATTTACATATATGTAATTATGCGGACATTTAAATAAAAGATTGAGACTCGTTAAGAAGTTAGACTAAAAATTAAGTAAGAGTACCTACTGAAATTATACGTAGGTAGATAGAATACTTCGAGAGATATGAAGTAAGTATGGAATAACCTATAAATGAAAATAAAAGAGACGAGTCCGTTATACGTGATAAATGAGTATAATGTATTAAGAACGGATAATTGTAATTATGGGTCGTGGTTTCACCTAATTGAGAAATGTATATATATATATATAACTGTGTGATTGTGCATATATTATATATGTGTAAAAATCGTACCCGAGATACTTGCTATCACAGGGGGTTTCCGTACCGGAACAGTCTTATATCGATTGGGCCTTTACGGGGGATAATGACTTGTACCCTAGAACATAGGATTCCTTGGTACAGGCTATCCGATTGATAGTCAGACAGTCCTAAGAAATGTGAGGGTATGTGCTGACCTCTTAGTGACTTAGAAATATGCTTCCCCTCCATTTATATGTGTTTTATGTTAATACAGTTCGAGAGTGATTCCGAACTAGTATCTCCCTTAATATGAGTGATACGGGGACTTGGTAGCAGAGTATGCCAACACTATAGATTTTTACGGGGTGCCATTAGTATATATATTTTATATGAGTGGCTAATATATATATAATTATGCTTAAGTATGGGAACTTTCTACTGTAGATAAAAGTAGTAAGTAATGAATAAATATACTCCGACTCTATTATAAGTGTTTGAGAAATTTTGTGACATCACTGGGATATTTTTATATAAAATAAGATATGTAAGAGCATAAATTTCCGGAATATATTTATCTTCGCCATCATAGTTAGCGGTATGAAACCTTATGAGAAAGTTAAGTTAAAATAAACTTTTGGGGTTAATAGTGCGGTACGCGGCACACTAGATGAGAGGTGAGAATTTCTCAAGAGAGTGTCGCATATTAACGTGGTTGTTACATTAGCTGGTAAGCATTTTAAATACTTGCTAAACTAAATTTAAACTGTTTTACAATCGGGCTCTGACTGGTTTCCTGTTATCTCTTCTCTCTAGTATATATATGCATATATTATAGGTGCCCAGCCACAGGGGTGTCATGCTTAGGTTCTTTGGACTCGACGTGTTGTATCTTATGTGGGAGTTGCAGGCCAATTGCTTAGACGACCTCGTTGTTAATTCCACTCTTATTTCAGTTCTAATTACTTGGGCATGTGTCGCCCATTTCCTTATTCCGTCGGATTTGTCAGAGATTATGTTCATTTATCTTTAGTATTTTTACTCTTTGGGATTTAATTACTGTCAATATGGTTTTCCTTTGTAGTTTTAAAGTTGGTATTGGTTTATCTGAATGGTTAAATTCATGGGTGTTTATTTCCAGTCTTAATAATTGTGTGATTCCTAAACTGTTACTTATTAAAGGTTTTCATAATTGGATTTAAATAAAATTGAAATAATGTTTTTAATGGTTTTGACACTTATCTTAATTATTTAGGGAGTTTAAATTTGAATGTTTATTTTACGATAGTGATGCTAAGAATGAACCAACCGTTCAACTTGATTATAATTTAATAAAGGACTGATCACCCGGTATTTAATTAGGCGGGGTGTCTCATGTGGTATCAGAGCATCAGGTTCTAGTGTCCTTTAGGGTCTGTGCGGCTTATTATGCTTCCAGTGATGCTTTATTTTATATAGAGCCCTATGTTTAGGATTGTAGGTTTTTATGGTGAGATTCCATTCTCCAGCTATAACATGTGTATATTAGTGAATTCTAATTGAGTGCAGACATGTGCGTGCAACGAGCAATGAAGTATGTCAGACGAGGGTCGTTAGGCGGACATCAAGAGGCAGGGCTCAGTCGAGGTTATAAAGTATATTCGAGGATGATAACCGTAGTCGAGGTCACCCCTATTAGAGAATGAGAGGCCAGAACGGTAAAGATGGCTAGGTCGCAACCTACAAATTTCAAGTGCTGCTATAGTTGAAAGTGAGGACAAATTTGACCCACCCAACGTGGTGCGCGTGTGAGAGGGTCGAAAGGTATAATTGAGGAGAGTCATCAGCGGAGATTCTAGACATGCGGGAATTGTGTGTATTACCCAACGAAGGTAATATATTCAAATGCTAGAAATATAGTGGAGTGTGGTTAACTAGAAGTGAAAATTTGGCGTAATATTTTTCTTAACTCATGGGAGAAAAGTTACAATAGTGGGAGTCAACCACCACCGTTAGTAGTGAAAATGTTGTGTCAATGAAAGGAACTTAGGTACAGTTTAACCACACGTTCTTTCATCAGTTGTTCATGATAATATATGAACGTCGTGCTGAACCCATTATGGAAGGGCCATACAGGGGTCCATTTGTAAATGGATTTAGACTTTTAGAAAATTTTATATCAGCGGGAGTGGATACCAATGGTAGAGAAGATTTCAAGTAGGAAATCGACTCGTGAGGAAAGATTGACAACACTTAAAGAGAATTCTGTTGGACAGTCGATCCATATGGTGACAATGTCACGCGTTGTTTAAAGAGATGATAACACTCTTATAAAGAGAGCTAAAATAATTGAAAGACTTATTGGAAAGTGAGTCTAGATGAAAAGTAGTTAGTAAAACACCACAAGGGGGAGACCCATCAGGGGACTCATTTAAATGATTCGGATATCTAAATTCTTACCGAGCGATGGTCAATTCAGTAAGGGTTATTAAAGCTAGTAGCATGTTCCTTAGGGCTAACAAAGCTAAGGGAACAACGGGGGTAGACACCAAGAATTGAGCATACCAAAGTTCGAGAAGGAAAATCCTAATATGGTTAGTATGACATGTGATAAATGGATCATGTGTAGAGGTATTTTGTGGAAAGTGGTTCACACTAGTTAACGTTTTTCCGAAGAGAGTAAGGGGACAAGAGTAGGATGCCAAGTAAAGGACAACGATTAAAGTAGTTATTGTTTTGGTTTGGACAGACGTGTTACGTTTGAGGACCATTTGTGCAGTCAAGACGATTGGCAAGGTAGGAGTATGAGTTTTATCCTCACAGGATGAAGCGTATTTTATGTGACACGAGCAAGTCACTGTATTTTGTTCATTGCTAGATTAGCATGTGAGACGAGTTGGTGCATATAACTATAAACATTATTATTATGTGAATATTTTTCTCTAGTGTGGCGGGATTATCCTTAGTGCTATCCGCGGAGGATAAATGGTGTAATAATAGTGTTATATACTTTATTAGGATTACTCGTTTTAGTGATGTGATAAACGAGTATGATATTGTCTTGGTTACAACTTTATAGTAATGGATAATACGATAGTAAGCAGTTATTGCAAGTCTATTGGAATGGTTGCATTAGTGCAGCATGTTTTGTTCTGGCGAGGCCTCACCCGTGAGAGGGTCAGACTCGCACTTATATTTTCTATTCTAGAAACTTCGGAGGGGATAGTGGAGTCGAGATATTTGATTGCGCTATGTGTAGGGACATTGTTATTATGATTCAGTATGTATTGGGGATTACTGTTGAGCGAAAAGATTTAACCCATTATTATGTTTAGCGATCAGGACTTGGTGATAGGAAGAGCGCATTGATATATATCTATCCTTTAGAAATGTGAGAGTTAAGAGTTATACCCATATGTTTGGGAACAGGATTTTGAGAATCCCAATGGTATGTATTCGATGTTTATGGAATGTGATTACCACCAATGCTGAACGATAGTGCAATTGACGAAATATTCTTTGTTAAGTGTAATTACGGGAAGAGATGTAATCGTTCTGTCAAGAGACGAAAAAAGGGGTACATGCTATGGACGGAGGGCCTAACGGATTTCGATAATCGATAATGTTAGGTAGTAGTGTATCGGGGGGTTCCTTGTTTGGATTTCGCATTGCGAGATATCCCACGCGTGAAGCTTAGCGTAAGGTTGGAAGTAGGAAGATGTTTGGTCATTATTCTATGAGTTTAGTTCCTCAGTCATAATAGGAGCAGGAAATTATATCTGTAAATTTAAAGTTGAATTATGAATGAAGGCCAGTGGAGTCGGTTGGGTGGTAAGAAAGCATTGAAAGTTTTGTCTTATCACCATGAGTTGAGGGGTGGAATGATGATACAGAGGATTTAAAATTTCAATTTATAGGGTAATTGAGAGTACCCGAGTGTTGTAAGCACATTGTGAGCATAAGGAAAAGAAAGAATTGGGTGTTATGTGTGAAGCGTATATGATGCTTATGCTAGTATGCACGGTTTATAGGGTGTGTGGGCATCCTGGTTAGATAATGTTAGAATCGTCCAAGTCGTAGGGATATGGGAATAGACGTGTGGAATAAATGTTTATGGGATTAACATAATGAAGTGGTAGGGCGGATTGAGCGCCCGGGGAAAGACGTTAAATCCATATATTTGTATTCAAAGTAGCACATCGAATCTGGTTGGAAGGCTGTGGGAAGCCGTTTAAAAATTAGTATTCCTTAATATGCGTAGAATTCAAATTATTATGGAGAACACTCGGATCGAAGTTGGAATTAGTCCAATGTTGAGAGCGACTGAAGCGTACAAAGAGTGAAGATGTTTGTATGGTATAAAAAGGTCCGGAAGTGCACATCGTGGAGAAAAGTGCATGGGTTGAAACTTTCAGTATACGCAATGGAAAAAAGGGGAGCATTAAGTGTCACTTAATGTGAGACATAATAAGTAGAAGTCTATGTCGAGCAGGACATATTGAGTAGCCTCCGTGGGCACCACTCATAAATAGAAATCGGTTGGAACAAGAGGAACAACCAAAGAATTTTGGGGCTATCAACAATTCCTATAATGGAAGAGGCTGATAAAGTCGATAAAGTTTATTGGATGAGTTAACAACGCCAAGGTAAGATCAAGAGTTCCTTCGAACGTGTGGAACAAGATTCCCAAGAAGTAAGTGATTGACATTCCTTTGGGGTGAGTTACAATATTAGCTAGTGTGACCCAGTCTTCCTTTGAAAGGGAGAATCGCGCCGGTATGTGGTCCTACACAGTATTTTTCTGAATCAGGATAAGATTTTTGAATCCCACCTTCAATACGGGATTTCAGGAAGTAACGAGGATATCATTTCATTTTGAGCAGGTTGTATCACCCATAATTTGGGGAGTACGCGAGCGGTGATTAACCATTAGTGGAGCAGTGTGAAAGTACTTTGGATTTATTGTGATCATTTCTTTTCCACAACGGTTATAGCTAGCAAGTGGAGTATAGTACCGTAATTAGGGGAGGATATTACCTAATGGTAGGGTTACGTGCGAGCACTCTTACCTGTTAATTGTGAACAAGATGCTTATTGAAGATTTGGTGTGGAAAAACTTTAACTTTTCTTACTCTGAATGTTAAGAGATGGGCGGATAATCAAAAGTTTGGATTGGGTGAGTTAGAGTCTGACAACTATGGTGGAATTCCAAGACTATTTTTAGGCAAATAAAAGTGGTCAGATGTTCGTATGATTTCTCTCAGAATGGGAGTTTTATGTTTAGATAAATATGAGTGGTTCTCAGGTAGTAAGGTGCGGCCTCCCAATGATATCGAAATAATAAGAAATTAATAATGTATAGGAATGTCTTATGCAATTGTTGTTGGTTAAAATCACAATGAGAAGTGTCTTTAATGAGAGTGTTAAACAAGCTTGCTGTGAAGCGGGGGCTATAGTGATTGAGCGCATTACTATGTAGATAGTTTGCGTACTGATAAGGTATCAAGAATTTTTAATACAAGATGAGACGACTTGAATTTATTTATTTTGTTGTATAGATCATTGGAAATTTACTTTAGTTATATTTATTCAAGAGAATTTTGTTGTATTAAATTGATGAGATTGAGATTTGTAGTTCTCCTTCGATGTTGTGGGAATTAGATGCTTTATACCTTGTTACAGATGATACAAGATAGGCCTTATTTTCAGAATTTCGGGACGAAATTTCGTTATTAGGGGGGAAGTATGTAATACCCCATATTTTTATGGCTTTTAAATTTAGGGATTTATTAAATTTAATCACTGTTCTAAAAAATCCTCCTAGGCTCCGCCTAGGCACGCCTAGGCTTGAGGCTTGGGAGAAACGCCTCGCCTTAAGATTTTGACGCCTTATGCTTGGTAAAACCCTTAAGGTGTACTTTTTCTCTAAAAACAACAATGCTTTAGTGAAACGATATCGCCTTTTAAAGATTTTTTTACAAACCGGACCATTATCTCATCCAAAATAATCAAATAGTATTTTTATCTGCAAATATTCAGATATATATTTATGATATGTACGATTTTAGTATTTTAGTAGCCTTGTTATGGTTGAAAAATATTAAAATATATTAAAAAGGCCTAAACGTCATTTCACGCCTTTTTACGCCTAGGCCCTCCTAGGCTTCTAAGGCTTAAGGCTTAGCCTCCACGCCTCGATCACGCCCCGCATTTTTTAGAACCTTTTAATTGATATAACTTGATTTAATATTAATTCAAAAATTTATTTTAAATATTACTAGCGTGACGAGAGTTAGTAATTATCGAAAAATTGTTGATTTGCTAAATATTACTTATTGAGTAGAGTAATATGTTGATTGTATTTACTAAAAATTGTCACGAGGGAATAATATGACAATTATGGAAATTAAGTCAGGGCGCCTGTGTCGTGTTGGGACTAAATTAGTATTACTAAAAGTGAATAAATTATAAGTTGCCCGTATGGTCATTTAGAGTGTGCCAATGTGTCCAGAACGGTCGAGATAGTTAGAAAAGTGTACTCGGTGGTTTAGTTTGAGTTTCGGGACGTTTTTAGGCCTAACCGGTAACCCGGAAGGGCATTTTGATAATTTTCTATTTTTGGCCTTTAATATTGACAAAAATCCTTAAGATTATATCTGATGGAGTGCCAGGGAAGTTAGGGTTCTTGGAACAAAAAGGGAAGAACATCCATTGGAGAAGAAGTGGGAAATCTTTCCAAGGAGTTCAAAGACAAAAACTCCACCGTTTAAACCGCCACCACCGCCAAATCGTAGATCGCGCGACGGGAAACACAACCACACCACTTTCTTCCACAATTCAGAAACTAAATTTCCAGGCAAGTATCTATCTTGCTTTATTTCTTAGTTAATGTCTCAATTATGTTAGCCTAGGGTTGTTTAGAACTTGTTTCATGAAAGAAAGTATAGTTTGGAGACTAGAATTCACATGTCGTAGAAGAAATAATCATATTCTGGACATCTAATTCGTGTGTAGAGGATACACCACGAAACTTCATGGATTTAGAAGTAGAAATTCTGGAAAAGAATTGGAAGAATTAAAATTTACAGAAAATATTAGGGTTCTTGAAGTCTTTGTAGATTTTACCCCTTTAAATTGTTATAGTGGATGAAAACTCACATATTTTACGTAGAAAATCATATATTTGGATATATAGTTCTTGTAGTGTCATTTGTTGGGAGTTTGGGAATCATATATAGAGATTTAGTTGAGGTTGAAGATGGATTTCAGTAACTAGGTTGATGCAGTTTTTGCCATAACTGCTTGATCGATCGATCGACCCAAGAACATCGATCGATCGATGATCGATCGATCAACCCCCTTCAATCGATCGATCGACCCTTTCTGGAAAACTTCATATTCCTCTTATTATTGTTTATTCCGATTAAAATGCATAGTAACCCTTGAGTATTATTTTGAGAATATTTTGGGATATAACTAGAATAAGTAGGGTTTTAGTAAACCCCAATAAGTGAGAATTTAATGTAAGATGAAATTAAGGGTTAACGGGGAGTGATTTACACATATGTAATTATGCGAACATTTAAATAAAAGATTGAGACTCGTTAGGAAGTTATACTAGAAAGAAAGTGAGAGTACCTACTGAAATTATACTTAGGTAGACAGAATACTTCGAGAGATATGAAGTAAGTATGGAATAACCTATAAATGAAAATAAAAGAGACGAATCCGTTATATAGGATAAACGAGTAGAATGTATTAAGAATGGATAATTATAATTATGGATCGTGAGTGCACCTAATTGAGAAATGTAAATAGTGATATATATATATATATATATATATAATAAAGCATGAGGTTTTTTTTTGTCTCTCCCAACTGATGGTTCTGATAAAAAATTGAAGAGTTTGGTGTTTATCAACTAGCGACTGAGATTCAATGTTAAGGGTTCGTATCTAATGGTTTGAAATTTTGACACGTAATGCAGAGTTGATGATAGATATTATGATTGGCTCGAGAAGTTCAAATCTGACACACGGTATGTATGGGTAGATACCTACCACTACTCACTCTCTCTCCGAACTCCAAGAAAAATCGAAACCTCCCATCTCACTTCACCAACTCTACACCCCCACCCTCTCCCAAAACACCCATCACGCATTCATTCCCTCATCTCACTTCACATGGCATCCATCTTGCCATGGATCTTCCAATTGCCCCACCCACGACAACTTCAACCTCTGATACACCAGCGTCACATTCTTCTTACTCTTGAGCCAAGCTCATGTGAGTCCCACATACACCCTTTCTCTTTTCTCTCTCTACCATCATATTTTTATTTTCTATGACTTCTAGGTGTGCGATGAGATCTAACAGATCTAGCAGACTGGCAACACATATCCATCTCCGACGGCCACACCATCTAAATCCGTTCACAAGGATGAAATCAATATTTGACAGAGGTCGTGGGTTACTGTGTGTATAAGAAAGGAGATGTGATGCTATTTTTAAAAGGGACATATACCAAATAGTCCCTCGGACATTTTTTAATACCCATTTAGTCCAAACTTTTTTATTTTGCCTCAAAAAGTCCTTTGCCACATATTTTGGAGAGGGAGTGCCGCTGGTGCGGACCTCTAAAAATAAGAGGATATTGAGTGCTTGAGGGATTAAATGGGTTAAACTAAAAATATGTGTCCTTTTTAAAAAATATATATTTATAGTAGGGACTATTTAATAATTGTCCCTTTTTAAAATTAGAAACTATGGTTGTGCAAATAAAGGTGTGTGCATGTCTCAATTCCATTTTTTTTCTCTTTAGAAATTTTGTGGGTCTCTCAATATGAATTCTTCTTTTGTTGTAACTTGAACAAAGATTTTTATCTAATAGAAGCATCTTTTGTTCTTCTTTATTTTGTTCAGAGAGACACCCGATTTCAAGTTGTAGTTGTTATTTGGTTGATGGGATCGGTGATTTTTAACATTTTGGTATTGGATATATCTGTGTTCTTGATGCTGGCACTTACAATTTTGATACATCGTTGATGCCATTGTAGTGGTGATTTCCTCATTGAAATTTTTTATATTTTCTTCAACTTTCTTAAATTGCATGCCTCTAAGATGTTTGTGAAAATGTGTGAATGGATGTTTTACTTATTTGAAAGGGATTTGGGTTTCATTAATGTGTGAATGTGTGAAAATGAATTGGTCTAATATCTATCTAATCATATAGGAAAGGAACTTTAAGTGTGATGATATTTTTCCTACTCATCATTTAATTCTAAAATCTAGAAATCAGAGAAATAGTTTGTTAAAGATAATTATGGTTGGTTTTGGATAATAAACTATTGACTCAAGTAGTAGTTGAATTACAATTGTGATGATTCAATACATATGTCAACAAAACCTTAATGATCCAGTAAGTTTTATGCAAATGAGTGGTTTTTGGATTTTTGTATGTTTAAAATTCTATGTTGTTTTGAGGGGTAGGTAGAATATGTTGCTAAGTGTATACATGCAGTTGTAAATGAAATGGAGAAAAGCTATTTAGAGAATGAAGAACAAGTGAGCATAGCTATAATGCAATACTTTTGTGAAGTTAAGTTGTATCGTTTTGTATGAACATAGTTATAATGCAATACTTTTGAGAAGAAAGTGTGTTGATGATTTTATTCGCAAGAGTTGGACTTGAAATACCTATATTATTGTTGCCTAAATTCAAATGATCATACTTTTCTTTGAGTTTTATGAGTTGATGCTACATTTTTTTAACTGATTCTTATGAGTTCATGCTTTGAATTTTTTAACTACAGAGATAATGGAGGAATGGGTAAAAGGTATAGATCGATAATGCTCAAGTGTAAGGGAGTAAAAAGAAATTACAGTGTAAGAATGCTAAGAGTTGATAGAGCATGAGAACTCTCTTGCTGCTTCTGACATGTTTTGTACAATAATGTAAATGTACATGTATATATGAACACTTGCAGCTTTTGGCATCTTTTGTAAACATATTTACCGAAAAATATCTTCTTCTTATATACATCTTTTGTTAATGTACATATATCTAATTATTACCATATTTTGTATGTATAACTCTGCACTCCTAATGTTTAATTTTATTGATTTTGATTCGTGAATTTAATTGTTGCAGTTAATGAATTTGAGATGAGATGTGGGCATTGGTTGCTGATTTAGCCACATCGACTATACGTGCAGGCATTGGCTGCTGATTCGGCCAATAAAAGTTTGACTTCAGTCATTAGGCGAGCAGCATCAAACATAACATTAGTTAGCTCAAATTGATTAGTACTTGGAACTTAACCGAGGTCTTAGGAATTTCATTATTATTTATGATGCTAATGATTATTATTTTGTATGTTGCACCCACTTTATATTATAAAACAAAAATTTTAGATTTTTAAGATCTTTCTTCGGAGTGGGCAACGCTCCAAAAGCCATTGGAGTTTAGTTTCTAACCATTTAAGCAATGGTTTTTTTCCAATGAGGATCTTTAATTGTTCTTTAGGTTTGTATCTTGATTATAACAAAGCATTCCTATACTCCTTCCATTTCTATTTTACACTAACGGTTATCTAATACATTATGTGCAGATTAAATTGACTGCTTTTCAACTCTCTTTGCACTGTTTGGTTGCTGAGAAAACTAAAAATAAATATACAACTATGTGCTTGAATGAAAACTTGTATGTTTCTCATTTTTTTATTCTGTGCACAGTTTGGTTACTGAGAAATGAGAACTTACATACTTTTCAATTTGTGTGTGTGTGTTTTAAATATGTCAATGGAGTTGTAGGTTAGCTTCTTAACTCATAGTTTGGTTGATGAGAAAATAGAAGAGAAACCAAAATCAAGTGAGAAATGAGAACTTATATACTTTTCATTTTGTTCTTGTGTTTTAAATTGACTTCTTCTTCTTTATACTTAGCTCTCTGTGGTCTGTGAATGGAGTCTAATTCAAGTGTGCCTAAATGGAAATTGGAAGATAATAGGAAGATGGAAAGCTGAGTGAGTGGTGGGGCCTAATCGGTAGTGGTGTCTTGATGGCTACCACGTGTAGAAGACATTGTTGATTCAGATTTTATAAATCCTTCTCTCTTTGCTATACCATGATCAAGTCTTTTAGTAGACATATATGTGAATACATTTGTAGAGATTTATGGGAAAACTTTAAGGTATTTTTTTATAGACTTGGTCTTACTATTTGTATGCTCAGCAAAATATATTACTGTTCTTAATTTTTAGTCATAATTTCTTCACAATTTATAAGTTCATCTTGATGTCCTTTTTATTTATAGGTATTTTCCGAACATCTTTTTGTTGTTCATATATGCTTAGATACGGATTTATTTGATCCTACTAAAATGATATGAGTGTTTTTGTTCAGGTAGGTTTGGGTTCTTTGTGGGTTGATTAATGGGTGAGATTGTTTCTTATGGAATTGTTGTTTGCCTTCATTGAATGTAGGGTTTAATAAAAATGAGTGATTTAATTGTTTTGTATTTTTTGTGTTTGGGATTTTGTAGATCTTATCTCATTCAGAAGTTCGCTGTGTTGAGTAGCACCTTCGCTCCTCTTCTACGTGGTTCTCATTCGGTGAGTTTAGGTGTTCTCGGTTGATAGTATTATAGGGTTTGTTTTTTTAAAAGGTACTTCTATGTTGTTTAGTTAAGAAATCGTTTTTAAGTTTCTGTTTGGACCCGGTGGTGAAGGTTTCGTTAGGGTTAGCACCTTTGGTCATTGGGAAAATATGTTGGAGGCCTATAAGAGATTCAAGCAACTGTACAAATGAATGAATAATTTCACCTTTCTCCATCAATGTTTTAATGCTATTCATAATTACAGGATACTAAAACTGTAGGCCACCTTTGGCTTTGTTGAGCTTCTTTCTGTATGAACCGATTTTTTTTATTATCAGTTATGAAATTAGACCTGAATTGGTATTAAAAAAATATATTGTAATGATATATTGTACTGCACAGTTTATATGAGATGGATTTTGCAATGACGTTTATTTTGGGATTTGTAACATTCAAACCGTAGAATATTTTCTATGAGAGTAATGAGGATGTGTGGTCATTTCATCTAAATTTTATATGAGATGAATTTTACTAATGTTTCTTGTCGATGTGAGTTGTATCTAAATTGTATGTGTTTCTTCTCAGTGCGAGTTCTATCTTAAATACTACATATAGGCATACAATGAGAACAAAATGTAAGTAGTGTTGTACGTGCGATGCACATTTGAAATGTTTCTTCTATTTTTACATTTCCAAAAAAACTACGAATTGATTTAGACTTCACAGGAACATAGAGTTCTAGATATAGATATGGGCCTATGTAGCCTTTAATGGTTCTGCTAAATATATTCTGACAACACGCATGGCTTCTTTTGAAGTTTACTGTGCAAAATTGTCTTTCTTATGTTTAATATTTTATTTATTTACCGCTATAGTTTCAATTGCATATTTTAGCTCTCTCCCAATGTGTGGGTTATTGTTTTGTTATTATAGAGTGACAATGCCTTTTACAACCATAATTATTTTATATTGTTATTGAGAAAACATTGTCTCCTATGTATAGAATGAGAAGTAGAATGCATTTTCCACGTTTACTTCATATTCATTCAATTTGTTTTCTACCCACAATGTAATTAATTTTAAATTTAACACGTGGAAAGAAAATTGACTCATGAGAGTGTGCGTGTCTATAACCACAAATACTCGGGAGTAAATTTATCATCGTGTCATTGAGACAGGTACGAGTATGTTATAACCACATATACTCGGGAGAAAATTTATCACCGTGCCATCGGCATGGGTACACCCTAGTATATATATGTGTGTGTGTGTGTGTGTGTGTGTGTGTGTGTGTATGTGTGTGTGTAAAAATTATACCCGAACTACTTGCTATCACGGGGGTTTTCGTGATGGGATAGTCTTATCTCGATTGGGCCTTTACGGGGGATAACGACTTGTACCCTAGAACATGGGATTCCTTGGTACAGGCCATCAGATTGATAGTTTGATGGTCCTAAGAGACGTGAGGGTATGTGCTAACCTCTTAGTGACTTGAAACTATGATTCGCCTCCATTTATATGTGTTTTATTCTAATACAGTTCGAGAGTGATTCCGAACTAGTATTTCCCTTAATATGAGTGATACGTAGACTTGATAGCAGAGTATGCCAGCACCATAGATTTTATGCGGGGTGCCGTTAATGTATATATATATTATTTGAGTGGATAATATATATATAATTATGATTAAGTATGGGAACTTTCTACTGTGCATAAAAGTAGTTAAGTAATGAATAAATATACTCCGGCTCTATTACAAGTGTTTGAGAAATTTTGTGATATCACTGGGATATTTTTATATAAAATAAGATATGTAAGAGCATAAATTTCAGGAATATATTTATCTTCGCCATCGTAGTTAGCGGTATGAAACCTTATGGGAAAGTTAAGTTAAAATAAACTTTTAGGGTTAATAGTGCGGTACGCGTGCACACTAGATGAGAGGTGAGAATTTCTCAAGAGAGTGTCGCATACTAACATGGTTGTTACATTAGCCGATAAGCATTTTAAATACTTTCTAAACTAAATTTAAACTGTTTTACAATTGGGCTCTGACCCGTTTCCTGTTATCTGTTCTCTCTTGTATATATATGTATATATTACAGGTGTCCAGCCATAGGGGCGTCATGCTTAGGTTCTTTGGACTGGACGTGCTGCAACTTATGTGGGAGTTGCAGGCCATTTTGCTTAGATGACCTCGTTATTGATTCCACTCTTATTTCAGTTCTAATTAGTTGGGCATGTGTCGCCCGTTTCCTTATTCCGTTGGATTTGTCATAGATTATATTCGTTTATCTTTAGTATTTTTACTCTTTGGGATTTGATTACTGTCAGCATGGTTTTTCTTTGTAGGTTTAAAGTTGGTATTTGTTTATCTGAATGCTTAAATTCATGGGTGTTTATTTCTAGTCTTAATAATTGTGTGATTCCTAAACTGTTACTTATTAAAGGTTTTCATAATTGAATTTAAATAAAATGGAAATAATGCGTTAAATGGTTTTGACACTTAGCTTAATTATTTAGGATGTTAAAATTGGAAAGTTTATTTTGCGACAGTGATGCTAAGATTGAACCAACCATTCACCTTGATTATAATTTAATAAAGGACTGATCACCCGGTATTTAATTAGGCGGGGTATCTCCATAACACTTGTATATATCCATGCTCACTCACATTTATCACACACTACTTGTAGTTGATCCATGCTTAGGTTCACTACCATACACTCACTTGTAGATAATTACACACCACTGACTCTCACATATCCATGTTTAGTATAGATTTACTTGTACCTTATTCCCTACTTAGCGTGATCAATAAAGATACTCTCTTAATAAGATACTAATCAAGAATCATGCATATTGCAGACTACATCACCAAAGAGCATTGCTATTGACCAAAATTTGTCTCGTAAATGGGGGGCATTTCATGATGGGCGCTAGTCCAGCACGACACTGTTAGCCTAAGTGATATGACTCT
This sequence comes from Sambucus nigra, assembly GCA_949130495.1. Taxonomy (NCBI): domain Eukaryota; kingdom Viridiplantae; phylum Streptophyta; class Magnoliopsida; order Dipsacales; family Adoxaceae; genus Sambucus; species Sambucus nigra. Next base: position 370,930,224 of record OX422208.1, on the reverse strand, counting down.
CACCTTCCATTCACCAAATACCTTCGACGTATATCGAACAGTTCCCCTCGCATCGTATTTCTTGATCGAAGTCATGACGGGAGGTATATCGCGGGGAACTCATTCACGTTCGTCGAGTATATCGAATTCTCTTTCACACGTACTATCCCCACGAGGTATATATTGGGGCAATTCATTACACTCAGGTATATCAAATGCCTTGTCCACACGTACCGATTTCCCTCAAAAGCAAGACATATATTGTGAAAGTTATGCCAACGGGGGGAACACCTTCCAATTAACCCAACAACTTCATACCTGCATATAGGTGTCAAACCTAGGACACTCATATTTAGTTTGTCGGGCTCTACCCGAAACTTTTCGAAATAACGGGTCGGCATGCCGCCCAAATTTTTGCCCATTTTTTAATACGGGGCCCTGCCTATGAGCTTGGTAACAAGTCCAACCATAGTTTTTACATATTTTTCAAACCCAATTTTTTCAGGCTAGCGTCCCATCCGTCATTTCTTTTTTCATTTGGGTAAACCTAATAAGTGAGAACCTAATAAACGTAATAATAACCATGTTCAGTCCTATCTCTCATTTTTCCTTCTTTCATTTTCAAAACTTTCCAAAAATATTTTTCCTCTTTTATCAAAAATACCAAAAACATTTTTCCTTATACCAAAAATGTTTTCCTCCTTTTTACCCTAAAAACATTTTGTCCTCATCTTTTCCAAAAATGTTAAAAACTTTTTTCCTTCTTTCCTCTTTTCCAAAAATAAATCCCAATTTTTCTCCTTCTCAGGTCGATCACATACCCTTGGCCTGGCTCCATATTGGCTTCACTCTTCAGTCTAACTGCCCTGAAGCTTTGTCAGTCCCCTCACTTCCTCCGAGTCCGAAATTCATTCACTTTCCATGGATAACATAGACCAGGTATCGAATGTGCAACCAGATTGGATGACGGTCCTAACTCAAATCACTGCCAAGATTGACAACCTTTAAACTGAGGTTCGTGAGATGCAACGAAACCGGGTTCCTGTTCCCATAGATCTCGAGGTCCTCTTCTCTCGCGCTATGGGTCTTCCAGCACCCGAGACTAACTGGGTTCCCTAGGAATACTAGCACCCTCCACATGCTCCTCCTATTAATGGGCCACCGTAAGCCCAACTTCCTATACCGAATGTTACCCAGCCAGGGGCTCACTTACCCGTGACTATGTATCTAAATGTGTAAGAGTTGCACAAGATCAAGGAAGACCTTATGGTGTTGACCAAGAAATTTAACCAAGTCAGACTCTCTAGGAACTACATGGACTGCACCCACATGTCTCCCTATCCTAAAGCCAGGTTATCAAAAAAGTTCAAGATTCCCAACATCGAGAAATTTGGGGGTAGCGGACCCCCGATCATTCATCTTCATAACTATCACCGAGCCAATACTCTCTTAGGTCCTTCAAGGAAATAATGTCCCAAATGTTCCACTAAACCTTGACAGATAGCACTATCCATTGGTTCTTATCTCTTAAAAAGTCCAGAATCCACAATTGGGATGATGTTGCCCGCGTGTTCATGTCACGGTAAAAGTACAACAAAGAACTAGAGGTTAACATCCATGTTACGGTAAAAGTACAACAAAGAACTAGAGGTTACCATCCATGATTTAGAGTCGCTCAGGTAGAATCCTGGGGATTTAATCAGTAACTTCATAGCAAGGTGGAGAGAGAAAGTAGCCACCATGACCAATCAGTGTTCTGAAGAGGAGCAAGTTAGCATTGTGAAGAGGAACTTCCTACCCCATGTTCGAGCGATGATGGGAGGATCATATTACCCTTATTTGAGAGCCCTCCAAGAAGCAAGAGTGGACATCGAAGAAGGTCTTTCCCATACATAAGTTAAACCAAAGAAAGCATTTGGACATGTCGCTCCCATAAAGTTTGAAAAGCCTGCTAGTAACACTGTTTCAACCATCAACAACATCTCTCAGCCTCCCACTTCATGGGTACCAGAAATCCTCCCTAACCCAGTCTAGAAGGAATACACTAAGATTTACGCTCCCCTCCCCAAAGTTTACCATCCCCTCTTAATCTAAAATCTTATCAATCCCTTGGATGTTCGTCCATTACCAAATCCACTTCCTAAAAATTCCAAGCCAGATTCCCATTATGACTTTACCAAACTGATGGCCATACAATCGACTAGTGTTTCCATCTCCGAGATGTGATCCAAGGCCTGATTGGATGAGGTGTCATTGCCCCACCAGCCAATTCTAAAACAAACACTACACATAATCCACTCCCAAATCATAAAAAATCCATTTTCCTATAAGAAAACCTAGAATTTGACCCATCTACCCAGATCATGCCAAGAAAATCACTAAGTGTACCCATATACTTTCATAAACCTCTCCAAACATGCCCATATTTTCTCTTACACCCTACCAGCTTTGCCGATCAGGCTCTATCACTCTTTAGCCAAGAATGCATCACTGTCTACACTTGTTCTGAAAGTAAAGATATGGAATTATAAGTATTGTTGAACCAACTCCTAGAGTTTGAGCTAAAATTTCTCTTCCAAATGACCATTGACAATTAGAGATTCAATGTGTTGTTCTTAAAATCTCAAAATAGGCTCGAGAGTCAGACAATTGGGCGGTACTAATCGATGAAGTCAATTTAGATGATATGGTCCAGATCATGGTGGATTGATTCCAACATACAGGTGATATCTACAATATGTCCGAGATACTCGATGATTTGAAACTACAAGGGCGTTTAGTCCCTTCGCTTTCACATCTACCCGCCAAATGGGAGAATTTATACGAAGAAGCCCTTGAAGTTGTGGAGTGTATTGACTTTTAATGGAAAGATGATATCATTGCCACTCGGTGGGGGGACGAATTCGATGATTTAGATGAAGAGCAGAGTCCAAAAAAAACTATTCTTATAGTCAGCTTATGTGGGATGATATTATTTTAGGAGTTGTTAGGATAAATGAACAAGGTTGCTAAATAACTCGATATTGATGATAAAATGGGGTTTCTGTTCTTCCCCTCTTCTGTGAACCATATGACCAGGTTAGAGAGGCATTACCAAGTCCCAAGCCTTCAACCCTTTGCGATCATTAAAGGAAACGGTGTTAAGAATCTTTCTATGCCAGAAATGACCACCGTGGAAATAAAGATCCTCGATCCGTTAAAGAAAACCCAAGCCAACATCATTCCGTGGGGACACTTTATGTCTGCCCAGCTACATTGGAATGCCTTAATCAAGCTACTCACAGGACCCATAGTTCCTCCTTCTACCACGTCAGAAGAAGCAGTGAATCTGGTCGGATCTCTAACCTATACTAGAATGCTCTCTTTCTCTAAAGAAGAAATCACTAAGATTGTTCCAAACCACAATTCTCTTGTCGATAATGGATCATCTCTGAATGTCTGACCATTAAGGACTCTCAATTGTTTAGGAAAGAAAGTGAGCAACCTTGCTCCAACCTTTGCCACTATATGTTCTTACGATAACACCTGCCGAGAAGTGATGGGATCTATAAAACTTGTAATAGGGGTTGGCCATATAAATTTTATTGTTAAACTACAATTCATCCATATCCCAGCCTCTTTCAATCTACTGCTTGGATGACCATGGATCCATAGTATCAAGGGTGTATCATCTTCCCTTCATAAAAAATTGAAGTTATTCGCTAATGGGAAGGTCATCACCATCTTGGGTGACGATGATAGAGCCGAGAATGCAAGCACGAGTAATCCAGTACTAGAGATACAACACGGGAAAAATGATATTCTTCTGTCATAATTTTGGGTTGAACCACTTCCACTCCCAATAGGGGAAAATTTCAAAGATAGGGTTTGCCCAAAGTACAACCCCCATGGCAACGCCAATGTAATCCAGATGTTCAAGAAAATGCACTTTATGCCCGAACGTAGTATGGGACGATGGTAGCAAGGGATACTTGAACCCATTGTGTTGAAGAAAGAATTTCCTCCTTGTGTCTTGGGCTACAAACCGTCGATAGAAGAACTCAGAATGATCTATTAGCCTCAACTAAATAGAAGGCTAGAAAGCATTAAGACTGTCTCGAGAGATTCCTTTGATGGAAGATTCATCAGAGAGGGTGAAGATTTCCCCTTCTGTGGCATTCCTGAATCTTGGTATGATCTGGTGGATAAAAATGAAACCTATAATAGAAATCTTTTTTCAAGAGAGCTACTCATGGGTCAAGGGTTCCGAGCATCAAATTCAACCACTCATGGAGAAGACCATAGCTGATACCGGAGATTTTGAGGGAGTGACTCCGCAGATTCTTTTAATTTATAGAAACTGTGTTTAACATCTACATGATCCACTCTGGAGCTACCTCGTTGGATCCATCCCCCCTGATTAAAGTTTCAAATGCACCTCTCCTTAACTGGCATGCTGCACCTGTGCCACCTACTGATATTCAAACTAACCCTGGTGTTTATCCCCTTTATTCTTCCCTAATTGTTCCTCCTTACTCTGATGTAATAAAAACCTCATTTGATGAGGTTCTCAATATTATTTTTCATATTAATGAAATAAAGGAATATTTTGAGTATCTTGTTGTTCTTTACATTAATTGTCTTTAGTCTAATCAAATCTTAATGATGATGATTTTACAAATGAATAATTCTTAACTGATCAAAATAAGGTTAACAACAAATAATAGAATCGCGTTCAAGTTAATAAAGATGAAACCGTTGTTATTAATCTCAGTTCTAAAAGCCAACCACACGAGATTAGGATAGGGTCTACCCTTGACGAGCATGAGTGCGCACAACTCGAGGAATTACTAAAGGAATTTATGAATGTCTTCGCATAGTCCTACAATGACATTCCTAATATTGACCCTGAGATAGCTTATCATGAGATTCCCACTCTCCCAGAATGAAAACCAGTCAAACAGAAACTACGAAAACTTCGCATCAAATGGTCTCTCAAGGTTAAAGAAGAAGTGGTCAAACAGTTGAACATGGGTTTCATTCGTGTGATCGAATATCCCATATGGCTAGCTAATATTGTACCCGTGCCAAAATCAGGAGGGAAGGTTCGCATCTGCATTAACTACTGAGACTTGAATAAGGCCTCTCCAAAGTATGATTACCCCCTACCCAATATAGACATAATTGTGGATAACACGACCAGTCACGCTCTGAAGTCATTCATTGATGGGGTTGCTCCGGGAACCTTTTGCTACACCGTCATGCCATTGCTATAAAAAATGTAGGGGCTACCTACCAGAAGGCTACCATAACCATCTTACATGATCTTATACACAATGAAGTTGGGGTCTATGTGGATGATATGATTATCAAGTCTAAGACTAGGGAAGGTCAAGTTCCCGCTCTACAGAAATTCTTCGAACAATTGCGACAATATCAGATATGACTTAGCCCACAGAAATGTGTCTTCGGTGCGAAACTCTTGGGATTCATGGTTAGTGAGAAGGGGATTGAGGCATATCCTTCCAAGATAAAAGACATACTCAAGATGACACTACCCCAAACGAAAAAGGAAGTCTGAAGATTCCTTAGGAAATTATAGTATATCAGCCGGTTCATCAACTAGTTGACTTCCATCTGTGAGCCCATCTTCAAACTGCATCGAAAGGATTCGACCAAAGTCTGGAATGAACATTGCCAAGAAGGCTTTGACTGAATAAAATATTACATAACTCGACCTTCGTACTCATGCCACTACAGCCTGATCTTCCCTTGATCCTATACCTTATCGGGACAGATACAGCAGTTGGGGCTTTCCTAGCCCAGTACTTTAAAGAAACTCGTAAAGAGAGAGTCATCTACTAGGCCAAATGCAAGTTGGCCAGGTATGTAGTTAACTTCAGATCCGCGGAGAAAGCATGTGTCAATCTTGTCTGGGTCACCCAAAAGCTTCGGCTCTACATGATCGCGTTTCCCATCAAACTCATATCCCTAATGGATCCCATCAAATACCTACTCAAGAATCCCGCTCTGTCCAGCCGAATGGCCTGTTGGTTGATGCTTCTAGCCGAACATGATAATTTATATGTCACGTAATAAACCATGAAAGGAAGATCCATCTCTAATTATCTTGCTGACTAAACTTTAGAAAAAGTCGATGTCTGAATTTTTGAATTCTCGGATAAGAATATCCTCTAAACATCCCAAGAAGATCTTTGATGGAAATGTTCTTTAACGGCACCGCCAACAAGAAAGGGTATGGCATCGGGATACTCCTAATTACCCCTGATGACTCTCACACTCCCGTTGCCATAAAATTGGATTTTCCTTGGACCAACAACATGACTAAATACGAGGCGTGGATGGTAGGACTCAAAGTCACCCTCAAGAAAGCAATTCGATATCTCGAGTCTATGTGGATTCAACCCTCATTATCGGTCAAGTACTCAAAAATTAGAAATTCAAGCATGAGAAACTCTTACCCTTCCATACCCACCCCAAAGAGCTAGTTTCCCAATTACAAGAAATCACCTTCCACTACCTACCCCGACCAAAGAACAATCTAGCCGATGCCCTTGGTACCATATACTCTATGATTTACATTCCTGAAGGAATGACCATGACCCCTTTCCTTATCCAAAAGCAAGATAAACCAACCCACTGCTACCACATTGAGCTTAGCACATAAGAAGACCCCGAGATAGCCAACTACTAGTACTATGATATTTGGCTCATCCTCAAGAATGCTAGGTATCCCCAAGGTTCTGACAATAAAGATAGATCAACCCTCTATAGACTGTCTGCGCAGTATATTATTTATAATAAAACACTGTTCAAGAGAAACTTCGATGGAACCCATTTGCACTGCATTACAGGGGTTGACATTGGAGAGATGATGGAAAAATCCACAGCAGGGAATGCACACCCCACATGAACGACCATATGCTCGCCAAGAAAATCATCCAATAGGATTACTACTGGACTACCATGGTTTAGGATTACAAACCTATGCTCGAAGATGCCTCAAATGCCAGTAATTTTCTAACCTACAACACTTACCTTCATAGGAATTGAACAACATGACTTTTACCTGACCATTGTCCACATGGAGCATTGAAATGATAGGGAAGGGTACACTCAAAGCATCTAACGGACATGAATTCATCCTAGTTTCCATCGACTTCATCACTAAATGGGTCGATGTAGAGTCATACGTAGGTCTAAATGATAAGACCGTGGCCAAGATTGGCTCAACAAGATCCCTTATGCTCTCTGTGGCTACCGCACCTCAGTTCGAACGTCTACTGGCGACAACCCTTACTCTCTAGTCTACGTTATGGAAGCAGTCATATCCTTAGAGATATAAATCCCTTCATTGTGCGTCATGCTTTAAAGAAAAGTCAGCGAGGAAGACTGGTACCAAAGCCGTCTTGACGAGTTGTCACTCTTGGACGAGAGGAGGCTGAAAGATCTATATCATATACAAGGGTACCGTTACCATATAACGCGATCATTCAATAAGCGATTCAAGAACCATGCTGTGCGAGAAGGGGACTTATCCCTCAAAGATATAGTAGAGACGATCTGGGACCCCAGAGGGAAATTCAAGCCCAATTGGATTGGGCCCTATATTGTGATGAAGATCCTATAATACGGCACCGCTATGCTCACCAATCTTAACGGAGAAGAAATGGCACGTCCAGTTATGCTGGACCATCTCAAGAAATTATACCCCTAGTTCGAAATCTCGACGCACTATAATTCTTCTCATCCCCCTTCTATTCTAAAAAAATTCATTTCCCTCAACTCAGAACTACGTGGGGCCTGATTTTCTAAACATCCTTTTTCTTTCATAAATGAATTTAAAAAAATTTAGAGTTACGTAGGCAACTTATCTGGTCTATATGAGCACGAATCCATTCTTTTTCATAAAATGATATTCTCTTCTTATCTCCGAGAATGATAGTTCATCTTAACGTTTACATGAACAAAAGGATTATGTATGCCTTAGCGATTGGTATAGATAATTCAAATGCAAAATCAGATGATAAAAAACTCATTTATTTCATTATTCAAAATTTCAGTACGATTACATAAGCAAAGGGAGTCAAACGACTTCCCTTATCAGCTTACTCATACCTTCCTAAAACTAAAATAAAAACAAGTCCCACTACACCTAAAATAACCCTCAAATTATTCTCAAACTCCCATTACAAAATCTCCACAAATCCTAATCGCAGCTGCCAGAAGAACCAACCCCATCATAACCCACATCTTGGTATTCCCAAACTTACCCTACCTGAAGAGAGTTTCATTGACGCTCCATTAAACGATAAACACGAACTATCTTGGAAAAAACAACTACACCTCCCTCTATGGTGTCAGATACGACGAACCACCTTTGCCCAGTCTCCACAGCCAGCATCTTGGCAACTACTCTTCTCCATAATGACTTCATGTAGTCCCCTGAGATATACCAGACTTTTCCAACAGACTAGGATGGATGGGTCGATGGTCGATGATTCTCCCATAAAAAGGTAAGCCGCATGTAGATACGCTATGTAAGGTCCTCCACAGGAGAGAAGTCCAGTGTCCACGGTGGCACAATCTATTCCGAACCAAATTGGCACAAAAGTCGCCAGGGAAAGTAGAAAGAGGTTTGCCAGAGGCCTACCAAACGAACATATTGGTACTCCTCGAGTTCCAGAATAGGCAAAAACTCCCCCCTCCAAGGCACTGAAGAGCGCAAGCCTCGAGCACCATGTTCCATGAACTAGTTTTCCTAGCTCTCGATGTCCATGACTACAGTGATGAAATAGCACGAGAGGAAGTTTAGAACTGCTGGAAAAGGATACTTAGGTGGGACCGCCATACAAGACCTCTATGACATCCACATGAACAACATTACAAGGTTACCACTTAAAAAATTCAGAATGACCTTCCCTCTAGTCATCTAGACCATTCAAAGTCTTCTTTAGTATCACCTCCGCATTATTACGACAGAATGACATCCAGGAAACAATAGCTAAAAGTTGGGGGTCCACTAGCATTTCCCCAATTGCCAACAACAGTTTTGAAACTAGGCTAAGAATGACGCCTCCAGCATAGCTAGTATTGCCGACATCCTGCAAATGAATAGAATGCAGCACTGCAGGAAGAGAAATCATTCCTCCCGTGACCAACGACCTGGCTGTCGAAGGTGAAATTTGGTGAAGTCCCACCAATAGCTCCCTAAGGGACCGGGAAAACTCAGGCATAACCACTATAACGCAGAGATTTATCCCCAATTTGGCAGAAAAATATTCACAGGTTGGACATATTTTGTCAAACCCGAAATTATAGACATGGTCTTTGGGGAACTAGAACTCAACTGATGCGATCAGCATATTCAACTCTATGAGTCGATTGCACCATAAATAGACTCAACGCACGTTGAAAGAATCTTAGTCAATGTTGTAAGAGCACATCGCTTCCAAGGTTTCATAGTAGTTTGCAAACTCAACCCTACCAGGGAGAGCCATATCACAAAATAAAAAGAAAGTGAGCAAAGAAGAATGTAAATGAGAAGAAATGTGGAAGTATGAATAAAAATATCCATCCACACCCCTATTTACAGTTGAAAATCCTCAAACAAAGATAAGGAACCATGCAGAAATTGGAGGAAAACTTACCCCACCAAGTATTAAGCAATTAAAAAAAGTGCAATCAAAGCCTTTAGTTCATTAGACTGGACTGATATGCCTATAAGCAGGAAAAGGATTATGACAATTATCAACCCCCTATTTTTGGGAAATCCCCTTTCTCCTTTTCTTTCAATGTAAAAAAAATCTCAATAAAACTAATATTTATTTTAAAGGAATTCTGAATTTCCTTATCCTTATGTTTTTACGTATCCCATTTTACAATAAAATATTTTTCCAAACATTTTAAATTCTTTTAACGGTCTCAGCAGCAAAGTAAAAAGATCATGGGCATTAGTCACTAAAAACGAAAAATAACAAAAACTTCATTTTATTTGCATTGATATTTGTTGTCTTACATCGGTTTTGTAGGAAACAAGAAAATACAAGGGGACTCAGCCCTAACCCACCTACCTTTTTCTCTCTCTCTTCACCTACAACCTCTCACTCTCTCTCTCCTCCTTATATATATTTCTCTAGGAGCCTACTTCCCTACAATGCGATCTCTTCCCTATGCGATGAGACAATATGCCACCACTCCTAGAGCTCGGCCCTTCCTCAGACGAGGCAGGCGACACCAAATAAGAAGGAAGATTTCATCCTAAAAGTGGACGATCGTCGGAGATATCCAATTCCTAATATCCCTCGGCCAGGTGGTGGAGACCCGAATATGCTATAAGGAGAATGAAAAAGAGAAAATTAGTCAGTCTGAGGCAAAGGAAGAAATCAAGAAATCAAAAAAGGAAAAGAGATGAAAAGTATACCTCAGGTCGAAGAACCTCCTCTGTCAAGCCCAAATCCTCCGGATCAATTGCACTAGGAAAGTGAAACATACAAATCGACCCTCCATCAGCCCGTCAAATATTATAAGTAGGAGTGTCCAGCCAAACAAAAGAAACCTACGAAGTCATCATCGCCGCTGATGTCAATACACCGCCTGTGCTATGGGAGGACCCCACTGGTCGACTCGAACCTACACGGGGAGAGGCATTATGTCATATATGTTAGGCGACATCAACCAGTTTGGCATAAAGTCCATATAGTCATACATCACCGTCGTGTCGGTATATGACGATTAAGGCTCACCCATCATCGTCGCTACCCGCACATCATCCGACATCTCCCACACACGCCTCATATACATTGGGGACCTCGTCGGTGGCACCCCAACCTCATCTTCCACATTCTACCGGACGACTCTCTCTCAGAGGTACCAAGAGTGGCCAAACTCATATGCCAGCAGATGCCGAATTTGAGCATGTCCCCCAGTCAAACCCGTGTGTTTGATGTCCGTCCCCTAGGGATAGAAAGTCACCTGCAAATTCCCCAGCAAGAGAAGAAATATTAATATCAAGAAAGAACCATCAAAGGAAATACAATCTCAAAGGAAAAAAAAGAAGGACGTACCAACTCACTCGTCAGGCCATTCAAGACCACCGCCTCGAGAGAAAGTGACTTCTTTGACTGTCGATTGGACTTCCCCCACCGGTAAGTCCGACAGAAGTCCCCAATAGAATCGTCCTTCAAAGTTATCAATTCGGTGTTAAACCCAATCACCTCATAGAACCACATTTGTAAAAGTTCAACAATTATGAAATCAAGAATAAAATGCATGAAGGAAAATGCGAATGCATAGGGAAAATAAAGAATACCTCAAGAATATATGTGGCCCTAGTAAAAGTTTATCGGTAGCACCGTCTGAACGCATTAAGAGAATAATAAAGGGTCTCTAAGATCAGTATCCCCCGATCATAAATAGGGATGTTCAAAAACACCCTCAAAAATGGAAAACCCACAAATGGACGATGTCGCCACTCGTCGCCACGAAGAAACCCCCCAACACCAGCAAAATAAACAGACGGGACATCTGCTGCACCTGTCGCCCGTCACTCTCGTCAATCCTCCTCCGCAGAATTAACTCCCTCAAAAGAGACAAACGAAGAGAGTCCCTAGAGACCACCCTCTCCACATCACCCAACGCCACCGTCACCACTTTCGGCGTCACCCTTAGAGTCCTATCCATCTCAATCTGTACCCCATCGCAATCCAGTCCCAGTAGATGTTGTACATATATGGGAGTCACCATCATCTCCCCAAAGAAAAAATTAAAGGTTATGCACTAGCTCGAATGAGTCAAAAGAGTTTTCGCTGCCCAAATTAAAGGACACACTAGCCCTCCATTACAAGCATGTCCAATTGTCAGCATCGAGCCACACCATATGTGTTGCACTACTTGAGAACTCAACCATCTTTTGACTTTGGAATGTTAGAATGATTTTCATAAGGTAATTATAGTAGAAGGCAAGTCAGAAAGATGCGAAAATGAGGATAACCCACCCCCTTTTTATAAGAGGCCAAGGGGCATGACGATCGGCATCTCACTGCCACCCACATATCGGCATTATCCTTCCACCTGCTTGAGATACCCTAAAAGATCACGCCATTGTAGTTTGGCACCCTTCCAACCATGCCGGTCAGCACCCTCTTTAAAATTTTCCCCAAAACAATACCAGAAAAAGCCCGATAAATTCCTGAAATATTCCCCAAATTACCAAATAAACTCTTGCGAAGAAAAAAAAATTACCACACTCTTTTCCCTGGTAGAACTCTTATCTCCCCAGCAGATATCTCGAAATCAACTTCATGTATCCAAAGGACACCATAAAACCAAGAAATTACCCAAGTAAGAAAAATCCAATCCTCGGATCATTCCCTCTTCCCTAGTAAAATTTATAATCATCCGCAGCAAAAATGCAAGATACATATTCCCAGTAGAGTCCCCAAAATTCCCCAAAGAAATTAACAACCTTTATCTTATAGATTTAGCTTCGACCCGCAAAATCGGTCACTTCTACCTAAGACTGTAGAACTAGATTCGACTCGCAGAATTGGTCACCTCTATCTTAAGCCCATAGAATTGGCTTCGACCCACAAAATTGGTCACTTCTACTTAAGCCCGTATAATTGACTTCGACCCGCAGAATTTGTCATCTCTATCTTAAGCCCGTAGAATTGGCTTTGACCCGTAGAAAATGTCATCTCTATCATAAGCCCGCAGAATTATCTTCAACCTTCAGAATTAGTCATCTCTATCTTAAGCCAGTAAAATTGGCTTCGACCCGCAGAATTTTTTTCTTCTACTTACGCCCTCATAATTCGCTTGGACCTGTAGAATTAGTCACTTATAATTAAGCTCGCAAAATTAGTAGCTTCTACTTAAGACCTCAGAATGGGATCTGACCCACAAAATTGGCTCTGACTCACATAATTGGTCATTTCTACTTAATCCCTCATAATTGGCCTCGACTCACAGAATTGGTCGCTTCTACTTAAGCCCGCAGAATTGGCTTTGACTAGCAGAATTGGTCATCTCAATTTGAAGTCGTAGAATTGGTCATCTATATCTTAAGCCCGTAGAATTGGCTTCGACCCTTAGAATTGGTCATCTTTATTTTAAGCCTGCTGAATTGGCTTTGACTCGCAGAATTGGTCATCTCTATCTTAAGCCCATAGAATTAGCTTGGACCAGCAGAATTGGTCATCTCTATCTTAGGCCCGTAGAATTGGCTTTGCCCCATAAAATTGGTCATCAGTATATTAAGCCTGTAGAATTATCTTTGACCTTAAGAATTTGTCACCCATAACTTAAGCCCTCATAATTGGCTTCAACCCGCAGAATTGATCTCTACAACTTAAGTTCTCATAATTGACCTCGGCCCATAGTATTGGTCACTACCTACCTTTGACCTCATTTGTTACCCCCTTTAGGTCTTCAGAATTGTCCATCCCTAACTTTCCCTTTAGGTCCTCTGAATCGACCTCGACCCTTTATACCGTTCATACTCGTCCCTTAGGTACGCAGAATTGACCTCTTTCCAAAAATATCATGTGGTATCTATTCAACGGATTTCACTTATTCCAAGCTCACCCGTTGAGGGAATCTATAGACACCACATTCTAGTACCTCTCTAAGTTTCTCCTTCGGTCCCTAGAACCTCCCCATGTCACTACAAACCCTAGGTCTCACTCCGAGTACCGATCTAGAGGCCATCAGGCTGTCCCACGCCCCGTTTGACTCCGATGAACTCTATTGTCAGAGTGAAAGATCTTTGAATCCTCAAAGGGATCTGAATTCCCTTTCTAATGGTCCTACCCATGCGCAAATAGGCATAACGGTTCGGACAAATGGACCGTTTTATTATCGAAAATCGATTCGGAGTCCATCAAGCACTCCCGGGCCTCGATTTGACCCTAATCAACATCACCTTTAGGGTAAAACATATTTGAATCTTTAAAGGGCACTGAAACCCCTTTCTAACGATTTGCCTCATGCGCAAAATGACATAACCATTCAAATGAACGATCAATTTCCCCCCTAAAGTCGATCCAGAGGCCACCAGGCGCTCTAGGATCTATTTGACCAAAGTCAGCTGTTCAACTTTAACGAGACTGAATTAATCTCTTAAGGTAACTGAATAACCTTTTCGACCATTTGCCCCATTCACGATTCTGACTTACAGTGAGGACGAATGATCTGTTTGACTCCTAGAGGTCAACGGGCGATTTTGAGCCTTGGTTGACCAAGGACAACTGTCTAAACCAAGCAAAACTCATTGGAACATCGAAGTAAATATCCTTAACATTCCAACAGTCTACCCTTTGCGTGATTCTAACTTATCACGCGGACAAATGATCCGTTTTCATCCGACGATCTCCTGTCCAAAGGACAGACGTACGCTTTTGAGCCACATTTGACCCAAAGTCAACTCTCAGACATGGGAGAGGGACGAAGGACTCTTTAAGGTCACTGAAGTACCTTTCTAACAGTATTCACCATGTGCTATTGGATCAACAGATTACATTCTACAATCGTTTTTTCAAGAAAATCGGCACGAGTCTGCCAATTGTCAGGTTCAGTTCCTCACCTATCGGCAGTGTGTCTAGGGTGACCTATCAATGGGCAGGAGTAAGGAAATGGCGGTCATCAACACCCCTCATCCTATAAATAGAGGGGCTGACCTCACTCCCAAGCAGACCAGAGATCCATCAGCATCAGTGCTCTCAATAACATTCTCTCTAAATCAGCGAAGTTCCTTCATGTGAAGTTCCATTCAAGATTATATTCCCATCCTTTTCATACCGAATTTGGAAAAATCTCATTCTCTCTCATCTAACCTTCATCTCACACTCAAGGTAGCTCACCTAAGATCAAAGATCTAGCTTCAAAGAGGGTCCAAATCCTTCCCTCTTTGTTTAAATTCCTTATTTTTGCATAAATTACATTAGATTCATAATTTAGCTATTACTTCAGTTCATAAACATTTATATCTAAATTTCTATTAGTATATTGCACATACTTTATTTTTTATAAACAAACAAAACAAAAGAAAAGAGGGTTACGCCCATAAATTCCGAATGGGATTATTCAACACCCTTTTTAAAACTAAAACACATTTTTCTACACACCCACATATAATAAAATCCATTTCGAATCTATGGGATAAACCCCACCCCATGTCGTATTCGAACTACATGGACTTTGATGCCTCTATAGGCTTCGTAGGCATCTTGGATTAAAACTCGTGACTCGAGTCCAATTTTTCAAATTTCGATTTTCCAATTTTTCAATTTTCTAATTTTCTCAATTTTCAAATTTATCAATTTTTCTAAATCCTCCAATTTTCCTAAATTCCTCATTTTCATATTCTTGTATTAATATACATATTATCTTTATTAGTGTTTCATCCAACACATATTATCGTTTCGTCATAACGATCAATATAACGATAAACGCATAAATCATATTTTCTATATATTATTTTGAAAACATTCCTATGATGACCTCACTCTATATCTTCCATGGTATGATTTGTAGGATTCTGATCTCCATTATATATACACGTACAGACCCTTCACGGAGAAATAAAGGAAAAAAATAACAGTATCTCATGAGAGACAGAAAGGGCGGGATGGGTGCCTAACACATTCCCATTCTATAACTTAGCCCTCGAACCTTTGAACTATTGGTTTGGTATGCATAAGCTTGACTCTGATGCCACTCTCTTGAGGTAGAAATATGTTCTTTTGCCTTTTTTGTGAAAAATAGGCCGGCGACTCCATCTTTTTACATTTACCCTAGGCGTGAGACCTTTTGGTCCCCCTTCCTTCTCCACCATCTCTCCCCCTCCAAGCAGGTGGAAGAGAGAGAGAGAGAGAGAGGAGGCCCGATGCACGATATATATTGGCATGGCCACACCATGTTCGAAATTGTAGACAATTTCCAAAGTTACATCGGTGGATACCAAGGCATTCGTGGACACGTATCTTGTGGATGAGTATAGTGGAAAGGATTTTTACGCGGTTACTATGGAGGAGTGGTTAAAAAGAAGAAGAGTGCCAAGTCTTATGGGGATCAAGTAGTTATGTAATTATGGTTGTCTTCCTTTTGTAAAATCATATCATAGTGATTGTCTGGCTTGGGCCATCTGAGTTTTTTTTCCCTTTGTGATTTTCTCATACATCCAATGTTGTGAACTTTACTTTATTTGACATGTTCTAATCATCGAGATGCATGTTTAGGATAAAAAAAGATAAAATTCTACTTAATTGAAATCGGTTCACAAACTTGTTACGTGTTAGAATTGGAAAAAGGTTTTTGAAAGAAAAAAATATTCTTGACCTCCTTAAAGCATATTTGAAATAAAAAGGGGACTAGAACTTGTACCCACATGCTTGACATTCCACTTAGAACATCCATGCTTAGGCCGCACTACCACACCTCCACTTTTCACAGTTTTATATATCTATGCTCACTTTCACATATCACATTCAACTTGTAGTTAATCCATGCTTAGGCTCAATACCAAACACTTGATTGTATATATTCACATATCACACACTTACATGTATCCGTGCTTAGTATAGTCTTTATGCTCCATGCTAGATTTACTTTTCATGATACTTGTACATTCTTCTCCATTAGTATAGTGTTTCTTCTACGTCACCAAGAGCATTGCAATATCGACTAAAATTGTGTCCCGTATGGGCGGCCACTTTGTGATAGGCGCTGGTCATGTGGGTCATAGTTAGCCTAAGAAATATGAATCTCACTTTCCATTGGCCCAGTATTTTCGACATATATCGAACGGTTCCCCCCGCATAGTGCTGCATGACAGAACTCATGATGGGAGGTATATAGAAGGTAACTCGTTCACGTATGTCGAGTATATCAAATTCACTTTCACTCGTATTCTCCCCACCAGATATATAAATATAGTGAGGCAATTCACATGCACTCAGGTATATCAAATGGCTTTTCCACACGTACCGATTGCCCTCAAAAGCAAGAAGTATATCGTGGAAGTCATACCAAAGGTGGGTGCCCTACCACTAGCCCAACAACTTGCATAAACCTCATATAGGAATCAAACCTATGTCACTCATATTTATTTTTTCAGTTGCTACATTAAACTCCATCGAAATGCAGGGTGAGCATGTTGCCAAAATTTTTGCGCTATTTCGTTGTTTTTCAAAACAGGACCCTGACCATGAGCCTAGAAACAAGTCAAACCATGTCTTACATATTTTTTCAACCTAATTTTCTCAGGCTCGGGTCCTATTCGTCATTTTTTTTACATTTAGGTAAGCCTTATACAAGTGAAAATATAATAATAATAGTAATCATGCTGAGACTCCTCTCATTTTTTCCCTCCTTTTTTCTCAAAAAAATAAAATACCAAAAACATTTTTCGTCCTTTTATCAAAAACACCAAATTTTTTTTTCCTCCTTTTCAAAAATACCAAAAAAACAACCCTTTCTTCCCACTTTAAAAAATAAACACGAACCATTTTTCTTCTCAGGTCAATCACATGCTCAATTCTTTCCCTGGCTCCCTCTTGGTTGCGGTCTTTCATCAAATCGCCTCGAAGCTCTACCAGTTCCTCTCTTACTTTATCCGAGTTCAGAATCTACCTTCACCATCTCTTCATGGAAAGTGCCAACCAATCATTGAACGTTCTGCCTGATCTAATGGCAGTCTAAGTTTAATTTGGTGCTAAGATTGATAACCATCACATTGAGGTCTATGAGATGCAACAAAATTGGGTCTAAATTCCTGAAGAACCTGAGGTCCTCTTTTATCATGTCATGGGTCCACCCTCTTCTGATCCTATCTCGGTCCTAGAAGAATATCAACATGCTTTTCATGCTCTACCTGCCAATGGGCCATTTCCATCTTGACTTCTTATTCTAAACCTTGCCCAGCCAAGGGCTAACTTTCTAGTGCCTATTGATTCCAAGGAGGAAGAACTGAGCATGGTCAAGGAAGAACTCAAACTACTATCTAAGAAATTCAACCAAGCCATGATATTCGGGAGCTACATCGACTACACCCATATGTATCCCTATACCAAAGCAAGATTATCGAGGAAGTTTAAGATTCCATCCATCGAGAAGTTCGGGGGAAGCTGGACCCCAATTGTACACCTTTATAGTTATCATCGAGCCATGACCCTTCTTAGCGCCTCTGATGAGATAATTGCCCAGATGTTTCACCAGAATTTGAAAGAAAGTTCCCTCTGATGGTTTCTATCCCTAGAAGAATCTAGAATCCCCAGTTAGGAAGATGTCGCCTGGGAATTCTCATCCGAGTACAAGTATAATGAATAACTAGAGCTTACATGTTGTGATTTAGAGATTCTTAAACAAAACTCGGGGAAAACCATTAGTAGATTTATAGGTAGGTGGAGAAAGAAGGTTTCTACCATGACCAATCGACCCTCTAAAGAAGAATAAGTCAATATCATGAAGAAGAATTTCTCGCCCCATATCCGAGCGACTATAGGAGGTCAGTATTATCCACACCTTCGAGCCCTTCGGGAAGCGGGTGTAAAAATTAAATAAATGTTACAAAGGTAGAAGCCGAGATGAAGAAGGTGACCACACAGTTCATTCCCAAAAAGTATAACAAGCCTTCCAGTGCTACAGTCTCAACCATCAACAATATCTCTGAACCTTCTACCTCTTGGGCACCAGAAAGTCGCCCTAATCCCTCCAAAAAGGAATAAACCGAGCTATGGGCTCCTTCATCCAAAGTATATTAGGCCTTGTTAAGCCTAAACATCATCAAACCCATAGACCCCCATCTATTACCAAACCCTCTTCCCAAGAACTTCAAAACTTATGTCCATTGTGACTTTCACCGATCCACGTGTCATAATACTAATAAATGCTTCCATCCTAGAAATGTGGTTCAAGGCTTGATTGACCAGGGTCTCATCACTCCCCCAAAGGATACTAAATCCAATACCACCAATAACCCACTTCCCGTACATGAAAATGTAGTAAATGACCCAGAATTCGATCCATCCACTCAAATTTTACCTAGCAAAACACCTATCTTCTCACCCAAACCTGTAAAAATTTTGCTCGCATTTTCTCTTATAACTTGTCTGCCTCACCGATTAAGATTTATCAGTCCTCAAAAGAGCCTATATTGTCGTTTTCACCCGATTTGAGGGGAAATACATGGAGTTACCAGCTTTATTGAACCAACTTGTGGAGTTTAGGATAAAATTGTCAACCGAGATGACTCCCAACTGTCAAAAATTCATTAGCCTATTCATGAAAGCCCAAAAATGGGCTTGGGAATCAGACGAATGGTTAGTAGCTACCAAAGAAATTAGTTTAGACAGTGTGGTACAAATCATGGCCAACATGTTTCGACGGATCATCCAGATCTGCAACATTTTTTAACTACTCATTACTTTGAAGCTTCAAAAGATGTTGGTCCCTTCACTCCTACACCTCCCCATTGAGTAGGAAGATTTATATGAGGAAGCCATTGAGATTATTAAATGCATTGAATTTCCTTGGTAAGAAGACATCATCACCATCGAATGGGGGGGGGGGTGAATTTGACAACTCAGATGATGAACCGAGTTAGGGAAAAGTCAGTCCAATAATCAGCATGTGTGGAATGATATCCTTTGAATACATGTTAGGGGAAATAAATAAAATAATAACTTATCCAGAAATAGATAAAGACACAAGGTTCTTGTTCTTCCCCGCCTCAGTAAACCACATAAACAGATTAGGGAGACACCATAAGGGTCTGAATCCTCAGTCGTCAAGAACAGATAAAGTAGAGGGAATTATCGAAGAACTTCCCTATCATAAATGAGCGTTGAGGAGAGAAAAATCCTCAAACAACTCAAGAAGACTCAAGCTAACATCAAATTACACCATACTTCTCTAATAAAACATCTTTCCGGATCCACAGTCCCTTGTTCCACCACTCCTAGAGAGGCTATGAACATGGTTGGGTTTTTAACCTCAACTAGACTCCTTTCTATCTCCGGAGATGAAATTCTAAAGACCGGTCCCAATCATAACTATACACTTAAAATCTCCATTGAATTTATGGGAAAGACAATCCCACTCCCACTCATTGACGACATATCTTCCCTCAATGTTTGTTCGCTCGAAATCTTCAATTTCGTGGTGTTAAAAGTCAGTGACCTTATTCATACTTTTTCCTCAGTGCATGCTTACAATAATACCCATCAAGGTGTAATGGGATTAGGAAAAATCACAATATGGGTTGGCCTATCAACCCTATTACCGAATTATATGTCATTGACATACTTGCATGGTTTCACCTACTACTTGGTCCACCATCTTGGGGTATTTTCTTCCTTTCATCAGAAATTGAAATTCTTCGCCGAAGGGCAGGTCATCACCATTTCGGGGGATGACAATGGTATAGAAAATATTAGAACCAATAATTCTATATTAGAAATCCAACATGGGACTAATGATATTTTCCTTTTTGCCTTTAGAATTGATCCACTTCCCCTTCCAATAGGAGAAAATTTTAAAGATCGAGTAAGTCCAAAACAAAAACCTTATGGCAATGTCAATGTGATACAGATGTTCAAGAACATGCATTCCATGCCTGGACTAAGGCTGGGATGATGTCAAAAATGGATACTTGAGCCCATAGTCTTGAAAGAGGCCTTTCCTCCATGTGGCCTAAGTTATCAGCCTTTACTAGAAGAACTCAAAGGGTTTTAGCAGATGCAAAGACTAGTTCAAAAGATTTTCTTAATGGAAGATTTATCAAGGAGGGTGAAGACTTCCCCTTTTTCTTCTTCCCTGAACCATGGTAAGACCACATCGATAAGAAGATGAAATGGGAAATGGAAATCCTTTTTATAAACAATAACTTTTGGACCAAGGAATGATAACATAAAGTGCAGTCTATCACCGATAAAGATGTAATAGTTACTGAGCTCTTTGAGGAAAGTAATTTGATGACTCATTCAACCTATAGACACTGGGCTGACTCTTTGTATTATCCATTCATTCAGACGCTATACCGTCGGATCCGTCCACTCTGATCAAGGGGACTAATGGCCTTTTCTCAATTGGAATGTTATAACAGTCAGAGCTACTAAGATTCTACCCAACCTTATTATTTACCCTATCTCTTCACATATTGTTTCTTTTCCCTTTTTTTTAATATCAATGTAATCGAGAACTCCTTTGACGAGGTTCTCAATGTTGTTTTTCTCAAAAGTGAAATAAACGAGAATTTTAAGTATATTCTTGTGCCTTACATTAATTGTATTGATTCTAATCAAACCCTTGATGATGATGACTTTGAAAATAAAAAATTCTTAAGTGATATTAATAAGGTTAATAACAAACAATATAACCACGTTCAAATTAATGAGGATGAAATTACTGTTATTAATCTCGATTCTAATGGCCAATAGCGCGAGATTAGGATATGATCCACCCTTAACGAGCGTGGGCGTGCACAATTCGAAGATCTTTTGAAATAATTTATTGAAGTCTTCGCATAGTTCTACGATGACATGACCGGTATCGTCCCCGAAATAGCTCAACATGAGATACCAACGTTCCTATAATGCATGCTGATTAAATAAAATCTAAGGAAACTCCGCACCGAATGGTCGCTCAGAGTCAAACAAGAGGTATTCAGGTAGTCAAATGTAGGCTTCATCCATGTGATCGAATATCCCATATGGATCACCAACATCATCCCTATGTCAAAATCAGGAGAAAAAGTATGCGTGTGCACTAACTACTAAGATTTGAACAAAGAATCTCCAACGGATAATTACCCATTGCCAAACATCAATATGATTGTGGACAACATAGCCCAATACACCCTCAGGTCATTCATCAATGGATTAGTTGGATAGAAACAAATCAAGATGCACCCTGACCATCAGGAGAAAATGGCATTCATTACCCCATGGGGAACCTTTTGCTACACCATCATGACGTTTGGGATCAAGAATGTTAGGGCTACCATAACCATCTTGCATGATTTGATACACAAAGAGGTCGAAGTCTACGTAAACGACATGATTATTAAGTCTAAGGCGCAGGAAGGTCACTTTCCCTCCCTCTGGAAGTTCTTCGAACAACTTCGATGATACCAAATGCGTATAAACCCATATAAATGCATTTTTTTCATCACAAAAAGGAAGCAACTGGGATTCATGGTTAGCGAGAAGGGAATTGAAGAAGAACCTGCCAAGCTGAAAGCCAAACTTGAAATTCCACCACCCCGTACGGAGAAGTAAGTTGGGGTATTCTAGGGTAAACTTCTGTACATTAGTTAGTTCATTAGACAACTGACCTCTATTTGTGAGCCTATCTTCAAACTCCTATAAAAGGATTCTACCAATGTCTTAAATGGGACTTGTTAGGAATCTTTCGATATAATCAAGCAATACCTTACCCGATGTTCGAAATTATACCTCCATAACCAAGTCTCCTCCTCCTCTTGTACTTAGTCATAACGGATATCGCGACAGGGCATTTTCTTGCCATATATTAAAGAATCCACTAAAGAAAGGTCCATATACTATTCCATCTAGAAATTAGTTGGGTTTAAATCCAACTACACCATATTTGAGAAAGCATACGTCACCCTAGTTTAGGTCACTTAAAAGTTACGGCACTAAATGTTCCCTTTTTCCATCACACTAGTATCCCAAATGGATCTTATCAAGTACCTTCTTGAGAAACCCATCCTATTTAGTCTAGTGCCCTAATGGTTGATGGTACTAGCTAAGTTCGATATCATTTAATTAACTTATAAATCCATAAAAGGGAGAGATATCTTCGACTACCTTGTTGATTACGCTATGGAGGGAACCATTGTTTGGTTCTCAGAATTTCCAAATGAAGATATCCTTTACACTTCTAAAGAAGGCCTCAAATGATAAATGTTCTTTGACCGCACTGCTAACAAGAAATAAAATGTCATTGGGATACTCCTGATCTCCCCTGATGACTCTCACACTCCTATTGCCATCAAGCTAGATTTCCCCTGCACAAATAATATGACCGAATACAAGGCATGCACGGTAGGCCTCAAAGTCTCCCTTAATAAATGTATAAAATACCTAGATGTCTATGGGGATTTCGACCTCATCATCGGTGAAGTCCTTAAAAGATGGAAAGTCAAGGATGAAAAGATCTTACCCTTTCATGCCCACCTAGAAAAACTGGCCTCCCAGTTTAAAGATATCACCCTCCACTACCTTCCTCGCGCAAAGAGAAGCTTAGTCGATTCCCTTGCTTTTCTGGCCTCCATGGTCGACATGCCTGAGGGAATAATAATGACCCCTTCCTAGTCCAGAAACAAGCTATGCCAACCCACTGCTACCACATTGAGCTCGTCACAGAGGAAGATGTTGATATGGTTAGGTTTGGTTATTATCATATTTGGTTCCCCCTTAAACAAGATGGTATCACCAAGACACCGATAAAAAGGACCGTGCGAGCCTTCACAGACTTGCTGTACAATATATCATCTGCGATAAAGTATTGTTCAATAGAAACTTTGATGGAATCCATTTACAGTACATTATAGGGGCTGATGTTGGAAAAATGATGTAGAAGATCCACAGTGGGGAATGTGGACCCCACATGAACGGCTATATGCTTGCTAAGAAAGTCATCCATCAAGGTTACTTTTGGACCACCATGGTTCATGATTGCACTACATATATCCGAAGATGCCTCAAATTCCAGCAATTGGCCAACCTCCAACACTTAACTCCTCGGGAATTATACAACATTTCTCCCTGGTCGTTGTCCACTAGGGGCATTGACATCATAGGGAAAGTCACACCTAAAGATTCAAATGGGCATGATTTCATCATAGTCTCCATTGATTGCTTCACTAAATGGGTGGAAATCGAGTCATATGCAGTGATGAATGCTAAGATAGTGGCTATGTTTATTAGAAAGAAGATCATATGCCGATATGGGGTTCCCTACGAGCTAGTATTAGATAATGAGTTACACTTTGAAGTCAAGATCGCAAAACTAGTCAAAAACTATGGGATTTAGAGACATAAATCCTCTCTATACTGACCCCAAACCAATACTATTATTGAATCCAACAACAAAACCTCAAAGCCATTATCAGCAAAATGATTGAGAGTTACAAAGATTAGGCCGATCGGATCCCTTATGCCCTCTGGGGATACCGCACTACAGTTAGAAAATCTACTGGGGATACCCCTTATTCTGTGGTATATGGAATGGAAGAAGTCCTACACGTTGATCTAGAAATACCTTCCCTACGCACTATGATCGAGATAAGAGTTAGGAAGAAGACTGGCAGCAGAGGAGCTTTGACAAACTATCACTTGTAACAACTCGCGTAATTTTTGGGGCATTTTCGAAATAAAGAGGAAAAATAAATTTTGAGATAAAATTATTTTTATTGCTCAAATATGTTGGTTATTATTTTTAAAGGCGAAAATTTAAAACGTTTTCAAAAACTGAGTTAAAACCGATTTTATATTGATTTTATAATCTTTTGTACCTTATAATTTTTTCAAGGTGAACTGTTAGTTTTCGGGGGCCATCGATCGATCGACCCCTCCAGAAAATGTGAGCAACAAGTTTTTTTTAGGTGTTTGCTTTGGTTACAACTCTTGTGTTTTTTACTTATAAAATAAGGTCGTGGGTGACCCTTTTTGGTACAACATTTTGGCAGTAAACATATTTTCTTTTCCTCTCTTTTATACACAAACAATACCCTTTAATTTATGCATTAAACCTTAGGTTTTGAGGTGTTCTTGGGGGCTGCTTTGGTGTTGATTCTTGGAGGAGTTTTTGATGATTCTTGGAGCAGATTTTGATGGTGTATTAAGACTCTTCTGGGCAGATTTGTTGTTGGTATCTTTTGGTGGTTTGAGGTATGGGGTTTTACACAATATGCTCCGTAATCTCGCGAGTGTTATTCCGTTGGTTTCATGTTTATTTGAACTCATATTTGAATTGTTAAATTCATTTGAATTCTGGAAAATATTTGTTGGAATCTAATTTTGATTCATGTGGTATTATATTTTGTGCTGACCATGTTGTCATGAGATTTTAATATGGCACTGAGGTTGGGCACATGCCAATATTCCTTTTTCCGGATATGCTAAAAAAATGCATAGGCGCGGTACGGTGGTGAGGCCTGGTGACCCGATTAATGTGTTGTCGAGAAATTATATTGATATAATTGCTTATGAGATTAACTTTGATTTGAATATTCGTATTCGTATTGTGACCTTTCATTCACCGCTAATATTTGTTGAGCATCTTCCTGTCGTATGGTTAGTGCGGATTTGGGCACTTTGGATTTGATTTGAAGATGGATTTTAGCGAGGATTATTTTGGGAAGATTTTATGACAAGTTGAGAAGATTGTATTTATTTTTTGTATAAAGCATGGGAGATTTATTTTAGTTGTTGTATTAATTCGAGAGACTTGGTATTTATTTGAAGAGATTGAGATTTGTAGTTGTCTTTTGTTGTTGTGAGATTTAGATGCCCTATACCTTGTTATTGTGGATTTGGTTCGTTTTATCGATGAGTAGCGCTCCGTTCGCTCTCCCCGGGTGGGCGGGGTGTTACAGGATGGTATCAGAGCATGGTCTTAGGCCTCGTACGTTATGAGTCCGTTTATCTTCCGCGTTGCCGATCTTTGATTCCCTTTGTTGATTCGTACTCCTTAAGGTAGAGGGTCTTGTATACGGATATGTGACACTCTGTGCTAAGGACGTCGTAGGCATTGAGTTTAGAATTAGTTAGCTTAATGTGAGGATCCTTAAAATGGATTTTGGAGACAAAAAATTATTTTAGAGACTTTAGTGCAGATGTTAGGTATCGTATGTATCGATTTTTCATGATGAGATTTAATTTGAGGATGCTAGCATTTTGATGACTTTCGGATATAGGATCAAGTGGGGATTTGTGGGAGCATGTGTTACGCCATTATTTTCATAGTTATGCGTATGTATATAGGCAATACATATTATTTTGTTACTCGTGGGGTAGGTGCGCGTAGAATTGGGTGTATGGACGCCCAATTATGGCATCCTACGGGGAGGCATATGTGAGCCATATTTTCTTTTGCGAGATTTACGCGATGTGTATGCTTCATCTAATTTCGAGGACAAAATACTTTGCTAGTGGGGAAGTATGTAACACCCCGTAATTTTGTAACTTTAAATAGCGCGTTTTAAATTAAAAGTCGAAAAGGTATAAATTTTTGACAATTAAAAGGATGACTATTTAAATTAAAAGATTATTTTGGTCGAAATTTGATTTAAGTAAAAGTTATTTTTATTTATGAAATTTGATTATTTGATTAAATGAAATTCTAAGATAATAAACCAAGTTCTTTTTTCTTTTTAATTCCCTTCCTTAACTTTTGGTGCATGGATCCAAATGATTGGAGCTAACGACATTTTGTTTTATTAGGCCTTATTTTATCTACTCCTGCTTGGGCGCATAGGAGCTTTTAGTTACTTCTTAATTTTTTTTTCCTTTGCCTTGTGTTGGTGACTGTGTCACGAGTGTGGGCTATCTTTTTTTTGTGGGAGGGGGGGGGGGGGGGGGGGGGGGGGGGACGCACATGAGTTAAGGGAGGGGTTTGCCTCTAAAATTTTGGGGCGTACAGGGATATATGAGTGATGGCATATATTTTTTTTTGTTTTAGTAATTAATCTTTTAAGAGTTAATAATTGATGGGACTCTTTTATCCAAGACTATAAAAAGAAACTTAGACTCACTTTTTTTCAAAAGTTATGCAACTTTTTATTTTCAAACCCTCTTTTCTCTGCAAAAACCAGATTACTCATAGCCTTATATTTCAATCTCAAACCTCCATTGAATAAAACTTCAATTGTACTTTGGGAGGTCTAAACTACATATTTTCAAGAAGGTCCAAGAACGTAACTTTCTTATTTTCACGAGACGAACACAATCGAGTACTCAGAATTTTCAACCGACGATTTTCACAGGCATGAATACTCTATTCTTTTCCTTTAGTATTATGCGTTTTAAGTGTCGCCTAAACACTTAATTACATGTTTTCTTAAAAATAATTAATAACTTAATTAGAGAAAGTGGACACTAACTATGGAGCTATTTTTATAAAATCTTTTAATCTGAATAACATTCATAACCATTTGGGTACGTAGGATTCATGAGTGATTTTGGATTTTATTTGTATAAGTTGCATGTAGAAAAACCCTAGTTTTAAAATAAATGGATTTGGGGGCGTATAACTCATGTAATTTGTGTTAAGATAATGAAATTGGAATTTTGATATTTTAAATGATGAAATAGCGGTATATTTAATTTAAAATAATTATATGAGATTATTTGGATGTTTATGACGAGGTGATAATTAAATTGAAATTTAATTGAATTAGACTATCATGTGTAGTTTTATACGTTGATTAATTATGCTTGTTTTTGTGACTTGTTGGTATTATTATATTGCCTTTGTGATGACGGGTTGTTGGCTAATTTTTTTCTACCTATATTTTAGGATGGCTTATAGGTATGAGACTAGTGAGGGTAGATTATTGCGACTTTATTTTGTCAGGGGTGGGCTCATTTTTGATACTTCATCGTCGTTACGCTAGTCTAGGCATGAGACTAGATCGAGGTTTAGGTTAGAAATTCATCATATACATAGGTTAGGACGGATTGATAACTTGGGGACCCTTACGTATGGGACTAAGGTGTATTTTAAGGATCTCACATCGATTAAAAGGGTGGGGTAATTTATAAATTGTGAAATTTAAAAATTGAGAATTAATACCTAAGATAAAAACGGGTATTAAAATTTGTGCTGACATAATGTGTCGGGGTTGATAGTTTAAACGGGTCAGAGGGCGATTTATGTCGTGTCGTGTGAGGAACCTTGTCATGTCTCGGGGCCGACAGTTTAAATGGGTCAGAGGGCGATTGAAAAGGGAAAGTGTGACACTTTAATAAAAAGTGAGAACAATAGTAAAAGTAGGTTAATTTAATTAAATTAATATCGTGGGACTTGGGACTTTAAAATCATATTGGTGTGCCTTTATAAATGGGGATTTCTGCGGATAGTTAGTGATTTATATTTATCGTGTTTAATTATCCAGTTTATTTTAAAATGTTATATTGTGATATTTATTGCGTATAATGCTACTGTCTGGATTCAAGGATCCTAATTGAGGGGAGTAGTGTGTATTCATGCTCGGGGCTCTGACCTCGTGTCCAGGAATTAGTAATTGGAGAAGCTGCATAGAGTTATTTGAGGTTTTTCTTAGAGTTGCAGTTGGAGTTTCTCTACCTTATGCGTGTTGATTTAGTTTAATTTTCCATTACTTCATATGTACTTTGAGACACAGTTTATGGTTTTAATTGGGCATTCGATTCCAAAGTTGTATGGGTTTTATTCAATTTTATATTATTGGAGATTAGTTTTATTTTGAGTTTAGCATGTGATGGATATTTTATCATTCAGTTGTTGTTATCAATTGACTTTGATTAAATTTTAATCTTGTGGATTGATTTAATTATGTCGCATATCTGCCTTATGCTAACAATGGTATTTTATTTACTCACGCCCGACTTAGTTTTGGTGGCGGCCGACGCCAGAATTAGGCGGGGTGTGACATTACTCTTACTTGAAAAGATGCTGAAGGATCTATACTATACACAAGGGTACCATCACTGGATAACGCGATCATTCAACCTAAGAGTCAAGGACCATGGTGTCCTAGAAGAAGACCTTGACCTCAAAGAGATCATAGAACCCATCTGGAACCCTAGAGGGAAATTCAAGCTGAACTAGAGCGGCCCATACATAGTGAAGAAGATCCTGTCAGGTGGCACCGATATACTTGCAGACCTTGATGGAAAAGATATGGCACGTCTAGTCAAGTAGACCGTCTCAAAAAGTTCTACCCTTAATCCAAAATCTCAATGCTATATGACTCTTCTCATTCCCCTTTAATTCTAAAAAAATCTCTTCATGTCTCTCTACCCAGAACTATGATCAAGATCTTTTTTTTAAATAAAGAAATACGACACCATTTCAAATAAAGGAAAGGGATTTAAAAAAACATCCCTGTCATTGACTCAAACCAGTCTTAAAACTACAACCTTATCGAGCTACACCAGAAAAACACACAATCTCTCCCCCAGCTTCACAAAGCTTAACACAAATTACCCCCATCTTCACAAAAGCTTTAAAAAAATTGTCCCGAGCTTTATAAAATTCTGTCCATAACTGCCAGAAGACCTAGCCTCATTATTATTATTTTCATCCCTCGGAGCTCCCCAAGTCTCCCTCACTTGGTCAATATTTTGAATGCGTTCCATGAAGCGGTATGCATTGACCAGTCTGGAAAAAACCACTACCCCCCTTCCATAGTGTCTAAAAGAAGAAATCACCTCTGAACAGTCTCTTTCACTAGGATCTTCTCTACTACTCATTCCAACAGCCACTTCAGATATTCCCTAAACACATGATAGACCCTTCCTATAGATTAATATGGATTAGTAGATAGTCGACGAATCTCCCACAAAGAACCCAGCATCATGCATCGAGATTCAGTCAGGTCCTCTACCGAAAAGAAGTATAATGTGCGAGGAGGCACTATTTGCTCCCACCCAACTTGGCGCAAAAGCCACCAAGGGAAATATAATGACTTCTTCTGCAGGCCAACTAATCGCTCATATCAATACTCTCCCAACTCCATAACAGGATGCAACTCTCTTCAGCGTGGCCGATAATTCTACATAACTCGAACATACCTCATCTAGGGTAAAACAAAAGAAATGGTCTTTGGGGTACCAGAATTGTACCGCCGCCGCTAGCATATTCTAGTCAATGGATCGATTACACCATAGAGAGACTCAACGTAGATTGAAAGCCTCGCAGTCCACATTATACAAATACATGGCCTCTAGATTGTCACACCCCGCTTAATTATAGTGTAGCCACCACCAAAACTATGTCGAGTGCGAGTAAATAAAATACTATTCTTATCATGCAACGAATATGAGATATATAAAATCAATCCACAAGGTGAATAATAATCAATCCCAATCAATAATTGAAATATAAAAACTATCACATGCTAAACTCCAATTAAACAATCTCCAAAATATGGATTTATTCAAAAATCTGAACAATAACCAACTGTAAATATTTGTACTAAAATTCTCAAACAACTTTGGAACCGAATAGCCGAATAAAAACCCAAATGAAGTCTCATAGTGAATTATGACTTAAAAGAAAGTCCAACTAAATAAAGAAGTAAAATGAATAAACTCCACTTGCAACACCAAACGAGAAACTCCGATAATGCTAGCTTCTCCAAAACTAACACATGAAAATGTTCTTCAACACACGAGGTCATATCCCCGAGAATGAATACACACTACTCCCCTAAAATAGAATCCGTGAACCCAGACAATAACATTATATGCAATAAACATCACAATAGATTATTTTAATTAATACGAGATAATTACACGCGAGAAGGATAAATCTCAAACCACCCCAAAGATTATTATAAAAATCTCACCAATATCATTTTAATTAACCCACAGCCCCAAGTTTTAATTTAATTAACACTTGGGGCTTAACACTTCCCCTTGCCAATACGCCAGCCGAATCCGTTTAAACTGTCGATCCCCCGCAATTTGACAAGGTTCCACACAGGAAACGATATAAATCACCAGATGGCCACATTAGGTTGCCACAAATATTAATACTCGTATTTATCTTAGGCATTGATTCTCATTTTCTCAATTTCACAATTAACAAAATACCCCACCCTTTTAATCGACGTGAGATCTTCAAAATACCCCTTAGTCCCATACATAAGGGTCCCCAAATAGACATATGTCCTATCCTACATATAGGATGAATCACCAATGCAAAACACGTCCTAGTCTCATACCTAGGCTAACAAAAAAATAATTTGACGTAAAAATCTTCCCTTCCCCGAAATATAAAATCCTCATGAATTTACACTAGCTAGTCCCAAACCTGTCAAGCATAAATTATCACGAAGGCATACCCACTAGTCCCATACATAGTAAGCATCCTAAAAATAGGGTTGAGAAATAAACTAACCAAGAGCCCCTCGTCCCCGCGATGGCAAACACGAATGAAATAAATCACACAATACACGATTTGTAAGAATAACATCTCACGTAATCATAAAAGTCCCAATTCAATTTAATTTAATGAATAACACTGTTGTCTTTTTCAACATAATTATTTATGTTCAAAAATGTTAAATTTATTAACATGCAACTATATTCAATATGTCATAGTCGTTTTCTTTTATAAGTCATCTAATTTTTAAAAGCGTGAGCGCGTCCTAATAACCATAAAAATAACCCTCATAAAATTCTACATAAGAACCTACACCCAAACCATAAAAACACAAAAATCTAACCTACGCACCCAAGGATTTCAAAGATTAAATCATATTTAAAATTTTCATAAAAACATTCCCAAAATTTGTAAGGACATTTTTGTCCATCATCAATATGTATGTCATACGCCGTTACACCATTAAAGAAATTCAAGATCGCTTCTACATCAACGGATCCGAATATCAAAACTTCAGTAGAAAGGAATCAGTTTTTTGGTCAGCTGTACTAGTCTGCCTATTTTATAAAGGAACCGGTCTGCCCCGGACCGATCCGCTCATTTGGAAAAAGAATCGATCCGCCTCCGGACTGATTCGCCTCAAGCCGGACCAATCCTCTTTGTACCAGTATACCCCGGCTCAAATGCAAACCGAAGAAGGGTATTTCAAAAAGGAACCGATCTGGCCTATGATGCAGATCGGTTCGCCTGGGATAAAATCGTACAGAGCCTTGAGTTTTTACATCTCTTTTGGTTTCCTTATTTAAAGCCATCTTCGGGGAGATTTTTTTCCAAGACTCGTGTTTTGATTCACACAACTTTGTCAATCCTTTGTGAATATTTTTGCAACCCAAGAACACATCCTTGTATTTGTTCAACCCTTGTGGAGAAGCCGTCTCTCTTCTTCATTGCTGACTACCTGGAGTTGCTGCGGGAG
The DNA here is from genome assembly GCA_949130495.1 of Sambucus nigra. Lineage (NCBI taxonomy): Eukaryota > Viridiplantae > Streptophyta > Magnoliopsida > Dipsacales > Adoxaceae > Sambucus > Sambucus nigra. The sequence continues at coordinate 370,898,153 of OX422208.1, read as the reverse complement.
ATTCCAGCCGACACTGTTTCTAGTTGTTGCTTTGAAGGTTTGACGAAGACACCGTGCGTTACACTTGTGGGCGATTATCAGGTTGTATGTAAGTCAATGGTCTTATAAATTCTTCAAAGTTCTAGAAATAAAAGTTTTTTCCCTTCGGGGATTTTTCCTTAAGTTTGGGTCGCTTGTTTTATTTGTTTATGGGTTGACACTTGCACTTTAGATGCATGATTAGGGGCTGAAATTAATTAAGTGTGCTAAATTAAAAAATTGCGAAGTTAATCAATTATCACACTTTTATACATCTTTCAAATTGGTATCAGAGCAGGTTGCGATAATTTATCTCGTATTCCTATTTTCCGCAAAATTTGTGTGATATTGATTTTTTTTAAATCAAGTTTGTAAATATTCATAATTTTTCCTATGGAGCATGTATATAATCAGATGCCTATTTTTGACGGGTCTAATTATGCCTACTGAAAAGCTCATATGAAATCGATTTTAAAATCTATTGACGAGATTATTTGGTTTCTTTGGGAAAATGGTTGGAATCCTCCCACGGTCACTGTTAATAACATCACCACTTTAAAACCCGTGTCATCCTGGACTTAAGATGATTATAAATTGTCCAATTTTAATTCCCATGGTCTGAGTGCTATTTCTGGAGCTGTCACTCCGAATACGTTTCGCCGAATTATGAGGTGCACCACGTCTAAAGAGGTCTGGGATGTTTTGAAATTGACACATGAGGGTACGAACGCGGTCAAAGACTCAAAATTACAAAATCTGGCCACCAAATTTCAGACTATTACCATGTCCGAGTCTGAATACTTTTATGAGTTTTATGGACGTTTGTCGGACATTGTTAACACTTGTTTTAATTTGGGTGAGGTGATTGATAACACGCGCGTCGTTAAAAAGATTTTGAGATCTCTTCCAAAATGCTTTATACCGAAAGTCACTGTTTTGAACTCTTTGGGAAATTTGAAATCACTTAAGTTGGAAGAACTTATAGGAGATCTTCAAACCTATGAGATAGACATGTTTCCCAAAACCATTAAGGCTAAGGATAATGGCATTTCTTTAAAGACTCATTTTAAGAAAAAGAAATAAAAAGTTTGTGAGTCCGACTCTGAGAAAGATTTTGATTTTAAAGAAATGGCCTTGTTTGCGAATTTTTTAAAAAAGTTTCTCAAAATGAATAAAAAAAATTCTTCCAATAAAAAGAGATCTTTTGAGTCAAATAAAAAGAAAGAGGAGGCCAACGATAGTTACAAGGAGGATGAGATCAGGTGTTTTGAGTGTGAAGGGAAAGGGCACATAGCTAGAGAGTGTCCTACCAGGATAAGGAGAAAGGGAAAAGAAAATGATATGCCCGCCACTCTCAGTGATAGTGGGGGTGATGAGGGTGATGAGGGAGATGAGTCTGATAAATTTTTGGGACATGGGATGGTTGTCGCCTTTTCTAGTCGTGTGAGCGCACCCACTTTGTCTCACAAGAGTGCACACGAGAGCGATGATAGTGATTTGTGTTCGTCAAGTGAGGGAGAAAGAGAGGAGGAGAGTGGAGATGAAAGTGAGCTCCAAAAAGCTTTTAAAGATTTGTAAACTAAGACCTTGAAAACAAAGAAGTATAATGGAGATTTAGGTCGTCGAGTTTTAGATTTGGAGAGAGAGAAGGAGGTTTTGAGAAAGGATAAGTATGATTTGACCAACACGTTGTCTAGTCTGACGACACGTGTACCCAAATCGAGAGTGATCTCAAACGTGCCCGGGAGGTCAAAGTCAATTTTAAGAACGCACCTAAGAAGGTTGAAAAGGTGGTTCTTAAGGATAAAGGTGAGAATTTAGGAATAAGTCATGACGGTGCTTCTTCCCAATTAGCATCCGAGTCAGTTCCCACTTTAGTGTTAGATTCACGTAAGTTTCACCCTAATCCACCTAGGCGTCCCATTCCTTTTAGGAGAGCGCATCCTAGAGTTTTTGAGAAAGGTGTTCCTAGGCCTATTTATGTTTGCTCACATTGTAAGAGGAGAGGAAACCTTAGGGAATTTTGCTTTAAGTTGGGGTATGTGTCACGTTTTGCTTCTACACATGTTTCTGGAACACATGCACCCACACATGATACTTTACATGCTCCCGGAGACTACATGAGAGAGTTTGCACATTTAGGTGAGCAAGATAAGTTTTTGGTCAAAACTTCACAAAAATTGATGGAGGTTTTTCATAAGTTGTCACCATCTTTGAAAAACCCCTCCTCAACTAATGATTGAGGTTTGACTAGTTTATTAGCATAGGGTGATTTTCATGATGACATTGTTTTCCTATTGCTAGTATGTATCATTTTTGTATGTTTTATTTTTTTTAAGAAAAATTTTGAAAAATACAAAAAGATTTTATTTTGATAAAATATTGAGAAAATCCAAAAAGATTTTTGTATTTTGTTAGCACCGTTTATGGATGGACACTTAGGATGACCGAGTCACAACATCATTCCATTATTTTCATATGATTATTTGATAGTGTTTTGAGACAATAGGTCAATTCATCCTAGTGCTTTATAATGTTTGGAGTCATTAAGATGTAATTAAGTGTTACTTCCTACATGTTTGACTCATGTTTCTTTTATTGCACACTTTCACGGATTTGTTTGATTATTGTGCTTGTCTTATCACATGTTGGTTGAGTGTTTTCACTTCAATCCTGTCCTTAACACGAACCAAGCGCGATAAATTTTGATAAGGAAATTGTTCATATAAGAACCGTGTTGTGAGTTTGTGTGCTTTGTTTGAAAACGGGGAAGGGTTGCGAAAGGTTCATTTTGCCTTTGCGAATACTAAGTCACCATTAAATTGGACCTAAAAGATGGAGGAATTTTATTATCTGGGGTCCAAAGAGGTTTAAAAGAGCCCGAAAAATTTAAAGGCAATAAAAATAAATTCATGCCAAATTATGGGCCATTTAGGTTTTTTCACCAATTCTCCAAAGTTTGAGAATTTAGATTACCTCTAAACAAAAATATATGCATGAGGGAGTTTGGTTGGATAATTTTAAATGGGTTTGCACGTCCTTGATATGCTTGAGAATGCGCTACATAGTTTTGGACGTTATTGGTGTGGAAATCACTTTGACTTTGATTTGCATAAGACGATGTCATCTAAATTCAACAATCTTTTCCACCTAAGGATACGTTTGATGTTCATTCGTTAGGGGTACACATATGCATCGTGCACATATGATTGATTGAGTTGATTTACCTATCGAATGCGTTCACACCCATTCATTTCATTTCCATGACTTGGTTGTTTGAGTCTAAATCCATGGTGTGATTTTTTTAGCATATTTTTTTCAAATGTATCTTATCTTTGTATGAAAAATTGAAAAATCAAAAATAGTTTGTGCATTTGTTTTTTAGCATCTCCTTGCAAGAGCACGTTTTCCATATTGTTTGATGCCCTGTTTTGTGTACCGTGACACCCCGATTTTGCTTATTTGATTCATTATTCTCTTTTGTCTATTTGGGGACATCATAAAAAGGGGGAGAAATAATTATCATATTATGGGGGAGTTTGAATTTTGGGGGAGTTTTTGAGATTTAACTTATGTTTTTATCATAAATCGGTATCTAAGTTTATCTCATTTCAAACTCGATATGTCACGTGGTATTTTTCTTTGCCTCGTGTGTGTAGGTACTTCTTTGATGATCTCTGAATTGCACACCCTGATGAGAAAAGTGTTGAGATTTCTGAAGATTCGAAGAGGAATCGATGAAGTCAATGGTCTTGTAAATTCTTCAAAGTTCTAGAAATAAAAGGTTTTCCCCTTCGAGGATTTTTTCTTAAGTTTGTGTTGCTTGTTTTATTTGTTTATGGGTTGACACTTGCACTTTAGATGCATGATTAGGGGCTGAAATTAAATAAGTTTGCTAAATTAAAAATTTGCGAAGTTAATCAATTATCCCACATTTATACGTCTTTCAAAATTTAGTGTCCACTTTCTCTAATTAAGTTACTAATTGATTTTAATAAAAAACACATGATTAATGATTTTGGGTGAGACTTAAAATGCTTAATACTAAAGGAAAGGAATAGAGTATCCAAGCCCGAATAAAAGTTGGTTTAGAAATCTGATCTTGAATTTGTATTCCTCTAAAAAATTTGACAAAGATTCTTTCTTGGTGCGTCTTGAAAAAAACTCGATTAATATCGACAAAAATTGAGTTGAAAGTTATGTACAATGGGGAAAGGGTTTGGTAGTTGAAGAAGATAAAGAAGATGAGAGGTTTCCAATTTTTGAGAAGGCTATAATATGTTTTAAAAGATCTCAACTCATCACTTTATGTTTATATACCAAAAATAATTAGTCATAACCAGATACAAACACTAAAAAAAACATTCCAAACGATTGGACCATTGGAATAGTCTGAAATTTTGAGGAGTAGTAGCTGAAAACGAGAGTTGCACAAATTTTTTTTAACTATATTGAACGGTTAAATATTTTTATATATTTTTTTCTAGAGAGTTTTATGATTTGAGGATTCTTCTAAATGACCGAGGACTTATATATACTCATATTAGGAGTCTTGTAATCTAGCTTTCCGAATTTCGAATAAAAAAACCAAAATATTTAATTATAAAAATAATTAAATCCAAATTTTTATTTTTTTCCTTCTAATTTTTGAATTAATTAAATAATTAATTAATAAAAACACGGGGTGTTACATACTTCCCCACTAGCAAAGAAATTTCTTCCTCGAAATTAGACGAATAATAAACATCAAACGTAAATCGCGAAACATAAAATAAGGCTCACATACGCCTACTCATTTATACCATAATTGGGTGCCCATACACCCAATCATACGCGCACCTACCCCACGAACAAAAAAATAATATATATATCACTATATATATACATAGCTATGAAAGTAATGGCGTACCATGCGCTCTAGCAAATCACCACTCGATTCTATCCCTGATAATCTTCGCAACACATAAATCCTCAAATCACATCACATCACAGCATTGAAATAAGGCATACCCAAAATTTATACTAATGATTTCAAATAATTAACGTCTCCAAAATCAACTCTAAGAATCCTCACATCAAGCTTACTAATTCTAAACTCAATGCCTACAATATCCTTAACATAAACTTATATATCTCCAAGAAACACATCTAACACGTATGCTAGACCCTATACCTTAAGGAGTATTAATCAATAAAGGGAATCAAAGATCGATAATGCGGAAGCTAAACGGACTCACAACCTATGAGACCTAAAACCATGCTATGATACCATCTGTCACACCCCGCTTAATTCTCATCTCGGCCGCCACCAAAACGAAGTCGGGTGTGAGTAAATAAAATACCATTCTTAGCATGTGACGAATATGAGACATATAAAATCAATACACAAGGAGAATAATAATCTATCCCAATGAATAATTGTAATATAAAAACTATCACATGCTAAACTCCAATTTAAACCAATCTCCCAAATATGAATTTATTCAAAAATCTGAATAATAACTTACTGTAAATATTCCTACTAAAATTCTCAAACAATTTTGGAACCGAATGGACCAATAAAAACCCAAATGAAGCCTCATAATGAATTACGACTGAACATAAAGTTTAACTAAATAAAGTAATAAAATGAATAAACTTCAGCTGCACCTCCAAACGAGAAACTCCGATAATCCTATGAAGCTTCTTAAAAACTAATACTTGAAATTGTTAGTCAACGTACAAGGCCAGAGCCTCAAGAATGAATATACACTACTCCCCTCAAATAGGATCCGTGAACCCAAACAATAACATTATACGCAATAAACATGACAATAGAGTATTTTAATTAATATGAGATAATTAAACGCGAGAAGGATAAAACTCTAACCACCCCCAAAGATTATTATAAAAATCACACCAATATCATTTTAATTAACCTATAGCCCCCAAGTGTTAATTTAATTAAATTAACCCAAATTATAATTATTCTCACTTTTTATTATGGCGGTCCTCCCACCCCGGGTGGTAATTTCCACCAATGTTTAACATTTTCCCTTGCCAAAATGCCAACCGAATCAGTTTAAACTGTCGATCCCCTACAATTTGACAAGGTTTCGCACACGAAACGACATAAATCCCCAGTCGGCCCGTTTAAACTATTAGGCCCCGCACATTATGCCATCACAAATTTTAATACCCGTTTTTATCTTAGGCATTAATTCTCATTTTCTCATTTTCACAATTAACAGATGACCAACCCTTTTAATCGATGTGAGATCCTCAAAATACCACTTAGTCCTATACCTAAGGGTCCCCAAGTACACATACTTCCTATCCTATATATAGGATGAATCACCAATGCAAAACACATCCTAGTCTCATGCCTAGGCTAGCGAAAAGACGATATGACGTAAATATCTGCCCCACTCCGAAATATAAAAATCCACAAATTTACACTAACTAGTCCCAAACCTAGTACGCATAAATTATCATCAAGGCCTACCCACTAGTTCCATAGATAGTAAGCATCCTAAAAATAGGATTGAGAAGTATATTGACCAAAAGTCCCTTGTACCTACGATGGCAAACGTGAATAAAATAAATCACATAATACACAATTCATAAGAATAACATCGCACGTAATCATAAAAGTCCCAATTCAATGAATAACACCATCATCATTTTCAACATAATTATTTACATTAAAAAATGTTGAATTTATTAACATGCAACAATATTCAATACATCATAGTCGTTCTCTTTCATAAGTCGTTTAATTTTTAAAAGTGTGAGCGCGTCCTAATAACAATAAAAATAACCCTCATAAAATTCTACACAAGATCCTACACCCAAACCATAAAAACACAAAAATATAACCTACGCACCCAAGGATTTCAAAGATTAAATCATATTTAAAATCTTCATAAAAACATTCCCAAAATTTAGTGTCCACTTTCTCTAATTAAGTTAATAATTGATTTTAATAAAAAACACATGATTAATTATTTTAGGCGAGACTTAAAATGCTTAATACTAAAGGAAAGTAATAGAGTATTCATTCCTGAATAAAAGTTGGTTTACAAATATGATCTTGAATTTGTATTCCACTCAAAAAAATTGATAAATATTCGTTCTTGACGCGCCTTGAAAAAAACCTGGTTAATCTTGAAAAAACTTGAACTGAAAGTTATATAGAATGGGGCTAGGGTTTGGAGGTTAAAGAAGATGAAGAATATGAGAGGTTTCTAATTTTTGAGAAGACTAAAATGTGTTTTTAAAGACCTAAACTCGTCAATTTATGTTTATATACCAAAAAGAATTAGAGTCCTAATCAGATACAAATACTAAAACAACCATTTCGAATGATTGGAGAATTGGAATAGCCTGAAATTTTGGGGAGTTGTAGCTAAAGACGAGAGGAAGATGAAAAAAAAATTCAACTCTATCGTACGGTACAATATTTATATATATATATATTTTTAGAGAGTTTTATGTTGTGATGACTCTTCTAAACGGCCCAAGACTTATATATACTCATATTAGGAGTCTTATAATCTATCTTTTCGAATTCTGAATATAAAAACCAACGTATTTAATTATAAAATAATTAAATCCAAAATTTATTTGATTATTTTTCACTCATTTTTGAATAAATTAAATAATTTATTAATGAAAACACGGGGTGTTACATAGACCATTAAGGTAGGAGAAAAATTTTACATGCACTGGAAGGGCAATTTGGGATTAGTAAAGCAAGAAGCAAGAAGAAAGCGGGCATGGGTGGAAGAATCACATTCCTTACCCCTCCTTTTATACACAAAAGACTTGGCAAAAGACAAAGGCACTGAAAATCCTAGTAAATTCCATCCTTACAAGGGTACTCTTATGTGCAAGGAAAGTGCAATAAAATCCTTACAGTGATTTAACTTCACCCATATGCCGATAGGCAGGACAAGGGGTATGCCAATCGACAACCCCCTTATTTTGGAAGAGTCCATATTTCCTCTTTTGTCAAAATAAAATTCGAAAAAAGAAATCTTTATTCTAAAAAAAATAACGGTTCATTTCTGCTTAATTATCTATTTTTACTTATTTCCAAAATAAATCATATTCTTTAGTTAATTTATACTATTTTTCCTAAAAAAAATAAACATCATCTTCAAAGTCTCAGTAGAAAAGTAAAGTGCATATATGATTAGTCATTAAAGCAAAATAAATAAAAATACATCTCCTTCATATATATATATATATATTATTGTTACATGGTTACACCCTTGCTAAAAAAAGAAGAAAAATAGAAAAATACAATAAACGGGACTCCACTCGAACCAACAGCTCTTTGTCTCTCCTAAAATCCTCACCCTTTGTGACAGACATGTTTCCCCGATGACGAGAGGTGGAACCATCACTCCTAAAACCCAATCCCTTATTAAAGGAGGCAGATAAAACCAAGCCGAAAGGAGCTGAATCCCTGATGTAAGCTAACGCAGAGGCCACCCAGTCCTCAATATCCTTCAGCCAGGTGGTCGGTACTCGGACATACCGCAAGAAAAGAAACAAAAGAAAAAGACCAATCAGTTAGTAAAGATAAAATAAAGAATCAAAAGAAACAAGATAAGGGAAGAAGAACAATATACCTTAGGTTGACGGACATCATCCGTAAGACCCATCAAACTGGTGCTGATGCATTAAGATTATGCAGCATACTCAATGACCCCCCGCTACTCAATCGAAAATTATATGAAGGGGGAGTAACCTGAATAGTCGGAGCCTCCTTTTTCGATATCGTTTCCACTAAAGTACCACCACTCATGTGCAGGTAGATCCCACCGGCCTGCTAGTACCACTACTCGAATTCGTAGGAGGCGGTGGCATATTATCCACATCATAAATGAAAGGGGACATCAACCAGCTCGTCATGAATCCTAAGTAATCATAACTCGCCACCATATCCATATAGATAGTGTAGGGATCACTGACCAACGATGCCGCATGGGCCTAATCAAACATCTCCCTCACTCGCCTCATGTCCACCGGGGGCACCGACGGTGGGACCACCATATCATCCTCCATAATTTTTCACACCACTCTCTCTCTCCTAGGTACTAGATGTACCCAAATTGTGTGTCATTAATAACAACATCTGCGCGTGTATACCCATTATCCCCGTATCCCTAGAAGCCATACTACAAGGTAAAAGGTTATCAGTAATCCCCGATAGATAATTAATATTCATAAAAGAATTAAAATGCCAAGAAAGAACTCAAAATAAATGTTAAATAACCCGATCACTCGTTAAGGCATTCAAAGCCTTCCGTATCACTACCAAGGATAAAGACTAGTTCGATTGTCGCTGGTACTTTCACCACTAAAACATCCGGTAGAATTCCCACAAATCCTCATCCTTCAAAGCTATCAAGCTCACATTATGCCCAATCACCTCTGAAAATCACGTTTGCAAAAAACAAGAATCAACAAAAAAGACACTAAAGAAGAATACAAGGATATACATAAAAAGAAAATAAGTCTGAAGTTACCTCCAAAAGGTATGTGACCCATGTAAAGGTCTATCGGGAGCACTATATGAAAGCATCCAAAGAAGAATAGAGGTACAAAAAAAGTCAAGCTACCCCAATCATAAAACTGGACGTCAAAAATTGTTCTCAGAAATGGGAAAAACTAGAGATAAATGACATCCAACTCGTTACCACCAAAAATCATCTAAGCAAAAGAAAAATGAATAATTAGGCCATCTCTTTCACCTGGTGTGTGTTAGTAAAGTTTATTCTCCTACTTAGAAGATTCCCCTAAAGTTGACAGATGTCGATAGAATCCCAAGAAATGATCCTACCCACATCCCCTGGCACTGCCTGAATCGCCTCCGGTGTCACCCTTATTGTGCGATCCACCTTTATATGAACACCCTCACAATTAATCCCAAACAACTGTTAAACATCAATGGGAGTAATAGTCATATCCCTGATACCCTGATGGAAGGTGTGAGTAGTGTCCTACCACTTCTTTCCCAGAGCGCACAACACCACGGTAGAACACGACGTCTCATCCAAGGCCTGTGCCAGACGACCAAAACAAGCAGAAGAAAACATACAGTACACCAATATCGAGATCTTATCTCAAACATCCTTCAACCCAATCGTTCCATGAGAACTCATGCTCGAAGAAGCTATATCAGTCTTCCAAAGCAAAAGAAAAAATAACCTTGCATCAGCACAAAGAACAAAGAAAAAAATGAAATGGAATACAAAAAGTCACCTTACTTACGTAGCCACTAAGTTTCTTCACCTTAGACGAATGGTGGTGTGAAGGATCACACAAAAGGAAGCAATCTTTAGCTACCGGATGAAAAATATGAAAGGCATTCTCATTGCCTAAGGCAGGGGGTACCCTAGACTGCCATGCCAGGCTAGCCCAGTTGTCAACGCCTAGTCACTCCACATTATATTCCTCGTTCAAAGAACCCACTATTTAAAGTATTAAAAGGAAAATGACTTAAGAATGATATTTAGAGAAACAAAGTACAAGATTAAAGCATTTGAGGGTGTGAAAAATGAGGAGGGATCAACCCCCTTTTGTAAGGGACTAAGCGCCATGTCGATCGGAAGACCCTGTACATACCGATCGACACCTGCCTATTACTCTTTCCAAGGAAGCCCAAGAGTCCATGCCCTTTCTGAACGACAACCCCTCTAGCGTTCCTATATGTATCCCTTGCAAAATTTGTACAACAATGCCAGAAAAATCCAAATATTACCCATAAAATTCCTAAAAATACCAAAAAAATATTGGAACATTTTTTCATTAAGAAATAATTTTTTGGAGAACTAAGCCCCTTTCAAGCCCTTAAGACCCCTAGAAGGATTATCCTTATAGCATTGCATCAGCATCCAAATCTATTACCATTCCCCAGTGGAATCTCAATCTTAGGTTAATACTTCCCTAGCGGAATTGCAAGATAACACCTTCCCATTCCCCAATCGAATCTCCAGTCTAAATTAGTATCCCAACGTAACTTCAAGATATGGTTGCATAAAAAATATCTCAAAACTTCCTCAGTAAAGTTATCAATGATGATGCTAAGATTTAGCTCCACTAGAAAAGAAATAATGAGCTCGAACAGTAATAACAATGGCAGCAATAGAGTTATGTACGTGTATTGGTATAACAAGGGGCTGAGGATAAGAGTAATGAAGACAGTGATGTATAGTGGTTTATCTAATCAGGCCTACATCCACTATGAGTGTGTGATCCACTAACTATGGGAACTAATGGCCTTGGATACAATGCTCATAAGCTCACTCTCTCTTTTCTGCGTGTACAAGCAGAGTTTTCACTAGGGTTTTTATGATCGATCCCTTACAAGCTTGAAGATAACAAGTATATATAGGGTTTGGGGGGAGTAGTACACTCCCTAGCATCCATTGTTCACGTGAATGATGATCTAGCCAATTCCCTGTTGACACCTGGTTGTTCCACTTATGGTTAATGATGGCATAATATTCCCTCACGTAAGGGGATGATATTATTATCACGGTATGGTCCACGTGCTATATGAGTCCCATGCGCACTGTCCCACGTGTCTCCAAAATCATGTGCCATGATGATGTCACCCTCAACTTAAGATGGCAGGTTGAGGCTGAGTTTGATGCTGGCATACTAGGTCTTGACTGCTGGATGTAGGCTTCACGTTATCGTTCCCTCATAGGGTCGGCTTATCATTTGGTCACCCCAAAGGCGAGGCTTCTATCTCCACGAGCTTAGGCTCTGGTTAAAGTAAATAGTGGGGTCATTCTCCTCGTGGTTGTCCTTTCATCCGATCGTATTATCGTCCTGTCATCCATAAGACCCCCGGGGTAGTAAAGTAAGGCCCTCATCCTGGACGAGGCTACCCTCGCCTAGTCGAGGGTGTATTTTGGTATATCAATCACCCCCTAGCCCTTAATCATCGATAATGTTGAGGTGGCTGAGGGGTAATGTTGTCTTTAGATGATAAATGAGTGGTCAGGTTGATGAGTGACATTTGCCAAGTTGATTAACGTCTTATCAGGTGTCAATCATCATTTTTGTTCCCTAAAAAATGACGGCTGCACACTATACTTGGGACTTTGTTCCCTAGTAATGATTCTCCTCGTGGGTTGTGCACTGCATTGTCATTATTGGGCACACTAATGACAAAGTATTTAAACCCTTTTTTAAATAATTTTCTCTCTCTCTTCTTCTTCTTCTTCTTATTCTTGTGCACGCTCTCTCTCTAGCTTTTAGCAGCTTAAATGCCATTTCTATAATTTCTGCCTTTTCTCCGGAGTTCCAAGCTTTGTTCAGTTTCAATCTTCAACCTCAGGTAATTTCTCTGTCCTAGATTCCCTTTTATCCACCATTTTCTTTGATATTTTCTTTGGGTATCTCTTGAGCATTTTCTTAGTTGTTTTACACTTTTTTGGCATGAGAACCCGCCTTCCTGTGGGAGTTATAGGGTTAGATATTATGCAATAGACTTTCCCTGATTCCTCTTCCACCTTCTAACGGTGGTTCTACCTTGAGTTATGGCGCTTTGAGGTTTTTCGATGAACTTCTGGTTTTCTTCTCTGGTGAATCTTGTTCTTCCCGTTCTTAGGCATTGATCCATAAAAACCTTTCATTTTTCTAAGTTTAATACAAAAAAGTCAACTGTTTAACTTATTCATCCACAAAAATGTTTCATTTCTCTTTCCAAGTGAAGGTTGACTTTTATTTCAGTATTCAACATGAGGCCGACTTGAAGACTAATTTGGATACTGTGAAGGCTGAGTTGGAGAACGTAAAGGTTGAGCATACGAGGGTTCTGGATGAGCTTATAAAGGAGCATATTGCTCAGTTGAAATTGAAGGATGACCTCATAGCAGCCAAGGACGAGGCTTTGACCAACCAGGGCATCCAATTAAAAAATAATATTGCTGAAGTTGTCCAAAGGGCCGTGGTCGATGCTGTGGAGGCCTACAAACTCTTCAACGAATTCCAAGGCTTCAGTCTTGAATTCTTAGAGAGGGGAATCAAGACAGCCTATCGATGGGTCATCTTGAAGTTTGCTAACGCAGTATCGTCTATTCGTCCTTATTTGGAAGCAGTAGAACTAGACAACCCCCTGATCTCTGGTTCACGTGGAATCTCATGTACATGTTGAAGGCACCGGTATGTCTGAGGATCAACCATCTATCGTGGTAGTTGAGGGGACTCTGTCGGACGATGCTAGGCCTCTACCTTCTGATGTTGCTCGTTAGGGTGGCCGTCTGCAGCCTATACCCTCTGCTTGTTAAAGTTTTCTTTTGTACATGTATTGTAACTCTTAATTTTTGTAATTAAAGTTCCCTCCTTTCTCTTTAGTCCTCTATATTGCCACTTTTATTGATTTGTGCTGATGTACCTTGGCTAGGGTGAGAGTTAATGGAGGGTCGTCCCTACCACTCAATCTCATCTTAGCCGAGGGTAGTTTCCACCAAAATAATTATGTTTTTATTTATAAGTCATCCCTCATCTTTCTTGAGAGTGAATGGAGGGTCGTCCATACCATTCACCCTCATCTTATTCGATGGTGGTTATCCACCAAATAATGATATTTTTAAATGTAAGTCCACCCTCGTCTTTCTTGAGAGTGAATGGAGGGTCGTCCCTACCATTCACCCTCATCTTAGCCGAGGGTTGTTATCCACTAAATTAATGATGTTTTTAAATATAAGTCCACCCTCGTCTTTCTTGAGAGTGAATGGAGGGTCATCCCTACCATTCACCCTCATCTTAGCCGAGGGTTGTTATCCACCAAATTAATGATGTTTTGTGGCTTAGCATGAATTACCCCAACTAATATCTAAATCGACAAGCATAAGATGAGGGGCCAGTAGAATATTCTCATTAACACTAAGTGTTCTATGAAGCAACACATTCATTACAATTGTGATCCGATATGACATTAACTACAACATTATTGATAGTATTTATTCAAATGATCTACATTCCAGGGGTTCAAAAAGGGTTCTCCTTAAAGGTTCTCTTGTCTATAGGTTCTAGGGACAACTTCATAAATGACCCTATATGGGCCATATCAATTTGGGTGGATTTTGTTAGGTTTCTTCCATGTCTTTTTGAGGACTAGATCCCCCACATCAATTGTACTTTGTTTTACCCTCTTATTATAAAACCTAACAGTCCTCTGCTGGTAGGCTGCTTGTCTTATCTCAACATCTTCTCTTCTCTCCTCGATCAAGTCTAGATCAAGTCTCATTTCTTCTATATTTCTTTGGGGGTCATACATTTGAACTCTGTGAGTAGGAAATCCAATTTCAGTGGGGATGACGACTTCTGAGCCATATGTCAAAATAAAGGGGGTTTCCTCGGTAGGGGTTTTGTTGTTGTCCTGTAGGCCCGTAGCACTGCGTGAACTTCCTCAACCCATCTTCCTTTTGGATCCTCAAGATTTTTCTTGATCTCGTCTAGGATTGTTCTATTTGTAAAATAAGTTTTCCCATTAGCTTGACGTCAGCCTGGGGTAGAGAAGAATTGTTTAACCCCCACTCTTTCACAGTATTTCTCTAGGGAGACATTCCTGACCTGAGTCCCTTTATCAGAGATGAGGGTGTTGGGGAGACAACACCTGCATATGATTTTCTTCCAGATGAATTGGAAGGTCTTCTACTCGGTGATTGTGACCATTGGTTCCACCTCCACCCATTTTGAAAAATAATCAATTGTTACGATCAAGTATCGGTAGTTATTGATAGCCCTAGGTAGGGGGACTACCAAATCGATTCCCCATACTTCAAATGGATATGGTGATGTGATGGAGGTAAGAGGATAATGGGGTTGATGAGGGATGGTGCGGAACCTCTGATATTTATCACACTTCTTCACATATGCCATAACATCCTTTGCGAAGGTCGACCACCAGTATCCCTGGGTGACAATCCTCTTTACTAACGACCTACCCTCAATATGGATTGAACAAGACCCTTCGTTAACATCCTACAAGATACATGGGACCTTCGAATCCCTTTTTATACAAGGTGTCTCTGATGACAGTGAATTTTGCAGCTCTGTACCTTAACTTTTTTCTTTCTTATTTTGGTTTTGGCATCTCCCCCTCTTTAATGTATTTGACTAGAGGGTCCATCCATGAAGTTCCCTACTTATATTTAAGCAAGGGACGAGTGTTCCATCTGCATCTTCAATCATTTTTCCAAGAAAAATTTCCATTGGAAGTGTTCTCCTGCTATATGTCCTAGTTGGTGAGGCTAGCCTAGCAAGTGCATTGACTCGACCATTATCTAGCCTAGGTATCCTCGTCAACCTTACTTTTATGGAACTTTTTAATAGTAACTTTACTTTCTCAAGATATTTGGCCATTCTCTTATCTTTAGCCTCATATGCTCCTAGTATCTGATTCACCACCAGTCTTGAATCACTATGGACCGAGATCTAGCTAAAATTAAGAGACCTAGCCAAGGAGAGGCATGCTATCAAGGCCTTATATTCAGACTAGTTATTGGAGGCTTTAAAGTTGAACCTTAGAGCGTACTTAATGTCCATGCCATCAGGTGCTTATATTATTAATCTAGCTCCACTTTCTCTCTCGCAAGAGGACCATATACCAAAGATATTCCACACAACGTGTTCCTTTGAGAAATTTCCCATAGTGAGGGATCCCTATCTAAAGAGGTATCTTCCTTCCTTGTTCTCAATAATTTTTCCTCTAGCGATGCTTGTCTCAGCCTTATCTTTGGATGGGTCAGCAATTCTGCATTGCTGAATATCTGTCTTCTTGAGGTTCTCATTTTCAGCCACATCCTCTTCCCAAGTAAATTTATCCATAAAATCTTCTAATGCTTGACCCTTGATGGCCACCCTAGGTTGATACACAATATCAAACTTTCCCAGCTCTATAGCCCAGGCCATTAGCCTTCCTAATTTTTTTGGCTTGTGTATGACCTGCTTAAGAGGGGAATTAGTGAGGATGACCATTGTATAGAACTGGAAGTAAGGTTTTATCTTCCTTGAGGCGTGAATCAAAGCATAGACCAACTTCTCCATCCGGGGTACCTTTTCTCCTCCCCTTGGAGTGCCTTACTATTGAAATACACCGACTTCTACACTTCGTCTTCTTCTCTCATGATAGCAGCACTGATGGCTGACTTCGAGATGGCCAAGTACACATATAATCTTTCGCCTTGCACTGGATGTGATAAGAGTAAAGGGACCCTAGGTAAGAATTTAGCTCTTAGAAAGCCTTGTCGCACTCTTCCCTCCATTCAAAAGCCTTTCTAAGAACTTTAAAGAACGGTAGACACTTGCCGGTGGCTCTAGATACGAACCTATTCAAAGTAGCCACTCGTCCTGTGAGCCTCTGAACATCTTTAATGGTCTTAGGGGTCTTCATTTCTAATAGAGCATTTATCTTCTCAGGATTCGCCTCGATTCCTCTTTGATTGATGATGAACCCCAAGAACTTTCCTTCTCTGACCCAAAAGACACACTTGGCTGGGTTGAGCTTTATCTGGTACCTATCCATCGTGTCGACGGTCTTCTCTAGGTCAGCCACATGACCCTTGACCTTCAAACTCTTGGTCAACATATCATCTATATAGACCTCTATAGACTTCTCGATTTGGTCTTTGAATATTTTATTCATAAGGCGTTGATACATTGCCCCTGCATTCTTTAGGACAAAGGGAATGACCCTGTAATAGTATGTCCCCTTATCGGTAATGAAAGTCATTTTTTATGAGTCCTCAGGGTTCATGAATATCTGGTTGTATCTCTAATATGCATCCATGAAGTTGATTAGCTCATGGCCTGCAGTAGCATCCACCATCTGATCAATGCAGGGAAGAGGGAAACTATCTTTGGGGCAATGTTTGTTGAGTTCGGTGAAGTCTACGCACATCCTCCATTTCCCATTATCTTTAGGGATTATGATCGCATTAGATAGCCATTCTGGATAGATGACCTCCCTGATAAACTCAACCTCTTCCAATATCTAGACCTCATCACTTATGACCTCATATTTTTCTCAAGAGTAAATTCTTCTCTTATGCTTTATTGGATTCGCTTCCTCCACCACATTGAGATTATGACACATGATCTCAGGGTCAATTATTAGCATGTCTGTATGACTCCATGCAAAGACGTTCTGTCTTCTCCTTAGAATCTTGATGAGGTCTTCTTTTATATCTGCCTTCATATATTTGCCAACTTGGAAAGTTTTTTCCGGGTCATCCTCATTGAGGATGATGGATTCTACCTCTTCCACGGCCTCTCCTTTCTTCAGCTTTATTTCATCCCTGGGGTCCAAGGTATCAATATTGTAAGCAGTAGTTGCCTTCTTATGTGCCTCTCTTTCCTCGGCAGAGTTGAAGTAGCATTCCCTTGCCATCGTCTAGTCTCCCTGAAATTCCCCTACCCCATAAGGGGTCAGATGAATTTTATCATCTGGTGGACCGTGGAGGGCATGAACTTAATTCCTTGAGGGCTATACATCCCAGTATGATAATATAGGTTGGGAAGACGTGTTCGTCCATCATAAAAAAGTTGACCCTATTGGTAAGCCATCTTGGCCACTCGTCTCCCATTCTTACATCAACGTCATACACTCCTAGAGGATGAACTCTTTTCCCACTGAACCTAATCAAGGGATGATGGTATGGAACTATTCTAGCACGGTTGAGTCCTAAGGATTTAAAACACGGCTAAAACATCACATCTGTAGAACTACCCCCATCTACCAAGATCCTTGGCACCTCGCATCCGTGTACCCAGATGGTGATGACAAGAGGGTCATCATGCGGGGATAAGAGACCCTTGAAGTACATCCTTGAGAAACCCATGATCAGTATGTCCATGTTAACCTTCTTCCTCTTTTCTGGCTTTTCTTTGATAGACGTTGAATGCACAACTTTCGTTACTGCCTTGGCTTCAGCTACATGGGCCTTTCGGTCGGTGACTTCTGACCTTCCTCCTTCCAGGCCCCCAGAGATCATTCCAACATCGAACGAGATCATATTGAGTCTTTTCATAAGGCCTTAGTCATCTCTTGGTGGGAGGTCAGTATCATCATCATCCTCCAAAGGGCCGTCTCTTCTGTTGGGGGATCTTCTCTGCATGCATCGCTTCTTTTCTTCCTAGGGTTGTACCCTCGACCCCTCTTGAGGACACCCTTATCCACGTATTTTCTTAACTCCCCTTCTTTTAGCATTTTTTCAATTTCATCTTTCAAGGCAAAACACTTATCGATCAAGTGACCATGGTCTTGGTGAAACTCACACCACAGGTTTTTATTCCTCTTGTGAGGAGGTGCCCTTAACTTCTTAGGCCATTTTAAGGATCGGTCTCTCTTTATCTCATTCAGAATGTGTTCACAGCTGACTGTTAGAGGGGTGTAATCAACGAATTTGTCATCTGCTAGCCTTTTCTTCCCCTCCTTTTCTTTTTATGGTACTTATCCCCACTAGTGCCTCCTTTTTCATCTTCGTATTTAACGGCCATCGCCTCTTCGGTATTCATCACCTTCCCCGCTGTTGCCAACAACTCAGCCATCGTCTTTGGGGGGTCTTTAGTAAGCTTCCATAATATCTTTCCCTTTTGGAGTCCTCCAATGAGGGCTGTCATGGCTATACTTTCCACATAGTCTTCGACCTCTAATTTTTCTTTGTTAAACCTAGCTATGTAGTCTCTTAAGCTCTCTTTCTTCCCCTACTTAACATAGAGCATGTATGTGGTCTTCTTCTATGGCCTCACTCTGAAGAAAAAGTTATGGATGAACCGGTCTGCTAGATACTTAAAGCTTTCAATGGAGTTCTTTGGAAAATAAGTATACCAGACATGTGCGGCCCTGGTCAAAGTGCTAAAAAAAGAACGACACCTCATCTCGTCTAAAATGGAGTATATATCTGCTGTTGATTGGTACATCTCAATATGATGGACAGGGTTGGTACTCCCGTCATACCTTGGGGTGATTACAGGTGGCTTAAACTTGGATGGCGTTGGGAAGTTAACTATCTTGGTCATAAAGGGTGAACCTATGGAGTATCCTCTTTGAAGAGGGTCTCGACTTTTTAGGATATCACCAATTGTGTCCTCCTGCATTTGGATCGAATTGTTCCATGGCCTTGTAGGATCGACTAGGCCGATGTTATCCCCTGCCGCTTTTTTAGGGTGAACTGAGGGTTCTGCTGCGGTCGGTCTGTGTCAGTTGTTCACATCCCCCTGACCATCATCCCGTCCATTGGGTTGGCCATCATGGGGTCGTCCATCTACTGCCTCTCTTCTAGACCTTGCAATAATTCTCAATCTGGACAATGTTTCCCTCAGGATGGGCCCAGCCTCTCGAAGGCCGACCCTCTTCTCAGACGATCAAAAGTTGAGCCTCTTGGGCGATCGTCCAGAGTTTACCTCCCACACTTACCTATACTCTCCTGGATTGGTCGTACAGTATTGTAGTAGACCTCATATGGATCCTAGCATTCTATGGGAGCCTGTTTCACTTCCACGTCATCATATCTATCCTCCAAGCAATGGTTTTTATGCCTCCCCAGGCGTAAATGCCTGGGGTCAGTAACATCCCTTCGCCATTGTGGAGGTGGAAAGTCTTTGCGTGGTGCCTGGGGTGGTCCCCTGACATCATGTTATCCTGGCATAGCTACCCGAGTAATCATCTTCGGGGGGTCTCTGTATATTTTGGCTTAGAGTTGTAAATTGCTCTTTCATAACCTGTTGGCTTGCTGCCAAAGATTTCAGGGCACCAGTTACCTAAGCCATCTCAAACTGGGGTGGTACCTATATGGAACTAGGTCCTACTCCACTAACTGGTGGAGGAGGAGGTGGTAACTCCGGTGCCATATGTTTGAGCTGTGAAGAGATGAATGATGAGCTTGAGAACCTTAATGGATCTCTTCCAATAATGAAATCGCTCCATGCGAAGGGGGAGAACTGGTTCACCACCAGAGTTTCCGGTGAGGTCAAGCTGTATAAAGGAAGAGATATCTTCTCGTTCCCACAGACGATATCAAACTGATGATGCTAAGATTTAGCTCCAACAGATAAGAGATGATGAGATCGAACAGTAATAATGGCAGCAATAGAGTTATGTATGTGTATAAGTATATATAAGGGGATGAGTATAAGAGGAATGAAGACATTGATGTATAGTGGTTCAGCCAATCAGGCCTACATCCACTGTGAGTGTGTGATCCACTAAGTATGGCAGTAATGGCCTTGGATACAATGCTCATAAGCTCACTCTCTCTTTTTTGTGTGTACAAGCAGAGTTTTCACTAGGGTTTTTATGATCAATCCCTTACAAGCTTTAATATGACAAGTATATATAGGGCTTGGGGGGAGTAGTGCACCCCCAAGCATGCATTGTGCATGTGAATAATGATCTAGCCAATTCCCTATTGACACCTGGCTGTGCCACTTGTGGTTAATGATGACATAATATTCCCTCACATGAGGGGATGATATTATTATAACGATCTGGTCCACATGCTATATGAGTCCCACGCGCATTATCCCATGCGTCTCCTAAATCACTCGCCATGATGATGTCACCCTCGGCTTATGATGGCAAGTCGAGGCTTAGGTTGATGCTGGCATACTAGGCCTTGACTGCTGGATGTAGGCTTCGTGCTGTCGTCCCCTCATAGGGTCGACTTATCTCTTGGTCACCCAAAAGATGAGGCTTCTATCTCCACGATCTTGGGATCTTGTTAAAGTAAATAATGGGGTCAAACTCCTCATGGTCGTCTTGTCATTCGGTCATACTATCGTCCTGTCATTCGTAAGACCCCCGGGGTAGTAGAGTAAGGCCCTCATCCTGGATGAGGCTACCCTCGGCCTGGTTGAGGGTGTATTTTTTTATATTAATCACCTCTCCAAAATTACAAGTTCCTAGGAGAGTAACTCCTCAAATCAACTTTAGGTTCTCAGAATTGACCTTGACCCACAGAATCGGTCCTTATAACTTTAGGTCCTCATAATTAATGACGACCACCAGGATTGGTCCTCACAAATTTAGGTACTTAGAATTTACCTCGACCCTCATAATCGGTCCTCACAACATTAGGTCCTCAAAATTGGCCACGACCCGAAAAATAGTTCCTCATGACTTTAGGTTCTCAGAATTGACCTTGACTTGCATAATCAGTGCTCATAACTTTTGGATGGAATTGAACTCGTCCTGTAGAATCAGTCCCTACAACTTTAGGTACTCACAACTATAGGTCCTCAAAATTTACCTCAATCAATAAAATTTATCTCTACAACTTTAGGTCCTTAGAATTGACCTCGGCCCTCTAAACTAGTCCTCATAACTTTGCATCCTCAGAAATGGACTCGATCCTCAAATCGATAGTCACAACTTTAGGTCCTCAGAATTGACCTCGACCCTCCGAAATGATCACCTTTGTCCCTTTGGTCCGCAGAATTGAACTTAAGCACCCTCCCTCCTAATGTCAGTGCGGTGTTTATTCAAAGACCTTTCATTTTCCATTGTCACTCGTCGAGGGGCTCTATAAAAACCACATTCTGGGACCCCCTAAGCATCTCCTTAGGTCCCTAGCACCTCTTCTTTCACCATAATTCCTAAGTCATACTTCGAGTATTGATATACAGGCTACTGGGCACTCGTGATCCCCATTTTACTCCGGTCAACTCTCCAACTCAAGCAACTCTCTTTCGATCCTTGAAGGGCTCTCAGTCTGCTTTCTAACGGTCCACCCAGTACACAAATCATCCTTACGATAAGGACGAATGACCCATTTCACTCCAAAGGGTCACTAATCATTTTTGGGTCCCGTTTCACCTTGGTTAATGTAATACCCCGTACTTTTATGAATATTTAAATTACTTAAGTGGCATAATTTGGTAATTAGAGGAAATTACGTGAATAGTAATTTTGGAATTTATAAGTATAAATTTAATAATTGAGAATTTTAAAGTGAACAGTAAATATTAGTTTATTGGTGTCGGATTAATATATACATGGAGTATATCTTCTTACCGGAGTAAGTATATGGGTAGTATTATTTTATTATTTGTCATGGGCAGGTGAAATTACAAAAGAATAATATTTTATTCGGAACATACGTGTAGAGTTGTGTTGGGTTCAAAAGTAAATTTTTGATAAGTGAATCAGATGGTGATTTCAAGTGTAATTTTGATCCCGAATGGGATGAAATAGTCAAAATGAAGTACCTGGGAGTAATGTTTGGGTTTCAGGAGCTTTTTGGACTAGTCGGGACTCGCATTTAAGTACACGAGTCATTTTACAATTAGGTATACACCCAATTTCGGTATTTATAAGGGGATAAGCCCTATTTCCCCAATTAAAATCTCTAAAAGAGAGAAAGGAAGAAAGGATGGAAAAGAGGAAGAATAAAGGGTATTTCTAGCCAAACTCCGCGGGATTCGACTCGAGGTCGTCGGATTTTATCCACGAGGCAAGTGTTTACTTGCTTTATTCCATTGAGTGTGTTCATCTCATATTATAGTTGGTATTTTGGATTAAAACCATTAAAATTAATTTGGAAGATTTGATTTTGAGTTCATAAATTGATGTGTTGTTAACTCTTTATGAACTCTAGTGTTAAACCCATGCTAATGGTGTGTATATAGGGTTAGAAATGGAAGATTGAGAAAGTTAGGTTTAATTAAGTTATGAGTTTAAATCTTTGATTGAATGATTGAATCCCTTGATTTTAATTGATGTGTGGGTTGTATCATTATGTGGAGATATATATATTGTTGGTTGAGGTTGAATGATGATGAGAAAGAAGATAAAAATCTTGGAGGTGCATTAATGGAGATTTGTAATTTGGAGAAGATAGTGAATAGAAATGCAGCGCCTTATGAAGTCGATTCGGCCATAAAGAAAATCAATTCGGCTATTGGTCAAAAAATAAAATTTGTAGATATTTTCAATACGGTCGCGTGGTCACTAACCGCGTATTTTTCTGATTTATTTTGAATTTATAATGATTTTTCTAAGGAAGAAGTTCCGAGATTTAAATCATTAGCTTGGGAGTCAAATCGGAAATTTTATAGACAATTCAAGTGAATGCCAATTTCTGTATGATTTGAATTAAATGCTCATTTATCGATGAAAACAAAGGTATGGAAGTTATATTTCAAATGAGATTTTAATGATATCAATTGGACTTATGTAGAGTGAGTTATAGATGTTTTATTGCAAGGTGTTTAAGCTACCAGAACAGCTGAGTTATGAAAATTTTATAGAACATTCAAATGCATGATGTTTTCTGTATGATTTGAATTAGTTGCTCATTTATGGATGAAACAAAAGGTATGGAAGTTAGATTTCTAATGAGATTTCAATGAGGTCAATTGTACTTCTATAGCTATTTTAGTGTACGGTGTGAAATCTGCCATAAATTAAAGTTGTGAGAATTTGTGATTTTTAAGAGTTCTAATGGGAAAAGGACCCTTGGGATTCGAATAGGAATTTCGGATGTAATTGGGATACGAGCTAGTTGTGATAATCTTAATAAAGAAAAAAATATGTGATATTTATATTATAAGTAAATATTTATAGAATTAAATCGAATATGTATATTCGAGATTACAGGCTACTGCTACGAGAGATAGGCATGGATAGCCAGATTTGATGATGATAGATATATATGGGTATAGATGCAGTATATATATGATAAAATTATAAATATATCTGTGTGTGAATGGTATATTTATGTGAAGCATACCTCCTCTAATGCTATCAAGGGAAGTTTCGCGATGTGGGTGAGGCCCCTGGCTTGAGGAGCAGGGAGCATATAGTCCCCAGGTCATAGCGTCCATTTTATATTGTGTGATTTTTATTAGGGTTGAGACGTGGTGGGTATGTTTCATTCTCATTTCCGGGGAGGAACTATGACCACTTCCCATACGTTGTGATTTGGTTTTTTACCAAGTCGGTGTGGGAGTTCGACCGCTGGTACCCAGGATGATGTGTCAGTAATTCCTGGGAAAATGATAGCATTGAGAGACAGCATCCATTTAGTTATAGCTCTGAGGGGTGGTTATTTTACATATATAGTGTGTGATATATAAGTATGAATATACTTGATGTGTATAGTATATTGTATATATTTATATGAGGTGTAAAACATATATATATGGACATAATAAAGAATGAAATGTCAGATAAATTCTAAATCTTTAGGGAGTATAAAAACCGGAATAAAATAAGGATATACGTATATAAATATGAGAATATTATATACGAGGTTAATAACACTAAAACGTGAATAGTGTAAATAACTAGTGAAAGTTATTCATGATGTAAGGATGAATCATAAGTGAGAGATTATAATGTATAAGCTCAGGCGATAGCTTAGAATATTTTATAAAGAATGAATAAAGTGATATTCTCCTTTCGTAGATTTATATCCGGATTTATATGTATATGGATCATAGGTTATAGTGAGAACTATTTATATATATGGAATGGTATGAAATGTGGTATGTACTGAGGGCCTAATGGATTCGGACGATCAACATTGTCATGTAGTAGTGTATCGAGGGATTGTTTGTTTGGATTTCCCTTCGCGAGACACCCGACGCACGAACGTAGCATAATGTTGGGAATGGGGAGAAGATTAGTCCTTATTACTAGGAATTATGTGGATTTTTAGAAGATGGGTGAAATGAATTAGTTAGCCAGGGTTGCGTAACTCGGTTGTTTAAAAGGTATGCGATAGTTATGCACTATTGTAAGAGGGGTGAGGGGTATCTCATGAGAGTACGATACCAATTTAAATATGAGATATTTTCATATTTTAAAATATGGAATTTATGCACTTGCTAAAATATTTTCAAACTCGGGCTCTGACCCGTTTCTCTATTTTCCTCTCTTCCTATATATTTATATATATTAGGTGTCCAGACACAAGAATGTCTGGATGATGATTCTTTCGAGTCAGACGTTCGCTGCAGCAGCTGTGGATGCATGCAGGTTTAGTTTAGACATTTCTATTCTTGTGATCTATATAGAAAGCATTGTATTAACATTCGGGTCGATAGCCCGATTGTATTCATTTATTCTTTTACCGCCTTTTAGTGCGGCATTCGATTTGGTTGTATTATTTTGTACCGAGTTTCATTTCAGTTGTTGCATATAAACTATTGTGATTGATTTATTTGAATGGTTTGGTAAAAAAAAGATTAGTTAATTCCAATTTTGATGCCAGGCTAATAGGTTATTAGTAATTAAATTGGTTTTCGACAGTGATGCTGAGAATGAACCATATGAGACTCCTATTTTAATTTGATATAGGAGTGATCACCCAATATTTTATTAGGCAGGGTGCCACAAATGGTATCAGAGCATTAGGTTCTAGTGTCCATAGTAATCTCTGCGGACGTACTACGCTTTCAGCGTTGCTTTTGATTTTCTATAGAGCCTTATGATTACGATTATTGATGTGACACCCCGCCTAATTAAATACCAGGCGATCACTCCTTTATTAAATTAAAATCAAGGTGAACAGTTGGTTCATTCTTAGCATCACTGTCGTAAAAATAACTTTTCCAATTTAAACACCCTAATTAATTAAGCTAAGTGTCAAAACCATTTTTAGACATTACTTTCCAAATTTTATTTTATAAACCAAGATTTAAATATTTACAACAAATTCAATATTAAAGAATCACACCACAATTATCCTGGAACATATAATCCAACTAAATTAAACATTTAACAACTAAATCCCAACATTCAAAACTTAAAGTAAAACATCCAGACAGTAATAAATCCCAAAGTGGCAATACTAGAAATAAATGAATCACAATGTCCAATAAAACAAATGGATAATGGAAACGGGCGACACATGCCCAACTGAATAAATAAGCTAGGAGTGGAATCAAATAAATGAAGTCGTCTAAGCAAGAGGCCTGCAACTCCCACCTAAGCTGCAGCGCGTTCCTTCCAAAGGATCCTATGCAAGACGTCCCTGTGGCTGAGCACCTGTAATATATACATATATATATATACAAGAGAGAAAGTAAAATAGAAACGGGTCAGAGCCCGATAGTGTAAATGATTTAAAATTTGTTTAGCAAGTATTTAAAATGTTTACAAGCCAATGCAACAACATATTAGAGCGTCACCCTCTTGAGAAATTCTCACCTCTCTTCTAATGTGCATGCCTATCGTACTAATCTTTCCAACGGATTATCTTATCTTATATCGCACTAAACATCCCAATGGTTTAACTTATCTTAGGTCACTCGTAAGATTTAAAACTGAACAATATAATTGTTTAAGAGGAAAATTTCATTCAGTAACAAAGCTCTCATTTTAACTTTATTTATTAATAAAGTTTCTCAGTGTCATATTATACTTTTCAAAACAAGTATTTCCAATTTGAAGTCATTATTCATTTCTTACTTACCTTAGCACAGTATGCAGTTCCAAATTTCAGAATCTAATATATATATTAAATACTTGTATAATATATATATTCTAACAGCACCCCACATAAAAATTATGGTGCGGGCATACTCCGCTATCCAATCCCCGTATCACTCGTACTAAGGGAAATACAAGTTCGAAATCACTCTCGAACTGTATTAACACATACACAAACAATATTGAGGTGAAGCATAGATTCCAAGTCTCTAAGAGGTCAGTACATACCCTCACGTCTCTTAGGACCGTCTGACCACCGATCAGATAGCCTGTACCAAGGATATCTATCTTCTAGGGTACGAGTCAATATCCCCCATAAAGGCACATCAAGATAAGACCGTCCCAGCGCGGTAACCTCAGGGATAGCAAGTAGCGCGGGCATGATTTTCACATGTATATAATATATGCATACACACAGTCATATAAATATACTACTTTTATCATATCAATTTAGGTTCATCCCATAACCCATAATCACGACATTTATCCTTATTTTTCCATTATTAGTTATCACGTATAACGGTTCGTCTCTAACTTTAATTTGAGGGATTATTCCAACTTACTACGTAACACTCATGGACTCTATCCTCCCAAGTGTAAAATTCAGTAGGTATTAATCTATTTTCTATCGTAACCATTTTACGTATCTCTCCCTTTAATATAAAATTCCATCGTCCCTTATATAAACACCCCAAAAATGTAAATTTCTCCTTACATTAAAGGCCTCTTAATCATTAATAAATCCTACTGGTCATATTTATCTCCCAAAATATTTTAATAAGGGTGTCGAAGGAGTATTCTTCATTTAGAATTAATTCAACTATTTTAAAAAGGGAAATATAAGTCTGCCAGAAGGGGTCGATCGATCGAGGGCTGGGGCTCGATCGATCGAACCTTCGATCGATCGAAGCTCCTGGGTCGATCGATCGATCAAGCAGGTGTGGCGAATTCTACAGTTAACCAGTTACGGGTTCTATCACACAACCTCATTCAAATCCATATTTTTCATTCCCAATCGCCCAAAAATTTGTACTAGTAACAGTATAAACCCATATTATGCATCTCCTACATAAAGCATGCAAATTTTCATCAAAAACCATGGATTAATAGGCCAAAAACTCATATTAATCTCAAGAACCCTAGAATTTCTTTATCATAGTTCTAATCATTCTTTTTCCAGAAATTTATTGTAGACGCAAATAATTTGCTTTTTGTATGTGTAAAACAAAACACACGATGCGGAAGCGTTGAAATATGATGGTTCAACAATTAAACAAAAACATATTTTAGTTTAATAAAAAAAATTAAACCAATTCATTAATCCAAGTCCTAGAATTTTCCTAAGTCAGTATTTATCAATATTAGCAAGTTAGGCGAAACCAAATTTTAGAAAATGACTTGAATTAAGTACACATTACCCAACATTTAATATAAAGTCCCAATTAAATTGAGTGTGATAAAATAAACCGAATTTTATCTTGAAATTATCCTAAGCATGGATTCTAAATTATTGTGCAAGATAAAATAAACAATACCACACTACGCCGCGATGTACGGGGAAAAACCCAAGACGGGAAAAAACCTCGGACGGCCCTAGCCACAAGTCCACTAGATATGGAATTACAATTACAAGACAAAAGACTTACATCCTTGACTCGAACCCTCTGAAGCCTTGTTGCTCCTTCTTGTAGAAACCTCTTCCTAGCGGACAACCACGGAGCTCCACCGCGATCTCGAAATCCACCGATAGAACTTTGTATGGTCACCGTCACCCAAGCTTGGAGCCTTTCTCCAAGTGAGTAATACCGCAACAAACTTCTTCTTCTTTGTGATGGGATGTAGAAGGAAACCCGAAACGTCTCTTTTTCAATTCGGTAGAGAAGACCGGTGCCAAAACTCCAAGTAAAGATATGTATATAGAACTTGGATAAACAACTATTGGGTGTAAACACTAGAGTGTGTAGGATTTTTCATTAAAGAATAACACTCAAAACTTGATCTTTTTCCTTAAACAAATTTTGTCTCAAAACACTCTCTAGGAGTTTGTATGGTATGAAAAAGATTCCCCTTCAAAAGTGATTCTCGTCCTTAATTAAGCCTTAAAAAAACAGTTAAGAAACAAGTGGAATAATGGGGTGAAAACTGCCAAAAACTGCTCAAAACTGTTCCCGCTTGGCATCTCGTTCGAACGAACTTGACTCTCGTTCGAACGAGACTTCTAACGAGTGAGCAGACTGGGCTCGTTAGAAACTCGTTAGATATCTCGTTAGAACGACCAAACTCGTTCGAACGACATATCGAACGACTGACCAGTTTAGGTTCGTTGGCAAACTCGTTCGAACGAAACCTGGTTCGAACGAAAAACTCGTTCGAACGAGACTTCGAACGACTTCCAGAAATTTTTGATAATTTCAATTTTTGGCCCAGAAACTTTATGTACTTTATTTTAAAGTTTCAATTAAATTATTCTGAAAGTAAAACATGGTTTTTATTAAACCTAACACCCAATAAATATTGTTCCAAGCTCCTATATAAATATAATTACATTCATACTTTGGGAGCATGGAACCTTATATGTGATGACGTAGAAACGAGGCACGCAAACCGGCATTTTGATGAAGCTTTATATTCTTTGCCGCTACGTCTTCAACACACACTTCATAGGCTTGAGAGTATTACAATAAATCACTAACCTATGAATAAATGTTTTTGTCCGGAATTGAGCCAAAACTATATATGGACTCAATTGGAACTTTGTATCCTTACAAATCTCCCCCTTTGGCTATTCCGGGACAAAAACTAAAACAAAAATCCTAAAGGGCCGTCAAGCTCACTAGACTCAAAACATAACCCGCCCAAACTTGACTCAATCCAAGGATTAAAATCTTTGCCTTTTAAAGATGCCGCTTTAGTAGAATGCCTGCACACTTAAGCAAACTCATCAAATGAATAGGGAATATCAAAATATTAAATGCAATTAAATAATTACTCCCCCTAAAATAATTCTCCCTTTTATCAAACAAATGATATTTACTTAGAAAGACGTCTCCCCCTAAGATAAATCTCCCCCAAACTAAGATACAATAATATTAGGTTTAGATACCATTTCTCCCCCTATCATCATTCTCCCCCTTTTTGTTCAGGAATAGGCAAAGGATAAATAACTAATAAATAGCATGTTGAAGCTTAAAGAAAAGACATGACAGCATATGGGCAATAAAAGCAAGGCAAAGATAAACAAATATCATATATATATATATATATACTATAAATATACCAATAAGTACGTGCATATATAGATAGATATAAACACACACATGACACAAAATACAATAAGTTTGCACACTCGTATGGCAAAAATGTGTCATATGGAAACGGAAGTGTAGGGGTGTGTACTAGTAACAATTAAATTTAGACCCAAACACTTAAGAAACATTCACGGAGTTCTCATTTGATTGCAAACATCATCACAGTTAAATATAACCTCATGTGACAATATAAAGATTGAACTCAATGAACAAACATACACAATGCATACAAGCCTAGCATGATGATGATTCTACAAACCAAATAGAGTCATGACATTAAAGACAACTAGGATAAACGGACATTGCGCAAACCATTGATATACCATCCAATTCTCCCTCAATGAGCATATATATTCTTTTGCTTTTGAATGAATATATCAAACAAACATAGGCCTTGGCAATTGTTTTTTTTTTATTTTAATGCCAAATATTCTGTTTTTAGGCCTTTGGATCACGTATTTCTTTTAGATCCAATAAACGGTGGCTTACAATCGCAAAGGATTTAATTCATCCTTTCGGAGCCCTTCCCCGTGCACATTTTTATTTATCATGTTTTCATTTTTCACACAGATCTCACATGCAACGGATTTTGACATGCACTTGTCCTCCTAGGTCATAGATATGTAGATGACTAGATTGGTAGGAGAACACCTCAAAAAGCTCAAATATAACATGTGACATTGAGATTTCAAAAGAGCTCGTGCATGTGTGAATAGAGGCATATAAAAATAGAATCCATTTAAACAAACACAAAATCCAACTACTCCATATAAAGCATGGTAAAGAACATTTTAAGGATTGAAAATCTAAACCAAAAGTTCTAGCCACATGGGAGCGTTAAAGGAGGGATTCAAACACAAGTATATGCCACATAAAGTGTGTCACACTAAAATACACACAAAATAAAATCGTTTTGAGTTTTTAACAATTTTAATCAAAAATAAATATTTACTCAAAAGGATAAACAAAAAATCATTTGTATTTTTCATTAATCTTAAATGAAATAAATAAAACACAAATGATAAACAAAACATCTTTTTATATTTTTCAGTTAATTCAAACACAAAATATAATACAAAACGATAAACAAGTCATAATTTCTAGCATGGGATATGAAGTAAGGCTATGGCTAGAAAATGACTAAACAAGCATACATTTAGCATGTGAATATAGCATGAAGTACAAACGCTAAAGTATGCAAACACTAACATATTCATCCTTTAGATTTAGCAAGGGAGGAAGCATGTGAAAGTAAATGAGAATCAACAACTCTATTTTGTAGGGCAACCAAGTCGAATTTCCTAACCCAAATTAATGAGGAATGACTATCTTGGAGTGTAGGAACGTTAACTACCCTGGTTACTTTACTATGGGGTTTTCTAGGAATTCGTTTAAGATCTAAACAAAATTTCCTAAGATGACCTTGTCGACCACAATGTGTACAAGTGAGAACATGTCGAAAAGATTTACTTAAGGAGTGATCTTTAAAAGTATTCCTAGTTGATTCTCCTATAACATTGGTTTGGGCATTATGAGTAAATTCACTACAAGTATTAAAGCCTAAACCACAAGTGTCATTTTTATTTGGATCGTTCCTAACATTTTATCTAGTTTTTCCGAACGACATTCCAAATCAAATTTGACATTACTAGAATCTTTTAATTTATTTTCCGATTCTGGAATGTTAGATTATAGTAAAACATTTCGCTCTTCAAAAGCAAGAGGCTCCTTTTTCAAGGATTCCATTAAACTCCTAAGGCTATTTCTTTCGCCTTCTACATATTCTAACTTCTCTCTAAGAGTCCTCTCACGTGTCCTAAGGTCTTCTATTAAGGCACTTTCATCAATGACCTGACACTCTCTCTTAAACTCGCTTCTAACTTCAAATTAGCTCTTTTCAATTTAATAGATTCTTTATATAATTCATGAAAAGCATTTTGAAGTTCACTCTCATCAACCTCTTCTTCATTTTCACTCTCTCTTTCTTCTTCACTCTCACTATCATTAAAAATAAGAGAATCATGTACAATGACCTTGGAAGTGGCATGTGCTATCGTTTCATCAATCGATGAGTTCTCACTATCACTCACATGACTAGCCATAAAAGCCACAAAATTTTTCTTAGTGGGGGAATCGGGCTTCTCTTCCTTATCACTATCACTAAGGGTTGCATTATATGAAATAGGTCTCTAACCATCTTTCCTTAGTTTAGTGGGGCACTCATAAGCCTTATGGCCATAACCTTCACAACCAAAACACTTATCCGACTCGTCCCTATCTAAATGTTCATTACTAGGTTTAGGGATTTTCTCGGCTTTAGAAATCTTCTCGCTTTTATCATGTTTAGAAGTATCAAATTTCTTAAAATCATTTTTAAATTTATCTTTGTTAAATTTAAGAAATTTTCTAAATTTACGAGCAAACAAAGCCATGTCTTCCGAGTCACTATCACTATCGCTTTCTACTACTTGTTTGACCTCTTTTCGGGCTTTTAAAGAAACACCCTTTTCAATTTTCTTTTCAGTTTTAGAGGGAAACATATCCAGTTCATAGGTTTGTAAATCACCTACAAGCTCTTCTAATTTCGTAGAGGCTAAAGTGGGTAAAGAATTTAAAACGGTCACCTTTGGAATAAATTTATCGGGTAGGGACCTTAAAATTTTCTTTACAACACGGTCGTCAGGTATTTTCTCTCCCAAGTTAAAAGATGAATTGACAATATCAGAAAGTCTAGCATAAAATTTATCAAAAGTTTCTTTTTCATCCATTTTGATAGTTTCAAATTGAGTGGTGAGGTTTTGGAGTTTTGAAGCTTTAACGACACTAGTTCCTTCATGAGTTAATTGTAAAATGTCCCAAGCTTCTTTAGCGGTTTCACACGTCATAATACGTCGGAATTCATCCGGTGCGACAGCGCTAAATAAGGCATTTAAACCTCGGGAATTAAAGTTAGCAAGTTTAAACTCATTTTCAGTCCATCTATCGGCGGGTTTGATAACACGTTCATTTTCAACTAAATAAGTTGGTGGGGAGTACCCGATAATAACAGACATCCAAACTCTCTCGTCGATAGATTTTAGTGCCGATCTCATTCGCGCTTTCCAATACGCGTAGTTTGAACCATCGAAAATAGGAAATTTTGAAAATGGGGAAAAATCCATTTTAGCCAAAGATTATTTAAAAGATCATTAACGAAATAATTTATCGCTTTGGCTCTGATACCAATTTGAGAACGCAAGTAATTTGCTTTTTGTATGTGTAAAACAAAACACACGATGCAGAAGCGTTGAAGAGATGATGGTTCAACAATTAAACAAAAACAGATTTTAGTTTAATAAAACAAAATTAAACCAATTCATTAATCCAAGTCCTAGAATTTGCCTAAGTCAATATTTATCAATATTAGCAAGTTAGGCGAAACCAAATTTTAGCAAATGACTTGAATTAAGTAAACATTACCCAACATTTAATATAAAGTCCCAATTAAATTGAGTGTGATAAAATAAACCGAATTTTATCTTGAAATTATCATAAGCATGGATTCTAAATTATTGTGCAAGATAAAATAAACAATATCACACTACGCCGCGATGTACGAGGAAAAATTCAAGACGGGAAAAAACCTCGGACGACCCTAGCCACAAGTCGACTAGATATGGAATTACAATTACAAGACAAAAGACTTACATCCTTGACTCGAACCCTCTCAAGCCTTGTTGCTCCTTCTTGTAGAAACCTCTTCCTAGCGGACAACCACGGAGCTCCACCGCGATCTCGGAATCCACCGATAGGACTTTGTATGGTCACCGTCACCCAAGCTTGGAGCCTTTCTCCAAGTGAGTAATACCGCAACAAACTTCTTCTTCTTCTTTGTGATGGGATGTAAAAGGAAACTCGAAACGTCTCTTTTTCAATTCGGTAGAGAAGACCGGTGCCAAAACTCCAAGTAAAGATATGTATATAGAACTTGGATAAACAACTATTGGGTGTAAACACTAGAGTGTGTAGGATTTTTCATTAAAGAATATCACTCAAAACTTGATCTTTTTCCTTAAACAAATTTTGTCTCAAAACACTCTCTAGGAGTTTGTATGGTATGAAAAAGATTCCCCTTCAAAAGTGATTCCCGTCCTTAATTAAGCCTTAAAAAAATAGTTAAGAAACAAGTGGGATAATGGGGTGAAAACTGCCAAAAACTGCTCAAAACTGTTCTCGCCTGGCATCTCGTTCGAACGAACTTGACTCTCGTTCGAACGAGACTTCTAACGAGCGACGAGACTGGGCTCGTTAGAAACTCGTTAGATATCTCGTTAGAACGACCAAACTCATTCGAACGACTGACCAGTTTAGGTTCGTTGGCAAACTCGTTCGAACGAAACCTGGTTCGAGCGAAAAACTCGTTCGAACGAGACTTTGAACGACTTCCAGAAATTTTTGATAATTTCAATTTTTGGCCCAGAAACTTTATGTACTTTATTTTAAAGTTTCAATTAAATTATTCTGAAAGTAAAACATGGTTTTTATTAAACCTAACACCCAATAAATATTGTTCCAAGCTCCTATATAAATATAATTACATTCATACCTTGGGAGCATGGAACCTTAGATGTGATGACGTAGAAACGAGGCACGCAAACCGGCATTTTGATGAATCTTTATATTCTTTGCCGCTACGTCTTCAACACACACTTCATAGGCTTGAGAGTATTACAATAAATCACTAACCTATGAATAAATGTTTTTGTCCAGAATTGAACCAAAACTATATATGGACTCAATTAAAATTTGTGTCCTTACATTTATACTCCTAATTCATCAAAATTTTGTGGTTAAGCCTCTACATATGAAGGGGTTTCCAGATTATCATTCAAACCATTTCTACATGCGATTTTTCTATCTCCAACATGAATTTTCTTCTACGAAACTCATCCTAAGCACCCTAGACTAACATGAACGATGCATTAACGAAAATAAGAAAGATAAATACTTGCCTGGGATTTTCAGAGTTCCGATTTGATGACAAATTTGGTGTGGTTGCGTTCCCCATCGCACGATCTACGCGTTGGTGGTAGTGGCAGTGCAACCGGATGAATTGTCGGTCTAAAATTTGCTTTGAAAGCTCTCTCCTTCCCTCTCCTATGGCTGTCACTTGTCTTTGGTTATTTTAACCCTAGAAGGCAACCTTATACATATGATATAACCCTTGAAATTTCGTGGGTTTAATTACCCAAAAATGTAAAATGTCCAAAATGCCCTCCCGGGGTGCTAAATAGGCCTAAAAATGCCTCGAGACCCAAACTAAACCCCCGGGTATAATTTTCTGACTATCTCGACCCTTCCGAACACTTTGGAGCACTCAAAATGACCATACGAGGAACTTATAATTTATTCACTTTTATTAATCAATATCTAGTCCCGACGCGACACGGGCGCGTCCCGACTCAAATTTCCAAACTTGTCATTTTATTCACTCTTGACATTTAATTGAACCAATATTATATATTACTCTACTCATTAGTGATATTCAACAAGTTTCCCATAATTACTAACACACATCATGTTAATAATTATAAAGTAATTAATTTCTGAATTTATATTAATTTAATAACTCACATTAAATTTAATAAATCCCCAATTTAACATAGCATAAAAATACGGGGTATTACATAATCCCCCCCTAATAACGGAATTTCGTCCTAAAAATCGAAAAATAGGGCATACCTGGTAAGAATAAATCTGGGTATCTCTCGCGCATATCTGCCTCGCGCATATCTACCTCGCGCTCCCAAGTGGATTCCTCCACATTATGATGCTCCCACTGGACCCGTACAAGTGGAACTACCTTCGACCTCAATCTCCTCTCGCTATGGTCTAGGATAGCCACCGATCTCTCCTCGTAAGAGCTATCAGGCTGTAAGTCTATCTCATCTATCGCGATGTGAGTATGGGCCATATCATCCCGAAGATATCGTCTCAACGACGAGATGTGGAATACATCATGAATGCGAATCCTCTCGATAATGGGAAATGGTCCCACGTACCTCGGGGCCAATTTACCGTTCTTCCCGAACCTCATCACTCCTTTCATAGGAGATACACGTAGTAACACTTGGTCCCCCACATTAAATTCCCGGAAGAATCGTTTCGCATCGGCGTAGCTTTTCTGCCTGTCCCGGGCTACTCGAATGCGACTCCTGATCATCTCAATCCTCACGGAGGTTTCCTGAATCATCTCTGATCCTGGAAACTTGTTATCCCCCACCTTGAGCCAACAAGTTGGGGAACGACAAGGCCTTCCATATAAAGCCTTGAATGGAGCCATGCCAATCGTTAACTGATAAGAGTTATTATAAGCAAACTCTACCAGTGGAAGATGTGGCTCCCAACCTCCTCCAAAATCAAGAACACACATGCGTAGCATATCCTCCAACATTTGATTAGTACGCTTTGTCTGTCCATCTGTCTGTGGGTGATTAGCTGAAATCAACCTCAACTCAGTACCCATAGCCTCCTGAAAGCTCTCCCAGAAATGCGACACGAAAATCTTGTCTCTATTTGACACAATATTCAGGGGCACCCCATGTAATATGACAATCTTAGCAATGAACAAATGAGCATACTGACCCGTGGTATAGTCTTTCCGCACCGACAGAAAATGAACCACCTTGGTCAAACGGTCTACAATCACCCAGATAGAGTCGTGGCTCCGATGTGATGTAGGCAACCCTGTAATAAAGTCAATGGAAATACTCTCCTACTTCCACGCGGGTACTTCCAATGGCTGAACCAACCCTGACGGTTTCTTATGGTCCACCTTTACCAGATGGCAGGTAGAACACTTGGACACGAACTCAACAATGTCCTTTTTCATCCCACTCCAGTAGTATTGTCGCCTCATATCCTGGTACATCTTATCTCCTCCAGGATGTACCGCAAATGCGTGACGTAATTCTGCTCTTTCTGGAACCACCAATCTCCCATTAAACCTCAAACCCCCATCAGAACTAACAGAATAGGACTCAGCACCCTCAGCTAAAAGTCGTACAATCTGATCCTGGAAAAATGGGTCTTCGGTCTGTGCCTGTATCACCCTTGTAATAATCTCGGGTGTCACTATCATAACAAATATGAAGGAACGGGATACTGCATCCTGGTGACCCAACTCCTTCCACTTTTCTTTCCATACGCTCGCTACATCGTCTACCGGTCTACAGCTCAACGCATCAGTAACTACGTTGGCCTTCCCCGGATGATATTGTATGTCGAACTGATAGTCCTTAACAAACTCTAACCATCTCCGCTGACGCATATTCAGCTCTCGCTGAGTAAACAGGTACTGCAGTGACTTGTAGTCTGTGAACAAGTGGAATTTCTCCCCCAATAAATAGTGCCTCCATATCCTCAATGCGAAAATGACCGCTGCTAACTCCAGGTCATGTGTGGGGTAATTCTTCTCATGTGGCTTAAGCTTGCGGGAGGCAAAAGCTATAGCCTTCTCTTCCTGCTGAAGTACTCCCCCAAGTCCTCGTAAAGAGGCATTGGTGTAAACCAGGTACTCCACACCCGGCTTCGGTAAAGCAAGGACTGGTGCTCAAGTAAGCTTATCTTTCAGCTCGTCGAAATCCAATTGACAAGCATCATCCCAAACATATGGTACCCCTTTACGAGTCAAGTTCGTCAATGGACCCACTATTTTGGAGAATCCCCGTATGAATCTCCTGTAGTATCCGGCTAACCCCAAGAAACTACGAACTTCCGTCGGTTTCGTGGGCTGTCCCCACTCCCTTACCGCTGACACTTTACTCGGGTTAACTGCTATCCCTTATTCAGAAACAACATGCCCCAAGAATTGTACTTCTCGTAACCAGAATCTGCACTTCTCGTACTTAGCATATAACTGATGCTCTCGTAGAGTCTGAAGAACTTGCCTCAAGTGCTCGGCATGCTCCTCCTCGGAGTGTGAATATATCAGGATGTCATCTATGAAGACGATGACAAACTGATATAAGAACTCTTTGAACACTCGGTTCATTAAGTCCATGAACACGGCTAGAGCATTTGTGAGGCCAAATGGCATCACTCTGAACTCATAGGACCCATATCTCGTCAAGAAAGCATTCTTTGAAACATCCTACTCCCTAATACGTAGCTGATGGTACCCCGACCTTAGATCTATCTTCGAAAAGAAAGTTGCTCCCCTCAGCTGGTCGAACAGATCATCGATTCGAGGCAATGGATACTTATTCCGTATCGTGACCTTGTTCAACTCCCGGTAGTCCACACATAGCCTCAGTGAACCATCTCTCTTCTTCACAAACAAGACTAGAGCTCCCAAAGGTGAGGTACTCCTGCGAATAAAGCCCTGACCTAACATCTGCTCTATCTGATCTCGTAACTCTCGCATCTCCGCCGGAGCCATATGGTATGGAGCGCGTGCTACAGGTCTAGTATCCGATAATAAGTCTATGACAAAGTCTATCTCTCGACTGGGGGGTAGGCCTGGTATCTCCTGAAATACATCAGAATACTCACGAACAACTGGGATCGAGTCTAAGGGAATCACAACCTCCTTAGAGGTATCCTCCTCTATGTAATACAAATGAGCGATTGAGCCTCCCTCTGGGCGAGGCATCGCCACTACAAGCATCTCTTGCCCCGGAATGGCAAAAACAATACTCCCACCAAAACAATTTATCATGGCCCAATAAGCAACGAGCCAATCCATACCGATAATAATGTCATGCTGATGCATTTCTAAGACTAACATGTCTGCAAGTAATACCAAGCTACCAATGTCTACCCCCACACCCCGGCATATAAAGAAAATAAGTGAACAATTTCCCAGTGGTGAGTCTACACACGTCACAGTGCTCTCTGCTGTGGATAATAATCCTAAGGCCTTCGCAAAATGGGTAACTATAAAATAGTGTGTCACCCCAGTATCAAATAAAACTCGACCCATAGTACCGTGGATAGGAAACATACCCTCAATCGTGGGTGGTGCCTGCGGAGATGCTGCCTGGTGGACATTATAGACACGTCCATACTGTAACTTCCCCTGCTGCACTGGAGCTGCTGGAATGGCTGGTAGGGCTGGTACCTGAGCTGGTGCTGGGAGGGCAGCTGGAAAAAGTAGCCTTTGTGGCTCATTACGGGCACCCTGCTACTGTGGGGCCCTCTCTCCCTCTGGACAATCCTGGCGCCTATGGTCATTCTTGCCGCACCCGAAACATCGGCCTCTGAAGTTACCTCCCCTCTGACCCTGCTGACCACGGCCCTGCTGGACGTTACCACCTCGCCAGTGGCCCTGTTGGCCCTGATGAAAACGCTGTTGGCCCGGTTGGCCCTGCTGCTGACCCTGCTGCTGTCGGTTTTGGGCTTGCTGGCCCTGTTGATTAGGCTGGCCCTTCCTATAACCCCTAAATCCCTGCTTGGAATCACCTGATCGGAATCGCTTGGCAGGGTCCCCCTGATGGGAACTCTGCTCGTGCTGACGAGTCTATCCCTGGGATGTCGGTGCTCCATTAGCACTACTACCCCCGGTCCTGCCCTGCTGGCTGGACTCTCCTGCTCGCTTGCTTCCCTGCAGATGGAAGCGGTGATCCTGACAATGTAGTAAAGCAACATTGAGTACATCAGTGAAAGTACTCAGAGATAGATTCCCTATAAGGTGATGACGGATCCTCCAAGCTAACCCGTCCACAAACAGCATTATCTTCTTACCCTTAGTAGGTGCCTCATCTGGCACTATGGTGAGAAGTCTCGTGAACTCCTCCTTATACTCAGCAAAGCTAGAATTCTCCTGCTTCAAGTTCAGTAATTTCTGCCTCATCTCAGTCTGCACAACGGGTGGAAAGTACTTGCGGTCAAACCGCTCCCAGAATGACTGAATCGGGATCGTATCCCTCTCCTCCAAGGTGGTGGTGGACTCCCACCACTACAAAGCAGCCCCCACTAGCTTAAAGGAAGCCAACAACTGTTTCTACACGTCTGTGCACTCATACATACGAAGATGCTGCTGGATATCTTTCTTCCATTGGCTGACGATGATGATATCTGAACAAACAGAGAACTCAGGGGGATGCGCCTTCTGAAAGGCATCCCTAACCCGCTCCCATGCAGATGGAAGTTGTGCAGGTACTGGCGCCACTGCCTGAATCTGGGGTGGAGCCTGTTGTACCACCGCTAGCGCGGCATTCACCGCCTGAGCAATAATAGCGGCTACCTCATTAGTATTCATAGTACCCTGTGCCGAAGCTGCTGGCTGCTCGGCTTGGGCATGCCTATCCTTTAGTGCACGTCTCGGAGGCATCTGAAACGTGAAGAAATTTATTAGTCTACAGTTGTTATCAAATCTCAATTAGCTGAAGACGTAAACGTAAAAGCAAGAATACAGCAATCCTAAAATAGGGCTCTATAGCAAAAATGTTAAGTTGAAAGAGAAATAAGCCGTACAGATCCTAAGGACACTAAAACCTGATGCTCTGATACCACCTGTGACACCCCGCCTAATTAAATACCGGACAATCACTCCTTTATTAAATTAAAATCAAGGTGAACAGTTGGTTCATTCTTAGCATCACTGTCGTAAAAATAACTTTTCCAATTTAAACACCCAAACTAATTAAGCTAAGTGTCAAAACCATTTTTAGACATTACTTTCCAAATTTTATTTTATAAGCCAAGATTTAAATATTTACAACAAATTCAATATTAAAGAATCACACCACAATTATCCTGGAACATATAATCCAACTAAATTAAACATTCAACAACTAAATCCCAACATTCAAAACTTAAAGTAAAACATCCAGACAATAATAAATCCCAAAGTGACAATACTAGAAATAAATGAATCAAAATGTCCAATAAAACAAATGGATAATGGAAACGGGCGACACATGCCCAACTGAATAAATAAGCTAGGAGTGGAATCAAATAAATTAAGTTGTCTAAGCAAGAGGCCTGCAACTACCACCTAAGCTGCAGCGCGTTCCTTCCAAAGGATCCTATGCAAGACGCCCCTGTGGCTGCGCACCTGTAATATATACATATATATACAAGAGAGAAAGTAAAATAGAAACGGGTCAGAGCCCGATAGTGTAAATGATTTAAAATTTGTTTAGCAAGTATTTAAAATGTTTACAGGCCAATGAAACAACATATTAGAGCGGCACTCTCTTGAGAAATTCTCACCTCTCTTATAATGTGCATGCCTATCGTACTAATCTTCCCAACGGATTATCTTATCTTATATCGCACTAAACTTCCCAATGGTTTAACTTATCTTAGGTCACTCGTAAGATTTAAAACTGAACAATATAATTGTTTAAGAGGAAAATTTCATTCAGTAACAAAGCCCTCATTTTAACTTTATTTATTAATAAAGTTTCCCACTGTCATATTATACTTTTCAAAACAAGTATTTCCAATTTGAAGTCATTATTCATTTCTTACTTACCTTAGCACAGTAGGCAGTTCCAAATTTTAGAATCTAATATATATATATTAAATACTCGTATAATATATATATTCTAACAGCACCCCATATAAAAATTATGGTGCGGGCATACCCTGCTATCCAATCCCCGTATCACTCGCACTAAGGGAAATACAAGTTCAGAATCACTCTCGAACTGTATTAACACATACACAAACAATATTGAGGCGAAGCATAGATTCCAAGTCTCTAAGAGGTCAGTACATACCCTCACGTCTCTTAGGACTGTCTGACCATCGATTAGATAGCCTGTACCAAGGATATCTATCTTTTAGGGTATGAGTCAATATCCCCCATAAAGGCACATCGAGATAAGACCATCCCAGCGCGGTAACCTCGGGGATAGCAAGTAGCGCGGGCATGATTTTCACATGTATATAATATATGCAAACACACAGTCATATAAATATACTACTTTTATCATATCAATTTAGGTTCATCCCATAACCCATAATCACCACATTTATCCTTATTTTCCCATTATTAGTTATCACGTATAACGGTTCGTCTCTAACTTTAATTTGAGGGATTATTCCAACTTACTACGTAACACTCATGGACTCTATTCTCCCAAGTGTAAAATTCAGGAGGTATTCATCTATTTTCTATCGTAACCATTTTACGTATCTCTCCCTTTAATACAAAATTCCATCGTCCCTTATATAAACACCCCAAAAATGTAAATTTCGCCTTACATTAAAGGTCTCTTAATCATTAATAAATCCTACTGGTCATATTTATCTCCCAAAATATTTTAATAAGGGTGTCTAAGGAGTATTCTTCATTTAGAATTAATTCAACTATTTAAAAAAGGGAAATATAAGTCTGCTAGAAGGGGTCGATCGATCGAGGGCTGGGGCTCGATCGATCGAACCTTCGATCGATCGAAGCTCCTTGCTCGATCGATCGATCAAAAAGGTGTGACGAATTCTACAGTTAACCAGTTACGGGTTCTATCACACAACCTCATCCAAATCTAGATTTTTCATTCCCAATCGCCCAAAAATTTGTATTACTAACAGTATAAACCCATATTATGCATCTCCTACGTAAAGCATGCAAATTTTCATCAACAACCATAGATTAATAGGCAAAAAATTCATATTAATCTCAAGAACCCTAGAATTTCTTTATCATAGTTCTAATCAGCCTTTTTCCAGAAATT
The DNA here is from genome assembly GCA_949130495.1 of Sambucus nigra. Taxonomy (NCBI): domain Eukaryota; kingdom Viridiplantae; phylum Streptophyta; class Magnoliopsida; order Dipsacales; family Adoxaceae; genus Sambucus; species Sambucus nigra. The sequence goes on along the minus strand of OX422208.1, from coordinate 370,855,719 downwards.
TCTACTCCTAATTCATCAAAATTTCGTGGTTAAGCCTCTACATATGAAAGGGTTTCCAGATTATCATTCAAACCATTTCTACATGTAATTTTCCTATCTCCAACATGAATTTTCTTATACCAAACTCATCCTAATCACCCTAGACTAACATGAACGATGCATTAACGATAATAAGAAAGATAAATACTTGCCTGGGATTTTTAGAGTTCTTATTTGATGACGAATTTGGTGTGGCTACGTTCCCCGTCGCGCGATCTACGCGTTGGTGGTGGTGGCGGTGCAACCAGGTGAATTTTCGGTCTAGAATTTGCTTTGAAAGCTCTCTCCTTCCCTATCCTATGGACATCACTTGTCTTTGGTTGTTTTAACCCTAGAAGGAAACTTTAGACATCTGATATAACCCTTGAAATTTCGCGGGTTTAATTACCCAAAAATGTAAAATGTCCAAAATGCCCTCTCGGGGTGCTAAATAGGACTAAAAATTCCCCGAGACCTAAACTAAACCCCCAGGTATAATTTTCTGACTATCTCGCCCCTTCCGAACACTTTGGCGCACTCAAAACGACCATACGAGCAACTTATAATTTATTCACTTTTATTAATCAATATCTAGTCCCGACGCGACACGGGCGCATCCCGACTCAAATTTCCAAACTTGTCATTTTATTCACTCTTGACATTTAATAGAACCAATATTTTATATTACTCTACTCATTAATAATATTCAACAAGTTTCCCATAATTACTAACTCACATCACGTTAATAATTATAGAGTGATTAATTTCCGGATTTATATTAATTTAATAACTCACTTTAAATTTAATAAATTCCCAATTTAATATAGCATAAAAATACGGGGTATAACAGTTGATTCCTCTTATGAGATTTCATTTTCCTGCTATTTTGTAAGATTATAGTAAATATTGTGCTCGCTCGTTTGAGATTCATGTGCTGACAGACGAAGGGCAGCCAGGGAAAGCCGTTATGAGGGCAGCAGGAGGCGGGGCTTAGTTAGAGCTGTAAGTTGAAGTTGGGAATGAGGACCGTAGTAGAGGTCACTCCCTTTGTGGAATTCTCAAGGATTGTTGCAACGACTACTAAAGTATAGTATCTATATTTATCTAAGTATCGCTATAGTAGAGAGTGGTGCTAAAATTAAATTACCCAGTGAAGTTAAATTAGTAAAAAGTTTGAATGGGTCTCTGATAAGGACCATTCGTTGAAGTTTAAGTTACTCGAAGGAAGTGTAGCTTTATTCAGTGAAAGTAGAAGGATCATAATCTTTGGCTTAGAGTAAGGTATGGAAATGCCCAGATGTGAAAATTTGAGGAAAATTTTTCACTCGTTGGAGCAAGGTCAAAATGGTGGGAACGATGGTAGTCACCATGTTTAAGAGAGAGCATAATGTTTTGTTAATCAAGGAATCCTACGGACTGTTTTAACCGCAAGTTCCTTTGATTTATCATAAATGAAGAGAATGCAGTTCCTGAATTATTCACATGAGGATTGGTCAGGGTCCGACGGTGAACAAAGTAGTTTTTAGCTCGGTTAGGACAAGTGTAATATGTCTGGTAACCATTTGGAGCATCCAGGGTAATTGGCAAGAATGTTGTTATGAGTTTCACCTCGGATGAAGGAGGTATATTTTGTGTGGATAGATAGAGTCATGGTATTTTATTAACCCTAGATTCGTGTGTGTAATTAGAGCTTTGTGGAAGTATTGGTAATAATATAGAGGGTATATAAAGTAATTATGAAATGATTATAATTGAGAATAAAAGAAATGAATCCTTTATGGGTAATAATTTGGTGAGATTGTATTAAGTATGGTTAAAAATATTATTATGGGTCATGGGAGAACTTAATTGGAAAATGTGAATACTTATATATATATATATATGGCCGGGTGACTGTGTGCTTATACTAAATATTATATTTGTGAATAATCATACCCGCACTACTTGCTATCACGGAGATTGTCGTGCAGGGACAGTCTTATCCCTATGTGACCTTTATGGGGGATATTGACTTGTTCCCTAGAACATAGGATTCCTTGGTACAAGCTATCTGAGAATGATATTCAGACGGTCCTAAGAGACGTGAAGGGTATGTGCTGACCTCTTAGTGACTTGGAACTATGCTTCACCTCCATTTCATGTGTATTGTGTTAATACAACTCTAGAGTGATTCTGGACTAGTATTTCCCTTAGTATGAGAGATACGGGGACTTGATAGCAGAGTATACCAACACCACATATTTTATGTGAGGTGCAGATAGTGTATATATTATATGATTGCATAATATGTTTTTGAATGGTCGGAGTTATAACAGGCTAATGTTTGCAAGACTATCATATCCGTGGTTCCAGGGTGGAACTGGTTGGGTTTTGCGATATATCACCTAGATACGGGTTAAGCGCACCAACTATTATATGTTTAGATGGAACTTCGGCGAGTAGATGTTATTATATGCTAGGATGTTGATTTTGATGATCAATTAGTTGAGAGTCATGTGATGATTAGGGGCTAATGAAAAGTAGATGTGCTGTGGAAAATCACTAGAAAAGTTTCTCTCACCGCAAGAATGTGGCTGAGGCAATGTGAAGGAAATTGATTTGAGGCTTAGAGACATGCCTTAAAGAGAAGGAAAATTCGGAGGAAATACGTTTTGGGTATAATGTTCGTAGAACTTTTGCAGAGAGTAGACGACCCGATTACTTAGACTTCCATTTCGCTGGAATGGAAGGACTCAGAGGTAGAAGCACATTAGTATGATTACGAGGAAGGATTTAGAACGTCCCGATGGTGTGCCTTAGGGAACTATATCTCGATGACCGACGATGCGAGGAAGTAGTGTAACGGGGGGGTTCCTTATTTGGATTTCTCTTTGCAAGACATCCCACACATGAAACAGAGAAAATCTCGGAAGTTGAGAGAGGTCTTGGTCACTAGGGATATAGTTAGGATTGTACTCACTTTACGTGTTTAGGAAAACACGCCGATCTCAGGACTATTAAAAGATAATGTCAATATCGCAAGTGGCGTTGATATAGGAAGAATTGAATTTTGAATTATCCGAATTAGGAATGCCCAGTTGTTAGCACCAGGACAAAAAAAAAGTGAGGCCTATTTTTATAGAGAGTGTCACGTCTTTGACGTTTGCAATAGTGTGTTGATAATCACTAATTAAAGGGTGCGTGGACACCTTAGTAAGTTGATTTTATATACCACCTGAAATGGAAAGGGCGTAGTATATAAACATGAAGAATATGATTTGGGCAGTTATAAATGAGATTGGAGTTTGTGGGATGGAATGACGTATGGGGTGTACAAGAATCCAATTATATAGGTGCAATAAGAGGTAGCACGCCCAAGATAAGCGATGAGACTGATGGGATTAGTTAAGCGCTAGTGTAATTAAATTAGATATCCTAATGTGGATGAGTGGACGCCTAGTAACGGATCTCCAATGGGATTAATAAGTTAGAGCGGCGAATGTAGACTCATTTTCTTCATATGAGGTAATAGAAATGCTAGGTGCGATGTGACGTTATTTGAGCCAACCTTATGACCGAGGTCATGTTGTAGCATATGGAGGCTTAGATAATCTTGTTGTGAAGATAATGCGTTAAAGTACAAATCTTTATATAGGTGGGTACCATGAATGAGCATATGGTAGGGTACCATTTGGCTTAATACCTTTCGACTTGTGTGTACCAGAATAAAGTGTGATTAGCGATCCTAGGTCGGTAGCACCGGTCATATCCGAATTTCGGGGATGAAATTCCGTTGTAGGGGGGGGGGGGGGGGAATGCAATACCCCGTACTTTTATGGATATTTAAATTACTTAAGTGGAAAAATTTGGTAATTAGAGGAAATTACTATGAATAGTAATTTTAGAATTTATAAGTATAAATTTAATAATTGAGAATTTTAAAGTGAATAGTAAATATTAGTTTGCTGGTATAGGATTAATATTTACATGGAGTGCATCTTCTTACGGGAGTAATTATATGGGTTGGATTATTATATTATATGTCGTGGGTAGGTGAAGCAACAAAAAAATAATATTTTATTCGGAAGACACGTGTAGAGCTGTGTTGGGTTCAAAAAGTAAATTTTTGATAAGTGTCAAATGGTGATTTCGAGTGCGCAATTGATCGCGAATGGGCTGAAATAGTCAAAATGAGGTACCTAGTGGTAATTTTTGGGTTTCGGGGGATTTTTGGACTAGTCGGGACTCACATTTACGTACACGAGTCATTTTACAATTGGGTATACACCCAATTTCGGGATTTATAAGGGAAGAAGCCTTATTTCCCAAATTAAAAACCCTAAAAGAGAGAAATGAAGAAGGGAAGGAAAAGAGGAAAAAGAAAGGATATTTTTGACCAAACTCCGCGGGATTCGACCCGAGGTCGTCGAATTTTATCCACAAGGCAAATGTTTACTTGCTTTATTCCATTGAGTGTGTGTATCTCATATTATAGTTGGTATTTTGGATTGAAACCTTTGAAATAAATTTCGGAGATTTGATTTTAAGTTCATAAATTAATGTGTTGTTAACTCTTTATGAACTCTAGTGTTAAACCCATGTTAATGGTGTGTATATATGGTTAGAAATGGAAGATTGAGAAAGTTAGGTTTAATTACGTTATGGGTTTAAATCTTTGATTGAATGATTGAATCCCTTTATTTTAATTAATGTATGGCTTATATCATTATGTGGAGATATATATATTGTTGGTTGCGGTTGGATGATGATGAGAAAGAAGATAAAAAGCTTGGAGGTGCATTAATGGAAATTTGAAATTTGGAGAAGATAGTGAATAGTAATGCATCGCCTTACGAAGTCGATTCGTCCAGGAAGCGAATTGATTCGTCTCTTGGAAATGAAATTTGTAGACATTTTCGATATGGTCGCGTGATCGCCGACCGCGTATTTTTCTGATTTATTTTGGATTTATAATGATTTTTCTAAGGAAGCAGTTCCGAGATTTAAATCGTTAGCTCGGGAGTCATATCGAAAATTTTATAGATAATTCAAATGCATAACATTTTTTGTATGATTTGAATCAAATTCTTATTTATAGATGAAAATAAATCTATGGAATTTGTCCTTCTAATGAGATTTGAATGAGATCAATTGGACTAATGTAGAGTGAGGTATAGCTGTTTTAGTGCAAGGTGTTTAAGCTGCCAGAACAGCTGAGTTGCGAAAATTTTATAGACAATTCAAATGCAAGCCATTTTCTGTATGATTTGAATTAGATGCTCATTTATGAATGAAAAAAAGGTATGGAAGTTATATTTTTAATGAGATTTGAATGAGGTCAATTGTACTTCTGTAGAGTGAGTTATAGCTATTTTAGTGCAAGGTGTGAAATCTGCAATAAATTAAAGTTATGATAATTTGTGATTTTTAAGAGTTCTAATGGGAATAGGACCCTTGGGATTCGAATATGAATTTCAGTTGTAATTGGGATACGATCTAGTTGTGATCGACATAATAAAGGAAAAAAATATGTGATATATATATTATAAGTGAATACTTATGGAATTATATCAAATATGTATATTCGAGATTACAGGCTACTGCTATGAGAGATAGGCATGGATAGCCAGATTTGATGATATATATATATATATATATATATGATAAAATTATAAATATATCTGTGTGTGAATGGTATATTTATGTGAATCATACCTCCTCTAATTCTATGCTATCAAGGGAAGTTTCGTGATGTGGGTGAGGCCCCTGTCTTGAGGAGCAGGGAGCGTATAGTCCCCAGGTCATAGCGTCCATTTTATATTGTGTGATTTTTATTAGGGTGAGACGTGGTGGGTATGTTTCATTCTCATTTTCGGGGAGGAACTATGACCGCTTCCCATATGCTGTGATTTGTTTTTTTACCAAGTCGGTGTGAGAGTCCGACCGCTAGTACTGAGGATGATGTGTCAGTAATTCCCTGGAAGATGATAGCATTGAGAGACTGCATGCACTGAGTTATAACTCTGAGGGGTGGTTATTATACTTATATAGTGTGTGATATATAAGTATGAATATACTTGATGTGTATAGTATATTATGTGTATATATATATATATATATATATATATATATATATATATATATATATATGAAATGTGAAACATATATATACAGACATAATAAATAATGAAATGTAAGATAAATTCTGAATCTTCCGGGAGTATAAAATCCGAAATAAAATAGGGATATACGTATATAAAGATGAGAATATTATATACGAGGTTAATAACACTAAAACGTGAATAGTGCAAATAACTAGTGAAAGTTATTCATGATATAAGGATGAATCATAAGTGAGAGATTATAATGTATAAGCTCAGGCGATAGCTTAGAATATTTTTTAAAGAATGAATAAAGTGATATTCTCCTTCCAGTAGATTTATATTCGGATTTATATGTATATGGATCATAGGTTATAGTGAGAACTATTTATATACCCGGGATGGTATGAAATGTGGTATGTACTGAGGGCCTAATGGATTCGGACGATCAACATTGTCATGTAGTAATGTATCGGGGGATTCTTTGTTTGGATTTCCCTTTGCGAGACACCCGACGCACGAACGTAGCATAATGTTGGGAATGGGGAGAAGATTAGTCCTTATTACTCGGATGTATGAGGATTTTTAGAAGAAGGGTGAAATGAATTAGTTAGCCAGGGTTGCTTAACTCGGTTGTTTAAAAGGTATGCGATAGTTGTGCACTATTGTAAGATGGGTGAGGGGTATCTCATGAGAGTACGATACCAATTTAAATATGAGAGATTTTCATATTTTAAAATATTGCATTTATGCACTTGCTAAAATATTTTCAAACTCGGGCTCTGACCCGTTTCTCTATTTTCCTCTCTTGCTATATATTTATATATATTAGGTGTCCTGATATAGGAATGTCTGGATGACGATTCTTTGGAGTCAGACGTTCCCTGCAGCAGCTATGGATGCATGCTGGTTGAGTTTAGACATTTCTATTCTTGTGATCTATATAGGAAGCATTGTAGTAGCATTCGGGTCGATAGCCCGATTGTATTCATTTATTATTTTCTCGTCTTTTAGTGCGGCATTCGATTTGGTTGTAATATTTTGTACCGAGTGTTCAGTTATTTTATTTCATTTCAGTTGTTGCATATAAACTGTTGTGATTGATTTATTTGAATGGTTTGGTAAAAAAAAAAGATTAGTTAATTCCAATTTTGACACCAACCTAATTGGTTATTAGTAATTAAATTTGTTTTCGACAGTGATGCTGAGAATGAACCATATGAGACTCCTATTTTAATTTGATATAGGAGTGATCACCCAGTTTTTTATTAGGCGGGGTGTCACAAATGGTATCAGAGCATTAGGTTCTAGTTTCCTTAGGAATCTCTGTAGGCGTACTACACTTTCAGCGTTGCTTTTGATTTTCTATAGAGCCTTATGATTACGATTATTGATTCCTCTTGTGAGATTTCGTTCTCCTGCTATTTTGTAAGATTATAGTAAATATTGTGCGCGCTCATTTGAGATTCATGTGCTGACAGACGAAGGGTATATTTATGTGTGAGAATGGTATATTTATGATATAATTATAAATATATCTATGTGTGAATGGTATATTTGTGTGAAGCAAACCCCCTCTAATATTATCATGGGAAGTTGCGCGATGTGGGTGAGGCCCCTGGCTTGAGGAGCAGGGAGCGTATACTCCCCAGGTCATAGCGTCCATTTTATATTGTGTGATTTTTATTAGGGGTGAGACGTGGTGGGTATGTTTTGTTCTCATTTTCGGGGAGGAACTATGACCGCTTCCCATACGTTGTGATTTGTTTTTTTACCAATTCGATGTGAGAGTCCGACCGCTGGTACCGAGGATGATGTGTCAGTAATTCCCTGGAAGATGATAGCATTGAGAGAATGCATGCACTGTGTTATAACTCTAACGGGTGGTTATTATACTTATATAGTGTGTGATATATAAGTATGAATATTCTTGATGTGTATAGTATATTGTATATATATATATATATATATATATATGAGATGTGAAACATATATATACGGACATAATAAAGAATGAAATGTGAGATAAATTCTGAATCTTTCGGGAGTATAAAATTCAAAATAAAATAGGGATATACGTATATAAAGATGAGAATATTATATACGAGGTTAATAACACTAAAACGTGAATAGTGCAAATAACTAGTGAAAGTTATTCATGATATAAGGATGAATCATAAGTGAGAAATTATAATGTATAAGCTCAGGCGATAGCTTAGAATATTTTATAAAGAATGATTAAAGTGATATTCTCCATCCGGCAGATTTATATTCGGATTTATATGTATATGGATCATAGGTTATAGTGAGAACTATTTATATATACGGGATGGTATGAAATGTGGTATGTATTGAGGGCGTAATGGATTCTGATGATCAACATTGTCATGTAGTAGTGTATCGGGGGATTCCTTGTTTGGATTTCGCTTCGTGAGACACCCCACGCACGAACGTAGCATAATGTTGGGAATGGGAAAATCTTTAGTTCTTTGTACTGGAATTTATGAGTATTTTTAGAAGATGGGTGAAATGAATTAGTTAGGCTGGGTAGCTTAACTCGGTTGTTTAAAAGGTATGCGATAGTTGTGCACTATTAGAAGAGGGGTGAGGGGTATCTCACGAAAGTGCGATACTAATTTAAATATGAGAAATTTTCATGTTTTAAAATATGGCATTTATGCACTTCATAAAATATTTTCAAACTCAGACTCTGACCCGTTTCTCTATTTTCCTCTCATGCTATATATGTATATATATTAGGTGTCCAGACACAGGGACGCCTGGATGATGATTCTTTCGAGTCTGACGTTCGCTGTAGCTGCTGTGGATGCATGCAGGTTTATTTTAGACGTTTCTATTCTTGTGATCTATATAGGAAGCATTATAGTAACATTCGGGTCGATAGCCCGATTGTATTCATTTATTCTTTAACACCTTTTAGTGCGGCATTCGATTTGGTTGTATTATTTTGTATCGAGTGTTCAATTATTTTATTTCATTTCAGTTGTTGTATATAAACTGTTGTGATTGATATATTTGAATGTTTTGGTAAAAAAAATATTAGTTAATTCCAATTTTGACGCTAGCCTAATAGGTTATTAGTTATTAAATTAGTTATCGACAATGATTCTTAGAATGAACCATATGAGACACTTGTTTTAATTTGATATAGGAGTGATCACCCGATATTTTATTAGGCGGGGTGTCACAGTTAACTCTCCAAACCGAGAGAACTCTTTGTAACATCAAAGGGACCTGCATAAAATTTCTCACAGTTTGTCCCGTGCACGAATCGATCTTATGATTCGGATGAACGATATGTTTCCCTCTTGTCCAAAAGATCGATAAGAACTTTTGAGCGCTGTTTGACCACATTCAATCCCTGAAAAGGGAGCGGACCAATGTATTCTTAGAGGTCTCTAAATACCCTTTCTAACGATTTGTCCCATGCATGATTCAGATTTACTGATTGCGTTTTACGACAATTTTTCTGGAAAACTTGTAGAGGACAGTTGTATTGCAAACCCATTTCCCTGCCTATCGGTAGTGTGCCTGGGTTTCCTATCGATAGGAGATACAAGTAGGATGTCGATCGACATCCCCCTTAACTCTAAATAAGGAGATCATTAGCTCACTTTGAAAGACACCTAAAAAACATCCCCTCTCAGTGATCTCAACAGTATTCTCTCGAAGTCAGCATGGCTTCTATCTTGAAACGTCTCCCCCACATTACATTTCCATCCCATCCTTACCCAATTTGTAAAATTCCTTTCCCTCTACTTCTACCCCTTTGTCCACTTGTAAAATCAACCCTTCAACATTCACGATCAACTTCAAATCTTCAAAAGAAGGTCCAAATCTCTCACTCTATCTTTAAACTCTCTAATTTTCACATTAGTTACTTAATTCTTATTTTAGTATTTCATTTTTATTAGATTCCACATATTAATATCCAACTTTTTATTAACGGTATTGCACGTACTATACTTTCTTTAAAAAAACAAAAATAAGAACAAGAGGGTTTTCTTGTAAATTCCAAGAGGAGATTTCTCACTACATTTTCTCACACTAAAATATCATTTTTCCACACACACACATATAAGAAAAGTTTTCGATTGGATTTAGGGGATAAACCCCACCCCGTGTTATATGCGAACTTCGTGGACTTTGATGCCTTTTTAGGTTATGTCAGAGTCTCAGGTAAAATCTAAGATTTGAGTCCTCTCTTATTTTTGTTCATATGTTATTTTAATATTATATATTTGTAATTCATGCTTGCGTCTTGTCGAACCTACACCATTTTCCTTATATAAACAAAAGGTGACACAAAAAACGCACATAATATATTGATTACTATTTTAGGAACACTCTTAAGGATGTCCTCACTCCGCATTTATCCATGGTGCGAGTCGAGTAATTACACTCTCCATTTATATATACACGCACACGCTTCACAAAGTTAATAAGGAGAATAATAACACATGCCCATGAGAGATCAAAAGGACGGGATGGGTGCCTAACACCTTCCCATTCTGTAACTTAGTCCCCGAATCCTTGAATTAATTGGTTTCGCAAGCATTTGTATGTCTTTGATGTCGTTCTCTCAAGGCGGCAATATTTCTTTTCCCTGTTTTGTACAAAATAGGATGGAAACTCTATCTCTATACATTACCTATACACCACCACAATTAATGACGACCGAAGTGCCCCAAGGAAGGGAACCTCCCCCCCTCGCATGTGCGCCAATCGGGGAGGATGATCACAATAGTCGCTACAATATTTTTTTTATCATATATTGTGGTGTTGCAAATTTTTTTGTAGGGTTATCCTCCTATAGGGAATGGATAAAGAGACAATTCATATTTTCATAAGACTTAGTTGTTCCATCTCTTTCATGGTTTGGGTCCCATATCGTGTTATTAGCTTTTCTAATTCCCTTTGGATGAAATTTCATATTTTATCTCTCTCATAAATGATTTCTCATCTTGGGAACTTATTTTAGGTCCTACCTCATGACGACTACCCTCCACGATTGTGTTCCCTCCTTCCGAGTTGTGAGTCTTATATTCCTCCGAATTAGGGGTAGGTGAGATCTCCTCCTTGTGTTTTTCTCATCAGATATCATACTCCATTTTGTTTAGTTGGCATTAGAGACATTTATTTTCCTCTTGGATGTTTTGAGAAATTCTCCCTTGCTCGCATAGATGATATTCATAGGCATTAATCATTACAGACACTAGGATAGGGTGGTGACGTACATAACCTCCATCAGACGTGTCCTCTCGGGTCCGATAGTGGGAGATAGGAGTGACCTTGTTATGATAAGTGTGAATAATGAATATGATCTTTACATCGGGGCTGAGGCATCCCCATTCTCCTAGACATCATGGGAACTGTGGTGATCCTCATTTGCATTGGCCATGGAATAACATTCGTGATTAAGTTGTGGCTAGTGATATCAAAAGAAATGTTTTTCCACATATGGATCCAACGAAAGTGCAATAGATTACTGGTGATAAAAATTCATACGTATATGCCAAACATATAACAAAGTGGAAAATATTAGCAACCCGACACACACAACATAGGACATAAGATGTACATACTTTGGAAATTTTTCTACGTCCATGAGAGGAGAGAGATATTTAATTAAGTATTTGAGAGCCCATTAAGGTTCCAAGGTGAAATTCCAACACACAATCAAACCATCAAAACCTCCCAAACATCATATCATAGAAAAGCAACGAAATAACCCATGGTGGGTTCAACAATCTCAACCCAATTTAATTAGATACAAACCATATTAAAGTGAATTACAACAATAGAGAGAGAAAAAAAGACATGAAAATGAACTAATTAATTGTAATGGAAAGCAATCTAGATTACAAAGCTTCAAAACTAGATAATACAACATTAACAAGGGTGGGAGAGAGAGAGAGAGAGAGAGAGAGAGAGAGAGAAATACAACATCCATTTACATATGACAAAACTAGAAGGGATAAAGCCTTTCCCTTTTGTCTTTCCTCTAGAATATCTTATTTTTTTCAAACTAATGCCCCCGTTTTCTATTTATAGCAAGTACCAAAAATAGAAACTAAAAACAACAAAAAAAGGGGGAAAACTAATTTGCAAAACCATGGATCAACTCACAAAATTGTGTATCCATCCAGGAACAAATGGGAAAAACTCCATGTCAAGCTGTGTATCGATCCGTTGACAATTAAGCCTCACCAAAATGCCTGATGGAAATGCCCAAACATGATTATTCGAAATCGTAATGATGCCTAGTTTACCACTATGCAAAGATAATTTGATGATATATACAAGAATAAAACCCAAATTTCAAACTTAGAAGTATCAGATTAACAATAATGAAAACCCAAATTTCAATTTTAGAAGTATAATATTGCGAAAATGCCTTTAAAATTGCATTATGTGACGAAACTTTCTCGAAATGCATTCAACTTCACACTATACATCCCTAATAACCTATTAAATCCCAAATAAACCTTACAAAACATATAAACATGAAGGAAAAAGGTTATCCAATATAAGAGCTTAAATATAGGAATTAACTAACACAAAAATTCTAGAATGCGTAATAATAAAGGTACTAAATGCAACATTTGTGACTAATCACACCCTCTAACTTATGCATTACTAGTCCTAGTCATGAAGAAAAAGTGAGAACCAATCATTGAGATAAAGTGAATAAAAAAGAACTATGTACAAAAGATATCAAATCATTTTCGCTGGCACATGGTTGCAAATAGCGAATCCAACAAGTCATCAAATCCCTTAGTTACCCAAGTGGACAAGTGTTGTCTCATGAGCATTTGCAGCGATGATGCCCACAAACATCAGGTTTCCTGAAAATAATTACCCACAATCCAAGTATGAACTGTACATCATCAAATGAATTTAATAAGATGTTAACATGGGAGAATTCTTAAATAGAAATATTATAAAAAAACTTCATAGATTGAAATCATGAAAGTGTGTGGTGTGAAGCGCAAATATAAGTTTAAATTCAGTTCAAACTCTAATAATTTGGGTAAAAGATCAAGCATGTTTCAACTCAATTCTTACCGGGTATTACACTCTACAAATGAAACACTATGAGAAGGTGTACACTCAAGGCATCCAGGCATCAAGGCCACACATATGCTAATAATGAAAAATGCTATGTTTTAACAGAGAAAGTAATCCCATGAAAGATAGCGTTCATTTAAAGAGGTGGAACTAACCTTAGTGGCTCGTTTCAATCACATTGACTTCCGAATCATATTTACCCAAGTATCACATAGAAAATTCACATGGCTGTAAAGTAGGCTAGGTGAGGTGCGCGAAATGAAGGGGATTCAAGATTTAAAGTGTTTGGGGATAAAACTTGGGATAATAATTTGTGGAATAAAAATAAAATGAGAACATAAGTTCATCGATTAAAGTTTAAGCAATGAACACACAATGGAGTACGGATTTTTATTTGTAACCAATAATTATTGGATTTTTATCTTTTTTCCCTTTTTCTGACATTTTTTTCTTTTTAATAATTTTTTTCCTTTTTATTTCTCAAAAATATCCATCAACAAGAGAACTCATGTGCCCAAATTCCAGTATACTATAAAACATCATTTTTTCCCAGGTATGACTCTAAATAAAGGTAAGGAAGTTTTAAAGACTAAACTATGTTGGGACCAAAAGGGGCCATGGCCCCCTCCAAGCTTTTGAATTTTTTTAGCTGCATTGTTCAGGTAAGAATTGTATATGCATGTAGAGATGCCCCTAACTATATATCATAGCTAACCCAAAAGGTAAATGATAAAATATATTTTCCCTGTCAATCTGTACTATACGATTGGTTGGGTTTGTTGAGATTTGGCTAATTTTTTTATTTTTCTTTCCATTAAACAAACTTCCACCCATTTAGGCTCCAAACTCCTATACTTACATGACTTATAATTCCTAAGTGATTCTCTCTAATTATACTCAAACATGGTGTAAAAATTTGATACATAAAGAAATTTCCATCCTGTAATACTTTTGTCTACTACTCCCATTGCGACACGGCTTCTAACTCCCCCATTAATAAACAAGTTTACTTTTAAATTTAGACAATTATCTCTCTCTTATCATTCGCTTCTTCTACAAAATACAAATAATTTGTAATTTTTTTATTCTCTCTTTACACATGAGATATTTTCTTTTGTTTTTATAATTTGGGTAGTAAAACTGTATATTATGTGCTTAAAATTTGTTGAAAATAATTAAGGATTGTATTTTTCCATCCTTCAATCCCTTAATTATTGTACATCTTCCCCTAATTATAATTTACAAACACATATATTTATTGTTATTGCGAATACAAATTTTGATTGTAAATTTATTTTTAATTGAAGATTTTTTAAGAATTTATGAAGGTTTGGTCTAGAGTTGAATAATGAAGAAAAAAATTCTCATTATCAAGGTAAACAACTAGACCCTATAATCATTTTTTTTTTCTGAAGACATTTTATTCATTTAAAGTTTACTCCGTTGTTCAATTATATTGATTGACTATTATTTAATTACTTTTGTTTGATATATTTTATTACGTATGAATATGTTTATATAAGCATTTATATACATTATATTGAAATTATTTTATGTAAATTTTGTCACCCCCTAAAGGTTAAATCCTCATTCTGTCCCTGGGAAGATATAAAGGGTTTGGTTATAGGATTTAGGTGATGAAATGAAAGGAAATATTTATGATAAGGTGTTAACTACGGAAAGTATAGAGTAGGCGAGGTTAAGGTCGTTATGAATTTAATAGCAAAGATGGACTCTGATCATTTCCATAGGTTCACATAATTCTCCGGTCACCAAAATATCAACAAACATCCTAAAGTTTGAATTTCAAAATGATATCTTAAAATGAACTATCAAACAAGAACAATGAGATCACGAACGACATGAATACGATTTTAAAAAGAGAAAATATTTGGTGTATATACACTCAAAATGAATATTAGGTTTAAAAGCTCACAAGGTAAATAGTTTTCACTGCGCTTGTATGTTTACCGAATTATATTTTCTTTAAACAAAATATAAACAAGTATTTGTGCAATATGCTTGAATATTCAAGATTTATTAAAACATTATGTTTTTCATAATGATGATAGTATGACAAATCAAGGTTGATAATCGAAAAATCAGCAATTGAACATTTCTCCTTGCTCCGAGATTCTTGGAGCTTCTCCCTCCTTTCTATTCTTAACCCCTGACCACCATGGAATGGCAATTTCTGAAGCCCCTTCCACCAACCCTAAGCCTCCTGATCCATCAACTCTGCCTCCTCCAATCCTCCTTCCAAACCTATTCTTCATTTTACCAATAAATACTTTGCCTCTCTCCTAGGAGGCAAACCTTCTATTAAATTTTCCTTAAGAACCCCATGCATGCATAAAGAAGAACCAATTGTTATCTTTTCTAATAAGGACATTTGCATCGTAGATGAACCTTTCAAATACTCCTTAGTTGGTAAGTTCACTCATGGCCTACCTCCAATGGAAGTAAATAGGACAATGTTCCATTCATTCTCCCTCAAAACAAATTTCACCACTGGTTTGTTGGATGATAATCATATCCTCATCAAGCTTATCAGTGAAGAAGATTTTATGAGGTTATGGCTTAGGAACCAATTGCATATCCATAAATATCAAATGCAAATTTTGAAATGGACTCCTTAATTGAAATTTAATGAAGATTTCTCTTAGGCCCAGTTTGGATCTCTCTGCCTTATCTACCGATTCACTTATTCTCCAAATCTTTCATTTTCTCTATTCCACAACTTATTCCACCCCCTTTGAAAATTGATGAAACCAATGCCGGTGTAGTTAGGCCAAGTATGGCTATACTTTGTGCATAAATTGACCTCCTAAAATTAGTACCTAATGGGGTTTGTAATGGTAATGGTGATATGGGGTTGTAAAAAATTATGGAATATGAGAAGATGGCTTCATTTTGTAAAAAATGTTGGCACCAAGGCCATCTTGAAATTGATTGTAAGAAGATTGAACCTACCTTGGTCACTGGTCCTTGAGTGGTTAAGGAAAACTTAAACCCTATATCTCCTTAACATGAAGGAGTTGTCAGCTCAATCGTATGCCCTCTAAAGTGTGGACAAAAATCCCAAGAAATCTTCATCTAGGTGAATCAAGCAAGAAACAAACATCCATCCAAAAACACCGAGTCAATCAGACCATTTGTCAACCAACTCAAGTAGACAACACTCCTTTTACCTTGGTAGATGATGCTTCCCTCCTTGAAAATTGTATCATCATTGAAGAACCAAGACTGTCTCCAATTAAATCCCTAAAAAAATCTATATTGAGAGACCTACTCAAATAAATTTCATTATTTCCAAAATCCATAATAAAAAACTCATGATACCTATAAAATTTTGGTCGAACTCTAATAACCTTTCTTCTACACCAAAAATGTTCAAGCATATAACCAAATGTTTTTACTATAATACCAACAGCCTATCTGATAGTGAGATTGATGGAGACATCTAAAAATTATGGACTCATTAATGAGTTTAAATCCTTCTTTATTACTCTATCAAATAAGTTTTTTTGCCTTAGAAATGTGGGTGATGGACCAAAAAGCAAAAAAAATAAGCAACCTAAATAGAATGTAGAGCATTCTACAATCACCACTAGATTAAGAGGTAAATGTATTCCTTCAAAAACTTCCTCTATACCCCCTGTATCAATAATTAAAATCATCTTTTGTAATGTTAGAGTCATAGGCAATAAGCCTATTGTTAGAAGGCTAAAGAAATTAATAAGTGTCCATAATACTTCTGATGTTGCTATTATAGAACCCAATGTGGATGAAATCTAACTTCAAATTCTAGTGATGAAAATCAACTTCTCTAATGTAATTTCCAACCTTAATTATTCCATTTGTATCATTTGTAAGTATCAAGGTAACATCTCCCGTTCCCACAACTCAATTCAGTATTTATCTATAGTGGTCCATGAAGCTAATATTCCTTATCTCATTAAATTCTTTATTGTCTATGGTAAATGTAATTAATAAGAAAGGAAATTCTTATGGGATGATATCTCTAATCAATGAAATATTTCTCTTCCCATAATTATTGGAGGTGATTTCAGTATGGTCTTGTGGTGACAATTATTATTCAACACAAATAGATAAGAGAAGCTCAATCACCACACAAAATAAACAAGATAAAATGTCAATCACATAACAAGAGATGTACGTGTTTCAACAAGAATGCCTACGTCCACGGTGGTGTAGTCAGTATTATTTTTATATACTTCGGGGAGATTTTACAGAGAATACAGTGCGTGTCCTTTGCCCCAGACCTAGGATTTATTATATACATGTCTGTCTTCGGGGAGTCGGGGTGTTCGACTCCCCCATGTTTACCATCTTCTACTGGAACATCTCTATACGAGAACATGGGAGAAGACTAAGTCATAACTGAATTAGTGTTAAGGTGCGAAGGGTTTAGACTTTGGGCCATTTTAATTAGTCAACTCGTCCGGGCCCGTAATGCCAAATTCGGGTACTCACAATTACCCCTAAATTTTTTGGGCCACAATTTGGGCTCAATAAATTTAAATTATTTTTCATAATGGCTCTTTTGCATATCACATAACTCTTCCCAAAGTTTGAGGATTGATTTAGGCGGCAGTTGCTTCGTGTCCTGTGCGCGATGATTAGTAACATTTAAAAGTCATTCTGAGGAGCATTTTATAGTTGTCGTTCTAGCTTCTTAGTGTTCTTCCATCATTTGTGAATTTTAGCAATTTATGCCCTCTTCTCCAGGTCTTCATTTTCTTCGCTTTTGATCTCCCTCATCATTTGGTCTTGTGATCTTGCATTATCCAAGTCAAACTTTCATCTCGTAAGTCTCCTTTGCTTTCTCTCGGTGCTTTCTTTTAATTTGTAGTTTAAGGTTTATAAATGGGAAAGATAGGTAATAGATCAGTGCCCGAGTTTAGGAAATTTTACAATATCCCAGAGTGGGTAGAGGTTGAGTACGCCTCTTTTCCTAAAAATGTTAGAGAGATAGAGGGTGCTGATTGGATTCACATCTTGTTGCTTTCCCAAGGGAGGCTTACTTTTCCTCCAAATGATTTATACTTGAATTTCTTTAGTTATTTCAATATTATTCCTACACAGTGTTCGCCCAATGTATATAAGATAATCAATGGCGTCCATAGAATAAATCAACCTTATGGCACCAAATTAGGGCTTCTCGAAGTCTATTTTTGTTATTCCTTTTTCTCAAACTAGCTCTGATGTTCTTTATCTCAAGGCCAGGAGTCCCGACAGGGTACTGGTAGTAAACCTACCTGATTTCCACAAGGATTACTGGCAAGATGGCTTTCTTGCTAGAAATTGGCAGTTCTCCCCCCAGGCCGAGGGGTCGAGGTCTGATAGGTTTACTATTCCCTTTTATGGGGAAGAGTACATAGGTAGCCTTTGTTCTGTCCTTTCAATTTCATTTTTAATGTGTGATCTTTCTGACTGTTTCCTATTTTCTTTTCAGCGAGGTCAAAGAACTTGGAGCATGCCCTTCGACTTTCAGAGTTGGTTAAAGCTTGGAATATCAGGGAGCCCTTGGCTGACGGTGAACATCCCTGGTCTGTTGCTTTCTTGCTCGAGTACAAAAATGTTGGGTATAGTTTTATAGCGAGGCCCTTGGATAGCATTCCCGAGTTTAATACCTCCGAAGAAGCTTCTGTCGATCTCATTTAGCTGGACGAGGAGGAGAGCAGTTCTGAGAGTGATATCAGGAGAGGTGTTGAAGGTGGTCTCGGTGAGGAGACCTCTAGCAGTGACAGTTCTTCTAGCTCGAAAGAAGTTTCTAAAGCCCAAGATCCTTCAAGTACATCTAGCAACCGTAGCGAGGAAATGGTTCCTCCAAGGAAAAACTTGATTCGTGATGATGATGATGATGATGTACCCCTTGCTCAATGGTCAAAGAAGCAGAAGTCCAGAAGTGGGGTTGTTGCTACTGGTCAAGGATAGGAGGAGGATAGATAAGGAGAAGGAAAAGGAAGAGGAGAGGAGAAAAATGGAGGCGAGGACAAAGGCTGGGCAGGAATTAGTGCCTGTGTTCTCATTGCCAGAGGGTGCCTGGGTCGCCACTTCTCCCCATTTGGCCCCGGCACTTCTCGAGCGAGCAGTCCTTCCTGCTGACCGCCAAAGGGCGAAGTGGACTGACTAGTTGGCCCTGCAAGAGAGCCAGAGGCTAGCCTTGGTAAGTCTATTTCTCTTCTCTAATGATTCCCAATTTCTGTCTGTTTCCTTCTTCTAATATTTTCTTTTTCTTGCAGTTTGTGACTAATTTTGATGTGCTCTATCGCTCTCACGATGAGCTGATCAATAAGAATGGCGAGCTGGATAAGAAGAATGCTGCTTTGAGGGTGAAGAGTGCCAAGCTCGATGCTAGCTTGAAGACTGCTGATGCTTCCCGGATGTCCTCTGATCTGGCTCTCGTCAAAGCTAATCAAGAAAGGGAGGTAGCAGTTAAAGACCTGAATGAACCGCGGTAGGCCTACGATCTGGTCTGCTCGAGCAAACTGGCTATCGTGGAGGAGAACAAAGTGCTGATCGAGTATTTGAAGGAAAAAGAGTCTCAAGCAGCCACCATTAAGGAGGACTCATATAACTCTGGGTGGGCTGCCGTGTATGAAGACGTTAACGTTCAGATAGGCTAGACCAACCGATTGAACTTCAAGAAGGGCTGGAATAAGGCCCTTTTAGCTGCTAGTCTGGGCGTTGACTCTCCCCTGTTCGATGAGCATGATATAGGCCCAAAGCCAATTATGGATGAAGCCCCTTCCCCAGCCATTGAAGGTGTTGACCCTGCCTCCCAGTCAGTTCCTTCTAATGCCCTTCCTGTTCAGGCAATAGAGGTTGTCCCTACTGAGGGAGGTGCTCCTACTTCTGCTGACAAGGGGAAGCAGCCACCTTCTTCTGGGCAGCCTGAGGTCGCTAGCTAATTTACCCTTAGGGTTACTTTTATATTTTTGTTTGTAATTTTCCTCTCTGCTTTTCGATGTACTCTGATCCTTTTGCATATTAATGGAATGAGAAGGTTTCTTTCCCAGTGCACTGATTTATTTTTTTCTTTACTGCTCTTTTATGTCCTTTAGTTAGTTGATGTGGATGACTATATACCAGCCACTTCTCAATTGGGAAGAATGCTTGGTCCTGATGTAAGTACTGCAGCCCGTCATACCTTTGTGAGGATTTAGAAATCGCTGTGATTGAGGAACAAGCGTTTTATAGAGGAGACTGAGCTCATTGTTAAACTTAAAGACAGGCTCGAGGAGATGGAAGAAGTTGGAGCTTCTGTTTAAGAGGAGGTGAATACTTAGAGGGAAAGGCTCCTTGATGCTACTGAGATTAACCAAGTCAGGGAAATTCTTTACCAGGAGAATGAAGCTTTGAGGAGGGAAGTCTCGCGACTCAGAGAGCATTCACCAAGCATTGCTCCTATAGTATTACGGGGTTCTTCCTCATCATGAGCTGGAGCTGGACCAAGTGATGTTCCTCCGGTGCTGCGAGGTTCTGCCCCGCCAACTATTCTGCAAGCTGGTATAAACGTAAAAAGTCCAGCTAGGGAAATGGAAGATCTTCGTGATGATGTCCGACGATCATATGTGATTGCTGTTGGGCTTCAAAGGGATATTACTTGGCTGAGGCATCTGTTTAAGAGAGGACCTCGGTGAGTATGGGCTGATGGTTATAACCAAGGGTGGCTAGATGCTCCGACGAGGCTGACAGAGTTTGAAGAGCTCGCCTTTATCACGGGATGGTTGAGTGCCCTGAGGGAGCTGTAAGTCCCAAGAAACTCAATGCTCTGGTATCGTCATGAGATTTCTCCTTCCACTCTAATTCCTAACCCCTTCCGTAGAGATGATCAGTGGATCCCTATCGATGCCATCCCTCAGAAACTATTGGAGTCGGATGCGAATGAAGTCGAGGAGGAGCTAGTTCCCCATCCTGACGACAGTCAAAGAGATTAAGTGGCTGATTATCTCGTTTAGAGGCCTCAACCTCATTGAGATTTTTCCAGTAGTAACTCTGTATACATATGTAATGAAGTAATGTAATGTTAATGTTTCGGGCGAGCTTGCCGACTAAACATGGGTTGTATTTGTTGTAATGATTAGTGTTCCTTTCACTTGGAAAGGGTGTGTGAGTTATAAAGTTCATATACTAGTTAACTAACACTTCGTAGAATGCAACTGCTAAACAACTTTTATTAATGATAAGGAAATGAGCTTCCAGTTTCAGAAGTAAAGAACAAAAGAAGAATCTAGAAATAGAATTTCTTAAGATTGGTTGCATTCCATGCTCGAGGTATGTCTCTACCTTCCAGCGTTTCTAAGTGATAGGCTCCTCGCAGACCATCTCTTGTTATCTGGAATGGTCCTTCCCAGTTTGTCCCTAACTTGCCGTCCGATAGTTTTACTGCGCTTCCCAGGACTTTTCTTAGGACATAGTACCCAACTCGGAATGCCCGTAGATTGACCTTCTTATTATAGTGCTTTGTGAGATGTTGCTGATAGCTCGCTAGTTTCACTAAGGCAAGCTCTCGGCGTTTGTCGGCTAGGTCAAGCTTAGCGAGCAATGCTGCATCATTCTAGCCCTGGTCGATAAGGGTGGACCTCACAGTGGGAAAGCCTACTTCTAATGGGATGACTTCTTCCATTACATATATTAGTGAGAATGGGGTTTCCCCCATTGCTCGACGTGGGGTAGTACGGTAGGCCCATAGAATATGAGGTAGTTCATTAACCCATGCACCTTTGGCTCGTTCTAATTATTTTTTTAACTCGTCAATCATCATCTTGTTGGAAGCCTCGGCTTGGCCATCGCTCTGAGGATAAGCCACGGAGCTAAAATGGTATCTGATTCCGTGCTCATTATAAAAATTTTGAAAGGAGCCTCTCTCGAACTGTGTTCCATTATCAGTGATGATGGTTCTGGGGATGCCAAAACGGGTGATTATGTTTTTCCATATGAATCTTATCATATCCGCGTCTCGGATGTTCGCCAGGGGTTCCGCCTCGATCCATTTGGTGAAGTAGTCAGTTGCGACGAACAGATACTTGCGATTATCGGCAGTGGTAATAAGAGGACCTACGGCGTCCATTCCCCATTGGGAAAATGGCCATGGGCTGGAGAGTGATCTTAGGTCGCTGGCAGGTTGATGGACCATAGGAGCATGAAATTAGCATTTCTCGCATTTGCGAACGTATACTACAGAGTCTCTTTTCATATATGGCCACCAATAGCCTTCCTTTATTGCTCGTAAAGCCAATGACCTTCCTCCAATATGGCCTCCATAGATTCCCTCATGGAGTTCATGTAGAATTTGTTCGACATCCCTCGGGTGAACACATTGAAGGTAGGGACCGAAAAATGATCTCTTATATAGCTTGCCCTCAAGAGACAAGTGAAAGCGAGCAGCTTTGTCACTTATCTGGTGAGCGGTCTTCTTAGCATCTGGAAGTGCGCCATCCTTCAAATAGTCCCTTAGAGGATCCATCCAAATGGGTGCTGACTCAATTTGGAGCACATGCTCCACGCTTGGCAGCTCGTTGTTACGGTTAATGCTCGGATGAGTGAGGAAATCAATGGGGATTGTTCTTTTTAAGTCGGAATCGATTGTCAAACTCAGGGCTGCTAGGGCATCAGCATGGATATTCTGTTCTCAGGGAAACTGCTCGACACTGACTTCCTCGAAGTTGTCCATTATCCTTTTTCCCAAGGTGAGGTAGGTTTCCATTCTTCCATCTTTTGCATTGTAGTCTCCACTTATCTGATTGGAGACTAATTGTGAATCGCTGAACACCTGTAACTGCTTTGCCCTAAAAGTCTGTGCCTTCTGGAGGCCGACTATTAAAGCCTCATATTCTGCTTCGTTATTGGAGGCTTTAAATCCAAGCCTGATTCCTTGTTCGAGGATTGTGTCCTCTGGAGTGACAAGCACAATGCCTACTCCTGCCCCTTTTGAATTAGAGGCTCCATCAACAAACAACTTCCAGACTCCCTCTGTTACATGATTCTTTCTTTGCTTCACTGGTTGAAGTTGGTCGAGAGGCTGCTCTCCTGTGAATTAGGCTATGAAATCAGCAAGGATCTGCCCTTTGGTTGCGTTCCTTGGTTGGAATTGGATATCTAATTGTTCGAGCTCGATTGACCATTTTGACAGTCTGCCCGACAAATCCTCTTTCCTCAGGATTTCTTTAAGGGGGTGCGATGTAAGGACGATGATAGTGTGAGCTTCAAAGTAGTGCTTCAACTTCCATGAGGCCACTACTAGTGCAAAAGTGAGCTTCTCTAGTGGTAGGTACCGCTGCTCAGCCTCTAATAAATTCTTGCTCGTGTAATAAACATGGTACTGGATTCCTTCTTTTTCGAACATCAATGCAAAACTGACAGTGTGGTTGGAAACGGCGAGGTATAAGTACAAGGAATATGTTTCCTGGGGTATGACGAGCAGTGGTGGTGAGGTAAGGTTAACCTTGAGCCCGTCGAATGCCTGCGAGCAATCTTGATTCCATTCTACTATTTTGTGTCCCTTTAGGAGCTGGAAGAATGATTTTCACTTCTCAGAGGATTTTGAGATAAAATGGTTCAAGGCAGCGAGCATGTCGGTGAGCTTCTATACGTCCCGGATTGTGCGAGGAGGTTGTACCCTGTTTACTACATCGATCTGGTCTGGGTTAGCCTCGATGCCTCTCTTACTGACCAAGTACCTAAGAACTTTTCCTGACTGGACACTGAAAGAACACTTGCTTGAGTTAAGTTTCATTCGGTACTTCCTGAGGATTTCGAAGCTTCTTGATAGGTATGAGAGGTGGTCTCCTTTCTTCCTGCTTTTGACAAGCATATCGTTGATATAGACTTCCATGGTATCTCCCATTTGGTCTTTGAACATCTTGGTGACTAGCTGTTGGTAGGTTGCCCCTGCATTTTTCAGCCCGAAGGGCATGACCTTGTAACAGTACAATCCAACGGTGGCGATGAATGCTGTCTTGTCCTGGTCTGGAGCGTACAGAGGGATCTGATGATACCCTGAATATGTGTCCATAAAAATCATTCTCTCGTGAGCTGCTGTGGTGTCCACTAGTTGATCGATTTTTGGAAGAGGGAAACTGTCTTTAGGGCACGACCTGTTAAGGTCAGTGAAGTCGATACAGACTATCTATTTCCCGTTGTTTTTTGGAACTACTACTGGGTTGGATAACCATTTGGGGAATTAGACATCCCGTATGGATCCTACATCCAGCTGTTTTTTAACTTCTTTTTCCACGGCCTTTGCCTTCTCAGGTGCAATTCACCGTGCCTTCTGCGTGATTGGTTTGAAAGTGGGGTCGACGTGCAGCTAATGACAAACCACACTGGGATCAATTCCAGGCAGCTCGTATGGTTCCCATGAAAAACGTCTACATTGCTTCTCAGCAGAATTATCAACTCCTTCTTTTCCTGATTTGTGAGAGAAGCTCCAATCAAGAAGATCATGTCATCGTCGCTACATCTAGCTGTAACTTCCTCCAGGTCCTCGATGACCCGTTCAGAGGGGAGGATCCTGGTCTCCTTCACTTCGGGCCTTTCGTATTTTAACTACAATTTCGAAGGTATCAGACCTTCTTGTTCTTCAACTTTCTCGTTGGGCCTGTCAGTCTTCTTCTCTGGTCTTGGGCGGATGGCCGCTATGAAGCAGTTTCTTGCCATCACTTGATCGCCATGGATCTCCATTACTCCTCTCTCGGTCACATATTTGAGCTTCTGATGGTAGATCGAGGAGACTGCTTTTATCGCGTGCAGCCATCCTCTGCCGAGGATAGCTTGGTATGGAGAGTCAATATCAACCACTAGAAACTCAATCATCTTGGAGACATTTCATGCCCTTACTGGCAGCACGATCTTTCCCAAGGGCATAGTTACTTTCCTAGCAAAGCTAACTAAAGGGACAGTGGCTTCCTTTAGGTCGGCGATGCTTAACTTCAGTTTTCTGAACAGGTTGAGGTACATTACCTCGGATGAGCTTCCTTGGTCGACGAGTAACTTGTCGATGCCATAGTTAGCTATCCTGAGAGTAATGATCAAAGCATCCTGATGTGGGGTTCTTACTCCCACCAGATCCTTATCTGTGAATACGATATGCTTACTATAGTCGACGTCGTCTACTCGCTGAAGCTTTCCTGACTGTGTTTTTATTGGATCGATCTAAAAATCTCGCATCACTGCTATAAGATTTTTTACCTCCATTCGAGCTGAATTTCCTTGAATCTGCTTCACATCAGATGCCCCATGAATTACTGCGAATTCATGGCCAACATCGTCTTCGAGCACGTTGTCAGGCCTTGCTTCTCCATTGGCAGCAACTTTCTCTGCCTTCTTTTCCACAAATTCGTTCAGATGCCCAAACTGGGCTAGTTCTTCGAGGTGGGACTTAAGAGCCTTGCAATGCTCGGTCTTATGTCCTCCCTTTTTATAAAAAGCGCATCTCAACGCATTATTCCTCTTTGAGGGATCTCCTCCCTTCTTTCTGGGCCACTTAATAAATGGCTCATCTTTGATCTTTGCGAGAATCTTATAAATCGGTTCTCTAAAGACAGTATTGACTGCCTGAAATGCTTTCGACACATAATTCTTGCCTCCGTTCTTGGAGCTATTCTTGCCCCCATTCTTTCCTCCTTTCTTCTGGTTCTCAGTTCTGTCGCTGCCTTTCGCAGCGAGCTTGGTTCGATCGTTCTCTCCTGTGCTGAGGTGAGTGACATCCTCCACCTTAGCATATTTCTTGATGTGATCCATCAGGTCGTCGATGGTCGTGGCCTCTTTCTTTGTTAGGGACTGGTACAGGAGGGAAGAGCTGGGCAGCCCAATTTTGAAAGAGGCCACTGCTACCTGCTCTGAGCAGTCCTCGACCTCATTGAATAACTCCCAGTACCTCTTCGCGTAGTCTCTAAGGGTCTCTTGAGGTGCCTTTTTCATTGTTAGCAAAGCATCCATCCTTTTGGTATGGGAGCTACTAGTAATGAAGAGGGATGTGAAGAGTTCGGCTAAGGACTCAAAGCTCCTGATAAACCTGTGTGGGAGCCTTTCGAACCATTTTTGTGCCACGTCATATAGGTTTGAAGGAAAAATATGGCACATTAGTGCATCTCGGTGGTTCCAGAGGACCATGGCTTGTCGGTACTGTCTAACGTGATCAATGGGATCAGTTTTTCCATCGTAAATCTTGAATCTTGCGAACTTCTTTGGGGCTTCCTCTTCTTCTATTTCCCTCGAGAAAGGGGATTTCATTTGGGCCTTGAGAGCTCTTCTAGCAAGCTCCCTAGTTGATCTTGTGTCACGATGTGCTGGGTGTTAATCCATCTCCCTTCAGACCAAATCTCGTATGTTTTCATTGCTGCGAGCTGGGCTCCTGTAACGGTGAGCCGATCACTAGTTCTCGATTGAGTCGCTGCCTGACTCCTGCCTTTCACTCTTTTGGGATCCCCGCCTAGGGCTCCTTCCTCGGCTGCGAGACTTTCTCGCCTGAAGGATAGGAGTACGGTAAGGACATCGCCGAGGGTTGTGATGGAGATCTCTCTTCATTCTTTCTAATTTCCTTTTGAGGCGAGCATTATCAACCTCCTGCTTGCAAGAGGACTCCCTTTGCTTTTGGATCCTTGCCTCATAGGCATCGATCAGTTTAGAGATTTGGGTGGAACTCGCTAGTCCTTAGCTCTCCTCCGAAGTTGGCCTATCTGGGTGAACCCTCTGATCTGAGCGCCGAACTTGAGATCTGATCCTATGAGGAGCAGGTTCTTCTTAGATATCTCCTGCCTGAGGAGCATTACTGCTATGGCCAGACATTTCGAACTCCTTTGCTGATGTGGGCTTTCTTAGGGAAGATAAACATTCCCACAAACGGCGGTAATTGTGGTGACAATTATTATTCAACACAAATAGATAAGAGAAGCGCAATCACCAAGAAAAATAAAGAAGATAAAATCTCAATCACACAACAGGAGATGTATGTGGTTCAGCAAGAATGCCTACGTCCACGGTGGTGCAGTCAGTATTATTTCTATATACTCCGAGGAGCGTTTACAGAGAATACAGTGCGTGTCCTTTTCCCCAGACCTAAGGTTTATTATATACATGTCTGTCTTCGGGGAGTGGGGGTGTTGGACTCCCCCACATTTACCATCTTCTCCTGGAACATCTCTATACGAGAACATGAGAGAAGACTAAGTCATAACTGAAATGGTGTTAAGGTGCGAAGGGTTTGGACTTTGGGTTGTTTTAATTAGGCTACTCATCCGGTCCCGTAATGCCAAATCTGGTTACCCACAGGTCTCATCCCCCATTGGAAAAACGGAAGGTAATGATGTGGATTTTGATGCATGCTCTCAATTCAACCAATTTATGGGATTAGTTGGCCTGTATAAAGTCCCTTTCAATGGCTCAAAGCTTATATAGTGCAACCATAGAGAAGGCTTAAATAGAATTTGGGCCAGATTAGATAAAGTAGTTTGTAATTTTCAATAGATCCAAACGTTTCTCTCTTCTTCTGTAGCTCCCTTAAATAGGACTAACTCAGATCATAGTCCACTTCTTCTCAGTCTTATTCAAAACGGTGATTATCTCAAAAGGATCTTTAGGTTCCAAAACCTCTAGGATAAACATTAAGACTTTCATTTAATGTTGGATCAAGCTTGGAATATAGTGTCCATAGGTGAACTTCTAAGGATTTTATCTCAAAAGTTGAAAGCTAAAAAACATGCCTTATCTCTTTGGAAAAACATTGCTTTCAAAAATATTTTTCAAGCCACAAAATAAGCTGAAGAAGGTGTCCTCCAAAAATAATTACCATTATAAACCAATTTCTCTTATGAAACTAATATTTAGTACAAGCAGACAATGGTCAAGCTGAAGTTTAATTTGTCCATTAAAGTTGAGTATTGTAGATAAAAGGAAAGGGTTTAAAGGATTAAAGACGGTGATAAAAACTCTAAATTTTTTAATGTAATGGTGAATCAAAAGTGTAATAATCTTAACATATCAAGAGTCAAAGACTTATCTACAAAATGCATATTTGATTCAGTGTCAATCAACAACCTTTTTTCTGAACAATTCAAAGGTATCCTCGCGGATTCTTTTACTATTCATGATGACCTGTCTCTATTAAATCAAATCTCATATCTCATCGCTGAGTGTGATAATGATTTTTTCTCATTCCTTCTGACTTTAATAGAAATTAAATAAGTTATAGGGCAAATGGACTCCTCGAGCAGTGCAGGTCCTAATGGCTTTAATTCCTATTTTCACATACAATGTTGGGAAATTATCTAGGATGATTTATTCAAATCAATCTCAAGTTTCTTCATGGGGAATTCCCTACCAAAGTTTTGGTCGTTATTTCCTCTTAATATCATTCCCAAATTAGATAACCCCTCTTCTTGTAGCGATTATAGGCCAATAAGCCTTTGTAACACCTAAATCATCTCTGTGAAAGCTTCCAATAAACCTTAATATCATTATAATGGTTCTACTTATGACTTTTTAAATCTACTTGTGGGATAAGTTAAGGAAATCCTCTATCCCCCTCCCTTTTTACTATTACAACCGAGGTCTTAAATAAGAGTCTGCATCAATTGTATCTGGATTCTAACATTGACTAATTTTCTCTTCCCTGGTATTCCTACTATCTCTTGCTTTTCTTTTATAGATGACATCGTCTTTTTCTCCTCTAAAAGTAAAAAATCTTTGAAAAACCTTACGGATTTTATTAAAGATTGTGAAACTATATCTGGTCATTTTCTTAATAACTTAAAATTAACCATCATAGTTCCTCATCATTGCTCTTTAGCTCGTAGAAGAATAATTATGAGGGAAACTAACTTCACTTAAAAAAAAACTCCATTATTATAACTTAAAGTCCCTCTTAAAGTAGGTAGAAAGAAGAAAGCTCTTTTCAATGGCCTCATAATTAAAATCAAAAAGAGATTACAAGGATAGTCTTGTAAGATGCTAAGTCGAAGGGAAAAAATAACTCTTCTAAAGAATGTGACTCAATCAATGTTCAATCACTTATTCATAGCCCTATACCCCATTAAACCATCACTAAGACTCTAGAAACTCTATTTTCCAATTTCTTTTGGGGTTCATCAGAAGGAATCTCTAATAGATATTGGAAAAAATGGAGCTCAATTTATCTACCTTATAAAGAAGTGGGCTTAAGCCTAAAGATTATTCCTAATTTTGTAGAACCCACTTCATGTAAAATTTGGTGGAGGCTTTTGACTGTGGATTCAACTTGGAGCAGATATATGAAGAATAAATATTGCAGGAGATGTTCTCCGGTTGATTCCTTTTACAGAAGCTATTCTTAACATGTGTAGAAAAATATGCGTAAGGTTATTGAGGATGCTAGAGAATGGATTGATTCTTTACCAGACTTCAAATGGTTAGGTAATTCTAACAGTCCATTTACTCTTAAATCTTCCTAGAACAGTGCCAAACATAAAAGTTGTGCCCAATTTTCTTTTACATCCATATTGAATAAAAGACTTCATAAAAAGATCTCTATTTTCATGTGGAAATTACTATATGACATTGTGCCCAGAGATGAAATTGTATCTAGACTCAATATTCCACTTGCTTTAAGATGTCACAGCTGCACTTCTCATCCCCAGGAATCTGTTGATCATCTCTTCTTAAAGAGTGAAGTTGCTTACACAATTTGGCCTTATTTTAGTGGTCTTATTGGTATAAAAACTTCACTAACTTCAATCAGAGGAGAACTAATGGGTTGGTGGATAAAGACTAGGGGCAAGGGATTAGTATCCTCACTTTGTACCCTTATTCCTTGCATTATCACTTGGGAGCTTTGGAAAGGTAGGAACATATCCAAATATGATGCTTATCCTATGAAGTTTGATTTTCTAATCAATAATTTCTATCATAGTATTGGAGAAGTTTTATTGGCATATCCTTTTAGAGGAACTAAGTGTAGGATTGATCTTGAGATTATCAATCATTTTAAAATTCACTATACCTAAGCTTGTTCTTACCACCGGAGGAAGGGTTTTTTTTCTCCTCTTGAACAATATTTAGACATTTCCTTAAAAAATACTAATAATCAAGAAAAATCCATCAACATGCATCACCGTTCACATAACGAAGTGGAACAACTATACAAAATCATCAGGAATAAATGGGCAAAGGCCCAATAAAGGGAAAAAAGGAAAAAAATATTTTTGAAAAATTTCAATTTTAAACAAAAGAATTCTTGAGAAAGACATGAATCAAATTAATGAAAATAAAAAAAAAAGACATTGGAACCATATCCTACACCCCTAACTTAAAGTTTGTTTTATCCTTAATGAATTAAGAACACACTTTGATAAGAGGAAAATACAGATATTACCCAACATTGAGAGATCTTGAAATAACACAAGTACATTGATTCTAAAAAAGATGTTGGACCATGTATACCAAAAAAATTACAAAAACTTAACTAATTTCACTAGAAAAAAAATAAAAGAAGAAAAATATTATTACAACTAACAATTCTAACTTCTAATCTGGCTATCGCTATAAGTTGAAAGTTTTTTAGGGCCCACTCAAAAAAAATATTGATCTTGATGGATTAATGAAGTTCCCTCATTTGATTTCAAGACTTCCAAATAATATGAATTCCATTTATGCATTGGGGGCATGTTTTTCTCTTTTTTAGGGGTGGGGGAGGAGGAGTAACCATCACCAATAAAACATTTTAGTGGATGATAGGGGGTTGTATTCAACGCGGATAAGTAAAATAGGAACTAAGAAAGTAAAAAGTTTGTACCAAATTTTTTTAAATATAATTGGAGGTGGGGTACAGATAAGGAAAAAAATAATAGAACAAATTTCGAAAAATCATTCATTGATAGGAATCGGGTTAAAGTCATCAAGACTTTCTTCTGATCCATGCGGTACTTGTAATGGTTTGATAAGGTGAGGAAAGATATTCAACCTATATATATATATTCATCATCATCAAGCATCGGTTGAATTTCAAAGGAGAAAGATTCACTTTTAATGAATTGATCTTAAAAAATTATTTGAGGTGAAACACAAGTCTCCACCCCATCTTGGTTTTTCAAGGAAGAAATAATTTTCATTGCAAAATGATTCAATTTCCATATCCTCTTTATTTTTGGACTCTATTTTGCCTTGGAACAAAATAAGAATGCGTTGTTCTAAAGTTGGTATCATTTGATCAAAATCCTTGGATTCCATATTTGGTTCAAAACATTCTTCATCCAAAGTCTCTTAAAAACATCATCGTTGAATTCAAACAATGCATCCAATTATTTTTCTTAATATTATTTTTCCTCTCGATAATAGTCATCAAAGTTTTTTTTTTGAATTTGCAAGTACGCATCGAATGAATTCGATGGTAAGGAAGATTCACAAAAATAAAACAATTGAAAACTATTATCATAATTATTTTCAAAATTTTCATTACAAGAATTTTGAAAGTTATTATTATAATAGTTAGGAGAAATATTACGATAATAATTATCCACACTCTTATCGTAAAAAAATTGCGGCTCTTTACCATAGAAATCACTTTCCTTAAGAATATTTAATTTGCTTTTATAAATACTCACCTAAAGTCATTTTAGAATTTTTTTTTCCCTTTATTCAAGTATTCAATAATAGACATTGGTTTTGGAGGCCTTTAAAAATTATTCTTACGATAATTTTGAGAACCATTAAGACATTCTTACCCAAAATAGATCGCTCTAATAATTCACCAAACACTTTGCGTGCAACCAATTTTTCAAGTTTCTTAGAGCTCAAAAGTGGAAGTATATAAATCAAGTGAAAATAAAAATGAATATTACAAGCGTATAGGAAGTACTAAATCAATGGATTTCTAATAAACGTCGTTTCCCAACAACGACACCATTTTGAACAAGGTAAAATCAAGTGGTTGTGTATGGACACTGTCATTGTTTTGTTTACCGCCTTAATGTAAAAAAATTGAATTTTTGTGAGAGCATAGTGGTTAGATCGGGTATCAAATCCACAGAGTACATGATTATAATTCAATCGATTTATTGATTTTTATATAAATATTCAAATGTTTGTTTTTGGTTTAAAAGAATTTATTCAACCAATAAAACTAGGAAAATTTTTAATCTATGTTAAATAACAAAAATGGCACTATAGATTGAAATTCATTTCCCCCACCACGGGCCATTTAGCATAAATGGTTATATGAAAAGGGAATATTTTCATAGCTCGAAACTCATTTAGTAAATCAATCAAACACTTAGAGTGTCGCTCTCTAAATCTTCATAAAAGCCTAAATTTGCTCTTAGTGTGAACAATATGGTTAAAATTACACACAAAGATTTTAAAGACGAAAGATACATGATCTAATCGATTAAGGTTCTAAGGTAAAACATAATCAAACCATCAAAACCTCCCAAACATCATACCATAGCAAAGAAACCAAATAACCAAGAGTGGCTTCAATAATCTCAACTAAATTTAATGGCTTCAAATCATATGAAAGTTAAATAAAATAATGGAATGAAGCAAAGAAAAAAAGAAATGAAAACGAACTAATTAACTATAATGAAAAGTAATCTTTATTGGATAGATTCAAACTAACTAAAAAAACATTATCAATGGTGGTAGAGAGAGAGAGAGAGAGAGAGAGAGAGAGAGAGAGAATATCCATTTACATATGAAAAACCTACGAGAGAGAGAGAGAGTCTCCCTTTTGTTTTGTCACTAAAATATCAATTTTTTTTCAAAATGAAGTCCCCACCTGCTATTTATAGCAAGTGCCAAAAATAGAAACTAAAAACAACGAAAAAAGGGAAAAGCCAATTTAAATAACCGTGGATCGATCCATGTACAAATGGAAAAAATTAATTGCCAAGGTGTGAATCGATCCATGAAAAATTATGCCTCACCAAAATGCTTCATAAAAATGTACATAACTTGATCATTTGGATTCATAATGACATGAGTTTGTGGGAACGCGAAGATAATTCAAAGAGCTTCACAAATATTAAAATCCAAAGTCCAAATTTAGAAGTCATAAATTAAGAAAAGGACCTTGAAGTTGCATATTGCGATAAAACTTTCTCGAAATGCATCAAACTCCACATTAAGCATCCCTACTAGCTATAAAATCTCAATATAAATTGGAAAACATATGATCATTATTGATGTAAAAAATTAGATTATCTCTAATTATTCAATCACAAATAAAAATAATTAAGACAAAAGAATTTTAAAGTGGTTCACCCTTGAAGGAATGGCCTACGTCCACTATTTTGTTATTGCTGACTTTTTGTTTGGAATTCTCGATACCCCTGATAATGAGGATGATACAATGTATTTATAGCCCTGAGGCTGTACATGTGAAAGAGTAATACATAGCCGTCCAATAGGCGTGTACATCTGTATGATAATAATAAGCATTAAATGTGCAGTCAATCTGTTGGTTATTCGGATATGAATGCTCTATACGAGATGCAGCTCGGACAGCCTAAGCTGCTCGGACCACCTAAGTAGATCGGCATACATGAGTTGCTCGGTACAATAAAGTTCCTCGGAGAACACTCGTTGCTCGGAGCGCATGAGTTGGTCGGGGAGGTTGAGTTCCTCAGAGTCAAGATGTTGTTCAAAAATGTTTGCAGGTGCCATGTAGATTGACACGTGTCTCCACATAATTGATCCATGTCAGCAGGCTAGATTTGGTATCAACAGAAGCCCCCAATGTTTCATAGTTTGATGCTGAAGAAAAGTATGGAACATTCTGCTGCCTAGACTTTCAATTTTTATGGATTTTAGACAACTTTCGTTGTACATAACTCCTTTTTTGAGTACATAGTATCAGGCTTTTAAAGTATTTTGAATTTCCATAATCGCTTCATTTTTTGTGCCACTTTCTCCATTTTAGCCACCGAGTACGCAATCGTCCATCCTGGTAATCATTGTTCTTCTCTATTCCCGAGGTAAAGTATTTAAACGCTTTCGAAAATTCGATCGCCTTTTACTTTTTCAAATCTGCATCTCAGAACTTCTTCCCTTCTTCCCTATCTTGTGCATTCATTTCCTCCATTGTTCGTTGTCAACTGATCCACCCTTTTTCCTATAAGATCTTCTTCCTTCTCTTTTACTTTCTTCGTTCATCATGGTTTACCTTGTGGAGTCGCTTGATAAATTTTGTTCTGATTTTTCTAGTCCTTCATGGGTCATATTGGAAGAACTTACTGAAACTTCTGACTATTTTTGTTTGGCTAAGGGACATTGGTTCCCCAGTCTCTTTATGGCTGAATGTGGCTTTTCTTTTCCTCCAAACCCCTTATGTTTGGAATTCTATCAATATTTTGACGTGGTACCTGCAAAAATAGCTCCCAATACCTGGAGAATAGTTAATGGAGTCCATAGGTTAAATCAGATTCACGGAACCCGTTTAGGAATTCCAGAAATTATGTTTTGCTCTAGATGGCTTGTCAGCGACAGTACTTTTTATTTAAAAACTAGGTTTATAAATAGGGCTTTAGTTGTCAATCTCCCAGATGCCAACATGGATTACTTCGAGCATGGTGTTGTTATGAAAAATTGGCAATATGCTCCATTAAATGGAAATGATATGTATCAGGGTCCTAGATGCCCTCCCAATGGCAATGGGATAGATTATTTTTATTATTATTTTATTTTTGAAATTATGTTTTCCCTGTGTTTGATAAAATGTGTCACTGATATTTTAATTTTTATTTATTTGTAGTTGACAGCAAAAGAAAATCCCCAAAAGAGACTGATGTAAATTTGAAGAAATTGAAACTTATCTGGAGTTCGCACCAAACCGTTGCTGACGAACATATCAGATCAGCCTCATACTTGTTGCAGTACAAGAGTTACACTTCATCTTTTACTGCTCGTCCAGTGATAAGTGACATAGAACCAGCACCAGCTTTTGAAGGTTCCTCTCCTGAATCAAATATTCCTCTCAGTGACAGAATCAAGAGAAGAAGAGCTCCTGCCTTCTTTGATAAGTCTGCCTCTACTGATGGAGAGGCAAAGAAAAATAAGCCAAATGTCCCAGAAGAAGGGATGATAAATATTGATGCATCCCCTCCTGCTGCTGTTAAAAAGGTTACCGAGAAGCCCCCTGTGGATCCGAGCAAGATTGTAGTTGTTTCTCCTCCAAGAGAGGTTATAGTTATATCACCGACCAAGACAACATCCTTAGTCGAGAATGTTCCTACTCCCACGAGGAAGTTGAAGAAAAGCTCCTCAGATAAATTAGCTGAATCCATCTCTCAGCCTCTAACTGTTGGAAGTGGTGTTCCCACTTTTGTTGCTCCGAGCTCTACCATAAGCTCGGTGAAGTCTTGGATTATCCCCGAGATCTAAGGTGTTGAAGACAATCTTTCTCGGGATAGGGTTACCACCTTGGCAGCTCAAAATATTGCCTCAGTAAGTATTACTAATGTAAACTTTCATTTTTCCATGTTATGTCCTTGCATTGACTTATAATTATTTTCTTTTTCCAGTTGGTAACTTGTTTCAACACCATTCTGAAAAAGGATGAAGCTATTAAAGCTTCGAGTTCCTCATCAGGCGTGAAGGAGGCTTTTGTAGGTCTGGCACAGTCCTTAAAGGATTCTCGTCAGAAGTATAACGAAGACAAAGTTGCTTGGGGGAAGCAACTAAAAGCCATCGAGCAAGAGAGAGAGAAAGATGTGGAGGCCTCTCAGGAGTTGGAGAGGAAAATGAAAGAATGTGAGAAGAAGAACAACGAGCTCGAGGAAAATCTCAAAAATGATGAAGAGCTTGAGACCAAGTTCAAAGCTGCTGAAGAGGAAGTGGGCAAACTCCGTGAAGCTGATCGTCAGAAGGAAGAGGCAGAAAGGAAATTGAAAGCTGCCGAGGAACTTCTGACTGAGATGATTTCATCGAAGAAGGTGAAGAGGAAACTAGCTGTTAAAAAGTCCTTTAGCGCTGGCTGGGACAAAGGTTGGAACAAAATCCTA
The DNA here is from genome assembly GCA_949130495.1 of Sambucus nigra. Taxonomy (NCBI): domain Eukaryota; kingdom Viridiplantae; phylum Streptophyta; class Magnoliopsida; order Dipsacales; family Adoxaceae; genus Sambucus; species Sambucus nigra. Next base: position 370,819,529 of record OX422208.1, on the reverse strand, counting down.
GCTTCCATGTCCTCTCAGATGGATTTTGCTAGCCTCAAGTATTTCAGGGACGGATGGGTCATCGCAGCTCTACACGAATTAAAGGTCTTTGAGAGTTTTGAGTTGTTTCAACGTCATGTTGATGGTCCTCCTCCCTCCCTTAGCGAAGAAGAAGAGGACGAAGCTGCCTCGGAAGAGTCTTCAATCATGGTTGGGGATCAGGTCCCTACTGTTGAACTTCGCTACGAGCAGCCCCAACCAACTATTACTCCTATCGAGCTACTACCCGTGTCCACCGAGCACCTAGACTCTTTCTCGAAGTCTCCCGAGGAAGTTCTAGGGAATAAAGAGAAGGTGTAGAGTAGTTTTTTTATTTTGTCACTTTATTGGATGTAACCTCAACTTTTGTATTTCCTTTTATGATGAAATAAAAATTCAAGCTTTTGGTTGTTTGTCTTGACTTTTTCTCCTTCTTACTCTGCCTGCATTCTTATTGATTCCTTCTATCTCTTTTCTTTACTTGTTTATGGCTAGAATGGAGCTCTTGTCAGCCCATGATACAGATGTGATGAAAATATGTAAAGATTACTTTAAGGCTGGCCATGCAGATCTGAATGAATCTCAAATTATTGACATCCTCGGTCTAGATGCTTCAGAACGAGCAGTCGAAGCCTACCAATATTTGAAATGCTTGCTTGATCGTGCAGTTGCTAACAATGTGGCATATTATGAGATGATTGAAGATCTCCAAGGTACCCTCGAGGAACTCCAACAACAATACAAGGTATATTCTACCCTTTTGCATCAGGGGTATGAGAAGAAATATCAGCAATTAAATGCTGACAAAGGATATGATAAGTTGGTCACTGCTTATGATATGAAGGAGAGGACTTTAAAGACCGAGGTTTAAGAGCATAGGCAGATCGCCAAACTGTTAGAGCAGGAAAACAATAACTTGAGAGGAGAGATATCTCAGCTTAAATCTGCAGCCTCTGCCTCGGGATCCTTGGTCCCTGTCAACGACGAAGGTTTCTCTTTCTTGGAGGTCAAAAATGCCAATTTGAGAGACGAATTGGAACCTTTAAAGAGGACTGGGCCTTCTACTTCTGCTCGTGGACGATTAAGAGCTTCTCGGGGATGAGAAAGCACTGTTCGGGTTACTATTAAAGAAGTTAGAGCATAAGAAGCCTTGGAGAATCACGCTTTCCAGTTAATGGCGAAGAATCAAGCATTATCTGAGATGTCCAAAAAGATTCTGAACCTCGACGAGCAACTCTCTGCACAGAAGTCTGCCTTGGAGAATAAAGAACTTTTAGCGAAGAACCTCCACGAGCAACTGGAGAGGCTAACCTACCAGTTTCAAAAACAACCCAGATAGTTTTGGATGGCTGGTTATAATGAAGCCCTCTATCACCTTGATGACCGGATCTAACAGTCGAACAACGAGGGATACAAGAAAGGATGGATGAATGCCCTGGGGGTGTTAAAGTTGGAGCAAGGTCATTATCTATGGGGTTATTACGACCCTGGTTTGCTCGAGTTGCCAGTGCCACCTTTTAAACTTGATATGAGCTGGATTTCTGCTCGAGCAATTCCTCAGTGCCTGATCTCCAAGTATCTCGGCGACTACAATCGTCATTCTAACTTTGAGATATCTCGCCCGGAGCAGTTACTTGATCGTCCATCAGTGATGAATGTCAGGATGCTCAGAGACCTGGACTTCATAAATTCTCCTTACGCCTTAAATGATACTCCTGCTGGAGTGGAACCTGTTTCAAAGACAGAAGGGAAAAAACCCATAGAATAGGATTTTTGATGTAATAATTTCTCATGTAATATCTAATTTGTTTTCTATGTAATTTGTTCTCATTTTAATGAAGAAGCTTTTAGTTTTCCCTGTAATCTTGACTGTCATTATCTTGGAAATATTTTGTAAAACATTTCTTTTATTCACTGATGAATGTGTATGTACATCTGTTAAAAAGATAAAGATGTTTTGTGTTATTTTAAGTTGCCGACCAACTAGAGTTGGTGATATTTTATTTCCCGAGCAATTTTGGTGGTAATTTAAAATGTCACAAGTATAAAAAAATTCTGTTTTATTTTTTATTGTAATGACTTATCACTTTTTAGTTCTAATCCATTAGACGACTTTCATCACATGATCCTTCTTCGTTTAACCAAATGTTCCCGACCAACCGTAGTTAGTGGATTTTCTATCCCGACCAACCGTAGTTGGTTGATTTTCTATTCCCGACTAACTGTAGTTTGTGGATTTTTTATTCCCGACCAACCGTAGTTGGTGGATTTTTATTCCCGACCAACCGTAGTTGGTGAATTTTTATTCCCGACCAACCACAGTTGGTGGATTTTTTATTCCCGACCAACCGTAGCTGGTGGATTTTTATTCCCGACCAACCGTAGTTGGTGGATTTTTATTCCCGACCAACCGTAGTTGGTGGATTTTTTACTCCCGACCAACCGTAGTTGGTGGATTTTTTATTCCCGACCAATCGTAGTTGGTGGATTTTTATTCCCGACCAACCGTAGTTGGTGGATTTTTTTATTCTGGACTTGATGCGTAGTGTGTAGCACTAGTACTCCGAAAAAATTTCAACAAAAGGAAAGAATTGGGCAAAACATCCAACACTTTATTCATATTGAAGAAAACTGCATTACATAGGGATTGAACTACTGATAATATTTGCGGAGATGCTCTGCGTTCCATGCATTCTTAAACTCCTCTCCTTCTAAGGTTTCAATCCTATATGTCCCTGGTCGAACAACCTCTGTTACTCTGTAGGGTCCATGCCAGTTAGCTTCCAGCTTGTTGTGTTTTTGAATTACTTTCTTTAGTACATAGTCGCCTTCTTTCAAATCACATTTCGTCACTCTCTTGTTGTAGAACAAAGCTGTTCGTTGATGGTATGCAGCATTCCTGATCGCTGCTTCTTCTCTAACTTCCTCGTGCATATATAAATCTAATCTTCTCATCAAGTCGCTGATAGGAGAATTGAAATTCAGCACTCTGTGTGTGGGGAGGCCCAACTCGGCAGGTATAACAACTTCACTTCCAAATGCCAGCATGTATGGAGATTCTCCTGTTGCTGCTCGGGGAGTAGTACGATAAGCCCACGGTATAGAATGTAGCTCTTTGATCCAATTTTACTTCTCATTATCCAGTCTTTTCTTCAAACCATTCAGCAGCGTTCTGTTTGTCACCTCAGTTTGTCCATTGCTCTAGGGATCGCCTCGTGTAGAGTGGGTCTTCAAGATATTTGACTGATGGCAGTATGGAGCGAATTCCTCGTTGTCAAATTGAGTTCCATGGTCTGTGATGAATGCATGAGGAAGACCATATCTACAAATGAAGTTCTTCCAAATAAATTGGTATACCTTGTCATATGTCATATCGATAAGGGGATTAGCTTCCACCCACTTAGTAAAGTAGTCCACCGCGACCACGAGATATTTAAAACTCCCTCTGGTCGTTGGAAGTGGCCCAACCAAATCTATTCCCCACATGGCAAATAGCCAAGGGGAAGTAATGGGTGCTAACAATGCCTAGGGAGTTCTTCGAATAGAGGAGAAGCGTTGACATTTGTCACATTTCTTGGCATAGGCTATACAATCACCCCTCATAGTTGGCCAATAGTATCCTTACATCATTATTCTTTATAAAAGTGTTCGACCTGCTTCATGGGCTCCACAGGACCCTTCATGGACCTCTTCAATCAAGTCTTTCACCTCGGAGGGATGCACACATCTTTGTAAACTTGCTATAATTCCTCGTCTATATAGAACACCATTAGTCAGTACATAACGAGCAACTTTAAACTTCAATTTCTTGGCTACGAGTTTATCTGTTGGTAATGTCCCCTCCTCAATATATTCCCTGATAGGATCCATCGAAGATGGTCCTAAATCAAGGGTAATAAAGTTCATCATCAGATCTTCGTCTATGCTCCGACTAGCCAGGACTTCAATTGGGATTATTCTTCGTAGCTCGGTGCGTGTGGCTGAAGCTAACTGAGCTAAAGCATCTTCTCTTGCATTCTCCAATCTTGGTATTCTAATTATCTGTACTGCAACCAGGCTTGATAAAATCTTAATTTCTTTTGCATGATATTTAATCATTAATTCTCCTTTGGCTGCATATACCCCCAGCAACTGATTTACGATCAATTGTGAGTCACTAAACACGATCACCTGTTCTTCCCCCATGGTTTTTGCTAAACTAAGAACTGCAATCATAGCTTCATATTCAACCTCATTATTAGAAGCCTTGAATTGAAAGCGTAGAGCATACTCCACATCGATCTCATCCGATTTGTTTAAAACAATCCCTGCCCCACAGCCTGTAGTGCAAGATGATCCATCCATATACAGATTCCATATAAGTACCTCATCCACAAATTTTTGATCGGACAGAGTTCCTCGATGGAATATTTATTGCCTCCTTGTATCCTCCTCTAGAGATTCTTACTGCTCGTCGACCATCTTCTCCTGCTCGTCAACCAACTTAGGTTGATCGGGGTTTAAATTTGATGATCCTGTAACATCCACAGGTTGGTCGGTATTTAGTTTTTACTCCTCGGGGGTGTCAGGATAGGTGAACTCTGCTATAAATATGCCACTACTTGCCCTTTAAGTGACGATCTAGACTCATAAACTATATCATAGTCACCAAGTTCTACTGTCCAATACATCAATCTCCCTGATTTTTCTGGTTTATGAAGATCTTGTCTCAATGGCATATCGGTATACACAACTATGGTATGAGCTTGGAAGTACAGCCTCATCCTTCTACTCGTTTCGATCAATGCTAATGCTAACTTTTCTAGTCTTTGATATCTGATCTCTACTCCTCGAAAGGCCTTGCTGGTGTAATAAATTGGTTTTTGCACTCCATCATCCATTCTTATCAATGCTGAGCTAACTGCATTGTCCGAAACTTCCAGATATAAGTACAATTTTTCTCCCGTCACTGGCCTAGACAACAGTGGAGGTTCTCCAAAGTATTTCTTGAACTCTTGAAAGGCCTTCTCGCATTCATCATTCCATTCAAATATTTTTCGGAGTGTTTTGAAGAATGGGAGGCATCTATCTGTTGCTCGTGATACAAATCTATTAAGTGATGCAACTCGCCATGTGAGACTTTGCACTTCCTTCTTCGCCATGTGAGCCTTGATCTTTTTAGGGTTTGCTTCGATACCTCGTTGGTTGACAATATACCCGAGGAACACGCCTTCTCGAACTCTGAATATCCATTTGGTAGGGTTCAACTTCATTTGATATTTATCTAGTTGATCAAAGGTCTGGCCTAAGTCAATTAGATGGTCAGCAGCTCTCTTGCTCTTTGTCAGCATATCATCAACATAAACTTCCATATTGTGACTGATTTGCTCTGCAAACACCTTGTTCATTAGTCGTTGATATGTTGCACCTGCATTTTTCAATCCAAAAGTCATAACATTATAACAATAAGTTCCCCTAGGGGTAGTAAAATAAGTACTCTCCCTGTCTTCATGTTTCATTTTAATCTGGTTGTAGCCTGAATAAGCATCCATAAAGCTCAATAACTCGTGTCCTGAGGTAGAACCCACTAATTGATCAATTCGGGGCAAAGGAAAATGATCCTTTGGGCATGCCTTGTTGAGGTCGATGAAGTCTACACACATAATCTACTTGTTGTTCTTCTTCTTCACCATCACCACATTTGCTAACTAGTCTAGATATTTGACATCTTCAATAAAGTAAGCTTTCTGGAGCTTCTCGACGTCCTCATGTATAGCTTGGTTCTTTTTGGGGCTGAACACTCTTCTTCTTTGCTTTACTAGCTTGATCTCCTTGTTCACATTAAGCTCATAACATAAGAAATTTGGGTCTATTCCTGGCATGTCCTCATGATTCCAAGCAAAAGTTTGTTTTTTACTTTTTAGGAAAACTATTAATTCCTGTTCTAGTGAGGCATCCAACGACGAACCTATTTGAGTTTTTCATTCCTTGTGCTCGTCGTCCAAAATGACATTTTCAGTAGCCTCTACCACCTGGCCTTTCACGAGCTGCGATTAGTCTCTGGGATCTAATGTTTCAATTTCTGCACCTTCATCCACTTGATAGGTAGTAGTCTTTTTCCTAGATTCCTCCAGTTCTTCCTGCTCGGTAGATGAGTAGTAGCATTCCTGAGCTACCTTTTGGTTACCCTTCACCACTCCTACTCCAAAATTGGTTGGAAATTTCAGGCATTGATGTACAGTAGATGGTACTGCTTCAAACTTCTTCAAACCTACCCTTTCCATGATGATATTGTAAGCTGATTGGACATTCTTATCCATCACAAAGAAGCGTACTTTTTATGTTCGACAAGCAGGCCATGTACCGATGAGCATATCTAACTTTATCGTCCCAAGTGGGAAAACTTTCTCGCCAGCAAAACCGAGGAGGGGCCTGTGATATGGCTCCAATTGAGACAACTTTAGATTTAAGCTGTCAAAGCATGAGAAGAACATGATATCCGCCAAGCTACCATTATCCACCAGTACTCTTGAGATCATTACTTCCTTCAACCTCATTTTTATCACCAATGTATCATCATGAGGATATAGGACACCTGCGAGGTCGTTCTTGGAGAAACCGATGACTAATTTTTCTTTGTTCACCTTCCTCGGGCGATTATCCTCAGCTAGATTTATTCGTTGAATGTATGAACAAGCTTGAGCCTCATTGAGGTAAGCTTTCCTCTCTATAGTAAGGTCTCCACCTCCTGCATCTCCACCTGTAATAACATTACAATCAAATGATCTAAAACGAATTGAAAATACCTCACGCTCTGGCTGTCTTGGTCTTTTGGGGAGATCGAGGTCGTCTTTTGGATCATCTTTATGACCTCTTTTCTTGTTTTCTTCTGCTTGACGAGGAGATCTAGACCTCTGTCTTGCTCAGTCATCTCTTTTTCCTTCATTTCTACGATCAATATACTTGACCAACTTTCCTCGTCTGATGAGTGCTTCGATTTCATTCTGAAGAGCTATGCAATTTTTGGTCGTGTGACCAAGGTCTTTATGGAACTCGCAATATTTGGCCCTATTCCTCTTGTCAGGGTCTGTCTTCATTTTCTCTGGCCAGTTTAGCTCCTCGCTGTTCTTGATTTCTTCCAGAACGTGGTTTATGTCTACTTTCAAAGGAGTATAATTTTCAAATTTCTTCAAAATTTCCCATGATGGCTTTGCTTTTGACTGCTTGTCACCGCCATTGTTCTTATGCTCTTTCCTTTTAGCTTTATCAACCTCCACCTTGGTCTCTTTGATGTCCATATTCTTCTTCGCAGCCATAGCCTCCTTGGTATTCATGATTTTGGCCGCTTTTGCCATCAATTCTGACATGGTCCTGGGTGGATCTTTTGCCAAAGTGTAGTACAATTTATTGGGCAATAGTCCACTCATCAAAGCAGTAATCGTTGTCTTTTCCTCGTAATCAATAACTTGGAGCTTCTCGTTATTGAAACGAGTTATATAATCCCTGGTGCTCTCACCTGCTTTTTGTCTAACACTTAACAAGTGTGCTACTCGTTTAACTGGTTTTTCTCCAAAATAGAAATTTCCAATAAAGAGCTCGGCCAGTTGAAAGAAAGTTAAAATCTTCCCCCGAAGAAGATTATTGTACCATATTTGAGCAGATTCGGTAAGAGTTCCCGAAAATGCCCTTCATCTCATCTCATCGGGCACAGCATAGATGTCGGCAGCAGCTTGATATTGTTCTATATAAAGGACAGGGTCAGTTTTTCCATCATATTTAGGAGTCACAATAAGTGCTTTGAACTTCGATGGTGTTGGAAAATCCACAATTGCCTATATAAAATGTGTCCCTTGGACAAAAGTTCTTTGTAACGGATTCTTGGCCTTAGACATTTCCCCTAGTCTATCCTCCAACCTTTGAATAGAGCCTTTCCGTGCATCATTTCCCTCCTCGGGCATGTTGGTTCGAGCAACTGATCGTGTTGAATATGCTTCTTGGGATCTTTCATTACGGGCAGTTGGTCGTGATTGGGCAGAACCCTCTCTTAGATCGGATGGTCATCGAAAGTTCCTCGACACAGCCTTGGGAGGACTTCTATTCCTTCTAGGGCCCAAATAATCAAAAGGAGAGGCCCTACTTAATCTCTCTAATGCGCTAGTCCTTTCTGGAGAGAGAGTGATGTTTTGCTCAGTATATGTGGCTCGTACTGACGAAGTTTGACCCGGTTGATAAGAGAAATCATCAGATCTCTCAGTGCGATATGAATCGGTATGCCTAGTACGTGAGGAAGGTAAACGGGTGTTTCTTTGAACGATTTGTTGTCCTGAATGGGCAGATAATCCACCCTGGATAGTTTGCATGAGTTGTCGCATAGTTTCTTTCATGGTTGTCTGGCCCTGGGCTAGATTAGCCATTATTCCAGCCAGATCTTGGACATTTGGGGGTGCAGATGGATTCGGGGGGTTTCCAGCGTTTTGATTACTGGATTCAGGATTATCAGCCATTGGTGATGAATTGTTTCCGTGAAAAATGATAATTACAGTCGTTTCCCACAGACGACGCCAATCTATTGATGTAAAAAATTAGATTATCTCTAATTATTCAATCACAGATAAAAATAAATAAGAAAAAAGAATTTTAAAGTGGTTCAGCCTTGAAGGAATGGCCTACGTTCACTATTTTGGTATTGCTGACTGTTTGTTTGGAATTCTCGATAACAGGTTTTACCAAGAAATTTCGAGTCCCCTTACAATGAGGATGATACAATGTATTTATAGCCCTGAGGCTGTACATGTGAAAGAGTAATAGATAGTTTTCCAATAGTCGTGTACATCTGTATGATAATAATAAGCATTAAATGTGCAGTCAATCTGTTGGTTATCCGGATATGAATTCTCTGTAGGAGATGCAGCTCGGACCGCCTAAGTAGCTCGGTATACATGAGTTACTCGGTACAATAAAGTTCCTTGGAGAACACTCATTGCTTGGAGTGCATGAGTTGGTCGGGGAGATTGAGTTCCTCGAAGTCAAGATGTTGTTCAAAAATGTTTACAGGTGCCATGTAGATTGACACATGTCTCCACATAATTGATCCGCATCAGTAGAGTAGATTTGGTATCAACAATCATAAAGAACAAAGGTTCTCCAATATAAAAGCATAAATATTAAAATTAATGAATACGAGAATTCCAAAATGAATAAGAATAAAATAGCAGTGAGTGCAATATTCTTCATTAATCATTGATCTAAACACAAAACATTTTCTAAACCCTTGTCTGAAATTTTTACCTAGAACAACGTCTTCCAAATTTCATTTTCTTCTTCCTAACCCACAAAACCTAGGCATCACAAATAATCATGCTTCACCTTCTTTTGTTTCTCAGTTCCGAATAATGACAAACAGACATCATCAAATTTTACCTTTTCCTTATAATATAGCAACGTGGTGCTCAAATGCTCATATGAATCCAAAAGTGAATTGAGATGTGATAATGGTTTATCTTAAGCATTACTATTAAAATCCAAGGTTAATCATTTGAGACAATTTTATAAAATTCAATTAGATGTTTGAACATCGATGTACCTTTAATATAATAAAATTGGAATAATTTCATGTTGAGATAAAGCAGATTGTTTGCATTGTTTGTCATGTATTTATCTTCCATATTGATTTCATGAATTCAACCTTCATCACATAATGAAAAGCATTTTTCATGAGATTTAATCGGATAGTGCTACATGTCAAAAAATATAGTAATACCTCATAATCAAACCCAAAGGCTATCAGAAGGTTGTTTCTTGAGGGTTGATGATTTTAGGACCCTATGCTTGCACCTCTTACACATCCAAATTGTTGGGTGATAGTTACGAATTATTAGCATTATGATCTCGAACTCACTCTATCCTCTCCATTCTCATCCATATATTTTAATAATATCCTATCACTGGCATGGAGGACTATGGGACTTAGATACTTATTGAGTTCTTTGACAAAGGGATTGGTTATAAGATCATGCCTTCGTTTAGAATGCAAATTTTTCCTCCCATGGAAGTATGTTGCTCCATTGTACAAACATCAAGTTCTTCAATTTATTCTTCCAACTTAGTTCATTTTTTGAAATTATGAATTTTTTCTTTTTTTTTTTAAATTATCGTGATCCTAATTTTCAAAAATTATAATGTTTCAAATTTTTGTAATATATGTCGATTACTAATTTTGCGAGTTTTCCACAATTGTTTAAGAATATATTCCTAATTTTCCAATATCTTAGAATTTCCAATTGTTTTGACAAATGTTAAATTCGTTGCGCAATCCGTATTTATCGTATTAACTGATTTTCCAAATCTAGAAAAATTACGATTATCAAAACATTAAAATCTAAATCGAGCATAATATTTTTACTGTTTATTAATAATATATTTTTGTTAACCAAAAAATCGTAAAATTTGGCAAAAGGGTAATTTTTTTACCTGATCCGTTCGATACAACCATCATTACAATAAAAGAAAACTAAGATAATCTCTTAATATCATTTCATAATCCAATTGAAGTCATCAAAATAATATATATACACTTATTTATATCATTCTATGGAGAAAAACAAACTTTTGGAGATTATCTTTGGATCCACTAAAAAAATGACTTATTCTTTTATTTTTCAGGTCGTCAACTAGGGTTAGGGTTGAATTAAAGTGATTTTGCTGGTGCAATATATGGTAATGTGAACCCTAATTTTTACTACCTGTAAAAGTGCCTTAAACATATTGTTTGAATTTGTACCATTTTACCACCTCAAAAATAGAGAATTGCGAACCAATTATAATGATAAACACTTTTTTTTTTAATTTAGATTTTCTAATCATTAATGGTTTTGCTGGACTTTAAACTCCTTAAATTGTTGAACACATGCTAATATTTTGGGCACTACTAAGGCAACCAATAATTCTTCCCTACCACCACATGCACTACCACTTAAACATGATATACAATCTTTTAACATAAGGAGTAATTTTTTACGTGTTCTTATTAGCCACCTAAACTTTTTATCCTGACACTTATTTATTTGTATGGATATTTGAGTTTTTATTAGTTACAGATTCATTCATTTTGAAACATTTGTTGCAACAACTATTTTACTCCTTATATATTCTATGTTAATGTTTATTGCAAGCATATATCGGTGATATCATTTAAATGAAATTGTAATATTCACTTTACTAAGGTCTACATTAATTGAGATTGAGTTATAAGAAATACTAAACTAATAAAAGTCACAAAATTTCCCTTTAAAAACTTACTCAATTTTGGGAATCAATTTGTCAAAATAACCGACTTTGTCACAACCCAATCATAGAGCTTCACACTCACTACTTATGTGATTTCAACAATACATTCCACATAATAAAGTTATTTTTCATAACTTAGAGTCACACGTGCGACACACGTTCACTAACTGGTCTCTTAAATGCATCCTTATATTTTCATGTGCTTTCACTTCCAATATTAATTTATCCCTTCATTTGTAATAAAAATTGGGGTTTCTTTCAATTTTCTACCCTTTTAGAGAATTTGGGTGCGTAATATATAATGCATGTTCACATAGCAATAATGTTTAAGGTTTTGTTTGATAAAAACATAGCATAATTAAAAAATGTGGAATTTTTTAGGTTTATTCCATCAATGAAATTCCTACTATATTCATTATATGAAGTTTTTAATTGAATCATGGATTTTTTATTTATACTTTGGAAACAATATCGATTAATAAATAAACGAAAAAGAAACCTCACATCTCTTTTCATGGTTTAATTCATTTAAAAAAAATCTTTTAGTGAAAGATGTCGCTGGTAGAAAAGGAAATGAGTTTAAAGACTCTTTCCCGAAGCAAGAATTACTCCTAGGAATCTATGAGAAGGGGGTTGACAGGACTTTCCCCATTGAGGAACAATGTATGCCCATTGTGGTGACTGTAAGCGATATTCTTGCGAGAGCTAAAAATGGAATTGTGAAAAAATTACATATTTCATTCTCATATAGGAAAAAAATTAGTTCTTATAACAATGTTATTCTAGGTATTAACTATTTGATAGGCCATTTCTATTTCTTTCCATAGGAGTAAATTGAAATAAAGATAGTCTTCGAGATTTTGTTATCTACTTTAAAGATTTGATAATCACACATTTTAACCCCGATAAAAGGAGAGTAGGTTAGGTTAGATAATTTTGGTAACTAACGTAAAAACTTGTAGGGTCCTTTTGGTTACGTAAAATGCCTAAAATGGATTCATTATGAATTTAGGAGGCGTAGAGTTACTCATTTGAAATTGATTAAAATCCAATTTTCATATTGATTGGAAAAATAAAATGCAAATATAACTATTGTGAATTTAACAAATTATTTTGAATTTTTTATTCTTATTTTTATGTGAGGAAAATCATGTCTAAAAAAAAATTATAAAAATGACTAAGTGCAAGGGGAAGTGGACAATAGTCCACTTAAAAAAATTTAAACAATTAAAAATTGAACAAAAGGAAACATAAATACAAGAACTTCCACAAATACTCATTTAAACTACATAGAACTAACTTGCTTATCCCACAAATTATGGATTAATAAGAACAACTTGGAAACATCATAAAATGGAGAAAATCATAATGCTTAGTTATTACCATTGATCATACCTCTTCTTATTCCTCTATGTTGTGATTTGTATATTCGTCCATGGTTTCCTCATCAAAGCCATAGCAATAAATCTCAACCAAAACTTATTATTTTCATCTATACAGAATGGATATTAAAAAAGGTTTGAAAAGTGCGAATCTCATGTAAGTCATATGTGGGTGGGGTCTCAATTTTCACCCTATAATAATCTTATGTAAATAAATAATTTTGATTTCAAAATGAAATGGTATTCACATAGTACTCAACAATTACAAATGACATTCTTAAAAAAAGAGTGTTTTTACTGTTTTGAAACTGGGGAGAACTTTGTAGTTTCCAAACTGAAAGGGTTTGTCATTTAAAAAGAACAAACTTTTTACACCTAAAAATAGTTTAAATTCTTATCTCATTTGTTGATGTAACACCCGCTACCACAAATTTTATTGTACTTGTATGATTTGGTGACTCGGTATGACCAACGGGGTTCTGGGATTGTTGAGGTTTATCATAAGTCAAATTTGGGTAATGAAGTGGCCCCAACCCAATTGGATTGAGTTTCTATGGCCTAAAGTTTATTTAAAGAGAAATAGAAATCGTTCGAATGATGTCCATTCTTGTTCGAATGAATCGTTCAAATGAAGTTTGAACGAGTCTTCTGACTACTTGAGTTTGATCAATTCTTCGTGCGTACTGGAATATCGTAGAACCTCTCATTGGAAGTGTTGTTCGAATGAAGGAATCTCTTTCGAATGAGACCGTACCTAAATTTGATCATTTCGAGATGCCCTTGTATGCTATCACGCTTTAGGCCTTTGGATTGATGATGTGTCGACATTCGAGTGCATCTGATGAATGGAAGTGTGTATAACATGTGGGGGAATGAGTTTGTGGTTCATTTGTGGGTTTCTTTGGGGTTATAGGAAGAGAGATAGGGTGGGTTTCCTCTCCTCCATTGTTTAAACATCTCTCTCTCTCTCTCTCTCTATCTCTCTCTCTCTTGAGATCTTCCCCTCCACCAACCACCACACAACACTCTAGAACCACCATCTCTCTACCTAAAACCATCATCGTCTTACCATTTTCTACCATTTAAGCCTTATAAACCCATCTATACATTTGTTGGACAAAGCTATGAATTTTGGAGTTATTGTTGGAGTATTTTTAGAGAAGAAATGTAGAAGAAAGTATGGAGTTTGAAGGGGGGTTTCTTGGGTCTACATTAATCCTATCATTTGGAGCTTCACTGAGGTTTAAAACTCTACTCTTAGATTAAGAACTCTATTTTGTATATTAATTATCTTATAGCTAGAGCTTGATAGAGTATAATGCATATACGATTAAAAAGGTAGTTTCATCAAGTTTTGTGAGGGAAAAAGATGATTTATGAAATATCCCAAGAGTTTTGAGAAAAATGATATATTTTAAGAAATCTTAATATCTAAATATTTTATGGAATAAAATGTTTGAAATGATATTTCTCTAGTTTAAAATATTTTATCAACAAGTGTCTTAAGATTTTCTTGTGAAAATTAGGATTTTTGTATAAATAGATATTTACTCAAGTTTTGAAGAAATAAAAATATCTTTTAGCTTGAAAGCATGTTTATGCCAATATTGTGAAATTTCTAGAATGAACCATATATTAGACCCATTTAATAGGATTTTTAGACTTAAAAATCTTCTTCTCATGTATATAAACTAGTAGTCTTTTGATGACGAATATATAAACAAGTCTAATGAAGGTGTTAGTGGGTTTAATCATGAAATAAACAAAATAGAAATTTCAGCCTTTAAGGTACATTAAAAGGTATGGAAAATATGATTAATGGACAATTAAGACTACATGTGGAAATGAAGGAAAAGGTAGTATTTTCGTGTGAAGTAGTCACCAAAAGACAAAGGGGTTTTCTTACTAAATAAAGTAATGACGTAAAGAGATTTTCTACTTGAAATGTATGTTACTCTAAAGTGTTAAATGAGTGTTAATGATTTAAATCCACTTAACAAGTTAGTGTGCGTAACTTAATAGAGTTTTTAAGAAATAACGCTTGTGAGAATGGAGGAAATGACAAGTTCGGAAATAGGTGGACAAAATGGTAATTATATATAAAGAGGAACATTTTTATGAAATAAAAATATTGAAAAGGTTTTACACAAAATTATCCCAAATGAAAACGAGTTTTGGGATAAAATCAATGCAAGTGTATAAAGGATCAGAATTGTTGATTTTAAAGTGTAACACAAGTTGGGGTGAGACCCTAGGTTTGGATTTCTGGCAGTAAAGAAATGTGTGATAATGTGGACATTTGAAAAATATTTAAAGCATCAATATGGACTCAAATGATACCGAAAATAATTAAAAAGGGCCCAGAGCCCCGGGATGAAAGACTCAAAATCACTGTCCAGAGCATATGGTAGAATATCTGGCAGTGTGGAGTCCGTTAACATATGTGGATATTTGGATGATTTCGAGAAAAAAGATATTAAAAAGTGGAAGATGCTAAGAAATGAATTGTTTGGAAAATATAAGAAAATATAATCTAACTTGAATAAAATTAATAAATGTTCCGATAAAGAATAATATGGATAAGTAACGAAAGACATTTAAATAAATATCCATGAAGTAAAAGGAATGGTAAAGTGAAGTGACTAGATAGGTAATTAAGAAACCTAAAGATGTTTAGCCCATAATTGACAAAAGAGTTCGTTTATGAAAGGATTTCAAATAAAAAAAAAAGTATTTTGGAATATGATGCTTATGTGTGTTGAAAGGTGTTTTACAATGAAAATACTAACGTAAATTAGGTATGAGCAAATGGGTAATTTCGGTGACAAAAATGTTTTCCTTAAACAAAGGATATTTGTTTAAAGTATTTAACCGAGTGTGTTAAATTAATAAATAAATGTTAAGTGAAGTAAGACGTGATTATATATAAGTTTAAGGCGAATTAAGCGGAGTAAGTTACATTTTTGGAATAAAAATGATTTCATGCATTAATGTTTGTGCGCGCGCATATGTGTTTGTATATATATAAGGTATTTTCATGTGCACGTAGATATAATGTGTTAGAGTCCCTATTCAACAATTCGATTCTATATTGCATTGTTGTATATTTCCCGTTGGGCATTCGGCTCCTTCCCTCCTCTTTGTTACGACAGATTTGGTGTGGTTCCACACTTTGAGAGTGTTATATAGGTAAGTATCCTTTTTATTTTACATTAGTAGATATGTATACTCGGATTTTGGGGACACTTTCCATAGGTCCCTCCCGTAGTTTGATTTAAATGGAAATTGCATGCTAAACAAGTGAATCGTTAATTAAATAAAATTAGACTAGGAACTTTATGTTGGTTATTTCATTGCACTTTAAACCTAACGTTCGGGTCAGACTCGGTTGACCACCGATAACCTATAAATCCTGACTAGGGTGTTACAAATGCTCTTCTCTATAATTGATCATTCATAAATGATTTACAAAAACCATAGCCATGTGGATAGTTTAAACAACTAGTTGTTATAACATCAAACTATTCCATAGTGCACACAACTCCAATCATCAACAATTCTAACCAACTATTGTTTAAGTTCTTTACTGAATTGAGCATCAACGACTTTACCTGGGCGAGTGTTCTTACTTTTAATATTCTTCTGCTTATTGACATTATATCCCCTCTCTCTACATTTATATCTCTCCTCTTCGGTGCACATCCCCATTACTTTCCCAAACATTATATGTTTTCTTCCTCTCTCTCTCTCTCTCTCTCCTATATATATATATATATATATATATATATATATATATATATATCATTTTTCATTTCATTAGTCATGATATAAAATGTTATTTCTATATTAATAACAATTTTTTGTATATAGTAATCGACATATCAAATTACACAGGATATTCTAGATCTCAATGGTTTGTACAAGTACTTTTTATAAAAAATGGGTAGATTATTTATTTCAAACACTATTTCCTCTCTAATGAAGGGGAAAGCCAAGAGGATTTCGGGGGGGGGGGGGTGAACAAAACAAAGCCTTTGAGAAGATAAAAGCGATATTAACCTCCCCGTAAATAATGGTACCACTAGAAGTAGGTACACCATTTGTGCTCTATTTGACTTCAACAGAAAGGTCCATAGGAGCCTTACTTGTTCAAGATAAATCGGGAATAGAGAAGTTGGTGTACTACTTATCATGAGTAATCTCAAGCACAGACGTTGAGATGTCATCTTCTTGCTTTTATTGTGCACAGTATCACTAAATATGATCCCACAAAGTATCTTCTAGCACGAACGGTCTTGGTAGGGAAAGAACCACAATGGTTTCTAATGTTGTCCAAATATGATGTGAAGTGTGTGATCCCCAAGGCCATCAAGAGCAAGGTAGTAGCATATTTGTTGCCCCACTTCCCCAGTCAGACTTTGAGCCTCCTAGTGAGGAATTAGAATGTGAGAATTTTTAAGCTTGCTTAACGGAGGATATGGAAAAGTGGAAGAAGGAATTCGATGGTTCTTGTTCCCAAGGGACATGTAGGGTTGACATCATCCTCTCGAATGGAAAAGATAAGGTCACTCTCTCTTTCAAGCTGGATTTGAAATGCTCTAACAATGATGCAGAGTATGAGGTTCTCATACATGGTTATTAGAGGCACTAAGAAGAGGAATCAGAATGTTATGTATATGTGGGGACTCTAACTCGGTAGTGAAAGAAGTTAGATAAGAGTTTTCCCTTAAGCATGCCAACCTATCCCTATACAAGTCAATCATCTAAAGGTTACTTAGCCAGTTTTTAAAAGTTACGATAGAGAGACACGCGCGGACAAAGAATAGGTACCCAGACACCTTAGACATAATAGCTCATAAATTATAAATGGAGGAAAAAGAGGCCACCATCACAGTCCGACAAAGGACAGTGCTAACAACAATACAATCATTGTTTCCAAATGTGCGAGAGGATTAGAAGTGCCCAATAGTGAAGCAATTAGAGATGAAAGAAGGTTATATAAAGATGTTCGAGCTAGTAAACTACCACTTGCACCAAGAGATACTTTATTTCAAAATCCCAAGAGGATTCCTATCGAGGTGTGTGGGAGATAAAGAGGATAGAGAAAGGTTGGCAACAATGCATTAAAGGAATTATGGGGATACTGACATTCCCCTTTATCGGAGGCTGCAACAAAAGGGATATTATTTATCTACTATGAGCACCGATGCTGCTCGTTTATAGCAGGGATACTTGATGTGCCAAACCCAGTTTGATTAACCAACTAAAGCAAACTTGGTGGAAATTTTTAAAAATTGGATAAATCCCTACATAGCCTATCCTAAGGATGTGAAACTATCATCTAAAGGGGCAGACAAAATTTATCAAAAGAAAAGGGTCACCTATTTCTACTTAGTAAAAATGGGAGGTCACAGTTGATAATATAATGAGAAGGCACTACGGTGTGTGGACAAGGTACATGTGGAGAACGTGTTGAAGAGGTTCACAAGCCATCCCATGTGGGAGGAGCTAAGTTATACGACCAATTGATGACACTAGGGTATAATTTGCAAATGATGGAGGCTTATTGTATTAAGCTTGTGAAAAAGTGTAGGGCATCCCAAGTACATGGCAACATGGTTGATGGCCCCTTATCAAGACATCAACGTCTAGCGGCCCTTACCCCTTCCACATGGGTATTTGATATGGTAGGTAAGATCAACCTAGCTTCTTGTGGAAAATCCTTCATTATTATTGCCACTGAACTGTATACAAAATGGTCAAAAATGATCCCCTTGAGGAGAGTCACTAATCAAGTGGTGATGTAATTTATTAGAGAATACATAATACGTAGATTTAGAATTCCTAAGGTTATCCTCACTGATAATAGGAAATAGTTCGTGTGTAAAAACATGGGGATCCTAATAGATAAATACAAGATTGTGCATAACAGTTCAACTATCTCGTATCCTAAAAGGAATGTCTAAGAAGAAGCTGCACAGAAGACGATGATCTCTATCCTGAAGAAGATGCTCGAAGACATGCTAGGGGCCTGGGACCAAACGTTACTAGTGGTGATATGGGACTATAAAACATTGAAGATAAAGCTAACATGGTTTACTCTTTTTTTCTATGGTCCATGGGATTGAAATTATCGTAACAGTTGAATTGGCAGTGCCCTCATCTAGAATGTCTCTAACTAATGGTTTCATACTTGATCCTAGGCATGTACAACTGGAAGCTCTGGATGAGCGTCGAGATAAGGCCAAAGAAAAATTTAATGTTTAAACCCAACAAGTATCTAGGGCCTATGTAGGGCTTATGAGAACTTAGTTAAGCCAGGAGAGTTTTAAATAGGAGACTTGGTCTTGCGAGCATCCACTCATCACGTGAAAAGCATGTCAGCATCAAAGTTTAAGGCAAACTGAAAGGAACCTTCATGGTGCGAAGAGTGGTTAAGACAAGTTATTGCCAGCTATCAGAGCCTAAGAGTTAATGCATCCGGTCTATTAACTCTAAGTAGTTAAAAAATTACTATGCCTAAAGTTTCCATGTCTTTTTTTTTCTAATTTCAAGTAGTTTTTCTAATATAAATATTCCTTTTGCAAAAGAAATCTTGATCATGAAATCAATGTAAATTGCATAGACAAATGATATCTCACAAAAATGAGTGAATATAAGTTCTTTTGGCCAGTTGTACTTGAGATTTTCTTTAGTTATCCGTATTTGTTTTCAATATCTTAGGAGCACCCACTCTCTAATAAGTTGTAAGTGGTTACACCCAGATTTATCAACGTATTACTTTTTCCCAAATTTGAAAACTAAATATATGTTTTCTCATAGGTAAAGAAGATTTTTTACTCTCGAAGTTTGTAAGAGGGTCCAATATATAAGGAACTTTACTCATTATACGTAGGGGGTATATACATCCTAAAGGTAAAGTATAGTGAGTAAATTCCCTCTATTTATAATAGTTGAAAACACCCCACTAAACATGGGGCACACTAGTGAATTAAAGAATTAGTAAATTTCTTTAATTTATCTAAAAAAAGTTCTAAAAAGTAAGATGATATCTTTAATTTTTCTCTATAAACTATTTATTTGATTATTTGGGAATACAGAGAGAGGGTCAACCCATCCTCTAAATCAATTCCTAAAAAGGTTCAAATGATATATGGAATAATTGCCCCACATATTAAGGGGCAAGTTTAAAAGATTTGACATATTTCTTTATTTTCTCTTGAGAACAAGTTTTGAAAACTGAGACGATATCTTTACTTTTGTTCTATGAATTTTTCATTTGACTATAATGGAAATGTGGAGAGGGGGTAAATCCTTCTTCAAAGTCATTTTATAAAGAAAAACAATTCCAGTTGAAATGTGGAACAAGTAACCCACAAATTAAAGGGATGGTTTAAAATGTAAGTTGCCAAGATCTTGGGAAAATATTCCCACAAAAAGGGGAGCAATCCACAACAAACAGATATCAGTGTAAATAGAAATAATGCAAAGAAGAGATGAAGATGGAAAAATAGAAGAAAAATGTCTGTTTTCATTAATATAGAAGTCTCTCGTAAAAAATAGAGCATTCTTTACATGTATAAGAAAAATGAAGAGTACATAGGAAAACAAAAAGGTTTTCCTATAAAACATCAACTAGACAAAATAAAGAACATGTTTTCAAGAGAGTGCACATTAGCATAGGAGGGGCCAGCCTCTTAAATGAACTCCTCCTCTAGCTTAGCCAAGAGGGCGTCATCCTCATAATCACTAGCCATGACCGTAGCCAACTTAGCCTCAAGCAACTCAATCTAACCACACGGACAAGTGGCCTTAGTATAAAAACTACTGGACTCTAGTCGTTCTTGATTAACGAAGCTTCATCATCTTTTTGAATGAGACACTAGTAAAATGACAAATTGCATCATCAAGACAATCCATCTTGAAGTGATATAAACTATGAAGGTCATGAAGGGCCTATAAAAAGAGTGAAGTCTTCGAGCCGGTGAGATCAATAAGAGAAGTGGTCAAGAAGTCAGGAATATGGCTAGCGAGGGCCTTTAGGTTATATTTAGTGAGGCTATCAATATTGAGGACGTTGTGGGATCTGATGTTCTCTGGATGATGCTCGAGAATCAAATCTAATATCCTTCACTCATGGATCCTGAATCTTTTTAAATGTTCCTCGCTCTATAAGTCTCTCATGAAGATCTCATGAGCCTCTACTTCAATATCATCATAGCCTTTGTTCTTATAATCCATCTAAAAAAGAAGATGAGAACACTCATAGATAAAACTTTCAGCATCATCAGATCGAGTGGTCTCAAAACTAGGTCCTTCATCATCAGTTACCTCCACAGGTCAACTCACATTAGATGAGGAAAGGAAAAAAATAGTTAAATAACTTCAACTATGAAGGAAATAGAAAAGGAAATAAAGGAAGACAAAGAACCTACCCCCGGCTCAAATGGGTGGGCATGCTATCACCCAACCAGGATGGCCCCCCTAAATCTATTATGTTGACTTGGTAAGGAAAGAACAAATGGATATTAATAGAACACTTTCCCATCAGAAATAATGACTCTAAGACATTATATATGAAAAGTTAAATCATATATGATAGTATAATACCCGAGAAGTGCTCACCATAGTGCTCACAACTTGTTCGACAAATATGGGAACACTTGCCTCATTAACCTAAAAATAAGGAAACATGGGTATGATTGTGAGAACTTACATTGTAATAGAAAGAATGACAATAAAGGGGGATAAAACATAAAGGAGTGAATAAGGTAGGACAATATAGTACATTGCTCACAGCTTTGCTCCCAAGCGATATCATAATCATTGGAACGCTCACAACCCGAGAATAAAAAAAGAGGGATGTGTTAGCAAGCACTTATGCAGAAAAAAAATGTTTAAAGAAAAGATGAGTTGAAATGATTACCTAAGGAGTAACCTCAACAATGCTCGCAATATGTCCCATAGATAAAGGGATTTCCATAATATCATCCTGAAAATAAACAAACAAAGAACAAGTCACCAAGATTCCCTACACACTAAAAAGTAAGAGGGTGAAGTACCAAGAATGGCAGTATACCTGAGAATCCTCTAATAAAGAGGTTCTCAAGGGTAGACACACATAAGGGTCCATAGTAACAGGGACCTACAAAGAATCACCTAGAAAGGAAAAGAAGATAATGAACAAGATGCACTTAAATAGAAAAAATATCAACTACGGAAAAATAATAGAAGAAGTAAATACTTGGGGTGAAGTGGCAGATGAGCTGCTCACCGGAGTACTAGTTGTAGAAATAACTAGTGATGAGGTGCAGATGCTAGTCTAAAATGTAAATAAATAAGAAGTGATTCAAAACTCAAGTGAAGTCTAGAATCACAAGTGATTGGAAATTAGGAATAATAAAATTAAGTATATGAACCCTAGGAGGTGGAGAAGGTCTGAAATCAACCACAGGGGCCAAGGGGATACCCGTACTAGCCTATCAAAAAATAAACTTATTAGAAATAAAGTGGAAAAGAAAAGAAATGGAAAAGTCTATATGGTTGAGTACTTGTAAAGAAACTAGGACTTGTGAGATAGGCCCACTCGAAGACACATTGAAAATGGGCTGAGTAGGAAGAGGCTAGCTTTAGGGCCTGCTATCCATAGGAATGCAAACCCTACGCCAAAGGGTGATAAACCATGAATAACAACTCTAATGGGTAAAAGTATTCCCCCACTAGTAGATGGGCACTCTAAAATGGACCCTAAAAAATAAGTAGGACACAACAAAGATAAGATAGTGCACACAATAAATAAAAGTTAAAAATATAAAAGAAAGTAGACTTGCTAAGAAGTACATCAACAGGTGTAGTAGTACAAGGCCCAGCTAAGGAACTGCCCACTAGAGAGGAGGCAGGAGGCCTGGTAGGGTTACTAGGGGCTATAGTTACCTATCAAAAGAGGTGAATGTACATAAGTAAGTTTATACGAAGGAGTCAGAAGACAGTAGATGATGATACTTGAAGATACTTGGAAAAAAATTAGTGAATACCTGCTCATAATAAGAGGACACGAAACATCCCCTCGTGGTAGTAGGAAACATAGTTGAGAACTATAGAATAAATAAAGATAGAAAGTGTTAAAGGCAGTTGACAAGTAAGAGCAAATACAAGTATTAAAGTTTTGTGGATAAACCCCTCTATCAAAGACTAAAGAGTAGACTATCATATATTTCCTCTTAGGGAGGGAAGCTAACAGTGGAAGTGGGGAAGGTGCAAATGAGGGAGTGGCCCTTAACTCTGAGGGGTTACTCATCCCCATGGAAGAAACCTATTTAAAAAACAAAGTTAAATATGGAAAACATATTGAAAAAGTCAAGAAAGAGAAAATAAAGGAAGGATAATTTGAGGAACTTACAATGTTTTGGTGAGTAGCCTGCCCATAAGGTAACTGCCCAATAGTGGGGTTAGTGGTGGACGACGAGTAAATCATGGTGTTATCTTGCTATCCGTGAGAGCCTCTCGAAGATGATAAAAAAGTACAAGTGTCAGGTGAGTGACCTAATTGAGAGTCAATAACACCAATGTCACTTGAAGAAGAACTATTTTCAGCATAGGAAGGAGTGCTTACATAATAAATCGGTTCCTCTTCAAGTGACCAAGATGAGAAATAAGCATTTGAAACCTCATGGCTGGGAGTTTAAATATGTAAAAGGTGAGTAACTATAATATCTACTATGAGAGGGGTGGATGGGAGGGACTGCTCTTGAGATGGAATTTCTAAGGCCTCATAGCCCTGGTCACGTACTGTATGGAATGTCTCGTTAATCCAAAGAGTGTTAGTGTCCGACTCTTGGTCTAGGACGATTGAGAGATAATTAGGTCAACCACTTTCTTCTTCTTCTTCTTCTTCTTCTTCTTCTTCTTCTTCTTCTTCTTCTTCTTGCTCGAGTCCTCATAGGTGAAGAAAGAGGAATAATTGTCTCTATCTGGGATGGAACAAAGTGATACACATCTGTGCCTGGGTGTTTTCTTTTTAATGGGTCTTTAGGCTTGGCCTTCAATTTTCCCTTTGCTTTGGCTAGATGGGGCTCATGATGTTTAACATATATAGAATCCTTAAGCAAAGGTCTCACTAGAACATAAGTTAACTTCTTGAGGGGAGCCTTTTCCATAGTACTACGAAACCACAATTATTTTTGGTTTCATTTACCCAAGTATTTATTATTATTGGGAATCTTCGTGGGAATAGTTTTGTGGGGCATACCCTTAATGCAATTTTTGATAATTTAGAACTAGAATTGCCACAAGGAGAACCAAAAGGGGCTGAATGAGGGGAGGTATTCGCGAGCAAGAATAAAGAAACCACAAAAACTATCAGTTCTCTAGAGCATCCCCTCAAAAGTAAAATTGGCATATGCCTAAAAATATAGTTCAATAGGCGAGTGGGATGAGGGATAGGTAGGGGAGTAAAATCCTTGACCATACCAAAATTGCCTCCTCAACCGGTCAAAATGAAAAGAATAAACCTCTTGGCCAAGTTCAGTTAGTGAGGGAAGCACTCAAGGCATGAACATGGCCATAACAGATGTGTGGGGGAAGTCTGCCACTACCATAACAGATAGGTAGGGGAGTAAACTCCTTGGCCATACCAAAATTGCCTCCTCAACTGGTCAAAATGAAAACAATAAACCTCTTGGCCAAGTTCAGTTAATGAGGGAAGCACTCAAGGCGTAAACATAGCCATAACAGATATGTGGGGGCAGTATGCCACTAACTCCAAATTTCACTTTCACTAGGTTCCATGCACGCATAACGTCCATGAGATCGTTCCATTTCTATGTGGGAACTTTCCAACCAAGTATGCATAAACCCTAGTTTAAGTTATGTGAGGGGCACATCCCTCCCTCGAGTAAGCCTAATTGTGAGGCAAAATAACAACTCATGAGGGAGTCATTTGTCCTTCCTTGGAATAAAAACTTGCTCAAAAAAGTAACACGAAAAGCTGCCAAGTGATAGGGAGTCATGATATTGAGGCCATTATAACTTCTATGTGCCCTTATTGAACTTCATTCCCTTGGGTTGGACTGAAAGTACCTAAAATATTACCTCTTCCACTTAGAAAAGGAGTGCTTGATGGCCCATGTTTGATCGATAGCAACATAACTAGTACGTTCAGATGGTGCCTGATGCACCTACTCACACATTCAGATAGTTTCTGATGCAGTTACTCGCACATAATCTTCGTAACCGTGTGTGAAAACATAACTTCCCAAGATAGGGAGGCTAGCCAACTCAAAAATGTCTTCCAGGATGATAGAAAAATCACCCTAACTAGTAATAAAAGTGTGAGAGTGGATGCTCCAACGAGAGGCCAGAAAGTTGAAGGTGTTGGAATTTTTTGCGATATTATAAGTCTTCAAACTATCAAGGGTCCTCACCAAACCCAACTACTCGATGAAAGCCTTTTGAGTAGGCTTAGTTAGAACACAGTCCCCCCAGAGGTCCCACTCGTCAGTGGAACCCCCACAAACATTAGTGTTTGTGTTCGAGTAGGGGAAATCCCCCCTATCCACTCGAACTCCCAAAATGCTATCATCCAAAATGATGGGGGTATAAACAAATTTTAAAAAATCCAAGAAGAATTAATCTCTTACTTTGGCCATGGATTTCGCCTCGAACTTCTTGAGACCTTTCATGAAAATGTCATTTTTCCCAAAATAGGGGGAAAGGCAATAAAGGCTAAAGTCTTTTTTGGAACGTTTTTCAAGGTACTATATTTTTACCATAGAGAGAGATGTAGTGTCACAAGTAACACCATCAAACCCCCTAGCAAGGGTGGTGGTGGAAGTGATAGTGGTGGTCGCCACAGTGGTAACATCGGTGGCGAGAACTGTGGAAACCGTCATTTGGATGGGTATTGAAACAATGAGAATCTCACTAGTGGCAGTGGAGATGGAGATAGTAGGAACCCTAGAAGAAGTTTCCATTAATTACAATAGAAGTTTTGAGAGAAAAACTATGGAAGAAATGGAGGTTTCGGGGAGGGTGAAGTGTTTCTTTCTCTATACGCTCCAAAAATGAAAGGTTACAAATGACAAAGGTAAGGGTCAATTTTTTTGAAATAGGTATTTATACCTAGGAAGGGGCGCATGCTTGAGTCTTGAAAGGAATAAAATGATTACCCAAATAATGGGTTGTGTGTTCCCAAGAAGACACGTGTCTCCTCGACACACTAACTGGGGGCTAAACTGACAGGGGCATTTAATGCCTAACAGAGCAATGATGTGACTGAAAGTACCTTCAAATTCCAAGAAAAGAATAATGATTTAGTGAAAAAATCTTTGGTCCAACCAACACGAACACTTTTTTACAAGAGGATTAATGTAGAGGGATACCCACTCAACAACCCACAAACAAACCTAATGGGGCGAGGGGGCTCACTGATGAGTGGGTGAAAGAATGGGCGAGGGTCCTTCCATATGATAAAGCCTAAATCTGTCATTAGGTAAAGAAAGACAACATAGAGGATTTGTTGAGAGGGTCCACAACGAGTGGCCCAATTCCAAAAATGGGCCAAAATGTAAGATTTGGTGAGAGGGTCCACAAGAAGATGCATAATTCCAGAAATGATCCATATTGGAGGATTTAGCGAGAGGGTCCACAACAAGTGGTCCATTTCCAAAAATGAGCCAAAATGGAGGATTTGGCGAGAGGGTCCATAACCAGTGGCCCCATCCGAAAATGAGCCAAAATAAGGAATTTTGAAAGAGGGTGCATAACGAGTGGCCCAATTCCAGAAATGAGTCAAAATAGTGTAATCGGTGAGAGGCATCCATAATAAATAGACGTAATACAAAAATAGAAACAATTGATAAGTCTCAAAGATAACAAGTGGGTGCTTAACGAGAAACCCCGAGGCAAGAAATAAAATATGTGAGTAGATCAAAAATATTGAGGGTATGTTCACTATAAAATAATTGTCAAAATCTCTCATATGATAAATATTTACTAACATTATAATTTTCTTGCACAGGTAACCTTGATCGAGCAAGCAGGGCCCGAGCAGGACCATTAGGATCTCTTTGGAGTTTTGGTTGGGTAGTTGAGATATAAGGATTTTTAGGTAAGCTAAGAACCAACCACTTAAGTGCCTAAGGATAGATAGAATACTAATAGAAGTGAGCCAAGAGGTCACTCAAGCACTCCCATAGTCCACACTTAGTGTAATAAGTTCACAGCCAAGGTGTTTCTCACAAAGAAATTAACCTTTTTGGCCAGTGGCTTCTAGGTTCACTCACAAGTCTTCAAAATTTATTCACCAAGTTACCGTTTGAAAAGGTATTTACAAAATGAAATTTTTAGGTGCAATGTTCGACATATTTACTTTTTGACTTTGATACGCACCAGGTGTCAATTATCAGAGGGGACATGCGACAAATAGTTAATAGAGACAAAAATTACACTTCAGATGATGTCTCAAAGGGTATATCATTTTGGCGAACAAATGCCACACTAGCCCTAGTTTTTACCTATAAATAGGATCCCTAGGTAAGGTAAAACACAATAGAAAAACTCAAGTTAACACTGTTACATGCCAAAATCTCATTAGAAAATATTCTCTCTCAGCTCTCTCATTGGTGTTTGAAGTGCTTGTCTTTATGCTTTATATAGACATCACTTCCATTGAGATCTCTTTTTTATGTCATCATTGTTATTAGAATGTTTTATCTAATCATTTGTCTTCTTACGTAGCATTTAAAGAGACCATGTTATCATAAGAAATATATAGTTTCTTCTCCAGCTACACTTAAGACTTTGGAGACCTTAAAGGTAACATCCATTGGAGTGGGCCGTACCTCATAAGATCCAGTTCTTCATTGACCCCGGTACACCCACCTTCCTACATTAAGACCCATTTCAAGCCTATTTCCAGGAAGAAGTTAGGTTAAAGAGTTGTTAGAGTTTTCAAAAGGAGTTGAAGCATTATTGGAGATTTTTTGGAATTTTAGGAGATTTCGACTCATCATTCTTAGTTTCTCATCTTCAAATTCAAGCTAAGTTTTTTCTCAAAAGGCTTTCAAGTTTAAAACCTAAGCTACATGTTGGGATGCATGCTAGAATGTAGATAATTTTGCAATTTTTTTTTCTAGTATGTTTATTTTAAGTTTTCTAATGAAAAATGCAAGTTTTGAATAAAACTAAACTTGAAAGGATTTTTTGAGAACATGTATCATTTTAATCTTGAAATAATGATGAATATGTATATAAAACATGATTTCATGTTAATATCATGTTTAGGTTCATATTTATGGGATTTCTAGATTGAAATCCATCCTCACATGTGTAGAATCATCTAGACTATTAGTAGATGACATTTGAACATGATAAATG
Source organism: Sambucus nigra (assembly GCA_949130495.1). Classification (NCBI taxonomy): domain Eukaryota; kingdom Viridiplantae; phylum Streptophyta; class Magnoliopsida; order Dipsacales; family Adoxaceae; genus Sambucus; species Sambucus nigra. The sequence continues at coordinate 370,791,489 of OX422208.1, read as the reverse complement.
GAAATTAAAATGAGCTTCAAGATGAAATAAGAAAGTTGATAATTTCAGCCCCTGAATATGTTGTGTAGTGTTGATAAAATGAGGAAGAATGATGTTTAAGACAACATATGATCATAAAGCTTAAATGGACATTTTGATAAAAATGGCCTTCAAAATATTAAATGCATTTTTGTTAAGAAATATAAAGAATTGGGATTTTCTTGAAGTAAAATGATGATGTATGATTTTTGGACATAAAATGAGGATTTTTGATGTTATACTAATTAACATTTGTTTTTCATAATGTACTGGTAAAATGAATGGCAAAATGATAATTTTCATAAAATAGAGGGTCTTAGTGGTTCGACTTCCTCAGTTGACCTTATCAGTCATTTTTGGTGAAAAATAGATGAAATGAATAAAGTGGCATGAAAATGGTGTGAAATCTAAATGTGAAATGTAAGATTGGTAAAAATGGTGGAATAATGTGGAAATTTGATAAAATGTTAAAACACATTAATATGGACTCAAATGCATCTGGGAAAGAATTAAGAAAGGCACAAAGCCGTAGGTTGAAAGACCCAAAATAACTGGCCAGAGCATATGGTAGCGTAGCCGACGATGTGGAGCCCGTTAAAATACGCAGTTATTTGATAAATCTCCGAGAAAAAGATAATGTTTATTACAAAATGATGGAAATATAAATAAATAAAGTTGTGCTTAGGAAATGTAAGAAATGCAACCTAATGGAAATATTAAAATGGAGACTAGTAAATAAAGATGATTAAATCGTCTCTAATTATCTGAAAAGTTAGTGTAAAATGGACTAGTATGGGTATGAGCATATTGGTCGATTTGCATTATATGGTAGTTGCATTTATACTCGTTAAATGAAAACGTTTTTGAAATTCCTAAAATAAACGTTATATGTATTCTATGTTCGTACAAAAATGTATTGTTTAGTACTCCTCACCTTGTTGAGCACTTCGCTCACCCCTACTTTTTTATGTTAAAACGGTCACCCCTAGGTAGTTCCGGTAGGAACGTTGGCAAGGACGTTGATAAGGCTCTAAAGGGTACTAGTCATCGTTAGAGCTCAACCATGGTATTTTCTTAAATTGTGTATCACGACATTTGATTTATGGCACTTCAAACAATCTTTTATTCGGGCCTTGGGTAATGTGTTATAATAATACATGAGTTTTATGTTTTATTTTCCTTATTATTAGAATTATTGGAATTAATGGAATTTTCTAAATAAATCATGCTAATCGACTTAATTACTTAAAGTGACAACTTATTTCTTAAATTAAAATCGTTTAAATTATATTATGTTCCTTATAAAATGGCACAAATTAAAGTATTTTCTCAATAATAAAATTGGGATTTTCCCCTCCGCCTTCAACACCTTGACTCAGGTGCAGGTTGACCCAACAGTGGCCAAAATTCGGGTGGGGGCATTACAAATGGTATCTGAGCAATAGGATCCTCGTGTGTGAAGTAGTGTTTTATGCTTTCTTAGTACGTTCTCCTATGAGTTCCATTATTGTTTTCACTTTCATTTTCTTTACCGCTGTTGTACTAAACTCTTATTTATTGTGTAAATGATCGCACGTCATGGTGGTGCTAGTGGATCTAGAAACATTGAGCTCAGTTTCATTGAACAAGCCATGCGTCATCTTTCCAACTCCCTCTCTCAGCAGTAGAGAGTCACCTATAGTGGGACAGTTGAAAGAACCACTTCAACCGCTATTATGAAAAAGTTCAGCAGGCTGGACCCATCGACATTCAATGGGGCAACAGGCCCCAATGCTGCAGAGGTGTGGATGAAATAGGTCACTAGGGTTATGAACATCCTTGACATGCCATCTAGGCACAAGGTAAAGATAGAAACCTTTCAGCTTACCGAGCTAGTTCAGCACTGGTGGAGTGCATACTAAGTCAGCGTGATGGATACTGTAAACTGGGAAGGTTTTAAGGTTGCATTTTTGGACCGATACTTTCGTCAAGCATTCAAAGATTCCAAGAAGGATGAGTACCTTTATTTGATCCCGGTAAAAATTTCTCTCAACGAGTACCAAGTCAATTTTGAGAGTATGTCCAACTATGTGGACGTGGTTTAGAAGTATGAGGCAGAGAAGACGAGGCTATTTATTGCGGGCCTTCACCTTAGCATCTAATAGATTATAGTTGGTTTGGGTCTGCCAAACTTCAAGGACATAGTTAACAAAGTCGTTAAACTTAATCTTGAGGCAGAGGATGGGAAGTCCATCTGTGAGAAGAAGAAGGAGACCACCGAGTCCCAGGGAAGTGGTTGTAAGAAGCTTATGACTTGTGATTGAGGCTTCTTTGTGAAGCTTAAGGCGACTATGGTTATTGGTTCCTATTCTTTTTAGTGTACTAATGATAAAAAACCGATAGTCTATACTAAAAGGGCGTATTTTTCATGTTGATCCTTAAGCCATTTCAAGAGGGACTACCCATACAGAGCTTCTGTGAACCAGCACGGCAGTCAACAGACTGTTAATTATGTACTTGATAAGATTTTTGGTTACACGATCCCCCACCCAATAACAACAGTTTCCATTCGAGTATCGTTAGTCAGCGAGGTATAGTGTGGATGGTTGATATCCCTTCTAGGATTAAAGTTGTTAAGGGCAAGGCCAGGTTCCTAGTAGCCATAGTAGTAGGTTCAAATCCAGTCGTGCTTATGCCATGTCCTAGGTTACAACTCCTTTCGGTGGTCCATCGATTATGAAAGGTATGATTTTACTGTTCAACACTTCGGTAAAGGCATTGTTCGATTCAGGTACATCACATGCATTTATCTTGAGTTCTTTAGCATTCATCTTGGGTTTAGAGGAATATCAGTTATACCCTCCTATCTTCATAGGACTTTCGATCGATGGTAGTATAGTTATCGATAGTGTTTGTTGTAGTTACATAGTCATGGATGTATATGACATTCAAGAGGATGACCTGATTCTCATGGACATGGATGGGTTGAGGTGATCCTAAGAATGGATTGATTGTCATGATTTGACACTACAATAGAATGCCATCGGTATAGTGTCTCCGTGTCTCTTTTTAATGGATCTCGCTATTATTTTAGTAGCGAGTAAGACGTGGGTTATCCTTGCAAGTTTTCTATCGTTTGAGAGAAAAAGTGGTATTTCGGTTATTTGAGTATCATGGTGGCTCACGAGGATCCTTATCGGATGTTGTTAGATTATCTAGTGGTGAGGGAGTTTCTTGATGTGTTCCCCAATGATCTTCCAAGTTTACCCCTACACTAGGAGGTGGCTTCACCATAGATGTGAATCAGGGCATTTTTCCTATCTCTATACCACCTCATAGGATGGTCCAATAGAATTGCAGGAGTTGAGGGTTTAATTGGAAGATTTGACCAATAAAGGTTTCATTCATCCTAGTGTATCCCATTGGGGTGCTCCAGTTTTCTTTGCCAAGAAGAAGTACAACCCCCTTCGACTTTGTATCGATTGTAGGTAATTGAATAGGGTGACTCAGAAGAATTAGTACCTTATGCCCTGTATTAACAATTTGGTCGATCAGTTGCATGGGTCAGGAAGGTTTTTGAAGATTGACTTCCGGTTTGGGTACCATCAGTTGAATGTCAGAGAGGAATACATTCCTAAGACTACATTCTGGATATGATATGGGCATTATGAGTTCTTAGAGATTCCCTTCGGTTTACGAATGCACCGATAGAATTCATGGGTTTGATGAAACGTATCTATTATCCATATTTATTCAAGTGTGTAGTAGTCTTTGTGGATGATATTTTTCTCTACTCGGCTTTGGATGGGTACTATGAGGAGAACTTTCGCACGACATTACAAGTGCTCAAGGAGAATCAGTTATTCACCAAATTTAGCAAGTATGAGTTTTTGATGGACGAGGTGAAGTTCCTTGGCCATATAGTTTTCGATGAGGGAATTTCCTTCGATCCATCTAAGGTCAAGGCCATCGTGAGTTAGGATAAGCCAAAGATAGTTACAAAAGTGTGTAGTTTTCTAGGTTTGTTCGATTACTACAGGATATTTGTGCTAGATTTCTTGAGGGTTATGTTGCCTCTCATTTTTTTGACATGAAAGGATGTTCATTTTTATTGGTCAGAGGATTGCGAGTCATCTTTTTAGGAGTTGGATATTAGTTTGAATTCGGTTCCCAATCTTATCCTCCCTGATTTAGGAAAGGATTATACCTTGTATTGTGATGCTTTTGGATCAGGTCTTGGCTCAGTAATTATACAACATGGTTCGATGGTCTCTTAAGCATCCCGTTAGTTAAAGGTACATGAGAGGAACTGCCCTACCCATGACTTAGAGTTAGATACGATGATGTTTTCACTAAAGATTTGGATATACTACCTTTACAGTGAATGGTTTGAGGTGTATACGGATCATAAGATCTTGCGGTCCATTCAACATAATCTAAATCTTCCTCGGAGTAGATGCATTGAGTTGATAGAAGACTATAACTTTTCCACGGAGTATCATCCTGATAAGTCCAATGTGGTGGAAAATTCTCTTCGTTGAAAGTTTGAAGTAACTTTAGCAGCAACGAAAGGTTATCGAACAAAGATTTTTTTCTAGTTACATAAGTTCGACTTGCATGTCCTTTAGGGTTGCAACAAGGCATATCTTTGGAGAGTTGTAGCTAGACGGCTCATGCAGCAGCAGGTATTGAAAGCTCAATCTTATGATCCCGAATTTGCAAATTATCATGGCCATATCAAAAGTGGTGAGGTGTTCGATACTCTTATGGTAGATAAGGGTGGGGGTGTGCGACATAAGGAAAGGTTGATTGTTCCAGTCATTGATGAACATTAGGATGAGGTAATGACGGAAGGACATCACTCACACTTTAGCATGCATCCCGATGCCACTAAGCTATATAAGGACCTATGCCTAGACTTCTCATAGTCATGTATGAAGAATGATGTGGCAATTTATGTGGCCAAGTGCTATATTTTCTAACAAGTGAAGTCGCACAAGAAGCCGACAGGGTTATTACGACCACTACCTGTGGTAAAATGAAAGTGGGAGAACCCTACTATGGACTTTGGCCAAGCCTTACCATGGTCTAAACGTGATCATGATGAGGTCTGGGTTATAGTGGATCGTATTACGAAGTTAGCGCAATTTTTAATGACTAAGGTCATTATAGAGGGGTACCCACTCAATCGGCCATAAGTAAGCTTAGTAGGGAGAGAGGTCTCACAGATGAGTAGATGCAGAAATGGCCTAGGGGGCTACCACATGAGCAGGCAAAAATGAGCCCTTAGTTAAATAAGCTAAGATAAGTATCTAATAAGGGGGTCCATAATAAGTGGGCCTAAGACAAAAGGATGCCAAGATAAAGGATTGGCGAGAGGGTCCAAAACGAATAGGCCCAAACGATGGAAGAAAGCCAAGATAGAAGATTGGCGAGAGGGTCCATAGTTAGAAGAAAAAAAAGACTGAATAAAACCAATACAGAGGATTTGGAGAGAGGCTACCATGACAAACAAACCTAAGATCAAAAGAGATACAATTGATAAGTCTCAAAGATGGCGAGGCAGTGCTCAACGAGCAACCCCAAAACAAGAAATAAAATGTGTGAGTAGACCCAAAAGATTGAGGGGATGCTTACTGTCAAGTACTTATTAAATATCTCACATGATAAATAGTTACTAACATTATGCTTTTCTTACACATGTGGCCTTGATCCAGCGAGCAGGGCTTGAGAAGGCTAGTTGAGATCATTAAGGATTTTTGGTTTGGTGGCTAAGAGACAAGGTTGGTTGGTCAAGCTAAAGCCTAACCACTTCAGTACCTAAGGAAGGAGAGAATACTAATAGGGAGAGACCCAAGAGGTTACTCAAGCACTCACACAATATACACTTAGTCAAATGAGTGGGTAGCCAAGGTGTTGCCCATATGGTGTTTTAAATTAACCATGGGCGAGTGGCTCCCAAAACCACTCGCATGTTTTTTTTCAAATTTTGTTCACCACGTTACCATTTCAAAATAAATTTATCTAATCACACTTTATGGCACTACGCCTGACATATTTTCTTTTTTACTTTGGTATGCACTAGCTATCGCCTGTCAGAGGCGACGAGTGATAAAGAGTTAACAGAGATGAAATGTACAATTCAAATGTTGTCTCAAAGAGTATCTCATTTTGGCACCTAAATGTCACATCACTCCTAGTTTTTACCTATAATTAGGACCCTTGGGTTAGGTAAAAAATAATAAAAAATCTCAAGTTATCATTCTTACTTTGCCAAATTCTCACCAGAAAGTATTATTTCCCTATTATATCCTTAGTATCTGAAGTGCCTATCTCTTCACTCACTACAACCATCACTTCCAAGTGATCCATTTTCTCTCTTATTATTGTTGTTGAAAATTTGTAGGTAATCATTTGTCTTTTCATAGAGCATTTACAGAAACTCAACTATTTCCAAAAATAGATAGTTTTCTTTTTTAGCTGATCTCGAGACTTTACAAACCGTGAAGGCAGTATCTGTTGGAGTGGGTCACATGTGACTAGATCCATTTCTTCATAGATGCCAGTACAACTACTCTCTTATATTTGGCGACTCAGTTAGGGGGGTGTTTTTATTGCCATGGATAATGAAGGATACAATGTTTCAAAGTAGCTAGTGTTTGAAGATACTCTAGCAAGTAATGGAGTTCAAAGCAAGCAGATAGCCCAAGAGGAGGTTATAGTGAACAAAGCGAGAGAACCTTCTCCTCAAGGAGGCAAGACGTTGCATTAGTAGCCACGCCACGAGAGGTAATGAATCTGTTGAGCATGCATTTCAAAATTTTAAAGTAGAAAAATGTTGATATGGCATGTTTGATCCAGATTTGCATGACGCCTGCAATGGCACTGGTAGGAGGAACAATGATCGTAGAAGCAATGGTAGAAGTGGATCCACCATGAAAAGTAATGATGGAGAACGTGACGACACTCGTAAGCTCATCAGTGGTGAAGAAAGTTGGTGTGAAGGAGTGACCCTCAAAAGTTTTTACTATGGAGGAGGTGAGAAATTTCGTTCCTCTCAAAGGGAGTCCTTTCACATGTATGAGGAGCTTCAGAATCCCTGCTCAAAGAGTATCAATGAGAAACCATACACATAACGTTATGTTCCTCCTAAGTTCATAAAATTTAATGGAAATGATGAAAACCCTAGGGAGCATGTGAAAAATTTTATGGATTTTTAATTTTTATTTTATTACCTATGTATTCATGGAAAAGATAAGGAATTGAAGTTACGAGAGTTGCCAAAAACTCCCACTGGAAAGCATACACGTGGTACTCCCACTTGGTGCGAAATATTATTCATGCTTAGGAAGTGATGCATAGGTAATTTTTATAGAAGTTCTTTTTAGCCGAGGACGAGTTCAAGCTAAGAGACCTTGCACAGTACATGCAAAAGCCTAGTGCAGAGTTGATGAAACATGAAATGATTTAGAAAGAGGGCATGGTATGTTCACGAGGATTTGAAAGAAGTCAAACTATTACAGATCTTTATTGAGGGGCTATTAGAGGAATACAAAATTCACTTGGTTAATGAGACCAGAGATGGCACATTTAGAGAGTTCACGCGAGCATTTAATAACACCGCCATGATTATCAAACCGATGCCCCAAAGTTAAATAACATAAGTTCCTTTGATGACCAAAAGGTTCCAAGCCTCCAGATGACAAGCTGTCAATTATGTCGATGGCAACTCCGACGGCAAGAAGGGAGTCTTGGGGTTCGAGAACGATAGTGCTATAGGAAAAGGAAAATTTTGAGATGATGTCTCATTACCGCTCCCTTGCAGTGTAGCGGAGGCTATGGACTGTTATTTCACATTAGTGTGTGAGGGGGTGGCAGGTCCCCCCAAATCTAATTGTCAAATACAAACACTAGTAAAAAAAGCTGATGCCAAGTTTTGTGAGTTACATCAAACAGTCTGGAATACTACTAAGGACTGCTTCTATTTATGAAGAATAATGGGCGAGCAGGTGGCCAAGGTCACTTTACAAGTCCCACTAGTAGATGTCACTTAAAATCCTCTGCTATCTCCCCACTATAGCATAGCAAACATGGATGTATTATATGATAAGGAAGGAGCCCAAGAACTTGAAGGATGGTGGAGTAATGAAAGAGCATGTGAGGGATAAGTAGCTTGCTTGGATAGAGAAGAGAAAGAAAATAAATGGAGCGAGCGAGTAAGTTCCTCAAGATGAAGAGTTGGTGTAGATATCTCTCTAGATGAAGGGGGGGGGGGGGACATTAGAAGTAGAATATATGTGCAATGCACAAATATATGTGGTTAACTTGATTCAGAATGTTGAGTTATTGCGAGGAGCCCAAAGTTTAAATGATTATTCGAATAGATTAGTGTAAAGCATGACACTAGAATGGTAATCACTAAGAAGATTCTGGAAGCTTTCTTGTAACGAGGGGATCCCTCTCTTAATTGGCATGGTCCTATAGAGAGGATGATTACAAGATGCACATCTAAAGTAGTTTTCTCAGAGGCAGACATGCAGGTACGCTACTTCAACAATCGTCATTTGTACATCATAGCTCTAGTGAATGGAATTGACTTTAAAAGAGAACTTTTGGATGGAGGTGCATAGATTAACATCATGCCCATCAACACCTTGTGTGAGATTGGCATCTACCAAGAGAAGATTGTGCCAGTGCCATTTGTGATCCCCATCTTTGATAGTGCGAGGATGCAGTTGCTCAGATATGTAAATGTGGGGATCAAGTTAAGAAACTTCACATCCTATATCAAGTTTCACATTATCAATGCGAACACTAGCTACCAGCTCTTGATAGTGCGAATGTGGATGCACGTGCACAAGATTGTGCCGTCGACATTCCATCAATGCGTAAAAGTAAATATTCACAGAATAGAGATTGCGATCAAAGCTACTAAAAGACTATTCTCCGTGGAAGAGGCCCACTTGGTTGATGAAGTGTATTACATTGACTTGAATAAAGAGAAAAGGAATCTGATTAGAGGTCTAAAGGAGCCCCATATGTCCAAGGAAGGTGTCAAACTCAAGAAACTAGTACATGAGAGATTAGGCCAGCGAGCAACCCTTCTGAAGGAAAAGAGGTAGGAAAGAGGAAATTTAAAGATGAGGTAAGGCCATTACAGACTTGAAAGAAAATGATTTTACCTAGTGGGAAGGTTATGTACTGTTTATAATGGACTACGCATGAGGTGTTTTGGGATGTAAGCATCGACCCGACACCCGAATGTTTTATGGTTGATGAGTACGACATAGTATAGCACATTGAGGATCCAGAGGAAGCTCTAGAATTTTTGCAAGATGGACCATGTGAGAAATTCTAAGAGTTGGAGGAAACAAATCGAGAATAGAGGGGGTGATGAGCGACCCATCTTCACTTCCAAGAGTTTAAGTCCTAAGCAACGACAAGAGATCATTATATTTCTTAAAAAATTCACAGATGTGTTCACGTGGAAATACATGGAGATGCCTGGGATAGATTAGGAGGTGTGCTCTCATAAGCTGAATGTTTTGCCAAATGATTTGTCGATGAGACAAGCCACTTGGACTTACAAAGCTAAACTAGACTTTAAGATCAAGGAAGAAGTAGTGAAGCTACTTGTAGCGAGATTCATCAAACCTATCCAAAACCCAATCTGGCTTTCAAGTATTTTTTATGTAATAAAGATGGATAAGAACCAGATACGGGACTGTGTATATTTTAGAGACCTGACTCGTGCTTGCCCGAAGGATGAATTTCCATTGCATAACAATGATAGCCTAGTAGATTCTACAACTGACCATGAAATGTACAGTTTCATCGACGGGTATATGGGATATAACCAGATTAGAATGGATTTTCCACATGGAAAAAAGATCGCCTTCAGAACACCCCTAGAAAATATCCATTATACGATCATGACCTTTGGATTGAAAAATTAGGCGCTACCTACTAGTGTACAATGATGGAAATACTTCATGATTTGTTTCATAACACGTTGGAATTTTATGTGGATGACTTGAATCAAAGATGGAAAGAAAACATGTGAAGGATCTAAGAAGGGTGTTTGAGACGTGTCACAAGTAAAAGATGAGGATGAACCCCTCTAATAGCGTTTTCGAGGTGACTGTCGGAAAATTTCTAGGCTTTGTCATAATAGGCAAGGGTTTAAGTCGATGCGGAGAAATGAAAATCCATTCTAATGATGCCGCCACTGAATAGCCAAAGATAACTCAAGAGATTCTTGTGGAAGTTTTCCTACTTAGGAAGGTACAAACAATCTTTAATAGAGGTCACTCATCCCTTTGCCCCTTTCATTAAGGAAAAATTAAGTGGATTTGGGGGGAGGAACTTAAAAAGGCCTTTGAGAGGATAAACACAATATTAACTTCCCCCTTAACAATGATACCACCAGAAGCAGGTGCACCTTTGATGCTTTATCTAATTTCAATAAAGTGGTCAATAGGATCATTGCTCGCCCAGGAGAAGGCATGGAAAGAGAGGCCGATAAACTATTGGTCATAAGTAATCTCATTCAGAGAATCTAGATACACGAGTGTAGAGAGGCGTTATTTTGCCCTAGTTTTAGTTTCACGGAGTTTCGAGGAAAGATATATGTCTAACTATGCCATATTTGTCAAGATAAGCAATAAATTCATCACTGGAGAATTCACCGCCACCATCACATTGGAATTTTTTTATCTTCTTTTCAAATTGAGTTTCAATCATTTTGTGAAATTTTAAAAAGGTTTGATGAAAATCTGACTTTCGCTTAAGTAGATACAACCATGTGAAACGAGTACAGTCATTAACAAATATAAAATAAAATTTAAAGCCTTGAGAAGATGTTATATGAGCGGGTCCCCACGAATCACAATGCATCTTTTTGAAAGGAATACTATAAATTTTATCATTTATTCCAAACGAACACTTACAACTTTTTCCTAGTTGGCAACTTACACAAATAGGAGGAGATTTATTCCAATTGCCAACATGTAAAGCATGACATTTATTTGAGAATTTTAAAGACTTGACTTGAGGGTGTCCTAATCTTTGATGCCAAACTTGATGACTTGCTTTCTTGTCATAAATAGCATTAAAAACTTCCTAATGATTTTCTTCAAAGGTGTAAAGTGACCCTCTTTTAGTTCCTTTCACAAGCTCATTGTGGGTCTTCTTGTCCTGGACAACAAATCCATTATTAGTAAAATCTATTAAGCATTCACTGTCTTGAAGTGATTTACTTACAGAAATAAGATTCTTTTTGATTTTGGGAACAACTAAAACATCTTTCAAAATTAAAATTTTATTTAATTGTTTTTCTCCAATGTGATTGATGTCAAGTTTAGAACCATCACCAATAATAATTTTTTCACTTCCTTTATATGACATAAGTTTAGAAAAACTATCGATACCATTTTTCATGTGGGATGTAGCTCCTGAGTCGGCATAAAGACTATTATCTTGTGATTCAACATTTGTTGCAGTCATGGAAACTAGAGTGTGTTCTTGGTTTTGAAAGGAGTAGTCCCACCTATAGAAGCAAGGAGTAGTGTGATTCGTTCTTCCACAAATTTGGCATGCGATGACACTTGGACTGTTTTATCACCCTTTGCAAGTTGTTGGAATAAAGGTGGCCTTGTCATATTTGCTGAAGCAGCTTCATTTTGCACATAAGGAATTTGCTGATTTTGAGAGCCGTTGAACACTACCAAACTGTAGATTTTGGTTTGTAGATGAATTAACATAATGAGGCTTTACTGATCCAAACCCCACGACCTCTGGATGAGAATTGATAGCTGAAATTATATCCATGAAATCCTCTACCTCTGTTGAACCTGGATCTTCCACGGTTGTGATATTGAGCAGAGCCTCTATTGGCATTAAATGCAATAGTGTGATCAACTTGTTGCGTTTGAGGTTCACTTGATGTTTCCTCACAAATTTCAAACCCTTTGAGGGAAGTTATCAGTTATGAGAGCGAAAGATATGAAGGTTTGCCTAACATGACAGTACAAAAAACCTTGTATTTTTTGCCCGAACGTTTGGCAAAGGTCAAAACTTTTCTATCCTCATCCAAAGGTTTATGGATGGCAGCAATAACATCACATAGGTTTTTAAACTCTTTAACGTAATTATTAAGAGTTTTTCCTTCCAATGTGATATCATGAATTTTCTCTTTCAATTGAAATTCCTGTTCTTTTGTTGATTGCAAAAAATTTTCTTCTAAGCATTCCCATGTTTTCTTTGTAGTGTTGCATCCATCAATAAAAAACTGGAATTCTTTTTCAATTGTAACTTGTATCCATGTTTTGAGAGAACATCTTTTTCTTCCCATTCTTGAAATTCATTTGTGGTCTTTATATCAGGAAGGTATCTGGTTCCAACTTAACATTGCATATTGCAACAAGGTGATGCAAGGAGCTAATGTTAAGGGAAAAAGTATCTGTTTATGACCCGAATGCCATTGAACCAGGTAGCTCTGATACCATAAAGATGACATCAGTGTGTAGAAGAAATAGAATAAGAAAGAATAATGAAGAGAATACTGTTTTGTATTTTCTTTTTATAAAATAAATAGTACAGCTAAAGACCTATTATATACTAGTTAAGTTCCACAAAACGTGGAACAACTTAACAAAAGACGCAGCTGACTGAACATATGTCTAGAAGACCTGCTGTGCATGCAAGTCTTTTCCTCCAAAATAGGACTATCTCAACAAACAGATGATCACATATCTATTGCTTAATATCCGGTCAACTAAATCTAAGTTGGACTATTATCATCTTGTTGAAGTGTAGGAGTAGAATCAAATAAGGTAGGATTCTCAATATGTACAACACACTTAAAGACGAGATTTAGCAACCAATTATCTTAATTTTATATACTCTTTTCAATTAGCCACTTTTGTCCCATAATAGGTCAACAGTATAATTTATTTCATCTTAAGCAAATATTAAAAAATATATACACAGTGAATAAAACCATATACACACACGCACACAAAAGCATATGTATAAAGTGTATTATTAATTAATATCACTGTCCTAAAAAAATCGTCTAAGCTCCGTCTAGGCGCGCCTAGATTTGAGGCTTGGGAGAAACGTCTCGCCTTAAGCTTTTGACACCTTATGCTTGTTAAAACCCTTAAGGTGCACTTTTTCTCTAAAAACAACAATGCTTTAGTAAAACGATATCGCCTTTTAAAGATTGTTTTACAAACCGGACCATTATCTCATCCAAAATAATCAAATATTATTTTAATTTACAAATATTCAATCATATTTTTATGATATGTACAATTTTAGTATTTTAATAGCCTTGTTATGATAAAAAAATATTAAAATATATTAAAAAGGCCTAAACGCCTTTTTACGCCTAAGACCCACCTAGGCTTCTAAGGCTTAAGAGTTGGCCTCCACGCCTCGATCACACCCCATGTTTTTTAGAATCTTGATTAGCACTATGAAAAAATCCAAAACGCAAAAAATTCACTTCATCTTTTAATTAACCTCATGCCCAGTCCACGATTCCCCTGACCCCATTTAAGTACTGTATACCTCCATCCACCTCTTTTTCCGTCCCCCTGATAAAACTAAAATCCTAATGCACAACCATCCTCTTACAAAAATCATTATATGTATTCATAAAAAAATGGGGCATTCTAAATTTGATAGTTGTGACAAACACTTAGTGCACTATGGTTACAATTCGTTTAGTTGCAAAAAGCATTGTTCAAAACCTGCACAATGAAAGGAAAATATTTTGCAAAAAAAAAAGTATTGGAAATGAAAGTTACGTGACCGAACTTTCGTTATACCTCTATTAGTCTTTCTATTTTCATATACCAAAACTATTTTTCAAAACATAGAGAGTGTAAGTAAAAAATTGTTTGCCAAAATTTGTAGACGGGAAAATAGAGCACATTTACCAAATAATTATTTTTTTCATTTCATATTGGAAAAAAATCCATCTTATACATTTTTATACCTTTTCCTTTGTTGTTATTATCATAGTTCTTGTCTTCAACAACATAGATATAGGAATCATATCCTAATGGGAGCATTAAGGTTTTGCTAGACTTAACTTGGCACACAATTAGTCAAGGGCCAGTAAGAAAGTTTAGGCCCAGTAAAATTATAACCAACATGTGTATCCTTTTATAAAATTACAATGAATGAAGAAGAAGACAAAGTGTAACATCAAAATACACAACAAAAATCCACCAAATATATATATAAAACAAAACCCACTAAAAGAATCCTAATACAGAAACTTGAAATACCTCAGTTCCATACTTCGCAAATTCAACCTCACATGCAATAACTTTCCAAAAAAATTTAATCCCTATAGTAGTATATGATTGGTACACCACGATCTCATCTTAAGGTCCCAGTGAATGAATGTTTTTATAATACCCCGCATAATTGGTATTCTTTAAAATGATTGTTAATTGACAGAATAAATTATTAAGTCGGAAGAAAACTTGCATGTTATGTGAAGTAATTATGTCACATGTTATATTTAATTAATAAATGTAATTAATATATTATATAAGACTGTATGTGACTACATGTGAAATAATTAATGGGGCATTTTATATTAACCTTGTGAAGTATTATCATGAGTTAAAAGTAAATTACCATTTGGAGAGGGCTTTTGAGTGATATGGAGATCCGAATGTGTTTTTTAATGATCCTAAGTTAGTCACAAGATATGTATACTCATAGGCTAAGTTTTAGGCTGTTCGGAGATTTATTTTGGACTCATTTTTGTAGGGTAAAAAGAATAATAATTAATTCATACGGGATTAAAGTGTAGATAAAAGAAATTTTCCCAACTGTATATTGTCCTTTCTCTTTGGAAAAAACACTATCATCCAATAACACAGGAGAGAATATAGGAGGAAGCTTAAGAAGAAATTGAGAGAGTTTGAAAGAGGTAAAAGACATCAAAGCACACAAAGGATCAAGTGGTCTTCAAAATTAAGGTGAGAAATCTCTTGTAATACTATATTTAAATGTAATTAGTTCATAATTCATATTTTTCATGTTATAATATGAGTTGTGGAAGATGATTATGGGTTTAATTGATGAAGATTAGATCATGTGATGAATTGTGTAAATTAAAAAGTGTGTAATCTACCATTTTTAAAGACTTGTACACTTGAAGATAATATCCAAAATTGGACGAATTAGATATATAAATAAAAAATATGATTGATGTTTTTGGATCTAATTTCATAGGTAGGATTAATCCCTATGTTAATTTGAAGTTGGATAAAAAATTGTAGGTTAATTAAACTCATTGATGTTGAAAATAAGTTTTGTTTTGGAGAGTTTAAATCTTGAGGAATTGATCTTGTTTTTTATGTTAATCCAAAATAATTATTGAAAATATATAGAACCATGACCCAGTTGTTAGGATTGTTTGGGGTTTAGTTTAAATTTCAAAAATTGAGCTTGAGGAGCATTAATGGAGTTGTATAGAACATGGCCTTTGTTTTTAGAAAATATGGGCACACTTTCAGGAGAGAATCGATTCGGCCCCATTACGAATCGATTCAACCATGAGAGAATGGATTTGGATTCAAGAGAAAATCGATTCGGTACCTGGGATGAGGGGCCAAGATCAGGTTGTGATTCAATGGGTAAATTTATTCCGAGTGGCTTCGAGTATACTAACAGTATCCATGCGAGAGATGATCGATCCCTATAATTATTTTTATGTTAACTAATAAATTAATCAATTGGAATTTAAATCCTAGTTATAGGGTGAGACCTCTTAAGTTGTTAATTAGCTTGACTATCAAACTGAACACAATTATTTAATGACAAGAGTATCCAAAGAAGAGAATATGGGTACTTTGGATTATACGCATGATAATAGCATTACTCTATCTTCGTATGCATATAGTGTGTGGTGTGCATACTTATGTATTATTTAATTCTTATGTGAATGTACCTACTGTACTTGTGATGAATCTATCAGTATATGGGGGAGGGTACTGAAAGTAGTGACCATGTAACTAAACCTTAACTACAAATGCAAGAAAGAAGGAGGTCTTGTGTCGAAAGTAGTGACCGTGTACCGAAACCCTGACTATAAATGCAGGCAAGCGGAGGTCTTATGTTAGAAGTGATGACTATGTGTCATACCCTAACTAATTATGCAGGTATCTAGAAGGTCATATTTTATATCATAGGTTCAGCTGGTCTTTAGATCTATTTAAATAAATATTAATTAAGCCACATGGCAGTATAATATACTTATTGGAATCGGGGGTACTTTAATAATGGGAGACATTATGGGGGTTAATATTTTGGGTATGCTCTCACCTAAGAAATAAGTTATATTCATAGATTACTTTTAGCATTCTGGTAATTGTTACTCTAATTAATTAGTTACCTTCTTAATTTATTTGTTCGCATTCTCGTACTTGTTCAATTAATTAATTGGTTTACATAATTAATATGCTTGTTGTTATTCAAATAATTGTTAAGCTAATGATTAGAGAATTCTTAGTGGGGGTGATTACCTTGGAAAGTGGATATGCGAGTAGTATTGCCTAGATGCGAGATGAGAAACATAATACATGAAAGTGCATATGGGCCGCGTGATTTATATTGATGATAGTGGAAATATTTTCTTGCAATTTTCAGGCTCTTTCCCATTACATATATAAATTATTTTCCAGGCCCTGTTAGATAGAATCCCTAGAGCTGAGATAATTCAGAATTCTATCACTCCTTATTCCATCCCAATCTTTAATTTTGTAATTTCATTTAAACATTGTAAGAACAATGAGTCCTATTTATTTCCTTTTAGTATGTCGCTAAGTCGTATTTGTAAATTATATGTTGGATTCAGTTGGGATGTAATTTAATTTCAGATATTTAGAGAGATTAACTTTTGTTTATTGTGAATGGATTAAATTCACTTACTTTGTTTATTATATGTTGGAACAGCTTACATAGCTGTCATCCATTTAGTGCAAACCTTGAAAAGAAAGGAAAGAGATATAGCTTTTGTCATTGACTCCTTATAGACAGCAGACACTCAACGCCTTTGTTGGCTTGTCCCACATCGGTAAGGAGCCATATTTTGAAGTGGTATATTTACAATTTATTTGGAACCAATGGGAAAGCCCTTTGGGCATTAGATGTTTTGTGTGTATGGGTGGGGGACTTATTGGGCCAAGTCACACACGCGCGCACGCGCCGTCGCCGCCGTCTGTCCGGCCCGTGCCCGTGTCTGGATCCGGATCATGGGTCTTGGGCTTGGGTTTGGGGTCATTAAGAAATAATTTTTTGGACAAATACATAATTGTTTTTTGGCTTTAAAAAATTATTTTTTAATGTTTTTTAATTCCAAAAAATTAAAACGTGTTTTATTCTGAGTTGATTTCTTCAACCGAGTTGCCCACTACTTTCAGTTTTTTCTCTTCACGTTTTTACCAACGTCTCTTTTTTGTTGCCCATAAAAGAGGTTGTGGCCTCCGTTTTTTAACACACAGTTTTCTCCCACAAAAATTCTGTAAATAGTTCTCATCTTTTCTAACCTACGATTTTTTTTTAATACATAGAAATAATTATTCATCCGCTGAATAATTATAACGACACAGAAATATATAATCTTTCCCATATTATTTATATTTATCATGATCGAGCAGTATATATATTTTAGAATGGGTGTTTGTTGAACGAATCAGATTCGTGCTGCTGATTCGTATTATTTTCTGAGGCTGTTTTATCCTGGGGGTGACGGGGTTGTACACTGTCGGCACAAATTGGAGGCAGAGCCGCGAAACACCTTAAAGAGAGCGACATTGTCCGCGACTCAGCCATATTTCTGAACTGTCCAGTTTCGGGTTTCTTACATTTTTCGCCTTCGATTTATCAGCTCCTAAATTGGGTAATTTCGTTCCCTACTTTAATTCTACATTTATTTAAATTGATGCATCAACAATTTTAAGGTGTTTCTGAAATTCTGCCATGTACGAAATTAACTCAAGCAACCTTAATAAGCCTTTCAAATATGAAGGCACTCATTTTAAACGTTGGAGCAAAAAATTGCTATTTTATTTAACTACGAAAAAAGTCGCATCGTGTGTTTAATTTGACAAACCGGTAGTAAATAATCCACCTACTGTTGAGGAAGGCAAAACAATTAGAACTTGGGAGGAAAATAATTTTCTGTGCAAGAACTATAGTCTGAATGCTCTAAGTGACGAACTTTATGACTATTATGCCAACTATAAAACTGCGAAAGATGTTTGAGACGCTCTTTTTAAAAAATATGACACGGAGGAGGCAGGTGCTAAAAAATATGCCGCCAGCCGTTATTTGAAATTTCAAATGACGGATGACAAATCTTTTGTTGCTCAAACCCATGATTTGCAAATGATTTCCCATGAAATTATTTCCGAGGGCATGGCTTTAGATGAGAAATTTCTCCTTCTGCTTATATTGCTTGTTCATTTAATGTTTGGCATGCTAGGCGTTGTCATGTTAATAAACGACTAGTTAAAAATATGAGCACTTTAGGATTAATTCCCGAATTATCATTAAATGATTTTGAAAAATGTGAATGGTGTAGTCAAGCAAAAATCACTCAGACACCACATAAATCTGTTTTTAGAGAATCGGAACCACTTGATTTAATTCATTCGGATATTTGTGAATTAGATGGTGTCACAACTAGAAATGGCAAAACTTATTTTATAACTTTTATTGATGACTGTTCTGATTATTCATTTGTGTATTTAATGAAAAATAAAAGTGAAGCGTTTAACATGTTTAAAATTTTCCTTAATGAAATTGAAAATCAATTTAATCGGAAAATAAAAAGGTTACGTAGTGATAGAGGCACCGAATATGATTCTGGACCATTTATTGAATTTTATAAAACCCACGGTATTATTCACGAAAAAACTGCCCCTTATTCACCCGAAATGAACGGTAAAGCCGAAAGAAAAAATAGGACATTAACTGAATTAGTTGTGGCTATTTTATTAAATTCATGGGCTTCCTCACATTGGTGGGGTGAAATTATTTTGACTGTGTGTCACATGCTTAATAGAATTCCTAAAACTAAAATGAAAATATCTCCTTATGAAATTTGGAAAAATATTAAGCCCAACGTGTCATACTTTAGAACGTGTGGGTGCTTAGCCTATGTACATATATCCGACCCTAAAAGGTCTAAATTGGCGAGTAGAGCATATGAGTGTGTTTTTATAAGCTATGCTATTAATAGCAAAGCATACCGATTTTATGAGTTGAAAAATCAAGTAATTATTGAATCAAATGACGCCGATTTTTATGAAGATAAATTTCCTTTTAAATTGAGAAATAGTGGGGGCGAGCCATCCACTAATGTTTCTTTAAATAAAAACAAAGAAAATAATGAATCCATTTTAGAACTTCGAAAAAGTAAAAGTGCTCGTGTAGAAAAAGATTTTGGTCCCGACTTTTATCCCTACACTTTAGAGGAGGATCCTAACACTATTCAAGAAGCTTTATCTTCTTTAGATGCTGATTTATGGCAAGAGGCTATTAATGATGAAATGGATTCTTTGGAAACAAATAAAAATTGGCATTTAGTGGACCTTCCTCCTGGATGTAAAACAATTGGGTGTAAATGGATTCTTAAAAAGAAATTAAAACCTGATGGCACTGTTGAAAAATATAAGGCACGCCTTGTTACTAAAGGTTTTAGACAAAGAGAAAATGTAGACTTTTTTGATACATTTTCACCCGTGACTAGAATAACGTCTATACGTGTACTATTTGCTATAGCTGCCTTAAATGATTTAATTGTACACCAAATGGATGTTAAAACTACATTTTTAAATGCATTTATTATAAATATGTTGAGAACATTTGCACTATCATATGTCTTTATGTTGATGACTTCCTTATATTTGGTTCTAATATTCATGCCGTAGAAAATGTTAAATCATTATTGTGTGCCAACTTTGATATGAAGGATTTGGGTGAAGCTAGTGTAATATTAGGAATTAATATTACTAGGTCAGAAAAGGGACTTTCTTTGGATCAATCTCATTATATTGAGAAAGTTCTAAGGAAATATAATTACTTTGAATGTAAACCTGCTAGTACTCCATTTGACCCTAGTGTAAAGTTATTTAAGAACACCGGCGATAATGTAAATCAAAATGCTTATGCAAGCATTATATGTAGCTTACGCTATGCTACAGATTGCACTAGACCTGACATAACTTATGTTCTGGGAGTATTATGTAGATTTACCAGGAGACCTAGTATGGAGCATTGACATGCTATTGAGAGGGTCATGCGGTACCTTAAAAGGACAATGAACCTCGGATTACACTATAATAAGCATCCCGATGTCCTTGAAGGATTTAGTGATGCAGATTGAAACACCCTATCTGATGATTCTAAGGCTACTAGTGGATATATATTTAGCATCACTGGTGGTGCAGTTTCTTGGAAATCTAAGAAACAAACTATTTTGGCTCAATCCACTATGGAGTCTGAGATGATAGCGCTAGCTACTGCTAGTGAAGAGGCAGGTTGGTTAAGAAACCTCCTGTCAGATATCCCATTATGGGAAAGACCGATTCTAGCCGTTTTGATTCATTGTGATAGTACCGCGGCTATTGCAAAAGTTGAGAACCGTTATTATAATGGTAAGAAATGACAAATATGTCGTAAGCATAGTACTGTTAGAGAATTTATCTCTACGGGTGCTGTAAGGGTGGATCATATACGGTCTGAACAAAACTTAGCTGATCCTTTGACGAAATGACTAGCTAGGGAGAAGGTGTGGAACACCTCGAAAGGGATGGGACTAAAGCCCTTGGATAAATGAGTCATTTGTGATGGTAACCCAACATATAGACTGGAGATCCCAAGAAATATGTTCAAAGGGTAATAACAAATCACAAGTGATATGGGTTGAATCATGCGATTATTAACTAATATAGAACGGGGTTTTACTCCGAGTTCATCTCTATGGAGCATGATATCCTGAAGCGATTAAACGATGAGTTATTATAACTCTTAATGAGATCTATAGCTCTATTTTGAGTGGGGTACTTAGCTACATGAGTATTCTTGATAGACTCACCTATGTGAATGTGGAAGTGTGGCCGCTTCCTATGGATATTTTGGACAAATTCCTAAAGCGTTCCCTATACTGGGATAGAAGCACATGGCCGTAACGTGCTAGCTATTAGAACTACACCCAAGTAGGGTTGTGTGTGGGATATTGTCAAAGATAGAGTTCAAAACTACGGTTGCTCTAGTATATTTTGAATCATCTTTACTACGTAAAGGTTCAAGTCGAAAGACACATTTGCTTATGCACAATTCTATGAATTATTGCTCGATAAAAATGTTTTTTTTTTCAAATTTTGCAAGTGGGGGATTGTTGGAATAGCTTACATAGCTGTCATCCATTTAGTGCAAACCTTGAAAAGAAAGGAAAGAGATATAGCTTTTGTCATTGACTGCTTATAGACAGCAGACACTCAACGCCTTTGTTGGCTTGTCCCACATCGGTAAGGAGCCATATTTTGAAGTGGTATATTTACAATTTATTTGGAACCAATGGGCGAGCCCTTTGGGCATTAGATGTTTTGTGTGTATGGGTGGGGGACTTATTGGGCCAAGTCACACACGCGCGCGCGCGTCGCCGCCGCCGTCCGTCCGGCCCGGGTCCGGATCTTGGGTCTTGGGCTTGGGCTCATTAAGAAATAATTTTTTGGACAAATACATAATTATTTTTTAACGTTTTTTAATTCCGAAAAATTAAAACTTGTTTTATTCTGAGTTGATTTCTTCAACCGAGTTGCCCACTAATTCCAGTTTTTTCTCTCCAAGTTTGTTTACCAACTTCTCTTTTTTGTTCCCATAAAAGAGGTTGTAGCGTCCGTTTTTTAACACACAGTTTTCTCCCACAAAAATTCTGTAAACAGTTCTCATCTTTTCTAACCTGCGAATTTTTTTTAATACACAGAAATAATTATTCATCCGCTGAATAATTATAACGACACAAAAATATATAATCTTTCCCAGATTATTTATATTTATCATGATCGAGCAGTATATATATTTTAGAATGGGTGTTTGTTGAACGAATCAGATTCGTGCTGTTGATTCGTATTATTTTCTAAGGCTGTTTTATCTTGAGGGTGACGGGGTTTTACACTGTTGGCACAAATTGGAGGCAGAGGCGCGAAACACATTAAAGAGAGCGACACTGTCCGCGACTCAGCCATATTTCTGGAATGTCCAGTTTCGGGCTTCTTATATTTTTCGCCTTCGATTTATCAGCTCCTAAATTGGGTAATTTGGTTCCCTACTTGAATTCTGCATTTATTTAAATTGCTGCAACAACATTATATAATGATGGGAATGATATAAATTAATTAACAAGCCTATCTTTGACATATTAACATGGCCAACTGTTATGTGAAAAATCCGGATTATTACAAATTCTATCTAATTTTAATCCTATCTTGAAATCATCAACTATTTGAATATACCCAGGCTCCATCCCATTCAAGATCATAACCATGGAAAACTTTTCTTGCATGCTCTGTGCCATCCGTAGGAATATATTTATTTAAGGATTCCAATCACCATCCATTTCTAATCACGTAATAATAGATTTCTTACCCAACAAAACAACAGATCGGTATAATCTAATGAATGGGAGACTTGGGGGGTATTTATATAGTGACTCGGTTAAGAAAACAAACAGTGAATTGGAGAGTTGGGGAAGAAATGACTAGTAATGAATTATACAACCAAAAAATATGAATGTAGCGATGGAATAAGAGGGTAATATAGATAGAAATTTATTGTTATCAATAAAAGACGGAGGGATAGACAGCTATTAAAATGAGGGTAAGAAATGTTGACCTTCATAAATAAAAAATGGATACAATAAAAATTGAATATGGAGAGACGTTATGAGAGAGAAATAATAAAAAAAGGGGTAATTAAAGATGACACGTGGAGAAACTGGGATAAAGATCTTGTTTCTATATAATAATATGATTTCTCTCATATGTAATAAAAATTAGGGTTTCTTTGTTTATTGAAAACTCGTTTGGATCTTTTGGAGGCATAATATTGAATTCACATTGACACAACAGGTGTTTAAGGTTTTGTTGGATAAAAACATAATCTAATTGAAGAACATGCATTTTTGTTCGTTTATTCCATTAATGAAATGCCTTCAGTGTACACTACATGAAGTTTTAATTGAATCATGTATATTTTCTACTTATACTTGGGAATCTTTTTTCGCTCTATAAATAGACGAAAACGAAATCTAACATCTCTTTGCGTGGTGTAATTTATTTCAAACATTGGGGCTTTTAGTGGTGGATGTCGCTGCTACCAAAGAAAATGAGTTTTAAGATTATTTCCCGAAACAATAATTTCTCACTAGAATATAAGAAGAAAGTACCCTTTTATGTTGACTGAAAAAGATCCTTTCCAGCGCTAAAAACAACAGTATTTTGCATTTATGGGCTGGAAAAAATTGATACTGATATCAATGTCATTCAAGGTATTAACTTTATAATAATTGATTTCAATTTTCCCTTTTTAGTGTATTTAGAAAGAAAACATTATAGAGTTTGGTATTTATGTTAAAGATGTGAAAATCGGACATTTTAACTTGAGTAAAATGATAATAATGTAGGTTATATAATTTGATAACTAACATAAAAAACATGTAGGTCTGTTTAGTTATGTAAAATGCCTAATATTATAAATGGATTCATTATGAATTGTGGAGTTTTAAATTTACTCATTCGAAATATATTTAAATCCAATTTCCTTAGTGTTTGGTAAACAAAAATGTAAATATTGTTATTATGAATTTAACTAATAACAAGTTTGTGTCTTTTTTATTCTATTTTTATCAAAAAAAGACATGTATCATAATTAAATTTATTAAGTAACTGAGAAATGAATAATTTTCTTTCTCTTTAGTGTATTGGTATTATTTATGCCATAATGTAATGAATGATAAACTTATGTAATTTCTTTATCTTCACTGTGATATAATGGAAGCAATGTAATGGAAGTAATGAAAGAAACTAGTGAACATCATGAATTTTAAACACATTAGTTGAGTGCTTTACTTATCTATGGAGTAAATATGACCGGCCAACGTCAACATGAAATACAATAAACTATAGAAATATTCCCAAACACTTTTCTACATTTCTAACACAATAATTGTCCGATGACCAAAAAAATACAAGGCCTTTACATTCAAGAAATGGATCCTTAAGTTGAGAATATCATATCATCAAACCTTGTTGATCTTCGCAGAACTTGATTTGTAGTTGCTTGACTAGTAGTGGATTAATTTGCATTGGCACTAGATGCTTGACCTTTATTTCTTATCACCACCCATTGTTATATACCTTGATCAACACCACTTTAGGATGAACTTCAAGATTGAAAGTTAAACACATTTAATAAGTTATATAGCAACAACATAGTTAAATAGCAACAAGTTATATTGCTGTTATATAACATGAAACAAAGTTAATTATCAACAGTTATATAGGAGAAACAGTCATACAACATAACATAGTTATATAGCATGCAACAAAAATAGATAGCATCAACACATACCATTGCGTCCTTTACTCCCATCCTTCCTCCCCTTCTTCCAGCTCTTTCAACAACATTTCTTCCACCACCACCACTAGCGTTGCCTCTACCTTTTTGTGTTATCCTAACTGGTTTTTGTTTTATTCTCCCATTATATATCTTAATATTATGCCCATACCCACCATAGTTGGCACATCTCAGACTAGGGTTGAACCTCCTCACCCTATATGGATTGACTGGTTCATTTTGTGCCCTTCTCTTACATTTTTTAGGTCTGCCTAGTGGTCTACTATGGGGTGGTGGCAAAATTTGATCATAAGGTGTCTTTTCCAACATATTGATCATTTATGGGATATATTATGAACTCAAAACCTTGTTCCAAGTTTCCTTCCTATAATAATCATAAACTTAAGACTTTATATCTCCTTTGGGTATTATAATTGATTTCACGAATGCAAAAATAAATTTCAGTCAGGTTTGACCTCCTACAAGTGCATTTCTTCTTATCTATATCCGCAATATGTGTTTTAGAAACATTAGAAACCTCAAACACTCTATTCCCAGAATACATGACTTCATAATACGTAGATTCAACCTTAGTTTGTTACAACTATTTGCTAACTTTAGGACACAAATTCCCCTCACGCTTTCCTATTTTCTCTCTTTATTGTTAAAGCCTAACCACAATTGATTTCCTAATTACGTCTAATATATTTGTTATTGGATTCTCCCTTTTTTTGATGTATTGGTTGAATAACTCGCTTATGTTATTACATAGCATATCAGTCTTGCACCTATAGGAGAAGTGTGACATTGTACACACAACTGGACTGATTTTTGAAACCCATTCATATGCTATGGCATCCACCTCCTTGATTATTTTTATTTTCTCCTGCTACTCGTCCACTATTGACACACTTTTAACCTTCCACAAAAGATCATTCAATTCCTTCCCCTTGAATTCTATCTTGAAAGAAAATTTGAATCAACCCACTTATTGGTTTATCTTCTTCCACGTGTGCGGATTCCTTATCCAATTTTTAATTTGAAAAGTAAGAGTCCCGTGCATTTTTAGGCATAAATCCCCCACCCACAACCGATCTTGCATACAACAGCCACAATATCCCCTTTATATTTTTGTGTATTTGAACTCATGGCCATTAACAATGGAGTGTTGATTTAGAGCAGCCCCATTAACCATCACATTAGCAAATATCATACCCAACACTAGGTTTGGATTTTGTATATCCATGTTTACATTGAACTCAGAAAAGTTAACACCTTTATCATCATTGACACTACCTATCGGATCTCTTAGAATTTCATCATCCACACTAATTGCATCTTCATTAAACGCTCCACTCACATTATCCTCCAGAAAAAATTACCAGTAATCTTATAACTCTCAATCTCACTCAAATAACTAATATGAGTATCATCTTCACTAAACTCAGTCTCACTTTCAGAGTAGTCATTAGCCTCACCATCATCATCACTAAACTCAGTATCACTTTCAGACCCTCTAACAGGTATTGTACCTACATCAACCACTTCAAGATGCTCTACTAGCTGGTGAAGAAGGGATATACTAACCTATTTATCGACCCTCAACTAATGAAACATATCCAAAACATCCATAATCAGAATATTCTTATCAGATTTCTTGGCTAGGAGGTGAAAGTAGCAGGGCGAGAGTTCGTTATTGAAATAGTGTAGTAAGCTCTACAAATGTTAATTGCAAGATTGTCTTGGTAAGGCGTCTTCCAGAGTTATATGAAATCGAGAATGAACCTCCATGCATTGGGAGAAAGTTGAGCCTGGGAAATACCCATGCTTGCGAGAATGACTCTAATGTTAGGGTGGAGCCACAATCTAAAGCCGATGCTGAACATCTATTTATATGCAACGACCTCCCCATCTTTATTGTCAAAATCTCTCTCATCCTCAGAAAGGACTCGTATGCCGATAGAGGACTTTATTTTATAAAGGTGCCTCAACATGATTAAATTTGTGTCTCCAACGGTGCTGGGAAAGGTGGAGGCATATGAAGTATCTAGGTCTTATTTGTCTTTATCATCGACATCTCCTCATCATCAATTGAAATTACACCCCAATATATCTGGTGGTGAATTCGGCACACTACACCAAATCTGTCCATTTGTCAAGGTCATTGACCTTGACAAATCCACCTTGTCAAGGTCAATGACCGTGACATTTCGAGGCGAGACAACTTTTTTTGTCACGGTCGTGTCACGGTCATTGACCTTGACAAAAAACTCATGTCAAGGTCAATGACCGTGACACGTTTGTCACGGTTTATAACTGTGACAAAGCCGTGACCCTTTTTAAAAAAAAAATCACGATCAATGACCGTGACAATTCTGGGCAGAAATTAAAAAAAAATCTGCTGGGCAGTATGGCCACTGCCACTGCCCAGCAGTATATTTGTACCTGTTATAGCAACGTTGTACCTGTTCCAAACATCATATATCCAAACAAACTAAAGATAATGAAAATATATATTCAAATAAGAAACTATTTAAAAAGAAACAACATCACCATCATTGTATCTCAAATCTACAAACTATTTGCATGGAAAAGAGATTTTGTACCGCGATGCTTGGGAACAACTCTTTATCCTTCCCTTCTCGTCCGAATAGCCACATAAGTATAGAGCATTTGTGGCCTACCCTTAGGGCCACTCCCTGTCCCCTGAATTGAAATAAAGTAAAATTAGTATCCGCCCCTCAAATATAGATAAATATAAATCGTAATTGAAATCGAAATTGAAATTCACATATAAATATAAATACATTACCTGTAGTATCACTCAAACAGCTAACTTGAGCTCATATGGAACCTCCTTCCAACTAATGTACCCTGGGAAATCGTTTCAATTATAATTCTCTTAATATCTAAACACTAAGAAATACCATAATCCTATGGAGTTATGCGTTGCAAATTCCTTCCAACCATTGTGTAGCCAAAAATCAGCAGTTGAAGTTGTCAATTCCACCTTTCAATGGTCTCCCATGTTTTGCTAGAAGTTCCAAGTGGTGGGGTATGGAAAGTGGAATTGACAACTTCAACTGGTGATGTTTGGCTACATAACGGTTGGGAGGAATTTGCAGAGCATCGCTCCATAGGATTATGGCATTTCTTAGTGTTCGGATAGACGAAGAGATTCAGTCTCCTCTCCACAAATAGGACACCCCAAATAACTATGTACTAATCACCTATTAAAGGTAAGAAGCCTATATTCATGGATTACTATAAACAAAACTTAGATGTAGTTGGAATATTTATTTATTAATATCCTCTCCACACACGCACACTACACAAGACTGAAAATGATAAAGTGCAGATCAAGTAAAAGCATTATAAATGGATGTTTGGGTACAAATTGAAATATTTATTACAAATTGAAAAATTGTTTCAAATTCGGCCACTATGTGCTCTCGATTCACTACCTTCTCACACAAGAGGGAGAAGGTAATACTAGTTTGCATAATAGCCCTACACAAATCCTTGTGCTTGGAGAAACAGTGCTTAAACAATAGAGGAACCGATTGCATGATCACATGCCAATCGTGGAACTTACACTTATGTAAATCATGAGTAACATAATTCACAATCCTTTGTAAGTTGGACGAAAAAGTAGATGGGACCTTCAAATTATATATTGTGTCTAGAAGCACCTTCCTTTCCTCACTCGTCAAAGTAAACCCACCAGGGGGAATTATTTTCCTTCCCCTACTATCTTCTTTCAACCATAGTTGTGGTTTAAGTTTTAACGTTTTAAGGTCTTTTCGTGCATTTTCTCCATCCTTCGAATGACCCCCCCCCCCCCCCAAGGCAAGTACCCACAATATGTTCAGCGAAGTTCTTCTCTTCATGCATCACATCCAATACATGAAGCACCGGGTTTTTCTTCCAATAATGCAAGTCAAATAAAATTGACCTCTGAGACCATACCTTTCTTATCTCAGTTTCATTACCAGTTGGGGTCTTCTTATGCTTGACGTTCTAAAATTTGGGATTCTTACCTGGCATATTTGGGCCACATTCAGAAGATTTACTTTCAATTTCTAAACCCGAAAGTTGTCTCGGCGGTAGCCTATGTTCAACTCCGCCCAATAAAAAGTTGGAACCTTTATCAAATCTGAAACTATGAGCTGGGGGTAAAAACCTCATGTGGCAATGGTATACATTTTTTAAGCTAGAGGATAGACGAAGAGATTCAGTCTCCTCTCCACAAATAGGGTACCCCAAATAACCATGTACTACACATCCGGACAATGTCCCATAAGTTGGAAAATCATGAATTGCCCACATCAACATAGCTTTCAGCGTAAACTCTTCTTTTCTAAAAGATTCAAATGATTGCACACCCTCTTCCCACAACTCATTTAATTCTTCTACCAAAGGATCCAGGTGGATATCAATGTCTTCACTTGGTGCCTTTGGCCCAGGTATCAATAAAGCCATCATCGAAAATTCAGGTTTCATACACTGTGAAGGAGGGAGGTTGAGTGGGGCTAGGATCACTGGCCATACACTCTGATTGGTGCTTAGATTTCCAAATGGATTGAAACCATCTGTTGATATAGCCAAACGAATGTTGCGTATCAATAGAATCAATAGAATCAATAGGATGACGCATGATATTACCCCCTACTTCTTCCCTAGCATGCCAAGTCATTGCCTCTGCAATCCATGGTACTGTGAAAAATCGCTTTAATCTAGGCCCAACGGGAAAATATTTCAATACTTTTTGAGGCACTTTTGAGCTTGTCCTCCCTTACTAGTAGATTGGACATATCTAGGTTCATCGCATACCGGACGATTTTCATACTCCTTTCGGTATAGTATGCAGTCATACACACAAACATGAATCGATTTATACTTCATTCCCAAACCTTTCAAACTGTTCTTCATAACAGGATAGCTATTTGGAAGTGTATTCACCTTGGGTAATAAGCCCTTCACCCATTTCAGAATTCCCGTTACGCTATTGCCAGACAAATCGTACTGCGTCTTCAAACTGTGCAAACCAACCATGGCATGTAAAGTTGTTTGATCTTTCTCACAGCCAGAGTATAACGGTTAGGTCGCCTTAAATTTTAAACTTTGGTAGTCATCGTCAAGTTTTATCGTGTTATCTTCACGAGCACTTGAATCTTCTACATCATCAGTAACCTCATTCTCCTCATCTTCATAAACTCTGTATGCATCATCAACTAAATCCTCTAACATATTATGATCTACGTCGTCCCCTTCTTCATCTATTCTACGGTCGGGGACAAAAGGAACTTTCTATTCACCGTGAAAACTCCAAAATCGATAACTATCTTGCATACCCGATCTTAACAAATGTTGTTCAACTGTTTTCCACTCAAACACCTTACCATTCTTACACCTAGCACACGGACACGGAAACTCTTCATCATTACGACATCTCTTTGCATATTTCATAAATTCGTTAGCACCTCTGCGAAACACATCTCCCATTCTATTAGTCTCACCCATCCACTCTTTGTATTTCGGATATCCCATCACAGCTACCACAACTAAACACCTATTAAAGGTAAACAAAACTTAGATTTATAGTATGTTTTATTTAATTATCCCATCATTTAATTATCCTATTAAAGGGTAAGTGGTCCTATCCCATTCAAGAATGCATTTTTCTGTAATATACTTAACAGCTCATGCACATTGTTACGATTTGAAAAAAATTCAACAGCATATCCCCTTAGTTCTCCAAGTACACGACGTAGATTGGCAGGTGTGAGTGTTATTTCAATTGGTCAATTGAAATGACAGTCACACTTGTCAATCTAGTATGTACCCAGAGAACATTAAGATACGACTGCAGAACTTCCTCCAAAAGTAACAACTTTAAGCCAATAAGTATATTATACAGAAATTATACAGTCTCAAACTGTACAAACGGGACAATTCGAGAGATCTCATTACAGGGGTAATGACTCTCGAACGGGTCTAAGGGCTATTGAATGCGTACGCATAAAAAACTAGAATGTTAGTATCTATGCGCACTATATTTAATTTCAAGTATGTTTCATATAATGGGTTAATTCAAATACACACACACACACACACACACACACCACCCCCACCCACCCCACCGCCACCCCCACCCCCTCCCCCCACCACGACTGTGACAACTACATATATTGTTTATCAATAAAATTATGACATGAGATAATTATAATTGGAGCATAAATTTCATTATCATAAAGGGATAAATTCAACAAAGATTCTACAAATTAAAGTGAGAATTAAATTTAAGACTTTCTAACAACATGCATTTATATGGATTCTAACTAATGATATTCCTGAAAACATACAATTGGAAATATTTTGTGAATTTACTAAACTTTATATAATATTATCAAATTCTGTTAAAAAATTATCTAGGGTTTTACCTAATTGAATTAATTTCATGAATAAAATTATTATCAATTTAAATGAAAATATCAATTATTATCCAATATTTTTGAATGAAATATTTATTTTGAATGAAAATATAAATTATTATCCAATTATTATCAACTATTATCAATTATTTATTTTGAATGCATTTAATATCCAAAAAAATAAATGTAAATAATATTCAAAACCCCACCCACCCCCACCCCCTGCCCCCCTCCCCCCGCCACACACACACGCACACCTACGCACCTACGCGCGCACACACACACACACCCCACCCCACCCCCTGCCCCCCCTCCACCACCCCCTCCCCCACCACACACCACCACACACACACACACACACCCCACCCCACCCCCTGCCCCCCTACACCACCCCCTCCCCCACCACACACACATATACACACATATACACACACATACACACACATATACACATACATATACACACGCACACACCCCGCCCTGCCCCCACCCTGCCCCACCCCGCCCCACCCCCTACCCCCACCCTGCCCCACCCCCCACACACGCACACACATACACACATATATATATACACATACACACATAAATATACACAAAAATATATATATAAATGGAAGAGAGAGAGAGAGAGAGAGAGAAAATCGACCTGAAAGTAGAGAGAGAGAGCAGCGTCGAGAGAGAGAGAGAGAGAGAGAGAGAGAGAGAGAGAGAGAGGGAGGGAACGGTGCGGGAGGGAAAAAAGAAGGGGGATAGGGTTTTTGCTGCGAACATTGTCACGGTCGTGTCAAGGTCTTGGACCGTGACAAGTATTTAAATAATTATCACGGTCATTGACCGTGACAAGTCCGTGACAAGTAAATTTGTCACGGACTTGTCACGATCAATGACCGTGACAATTAGTTGTCACGGTCGTGTCAAGGTCAATGACTGTGACATAAAACAGGTGTTTTTTGTCACGGTCAATGACCTTGACAAGGCTGGCTGGTTGAAAGGTGACAATTTGTCCATTTTGGTGTAGTGGCATCAATCATGGATGATATTGGAATGGACATGAGTGGTTTCTTAAAATCCACCTCGACCCTCAGCTCATCGTTATCCTAGATCTCATGAACTTTGGGTGATTAGTGGTTCCCTCAATTGCTCGACTCAATGGCCTCACTGACGTCCAAAAGAGACTCTAGAACATGCATGACCTATTCAAAAGAGTCGTCCTATTCAGAGTCTTTTGATGGGGAAGGACTTTATCCCTCATACGAGGCTAGAGAGTGAGAACCACTAGTAGACATACAAGACATGGTAGCACTACTAATTCTTATGAAAACCCTAGCCTCGGTCGGGGCACGATATGTAAGACATAGAGGAGGAAAAACTATTGCTAAATGGGTTGGGTGAATTAGAAGTCTTGATTCAACCTCAACTCTTTTCTTTGCCTCAACATCAGCCTTGCAAATCTCCCTAAGTATTCTTTTCCTTAAGTGGGGGTACTGATCACCAAGCTCGTATAGTCTTTGGTACATCCAAATAAAGGCAAGTTTGGATCAGGGTTGACTACAAGATCAAAGGGGGAAGTTAAATCATTTTATAAAATAAACTAGTCAAGAACATTATTAATGTCTACCAGAGAAGGTGGCCAAAAAATCATTGAAACGATGATTCGGTACCCAAAATTACATCAAACTCCTATGATAGTTTGCTCCAACCTCCAATAACCTAAAAAACACTTTAAAACCACTAGAAAAAACTCTAGAATAGCCACTAGTGGTGGTCGAAAAAATCAAAGATCACTGAAAAACCAACTACCAGAATTGAAAATAAAGGAACAGGATCAGGAAAAGGGTTACCTGGGTGGAGGAGAAGACTTTGAACGAATGAGATACGCAGAAACTTGCCTAAAATGGAGAGAGAAAAGTATAGAAAAATGGGAAGCTTAGGTTTTCTACAGAAAGCTTAAGTGGGAGAATGAAGTTTGGAGAAGAAAGATAAAAATAATATTTTTAGGAATTTAAATGGGGCAATAATTGCAAGCTATTTCCTAGGCCCACATCATTAGGGAACGACTTCCAAACAAGCATGATTCCACCACTTCTTGTCTTGAACACTAACCCATCCACTCGCTAACATGTGTTAGGTCAAGGACACTAAAATGTCACATCTGTTTGGGATACATAGATGATGCGCCTAACACCCGTATAACCCTTACACGTCTTCGAAACATCCTCTGACGACTATACACCTCAACCTTGCATTCACATTAAAGAAAAAGATCTATGGGTGATTGATATACATAAGTGTGGTCTCATCTAGACGAGACTCAATCCTTCTTCATGACTCCTTTCAAGTGCTAGTCAAACTCATCTACATATGGGCCTATAGCACAGAGATCCATGTCAACTAGTCTCAACCTTTTAGACCTAATTAACAAAACAATTGCAATTATATGATAAGGATAAGTTTACCCTTACAACTGGTCCCATGTCTCGAATTTTCCATGTGTCAGCTTCAGATGACACTGACAGACAGAGACTTGCCTACAGTGCCTTGGAAAGCTCCATAGTCTTAGAGTTATTCATCTAGAATTCGACTATCGCAGTCTTGTCCTAGCCAAGACCTATGAAGTCGACTTCAATAACTTACATGGAACATGTGACTTATGCATAACCAATCCATGAGGACTAAACTGTTACAAGAGATCAGCAACCCATGTGAGGTAATATTTCATCATCATGACCTACACATGTAGAAGATAAGTGGCATCCTATCATTGGATTAATCATCTCGTCCACAGCAGATGCATGCTTGCGGGTAACATTGTGTACCCTCATGCCTATATAATCCCACTTCATCTTCTTTGTAAAGGATCGAATAATTCATAACCCTACTAAAACTCCTCTAAGTTGTAATCGAGAGAGAGAAATCTTGTGATGTAACTATGGCCTTTAGTCCCTTATAGAGATACAAAACCATCATCACCTTGCACAGTGGAGTAGGGCAAGGATGAACCACTGAAATCTCAGTGTCTTCGATCTCTCTCAACCCTTTATTTATACACATATACTATCGCTAGTTCCTTTATTGTCAACATAACTAGATCTTGAGATGCACATATCATTGATGCGGTGATTCTCAACATCATCACTCGTCTTTATTATGACAAGTTGGGTGTGGTTTCGCATTTTGAGAACATTGTACAGGTAAGTAACCCTTTTATTATACGCTAGTATATTTGTATACTTGAATTTCGTGGAGGCTTCCACGAGTCCTTCACGTAGTTTGATTTAAATTGAAATCACACGCTAAACAAGTGAAACATTAATTAAATAAAACTCGAATAGAAACATTGTTTAGGTTGTTTCATTGCACTCCACACCTTAATGCTTGGGTCAAATCGGGTTGACCACCGGTAACCCACAAATCCAAGCTGATGCGTTACAAATGGCATCCGAGCTCTAGGTTTAAGGTTCCTTTCGGGAGTGACGTTGAGAGGTCGGTAGAGGATCTTTCGACGTAGGTGTTGGTTTTTGGTTGGTTACGTTAGATTGGTGATGATTTCAGTTCATGTTCTCGATGGGGGAGCCAAGAAGAGTAGCATGACGGGTAATTCATTGCCAAGTGTCATGTGACCTAGTTAGATGTAATTAAATTCTTCCACACTTGTTATTTAGATAGGCTAGTGATTTGCGAGTGTTTATGTGAGCCAATAATGGCGACATTGTGCTCTTTACTATGAGGCGCTTGTGTGTCAACCCATGATGATGCGAGAGTTTCTATTGAGATGTTATGTAACATCCCTTATTTTTGAGTAAATATAGATTTCATCATTTTTGGTATTTTTACATTATACGTGTGCAATGATTTAATTAAAATGAAATATTGAGTATTTAATAAATATTAATTGGGTGAGATTAAAATTAATATTTATGTGATAAATTTACTAAGTGTGTTTATAGTAAATAAAATATAGTAAATTGTTATTACG
Source organism: Sambucus nigra (assembly GCA_949130495.1). Classification (NCBI taxonomy): domain Eukaryota; kingdom Viridiplantae; phylum Streptophyta; class Magnoliopsida; order Dipsacales; family Adoxaceae; genus Sambucus; species Sambucus nigra. The sequence continues at coordinate 370,756,431 of OX422208.1, read as the reverse complement.
TCGTAATGTGTGAGAACGACATGATTTTTTACGGTATCTTAATCGGGGGTTGTGAATAGATTATTTTAAGGTTGATATAGGAAACTTATGTATAGTGACTTGGATGGAGATTTAGAGTTCACAGTCGGTTCCGAATGGGTTGAGATAAGCAAAATTGAGTACCCAAGGGTAGCATTTGGGTGTCGGGGTCTTTTGAGACTAGCCAGGACTCATGTAGGGGTATTTGATTCAATCTAAAATAACCTAAAAACCTATTTTAGGGATTAGTGGGTTTAAATTTAATTGTTTTGTGGGTGAGGAAACCCTACCATTAGTTACAAACCCTAAAAGAGAGAAGGAAGGGAGGTGAAAGCAAGGAGATGGCAAGAGGGGATAATTTTTTAGGAAACTTAAGAGATTTTAGCATGAAACTCATTACACACAAAGGATATCAGACCCTATAATCATTCAAAGGCAAGTAACTCACTTGCTTTAAATTAAATTGAGGTGATTCATGTTCATATCATGGTAGGTGTAGAACAAAATTATTTTTGCGAAGGGGTTTTAGATAAAAATGGGATTTTTTGGTGAAATTGATGTCATGTGTAGGTTAGATGATTAATTGATGATATAGTAGCAATTAATATTACTGGGATCAGATTCATATTAGATATTTAAAGGTGGAATATGTTTATTTGGGGATTTTAAAAAAAAATCTACGGTTGTGATGGAATATTCTCCTTATAAACCCAATTCATGATTTAATTGATGATATTAGATAAATATTTTGTATTTGGATGATTTTTTACTATAAAAACCATCGAGGATCCATTCCCTTAGGTTATATATGTTTTAATTGAGGTTTAATATTGTATTGAAGGGCTTGGGGTCAAAATTGGAGAAGATGGTTCGCTGAATTGTGAACCCGTTCGCATGTCCAGCCGAACTGGTTCGGATTTCTAGGCAAATCGGTTCGCAGTCTGGCCAAATCAGTTCAAATTTCTGGCAGGTTCAAGAATGGTTGTTCAATTAAAGGGTTATTTTCGAAGGGTTAAAATGAAGTTAATAAACCCGCAAGAATCAAAGATGATTATTAGGGTGATTTAGAAAGATTGAAAATTACCTAGGGTTGAGTGGATAATTAAAGTTGGATTAGAGATAATGCGAGAAATAATTGACGAGTAATTTTAAATAACGAATAAAATGGGATGAATTGGTATATTTGATGTTTGGGCTAGTCGGATAAGTCCGTGTGTTTTAGGGGAGTGATGGTAGTTAATAAACTTAATTATGATACACAATGGACTGGTTGGGTAGGTCCGGTCATATAAGAAGGGTGACGCTACTTTACTTATTTAATTAAGGAGAACGGATAGACTCGGGATAAGTGGTCTAGTGCTTTGGTTGGTAGGCTCAGATTAGCTGGATTTTCTGAATATATATATATGGTTATAGAGACAATATATATCCGAATAAGAATAATATATAATTCAAGATCAGGAATACATAATTCACCTTTAAAGCTCACGCTTTCATGGTGTTCTCTAAAAATTGACCCTTAGTTATGTATTTCTACTTTAGCTAATACATGTAATAAATTGATTCTAAACTACCGCAGAAACTAAGTGGAATTAGAAAAACTAATCTCTATATATAAAATATATGGATACCTAAAAATGTCAAATTTTTTACTCGATTTTTACCCTACTGAACTAATGGGTTTCTTGTACCCTGGTGTGATTTTTATGGGGTAAGTTGAGGAGAGTTAATTGGTCAAAAAAGAGGTGAGTTTTAGCTCGTACTACAATAGATTTTTGTGGAGGGAATTGGTGATACATGTAAAGACATGTGCTACCCAATGGGTATTGGCTAATATGATAGTCTGCGTGGCATTCTCACCATGATGGTGGATGAGGATTATATTAGAATGTTAATTTTTGGTCCTTGGGAAATTTAGGTTAAGTTTTTAGTTCATTTTTTATATTTTCCAAACTTTAGGGGTTTTATGTAATTTACAAATCTATGTAGAAGTATTTTTAAGGACTGGTTTGTAAATTAAAATACTTTCAAAGTCAAGTATGGAAAAAATTTGGAGTTGATAACTCATTTGGAAAGTTTAAAGGATAAATAAAAACTTTAGGGGATATTTTATAATATTTAAAACTTTAGGGTAATTTTTTACTTAATGTTTTTCTAAGGTTCATGTAGCTACTATCCAAAGTTTTAAATTCTGAGAATTTTATACTTAGTTAAGGCTATCCAATATATATATATATATATATATATATATATATATATATCGAAAGACTTTGAGTTATGTATCATTTTTCGGATCTTACAATTCTCCGTACAAAAAAAAAATGCGTCCTCGAAATTACCTTGGAAGAGTTTAGGGTATTGTTGTTTCATGACAACGTTAAGTTCCTAGGTAGATTCTTCCACTCCATGGTATTGCCAAAGAACTTTAACTAGATGATGGTTTGGTACAAAGAATTCGATCTTGAGTATCGAAAATTTGAAGAGGTCTTAAAAATTATGAGTGGGTTGTATTAAAAGTCCTTCCCATGAGATATCAAGATTTGGATCGGGAACGTATTTTTACAATTGAGAGACATGAAATACGTTGTGAATTTATGATAAATCTGGGGTAGAGTCAATCGGTAGTCTACTAGTCCAACACGATCGACAATGGAAAAAGGTCCTAAGTATCTTGTTGCAAGTTTACCTTTTCTTTAAAATCTTAAAATTCCCTTTATGGGTGATAGTTTAAGGAAAAATTGGTCCCCTTTTCTGAATTCTAAGGGATGCTTACAATGATTTGCATAGCTTTTCTGTTGACTCTGAGATTCTTGTAGCTTCTCCCTGATTAAACGTATCTTTTTTGTAGCTCTTCTATGATTTCTGGGATAAAAATATAATTTTCCCCTTATATGTTTCAACAAAGTGGAGAACGATGTGGTCTTCTGTAAAGTGCTTCATATGGAGAAGCTTGGATACTAGCTTGATAACTATTGTTATAGGAAAATTCAACCAATGCTAAATGGTCTGTCTAGTTTCCTGCTAGATCCAGTTCGCATGCACGTAACATATATTCAAGTGTATAAATTGATCGTTCATATGGTCCATCCGCTTGGGGATGAAATGGATTGCTAATATGTAACTTGGTACCCATGGATGCTTGGAAGGCTTTCCAAAAATGTCACATAAATAGAGGGTCATGGTCTGATATGATGGATAAAGGTACTCAATGAAATCTAAAGATTTCTTGGATATATCAAGTACTAAGTTTTCAGAATGAATCGGTGGTACGTACTTTAAGAGAATGTGTCAATTTAGTCAACTGATTTATGATTACCCAAATCGAATTATATCCTTGGGTTGTAGGGGGTAGTCCACTAACAAAATACATCATAACATGATCCCATTTCCAGGAAGGAATTAGAGGTTGTATTAATCCACTTGGATGTTGGAGCTCAATTTTGACTTGATGACAAGTGAAACATTTAGCAATAAAAGTTATAATGTCTTATTTTATTCATATCCACTAATAACGTATTTGGAGATCATGATACATTTTGATGTTTCCAGGATATATAAATAATTTACAGTGATGGCCTTTATGTAAAAGTTCTTCTTTTAACATAGAGTTGGAGGGTATACATATTCTATTCCTAAATCATATTATGTTTTCAGGATGATATGTCCAATCTTTACTTGTTTTCCCGTATTTGATTTTTCCACGTTGGGTATTAAGATAGGCTATAACATTACAAAGAATACTAGGGGTTTCACTTTGCAAGTTGTAGTCACCCAAAGTAGCTAAGATCTGATAAGCAACTTTTCTAGCTAATATTTCGTTGGCTTATAACTTAAGGCGTTTGCTATAACATTGCCTTTGCTTGGATGGTACTGCAGTCGAAATTTATAATCTTCTAAAAATTTGATCCATCACTGTTGTCATAAATTCAGACCTTAACGTGTAAATATATATTTGAGACTCCTGGGATTTGAAAATATTTGAAATTCTTCACTCTATAAATAACATCGCCAAATAATGCAAAGATTATTGCATCTAGTTTCAAGTTATGGAGTAGGTAATTTCCCTCGTGAATTTTTAATTATCAAGAATCATATTCTACTATTTTCCCTAATTTCATGAGTACACAACCTAGTCCTTGTAAAGTAACATCAATGTATACATCATAATTAGCATCGTTGGAAGGTATAGTGAGTACAGGGGTACTAATTAAGCATTCTTTAAAAGTATGAAATGCTTAGGTATATTCTTGATTCAGTTCGAAACGTATATCCTTTTGATCTAGCTTCATTAAAGGTAATGCAATGGTGGATAATCCTTCTACAAATCTTTGGTAATATCCGGCTAATTCGAGGAAACTACGAACTTCTATTACTATAGTGGGTTGTGGGCATTCAGTAATAGCTGTAATTTTGGTTTGATCGACTTGGATTCTAGGTTCAGTGATAACATATCCTAGAAACTTTACATCTTTCATAAGAAAGTCGCATTCACTTTTCTTAGCATATACTTGATGACATCGAAGTGTTCTAGTATTATATAGTAAATGAGTTTCATGGTCCTACTCATTTTTTGAATATATTAGGATATTGTTTATGAACACGCTTATGAATTGATCCAGAAATGGTTGAAATACTTGGTGCATTAAGTATACAGAAGTTGTTGGTCCATTAGTAAGTCCAAAATACATTACTATGAATTTAAAATGTCCATAACGAGTAATAAATGTCGTCTTTGTTATGTCTTCTTCATTTACTCGTAATGGGTGATATCATGATCGCAAACCAATCTTCAAAAATATTATTGCTCGCTATAACTGGTTAAATAAGTCTCCTATTCTGGATGTATTTTTTTCACAAATAGAATTGAGAATCCCCATGGGGATGTACTTGGTCGAAAGAATCCTTTGGCTAGTAGTTCATCTCATTGAGTCCTAAGTTCTCATAATTTTAAGGGGACCATTCGATACGGTCTTATGAAAATTGGAAAAGTATTAGGTAAAAGGTTAATTTCAAACTCCACTTCCCTTGCTGGAGGAATGTCGGGTAAATTTTCCAGAAATACATCTTCATAGTCACCAAGAATTGAAAAAGAGTAAGAATATATGTCGTATATACTTCTGGATTTCTGCTCTTGAAATTCATATTTCCTAATTGGGGAATTTTTCAAGGTCGCCTTTCTTGAGTAACAATTGAAATATACGTTGTTTGCTGATAACGCATATATCCAATGATGATGGCATTTCCTATTATATCCAGTACTAAATCAATCATAATTGTTTTCATATCAAGTTTCACTTCACAATTTTTACAAACTTAATGTGTTTTTGCTAAAGTATTAGTAGACATACTTATTTCTGAAGGATAAGCTAGGATATAAGGAGTGAAGTTTGCTAAGATCATAAATTTGGAACTAATAAATGAATGCGAAGATCCTTAATCAATCAATATATGAGCTGTAAAATTTTTAAAAGAAATATTACCTTTAATCATATTGTGATTATCAGATTATGTTTGGATAGCAAAAGTTCGACCTTGTGTTTGTTTACCTACTACCGGTCCTTTAGAATTTCTCAAAGCTTGGTTATATATTGCCTTTCCTCATGAAACTGGGGTTCTTCCAAGAGATCGTTGGGGTTCATCATTCCTTTTTACATTCGTGGCTAGTCTTGGATTGAAGTTGGGTTTACGAAGCTTATGGTATTCGGGTCTAATATACCCGGGAACATTACATTCATGGCAATGAATTATAATGCCATTGTTTCGATTAGAAATTTGACTCTATGGTTGATTTTTGTTACTTCTGAAATTTGGGCGATTTCTAATTGGAACATTTCTGGAGCGATTATTAAAATTATTCTGAGATTTGGGGTAATGTTTCTAGAACTTGCACTTGGGTCGGGTTTCTTTCAATGACATTAGATACTCCGATTATTTTTTCGAATTTGTGAATTTGTAAGGGAATAAGAGAGGTCTCAATATTATCTTGTAGTCCGCGCTCAAAGTATTTGCACTTTTTATGTCCGTACCTATATACTCCTGAGTGTAGTGACATAATTTGGTAAATCGAGCCTTGTATTATGCTACTGTCAGATTATGTGGTTGCAATACAAAAAATTCTACTAGTTAATCATTCACGTAAAGCTTTAGAAAATTATTTTTTTAAAAGATTTTCTTAAATTGTGTCCGTGTCAAATTCTCTATATTATGGGTACGTTTTATTAATTGCCACTAATGGCATGCCTCACTTTCGAACAAATATGTTGCTAAGTGTACTCTACGTTTGGGTACTATTCTTACATCGTTTAATACTTATAGTGTCTACCTAAAACATCGTTCTGCTTCTGAAGCGCCGGGTTTTTCGCGAAATAATGGAGGTCGTTGGCAAAGAAATTCTTCCAAGGCATTCATCCTGCAAGTTTTTGGTTGACATTTTAATCCCTAGAGTAGGTAATGGAATTTGACATACTTGATTTAACATTATCAGTTCTTTAAGACACTGAGCTATATGGTCCATAGTTGTGGGGGGATTTATTCGAATTGATTCGGATTATGACATTGTTTTTGCATATATGTTAGCGTTGTGTGTTCTTACCATCCTATAAAAATAAATCAAAAATTAATGAAAAGTATATAACAATATTTGTGTATAATAAATTTAGTTATATTGATAGACTTTTTAATGAGTACAGTCGGTCCCTAAGCGTACAAAATATAGGGACTTTGGTTATAACACAAGAGTATTATAATTAGCATCCCTAGGTTATTATGGTGGTCACACAATTTCAATATTTTAACGTCCTACATTGCTTGTCCTTCACCGCCTTTCTTCACACTACAAAAGACAAGGGCTCCCTAAGAGTTTATTTATATATAGTTCTGTCATCTTTTTAATATTCTCACCCCATTTAGGGTGTTTGTTGTTCTTATTATTCCTCCTCCTCTTCTGAGCCTCCAGTACTTGATCCCGATGAAGATGTCATGACATTGAGATATGGAAAATATGGGTCGTAGTCGTCAGGAGACACAGGTGGAGTTACGCGTAGTTCTATTTCTGATACTGAATTCCATACCAAGTGGAATGCTTGTTGTAGGAATTCTTCGTCTTCGTTAAATTTTTGAGCTTGCTTCATGGTTTTCTCTTCACCCATTAATCGACACGTTAGTAAGTGATGTTTGATGTCAGGGGTCACGATTGATAATTCCTAGTCGATATCCTGAATTATTTTACATATCTTATAGTACCATTCATGCTAAATAGTCTAGCTAAACCGAGCTTGATCAATCCCTTCATTATTCAGATAGATATTATCCCACATGTTCATAGCTATAAGACAAGTGTTTAGTATCGAAATAATATAAAGAAGTTACGAAATTAAAATAACTATATGTTCTAAATAATCCCTTCATAAGAGTAATAAACTTGGCGCTCCCTCTAATACAATGTTGTCACATCCTGGATTTTTAGTGTGATTAAGAATTTGTAAAATAAGAAAAAAGATTAAAATACCCACCTAAATAAGATAATAATGTATGTATTACATTACATCGGCTAAGTATAATGACCATGAACTTTATTCATTACATGCATATTGGGTAGTAATAATGATCCCATGATACATAAAAAGTAAAGAAATAAAAGGAAACAAAATTAAAAAAAGTACAATCACTACACTAAAAACAACAATTTAGAACACCCCGATATTAAAAATCTGGCACACTTTAAAACTGTATCAAATTCTTGCACGGTTTAATGACAATCTGGCACACTTTAAAACAGTGCCAAATTTTTGGCTCTATTTTAAAGTGTGCCAAAATTGAGTACACTTGAATAAAATATAAAATGCCCTAAAAAAAGAATTATACTCTTTCCCGCTCACTCCTGCCAACTCCCGCTCACCCGTTCAATCATCCTTTAGGTTTGAGAGTTTTGGTTCCTAAGCGGGTACTCTCTATCTCTCTCTGAATCATCTTCTAGGTTTAAAGGTTTTGGTTCCAACATTATGGTTATTGATTCAAATGTATTTTATTTTTGTTATATCTTTCACATTATAATGTTTTGGGGTTTGAAATTATGGGTTTCATACTTCACATGCAGGTTCTCGAGATCTCAGGTACTCTCTCACTCTCTCTGAATCATTTTCTAAGTTTAAGGGGCTTTTGGTTCCAATATCATGCTCTTTGATGAATTTTTTAATTCTTTTAATTTGTAGGCCATAGACGTGACTTCTCCTTTCCATAAAGGGTGTTTATCACTAAGGAGTGAAATTTCATTATTGAGGTAAATTCCATTGCATTATGTACATGTGGATTCAAGTATTGACGGTTATGATATTTATTTATGTGTTTGGTGAATGCTATTTGTTGGTTTGGTGAAATTTTGGTACTCACTACTGTATAGTTACTCACTACTACATTATCAATATTTCAAGATTACAAACCATTTTTAGTACATCATTACTGTATTATCAATAATCATGACTGCTGTATTATTAATAATCATCACTATACAAACCATTTTTGGTACAACATTACTGTCAGATTACGGAGATCCAAACAAACCCTCACAAACTCTCCGTGGATTCAATTTTTTGATTCAATTTTCATTGAGGATTTTAAGATGGGTCTATAATTTGTTTTGAGATTCAGAGTTTTTTTGGTCTTCTAATAGGTACTGGGTCAAGTTGAATCTGTTTTACTACTTGGCCGAGTTGAATCTATTTTCATTGATGATTTCATTGTTTGGTATTTACTTTTTTGAATCTTGGTATTCATTAGAGAGGTGTTGTTGATTATGATCTTAAGCTTGGTATTCAATTTCTGAAGTTTCTTAATCAAACATATGCACAAGATTTTCACTCTCATGTACACATCTGTTGACATTTTGTAGGTATAAACTCTAACGTAGGCACATATCTACATGCACAAGTTTTTTAATATGTGAGTTGTTTATCTTTGGTATGTGTTATGTTTTATAGGCACATATCTACATGTTAAAGTAAATAACCACATCCTTGAAATACGTTTCAAAAACTCTTATTTTTTCTAATAATATCAGTTTGTTGTAAGTTTTTAAACTATTCTTCAATTTCTCTTTAGTTTTATTTGGTTCGTGTCGTGAAAGTTGAAAACATCACAAAAATAGTCAATTTAGACAATAATGAGTGAATAAAATCAAGCCCTTTCCCCCTGATTCTCCTAGCAAGCTGAATGTCCTTACGCAATTCATCATCTACTTATAAATTCAAATGATGTTATACTAGTATTCAGTATATTTCTATATTTTTCCTGCTAATATTATTTGGATAAAATATAATTCTTTGGCAGGCGAATGCTCTAGTGGTGCCAATTGATGGACATTAGAATGTGCCTGCTAATGATGACGATGCACTGTTGAAAGCCACTGCTAATGAACCTATATCTGTTTCTATATATGCTGGGGTTTTCGAATTCCAGTTTTACTCTGAGGTAAACTTGGCCTATGTTTGGTAGCTTGGAGCTCATGCCTTAGAGTTGACATTTAATTCAGAGTGTGTTTAGTATCCATACCATGTGTTTTTAATTGAAACTGAAACATTGTCAGCATAAATATTCTATTTCCAATGCATGAATTCATGCTTATAAACCTACTGATTCAAAATATTGCCTTGCAACGGGTATAAAATTCATACTACAAAATCTTACCCAGGTTTGTTTAAATTTATGACATCTCGACTAATTAAATACGGGGTAGTTACTCCTTTATTTAAATTAATTCAAAATATCAAGTTGGTTCAGTTCATAGCATCACTGTACAAAACATTTATTTAATTACTAACCACCTAATATTTAAAATAGTGAAGTGTCAAATTTTATTAATTACATTAACCATCAACTAAATAATTTAAGCCATCATTCAACAATCGCACGAACAATATCATAAGTGTAATCCAATATAATGAAATAAATGAGGTCAGGAGTAAACGCTCCAATAGATAGTAGAGAGGATAAATATACCCAAAACAAAGTCTGAACATAAATAAATAAGTCTGACAACTGAAATGAAATAAATTTCTAAACTACTATCTCTGAATAGAAATGGCTGACATTCCCTAACATATATAAATAAATCTATGAGTACATCAAAGCGGATTGTGGAGGCGTCTAATACCGAGATCCTGTAACTTCCACATTAGCAACAACACGTCAACGGATCAGAACTCCTATGCTTGGCGTCCCTGTGGCTGGGAACCTAAAAGATTTTTACAAAAAGAAATAGATTTGGAAGCAAACGGGTTAGATCCCGAGGTGAAAATATTTTTAAAAACAACAAGTGTTTAAAATACAATTTAAATAACACATATATTAAACATGTTAGATACGTGCCCTCTCTTGAGACCCTCACCTCTCAACTAATTGTGCATGTCGAATGCATATGTAATTCCCCTGCTAGTTACACTACCCTGCCTAGCCAGCTTATGTCAATTCTTTACCCAATCGGACTACCTCATGCGTTCACTCGAATAAACCCTTTTAATACATCCGAACATACTCCGTGTTTTATTAACCGATTTCACATAACTTAATACTTAGATTTGGTTCTCAAATATTTCATTAATTTAGATATTTCCATGTAACTTATCTGCTAAGAAACATAATAGAACTATCACAAGTATATACATATATACACCACTATAATATATCATATACAAATTAGGCATCCCATAAGGATAGAACCTACGATGCCCTCATACTCTGCTATCGAATCCTGATATATCACGTACGTGAGGATCATGAGTTTCGAATCACTCAGGAACTATATCAATACAAATCACACATATTGGAGGTGAATATAGTTCACATACATATGGGTCACGCACATATCTATGCTCCTATAGTCCGCTGGCTCATTAACTCACAAATAAGCCTTCACGTTCCTATGATGTTGAGGTACAAATCTAAAGTCCCTCTCAAGGCACACAAAGATAAGACTATCCCCTTTCCTAAAAACTCCCGTGATAGCAAGTATGATAGGTATGTCATACACATAACAATCAATATACTAGGAAATCACACAACCAGTATATATATGAATCCAATATAGGTAATGTCATCTCCTATATATATTAAGTTTCACCCATATTAGTTACGTTCTGAATATTACACGTATCAATAATTTAGCGCTACAACTCTCGTCGCACGAATTTGAGTACCCCGACCTACCCCAAGTGGCTACTAGTTCTCCCATATATCTCTAAGGTTATCTCAACAACTTAAAGTCCCCTTACTAATGTTCCAACGCTTAAATTAACGTTCAACTGAAATTAAACTCCCTGTATATTAAATTTCGAATCACATCCATTTGGTTAATTACGCTTACTTTCTTCCACTCAGTCCCATACATACTAACCCTTTTAGGGTCTTAAGTGTATTCTACTCACTTCCCCTAAGTCCTATTATGTGAAATCAATAATCACTAAAGAGTTCAAAAGGTTGAGAGTCAATCAATTATTTAAAGGGATATAAGTCACACTTTCCAGAGGGGTCGATCGATCGAATAAATTGGTCGATCGATCAATCGACATTCCTGAGTCGATCGATCGATCGATCGATCAGATATTTGCCCAGAAATGTTTTAGCAGTTACGGGTTTTCTTATTTTTACACCTCTAATTCTCCATTACGACATCCCAAACTCCCAAATAAGTATATAGATCAACATACTAACATAATTTCATAAGTTTTAACGTATCAGAATCATGAAATCATCACGGGTCATCATTATTTTGGATTAAATCACATATTTTTCATAAAAATCCTATTTCCTCTATTATCTTCCGTTACACCTCGTATTTTTTAGGATAAATAATTTAACTAATTTGGAGAATTAGAATTTAAACTAAATTAATGATTTGGAGAAACTATTTAAATTGGGGGATTCAATTTATTTCGAGAATTGAGATTTAAATTAATTCGGGTTATTTCTTTTTAGAATACATGTGTCGTAATTTGAGATTTTAGTTACGTAACTCGAATAATAATTTCGAGTGTACGGTTGAGTCCGAAAGGGTCGAGATAGTCAAAATAGAGTACCCGAGGGTAGTAATTGGGTCTCGGGGCATTTTTAAGCATAATCGGACCCACACGGGAGTGATTTGACCATTTTAATAAAGCCCACAAGCCTAAAAATTGGATTGGCATAATAAAATCAAAACATGAGAGGGTATGAAAGCCATAATTCATTTTAGAAAAACCCTAGTTGCATAGGAGAAAAGAGGGATCAAGTGGGAGAGATTTTGGGAGTCAAGCCAAGAGGAGATTGATGTGTTCTTAGTCAAAATCTCCATCTACATCAAAGGATCAGACTCTACGAAATTTCCAGGCAAGTAGTTAAACTTGATTTCATTTAAATTGCGGTATTGCGATTCATATCATGGTGGGTGTAAACCATATTCATTTTTGGATGAGTTATTATAGCAGAATTCGTTCTTGGAGGGTATCACATGTTAAATCTGGGTTTTGGGGATTTAAGCATTTAACGTGAGACTGATGTTTAATTAATGGGAGAATACAATCATATGATGTTAGAATATGATTTATAATCGAAAATCCAGTAGGAATTGTTATTGAATTTGAATTATTGAATCGAATTGAATTTGTGATTTTTAAGAAATTTTGAGAAAAACCCAATTCAGGAACCCTAGAAGTTTTAATAAGAATAAATGACGATTGATGATATATATTAGTGTTACAACCTGTTTATAGATGTAATAAACATGGGGTGTAAATTGGGTTGATGTTTGGGTTAAATCCATGGAGGTTTGAGGGTTATAAATGGAGAAAAACGAGTTAGAGAAGAAGATGATTCGTAGTCCGTCGAAACGGTCTAATTTTGAGGAATAACGGATTCGATTTACCTGTTTGTCAAAACATGAAACTTTTAGATCTATTAATCACGGTCGCGTGGGGGCTGACCATGTATTTTTCTGATTTTTTTGAATTATTAATTATTTTTCTACGAAAGAGTGGCTGAAACCGAAATCCTTTGTGAGAAATAAAATTTGGATTTTTAGGGATGTCCATAGATGAGTGAAGGACTTTGAAAAAATATAAAGGAACATTATTTTATCTTTGGATTAGATAGGGATGAATCCGGGGTATGGATTTAGGAGTATTTATAATGAATGGCACTCGATAATATATGTCAATGAGAATTTTGGATGAGTTTAGCATACGGGCTGGTATTTTAAGGTGGAATTTAATTGATAGAAATTAAATGGAACCTAATACATAGAGTCTTATGGGATGAGTATTAAGGAATATTAAAATTAATAAGGGTGTTAAACTTATTAACCGAATTTGGTGAAATGAATTCTAAAAGGTTAAAATACGAGCCAATAAAGGGAGTCCGAGCATTTTGGTTGAGTGATACTACTTGGAAAAAAAATAGTTGAGGTGATAGTAATTAAATTAAGGGTCGGGGTTTTGACTTTGATATTTCTCAAGCTAGTGCTATGGGAGTTAGGCACACATTAGGCTGTTTAATTTATTATAGACATATATAATAAATATTCGAATAGTGAATTTAACGAGAGGTGTTAACCTTAATAGTGGGTTTTTGTTAAACAAATTCTAAAGGGTGAAGATACAGACTATATGAGTGAGACAAAGTATTGTAGTTGGGTGACACTACTTTAATAAATTAATTAATGTGAAATTGATTAGACTAATCGGTGTAATTTGAAATGTAATGAATTCGGGGGATGAACGAACCTATGACTTAGATCAATAGGATATGAGTGAATACCTACTGCAATATTTGAAAATAAAATTGGAACACTTCGAGTAGTGAGCGATACTGCCGAATATACGATGAGATGTATAATTGAAATTAAATTTTACGTAAGATCTTTGGGAGATATATATGCTATGTATGGAATACATGATATATGTTGTGTGTATACCTATACTGATTTGTATGATTTATTATGTGCGTGAAATACCTACCATACTTGCTATCATGGGAGGTTGATTTTCGAAAAAGGGCCATCTTATCTTTGTGTGCCTTGAGGGTGATATAGATTGGTACCTTAAGGACATAGGATTGTGAATGACTTATTTGTGAGTTGATAAGTCAGCTGACCATGGGAGCGTCAGCGTGACCCATGGATATCTGAACTATGTTCTACTGGGTGAGTTTAGTAGAAGAGAAAGATAGTGACATTAAAAATAATTGTATTATGGGGAGAAATAAACATACACTGAGAAATTTATAATGGGCTAAAAGACAAGGAAATTCGATAACATATTGTATCGGAAATACGGATAGGCATAACGAATTAATTTGTAAAAAGAGATTTGATATGTCTAGTTATGTGGGGTAGCTTAACTAGGAAAGGCAGAAGGCGAGCATTAAGTGTGTACATTAGATGAGGGGTGAGCTATGTCTCAAGAGAGTGCGACACTAACTTAAATATGAAAAGTGTGCATGCATATTTAATTATTGCAATATAACTTCTTGCTAAATATTTTCAAAACTTTTTACTTGGGCTCTGCCCGTGTAAAAAATCTTTTCCAAAATATTTTAGGTGTCCATCCACAGGGATGCCCAGTTTGAGGATTCTATCTAGGGATGCGCAGCTGTAGCTCATGTAGAAGTTGCAGGACCTTATTATAGACGCTTCGTTCATTTACTCCTAGTGTAGGAACTTTTCTTCAGTACTCATTTGGGCATGTCGCCCTCAAATTTTGTATTTAGTTTATTTATTGGACTCTATGTATCCAGGTTATTCCTTCAGGGAGTATTGTATTTTATTGTTGAACCGATAGTTAATTCGACTATCTTTATTTATGATTATTCATTTGTGTTGGATTCCATTATCAGTTGTGTGGATGGTTTAAATGGGCATTGATTTCTGCATGTTGTTAATTAATGTAAGATAAAATTAGGCACCAGTCTAATTAAATTACTAGGTGGTTAGTAATCTTAAAAAGTTTTCAACAGTGATGCTAAGAATGAGCCATATGAGACCAGCGCGTTTTTTTATCACGGGCTGGCCACTCGGTATTTTAATAGGCGGGGTGTCACATCTTCACGTGCATTATATAATCTCAACATAACTTCATAATTATCTACATATGGATCATGATTTCATGACTACTATATTTCCATAATTTCATCTACATGGAAGACCTATCCAGATTAAGATTTAATCTCCAAATTTATGGATTCTTTCTATTCCGTAGTTTTTTCTCCAATTCTAAACTATCCTGAATCATATATATGCCAAAATTAAATCACTTTCCTTGAATTAGGGTTTTTCATCCTTTGATGAAGGTGGTGTTTGATTCTCCCTCTCTTTCCGGTCACAAATTCGGCGGTGTTGGTGGTTTACGGTGGTTGCTTTGGCCTTGGGAACCCTTCAAACTTCTCTTTCCTCTCACATTGCTCTCCCTTGATTTTGACAGTTAATGGACTTAATGTCTATAAGGGTTGGCTGATATACTCAACCAAATTTTCATATGTCACTATTCATTAAATAATAAAATGACTAAAATACCCTCCCGTATTAACTCTATCCTCACTGAAGTATCCTGGATCACTTCCGCCTCAAGTAGCTTGTCGTCCCCCACCTCTAGCCAACATGTTGGGGAACGATAAGGTCTACCATATAATGCCTCTAATGGAGCCATATTAATAGTAAACTGCCAGGAGTTATTGTAGTCAAACTCCACTAGTGGAAGATACTGCTCCAAGCCTCCGCCAAAGTCGAGGGTGCACATACGCAACATGTCCTCTAACATCTGATTTGTACGCTCGGTCTATCCTTGAGTCTGCGGGTGATAGGATGTACTAAACCACAACTCTTTACCCATAGTTTCCTGGAAACTCTCTCAAAATTGAGACACAATATCTTATCTCAGTCAGACATGATATTGAGAGGTACCCCGTGGAGTCTCACTATCTCAGCTATGAAGATTTGGGCATACTCCCGTAGTGTAGTCTGTCCGGGCTAGCAAAAAGTGAGCCACTTTGGTCAACTGATCTAGAATCACCCATATAGAATCGTGACCCCTATACAATGTAAGAAACCCCGTGATGAAGTCTAGGAAATTCTTTCCCATTTCAACAAAGGAACCTTTAATAACTGTAGTAGTCTTGCCAGCCCCTGATACTCCACCTTTACTAGCTGACAAGTGGCACGTTTGGAAACAAACTCGAAAATATCTTTCTTCATCCCGCTCCACTAGTATTATCTCCTCATATCCTGGTATATCTTATCCCCACCAGGATGTACCGCGAATCGTGATCCGCGCGACTCTGTCATCACCTCGTGTCGCAAGTCCTCCGCCTCAGGAACAACCAATCTCCCATTAAAGTGTAAGGCCCCATTTTAACCAACAGCATATGACTTGACCCCCTGTACTAGAAGATATACTATCCGATCCTAACTAAACGGATCCGTTGCTTGAGCCTTTACTACTCTCGTAATGATTTGGGATGTAACTGTCAACATATACATAAATGATCGGGCCACTGTGTACTGGTGTCCCAACTCCTTCCATTTCTTTTTCCACACCTTGGCTACCTCACCTACTAGCCTACGGCTCAATGCATCTGCTACAACGTTAGACTTACCTATGTGGTATTGGATATCGAATCGATAATCCTTCACAAATTCAAGCCACCGATGTTGATGCATATTCAGCTCCTTCTGCGTGAAGAGGTACTGTATTGACTTGTGGCCTGTGAACAAATGAAATTTCTCCCCTAGGAGATAATATCTCCAAATTCGGAGTGCAAACACGACTGCTTCTAACTCTAAGTCGTGGGTGGGGTAATTCCTCTCGTGAGGCATAAGCTTACGGGAAGCATAATCTATAGTCTGATTCTCCTGCTGAACCACACCCCTAAGTCCTAGTAAGGACGCATCAGGGTAGACCAGATACTCCACTCCCGTCCTGGGCAATGTAAACATCGGTGCTGAGGTCATCTTGTCCTTCAACTCATCAAAAGCCAATTGACAGGCATCATCCCAGATGAATTGCACCCCTTAGCGAGTTAGAGGTGTCAATGGACCTGCTATCTTCAAGAATCCCTGAATAAACCTCATGTAGTATCCTCATAGGCACAAGAAACTATGTATCTATGTCAGTGTCGTGGGCTATCCCCACTCCCTCACCGCTGACACCTTCCACGAATCTACGGATATCCCTCTGTCAGAAGTAATGTGCCCCAAAAACTAATCCTTCTTCAGCCAAAACTCAGACTTCTCATATTTGGCATATAACTCGTGCTGGCATAGTGTCTATAGCACCTGTCACAAATGCTCGATATCCTCCTCCTCAGTCTAAAAGTATATAAGAATGTCATCTATGAAGGTAATGAAAAACTGATAAAGGAACTCTCTGAACACCCTGTTTATCAAGTCCATGAATATGTTTGGCGCATTGGTTAGCCCGAATGGCATAACCCTGAACTTGTAGGAGCCGTATCTAGTTAGGAATGCCATCTTAGACACATTCCGCACCTTGATACACAACTGATGATATCCCAATCTCAAATCAATCTTTGAGAAGAAGGCAACTACTCTCAACTGGTTGAATAAGTCAGTGATTCGGGCAACGGATACTTATTCCGTATCGTGACTTTACTCAGCTCTCGGTAATTAACACACAAACGTAAAGGTCTATCCCTTTTTCTTCATAAATAACACGGGGGCACCCTAAGGCGAGGTACTCCTCCTGATGAAGCCTTAACCTAACAGTTTCTCAGTCTGGTCTTGTAACTCCGAAGGTTCGATAAGGTTAGGTTCAATCATCATAATAATTGCAACTATATGATCCTCCTTTTTTACATTTATTTGTCCATCATGTACGACATTCTACAACACTTCTTACGTCGTATAATACGGCTCTACTGACCATGAATAATAATATAATAAATCTTAAGGTTATCATTTCCCTTATGGATGGCAACCAGGGTACCAACCCATATACTAAAGGCCTAACATTTTTGGCTCCTGACGTTCACTAGGTTTCATGCATGGTATGTCTCGCAAAGCGAAATCCAAACAAGGAACCCCCTCTATACACTACTAACTAACATCATCGGTAAACGAGGTTTTGTGGCCCTCAGTATTTGACTTGTACCCCGCATCCCTGCTTCTTTTTATAAGCTTTACTCACCTACTTTCATGTTACTAGGGATGATATTTAACACATTACTCTGACTAGCTAGGCATAAAACTCTAAAATTACCACGGGATAATCCCCATGCTCATAAATATTTCATCAAATCTTGAATCACTTTAATAAACATCCCTACCGATCGGGATTAGGTATAGCCAGATGACATATTCCACGAAATCTCTATACAATACCATATATATATATATATATATATATATATATATATATATATATATATATATATATATATATATATATATGTGTGTGTGTGTGTGTGTGTGTGTCTGTGTGTGTGTGTGTGTGTGTGTCTGTGTGTATGTGTTCTCAGGTGACACTTAGCACAATTTCTAACGAACACAAAAACATCACTCTAGCGGTCCGTTATCACTCAAATCGTCGTTAGCTAGTTCAAAAATCAGGATAATACATTCTACGCTCACATATCTCAAAGTCTGACAAATAAACTGTAACGCATCTACGTTATTCGAGATTTTCCCTTTATCTTAAAAGACACAATAAATAATGAAGCATTGTACCTCCAAACATGGGTGGTAGTTATAGTGTCAACTTCATAACCACATATCGAACATTATAGAAACGTCCATGCTGTACTTCTTACTGTTGTGTGGAGTCTATGCTGTTGGGGTAATTATCCATGCTCCCCCATGTTGGGCATTCTATGGTTCCAGGCGGGTGCCCTACGAAGTCCTTCCCTTCTTAGGGAAATTTCGATAAAAGTGGCCCCGTTCGCTTCATATAAAACACTTACCAACAAAGTTTTCGCTCAGCTAGCCCTGCTGAGCACGCTGCTGACCCTGGTGGCCTAGCTGACCTTGTTGATTTAACCGAGGCTGTCCCCCAGCTCTTTGTGGGAAAACTTGGCATTTTTTGCCATTTCTTCTACTCTTAAAACACCTCTTTGTTATATCCCTCCGTCCTCGGCCTCATTGGCCCAGGTGGATTTGGCTCTTTCTGCAATTTCCATTATCCTCTTGGCCTTGATGACTCCGAGGAACTTGTCGCTGCTGCGATGGTATTTTCCCATTATTGCTATCCCTAGTAATGTCATATTGGTTAAATTCTCTTGTTCTTTTGCCCCCTGTAAGCTGTACACTGGGATTTTGGTACTACAATATTGTGGTATTCACTACTTGTGCCACAATATTCTCTATCTCAGTGATTTCCGCTCTTTCCTGGTGTACCTGAGGTACTTGTTGGTCTTGTCCCTCATTTGCTCCTTCAGCGATGTTAGTTTGTATTTCCCTTATGAACGACATCTGAAATTCAAATAAATTGTATAAGTCCACCGAATATACATAACATTGTAGCAGAAGTACGTAGTCTACAAAATGTAACAAAGAATGCAATAGTCCTAATAATAGGGATCTATATGAAAGGACGCTATGCGAAAAGCATAACAAGCCGTATAGATCCTAAGGACTCTAGAACCTGATGCTCTTATACCACCTATGACACCCCGACTAATTAAATACTGGGTAGCTACTCCTTTATTTAAATTAATTTAAAATGTCAAGTTGGTTCAGTTCATAGCATCACTATCGAAAACATTTATTTAATTACTAAACACCTAATATTTAAAGCAGTGAAGTGCCAAATTTTATTAATTATATTAACCATCAACCAAATAATTTAAACCATCATTCAACAATCGCATGAACAATCTCATAAGTGTAATCCAACATAATGAAACAAATGAGGTCAGGAGTAAACTCTCCAATAGATAGTAGCAAGGGTAAATCAACCCAAAACAAAGTCTAAACGAAAATAAATAAGCCTGACAACTGAAATGAAATAAATGTCTGAACTACTATCTCTGAATAGAAATGGACGACACGCCCTAACAAATATAAATAAATCTCTTATTAGAATCAAAGTGAATTGTGGAGGCGTCTAATACCGAGATCCTGTAACTTCCACAACAAGAACATCACGTCAACAGATCAGAAATCATATGCTTGGCGTCCCTGTGGCTGGGCACCTAAAAGGTTTTTACAAAAAGAAATAGATTTGGAAGCAAACGGGTCAGATCCCGAGATGAAAATATTTCTAAAAATAACAAGTTTTTAAATTTCAATTTAAACAACACATATATTAAACATGTTAGTTACATGGCCTCACTTGAGACCCTCACCTCTCAACTAATTGTGCATGCCTAACGCATATGTAATTCCCCTGCAAGTTACACTACCCTGCCTAGCCAGCCTATGTCAATTCTTTACCCAATCGGATTACCTTATGTGTTTGCTCGAATAACCCCATTTAATACATCCGAACATACTCCGTGTTTTATTAACCGATTTCACATAGCTTAATACTCAGATTTGGTTCTCACATACTTCATTAATTTAGATATTTCAATCTAACTTATCTACTAAACAACATAACAGAACTATCACAAGTATATATATATATATATATATATATATATATATATATATATATATATATATATATATATATATATATATATATATACACCACTATAATATATCGTATATAAATTAGGCACCCCACAAGGATAGAACCTACGATGCCCTCATACTCTGCTATCAAATCCCGGTACATCATGTACGTGAGGATCACGAGTTTCGAATCACTCGAGAACTATATCAATACAAATTACACATATTGTAGGCGAACATTGTTAACATACCTATGAGTCACGCACATACCTATACCCCCATAGTCCGCTGGATCATTTACTAACAAATAAGCCTTCACAGTCCTATGTTCTTGAGGTATAAATATAAATTCCCCCTAAAGGCACACAAAGACCAGACTGTCACCTTTCCTAAACAACCGTTCGTGATAGTAAGTATGGTAGGTATGTCATACACATAATAATCCATATACTAGGAAATCACATAACTAGTATATATATGAATCCAATATAGGTAATCTCATCTCTTATGGCCCAGTTTGGTTGCACAAATTATTTGATTATGTAAATTGGTTCATTGTGAATTAGTGAATTGTAAATGAGTGAATTTGAAATGAGTTAAATCCAATTTTATACAATGTTTGGTAATTTGAAATTGATGTTAAGTTTCTATGAAAAAAAGATAAAAACAAATCAATAGAGAGAGGGAGAGGGAAAGAGAGAGGGGGAGGGGGAGAGGGAGAGGGGACATGCACTTTATGTGGCTCCTATTTCAAATGGATTCATTTCACCTTTTTTGTGAAATTGTCCAATTTCAGATTTTGCACATGAGCTAAAATTGGGCAATTAATGAATCATTTCATTAATGAAACCAAACACAATTAATGGGTCAATTTGTAAATGGATCAATTTATTAATGATCCAATTTACAATTTTGGGACAACCAAACGGGGCCTATATATATTAAGTTTCACCCATATTAGTTACGTTTTGAATATTACACATATCAATAATTTAGCGCTACAACTCTTGTCTTACGTAGTCGAGTACCCCTACCAACCTCAAGAGGCTACTAGGTCTCCCATATATCTATAAGGTTATCTCAGCAACTTATAGTCCCCTTACTACTGTTCCAACCCTTAAATTATCGTTCATTAGAATTTAAACTCGCTATATACTAAATTTCGAATCACACCCGTTCGGTTAATTACACTTACTTTCTCCCACTCATTTCCATACGTACTAATCCTTTTAGGTTCTTAAGTGTATCCTACTAACCTCCCCTAAGTCCCATTATGTTCAATCAATAATCTTTAAAGAATTCTAAAGGTTGAGTGTCAATCAGTTATTTAAAGGGAAATGAATCACATTTTTAGAGGGGTCGATCGATTGAATAAACTGGTCGATCCATTGATCAGTCAATCGATCAACATTCTTAAGTCTATCGATCGATCGATTAGATATTTGCTCAGAAATCTTTTAACACTTATGAGTTTTCTTATTTTTGCACCTTTAATTCTCCATTATAACATCCCAAACTCCAAAATAAGTATATATATCAACATAGAAACATAATTGCATAAGTTTTAACGTATCAGATTCATCAAATCATCATGGGTCATCCTTATCTTGGATTAAATCACATATTTTTCACAAAACCCTATTTTCTCTATTATCTTCAAGAGCATCATATAATATCACCATAACTTCATAATTTTCTACATATGGATCATGATTTCGTGACTACTATATTTCCATAAGTTAATCTACATGGTAGACCTATCCAGATTAAGATTTAATCTCCAAATTTATAGATTCTTCCTATTCCGTAGTTTTTCTCCAATTCAAAACTATTATGAATCATATATACACTGAAATATTTAAAGTTAAATCACTTTCCTTGAATTAGGGTTTCTTATCCTTTGATGAAGGTGGTGGTTGATTCTCCCTCTCTTTCCTGTCACAAATTTGGCGTTGTTGGTGGTTTACAGTGGTTGCTTTGGCCTTGGGAACCCTTGGAACTTCTATTTTCCTCTCACGTTGCTCTCCCTTGATTTTGACAGTTAATGGACCTAATATCTCTAAGGGTTGGAGGATATACTCAACCTAATTTTCGTAGGTCACTATTCATCAAACAATAAAATGACTAAAATACCCTCCCGGGTTACCGGTTTGACCTAAAACTACTTGGGGACCCAAACTAAACTCTCGGGTAGTGTTTTATGAATATCTCGACCCTTCTGAACACTTTGGCGCACTCAAAATTACCATACGGATGATATGAAATTAATTTACTTTTAAATCCATTAAATTGGGTCCTGACACGACTGACACGCGCGTCCCACCTTAATTACCGAAACTGCCGTATTTTCAACTCACGACAATTTTAATAAATTCAAAATCATATATTACTATACTTGTTCAGTAATATTCAACATAGTTATCATAATCAAATACTAACTCTCATCTTGCTAGTTTTTAAATCTAGATTAATTTCCAATTAATTTCCCAATTTTAATTTTATTAATCCCATAATTTAAAATTTGTAAAAATATAGGGTATTACACCATTCTAATTCTAAGGTCTTAATTTTCACAATTTCAAATACAATGTTATCAATAAATGTAATTAAAAATTAAACACTTTTCTGTTTCAGAGTCATACTGTCAAGTTTTATACAATTATTAGTGAATGTTATTAGACAAGGGGAAATGGTTTAAATATTGTTGAGCGGATACTGTTAGTATTTATGGGAGATTATGGAACAGAGATGGACCATGGGGTGTCAATAGTTGGCTACGGAACAACCCTTGATCAGACCAAGTAATGGATAGTGAAGAACTCGTGGGGGCCGAAATGGGGAGATAAGGGCTATATTAGGATGCAACAAGGTGTAACCGCTAAAGAGGGAGTATGTGGTATTGCAATGGAGGCTTCTTATCCGATCAAGAGAACTTAAAATAACTCAGAAAAACATGCTAGAACCTCTTCTAATGATGAACTCTAAAACAACATCACATGATCTCTAAATTTGTATTCTTGTTTCTTCGCCTTAAAGTTGCACTTCTCATCTGCCCAAAAACATCTTGAGTCCGTATGAAAAATTTGACGATGGTGGTTTCAAATGTATCTGATCATATTGATTTGGAATATGACGATTGAATAAATAGTTCTCCGTTTTCTAGTTTGAACAATTTGAGATTAAAAAGGTTGACACCATTAAATGCATAACAAAAGAACAAAATTCCAATTCAATTTTTATTATTCCATTGAACTTTCATATAAATATTCATCTGAGTTCCTGAATGAAAGAAAACACATTCTTTTAAAAATAAAATTGAGGGATTGCAAATTTGGAAGAATAGATGGTTTAAAATTGAAAGACAAGATTACCACATATTTATACATGTAGTGAAATTAAGTTTCTCAGATGTTTTTATTGGTAGTGAATTGGAAATCTATTGTTCCAGATCTTAGACTTTGCTTTATATGAATATTTTACTAACATCTGATAAAATTTCCTTTGCCATTAGCAGAAATTATTTTCCTACTGATTATGTTTCGCTATATCTACTAATATTATTTCTCTATCAGTCATCCATCTTAAATGCTCTGAGAATTTAGTTCTTCTAGAATTGCGAGTTCAGAGAAGGACATCACATTAGCAATTATATAACCAAATGGTTTGTTTGGAAACTATACAAGCATGAGAAAGAAAGTTATTGTGGAGACTGACTTTGGTATGTAAAATCATTCTTAAGAACACCCTAATATTAATCATGAACACATTAATATGATTAAAGTTTAACATACAATTGTTCTTAATAAAAGGATCTTAGATCTTCATGTTTTCACATAATTGAAAATTCCTTAATGAATACGATTTAAAAAACTGACCTTTGTCCATTGTTGTTGAACGGATTAAAGTGACTTGAATGCTCCTTTAATTCCTTTCTTGAAC
Source organism: Sambucus nigra (assembly GCA_949130495.1). NCBI lineage: Eukaryota > Viridiplantae > Streptophyta > Magnoliopsida > Dipsacales > Adoxaceae > Sambucus > Sambucus nigra. The sequence goes on along the minus strand of OX422208.1, from coordinate 370,731,884 downwards.
AGCCCGGAATGAGAAAAACGGATTTCGGATTTTCTCTCCCTCCTTAGAAACAGTGTGTGTTGAGATGACTCTAGATGGTGTAGAGGTCTCTATTTATAAGGGGAAGAGGGCCGGAATCCTAGTCAAGGTGGGACTCTTTCAAGTCTCCCACTAATGCCACTAACCATCATGTGACTAACGGATAAGGTTTACCCAAATCTTTTAATATCTTTATTTATCACATTCCTAATTAATTATCTGACATTTATTAAAACCACATAAATGGGAAATTCGGAATTTAATAAAATTGAAATTAAATAATTCATTTCGTCGCTTAACATTAATTTCCAACAGTCTCCCACTTGGTCTTAATAATTCGCATAATTAGATTAGGTATCATAAGGTGCACAATCATTGATAAATTTATTTTGCTGAATCAAATGATTCACGGATGCGAGTCATGGCGGTTCCATACTATTCAAGAGCATGGTTCCTTCCATGTACCACAACACCAATGTTTCATTCAACTAAGCCTTTAATATTGGGTATCATAATGGCCTCATAATGTCTTTTGGAATAAGGACTATTTATGTCAACAATAATTCATAATTTTATGCATGCTTTCTCAAAAGACAGAAATAATAGAAATCAGAAACACTTTTATTGAATTCAAGTAATGGTGTCAAACAACTAAGCCAAAATAGCAATCATAGTCTAACTAATCGAGACCCATCTCTTTGACATGTTCCATAAAGGTCTTCGGAGATAGTCCTTTCGTAAGAGGATCTGCTATGTTATCACGCGTACTGATGTGATCAATTGACACTCTTTGTTTTTGAACTTCTTCTTTAACTGATAGGTATTTCATCTCAATATGCTTAGCAGCCTTAGTATACCTATCGTTCTTCGAGAAGAAGACTGCTGCGACATTATCACAATGAATTTTCAGCGGCTTAGATATTGACTCCATAATTCTAAGTCCTGAAATAAAGTTTCGCAGCCATAATCCATGATTTGTAGCTTCAAAGCAAGCTACGTATTCAGCCTCCATAGTAGATGATGCAATGACACTTTGCTTAGCACTTTTCCATGAAATGGCTCCTCCAGCCATAAGGAAGACATAACCCGAAGTGCTCTTTCTACTGTCAAGGCATCCCCCAAAATCTGAGTCTGAATAACCAATCACCTCAAGGTGATCAGTCTTCCGATATGTGAGCATGTAATCCTTGGTCCCTTGCAGGTACCTCAGCACTTTCTTTACAGCTTTCCAATGGTAAATCCCCGGATTACTTTGATATCTGCCTAGCATCCCAACAGCAAAACTGATGTCCGGTCTAGTGCAGACCTGTGCATATAACAAGATCCCTACGAGCGAAGCATAAGGCATGCCTTTCATGTGCTCCCTTTCGAAATCACTTCCAGGGCATTGACTTAAGCTGAACTTATCCCCTTTTTGAAGTGGAACATTAACGGGATTGCAACTTTGCATGCTAAATCTTTCTAAAACTTTGTTAATGTAAGCTTTCTGAGACAGTCCCAACGTTCCTCGTGATCTATCCCGAGATATTTCTATCCCTATCACGAGGGATGCCTCACCTAAATCTTTCATTTCAAAGTTTTTAGAAAGGTACTTCTTGGTTTCACTTAATAAACCAAGATCACTGCTGGCGATAAGTAAGTCATCAACATATAGTACTAAAAACACAAACTTACTCTCACTGATCTTCAGGTATATACACCGATCAACAGTGTTCTCCTTAAACCCAAAGGATGTAATGGTATCGTGAAACTTAATGTACCATTGATGAGAAGCTTGCTTTAGGCCATATATTGACTTCTTTAACATACAGACCATGTTTTCTTTTCCTTCCTTTATGAAGCCTTGTGGTTGTGCCATGTAGACTTCTTCTTCTAAACTCCCATTTAGAAAAGCTGTTTTTACGTCCATTTGGTGTAACTCCAAATCATAATGGGCCACCAACGCTAATATGATTCTTAGTGAGTCCTTCTTTGAAACTGGAGAGAAGGTCTCATTATAATCAATGCCTTCTCGTTGATTAAAACCTTTGGCAACAAGTCTAGCTTTATGTCGTTCGATATTGCCTTGTGAGTCAAGTTTGGTCTTAAAGATCCACTTGCACCCAACTCGTTTTTGTCCTTCTGGCAATTCGACCAACTCCCAAACTTTATTGTCATTCATAGATTTTATTTCTTCATTCATGGCATTGACCCATTTATCTGAATCATCACTAGCTACAGCCTGTTCATAAGAAACTGGATCATTAATATCTCTTATGTTAAATTCGGTCTCTTGAAGGTATACCACATAATCATCCGGAATTGCCGATCTCCTTTCTCTTTGAGATCTTCTTAATGGCATTTCCTGTGGTGCTTCAAAAGTTTCATCGGTTACAATCTCATTATGTGGTTGTTCAGTCGGTTGATCATTCACTTGTTGTTCATTGTTATTGATTGGGTCAAAGACCGGTGCAATAACTTCATTAGGAACAACAGGTATGTTATGAACTCTGGGTATAGGAATTTGTACCCTGACTTCTTGAATGATTACCTCCCTCTCTTTTATACTCCCACTTACTTCACCTTCTTCAATGAATTTAGCATTTCCAGTTTCTATGATTCTAGTTGTATGATTTGGACAGTAGAATCTATATCCCTTCGACTTTTCTGGATACCCGATGAAATGACAAGATAATATCCGAGGATCCAATTTCTTTTCATGAGGGTTATAGATTCTAGCTTCCGCTGGGCAGCCCCACACACGTAAATACCTTAAATTGGGTTTCCATCCTTTCCACAGTTCGAAAGGGGTTTTTGAAATTGACTTACTAGGAACCCTATTTAAGATGTGTACAGCGGTCCTTAATGCATGTGTCCATAAAAATGTAGGCAATTGTGTCCTACTTATCATACTCCTAACCATTTCTATAAGGGTACGATTACGCCTTTCAGCTACACCATTCTGCCAAGGTGATCCTGGCATTGTGTATTGGGCGCAAATACCTAATTTCTCAAGGAGTTTAGCAAATGGGCCTGGGCGTTGCCCTGACTCATCATATCTACCATAATATTCACCACCTCTGTCTGATCTAATAATTTTCACCTTTTTGCCTAGTTGCCTCTCAACCTCATTAATGTATATTTCAACGACGTTCACAGACTGAGATTTATCATGCAACATGTATAAAATGCAATAACGTGAAAAATCATCTATAAAGGTGATAAAGTATTTCTCTCCACCAATGGATGGAATATCAAAAGGTCCACATATGTCTGTATGTATTATTTCAAGTAGCTGGGTGCTTCTTGTGGCTCCTTTCTTTGTATGTTTGGTCTGTTTTCCTTTAATACAGTCCACACATACATCATAATTGGCCCAATCCAGGTTATGGAGTATTCCATCTTTAATGAGCATTTCAATTCTCGGCCTGGATATGTGCCCTAATCTTTTATGCCACAAATAAGCAGATTTTTCATCATCAAGTGTACGTTTCGTACCAACATTAGGATGCAGGGCCACAAGAGTTTCAGAAAAATTCATTTCAAGATTCAATCGATATAAACCATCTAATAAAAATCCAGAACCAACATTATTAGAATTTTTAATCAAACCAAAACCATTGTTCTTAAATTCAATTGCAAAACCATCTAAAGCGAGTTTAGAAACAGAAATTAAATTCCTAGAAACTGTGGGAACATAAAAGGTTTCTTGCAAATCTAAAATAAATCCAGTGCTTAAAATCAGGCGAAAGACTCCAACAGCTTCTATTTTAGCCTTTGCCTTATTGCCCATGTAGAGAAAATGCTCATTTGGATTTGTTTTGCGGATCGAAATGAAGCCCTGCATCGAATTAGAAACATGACACATAGAACCAGAATCAATCCACCAAGTGTTAGAAGGAACATTAATAAAGTTTGATTCGAAACAAACATAAATAAAGGGTTTACCCTTTTTCTCGAACCAAGCCTTTCGTTTATGACAATCCCTCTGGAAATGGCCCTTCTTTTTACAGAAGTGACACTTGTCGTTCCTTTCCTTCTTCACAACAGCAGTTGACGGTTCAGCTTGATGAGACGGCCCAGGACCTTTCTTAATGCCCTTGCCGAACTTCTTCTTAAAACCAGCTCCTTTGACTGTAAGATTTGCCTCCTGTCCTTTAGTCACATGGCCATTCTGTTGCTTAAGCCTTCCTTCCTCCTGTACCAACATGCTTTGCAAATCATTTACATTCCACTTATCTTTTATAGTGTTGTAATTGATTTGGAAAGGCCCATACTCAGGAGGTAGGGAGTTTAGGACGAATTGGACGAGAAAAGACTCGTCCACTGTCATGCCCAAAACTCTAAGTCTAGCAGCCAGATTGGTCATTTCTATAATGTGCTCATTCATGGTTCGAGTACCATCGAACCTCATAGTGGTCAGGTCAGCCATCAGTTTCCCAGCAAGGAATTTATCAGCAGTGCGAAAGTGTTCCTTAATGTTGTTCAAATACTCTTTCGCTTTCTTAGTTTCAGGTAGGGAGGTCTTAATGTTAGCAGCAACACACATTCGCATAAACATTAGGGCCAACCTATTGGATCGAGACCATGCTTCATGGACAGCAATTTCATCCTCGCTACTGATATCAGTAATAGCAGCGGGTTCATCACACATAATTGCCATGTCCAGGTCAAGAACCCCTAGGTTGAACTCAATTTTCTCATTCCATTCAGAAAAATTAGTTCCATCAAATTTGGAATAGGACTGAGCTTGCGAATACAGGTTAAGGGGAACTGCAATTAATAACAATGTTCACAGATTAAATTTTCACACACAACAAAAATTGCAAGGGTCGAATATTGAATTGTTGACTAAAATTTTGGCATATTTCATCCACATTCTGAATATCACGAAATCTGTGTTAATCATCACATAATATTCAGATTGTAAAGATATATTACCCTATAATTCATTTATCATGGTCCCATAATTTTGGCATCTGTGTTTGTTGCCTAATTCATTTAATACCATGATTAATGGACTTAATGTCAACTATTCTGTTTTTAAAAAACTAGTTCTAATGTTGTTTAATTCAGATATTAGCATGTGTTGCGCCTCAATCCAATTTTATAACTAACATTAGAATAAGTCTTTAATGAATGTAAGTATATTATTCGTACATGCAGTCTCAGCCTGTGTTTGGCCTTTGACTTAACTCAAATGAATAATTGTTTACATGTCTCAACTTAAATATAGTTAATCATGCATTAATATTAACTATAATATGTAATCTATCAGTAATCACAAAGATACCAATAGTAGCTCGAATGCCTCAAAAACATAATTGCCCAGGTATAAAAAACACGTAATACATGAATTTTGCCAAAAATGGCAAAAATGAGTTTTCACCATGGAATTGAAGTAAAACATGCCAGAAAATCAAAACTTTTTGCGGAACGTTAATATCAATTTTCTGTAAAGAGTTATAAGCCCCGAGATTATTTCCTAAAATGGCAAAAACGGGGTTTTGAGGGCCTTAACGACGTCAAAACGAAAAAGTAAGGTGGTGCCCATTGTTTATAATGGGTTTTGTTTATTTTGACGTTTCCAGTCGACCATGTCAGTTTCGTAAAATTCCGAGCAAGTTTTGACCTTTCATTCTCACCAGTGAGTATTGGCGACAGAAGAAAAACGTCACAGAAAATCTCAGACACACTTTAAGAACAGATTTAATGACATAAATAAGACGTCGCAGAAAGTCTTAGGCAGAAAAACAATTTAATGACATAAATAAAATGTCGCAGAAAGTCTCAGGCACATATATCATTATAGACGAACATCAATAAGGAAAATCATGAGATCTTAAACTTTAGCTCTGATACCACATGTAAAATCATTCTTAAGAACACCCTAATATTAATCATGAACACATTAATATGATTAAAGTTTAACATACAATTGTTCTTAATAAAAGGATCTTAGATCTTCATGTTTTCACATAATTGAAAATTCCCTAATGAATACGATTTAAAAAACTGACCTTTGTCCATTGTTGTTGAACGGATTAAAGTGACTTGAATGCTCCTTTAATTCCTTTCTTGAACAGCCCGGAATGAGAAAAACGGATTTCGGATTTTCTCTCCCTCCTTAGAAACAGTGTGTGTTGAGATGACTCTAGATGGTGTAGAGGTCTCTATTTATAAGGGGAAGAGGGCCGGAATCCTAGTCAAGGTGGGACTCTTTCAAGTCTCCCACTAATGCCACTAACCATCATGTGACTAACGGATAAGGTTTACCCAAATCTTTTAATATCTTTATTTATCACATTCCTAATTAATTATCTGACATTTATTAAAACCACATAAATGGGAAATTCGGAATTTAATACAATTGAAATTAAATAATTAATTTCGTCACTTAACATTAATTTCCAACATGGTATCCCTAGTGAAATGATGATTCAACATGATGAAGATAGCGTGAAAAGTTTTTATGCACATCACTCTTCCAAGATATTGTTTACAAGCCTTGTCAAATACATGACAATGTACCTCGCTTAGTTTTAGCGGCAAGGTCCTACTTTTCCTATCGTAAAGTTATTCTGTTAAATAATTATGAAAGGATAAGGTAATTCTTAACTGAATTGTGATTACACGAGTAGAGCTGCCTATTATGTAATTTAAATTCATGTAAGTTTATTACACTACTATTTCTCAACAAGGAGCATGTACTATAGGATTCAAAAATGTTGTAACTTGATGTTTTTGGTGCAATAGATATCATTTACTTGTTAAAATGAATGAGATAAAAATAAATTCTATCTTTACACATGTGGCTCCTTTTATAATCAAGTTTGTGCTTTCATACGTAACAGTCTTGGCGTTTACCTTTGTACAAGTAATGTGCTCAAAGTTCACCACATTCTTGATGTAGGATTCATTTATGTAGAGTGTATGAGAGAACTAAAATCGAAGGAATTTTTGCATTTGATGAAGTCGGGCACTGGGTGTGAGATTATGATGAACTCATAATAATGTGGTAGTGGTGGTGCCATGAAAAATTAAGAAGAGAGTGATAACTAAAAATTGTAGGTTTAATTTTATTTATTTATGTTTAAAGACAATTAGTTCTAAGTTTCCAATGGGAAAAAAATAAAACCAACATAAACTAGGCTCTTTGTTGTGTGCATATATATATCAATTATATTCTAAAACTCAAAATTTGAGCTTCCAACTGGAATAATAAAAACGACCGTAAAAAGGATCTATTTATTATAAAGAAAAAATGCCATCTTTGAATCTCTACAAATAAAGGTTGACTATTACAATAATGAGGAACCACATCAATACAATTTTACCAATACATGGATCATACTCAAAACTGAATATATTTTAACCTTAAATTAAATACACTATTTTGTTGAAATTTTAATGTGATGGACATGCGTTTTAATGCTATGAAAAATGATAATGTTGAGTATCCCTTTTTTCTGTATATCAGATTCAATTGTTGTAGTCTGTTCTTCAAATTACATGTGATTTTATATACCCAATTATAGACTAAGGAGAATATTTTTTGTGATTGTCAAATATAATAGCAATGTTATGAAGATTATATATCGGACTCTATATATTACAATCATATCTTGTTATTCACGTTTATTTTCATGTATTATATTATTTTACATTCTATTTATCTTGCTCTGGGTGGTTATATTAAATTATTATTACGCACGCAGCTGTACTTCTGGTTAGTTTTTGTGATGGAAGGTAATCATATCATACATTTCTAATGTTGATATATATACATAAAGGAGATGGGTTATTGGAATTGTTATTATTATTAGTAGTAGATATTTATTTTTTATAACTTGAACTCATTGAGTAGTTTAATTCAAGAATTTGGTAAAGATATCAATCATGTTTAGAAATTGTGTGCTAATAATGCCATTGCAACTTTACTCGTTATTTTTAGTCCGAGTCTATTATTTTCTATATTTTTTCATTTTTCAGGTCCTGTTGCCGAAGACATGTTTCACTGGCAAGCAACGATCATGGTAAACATATATGTGTAATTGTTGATATATATATATATATATACATACATAACTCGTGTTTTGGAAATCACTCGTGTTTTGTAAATCAATCGTGTAATATATATATATATATATATATATATATATATATATATATATATATATATATATATATATATATATATATATATATATAACTCGTGTTTTGGAAATCAATCGTGTAATTATTTTCTCACAATTTGTAAGATAGTTTAAAATTCAAATTTCCTCTCGTGCTACATGCCGCCCCTTTTTCTTGCAGTGGTGGAGCTCCCATGCTATGCGTCGCCTGTACACCGCCCCTAGCAGAGGTAAACACTATGGTATTCCTTATAGGGTTAGTTTCGTTTCTTGATTATGATAAACATTCTAGCTCAAATTAAAAGTCACTATGTTTCTTGATTTTTTGTTTCCCTCTTGGTTCAAGTTTTCTTCTATACTTCCAACCATAACTTTTCTTGTTGAAGTCTTATCTAAACTATTGTATTCAGCTGCAGACGTTCATTATGTGGCTCGACCTAGTGACCTACTTGCATAACCACGGTTATGAAGAGAACGTTCCCTAGTATCGCAAAAAGGTATATTGGATTCCTTTGGTTTCTCTTTTGAAAATTCACATCGAGTATCGGGTTCAATGAATTTTCGTAGCGAAATATCTTCTAATGATGTATCTATACATATTTAAACTAAAAAAATCTCAAAATTAGAAGTTTTTTTGCCAAAGAATGAATTTGCAAGGTGACCTATTGCGTGGTATATATATATAAGTATTCCCCTATGAAGCAACGTACCACACTTATTTAGTGATTTGTTGCACATAAATTTCATAGTTATATGCACTTGGGAAATTCCAAATGAATGATGTGAAATTTCAAAAAAAATTGAAATGCACTAGCATTTTGCAAAGCTGATGTGATAATATTTTGAAAAACTTACTGAGATCATTTTGATGTAATGGAATATGAATGGAGTTACCTAAGAGGTGGGATAACGACACTCAATAGAGACTATGGATGTATCAATAACATCCACCATGACATAGGAACCCATGTGCTCGAGTATCCAGTGCAACGACAGCCCCTGTCAAAGCAGAGCAACGACAGTCCACGTCTCTTCTCTCCCGCCATGTCCTCCCTTTTCTCCCCCACTCGTAAAGGCATATCCCTACCGAAGTAGAGCAGCAGCATCACGTAACCCTCTTTTCATCCAAGAAGCACTACATCATCAACACAGAGGGGTATGTGTTCACCGGTAGGAGGTAATCCTTGTTATTGTTTGTAATCTTTTATTATTGACTGGTTAACTGCTTTAATATTAATATATATTACATTGTCTTGATTGCCTACTTGATCCTTCTCACTCGATCCTCAATGTAGGATAGAAGATTCTGGAAACTCTACAAGAAATTTTCTATGTAGGATGCTAAAAAGCTATTTTACAAATGTAGGACACGGATACGTAAATTTATTATATAAAATAATAATAATAAAATCACCACAATTTTTATTTAGTAAGAGTGAGATTATATTAACGAAATAAAGCATGTCAACAGGAAATAATAACATCCCACAATATTATACTTGCATCCCCATTTTTAGATCCAAAAAATGCACTTTTGCCCACACTTTTTCTTAACAAAAATTTCATTTCTGCCTTAAGAATGTTTCTAGAGTGTATCATACAATGTGTCAAATGTACTACCTCATGGTTTATTTCCCATTCCTTTTTGAGTAATGTTATTTGATTAAGACTTGAAACTACACTTGCTATTGGAATGTGCAACTAAACATCAAAATTTTGAATTTGGCAAATGCCGTTTCAATAGCGAGTGCAGTTTATATGTTAGTCTCTGATAAATTATCGGCCTTCAATTTTGTCAAATGATAAGAATTAATTACTCTTTTTTGTTTGTTTTTTCATAGATTGGAACTCATTGGAAGTTTGATTGTTGTGCATGTAGAGGCGAACAAGTTATTCTTGATAAATGAGGAATGAAACATGTTAGTGTTGCTTGAAAAGAAGACCGTGAAATTTGAGATGAATTTCATATGTATTGACATAAATTTTATATTGATATGAATTGAGATGAAATTCAAATTTCCTCATGTATTGAGACGAATTTGATATCTATTGACATGGATTTTCTATTAATGGGATTTGAGTCATTAATTTTAAGTGGACTTATTGTCTGGATGTGTATTAGTGTTGTTGTGGACTATTTGTATTGTTGTTGTACTATTTTTTCCATGTTAATTTTATATTATTATTGAGTTTTTATTACTCTAAAACCTGTACGAAAATTAGTGTAAATGTTATTGAATTTTTTTGGGTATCAATATTTATAATTAATTTTTTTCTTTGATCCAAAAATTTAGCACAGTCCAAAACCGTGCCAAAAGTGTATCAAATTTTGGCACAGTTTTAAACTGTGCCAAAAGTGTACCAAAATGTACTAATTCTAGTATATTTATAAAGTGTCCAAAAGTGTGCCAGAAGTATTAAATTCTGGCATAGTTTTAAAGTGTGCCAGAAGTGTTCATGTTTGGCCAAATCTAGCACACCTTTAAACTGTGCAAGAAAAAAATGATCATTTTGGAACACCTGATTCTTGAACAGTTCAAAACCGTGCCGGATTTGATTTGACACAATTTTAAACCGTTCCAGATTATTATTTTTGGGGTAGTGAATAAAAGTCTACATCATCTTATAGGCGGTAATAAATGAAATTATGATTAGTTTGTCAGAACTGCTACTGATTTTCCATGAGTATATGATATCTAGGGATACATGATATGATGCATTAAATTATGCGAGATCGGGGGGGGGGGGGTATTGCCTTCCTTATACTTTTAGTCCATCTGGAATTTTTAAAGAATAAGAAAAATTACCCAGTCGATAATTCCCAATCTATACAATTTGTAAAACAAAATAAGATTTTAGTAATTACAAAGGTGTCATAAGAATTGGAATTCAATTGGCAAAGTGAGATAATCACAATAATATATGATGATATTGATCCAATTAGAAATATTAGGGATAAAACAAGTTAATGGTTAGATAGTTTCTAAATAAATAACCCATAATTATCTGGTTAGAGGCTTTAGTGCAATAGTCATACATACAACACATCAATCAAAATAAATTAGAGATAAATCAGTCCAGATAACTGGAGATAAATTAATCGTGAAAATTCAATCACAAACATTCCATATGGTAGCAATAACTAGGCTTACAATCATATGAGTTCTACGCGAAAAATAATACAATTGTGGGTATAACGATAGATTATTCACTGGTCATAATGTATGCTATAATAGAACAGGTCAAAATGAATCATATTAAATGATATCATTGCATAAAATCAACGTATGGTTTTCAAAATCAGAATTAATTGTATGTAACTGTTTGAACTACTCAAATGATTTCATCAATGAGAATCAGATAAACTGGGACTATCATATAGTGATATCTGTGACACCCCGACTAATTAAATACCGGGTAGCTACTCCTTTATAAAATCAATTCAAAATGCCAAGTTGGCTCAGTTAATAGTATCACTGTCGAAAACATTTTATTATTTCTAACCACCTAGTATTTAAAAAGCAAGTTGCCAAATTTTAATTTAAGTCTGATTAACATGCAACAAGTGTAATGAAGAAATAAATAACACCATTCACCATACTGAAGTAAAACAAATAACCATCACAATGGAGTAAATAAAGTTTGGAGGAAAACTCCTCACTACAATCCCATAACTGAAATGAATAACTGAAACTGAAATAAAACATGCTAAAGTCTGAAAACTGAAATATAAAAGATGTCTCTAAAGAAATGGGCAACATGCCCTACATCTGATCGATAGTGACTCTGGAATCCAAAGAGATAGAAGCGTCTACATGCAAATCCCTGTAGCTTCCACAAGCAGCTACAACTCGTCACCTGAATGAGTACCTATGCTTGGTGTCCTTGTGGCTGGGCACCTAAAAATGGTTTTACAAAGAAAAGATTTGAAAAGCAAACGGGTCAGAGCCCGAATGTGGAGTTATATTTTAAAAACCTACAAGTTCTTTAAAAACATTTAAAACATTAAATGCAAAGTACATGTTAGGACGTGCACTCACATGATATTCTCACCTCTCGTCTAACTGTGCACTCCTAACGCAAGTACCCATCTATATCTACCCATACCACTAGCTAAGTGACAACGTATCTAGCTAGACTGGCAAAGATTCTACCCATAATACTTGGTTCCATTAACATAATAACGCTCGTAATTAAATAGGGATTTAATGTAACTCAGTTACTAAATATGCCATATATATAAGTATCAGTTAACTCATTATATAACTCGATACAATACCGTAATAGGTTCACAATATTAACAGGAGGATTTCCATTAATTAAATGTATATTATTCACATCATAAATATACGATACAAGCACCCCGCAATCTAAGCTATGGTGCACACATACTCTGCTATCCATCCCGGTACATCACGTACATAAGGATCACACATTCCGAATCTCTCAGGAATAGTTCAGATAACATAAATCACAAATAGTGGAGGCGAACACAGTCACCATCACGTGGGTCACGCACATACCTACGCTCCCACGGTCAGCGGACTTATTAATATCACAATAAGTCTTTCTATGACCTATGTTCATCAAGGTACCAGTCTATATCCCCCCCGTAGGCACACAAGGATTAGAGGGTCCTAAGCGAACGCAACCTCCCATGATAGCAAGTATGGTAGGTATGTCATACACACAATCCATATACCAATACTAAGTAAACACACATCTTAGTAATACCGTATTTTAATCGTAGTACGTATCGCATTCTCGCACTAACTATAATTATCACAATTTATACTAATCCAATTTATAATCATACGCGCTATAGTTTCTCACGTCGTAGTAACCACTCGCGTCTCAACCCAAACCGTACATGTAATACAACTCTCGTATGTAAATTCCTCCTCATAAATACCCAAATGTCCCAAGTCTATCACTATATCATCAAAGGACTGCTATCTATATCCTCGAACAAGTTTACGGGTCTCCAAAAATCGAAACAGTCCAAAAAGGACCAAACTGTCAACTCGTTAGAAGTCTCGTTCGAACGAGTGTTCGAACGAATTTGGACTGTCAGCTCGTTAGAAGTCTCGTTCGAACGAGGCTGTTCGAACGAGATCCCAGTTCGTTCGAACGAACTGTCCCTTCTAACGATATCTCGTTCGAACGAGATATCGAACGAAATCCCTACTCGTTAGCAATGACTGGTCAACTCGTTAGAAGCTCGTTCGAATGACCTGGGGGCTGCTTCTAACGAGCTACCAGTTTCGGCCTAGAATTTCCCCAATTCGTTTTTCATCCATTTTTACTCCTCAAACCTCTTCTAAAATTCGTTCCAACAATATATTGAGTTCTCTTATCATCCTCAAACATGCTAAGGTGCTATACTAACATCATTAAAGGGTTTAATTCCTTCTAAACATCATTAAATCACAAATTTCTACATTGATTCCCAATTTTCTTCAAGAACATAAACCCTAGGTTCTTCTCATCAAAATTTCCTAGATTTTAATTCGTTTTTCTTTCACCCAAACATGTATTAACATCAGATTAATTGTCTCCAAACTATTCTACATGCAATCCTTCTCAAATTCCTCAAATTTTATGATCTAGACTACATGGGTTTTCACATTTTATCAAGAACAAACTATAAATCCGAATTTTCTAACATGGAAAAGACATTCTCAGAAATTAAATGGAATAAAGTCACTTGCCTTGGTTGTCTCTGAGTTTGGTGTAGATTAGATGAAGTTTTCTGCAGAAATTCCTCTCTCTCCAAGCTCTTCTCCAATGGTGGCTTAAGGTGGCTAGGGTTTTGATTTGGGGAAACTTAGAAAACCTAAATGACAACCTACGTAGCCTTCTAGGTTAATATGGGTTGGTTAATGGGCTTAATGGGTTTAATCCACATCAGATTTAATTAACCAATTTTCGTCACTTTTAATTCCTCAAAATGTAAAATTACCAAAATACCCTTTAAGTTACCGGTATGGCCTAAAAATACCCCGGGACCCAAACTATACCCCCGGCTAGTGTTTTCTGACTATCTCGACCCTTCCGGACGCGTTGGCGCACTCAAAACGACCATACGGATTATAGATTTTTAAATTCACTTTTATTTTCAAAATATTATACCGTGACGCGGCGGTCCCACGCGTCTCAACAAAATTTCTAAAATGCCGTATATAAATCTCACGACAAATTTTCATAGTACCAAATACATATATACACATATATGCACATAATCAAATACCAACTCGCATCACATTAGTATTTATAACCCGGATTAATTTCCAATTAATACGCAATTTAATTAATTAATCCCAAAAATAAATATAGTCAAAAGTACGGGGTATTACATACTTCCCCCCTAATAACTGAATTTCGTCCCGAAATTCGAAACTAGAAAGTACCTGCTAAAAACAGCTCTGGATAACGCTCGCGCATCTCATCCTCGCGCTCCCATGTGGACTCCTCGACATTGTGATGTCGCCACTGAACATGCACTAACGAGACTATCTTTGACCGCAGTTTCCTCTCGCTTCGGTCCAAAATAGCAATTGGCCCCTCCTCGTAGGAGCTATCCGGCTGGAGATCGATGTCCTCCACAGCAATGTGAGAATGAGCCAAATCATCTCTAAGGTATTTCCTCAGCGAGGAAATATGGAACACGTCGTGAATCCGATGCAAGTGCTCCGGTAGTCCAAGTCTATACGCAACCGGTCCGATCCGCTCAATAATAGGAAACGGCCCCACATACCTCGGTGCCAACTTCCCCTTCTTCCCGAATCGCATAATCCCCTTCATTGGAGATACCCTGAGCAAAACCTGGTCCCCCACTTGGAACTCCCTGAAAAACCTCTTCGCATCAGCATAACTCTTCTGCCTGTCTTAAGCTACCCGAATGCGACTCCGAATCAACTCAATCCTTGCCGAAGTATCCTGAATCACTTCCGGCCCAAGTAGTTTGTTATCCCCCACCTCCAACCAACATGCTGGGGAACGACAAGGCCTACCGTACAATGCCTCAAACGGAGCCATGCCAATCGTGAACTGATAGGAGTTGTTGTAAGCAAACTCCACCAGTGGAAGGTACTGCTCCCATCCACCCCCGAAGTCAATAACGCACATGCGTAGCATGTCCTCCAACATCTGATTGGTGCGCTCTATCTGCCCATCGGTCTGCGGGTGATATGCCGTACTCAACCGCAATTCCGTGCCCATTGCTTCATGGAAACTCTCCCAAAACCACCAAACAAATATCTTGTCTCTGTCAGAAACGATATTTAGGGGCACATCGTGAAGTCTCACAAACTCTGAAATGAAGAGTTGGGCATACTGTCCCGTAGTGTAGTCAGTCCTTACGGGTAAAAAGTGAGCGACTTTGGACAACCTGTCCACAATTACCCAAACGGAGTCGTGACCCCTCTGCGACGTAGGCAACCCCGTGATAAAATCCATGGATATGCTCTCCCACATCCATACCGGAATCTCCAACGGCTGTAACAATCCTGCTGGTCTCTGATGATCCACTTTTACAAGCTGACAAGTGGCGCATTTTGAGACAAACTCAGCGATATCTCTCTTCATACCGCTCCACCAATATTGCCGTCTCATGTCTTGCTACATTTTGTCCCCTCTGGGATGTACCGTGAACCATGAGCCGTGCGACTCTGCCATCACTTCGTGCCGCAATTCTTCCCCTTCCGGAACTACCAATCTCCCATTGAAGCGCAATCCCCCGTCTGAGCTAACGGTATAGGACTCGGCTCCCTCTGCAAGTAATCGAAATATCTGCTCCTGACAGAACGAGTCATTAGCCTGTGCCCGTACTACTTTCGTGACAATCTATGGGGTAACAGTCATCACAGACATGAAAGATCGGGCCACTGCATCCTGGTGTCCCAATTCCTTCGACTTAGCTTTCCACACCTCTGCCACCTCATCTGCTGGTCTACGGCTCAACGCGTCTGCTACCACGTTAGCCTTACCCGGGTGGTACTGGATGTCGAACTGGTAGTCCTTCACAAACTCAAACCACCTACGTTGCCGCATATTCAATTCCTTCTGTGTGAACAGATACTGTAGTGACTTGTGGTCCGTGAACAGCTGAAACTTCTCCCCCAAAAGATAGTGCCTCCAAATCCGTAAGGCAAATACCACTGCTGCTAACTCCAAATCATGCGTGGGGTAATTCTTCTCATGAGGCTTAAGCTTACGGGGAGCATAAGCTATGGCCTGTCTCTCCTGCTGTAATACACCTCCAAGCCCTTGCAAAGATGCGTCGGTGTAAACCAAATACTCAACTCCCGGTCTTGGCAATGCTAACACAGGTGCTGAGGTCAACTTGTCCTTCAATTCATCGAATGCCAACTGACAGGCATCACTCCAAATGAACGGCACACCTTTACGAGTAAGATGTGCCAAAGGACCTGCTATCTCTGAGAAACCCCGAATAAACCTCCTGTAGTATCTTGCTAAACCCAAGAAACTACGAATCTCTGTTGGTGTCGTGGGCTGTCCCCACTCCCTCATCGCTGATACCTTCCCCGGATCAACTGATATTCCCTGGTCGGAAATAATGTGACCCAAGAACTGGACTTCCTTCAGCCAAAACCCGCACTTCTCATATTTTGCATACAACTCGTTCTGACGGAGTGTCTGCAAAACCTGCCTCAAATGCTCGGCGTGCTCCTGCTCCGTCTGAGAGTAAACCAGAATATCATCAATGAAGACAATGACAAACTGATCTACGAAATACCTGAACACCCTGTTCATCAAGTCCATAAACACTGCTGGAGCGTTGGTCAAGCCGAAAGGCATAACCCGAAACTCGTAAGAACCATATCTCGACAAGAACGCGGTCTTCGAGACATCCTCCTCCCTGATACGCAACTGATGGTATCCCGACCTCAAGTCAATCTTCGAGAAGAAAGAAGCTCCTCTCAACTGGTCGAATAAGTCATCGATTCGAGGCAACAGATACTTATTCCGTATCGTGACCTTATTCAACTCTCGGTAGTCCACACACAATCTCAGTGAACCGTCCCTCTTCTTCACAAACAAAACCGGAGCGCCCCAAGGTGAGGTACTCCTACGAATAAAGCCCTGTCCTAACAGCTGCTTTATCTGATCCCGTAACTCTCGCATCTCAGCTGGAGCCATACGGTACGGTGCACGTGCTATAGGTATCGTACCCGGTAGCAAATCTATAACGAAATCTATCTCTCGACTGGGTGGTAAGCCTGGTATCTCCTGAAACACATCCGAATAATCCCTGATGACTGGGATCGAATCTAAAGGAATCACAACCTCCTTAGAGGTATCCTCCTCAATGTAATACAGATGAGCGGTCGATCCTCCCTCTGGGCGAGGCATCGCCACTATAAACATCTCTTGCCCCGGAATGGCAAAAACAATGCTCCCGCTGAAGCAATCAATCATAGCCCTATATGCTACGAGCCAATCCATACCGATGATCACATCATGAACATGCATGTCTAACACTAACATGTCTGCAGGTAATACCAAACCACCAATCTCTACCCCCACTCCTCGGCATATAAAGAAAATAAGTGACCCACTCCCTAGTGGTGAGTCGACACACGTCACTGTGCTCTCTGCCGTAGCTAACAATCCTAAAGCTTTCGCGAAGTGTGTAGCTATAAAACAGTGTGTAGCACCCGTATCAAATAACACCCGACCCATAGAGCCAAGGATAGGAAACGTACCCTCGATCGCGGGCGGTGCTTGTGGAACTGCAGCCTGGTGAACGTTGTAGACACGTCCATACTGTAGCTGCCCCTGCTGAACTGGGACTGCTGGAATGGGTGGCAATGCTGCCATCTGTGGCGGTGCGGGAAGAGCGGCGGGAAATATAGGTCTCTGTGGCTCCTGGCGAGCACCCTGTGATCTGTGGCGGTGCAGGAAGAGCGGCGGGAAATATAGGTCTCTGTGGCTCCTGGCGAGCACCCTGCTACTGCTGCTGTGGGGCCCTGCCCCTATCAGGGAAATCCTGCTTCTTATGGACAGTCTTGCCACAAGTAAAGCACTTCCCTGGGAAGTTCCCTCCCCTCTGCCCCTGCTGTCCCCGGCCCTGGTGGCCGTTACCATTCCTCCCTTGG
This sequence comes from Sambucus nigra, assembly GCA_949130495.1. Lineage (NCBI taxonomy): Eukaryota > Viridiplantae > Streptophyta > Magnoliopsida > Dipsacales > Adoxaceae > Sambucus > Sambucus nigra. The sequence goes on along the minus strand of OX422208.1, from coordinate 370,713,631 downwards.
CCCTGCTGGCCCTGATGAAACTGTTGCCCGTTCTGCCCCTGCTGGCCCTGCTGGCCGTTTGGACCCTGATGGCCCTGACGGAAACCTCCCTGTCCCTGCCTGTAGTTCCCTGACCGGAACCTCTTATTATCTCCCTGCTGGGTACCCTGCTCATTCTGTCTCTGCCCCTGACCGGTTTGTGCCCCGCTGGCACCATGTCCTCCAGTCCTGCCCTGATGGCTAGATTCCCCCGACCGCTTGCCCTCGGCCATATGAAAACGGTGGTCCTGGCAGTGCAATAATGCAGCGTTAACCACCTCAGAATACGTGGCCAACGATAGGTTCCCAAGCAGATGCTGACGGATTCTCCCATTCAACCCATCGGTGAACTTCTCTATCTTCTTCTTCTCTGTTGGAATCTCGTCTGGAACGATGTTCAACAGATTAGTAAACTCGGCCTCATACTCGGCCACTGTCTTGCCCTCCTGCTTCAAACTCATCAGCTTCCTCCTCATCTCTGTATGAACTGGGGACGAAAAGTACTTGCAGTCAAACCGCACCCAGAACTCCTGAATCGTGAGAGTATCCCTCTCCTCCGCGGTGGTAATAGACTCCCACCACTGTAGTGCAGATCCAGTAGCTTGAAAGTAGCTAGCACCTGTTTCTGAATATCTGTGCACTCATGCATCCTCAAATGCCTCTGCATGTCATTCTTCCATTGGCTCGAGACTACCACGTCTGAGCTACCTGCAAACTCTGGCGGATGCGCTTTCTGAAAAGCGTCTCGTACACGCTCCCAAGCAGACGGGAATGCATTAACCTGTGCTGGCGCGGCAACCGGCGCCTGAGGCGGTTCCTGCTGAATCACGGCAATCGCGGCATTTACCGCTTGGGCTACTATAGCAGCAACCTCAGCGGCGTTCATCATGCCCTGAACTGGAGCGGGCTGGGGTTCAGGCATTGCATTCCTGGGAACTCGTCGTGCACGTCGTGGAGGCATCTGAAATAAGAACAAAGTTTATAAGTTCGCAGTTATAAACTTAATATAGCTGAAGAACGAAGCATACACAAAGAGAGTACAACAGTCCTAAAATATAGGGCTCTATATCAAAGAAATGTAGCGAAAACATAATAGCCGTATAGATCCTAAAGGACACTAGAACCTGATGCTCTGATACCACCTGTGACACCCCGACTAATTAAATACCGGGTAGCTACTCCTTTATAAAATCAATTCAAAATGCCAAGTTGGCTCAGTTAATAGCATCACTGTCGAAAACATTTTATTATTTCTAACCACCTAGTATTTAAAAAGCAAGTTGCCAAATTTTAATTTAAGTCTGATTAACATGCAACAAGTGTAATGAAGAAATAAATAACACCATTCACCATATTGAAGTAAAATGAATAACCATCACAATGGAGTAAATAAAGTTTGGAGGAAAACTCCTCACTACAATCCCATAACTGAAATGAATAACTGAAACTGAAATAAAACATGCTAAAGTCTGAAAACTGAAATATAAAAGATGTCTCTAAAGAAATGGGCAACATGCCCTACATCTGATAGATAGTGACTCTGGAATCCAAAGAGATAGAAGCGTCTACATGCAAATCCCTGTAGCTTCCACAAGCAGCTACAGCTCGTCACCTGAATGAGTACCTATGCTTGGTGTCCTTGTGGCTGGGCACCTAAAAATGGTTTTACAAAGAAAAGATTTGAAAAGCAAACGGGTCAGAGCCCGAATGTGGAGTTATATTTTAAAAACCTGCAAGTGCTTTAAAAACATTTAAAACATTAAATGCAAAGTACATGTTAGGACGTGCACTCACATGATATTCTCACCTCTCGTCTAATTGTGCACTCCTAACGCAAGTACCCATCTATATCTACCCATACCACTAGCTAAGTGACAACGTATCTAGCTAGACTGCCAAAGATTCTACCCATAATACTTGGTTCCATTAACATAATAACGCTCGTAATTAAATAGGGATTTAATGTAACTCAGTTACTAAATATGCCATATATATAAGTATCAGTTAACTCATTATATAACTCGAAACAATACCGTAATAGGTTCACAATATTAACAGGAGGATTTCCATTAATTAAATGTATATTATTCACATCATAAATATACGATACAAGCACCCCGAAATCTAAGCTATGGTGCACACATACTCTGCTATCCATCCCGGTACATCACGTACATAAGGATCACACATTTCGAATCTCTCAGGAATAGTTCAGATAACATAAATCACAAATAGTGGAGGCGAACACAGTCCCCATCACGTGGGTCACGCAGATACCTACGCTCCCACGGTCAGCGGACTTATTAATATCACAATAAGTCTTTCTATGACCTATGTTCATCAAGGTACGAGTCTATATCCCCCCCGTAGGCACACAAGGATTAGAGGGTCCTAAGCGAACGCAACCTCCCGTGATAGCAAGTATGGTAGGTATGTCATACACACAATCCATATACCAATACTAAGTAAACACACATCTTAGTAATACCGTATTTTAATCGTAGTACGTATCGCATTCTCGCACTAACTATAATTATCAAAATTTATACTAATCCGATTTATAATCATACGCGCTATAGTTTCTCACGTCGTAGTAACCACTCGCGTCTCAACCCAAACCGTACATGTAATACAACTCTCGTATGTAAATTCCTCCTCATAAATACCCAAATGTCCCAAGTCTATCACTATATCATCAAAGGACTGCTATCTATATCCTCGAACAAGTTTATGGGTCTCCAAAAATCGAAACAGTCCAAAAAGGACCAAACTGTCAACTCGTTAGAAGTCTCATTCGAACGAGTGTTCGAACGAGTTTGGACTGTCAGCTCGTTAGAAGTCTCGTTCGAACAGCCTCGTTCGAACGAGATCCCAGTTCGTTCGAACGAACTGTCCCTTCTAACGATATCTCGTTCGAACGAGATATCGAATGAAATCCCTACTCGTTAGCAACGACTGGTCAACTCGTTAGAAGCTCGTTCGAACGAGTTCGTTCGAATGACCTGGGGGCTGCTTCTAACGAGCTACCAGTTTCGGCCCAGAATTTCCCCAATTCGTTTTTCATCCATTTTTACTCCTCAAACCTCTTCTAAAATTCGTTCCAACAATATATTGAGTTCTCTTATCATCCTCAAACATGCTAAGGTGCTATACTAACATCATTAAAGGGTTTAATTCCTTCTAAACATCATTAAATCACAAATTTCTACATTGATTCCCAATTTTCTTCAAGAACATAAACCCTAGGTTCTTCTCATCAAAATTTCCCAGATTTTAATTCGTTTTTCTTTCACCCAAACATGTATTAACATCAGATTAATTGTCTCCAAACTATTCTACATGCAATCCTTCTCAAATTCCTCAAGTTTTATGATCTAGACTACATGGGTTTTCACATTTTATCAAGAACAAACTATAAATCCGAATTTTCTAACATGGAAAAGACATTCTCAGAAATTAAATGGAATAAAGTCACTTGCCTTGGTTGTCTCTGAGTTTGGTGTAGATTAGATGAAGTTTTCTGCAGAAATTCCTCTCTCTCCAAGCTCTTCTCCAATGGTGGCTTAAGGTGGCTAGGGTTTTGATTTGGGGAAACTTAGAAAACCTAAATGACAACCTACGTAGCCTTCTAGGTTAATATGGGTTGGTTAATGGGCTTAATGGGTTTAATCCACATCAGATTTAATTAACCAATTTTCGTCACTTTTAATTCCTCAAAATGTAAAATTACCAAAATACCCTTTAAGTTACCGGGATGGCCTAAAAATACCCCGGGACCCAAACTATACCCCCGGCTAGTGTTTTCTGACTATCTCGACCCTTCCGGACGCGTTGGCGCACTCAAAACGACCATAAGGATTATAGATTTTTAAATTCACTTTTATTTTCAAAATATTATACCGTGACGCGGCGGTCCCACGCGTCTCAACAAAATTTCTAAAATGCCGTATATAAATCTCACGACAAATTTTCATAGTACCAAATACATATATACACATATATGCACATAATCAAATACCAACTCGCATCACATTAGTATTTATAACCCGGATTAACTTCCAATTAATACGCAATTTAATTAATTAATCCCAAAAATAAATATAGTCAAAAGTACGGGGTATTACATCAATAATATGAGTAATGAAAAGTGTTTCACGAAATAATACTGGATAAGAAACCACCTACTTGTGTTTATGGATTTTCAAAAATAAGTCCGTTTAATTTTATTTAAAGTGGGGGTCTGAGAAAGTGTAAAACGTGAAAAACATCTAAGTAAGTTTGGGTTTTACCACGTTTAAGGTGCGTATACTTGAAAGTGTGTAAAACATAACTTCTAAGGGTTTAATATGAGAATAAAAGATAGAATTTATTTCTTGTAGATCTTTGGGGTTTCAAGTTTAGTAGTAATATACTTTTTTGTTCATAATGGTGACAAAAATCAGTAGTTGAAAAACTCCAGGGGTTTATGTGAAAAAAAAATCTATAGTCTTAAAATTAAAGTTGGGGTGGTACTTAAAATTTGCTTTCTGCTTGACCAAACAAGATGTTGTAATATACCATTTTGACTAGAAAAATAAATTAAAAATTTTGAAAAAAAATTCAGATAATTTTGATTGGACACGCACCCTCATATGCTCAGTTAAAATTTTCCCACGTTATATTTAACCTCACTCACACGCGTGTTGACCAATTCATCTTCAACCTTCGTAATTTTCACTTTAGGGTTACAAGCTTTGACCTTTAATTAAATCCATTACAAAATACCATTTCAGATGATTCAAAAGATATTATTTTTAATTTTTCACACGGAATCCAAAAATATACCTTTTATGGATTGAGTTGAACTATAGGTCTTCTTCATAGACTGCAAAATTTTGAAATTTTAGTTTCATATTCGTGGAGTTACATTGAAATTCGAGTTGTGGAAGTAATAAGTTTTGTTTTTGTGTGAATTTGGAGTAAAATGGTTTTGTTTTGAGGTTCTAATTAATAGTATACAAAGAGAATTTGAACTTTGAAATTTTAACTGCTGAAAAAAAAACTTGATTTTGAGATATGCATGTGTACTATAATCAAATCAAACATTATGGTTGAGTTCCTATAGGTCTAAGGACAATTATTCTCACCTTAAAATTTGTTCAAGGTCAAGAATACATGATTCACCATTAAAGCTCAAGCTTTCATGTCGTTTTCTAAAAATTAACCCTTAGCTATATATTTCTACGTTAACTAATACATGTAAAGTCCTAAATTGCTTCTAAACTGATGAGAAAACTAAGTGACATTGAAAAAACTAAGTTCTATGCATAAAATAAATGGATACCCGAGAATATCAAATTTTCGAGTTAGTTTTTACCCCCACTAAACTAATGGCTTTCTTTGTATCCTGGTGTGCCTTTTCTTGGGCAAGTTGAGGAGAGTTAATTGGTCAAAAAATAGGTGAGTTTCAGTTGGTATTAGAAAGGATGTGTGTAGGTAATTGGTGATACATGTGAAGGCATGTGCTGCCATATAGTTATAAGCTGAAATGGTAGCTTGTGTGGCAGTGTCATCAGCTTAGCTTATGAGGATTAGGTTAGGATGTTAAGTTTCAGTTCTTGGAAATCGTTGGCTTAGTTTTTAGTTCATTTTTTATATTTTTCAAACTTTAGGGGCTTTTGTAAATTTTCAAAACTAAGTAAAATATTTTTAACGTCTAGTTTGTAAATTAAAATAGTTTCAATGTCAATTATGAAAAAACATTTGGGGTTTATAACTCATTTAGAAAGTTTAAAGGCTAAATAAAAACTCTAGGGGCTATTTTATAATATTTAAAACTTTAGGGTAATATCTTCATTTAAGTTTTCTAAGGTTCATGTTAAAAGTTTTTAATTTCAAGAATTTTATACTCACGTAAGTGTATCTAATAGAAATTATTGTGTATATATATATATATATATATATATATATATATATATATATATATATATATATATATAGAGAGAGAGAGAGAGAGAGAGAGAGAGAGAGAGAGAGAGAGAGAGAGAGAGAGAGAGAGAGAGTTTGAGTTACATATCATTTTCGGATCTTTCAGTAAAGGCCACAAATAAAGGCTATGAAAGTGAAAGGAGAATTACCGGAGGAAGAAGGCATAACGAATTTGTAGTTGATTATTATGGATTTAAATGAAGCCCAACGTGACATGGCCACTATTTTTCAAAAACCTCAATTACTCCAATATTAAATCAACACCAGCTATACTAAAAGTTCTTTAAACCTCAACTATACTAAAAGAAAATGGTTCATTATGGAAAAATCTTCCACAAAACCTATTTTCAACCTAATACTAGTTCTAATTTTTTAGCACATTTGGATTAATAGAAACAGAGCTAGATTTGATAATCACTCCATGTTCTCTAACAGAATCATAAAAAACATCCAAGATTTCGCAGTCATGTGCTATAAAGGTCCTAAAAATCCTAATAATAGAATTTTATTGGTTAACTGGTTCCTCCCCCTAAAAGGTTTATTGAAGCTTAATGTTGATGGAAGTTTTCATAGCAATCCTGGAAAAAGTGGGATAGGTGGCGTCCTAAGAAATCAACTAGGTGAAGTGATTTGCTTCTTCTACAATGCATTAAAAGTGTCCTTAAATTTAGAATTCATGGATGCAACTCTTATTCAAGGATTATCTTATTATTAAGATTTAAAAGATTATGACTTGATTATAGAGTCATATCCCAAAGTTCTTATAAAATCTATCCACAACATTAATTATTACCTTTGGAAAATCAAAAGAAAGTGATCTAATCTCTATATTTAGCCTCAAATGTCTAGTGTTCTTTCAAGCATATTCATAGAGAAGTAAACTTTGCACCAGATTTCTTGTCCAAGATGGGAGGTTCCCATAATCATTCTTTGATGTCCTTCAACATAGACCTTCTCCCCAAGTACTTTAAGGGCATTTTAAGACTAGAGAAGATGCAAAATCTTTATGTTTGGAAAACTACTTATCCTAGTTTGTTCAATCTTTCCTTTTCTAATTTGTAAGCCATAGATAGGGTTTTTCTCTCTTTTGATTCTCAATAAAATCCTTTATTCTCTAAAAAAAGTAGTTTATAATCCCTGCTAAAATAGTTTCTTTAGAAATGTTAGAAGATGTGGAAAATAGAAAGGGATTAACACCACTCCTCTTAGGAACTGGAATGGATTAATACAAGCCAAATTTCCTTTAAAATTAGGTAGGCAAATAAATCTCCACTCAAGATTTGGAATGAAAACATTAGGAGTGAAGTATAACAAAACAAGTACCTAGAAATTAGGAAACTTCCCCAGTAAGAGTATATTTCCTCACTAAAAGAGGATTTATTCAAAATTAAAACAATCCAATGAGAAGATCGAGAAAATCTGAGGAAAGGTTGTAGAAGAAACCTTGGTCTATCAAATTTTAGACCATCAAACATCCTAATAAAATCTTTGAAGCTTTTGTCACGAGGCTTGGAATGATAAATGGAACTGATATGGTTAAAACCAAATTTCCTTTAACATTCCCAATCTCAAGAAAATCGAAATGCAACCATATTTGGAGCACCCACAATGGCCCACCTTCATCTACATTAGAGGATTCATATTAGATCTTAGATAAGCTTCTATAAAGGGACCCAAAGAGGTACGGGGCAAGGTCATCCCATTTCCCTCCATAAGGACGATTGCTAAGAAATAATATCCTAACATAACCCGCTGAGATTTCACACATAATAAATGCTTTAATAGCCAAAGAAGGGAAATTAGTAATATTATATGTCTTCCACAACTACCATAGTCTTCATATATTTTTTCATAAAGATGGAATAAGCTAGAAGGGAAATTTCATTCTTCAGAGACATAATGAACTTGATGAGTGACATTTAAGGATAAATATCCTCCCCAACAAATTTGAAGCCATTTAATTGATAAATATCCAACGATATGGGACCAGCCATCCCAATGTTGAATTCAAAGAAGTTAAATGATGAATTCCAGAATTGAATGGCACTAGAAATATAAAAGGATCATATTCAATGTTGGTCAAACTAAGTTTGACAACATATAGAATGCCAGCTTCTCCATCTCTCTTACCTTTGCTTCGAGCATGAAATTCTCAACCATTGGTGCCACTTATCTTTAAGATGCTTTTGGGATAAACCCTAAATTTAAGGGTGGAATGTGCTTTGAGGAATGTGGAGTCTTGTATGAGAAGATTTCAATTCCTAAACATGGTATAGAAGACAAAGAGATGCAAGCGGAGTCATCTAAAAAAGTGGTCCATCAGAGAAAAAGGTAGCCTTATATAATAGTTGAATGGGACATAAAATATTTCCAATCACAACAAAGTAATTGATCATGATCTTCTTAATATCCTTTTAAAATTAGGTGTAACATCAGGGATTTCTGATCTTGAAGTCATTGGTGAAAAAAAGTGTAGAAGAGAGATAAAATAAACTAGAGAGATTTATATATGCTTGGAAAGAGAAAGATAGTGGTAAAAAGAAAAATAAGCTCATATACGAGTTTAAATAGATCAAATAAACCATTTGAAATGAAACAAACACGTGTATCAAAAGGTTTCTATTTAAAAGGAAAAATTATGGGGAAGTTGAAAAGTAACAAAGAGCCTTTTGGGGATCAATCAATCAAAATGCTCCAATGATTTGATTAATGACTTATTAATGGTTCGGGAAATTAAAATCAATTGTTGAATGTCAGAAGGCAACTATATATATATATATATATATATATATATATATATATATATATATATATATATATATATAGTAAAGAGAGAGGGGTTTTTACCACATCATAAGATTTGTATATAAAACCTATAAAAAGAGGTTTTGTATCTAATCTAGACAAGTGGACCTGCAAATATGAAAATCCACCTTTGGGACTGTGTTTGCATTCACGATTTCAAACCCCTACTTCTTATCCCATTTACTTCGAGCCCATCATCTCTTCCCACCTAGCCTCTGTACTCTACTCTACCTATACCATCTTCATTAACTGTTTTTCGATAAAACACCTCCCTCTCTCTCTTTCACTGCTCATGCTCTCTCATGGCCTCAACATCTATCAAATAATTCATCTTCTATAATTCTTGAGGTAATTACATCATAGTCGATTTGTTTTATGATTTATAGTTATTTTTGTTGCTCTCAACTATTGGTGTTGAATTTTCTTGGTGAGACTCAAAAATAGTATTTTATTGATTTGAAACATTTTTTTTCTTGATCTTAAAGTTTTTGTGCAAACGCAAACAATATTTTGTCTCAAGAGGGGTTTTCGATTTTAGTATTTTGTATTAAGACTTTATATTGGTTTGAGGCTTGATATTTTTGTTCCAGGTTTGAAGAATATGCCAGTGGGTATACATTTTTCTTTCCCCATCGCCGTCGGATCGTAGGTGAAGACCAAAACAGGTGGGTATACATCTTTCTTTCTCTCTCTAAATATTTTTGTGATTTTGAAATCATTTTTTGGTAGGTATCACTCTAAATCTAAACTAGTGGGTAATAGCTACCGGTGTTTCTAATGACGAACTGACAAAAAACGAACCAAAAATCACTGAGAAATTATTTCCTTCTGATCACATACTTTGTTCTTGCCCCTCTTTTTCCTCTCAAAGATCAACTTCACTTTACACAGACAAGTTTTTTTTTTTTTCAATTTCATATCTATGTATCGTCCTTCTTCTTTGTACTAATGTTATTATGAGCTTTCGACTTTATTAATTGCTATATGTAACACCCCGCTTAAAATAATAACGGGTGGCCAGCCATATACTACATTAAATCAGGAGTTTCAGATGGTCCAGTCTCAACATCAACTGCCGGTACTATATAATATAGGACTAACTGCCCGATATTGTATAAGCGAGATGTTAATATGACGTAAAATATTCAACAGATAACAAACCATGACTACCAAACTAACACAATAACTACTAATAAGAAAAAGAAAGATTCAAGAAAGAACTATGATAAACGAAATGCTAGAATAAAATGAAATAAATAACTACCACTGAATATACTGCAAGGAAGTAAACCCGAATAAGCTGACGGGTCACAACCAATACAATAACTGAAATGGAATAAATATAAACATGTATATAAATATCCCTTGGATACTAACCCGATATACAACATGAATCCTACCTAGAATTTTAAAAGTAGGAAGCGACTACAAGATACATCCCGCAACAGTCCGCGCCTATCACGGCTCCCAAGAACTCTGGATAGAAGGTCATTTGGCATTCATGCGGTAGGACACCTATAGTAATATATATATATATATATATATATATATATATATATATATATATATATATATATATATATATATATATATATATATATATATATATATATATATATATATACAAGCAGGAGAGAAAAGTAAACGGGTCAGAGCCCGAGTGTGAAAAATATTTAGCAAGTGTGTTAATCGTGCATAATAAATATCGGTGCAATAATTTCATAACTAAAGTGGAATCGCACTCTCGTGGAATCCCAACTCACCTCTCATCTAACGGCGTGCACCTATTCGTGTCCTGAGATTTTAGTTAAATTACCCCAACTATAAGGACAACCTAACTTATCATAGGCCTAGCCTATACCCACGAGATCTTCCTTCCTATCATAACCCAAGAATCCAACCCTTTTCTAATCACACTTGATTATGTTTACAAACAATTATGCCATAATAGGGTTAATGGATTCCAGTTTATAATTTACTTAATTATAATTCTTAATATGTTACCCATTTATATTTGGGTTGAATCATAAGATTTACTTTCTAATTAACATGCATACAAATTATTATTGACAAAACTTCTCTCCAATCTCAACATTGTACTACGTTTCGTGCGCCTCGAAAAGAGAAATCCAAACAAGGAACCACCCCGTTACACTACTTCTTGACAATGTTGATCCAAGAGATCCATCATGCCACACATAAATATTTGACAAAACTTTTCACTAATCTCGACACTGCACTATGTTTCGTGCGTGGGGTGTCTCGCAAAGCGAAATCTAAACAAGTAACCACCCGTTACACTACTTCTCGACAATGTCGATCCTAGAGATCCATAATGCCATACATACCATATTGTTCTACTACTACAACTAAATTTTAGACTAAAATTATGAAAACAAATGAAATCTCCAATAATATCCTTAGGATGATGTAGCCAAAATATTCCTTAAATGTGATACATCAACCCCCATCAATCTAGTACATCATAATCATCCAAGATGTACCCCACAAAGATTCTATATCCTTTCATCTATAGGATATATAAATATATATATAGGCATTTTATTCTTACCATATATATATATACCATCATCCATACCCATGACCAAGTGTACATATCATATCTGAAGTATAATGGGCATGCACATAATCCACCTGACTATATATATCGCCGATAAAACTGCACCATGCTATCATCTTCCCAGTGCCCGGATCACGTAGCATCTGGGGACCACCATGGTGGGGCTCAACGACACCCATCTCGTGGTAACTCACACACACGACGTGCCGGGAAGAGGTCATAGCTCCTAACCGACAATGAGACGAAACATACCCACCACGTCTCATCCCAATATATATATATATATCACATAATAACACACTTGATGACTATGACCTGGGGAATATCCACACCCTGCTCATTAAGCCAGGATGCTCACCCACTGCACGGAAACTTACCAATGATAGCATGAGAGGGGTATGCTTAACCACGTAAGTATATATATCGTTCTCATGCAGAATATATACACATCCATATGATCCCATCATATGATCAAATATTAAACCATCACATAAGGTTTAAATATCCATATCATGTATATCCACAACATAATTATATCCATATATTCATATCCATGCAGATATATATACAAACTAATTCTCGTTTATATGTATAAGATATATCATCTCAACTATAAGTATATATAATCCTCAATATACAAGCCGTCATCACAAACTCATTTAATTTACCTCGATATGTGAATACAATCTCTCACTTGAAACATATTCAATCATTTTTCCTATGATGAATTGTCTCCTAAAATCATATGTATATATATACACACATATATTCAACATTAGGGTTATCACCCAAGATTTTGTGTAGGAAACCATCACTACACATACCATCTATATCCGAGAGCACATTAAAGAATCTAGTAATAAATTCGACTATTGGTATACGTATAACTAATAGTCTATAAGCCTCAAGCTCAATCTTACATTCATCAAATAATCCCATTTCTTAGGGAAAATGCCTGTTGTAAATCATACACCGATAAACAACGTATACTCCAACTAGATTTTCACACTCTACTCTAGTTGGAAATATGATCCCATCGCTCTCGATTTCAACTACGTTTCAATCACCTTTTATGAATCCCCTAGTCTAAGATCTCTCAGATTTATTCCTTAAATTTTATCATTTCTAAGGGTATGCGACCACTCTCTTCCATTTGGCCCCAAATTGTATCTTAATAATATTCTATCCTTGTAAGGATTCGATATAAATGTCGGCCCAGAAATTTCACAACATACCCTCGCAACTCTCTCTAGGAGTTATTATCCTCCCATCACATCTATACTTACATTTGATCTATAAGTAGAATTCTCAATCCCAATGGGGTTTCCCCATAATCTCTAAACACGACTCCAAAAGCACACATGGATATATTTTCCCCAAATTGTCCTAAGAAGCCCCCATAATCACAATGTGTGAGAACCCCCCTAGTGTCTCCAAAACATATCTCTTATATCATAAGAGAATACCCCAAGTCAATAAACCAAACCAAAAAGGGTTAGAAATTCACTATGAAGAAAATTCCTCAAAATGCCCTGTTTCCGAATCGATTCGGCGTTGCACGAATCGATTCGGTCTCAAGGGCAAATCGATTCGCTCCATCTGCGAATCGATTTGGTCTAAAGGACCTAGGACTCTGTCTCAAGCCGAATCGATTTGTCTTGGGTTTGAATCGATTCAGTCACACAGACCTGGGATTCTGCAACATTCCGAATCGATTCGAAAAGAGGCCGAATCGATTCAGTCTGTTCAGCAGGCTACGAAATGGTCATTTCTCTACATAAACCTAAATTTCCAAAATCCCAAATCAACAATTTCTAACTATGAATTTGTAACCGAATAATGTTTCCAACATTAAACACATCCTATACTTTCACCTCATGAATTTACACCCCTTAAACCCATGTGTAAACATCAATTGCAAGATCAAACCCAAAATCTAGGTTTTGATATTAATACCCGAAAATCCATTTCTTTAACCCACAAATTATGAAATAAATTACACAATTGACTTGTAGAGGTTGGATCGTCCTCGATGTCGCGTTTTTGTCGGAGTTCCCAAGCTTTTTCTCCTCTCTCTCTTCTTTTCTTCTTCTTTCTCTCCTCTTTTCTTTCTATTTCTCTCTTCTCACAATTGAGAAGGTTTGATCTGTAAGCCTTTAAATCCCTTAAAACATAAGTCCCAATTTTAAATGTTAATACACACTTTAAATGACTCGTTTACTCCAATTCGAAAAGTAATTCGGAACTGAAATAAAAGCCAATGAGAGTCATTTTGACTATCTAGACCCTTCCGGGATCGATGGAACACTCAAAATCATCCTCTGGAATACTTTGAAATGTTCTCTATTTTTGGACCTCAATTCCCAAATTTTAGAATTCTCCAGTTTAATTAAGTTTTATTTTCCCAAAAATTTAATTTCTCAGTCTAAAAAATCATGAGGTGTTACAATCTTCCCCCCTTACAAAAATTTTGCCCACGAAATTTAAGACATGCCTAGGACCTCAATATCATCTAGTCCTTGCACCAACTCTCAGGATCACTATACCGATCCTTCCTAGTTCTCATGTCGAACCATATAGATTTTAAAGTAATCCGAACTACCCAGGGCACCCATACACCCCATACTCGAGCTTTCCACTCGTAGAATTATAATCAGGCTTCATTAGCCTCAAATCGTAATATACTATCACCAATCTAATCTATAATAACATATTAATTATATAAAAGTTTGAAAATTCCCAATAGTTGAACTCTCCTCAATTCCGGATGCTAGCCACCTTCGTGCGGGGGAGGTCTCGCAAGAGAAATCCAAACAAGGAACCCTCCCCATACACTACTGTGTAGCTAGGTCGGGGATTTAGATTAGTTAAACCAGGGTTAAGGTTTATTAAAGATTTTCATATTTTAAATATTTCCCGAAGGCCTATGTAAAAATATAATATAAATTAATTTTGCGTCTTTCGACACACCAAACAAACACCTTATGCTCAAAACACAAGGTCTCAACAAATACAACACTTTAACCAATACCTAGTCCTTAAGACTAGCAAAACTATGGGCTAAATTCTCCGTGCAAAATAAATCTACCAAACTTTGAACCTCTCAGTTATGAAATTCCTTTACATTACATTACATCCACACCTTTCCACAGAATGAGTTCTTCCCTCATTGGAACACTAAAATTTCCTGCCCTAGCCTATCCGTAAACCAATAACCTTAACAATTTACATTCTCGAAATCAATAGAGCAACTCTCTACCAGCTCATTACAAGATGGTTTAATATCCCAAAAGATGTCGTATAAATACCACACTTGCTCACTCCTCCCCGAGGCCTAATTCTCCTCAAAGAAATATCTTCCTCATAAATCCTTCCTAACCATCCCGAAGGACAAGACGCGATTGTAACTACTGAAAAATCCCTCGGTCCTATTCAATGAACCCGAGTCTCCAATTCCTTACTCCCTCTTCGCAGAAGGAAATACTCCCGATATTGGGACAACTCCACCTACGTTCCACCGGTAGAAGTCAACATCATTAGACTCCCTAACAAAGGTTGACGGATTTCTCAACCTAAACCTACCAAAGACTACACTATACACCTCTCCTCAGACTTACCTTATTAAGTCCAAGATTCTCCATTCGAGTAAATTTCCCTTTCTTACTCAACCACCGATAGGTCACCCTGAAACACCGCTAGAATTCTCGTCCTTAATTCCGCCTGAATCGAGGAAAATAACTTCCTCCAATCAAAGCGTACCCAAAATCTGTTTTGGGTATTGTATATCTAATCTTATCCTTTCCTAGATGACATAATCTAGGTGACGTCTGAAACGAGAGGAACTGTTATCAGAACGTCGATCAAGTGAGTACACTTCACAGAAGAAGATAAGCACAGTGAACACAACAGTCCTAATAGTAGGGATTTATATCAAGAACGTTAATGGAAGAACGCAAAAAACTCGCACAGATCCTGAAAACTCTAGAACCTGATGCTCTGATACCATCTGTAACACCCCACTTAAATAATAATGGGTGGCCAGCCCTATACTACATTAAATCAGGAGTTTCAGATGGTCCAGTCTCAACATCAACTGCCGGTACTATACAATATAGGACTAATTGCCCGATATTGTATAAGCGAGATGTTAATATGAAGTAAAATATGCAACAGATAACAAACCATGAATACCAAACTAACACTATAACTACTAATAAGAAAAAGAAAGACGCAAGAAAGAACTATGATAAACGAAATGCTAGAATAAAATGAAATAAATAACTACCACTGAATATACAACAAGGAAGTAAACCCGAATAAGCTGTCGGGTCACAGCCAATATAATAACTGAAATGGAATAAATATAAACATGTATATTAATATCCCTTGGATACTAACCCGATATACAACATGAATCCTACCTAGAATTTTAAAAGTAGGAAGCGACTACAAGATACATCCCGCAACAGTCCGCACCTGTCACGGCTCCCAAGAACTATGGATAGAAGGTCATCCGACATCCATGCGGTAAGACCCTGTAGTAATATATATACAAGCAGGAGAGAAAAGTAAACGAGTCAGAGCCCGAGTGTGAAAAATATTTAACAAGTGTGTGATCCGTGCGTAATAAATATCGGTGCACTTATTTCATAATTAAAGTGGAATCTCACTCTCGTGGAACCCCGAATCACCTCTCATCTAATGGCGCGCACCTATTCGTGTCCTGAGATTTTAGTTAAATTACCCCAACTATAAGGACAACCTAACTTATCATAGGCCTAGCCTATACCCACGAGATCTACCTTCCTATCATAACCCAAGAATCCACCCCTTTTCTAATCATACTTGATTATGTTGACAAACAATTATGCCATAATAGGCTTAATGGATTCCGATTTATAATTTATTTAATTATAATTCTTAATAAGTTAACCATTTATATTTCGGTTGAATCATAAGATTTACTTTCTAATTAACATGCATACAAATTATTATTGACAAAACTTCTCTCCAATCTCAACATTGTACTACGTTTCGTGCGTGGGGTGTCTCGCAAAGCGAAATCCAAACAAGGAACCACCCCGTTACACTACTTCTTGACAACGTTGATCCTATAGATCCATCATGCCACACATAAATATTTGACAGAACTGTTCTCTAATCTCGACACTGCACTACGTTTCGTGTGTGGGGTGTCTTGTAAAGCAAAATCTGAACAAGGAACCACCTTGTTACACTACTTCTCGATAATGTCGATCCTAGAGATCCATAATGCCATACATACCATATTGTACTACTACTACAACTAAATTTTAGACTACAATTATGAAAACAACTAAAATCTCCAATAATATCCTTGGGATGATGTAACCGAAATATTCCTTAAATGCGATACATCAACCCCCATCAATCTTGTACATCATAATCATCCAAGATGTACTCCACAAAGATTCTATATCCTTTCATCTATAGGATATATAAATATATATATAGGCATGCTATTCTAACCATATATATATATATACCATCATCCATACCCATGACCAAGTGTACATATCATATCTGAAGTGCAATGGGCATGCACATAATCCACCCGGCTATATATATCGTCGATAAAACTGCACCATGCTATCATCTTCCCAGTGCTCGGCTCACGTAGCATCTGGGGACCACCATGGTGGGGCTCAACGACACTCATCTCGTGGTAACTCACACACACGACGTCCCGGGAAGAGATCATAGCTCCTAACCGATAATGAGACGAAACATACCCACCACGTCTCATCCCAATATATATATATATATATATATATATATCACATAATAACACACTGGACGACTATGACATGGGGAATATCCACACCCTGCTCATTTAGCCAGGATGCTCACCCCCTGCGCGGAAACTTTCCAATGATAGCATGAGAGGGGTATGCTTAACCACGTAAGTATATATATCGTTCTCATGCAAAATATATACACATCCATATGATCCCATTATATGATCAAATATTAAACCATCACATAAGGTTTAAATATTCATATTATGTATATCCACAACAAAAATATATTCATATATTCATATCCATACAGATATATATACAAACTAATTCTCGTTTATAAGTATAAGATATATCATCTCGACTATAATTATACATAATCCTCAATATACAAGCCGTCATCACAAACTCATTTAATTTACATCGATATGTGAATACAGTCTCTCTCTTGAAACATATTCAATCATTTTTCTAATGATGAATAGTATCCCAAAATCATATGTATATATATATACACATATATATTCAACATTAGGGTTATCACCCAAGATTTTGTGTAGGAAACCATCACTACACATACCATCTATATCCGAGAGCACATTAAAGAATCTAGTAATAATTTCGACTATTGGTATACATATAACTAATAGTCTATAAGCCTCAATATCAATCTTACATTCATCAAATAATCCCATTTCTTGGGGAAAATGCTCATTGTAAGTCATACACCGATAAACGACATCTACTCCAACTAGATTTTCACACTCTACTCTAGTTGGAAATATGATCCCATCGC
The DNA here is from genome assembly GCA_949130495.1 of Sambucus nigra. Classification (NCBI taxonomy): domain Eukaryota; kingdom Viridiplantae; phylum Streptophyta; class Magnoliopsida; order Dipsacales; family Adoxaceae; genus Sambucus; species Sambucus nigra. The sequence continues at coordinate 370,695,687 of OX422208.1, read as the reverse complement.
TCTCGATTTCGACTACGGTTCAATAACCTTTTATGAATCCCCTAGTCTAAGATCTCTTAGATTTATTCCTTAAATTTTATCATTTCTAAGGGTATGCGACCAGTCTCTTTTATTTGGCCCCAAATTGTATCTTAATAATATTCTATCCTTATAAGGATTCGATATAAATGTCGGCCTAGAAATTTCACAACCTACCCTCGCAACTCTCTCTAGGAGTTATTATCCTCCCATCACATCTATACTTACATTTGATCTATAAGTAGAATTCTCAATCCCAATGGGGTTTCCCCACAATCTCGAAACACGACTCCAAAAGCACACATGGATATATTTTTCCCAAATTGTCCTAAGAAGCCCCCATAATCACAATGTGTGAGAACCACCCTAGTGTCTCCAAAACATATCTATTATATCATAAGAGAAGACCCCAAGTCAATAAACCCAACCAAAAAGGATTAGAAATTAATTATGAAGAAAATTCCTCAAAATGCCTTGTTTCCGAATTGATTCGCCCTGGCCCGAATCGATTCAGTCTCAAGGGCAAATCGATTCGCTCCATCTGCGAATCGATTTGATCCAAAGGATATGGGACTCTGTCTCAAGTGGAATCGATTCGTCTTGGGTCCGAATCGATTCGGTCACATAGACTTGAGATTCAGCAACATTCCGAATTGATTCGGAAAGAGGCCGAATCGATTCGGTCTGTTCAGCAGGCTACGAAATGGTCATTTTTCTACATAAACCTAAATTTCCAAAATCCCAAATCAATAATTTCTAACTATGAATTTGTAACCCAATAATGTTTCCTACATTACACACATCCTATACTTTCACCTCATGAATTTATACCCCTTAAACCCATGTGTAAACATCAATTTCAATATTTAACCCAAAATCTAGGTTTTGATATTAATACCCAAAAATCCATTTCTTTAACCCACAAATTATGAAATAAATTACACAAATGACATATTTATCAAGATTAAACACTTGCCGTAGATTTGTAGAGGTTGGATCGTCCTCGATGTCGCGTTTTGGCCGGAGTTCCTAAGCTTTTTCTCCTATCTCTCTTCCTTTCTTCTTCTTCTTTCTCTCCTCTTTTATTTTTTCTTTCTATTTCTCTCTTATCAAAATTGAGAAGTCTTGATCCGTAAGCCTTTAAATCTCTTAAAACATACGTCCCAATTATAAATATTAATACCCACTTTAAATGACTCGTTTACTCCAATTCGAGCCAAACTGACTTCAAAGTAATCTGGAACCGAAATAAAATCCAATGACAGTCATTTTGACTATCTCGACCCATCCGGGATCGATGGTACACTCAAAATCATCCTCCGGAATTCTTTGAAATGTTCTCTATTTTTAGACCTCAATTCCCAAATTTTAGAATTCTCCAATTTAATTCAATTTTATTTTCCTAAAAATTTAATTTCTCTGTCTCAAAAATCATGGGGTGTTACACTATATCAGTCTCTCTCCTCAAAAATCCTTTTTATTTTAGGGTTCATACTTTCTATTCTTTGTAATTTCTGCTATGAGATTAGAAATTTTGAGAATTTTTTATCAATGCTAATTGTCAAATCCTGTTGTGGAAAATTTATTTATTACTGAATCTTGCATTTGGAGCCAATATTTGATGGTTAGGCCATCCACAATGGGTCCTATAAACCCATTGTGGATCCTTTATTTTGGCAAAAATGAACTCACAGTGGGCGGTATAATCGGTGTATTTTGGAGAGGATTCGTTAAGCATCCCGTAAATAGAGAGGAGGGTTATGGGATCCTATAGTGTGGCAGAGGCGGGAGAGTTTTGGCCATTCCATATAAGGAAAACAAAATTTGTCCGTCCCATGCCCAAATGCACAAAAGTTGCAATGCCACGTCATCCAGGCGGATAAAAGTTTTCCTTCCCATGCCCAAATGCACAAAAGTTGCAATGCCACATCAGTCAGTCGGAAAAAAGTTATCCTTCCCATGCTCAGGCGCACAAAAGTTGTCTGCCCCACTTCCTTATTAACGATTTTGCACTGCGGGACTCACCCGTTAATTGATCCCATAAACCCACAAGTTTATGTGATCCCATTGTGGATGGCCTTAAGATTTAAGTCTTCTTTGGTGCCAATTTGGTGTTTATTTTATGTCCCATAGTTGAAGACGGTAGCGAACTGGTGAGTTTTATTTGGAGTGTTTCTACGTTGTTTTTAATTTCATATAGAGTCATTTTTTCTGACTATTATTTGGTATCTACGTTTCTATTTCCATTTTTCTTACTATTAATATCGGTTTCTCACCATTTCTATACAATTCTACGCAACAGATAAAAGAAGGTGGGAGTTTTTTTTGTGTATGGTCATCCACTTCTCAGCATACACTTTTTTACACTTACGCGGACAAAGCTTGAGGTGTAGAAACGTCCTTAGCTTCGAGGTAAGCAACCCTCTATTTTATTGGGTTTTTCGTGATTTTAAACTCTATCCATATTTTTTTATTTGTTATGTATTTTGTTCTTTTTTTGTGTTTAATCATAGGAAAAAATGGGGGCTCAACTAATCTGTATTGCACACGATTTTTGAATTATTCCCACTATCTGCAGCTTATGTTGTAAATACCAGTTCCATAGTCTATCCTAAACTACAAGCTTGGGAAGATGATCTTAATTCCTTGCTAGATTCATCTAAGCAGCTATAATACATTTTGGGCATTTCAAATATTAGCACACTAGATTCCCTCTCTCTATCGTATTTATTTACTATTGGAAATCCCACTGCTCAATACATTTGCAGCTCTTTTATTAACGATGAGTACCTACATACATCAATCAAAATTTTGAAAATTGCTCTTTTAACATGTATCAAATGCGTCATGTAAAGCAACATTTAATTATATTATGTGTCAAGTTTGTAGAAGACTGAATTTTTGCACCTGTTAACACTAAGTTTCATCCTTTTTGAATACTTTTCCTAATAAAAATGTCTATATAAATATTTAATGAGGTCTCAACATGTTTAATATTTATAAAGGCATTTTAATTTTCTTAACATATTTTTCCATGAGTACACCTTTCCAGTTTGATAGCTGTATTTTATGGCATGTGTTTGAAAAAAAGGTTCCTTGAAATTTCGTGGCTAGATAGTGTTTAGGTGTAAAATATATGGAGAGGGAGAAGGAGTGTTGTGACAGTTGGTAGGTTTGCTACTATCTGCTACAGCAGGTAGCTTCATACAATAGTATTAGGGGGAAGGACAGTGGTGAACATGTTACTACAGTAGGTAGGTTTCATGCTTCTGTAGAAGGTAGGTTTGCTGCTATGTTTGTCTTTCAAACCCACTAATTTTTTTCCCCAAATACTTTTTGAGACTCCCTCTAGTTTATTCCTTTTATTTTAACCCATTTATTTGTGATGTGATTTTGTTTTGTAGTTCAAATATATTGTACTCTCACATTACTTCCAGTTGAGAATTTCAGCGACCCATTAAGTAAATGTATTTTTTATGCCTTTTAGGGGCCTTTTGATTTATATTTTTATGTTTTCTACTTTTACATGTTTATGTAACCACAAAAGTATAATAGTTGGAGGATGTTTTTAGATGTGAAGCGATTGTCCATTATAGCTCAAGTATTTGGTGTTTGATATATTTTTTTGGTAACTAAATAGTGTTTTGTAATCAGTTGTAACTAAATAGTTGAAGATTTCATTATTGGAGTTGGAATCATTAATTGTTGAGAGAGAGAGAATCATATTTTTACATATTCTATCAAAAAATAACTTTTAATTAATGAAGCTTAAATGCTGGCAAAGGACAACACAAGGCTCGAAGTACTGTGATGAAAAGCCCTAAATCAGTAGAGCACTTAGTTTCATGTACTTTGATAGAAATTATGTACGCAAAGTAATGCGCCACTTCATTTCTACAATAATTTTAAAATAAATCATTTACACTATTTTAGTTATTTAAAACTATACTTTCCATTTAATAAAAAAAATTAAAGTTTAATTGAATGTCATTTCGATGTGAGTTTTTAGAAATTGTTGTTACGACACACATGAAATGTTGTAAGCATTTAATTGAATGTCATTTCAATGTGTATGTTTAACATTTAATTCATCATTTTTGGAGATGATGTTTTAATATTTATTATGCTTGAAATAAAATTGACTTATATTACATTTATTTTGACATTGTAAATCACATATGTTTGAATACAGTTAGAAAATGTAGTGTTACAAAAGTTGTTTAACATCATTATTAAATAACATAAAATTTAAGTAGTATTTTTAAGTCTTTATTAAAGTGTGAAATATCATACATTGGAGTTTCAGTATTCTATAACCATAAATACTTGGGAGAAAATTTAAAACCGTGCTATCGACATGGTTATGAGTGTGTTGTAACCACAAATAATCGAGAGCAAATTTGTCACCGTGCCATCGGCATGGGTACACCCTAGTTATATATATATATATTAGTGAAGGGAATAGCAAAAGGTTATCCATTTACGGGAATTATTTATTCCAATAAAGAACAAAAAGTTAATATTTGGACACATCCACAAGTGAAATTACATTTTGTAGGCCAATGATAAAACATGCATACGGAATAAATCGAGTTTGAAACATTCTTAGGTCTAAATATACAAAAAAATGGTCACAAGTGCGTGCAACATACAAAATTTGGTTATAACAAAAAATGCCAATAAAATGGCTAAAATAAACACTATTCTAGAATGACAAAATTTATTTAATATAAAATTAATCACCAAATTTATCATATGAAATATGGAAATTCACAAAACATTAGCTTGGATATAATCCTTTTACCATAATTCAAAATAAAAGTAAATTTTTCATTAACACCAAGAGATTAAAAAAATTGGAAAAGAATATTACATTACATTCTTTTGAGTAAATATTAATTATGAAATCATTATGTTACAAGGTGGGGGAATGTATTCCATAAGTAATTGATGTGTTTCTCCTCTAAATCCATATATTCTTTGTCTTGGTCCATCCCTACAAGTAATGGTTCATGATATTTGAAGATGAGAACTACTTTCATAACCTTCTCTTTCATTTCTTTGGCTTTAAGGATAATGTGGTCTAATGAAATAATTTCAAAACCTAGGTCATCTGGATCATATTTTCCAATTCGATAAACCCTTTTAAACTTTTTTCCACTCATTTAAAACCTTACCGGAAGTAGTTTGAATGTCATCACGATTTTAGCTCGACCATCAAAGTGTTCCAATTCACTAGAAAACCAACTTAATCTTTTATTAAAGGGAGGATAAGTTTTAAAGAAAGAAGAAATATGGGTTTTAGAAATGTTAGGAGATGTTTCAAAATGTTCCAAGGCTATGAATGCCAGGAAAAAATATTATGGGTTTGGCCTTTCCACGAGACAAAAGATGTGAGGTGAGAAGAAGAATGTAGGATTTCCAAAGGTTTGCCAACATCAATGATAAGGGATGGATACCTTAAAAAATGATGGCTAGTACTCATACCATCTTGAACATATTACTCAAAATCACGGATTGGATCCTGTATTAAATTGTGTGGATAGACTATCAGGTTAAATAAGGGATCGATAGACAAAGTGGAAAAAGTAACTAGAGCTTCAAAAGAGACCAAGTCAAAGATACTATCGAAAAAGGTGAAAGAAGTATACATACCATTTAAGATGAAATGAAGTAAGGGTTGGATGAAAGTATGGGAAAATCGAGAACTCTATACCTAAGAGTCTCGTGGGTGGAACAATTTCAGGACAAAAAAATATTCATGTATTCACTTGCATTACCTCATAAAAGGAAAGTTGGGTTTAATTGGCCTTTACCAAGCATAATTTCCCCTAATATCATTAGTGAATAAGGGATAAGTCACATGTGGTAGATATTCAAGGAGAAAGTTGTAGCAAATGAGGGTGTGATCAACATATAGTTCATTAGGATGAGGAGCTGGTAAAGATCCATTATGGACAAAGGTAGGATAATGGCTTTGTCCAACGAGTTTTTGAGGGTTGGGTTTGCCTTATTCATCTTTAGTCATATGTTCATCACGAACCATAATACTCTCAACTCCATCTATGACCACCAGATTGTCAACATGGGGATCACTAACTTTAACAAAAGAATCAACTTTTTCTCTAAAAGCAGGGGAAGGCTTCGATCATCACAATCATCGAAGATTCTAAACTGATACAAACCATTATAATATGCAAAAGGCTCAAGTGGAACTTTTAAGGATTTATAAAAAATACAAAATCCATCCAAAATAAAGGTGGGTTAGGGGGGGGGGGGGGGGGAATAGGGGCTAAAATTGGTGTGGGGGTCAGTAGGAATGGTTATATTCCAAGTACCCCAGACATCAGTATTGTCCTCATCACTGAATTGATTTCAAGCATCAGCACAAACTATCCAAGGGTCTGCAATATCTTTGGTGGGATTCGAAGTTGAACCAAGCTAAAAAAAATGAGGAGAGACATTGTTATTTTCTTCAAAAGCCATTGTTAACATAGAGAAGATTGAAGGGTAAGAGATAATAGCCTCATTTTAAAGACTAAAAGACTATGGAGTTATGATAGTGATCATTTCACTGACAAAAGATATCAATTTATGCACCACTTACAATAAAATAATCACGTCTAAACATGGGGATAACGAGTGCGAAGATTAACAACCCACTAATTAATTTTTCCAAAAAATCAATTACTGCGGTCAATATGTCTACACAATATATTTATCAACAAGTAAAATACAAGCACGTGGAAGTCCAGGCTAATAATTTACAATCAATAATATAATAAACCAACTTAATGAAAATGGTTACAAAAAAGGTTCATGTAACAAACTGTAATTTTACCCGGTAATTAATTAAATTAATTCGAAATTCGAAAAGCTATCTTAAAAGACTCCCAATATGAGTGTATATAATTCTTAGGTCATTTAAAAGAGTCCTCAAAACATAAAATTCTCTAGGCTAAAGAATAGGGCCAAAATAAAATATTACTTCAAAGATTTGTCACGGCCTTAAACCGTGACTAACAGTTTGTCACGGTTCTAGACTGTGACTAACTGGCAAACGGTTTTAGTTTTAATGGAATTATAATGCCAGTTAAATTCTCGTAACATTCTCCAATTTAATTAATACGGGGTTAGTACTTTTCAAACATATTTTCACAACCTCTAGGAGCAGTAGACCCTTATAATTTTCATTTTTTCCCTCCTTCAAATCCTAGCCCCATTTTACACAACTTTCCACTCAACATTTGTCAAGATAAATCGTATTTTCTCAAGATGATTCAAGAGCGAATCTTTGTCATCTTTTCACGAGGAAAACATCTTCAAAATCAGACTTCTTCAAACAAGTCTCAGGCATGGTTACCTCTATTGATTTCCCTTAGTATTATGCGTAGTAATTATGGCCTACACACTAAATACATGTTTTTTCTTAAAATAAGTTAGAGATATTGTAAGAGAGTAGTCTAATTTGGGTAAATATCGGATTTTAGCACGTGTCTACATATCCATTATACTCGAAATCAAAGTCAACGTAGTTCGTGGGTTCATACTATTCAACGAAAAACTCGTTGTGGTGTTTATTCGGAGAGGTGGGAGGTGTTGAAACTCATCTCAAAAATCTTCTCCAAAACTCTTTTCTAAAACTCTCTCTAAAAACTCATAAGACAAGAAAATCACTCTTCTCTCCGAAGAAGCTCTCTCTCAAATATATGGGGGTGAGGCTTATTTATAGCAAAACCAACCCAAGTGGGTCGCCACATATCAAATAACCCATGGTGACACATGTCCTATTTTATGTGGCATGTGTCCCATAACATATGTCAAAATCTCTATACTAGAATATTGTAAATAATACACAAATATGCGTGATATGTCTGATGCGCATAATAATACTCCAATCGCATAAACACATGGACTTTTGTCAATTTTAAACATCTGTAACCTCATTTAATAATTTAAAGAAAGGCTTATCATTAAGACCCTCCTACATTTTCCCCCTCATACATATAGTTGATATATTGATACATGTCTGAAATATATTGACTGTATGTACGAAACAACTTTAGTCAGTTTTCATATGTTCGATCGACCCGTGAATCGTGGGTAATAATATCGTACCTCATTTAATCTTGATGATGTACTTTTACCTTATATCTCACATTTTATGATATACTGCAATCTCATATTTCATATCTCAGTTACATGATATACATCAATCTCATATGTCATATCTTAAATCTCAATTCTTTTTAGGCTTTGATCTCATAGGTTATTCCGAAGGACCTCATTTATTATTCTTTTCATATAAGTGATATACTATGAGTGTTGCCCCCATTCCTATTTAAATGAACATGCATCCATGATTTTACTGTGGTTGTTCGTAACTCTGCTTTTGGTAAAAAGTATTATCATAGACACACAATAACTACTTCATCATTATCTTTCAATATTTTAGTTCATGCATATGTTTTTGACCTATTTTAATCACAATGAGATTTCTTGTGCATGTACGTATCATTGACTTGCCCAAATTACAACTTTTTTGAGGTTTTTCGCAAACTCGTACCTACGAGGTGACTTAATAATGAAAACACACTTTGTTAAGATTTTATTTTTCCACCATTAGAGGTTACTTAACAATGAAAATAGACGTGTTAAGATTTTCACAAACTCCGCCATTAAAGGTGACTTAACAATGAAAACACACTTTGTTAAGATTTTTTCTTCCAGCATTAGAGGTGACTTAACAATGAAAATACATGTGTTAAGATTTTTTGCAAACTCCACCGTTAGAGGTGACTTAACAATGAAAACACACTTTGTTAAGATTTTTTCTTTCACCGTTAGAGGTGACTTAACAATGAAAATGCACGTGTTAAAATTTTTTCTTCCACAATTAGAGGTGACTTAAGAATGAAAATACACGTGTTAATATTTTTTGCATATTCCACCGTTAGAGGTGGATTAATAATGAAAATACACTTGTTAAGTTTTTTCACAAACTCCACCGTTAGAGGTGACTTAACAATGAAAACACGCTTATTAAGTTTGTTCTTCCACCATTAGAGGGAACTTAACAATGAAAATACACTTGTTAAGTTTTTTTGCAAACTCCATCGTTAGAGGTGACATAACAATGAAAACACACTTATTCAGTTTTTTCTTCCACCGTTAGAGGTGACTTAACAATGAAAATACACTTGTTAAGTTTTTTCGCAAACTCCACTGTAGAGGTGATTTAACAATGAAAACACTTGTTAAGATTTTTCTTAAACTCCACCTATATCGATGACTCAACAATGAAAACACTTGTTAAGATTTTTCGTAAACTCCACCTATATCGATGACTTAACAATGAAAATACTTGTTAATATTTTTCGTAAACTCCACCTATAATGGTGACTTAACAATGAAAACACTTGTTAAGATTTTTCGTAAACTCAACCTATGTCAGTGACTTAAGAATGAAAACACTTGTTAAGATTTTTCGTAAACTCACTCTTGTGTATCACTTTTTTAGGACGGGAGTCCATACCTTCCGAATGACAAACCGAGCGTGGTCATTCGTCTGTTTTCATCGATGACCAACTTCTCTGAATGAGTCAAGTCACAACGTCCGTGGTTCAACCACTTATTAATTTCATTGGGTTTTTTGGAATACAATACACTTCTGAAGAAGACTTACTACAATACTCGCAAAGTTCTTATAATATGATGACATATCTGAAGGATGACTATGACTTTGTCAATCTCTGAGTGACAACTATTTAATCCGTCTAAACTCTTTGCGAAAGTAGTTGAAGAAGATTTTGTAATGGTGTACTTGGATGTAACTATACTCTGAAGGTTCATCAATCTAACCATGGTGTGGATGATGTCGAAGAATCTTTTGACTACAAGCTACATTACATCATAATACCCATTTGCCCCCTTTATTTTATTTTATTTCAAGATAAAATAACTTACATTTATCATTTACAATTCCCACCCGAAAGGAAAAAAAATGAAAGCAACCTAATTATTACATTTCATAGGGTGTATCTCAAACTGTCATGTCTTTGAACAATGACTTGATATTTGTGTCGCTCAATATCTGCGCATTCAGAAGCCTCTGCAAAATAATATCTTTCTGACATAATAATATAATATGGCAAATGGTTAGTAAAACTCAAGAAATATCCAAGTACAATTCTCATCATGCCCCCTTAATTTTATTTTGTTTGATGCAATAAAGTCCGGGGATATATGTGTAGTGAATCATAACCACCCATACTCATAGGTGTATCGTGCACAATTTTAATGTTGTGTAAGCACACGTCCTTTCAAACTCACATGTGTGTAAAACGTCAAGGTGAATTCTGAATTGAAACATGCTCAAGATGTTTCATAATATATTATTCATGTTCAACATGGTCTCCAACTATAAAATAACACTTAGAAAATGTTTTTACAAAAACTCGATATTTAGATGAAGGTTCATTCTGCTCCTTCTAACTCACTTTGAGCTTTATTTTATAACATAACCTATATATATATCATGCGAAAGATCATACTAGTAAATCGCAATAGTTGTATCCCAAATGGTGTTGTTCATCGCATATTCAAATTGCAGGTGTATCAAAGTAATTCCCAAAGGATAAACCATATGTATATTTATTTAAAGAATTTAATAACACTTGTAAATGTTTTAAACATATTATGTGAAAATGAAACGTCCCATGAATATAATAACCGCGTGACGCAATTTATGTTTCTCGATAAACATGTGAACAGATATTTCCAAGAAGCACAAAAAAATAATATATACGATTCCCCACTAAATGTGATAAAGACATTCATTTTTAATTGTTGAGTCCACACATGTCATTTTTATATTATTCTAGCATTTTATTCGAAGGACTTGGCACGACAATATTCACAATTGTTAATAAATAACACCCTCGTGAACTGTCGAAAAAATAACGTGCCTGGTTAATTTGATTTTTTTTCCGAAAAATATAACTCAATAATAATTTTGTTATAATTCAATCAACACTTGGAATAATCCCGTTGATTTAAAACTCTGAATAAATATACCTTTCAATACATATAACATAAGCTCATTTATTCAATAATATCATGATTATATCATAACCATTTCGGTAATCCCATGAAGTAGATAGTAGCACTCTTTTCTCTTTTTTTTTTCAAACTCAGGTTGCTCGCCCCATTAAAGCTTCAATATTACATGGTATTCGACTCCCAGATGTATCGACGATGAATTTCGACCGAACTAAGGTCTATCGGGTGATGTCTCAGTTGAATCGCCTTTTTTTCAAATGGACGTTTGTTTTTTTGGATCTCCAAAGTTTTCAGTTGATTTGGGTAGTAGCAATGGTCTCACATCAGTTCGAGTTTCATCGGGTAGAGCTTCCTCTGATTAAGCTCCATAGTTTTGAAAAATCCTAGATGTTTCTGTTGAATTTTATGCTAGATCTACAAATACACGTGAAGGTGGCCACTCGTATGGTAATTGGATTTTGAGTTTCTTCAAAAATGTATTAAGGTTTGGTCCGAGCTTCATCGCAGCGATGCTCCACCGATTTCTGCCGGCGTGAGGTTCCTCGGAACAAAGGTATTTGGCCTTGGTTTCTCAAGGAAATAAGCTAATAAAAAATCATTCTAGTAGAGTTGTATACTTTTTGAAACCAATATATATAAAGCAGCATGGAAAACAACAAAATATGTATATTACGATCCTAGGGTGCACTATTGCAGAAGACGCGCTAGAGGATGTCAATGGCTGACCTAGGCTTTTGGCTTTTGTACTAAAGTAATAAAGGGTTGTCCATAAGTGTACTACATATATTTTTTCTAATCAATCTGTGACAGGTACTCACTACCGTAAATGTACTGTTCATTTAGAAAGTATCTTTACACTATTAGTATAATAGTGTAAAGATCTCCAACTTACACTGTTTTCAAGGTAATTTTTTTGTCATATATGTCTGTATACGATTACAATATTCATTCAATAAGAAATATAATATCTATTGAAATCAACCTCAAATATTTATTTTCAAATTTTCAATGATAGGTACTCTCGCGACTAATTTTTTTTAGGATCAAATACCAAAAGTCCCTCAAATATTTTTTAATACTCATTTAGTCTATGCCTTTTATTTTGTACCAAAAAGTCTCTAATTCTCTTATTTTTAATGGTCCGCGCCAGCGGCATGGTAAAGTATTTTTGGGATGATGAAGGACTTTTTGGTGCAAAATAAAAAGGCTTGGACTATACATGTATTAAAAAAAATTGAAGGGACTAATTGGTATATGCCCCCCTTTTTTTATTATAGACGTAGGTCACAACTGTAGGCTGACAACTACCTACTCTACAATATTGCTATCAAAGAAGAAACCCATGTGAGTGAGCAGCTTGATATTTTTTTTTTGTATAATCATTCTCAGACACATTTTCAACATCATTATTCTGGTATTAACACAAGGTAATTTCTAAATTAAACATGAAAATCTATTAACAAGATAGATAAACTACTAATTTCACTTTATATGGTGAAATAAATAAATATAAATATATATATATATATATATATATATATCACTGTTCTAAAAAACCCGCCTAGGCTCCGCCTAGGCACGCCTAGGCTTGAGGCTCGGGAGAAACGCCCCGCCTTAAGATTTTGATGCCTTATGCTTGGTAAAACCCTTAAGGCGTACTTTTTCTCTAAAAACAACAATGATTTAGTGAAACGATATCGCCTTTTAAAGATTTTTTTGCAAACTGGACCATTATCTCATCCAAAATAATCAAATAGTATTTTTATTTTCAAATATTCAGACATATTTTTATGATATGTACAATTTTAGTATTTTAATAGCCTTGTTGTGGTTAAAAAATATTAAAATATATTAAAAAGGCCTAAACGCCTTTTCACGCCTTTTCACGTTAAGGCCCGCCTAGGCTTCTAAGGCTTAAGGCTTGGCCTCCACGCCTCGATCACGCCCCGCGTTTTTTAGAACCTTGATATATATATATAATAATAAGTAACAATGGTATTATTACTGTTCCATAAACTTATATGATAATTCACGGCTAAGATTAATTCTCTGGTTTGAATCTAATGGTTTTATATGAGGCCACGTGAGGCTGCAAATGATGATAAAGAAGCGCACAAAGTTTGTGTGCTTGTATCAATAAAAAATTAAAAAAACAGATCTGAATGGTCAAGCACAAGGCTCAAGATACCTGCTGCAGTAACTCATGTTCGATCCTATCCAGCACAAGGCTCAAGGTACCTGCTGCAGCAACTTACACACTATGGGGTGATGCTGTGTTGTGAGATTAATTATCTTCCACTCTCTTTCTGAATGTCAAGCAAAAGAAAAAACCCAATGTCAAGAAAAACCCAGATGTGACACCAAGCCTCGCTAGGATGCGGTAGTGGCCGAGGATTCGCCGACGGTAGTGAGTTGCCACTGCTACATTAAGGTTTGTGTTTCATGGTATTGTTTATGTATTTCATGGGTTTGTGGACATATCTTTTTAGTAGTATTACAGTTTTCAATATTTTTTCTCATCTCTCTGCCTTAGAGAGTGAGATCGAGATATAGAGGTCTATATCTCGCGTCTTTTCTTACATGATCTTTCAATGGTGAAATGCAACCCATTTTTTATCGCCTTCTCTCCTATTCATTCCTGGTATGATCTGTTCTTGGTATATTTTTTATCCGTGTTATATTGAACGTTTGACCCGTGTTCTCAGATATTATTTTATAAAAAAAATAATTTCATTTTTTATACATATTAATATCTTACAGATCTGGAATTTTTTTTAACAAAAGTATAGATTTATGTTGATTTGGTTTTAACAGCTGTTATGATTTTTTTTCTTACCCAGTTTGATTTCAATTTGTATATATGTTTTTTTTATGCAATCCGAGTTATATGGTTCTCAGTCTTATTCATGTATGAAATTTTTGAGCATATCTGATTTATATTCAGAATAGATATGATGGATTTTACCAAAAAATAATGTCATTTTTTATACATATTAATATCTTATAGATCTGGAATTTTTTTAAACCAAAGTATAGATTTGTGTAGATTTGGTTTTAACAGCTGTTATGAGTTTTTTTTTTGTTACCGAGTCTGATTTCAATTTGTATATATGTTTTTTTGTGCGATCCGAGTTATATGGTTCTCGGTCTTATTCGTGTATGCGTATCTGATTTATATTCAGAAAAGATATGATGGATTTTACCAATTCAGTATAACTATTATTCTCCATAAATAGGTTGCAACATATCTTGCTCAGTTGAAAACATCTTGCTCCATGTTTGTATAACTGCTTTATTATCCGGGCTAATTGTAGAAGAATATCTTGCTCCGTTGAAAACATCTCTTTGCTCATGTGTTAGATTACATCCAATATTCAGTTCTGCATATGATCTTTCAACCCAAGACATGTAACAATATAGCGCCTCTTTTTCCAAGAAGACATTTGAGTTTGATCTGAGCATGCCCTTTATATCATCTGATATCTGAGGAATCTTATCAAAGCCACCATTTTGTAAAGGAATTTTTGTGGCCATGGCAAGCCATCCAATTCATGATTTGTTCATAATTACTTGACTAGAAAATAGTGAATTTGGAACACTAACAATATTTTGTTTTACACTCAACAATGACGTGGTGTTCATATTAATATTAATCACACAATTTATCCAAATGGATGTGTTTTTTATAACTTATCTGAACGGATTTTTGAGCCTAGAATGTTTGTATACTTGATAGTCCCAAATGGGTAATCAAGAGTTCCCCGTTGTTGACCCTGAATTATTAAATTTCACTTTTTTCCTTTTTCTATCGTCTTTATATTGGGTGAAGTTTGGTTGTATATTTTAAGACATTAGCACATTTTTTTCTCAATGAAAGTAATTCAAGAAAAAGTGTATTATGCTATTATTTGAAATTCATATAATTTTGTTATTTATCCTAACATCGGAAAGGAAAGTGATTTTGTTGGTTAAGAAGTTTTTGTCTTAAGCAAGAAAATCCCATTTGTGGATATTGATAATGATCAAGGAATTATGGCAGCAGATGGGGATGAAATTGAGTGAGATGGTAATTCAGGTAACTAACATCATAGCCTTAGTTTAACTTTTTTATGTTGATGTTAAATTTAAAAAAAGTATTACTAATTATTTTTATTTTTTTCCACAATATATGTAGTCTCTGATGTAGTATCTCACATTCCAAGCAAGGAGACTGAAGTTGAGGTCTCCACAGCGATAGAGATTCTTGATTTGGATTCAACGGATGATATACAACCTCTTGGAGATTTGATGACAAATTCCTCAATTTTTAGTAATTCGACGAATAATATGAAATTTGAGGGTCACCTAACAGGCGGGTCGAGAAATTTCAACTCTTTATTAGACATGTGTATATATATTTTTTAATACTTGGTACTTTGGCATCCGAGAACTGTTAAAGTTAGCGATGCAAAAGTCTAATGGTCGACTTTCCGTAGAATGGAAATTCATTCTGTCGCTGAATGCCAACGTCTTAAAGCCATTATTATGAACCCAACTTTAAGTATCCCTAAATTGTGTATTAGATTAAATTGATATTTTTACTTATGTTCTAAGATATTAATTTATGGCACAATGTTTATTTCTACTATGTTTATTTGAGGCACAATGTGAATGTGGTTGATGAATATTATATATTTCATGATATATATATGCATTTGTTTGACGAATTTAGACTATCAGAATGTTGTTGGACTATTTGTTATTTGTTAAGAAGGATGGATAGTCCTATAAATAAAGGAGATTATAACATTTTTTTTTAAATTACACTTTGTTTTTGTTGGGAAACTAAATTTTTGTCATTTTGCGTTTACGTATTTTGGAAATTTTGCCATTTTACTGTTACGTACTTTGGAAATTTTTGTTGGTTTCTTAAACACGTAGATAGCCATATAAAAAGAGAAAGTTTTACCCAATTTTTCTAAATTGTGTACACATTTTTGTTTTATAAAAAATTATACGATCACAAATCTTAGTCGACGCACTTTTTTTGTAAGTGTTTGTCATTCTGTTAGGCACGAGCATACAATTTGTTGGTGAAAGATATTTTTGCCGTTTTTGTTATTATTAACTTTTGAAATTTTCACCGTTTCACGATTACGTATTTTGAAAATTTTCGTCGTGCCTTCAGGCACGGGTATCCACTAGTATATATATATATATATATATATATATATTTTAACATCTACACATATTCTCATTTAGAATGGTAATGAATCATATCTATGCGATCTGTAAATCATGTAGTCTCTTCTAAACCTTAATGCAAGCCATGATTTGTTTTTATCAAAGCTTACTAATAAGATTATATTTCAAGGAGAGAGGTTAAAGTACTTATTTGAAATGGCATAAAATGAATATCCTTTGTATTCAAGAGAAGAAAAGCCTTCCTGTCAACACCTTTCTCCATTTCCACCAAGTTTTTCATGTGCGAATGAGGCGTTACACAATAAAAAATCGTGAATACCTCCCCAGAAAAGTTGCCAAATGTAAGAGTGGTCAAATTTGGGGAAATAATGGATTTTACATGTGTTTGACTTGAGCAACTTTGGTTGCGCCTACGTATCCTTTATACTCGAAATTAAAGTCAGCGTCGATACAAAAATTAGCCAGCTGACGTGGAACAATTATGATAAGACACGTGTCATCCAACATGGCATAATTGTATACGCCGAGCAACTTGACATGACGAGCTACTTAGAATATCGAGAAACTATCTGGGAAGATCAAACAACCTGAATAGATTCAATGAATATTCTTATTATGTACCGATACATATGTCTATCTATTAACGGCGTATTGTATATTGGCATGGGTAGCTCAAGGTCTATAAATACATTGTAATACCCTCATTACGGGTAAGCTATCTTAAGAAAACATACTCAATATCAAGGAAAAAACACCGAGCAATACAAGACAGTGGACGTAGACCATTTCATTAAGGCTAAACCACTTTAAAAATCCTTTGTCTTATTTCTTTATTCATACTTATATGTGATTAATTAATTAGATCAAATCTAGTTTTTACATCAACAAATTGGCACCATCTATGGGAAGCGACTATACGTATCATTTTTCACGAAAAACTCATCCTAAATAACTGATATCCCAGAATCTAGCAATAAGAACAATGACGAAAATCCTCCTAACCCTTCTGCTCCTCCAAATGCAAATGACATTATAGGAATCTTGGCCAGCTTAGCCAGGGGAGAAACAGCTATGCAGGATACTATGCTATAGTTCGTTCAAACTATTCAAAATGGTGCGTCCGCCCAGTCTATCCAATGAAGCATCATGCGTCCACTATCTTCACGATCTAGATGTATTTCACCCCATCATACTTCACGATCTAGAAATACCGAACTTCATCATATTGGAATGTCAAGTGATCCATCATATCATCCTAGTCTGACATCCTGTATAAGAATTGTAGATTCTCAAGAAAACATCACTCTAACTCCAGAACGAACAAGCGCTCTGAAAAGGTTGGGAAGAGTGTCCCCCTTTGACCGTTTGGGCCCCAGGAGGAATAAAAACCCTCCTCGGATTACATTGAGAAATTCTCAATGACCAAATGATTTAAGGGAAGGATATGCCCAATCACGTCCAAATATCAGGCCTGCAGCTCGCACAGAAAGATCCCAAGAGGAGAACTTAATGCGATCTGTTGCTCGTGCACATAAATCAGAGGCTGGAAAGGACACATGGAAAGGATCTATTCAGAGATTGGAAGACAGGTTAGGGGAGATGGTCAAGGTCAGAAACCCTCTCCAAAGAACCTTTATCTAAGGATCTCTTTTAATACAAATAATTATGGATTTTCCCACACCCTTAAAGTTTAAGGCTCCTGTAGTTACACCGAAGTATGATGGAAAAACTGATCCTATTCTTCACATAGAGCAGTACTAAGCTGCTACAGATATTTATGCAGTCACATATGAGATGAGGTGTAGGGCATTCTCAAGAACCATCACTGGATCTGCTCAAATATGGTACAACAGTCTTCTTCTAGGGCAGATTGCAACCTTCCATTAACTGGCAGAGATCTTTATAGGAAACTTCTATTTTGGTGCAAATCCAGTTAAGAGGGTAGCATATCTGTTAAGTGTAAGGAAAAGGGCAGGGGAAAGCACAAGGGACTACATCACTTGTTTTAACGACGAGAAACTGAAAGTCATTAATTATGAGGAGAAAATAGTTATTACAACCCTCATGAGTGGTCTTCTACCGGACAAGCTGTACTATACTTTGGCCAAGGATCCCCCCAAATCCATGGCAGAGTTGATGGTTAAAGCAGCCAAGATTATGAATGCCGAATAAGTTATGGATGCGAAGAAGAATGCTGAGGAAAAAGCAGATACTAAATCTGAAGGTAGGTCGGAAAGGAAAGATCACAAGAATAATGGAGGGAACAAGCAGTCGAAAGGCAAGGAAATATTAGAGCACTTGAGTAAATATGCAAATTATACCCCATTAAAGGTGGATATAAACCATGTTCTGGAAGAGATCAAGAATAGAGAGGAACTAAAATTTGCCAAAAAAATTGAGGACAGCTCCTGAAAGAAGAGATAAGTCCAAGTATTGCGAGTTCCATAAGGATCATGGTCACACGACCATGCAGTGCGTAGCTCTCCAAAATAAGATAGAAGCCCTCATTAAACGAAGGAAGTTGAACCGATTTGTTGATCGCTAGATCGATGGGAATACTAACAACATATCACGGCAAAGGCCCAAATCTCCTCGCCGATCACGAGATGACAAGAAAAAGGACCATGCAAATGACCCGGAAGATGACCCCGATCTCCCCAAAAAGACAAGACAACTAGAGCGTGAGGTATTTTCAATCCATTTTGGTTTATTCGATTGTAATATGATTACAGGTGGAGATTAAGGCGGGGTCATCATACAGTTGAAGGGAAAGATTACCTCAATGAGGCCCAAGCTTGTTCCTACATACAACGAATAAATCCAGATGAGGAAGATCGTTCGAGGAAGGTTAAAAAAGATAAACTGGTCATTGGTTTTTCCAAAAATGATCTGAAAGGTGTTTTGTATCCTCGTGATGATTATGTTTTATCCATGCTTCGACGATTTGAACTTAAAACTCAGTCAATTGGAGCCATATCATAGGCCCCTTATCGGGTTTTCTGGTGAAAAAGTTTTTCCACTCTGGAGGATCAAGTTGGACATGCTTATTGCCACCTGGACTGCCTATAGATCAGAAAATATATGATTCTTTGCGATGGATAAAAATGTCCAATCAGCGTACAATATAATCACGGGGAGAGTAGGCCTAAAAAAGTTTGAAGCAGTTCCATCCACTGTACATTAGTGTTTAAATTTATCGACCAACTTTGGGGTTAGAATTGTTAAGGGCGATTAGAAGGTAGCTCGAGAATTCTACTACTCATCTGCCGAATAAGAAGAGCTGGAGGATGCCAGGAAGAAAACCACGACTTACGAAGTGGATAAGTTTGATGAGTCTGAGATTGAAACCTTAGACCCAAGAGATGAAACATAGCTCGGTAAAGGCCAAGTCATAGAGGCAATGGAGAGAATTATTCTGGACGATGAACGAACAGAAAGAATAACTCAGATTGGTGCTTCACTTGATTCAAAATTAAAGTAAGAGCTCGTGGAATTTCTGAGGCATAGAAAGCAATCATTCGCATGGAGTCACGAAGATATGCTAGGGATAGATCCAACCTTCATGTGTCACGAGATCAATGTTAATTAAGAGATCAAATCGGTGAATCAACAAAGAAGAGTTTTAGTCCGGAGAAGAACCATGCTATTCAAGAGGAAGTAGAGAAACTACAAAAGGCTTCTCTCATGGAAGACGTCAAGTACCCTGATTGGCTAGCTAACGTTGTGATGGTAAAGAAGAAGAACAAAAAATGGAGAGTGTGTGCAGATTTCACATATATGAATAAATCCTTCCCAAAAGATCATTTCCCTCTACCTAGAATAGATCGGCTTGTAAATGCCACTTCGGGGCATGAATTATTGAGCTTACTGGATGCCTACTCTGGATGCAATCAAATTAAAATAAAACCAGAAGACAGGGAGAGTACCTCTTTTATTACCCCATGAGGAACATATTGTTACAATGTTATGCCTTTTGGTCTTAAAAATGCAGGCGCTACATATCAGCGACTGATGAATAAGGTGTTCGCAGAGCAGATTGGCAGAAATATCGAGGTGTACATCGACGACATACTAACCAAAAGCAGGAAAGCTGTCGACCATATAGTTGATCTAAGCCAAACATTTTACCAACTAGACAAGTACTAGATAGAGCTGAACCCGACTAAGTACATTTTTGGTGTATAGGAAGGCATGTTCCTCGGGTATATTGTAAACCAATGTGGTATTGAAGCAAATCCTAACAAGATAAAAGACTTGCTAGAATTAAGATCTCCAATTACCAAAAAATAAGTGTAAAGCCTTACGGGACGTGTAGCAGCTCTCAACATATTTGTCTCCTGAGCAACTGATAGATGTCTTCCATTCTTCAAGGTGCCCAAAAAGACCTTCGAATGGAATAACGAGTGTCAGAAGGCGTTCCTGGAGTTGAAGAGATACTTGGGGACACCTCCTTTACTGTCCAGGTCGGTGTTGGGAGAAAAAATAATTTTTTCTTGGTTGTCTCAGAAAATGCAGTCAGTTCAGCTTTGATAAGAATAGAAAGCGAAGTGCAAAAACCAGTTTATTATACGAGCAAGGCATTCGGGGAGCAGAGATTAGATATCCAAAACTTTCATTAGCATTGATTGAGGCGAGCAGGAGGATAAAGTCATATTTTCAAGCCCATACAATAGTGGTATATACTGACATGCCACTCAAACAAGCTTTACATAAGCTAGAAAAATCTGGAAGATTGATGTATTGGGAAGTGGAATTAAGGGAGGATGACCTTATCTACGAGCCAAGATCTTCTCTCAAAGGTCAATTAATGGCAGATTTCATTGGTGAATTCACCTACCAAGATACCTCCAACCAATAGGGGGCTAACGCAGAACAACTCAAATATGCTATAGGATCACTAAAAACTATCCCCGATCAACTCCCAGTAGCAGACCTGGCAGAAGGGATGGTGGTCGATCAAAAAGAATCTTCTAGTAAGAGCCCAAAATTGAAGGGTGAAGAAAGGTTCCATAAAGGAATTTTTTCCAACCAAGGGTTTGATGATAATATCCCTACATGAAATTTATACACTGATGGTTCCTCGTGCGTAACAGGTTGCAGAGCTAGAATAATTCTTAATAGCCCCGATGGACTAGACATAGAATATGCTCTATATTTCCAATTCAAAGATTCCATCAATGAGGTTGAGTGTGAAGATGTAATTGTGGGCCTCAGCTTAGCTAAATCACTGAACGCAAAGCAAGTTATGGTGTTTAGTGATTCACAACTAGTGCTAAATCAAATGCTCCGTCATTACGCAGCAAAAAGAGAATTCATGTTGAGGTATCTAACCAAAGCTTTGGAGGTTATAGCCAATTTAACAGCTATCAAATTCATTAGAATACAAAAACTGAAGAATGCAAGGGCAAATGCACTATCTCGGTTAGCCTCAGCTACTCGCACCGAGTTACGAAAAATAATTCCTATTGAGATACTCGCGAGTAGAAGTATCGATGAAGATTTGATGGTGAATTTTATCACTTTGGATATGGGACCTTCCTGGATGGATCCTATCAGGGCTTCTATCCAAGAAGGCATTTTTCCAACCGACCAACTTGCAACCAAGAGGTTGAAGTTTAAAGATGTTAGATATGTCTTAAATAATGGAGTTTTATACAGAAAGGGTGTGATCGCAGGCCTGCAAAGATGTGTTCACCCAACTGAGGTTCAAGATCTAATAGAAGAAATTCATGAAGGATCTTGTGGAGCTCACGTGGCAGGTCAAACTCTTTTGCAGAGAATAACTACGTAGGTGTATTATTGGACAACAATGTGTGCCGACTATATAGCCTATACCAAGAAATGCGACAAATGTCAATGATTTTCTACTATACGAAGAACTCCTCAGGCACTGCTGACGCCAATCACTTCACCTTAGCCATTTTCAATGTGGGGAATAGACTTAGTCGGGCCTCTGCCAATTACAAGAGGACAATTCAAATATTTAGTGGCCGCTGTTGATTATTTCACAAAATGGGTAGAAGCTAAACCTCTCATTGATATGGCCTATGAAAGGGTCTATGAATTCATCTGGAAGAATATCATTTGCAGATATGGTCTGCCACATGCTTTTATCATTGATCACGGTACTCAATTTGATAATGAGGAGTTCCTCGCGTATTGTCTATAGTCTAAGATTTAAAAAATCCAATTTTCTCCAGGTCATCCCCAAAGTAACGGGCAGACGGAAATAACAAACACAACTTTTTTGAATGAGTTGAAGAAAAGGTTAGATGATGGGAAAGGAAATTGGATCAATGATTTGTATTTTGTGTTATGGGCTTACCTAACAACTCCCCGAACAGCAACTAGGGAATCGCCTTACATGTTAGCCTTTGGAAGTTAAGAAGTCATACCTACTCACAAGGTGCTTAATTTCAATTCTCCAATAAGTAATTTGATGAGATGCTTAGATTTGGACATGCCCGAGGAAGTCAGAGAAGATGCAGCAATCCGAAATTCAGCTTATCAGCAAAGGACTGCCATGTTCTACATTAAAAGGGTTAGGAAATATGATCTAAAGGTAAGATATTATGTGCTCAAGAATAAGTTAGAAGCCAACTGTCATGAGCTCTATCGTGTCACAGCTGTTGTTCGACCTGGAACCTATATATTAGAAAATCCAGAGGGCGAAGAATTCAAAAATGCTTGGAATGCAGAGCACCTGTGAAAATATTACTAGTAATGTAGATTTACTTGTCCCCATTATTTCAATATGAATGAAAATGATAATTTCCCAATATTCTTTTGAGTTAAATGTTTTTGGAATACTAGTGCTACATAGTACACTTGAACTTTGTAGCGACAAAAATCACCAATTAAAGTTCTTCGGCAATAGCTACCACCAACTAAGGTTGGTCGGCATATTAATAGCCACCAACTAAGGTTGGTCGGCATCAACTACCACCAATTAAGGTTGGTCAGCATATCAACAACCATCAACTAAGGTTGGTCGGCATTAACAAACCTAACCAAAAATGTTAGAACAACAATCATACAAGGCAAGGCCTGTTTGATTATAATTAACCTTAAGGGGCATCTAAAACTAGGTAAGAAGATTGGTAAAATATCCACTGCCTAGGCACTAAGTCAATCTAGATAAGATTATTGCAACTAAGCAGGAACACGAGATGAAAATAATTCCATTGCTTAGGAACTTATGGGTGATAAGTCACTACAACTAGGCAAACATATGGGGCAAAGTTCCATCATCTAGGCAATCAAATCAACATAGGACAAATTGTCCCTTTATACACAAATATTGACAAGATAAATACCAGAAAATTAATTTATTTCCAAGGAAATAAAATTTCAAAAGATGATTTTTATTCATTGAACGATTACTAACAAAATACAAACATCATATTCTATTGGTTTCTTTTCTTCAGATTTAGCTACAGGCTCCATTCTAGGTGGAGGATCATCTAGAGGAAAAGAAAAGTTGATAAAATTCAAATCTTGTAGCATTCTGGTATTACTTGAGCTAGGTCAGTCAAGCAGATGTTGAGGTTGGGATATCTCAAAATCTTCATGAAGATTATAGTCACCAAGGTATTTGGAAATCAAACACTGGGGAATGGAGCGACCTAGAATCCAACTAACATCTAGTTTAAAAGGAGGCACTAACAGATCAAGTAATCTGCGCTCATACCACTCCCACAGCTCTGTTCCTCATTTGAGCTTTATCACAATTAAGGCGTTCAACCAACCCTTCTTGCACCCCTTATTGTTTGATTGTTTCAACCGGGCAATAAGATGACATAAAGTTTCATTATATCCCCCATCCAAAACTCTCTGGACTGATGAAGCCTTTTCACCACGTTTTCTTTACACTCCAACTCAGAACTCTGATTGGAAAGTTGCCCAGTAAGACTCTGAATTTTTTAGGACATCTCACCTAAATGTTGATTTTTTTCCTTCAGTTGAACAACTTGATTTTCTAAGGCCTGTTGACTCCTAGTCTCTTTAATGCTGATCTGACCAGCTCTTGCTCTACCCCGGAAGGAGGATGTAGATCTGGCTCTTTTCAAATTCTCCAATTCTTATCTCAATGCAACATTCTCAGTTTCTAAAAAAGAAGAGCCTTTATCATCTATTGGTACCAGAGCTCTAGAGGAAGAGGCAGATTTTAGTTGTCTCAACTCTTCTCTCAAAGCATTATTCTCTTCTTCTACCAACTTAGCTATGTTTTTATGATCTTCAATCTCAACCATTAGCACACTCTCTCTCTTATTATGGGCTTAAATGAACTTGTCATAACCCCGATCAATGCTCAACTGTTGGTACTTTTCTCATAACCCTCATGTAAAAGAGTTGTGGCTTCTTTGTGTTGCAACTGAAGTTCTTCGATCATTCCTTGAAGATCTTCAATCATTTCATAGTAAGATACATTATTTGCGACAGCCCGATCAAACAAACATTTTAAATATTGATAAGCATTGATTGCTGGTTCAAAGGCATCAGATCCAAGTATATCAACTATCTCTGCCTTAGTGAAATCTTCATGACCATCTTTGAAGTAGTCCGTACACTTTTTCATCAACTCTGTATCATAAGCTGACAACAGTTCCATCATGGAAATAAACTAGCAAGGAAAAGTAAAAACAGATCAATACAGTACAACCATATTGAACAAGTGAATGAGAAACTTAGAATAAATAACAAAGTCCATTTTATTGATCATAAGAAAATGGGGTACAACCAAAGTTACAACAAAAGGGAAAATAGAAAAACAAAACAAATAAAGATCCAAACAACTTTACACCTTCTCCTTATTCCCTATAATGTCATTAGTCGACTTTGATGAAGGAATTGGTTGCTCGGTGGGCAGTTGACGTTGCTCGGTAGAGGATGTTATTTACTGAACTTTCTCAGAGGATTGAGGGATAGTAGAAGCAATTGTTTGTTCTATAACTAACAAAGAAGATTCATCAGATCCACCTTCATCTTCTTCTTCTTCTTCTTCTTCTTCTTCTTCTTCTTCTTCTTCTTCTTCTTCTTCAATAGCAGGAGGTGATCCATGAATGTGTCTCTGAAATAACTCAGAATCTTCAGTAACATTCAACTCTTTCAAAGCGATAGTCCATCCAACCCTAAAGAACTTTACACTTGCATACTCCATTTATGTAGAAGCGACAGTTATAACTCTATTCCACACTTTGTCCCAGCCAGAACTAAAGGCCTTATTCATAGCAACTCTTCTCTTCACCCACTCCGAGTAAGTATTTTCCATAAGAAGCTCTTTGGTAGAATTTACCTTCTCCTCAAGGTCTTTCTTATGCCATTCAGCCTCTTCAAGCTTGCCCTCAATTTCCACCTTGCTGAAAATAGCAACCTTGCATTTATCCTCTACCTCCTTGGAAACATTTATAGCCTCCTTGGCAGCTTCCTCAACTTTCTATTGAGATGTTTCAACGGAATTGATTTTATTTTCCCAGGTAACTTTGTCCTCCTCGTACTTCTGCCGGGACTCCACCAAAGATTTTGACAACCCAGGAAGGGCTTCTTCCACCCCACTGGATGAAGTTGAAGCCTTGATAGCCTCATCCTTCTCCAGAATATTATTAAAATACACCAAAAACTACAAGAGAAAATAATCTCAAGTCAGAATATAAACATTGTACAAAGAGGTAAAATTGCAAGTGTGATGACACTTACTGATGCAAGATGTTGGGCTGCCAAGTCAGTAACCTTATCCCAAGGAGTAGAAGTCTCAGCATCTCGGCAATCAGGAAGAGTCCTATACCTGATCAATTTCTTGGCAAAGTCAGGAGTAATGAGAGTTGGAGTACTAACTCTCAACGAAGGTACCTCAAACCCAGAAGGTTGGGCAGTAGCATCTACGGTGTTCTCATGAAAACCCCTTATCAATCTTCTCAAAGGAGCAACTTCAATAAAAGGTGGTGTCTCTTCTTAAATAAGGACAACCCCTTCAATCAAAGGTTCTTCCTCTTTAGGGGCAACAAGGAGGATTCTTGCTTATATCCTTGGCAGTTGTGAGTTCTCCACCAGGTGGAGAAACATCCTTTTTCTAGTCCCTTCAACTGGGAAATCATCTTTTCTTTTCTTTTCCCCATCAGCACCAGGGGAAACCTTGGCAAAGAGATCAGGCATTCTCCTTTTCATCATCATAAGGTCGGCAATAGAAGTACCCAAGTCAGGAGAAGATTCTTCAACTAATGAAGAAGATGCTGGAGTCTGCTTAAAGTCAATTACAAAGGGAGGAACAACAGGTCGAGCAATAAAGAAAAAAGTGGTGTTCTTGTATTGCAGTAAATAAGAAGCAGACCTCACGTGTTCCCCAGATATTGCTTCATGCAATCCCAAGATAAATTTTAAATCTTCTATATTAATATCACTCTCTTTTGGGGATTTTCTCTTACTATCAATTGCAACATACAAAAAAAGTGTCAGTGACGCATTTTATCAAACAAAAATAGAGCTAAATTGAAAAATAAAAACAACCTATCACATTGCCATAAAGTGGACATCTGGGACCTGGTAAACATCTTTCCCTTTTAACGGGGGGTGTTGCCAATTTTTCATCACAACCCCATATTCAAAATAATCCCTATTAGCATCAGGGAGATTGACCACTAAATCTCTATTAGAATATCAAGTTTTTAAATACAAGGTGGTATCGTTAGTAACCCATTTATAACAGTACATAATCTCAGGAATCCCTAGACGAGCTCCATGAATTTGATTTAGCCTATGTACGCCATTAACTACCCTCCGTGTATTTGGAACTATCCTTGCAGGAACAATATCAAAATATTGGCAAAATTCCAAACACACGGGATTAGGCGGGAAAGAAAAACAACATTCAACTACAAAAATGGAAGGAAACCAATGTCCTTCAGCTAGAGAAGATAAATCAGAAGGGAAAGGAGGTTCTTCCAAAGTAACCCAAAAAGGAATCCCAAGATCAACTCTAAACTTATCAAACGATTCGATAAGGTAAACCATGATAGCTAAATCGAAGAAAGAAGAAAGAAGGAAGAAATTCTTACTGAAAAATCAAGAAATTAGCTAAGGCAGATGAACTGAGAAGATGATCATAAGAATAAAAGTGAGAAGATAGAAAGCTTGAGAATCTAGATTGCGAAAGGTAGACAATAATATATTTTTATCGCCTTTATATACGCTGCTTTGGAAAATGGGAAAAGTAATGATTACAGATAACGACGATTGCATTTCCAGTGGCTAAAAAGTAAAAGTTCCCAAGTGTTCGCAAAAAATTCAAAATATTTACAACTATGCCATTTCGCGCTCAAATGTAGTATGCTGAGAAGAAAATTTCATACTCTCGCATCCAATCTCAACTACAAAATATTGGGGGCTTCTCTTGATACAAAAATTAGTCAGTTGACGTTGACCAGTTATGATAAGACACGTGTCATCCAACATGGCATAATTGTATATGCCGAGCAACTTGACATGACGAGCTACTAAGAATACCGAGCAACTATCTGGGAAGATCAAACGACTAGAATAGATTCAATGAATATTCTTATTATGTACCGATACATACGCTTATCTAATAATGACATATTGTCTATTCACATGGGTAGCCCAAGGCTATAAATACATTGTAATACCCTCATAACGGTATAGCTATCTTAAGAAAACATACTCAAGATCAAGGAAAAACACCCAGCAATACAAGACAGTGAATGTAGAAAATTTTCTTAAGGATGAACCACTTTAAAAATCCTTTGTCTTATTTCTTTATTCATATTTATGTGCAATCAATTAATTAGATCAAATCTAGTTTTTTACATCAACAGTCAGCGTAGTTTGTGGGCTCGTACTATTCATCAAAAAAATCGTTGTGGCGTTTTTTTAGAGAGCTGGGGGTGTTGAAACTCATTGCAAAACTCTTCCCCAAAATTCTTTTATAAAACTCTCTCTAAAAACTCATAGGACAAGAAAATAACTCTTCTCTCCCAAGAAGATCTCTCTCAAATGTATGGGGGTGAGGCTTTTTTATAGAAAAACTAACCCAAGTGGGTCGCCACATGTCAAATAATCTGTGGGGGCACATGTCCTATTTTAAGTGGCATGTTTCCCATAACATATGTCAAAACTCTCAATACTAGAATACTATCTAGGTAACACATAAACAATACACAAATATGAGTGATTTGTTCGACGCGCATAATAATACTCCAGTTGCATAAACACATGGACTTTTGTCAATTTTAATCATCTCTAATCTCATTTAATAATTTAAAGAGAGGCTTATCATTAAGTCCCTCCTACAGATATTAATTCGGAAAAGGGGAATATTATTTGGGGTTACTTTATAATATTTTTAATATCAATGAAGACTAAAAACTTTGCATGTTAGAGAAGAAATTTGGGGGTCGTAGATGTTAAATTATTCGCAAGTAAATTTTTACGTAGGAATGTCGCTTGATAAGTTTTATGACGTTAAATAATGTAAATTTTGTGGATGTGGCAAGATAGTAAATTCTTGTTGTATAAATTCTATAAACATGCATGTGATATTAAATCGAATAATTTGATGTGAAACTATGGTTTAATTAATTAAAAAATTAAACGGGATTTAATTGTCTAATTAATGGTGTGTGGATTAAAATTGTGAAATTATTGTGATGAATGGAAATTTAATCTCATGAAATTTATTTATTTTTAATATGTTCGACACCGTGAGAACGATGGGGTTATGGGAAAGATAGGACGCTCACCTTTATTTAGGTTGGTTTCTAGGTGTGGGCCTAGTTAGTAGACCTTTGGGTAGTTATCTCTTTCGAGGTGTGGGACTAGATAGTGGTGACAATTTACAGATAAGAATTTCGGGATGGGGATGATTTTTACATTCTTCCTTGGATTAGAAAACCTAGGGGTGAGGCTAAGTGGTGTTGGTGAGTTGGTTTTCTTCCTAGATGATAGGATAGAAAATACTTGTGTGTTGGAGATCTTTAGGTATGGGACTAAGGGTGTTTTGAGGATTGTATGTCGATTATAATGGTGGGGCAAATTTGGGATAAATGAGAAAAACTTGATAAATTGAGAATTAATACCTAAAATGATAAAATGGGCTTTAAAACATATTGGCAACGTGAGTATGTGCAAGGCTCATGGATAAATGGGTCGACTGGCTATAACGACGTGGGTGTGTGGGGCGTTACGAGTATGTACGGGTTGATAGTTAAACGAGCTTAAGGGATATAGTGACGTGTCGTGCATATAACCTCACGAGTGTGTGTGCAGAGATGACAGTGAATCGGGTTGACCGGTCTTAGTGAGGGAAATGGGTGTAGCGTAGAACTAGCGGGAGTACCACAACCAAATAATGAAATATGACAAGCAGTATTCCCGAAAATAAAAGGATGAAAACTTAGTCGGATCCCACAACTATTATGGCCTAAGACTTAAATGAAAGAGTACCACAATTGATGTTAACAAAATGAGAATGATAATATATGCATTTGAGTAAATAAATTCAATTAAAAAAAATAGGAAGTGGTTGGAAATTTGATAATGAGACTTGAATTTTGGGTTGACTTTGCTATGGGTAGATCGTGATTTCTTGTATTTATCTATTAATATATCTCGTTTAATTTAAAATATTATATTGTCGTGTTTATTGAGTACAATGATATTACCTAGGTTCAAGGACCCTATTTGAGAGGAGTAGCTGGTATCCATGCGGTGGGCTCTGACCTATTGCGTTGACTAACATTTCAGGTATTAGATTTGGTGTAGCTGCAAAGGATTTATTGGAGATCGTTTTGGAGGTGTAGCTGGAGCTCCATCTTAATTATTTCCTTTATTAGTATAGTCTTATCTTATTCAGTCACTTTCTATTATGAGACTTCATTATGAATTTTATTGGGCCATTCAGTTCCAAAATTGGTTATGGTCTTAAGCAAATGCTTTATTGGATTATTTCATTTGGAGTTTTAATTAAATTACGGAGTTACATTATTTTGGAGTTTAGTGTGGTGAGGGGTTTTATTATTGCGTGGATGATTGTTTAGTTGATTATTTATCTTGTGGATAAAAGTTTTTATATGTCTCATATATGTGACATGCTAAGAATGGTATTTAATTTAGTGATGCTCGATATAGTTTTGGTGGTGTCCGACACTAGAGTTACGCGGGGTGTTACAGATGGTATCAAAGCACGGTCTTTGGTCTCGTAGGTTGTGAGTCCATTTAGTTCCGTGTTACCGATCTTTAATCCCCTTTTTTGATCCATACTCATAGAGTAAGTGGTTCTGGCATACGTGTTAGATGTGTTTCTTGGAGATAGGGAGTTGTGTTAAGGACATTGTAGGCATTGAGGTCAGAAGTAGTCATCTTAATGTGAGGATCCTTAGAGTTTATTTCGAAAATGATATTTATTTGCAAGATCATTAGTATAAATTTTGGGTATATCTAGTATTGATGTAGTTGTCTGATTTGATTTAAGGATTTAGGTGTCGCTTTGACTTTTGGAGATAGAATCGGGTTATGATTCGTGAGAGAGGGTGGTACATTGTTATTTTCATAGTCATGCATATATATATATATATATATATATATATATATATATTATATTATATTTTGAGTGTTGGATAAACGCGGGTAGGATTGGGTGTATGGGAGCCCAATAATGGTATGTATTGGTAGCCATTAGTGAGCCTTATTTAATATTGGCGTTTAGACTTCGTCGAAATTTGGAACGAAATTCTTGTGCTAGTGGGGAAGTATGTAATAACCCAAAAAAATTTCAAGTAAATAATTAAACTAATTCCAATTCGGAAAGATAGCTTAAAAGACTCCCAATATGAGTGTATATAAGTCTTAGTTCGTTTAGAAGAGTCCTCAAAAGATAAAATTCTCTAGGCTAAAGAATAGGGACAAAATAAAAATATCTCTTCAGAGATTTGTCACGGCCTTAAACCGTGACTAACTATTTGTCACGGTTCTGGACCGTGACTAATAGTCGAATTATATTAGTTTTAATAGGATTCTAATGAAACATAAATTCTCTTAACTTTTTCTAATTAAATTAATATGGGGTTAGGGCTTTTCAAATATATTTTCGCAACCTCTAAGAGCAGTAGACCCTTATAATTTTCATTTTCTTCCTCCTACAAACCCTAGCCACATTTTACACAACTTTTACCTCAAGATTTGTCAAGATGAATCGCGTTTTCTCAAGACGATTCAAGAATGAATCTTTGTCATCTTTTTGCGAGGAATACATTTTCAAAATTAGATTTCTTCTAACAAATTTCAGGCATAGTTACCTTTATTGATTTCACTTAGAATTATGCGTAGTAATTATGACCTACACACTAAAAAAATATGTTTTATTCATATAAATTAGAGATATTAATTAGGAAAAGGGGAATATAATTTGAGAATATTTTATAATATTTTTAATATGAATGAAGACTCAAAACCTTGCATGTTACAGTACAGATTTGGGTGTCAAAGATCTTAAGGTATTCACAAGTAGATTTTTAAGTATGAATGTCGCTTGATAAGTTTTATGACGTTAAATAATGGAAAATTTGAGGATGTCGCACAATTGTAAATTCTTGGTGTATAAATTCTATAAACATGCATGTGATATTAAATCGAATAATTTGATAGGAAACTATGGCTTAATTAATTATATAATTAAACGAGCTTTAATTGTCTAATTAATGGTGTGTGCATTAAATCGGTGAAATTATTGTGATGAATGGAAATTCAATCTCATGAAATATATTTATTTTTAATATGTTCGACACCGCGAGAATGACTGGGTTAGGGGACAGATAGGATGTTCACCTTTATTTAGGTTGGTTTCTAGGTATGGGACTAGTTAGTAGACGTTTGGGTAGTTATCGCTTCCTAGGTGTGGGACTAGATAATGTGACAATTTACGAATAAGAATTCCGGGGTGGGGATGATTTTTACGTTGTTCCTTGGATTAGAAAATCTAGGGGTGATGCTAAGTGGTGTTGGTGAGTTGGTTTGCTTCCTAGTTGATAGGATGGAAAATACTTTTGTGTTGGAGACCTTTAGGTATGGGACTAAGGGTGTTTTGTGGATTTTATGTCGATTGCAATGGTGGGGCTAATTTATGAGAAATGAGAAAAACTTGATAAATTGAGAATTAATACCTAAGATGATAAAACAGGTTTCGAAATCTATTGGAAGTGCAAGTATGTGCAGGGCTGACAATTAAATGGGTCATCTAACTATAATGACGTGGGTGTGTGTGGCATCACGAGTATGTGCATGCTAATAGTTCACGAGCCGACGACGAGCTATAGTGATGTGTTGTAAGTGGAACCTCACGAGCGTGTGTTCAGAGCTGACAATGAACCAGGCTGAGTGGTCATAGTGAGTGGAATGGGTGTGGTGTAGAACTAGTGGGAGTACCACAACCAAATAATGAAATACGTTAAGCGGGAGTCTTAAAAATGAAATGATGTAAATTTAGTCGGAGTCCCCTAACTGTTATCATGTTAGACTTAAATGCGGGAGTACCACAACTGATGTTAACAAAATGAGAATGATAATACATTTGAGTAAATAATTAAATTAAAAAAAAAATAGGAAGTGGTTGGAAATTAAATATTGAGACTTGATTTTGGGGTAGACTTTGTTATGGGTAGATCGTGATTTATTTTATTTATCGATTAATATGTCTTATTTATTTTAAAATATTCTACAATTGTGTTTATTGCGTATTATGATATTGTTCGGGTTCAAGGACCCTGTTTGGGTGGAGTAGATAGTATCCATGCGGTGGGCTCTGACCCATTACATTAACTAACATTTCAGGTATTAGCTTTGGAGTAGCTTCATAGGATTTGTTGGAGATCATTTTGGAGGTGCATCTGGAGTTCCATCTTACATTTTTGCATTATTAGTATAGGCTTGTCTTATTCAGTCACTTTATATTATGAGACTTCATTATGGATTTTATTGGGCCATTCGGTTCCAAAATTGTTTATGGTTTGAAGCAGATGATTTATTGGATTATTTAATTTGGAGTTTTAATTAAATTATGGGGTTGGCTTATTTGGGAGTTTAGCATGGTGAGGGGTTTTATTATTGCATGGATGATTATTTAGTTAATTATTTATCTTGTGGATGAAATTTTTTATATGAATCAAATCTGGCACATGCTAAGAATGCTATTTCATTTAGTTACACCCGACATAGTTTTGGAGGCGGCTGATACCAGAATTACATAGGGTGTTACAAATGGTATCAGAGCATGGTATTAGGTCTCGTAGGTTGTGAATTCGTTTATCTTTCATGTTATCGATCTTTGATCCCCTTAGTTGATTCGTACTCCTAGAGGTGGTGGGTCTGGCATACGTGTTAGATGTGTTTCTTGGAGATAGGGAGTTATATTAAGGACATTATAGGCATTGACATTAGAAGTAGTAATCATAATGTGAGGATCCTCAGAGTACATTTGTGAAACGATATGTATTTGGAAGATCATTAGTATAAATTTTGCATATATTTAGTATTGATGTAGTGATGCGATTTGATTTGAGGATTTAAGCATCGCGATGCCTTTTAGAGATAAAATCGGTTATATATATATATATATATATATATATATATATATATTGATTGTGGGATAAACAAGGATAGGATTGGGTGTACGAGCGCGCAGTCATAGTACGTATGGGTAGGCATAAGTGAGCGCTATTTTATTTTGTGCGTTTACGCTTCGTCAAATTTTGGGGACGAAATTCCTATGCTAGTGGTGTAGTATGTCACAACCCATAATTTTATCCAGTAATTATTAGATTTTCAAAATTCAAAACGCTATCTTAAAAGACTCCTAATATGTGTGTATATAAGTCTTGGGTCGTTTAGAAGAGTCCTCAAAATATTAAACTCTTTAGGCTAAAGAATAGGGATAAAATAATAATCTCTCTTAAGATAATTGTCACGGCCTTAAACGGTGACTAACTATTTGTCACGGTTCCAGAGCGTGATTAACATGTGAAATGTTTTTGTTTTAATAGGATTCTAATGCCACTGAAATTCTCTAATCATTCTCTACTTAAATTAATACAGGGTTAGGGCTTTTCAAACATATTTTCACGACCTCTGAGAGAAGTAGACCCTTATAATATTCATCTTCTTCCTCCTACGAACCCTAGCCCCTTTTTACACAACTTTCCACTCGGGATTTGTCAAGATAAATCGGGTTTTCTCAAGACCATTCAAGAACGAATATTTTTCATTTTTCAAGAGGAAAACATCTTCAAAATAAGATTTCTTCAAACAAATCTCAGGCATTGTTACCTCTGTTGCTTTCCCTTAGTGTTATGCGTAGTAATTATGTCCAACACACTAAATGCATGTGTTTTCTTAAAATAGATTAGTGATATCAATTAGGAAAAGTGGAATATATTTTTGGACATTTTTCATAAATTTTATTAACATGAATGAAGACTCAAAACCTTGCATGTTAGAGTAAAGATTTGGGTGTCGTGGATGTTAAGGTATTCGCATGTAGATTTTTACGTTGAAATGTCGCTTGATAAGTTTTATGACGTTAAATAATGGAAATTTTGTGGATGTCGCACAATAGTAAATTCTTGTTGCATAAATTAGTAATACCCCGTATTTTTATGCTATATTAATTTGGGGATTTATTAAATTTAATGTGAATGGGTATTTAATAACAATCCAGAAATTAATTATGTTATAATTATTAACGTGACGAGAGTTAGTAATTATGGGAAATTTGTTGAATATTACTAATGAGCAAAGTAATATATGTTATTGATTATATTGAATGTCACGAGTGAATAAAATGACAATTTTGGAAATTTGAATCGGGACGCGCCCGTGTCGCGTCGGGACTAAATTTTGTTAAATAAAAAGTGGATATTTTATAAGTTGTTCGTATGGTCGTTTTGAGTGCGCCAACTCGCCGGAAGGGTCGAGATAGTCAGAAAAGTGTATCCGGGGGTGTAGTTTGGGTCTCAGGGCATTTTTAGGCCTAATTAGTACCCCGGGAGGGCATTTTAGTCATTTTACATATTTGGGTAATTAAACCCACGAAATTCAGCAACCTATATCAGCCATTTAGGTTAGTCATTTAGGGTTAGAATATTTAGAACCCTATAACGGCTATTGGAGAAGAGAGGAGAGAGCCCTCAAGGCAATTCAAGGCCAAAAAGTCACCGGTTTGCACCGCCGCCACCACCAACGCGTAGATCGCGAGAAGAGGAACGCAACCATACCAAAATCAGCCGTAAATCAGAATACCAGAAATCCCAGGCAAGTGTTTAACTTGCTATTTTCATTGGTGCAATCTTCATATTAGTTTAGGAATGATTAGGGATGAATTATGTAGAAGAAAACCCAATTTGTGATAGGAAAATCCATGTAGTATGGTTGATATGATGATTTTGGAAACCCTTGCCATGTAGAGGACATTAACCACAAAATTTTGATGATTTTAAGAAAGAAATTCTGGAGAAAGATTTGTTAGAAAACTGTTTAAGAAAATGTTAGGGTTCTTGATAATTAGATGTAATTTTGGGTGGAAATTCCATGTTTAAATGATGAATATGTACATGACTTACGTTAGAAACATCTGGTATACTGTTATAATGTTAGTAGTAGAATTCTTGGATGTTTGGGGTTGGAAAACATGTATTTGGATGAAGAAAATTGGCAGAACCCGTAACTGCAATTCTGCAGAAAATCGAAATACATGTTTGATCGATCGATCGAGCATAGAGCTTCGATCGATCAAAGGTTCGATCGATCGATCTCCAAACCTCAATCGATCGACCCCTCCTGGCAGACTCTTATTTCCCTTTGTAAATGATTTTAGAATTGTCATGATATAACTCTTGGGCATTCTTAGTATAATGATTTGGGAGACGTGGAGGACCAGTAGGGCGTATAAATAAATGTTGGGATCATTAATATTCGATGAGAAGGGTATTTATGGGATATTTACTTTAGGGTTAGTAAATTGGTATATTAAAGGGTGAGGCGTGTAAGAGAGTTGCGATGAAACGTAAATGTGACACCTACTGAATTTTCTACTTGGAATAATAGAGTCCACGAGTGTCACGAAATAAGTGAGAAAACCCTTCGAGGTAAGGTTAGAGATGAAACCTTATACGTAATACTAGTAATGTGAAATTAAGGATAAATGTTGTAATTATGGGTGACGAGAGAACCTACATTAATATGATAAAAGTGGTATATTTATATGATTGTGTGTGCATATATTATATACATGTGAAAATCATGCCCACGCTACTTGCTATTCCTGAGGTTACCGCGCTCGGACAGTCTTATCCCGATGGGACCTTTATGGAGGATATTGACTTGTACCCTAGAAGATAGATATCCTTGGTACAGGCTATCGACGTGATAGTTTAGATGGTCCTAAGAGACGCAGGCATGTGCCATCCTCTTAGAGACTTGAAATCTATTCTTTGCCTCAATTTTATTTGTGTATTTTGTTAATACAATTTGAGAGTGATTCCGATTGTATTCACCTTAATATGAGTGATATGGGATTTTGGATAGTAGAGTATGCACGCACCATAGTTTTATTTGGCGTGCTGTTATTTTATATATATTATTCGAGTAGATAATATATGTATATGAGATTTGGAAACTTGAAACTGCCTACTGTGATTTGATAAGTGGGACATGGTTGATGACTCAAACAGTAAATACCTGTTTTGTGAAAGTATAATATGACACTGGGAAACTTTATAAATTAATAAAGCTAAAACGAGAGTTGTGTTACTAATTGGAAGTATTCTTTTTAAACAATGATATTGTTCGGTTTTGAAATCTTATGAGTAAGTTAAGATAAGCAAAATTATGGGGAAGGTTAGTATGATAAAATGATAAGATAACCCGTTGGGAAGGTTAGTACGATAGGCGTGCACATTAGAAGAGAGGTGAGAATTTCTCAAGAGAGTGTCGCTCTAATATGTTGTTGCATTGGCCTGTGTCAATTTAAATACTTGCTAAACGTATTTTAAATCAAACACACTTTCGGGCTCTGACCCGTTCTCTCTCTCTCTCTCTCTCTCTCTCTCTCTCTCTCTCTCTCTCTCTCTCTCTCTCTCTCTCTCTCTCTTGTATATATATGTATGTATTACAGGTGCCCAGCCACAGGGGCGTCTTGCTTAGGATCTCTTGGAAGGAACGCGCTGCAGCTTAGGTGGGAGTTGCAGGTCTCTTGATTAGACGACTTCGTTCATCCGGATCAACTCTTAGTATTTTCATTTAGTTGATCATGTGTAGCTCTTTCCATTATTCCATTATTATTGGGACATTTGTGTTTCAGTTATTTCCAGTATTGTTACTATGGGTTTCATTCAGTGATTGTGATACTTTATATTTCGCATGTGACATTCGGTTGACGAATGCTTTAAATTAATTGGACTATGTTGCAGATATTTAATGTGGTGTGATTCTTACTTATTGAATGTTGTTAATAAAATAAATGTTTTTCTTTAAATAAAATTTGGAAAGTTATGTATGAAATTGGTTTTGACACTTAGCTTAATTATTTAGGGTGTTAAATTGGAATTTTTTTTATCGACAGTGATGCTGAGAATGAACCAACTGTATACCTTGATTTAATTTAATAAAGGAGTGATCACCCGGCATTTAATTAGGCGGGGTGTCACAGTTGGTATCAGGGCATCAGGTTCTAGTGTCCTTTAGGATCTGTGCGGCTTATTATACTTTCAGCGTTTCTTTCTTTGATATAGAGCCCTAATACTAGGAATGTTGTGTTTATCTCTATACATTGGAAAATCGTACTTCTGCTATTTGTTCATTTGAATGATGCACTCATCCAAATTTACTTAAATTTTCAGATGGATCGTCAAGAAGAACTAGCTAAGACGGTTAAGGGAGTCATCGAGCAAGATTGACTCACACCTCAGGTATCCCCAGGGAGAATATCAACTGTCGAGTTAGTAGGTATCGTGGCACAAGGAGTTACCACTACAGTTCTACAATACCAAGAAAGCAGCCTACAACTTAACGAAGGCAAAAGACCTAGAGAGGTTAACCATATGCATGTGACTAACGTTGAGAATTGTGCGAAGGCACCGAATCTGCGACAACAAAACAATCAAGATCGAGTCAGTTCCAGAAGTAACGAGATTTATATACAGGGACAAAAGTGTCAGGGACAATGAAGTCAGGTTCAGAATGAAATCACCAAGAGATGTTTCGGTTGTGGAATGGAGGATCACAAACGTAAATCTTGTCCGAATCAGATTGGGGATAAACTACAATTTGATCAACAAAGAATTTCGAAACTCTGCTATAAATGTGTACAACCGGGTCACGAGTGGATGGATTGTCCTCGCCCTGACATAGTTTTTCCGCAGATATCCCCTCAAGGCCAGCAAGACCAGGGAAAAAGCGAGACTAGTCAATACCGTAAGGAAGGGAAGCAGTTTCGAAGGAGGTGCTTCCAATGTGGCAGGAATGGCCATAGGCGTCAGGATTGCCCAGAGAAGAATAGGGCCCCATGACAGGAATGTGCTAACAATGAACCCCAGAATCCATCTCCACCACCCTTTCCAACAGCCTCAGTTCAACAGAGAAAGCTACAGGGCGGACGTGTCTATAACTTCCCACCGGCAACAGCTCCGCAGGCACCACCCGCGATTAAGGGTATGTTTTCTATCCATGCTACTATGAGTCGAGTTTTGCTTGATACTGGGGCAATGCACTATTTGATAATCTACCTATTTTGTGAAAGCCTTAGGATTATTAGTCACAGCAGAGAGCACTGTGACATATGTAGACTCACCACTGTGGAGTGGGTTGCTTATTTTCTTATATGCCGAGGAGTGGGGGTAGAGATGGGTAGCTTGGTATTACCTGTAGACATGTTAGTCTTAGATATGCATTAGCATGATGTTGTATTCAGTATGGATTGGCTCGCCGCTTATAGAGCCATGATTGTTTGCTTCGGTGGGAGCATTGTTTTTGCCATTCCGAGGCAAGAGATGTTTGTAGTAGCGATGCCTCACCCAGAGGGAGGCTCGACCGCTCATTTGTATTACATAGAGGAGGATACCTCTAAGGAGGTTATGATTCCCTTAGATTCGATCCCAGTTGTCAGGGAGTATTCCGATGTGTTCCAGGAGATACTAGGCCTACCCCCCAGTCGAGAGATAGACTTTGTTATAGATTTATTGCCAGATACGAGACCTATAGCACGTGCACCGTACCGTATGGCTCCGGTAGAGATACGAGAGATACGAGATCAGATAGAGAAGCTATTAGGTCATGGCTTCATTCGCAGGAGTACCTCACCTTGGGGAGCTCCAGTTTTGTTTGTGAAGAAGAGATATGGTTCACTGAGATTGTGTGTGGACTACCGGGAGCTGAACAAGGTCACGATACGGAATAAGTATCTGTTGCCTCGAATCGATTACCTGTTCGATCAGTTGAGGGGAGCAACTTTCTTTTCGAAGATAGATCTGAGGTCGGGGTACCATCAGCTACGTATTAGGGAGCAGGATGTTTTGAAGACTGCTTTCTTGACAATATATGGATCTTATGAGTTCTGGGTGATGCCGTTCGGACTCACAAATGCTCCGGCCGTTTTCATGGACTTGATGAACAGAGTATTCAGAGAGTTCTTGGATCAGTTTGTCATCATTTTCATAGATGACATTTTGATATATTCACACTCCAAGGAGGAGCATGCCGAGCATTTGAGGCAGGTTCTTCAGACTCTACGAGAGCATCAGTTGTATGCTAAGTACGAGAAGTGCGGATTCTGGTTGCGAGAAGTACAGTTCCTAGGACATGTTATTTCTGAGCAGGGGATAGCAGTTGACCCGAGTAAAGTGTCAGGGGTGAGGGAGTGGGGACAGCCCATGACACCAACGGAAGTGCGTAGTTTCCTGGGGTTAGCTGGTTACTACAGGAGATTCATTCGGGGATTCTCCAAAATAGCGGGTCCATTGACCAATCTGACTCACAAGGGAGTACCATACGTTTGGGATGGCGCTTGTCAGTTGGCTTTCGATGAGCTGAAAGACAAGCTTACTTCAGCGCCAGTCCTTGCGTTACCGCAGCCGGGTATGGAGTACCTGGTTTACACCGATGCGTCCTTACGGGGACTTGGGGGAGTACTTCAGCAGGAAGAGAAGGCTATAGCTTTTGCCTCCCGCAAGCTTAAGACACATGAGAAGGATTACCCCACCCACGACCTGGACTTAGCAGCGATCGTCTTTGCATTGAGGATATGAAGGCACTATTTGTTGGGAGAGAAATTTCGTTTGTTCACAGACCACAAGTCGTTGCAGTACCTGTTCACTCAGCGGGAGCTGAATATGCATCAGCGCAGATGACTAGAGTTTGTGAAGCATTACCAGTTCGATATACAGTATCATCCGGGAAAGGCCAACATAGTTGCTGATGCATTGAGCCGTAGACCGGTAGACGAAGTAGTAGACGTCTGGAAAGCAAAGTGGAAGGAGTTAGGCCACCAGGATGCAGTAGCCCATTCTTTCATATCCGTGATGTCAGTCACACCCGAGGTTGTTACGAGGGTGATACAGGCACAGACCACAGACCCATTTTTCCAGGAGAAGATTGTGCGACTTCTAGCCGAGGGTGCTAAGTCCTATTTTGTTAGTTCTGATGGAGGTTTGCGGTTTAATGGGAGATTGGTGGTTCCAGAAGGATCAGAATTACGTCATGCAGTGATGACTCATTCTCATGGGTCCCGATTTGCAGTACATCCGGGAGGTAATAAGATGTACCAAGATATGAGGAGGCAATACTGGTGGAGTGGGATGAAAAAGGACATTGCTGAGTTCGTTTCCAAGTGTTCTACCTGCCAGCTAGTAAAGGTAGACCATCAGAAACCGTCAGGACTGCTTCAGCCATTGGAAGTACCCGCGTGGAAGTGGGAGAGTATTTCCATGGATTTTATTACAGGGTTGCCCACATCACAGTGGGGCCACGATTCTATCTGGGTGATTGTAGACCGTTTGACCAAGGTGGCTCATTTTCTGCCGGTGCGGATAGATTACACCACGGGTCAGTATGCTCAGTTGTTCATCGCGGAGATTGTCAGATTACATGGGGTGCCCCCGAATATTGTGTCAGATAGAGACAAGATTTTTGTGTCACGTTTCTGGGAAAGCTTTCAGGAGGCTATGGGTACTGAGTTGAGGTTGAGTTCATCTTACCACCCACAGACAGATGGACAAACAAAGCATACTAATAAGAAGTTGGGGGATATGCTACGCATGTGTGTTCTCAATTTTGGAGGAGGTTGGGAGCCACATCTTCCACTGGTAGAGTTTGCTTATAATAACTCTTATCAGTTTACGATTGGTATGGCTCCATTTAAGGCTTTGTACGGTAGGCCTTGTCGTTCCCCAGCTTGTTGGCTCGAAGTGGGTGATAACAAGTTGTTAGGACCAGATTTGATTCAGGAGACCTCCGCGAGAATTGAGATGATCAGGAATCGTATTCGAGTAGCCCATGATAGGCAGAAGAGCTACGCCGATGCGAAACGGTCCTTCCGGGAGTTTAGTGTGGGGGGCCAAGTGTTATTGCGTGTATCTCCTATGAAAGGAGTGATGAGGTTCGGGAAGAAGGGGAAGTTGTCTCCGAGGTACGTGAGTCCACTTCCCATCATCGAGAGGATTGGGCCGG
Source organism: Sambucus nigra (assembly GCA_949130495.1). Lineage (NCBI taxonomy): Eukaryota > Viridiplantae > Streptophyta > Magnoliopsida > Dipsacales > Adoxaceae > Sambucus > Sambucus nigra. The sequence goes on along the minus strand of OX422208.1, from coordinate 370,653,705 downwards.
TTGCATACAGGTTGAGACTGCCAGAGTATTTACATCGCATCCACGATGTATTCCACATCTCGTCGTTGAGACGGTACCTTCGGGATGATATGGCCCATACTCACATTGCGATAGATGAGATCGACTTACAGCCTGATAGCTCTTACGAGGAGAGATCGGTAGCTATCCTAGACTATAGTGAGAGGAGATTGAGGTCGATGATAGTTACACTTGTGCGGGTCCAGTGGGAGCATCATAATGTGGAGGAATCCACTTGGGAGCGCGAGGCAGATATGCGCGAGAGATATCCAGAGTTGTTTTTCCCGGGTATGCCTTATTTTCCGAATTTCGGGATAAAATTCCGTTATTAGGGGGGAAGTACGTAATACCCCGTATTTTTATGCTATATTAATTTGGAGATTTATTAAATTTAATGTGAATGAGTATTTAATAAAAATCCAGAAATTAATTATGTTATAATTATTAACGTGACGAGAGTTAATAATTATGGGAAATTTGTTGAATATTACTAATGAGCAATGTAATATATGTTATTGATTATATTGAATGTCACGAGTGAATAAAATGACAATTTTGGAAATTTGAATCGGGACGCGCCCGTGTCGCGTCGGGACTAAATTTTGTTAAATAAAAAGTGAATATTTTATAAGTTGTTCACATGGTCGTTTTGAGTGCGCCAACGCGTCCGGAAGGGTCGAGATAGTCAAAAAAGTGGTCCCGGGGGTGTAGTTTGGGTCTCGGGGCATTTTTAGGCCTAATTAGTACCCCAGGAGGGCATTTTAGTCATTTTACATATTTGGGTAATTAAACCCACGAAATTCAGCAACCTATATCATCCATTTAGGTTAGTCATTTAGGGTTAGAATATTCAGAACCCTAGAACGGCTATTGGAGAAGAGAGGAGAGAGCCCTCAAGGCAATTTAAGGCCAAAAAGTCACCGGTTTGCACCGCCGCCACCACCAACGCGTAGATCGGGAGAAGAGGAACGCAACCATACCAAAATCAGTCGTAAATTAGAATATTAGAAATCCCAGGCAAGTTTTTAACTTGCTATTTTCGTTGGTGCAATCTTCATATTAGTTTAGGAATGATTAGGGATGAATTATGTAGAAGAAAACCCAATTTGTGATAGGAAAATCCATGTAGTATTGGTTGATATGATGATTCTGGAAACCCTTGCCATGTAGAGGACATTAACCATGAAATTTTGACGATTTTAAGAAAGAAACTCTGGAGAAAGATTTGTTAGAAAACTGTTTAAGAAAATGTTTGGGTTCTTGATAATTAGATTTAATTTTGGGTGGAAATTCCATGTTTAAATGATGAATATGTACATGGCTTACGTTAGAAATATCTGGTATACTGTTATAATGTTAGTAGTAGAATTCTTGGACGTTTGGGGTTGGAAAACATGTATTTGGATGAAGAAAATTGGTAGAACCCGTAACTGCAATTCTGCAGAAGATCGAAATACATGTTTGATCGATCGATCGAGCATAGAGCTTCGATCGATCGAAGGTTCGATCGATCGAGCCCCAAACCTCGATCGATCGACCCCTCCTGGCAGACTCTTATTTCCCTTTGTAAATGATTTTAAAAATCAAATTGTCGTGATATAACTCTTGGGCATTCTTAGTATAATGATTTGGGAGACATGGAGGACCAGTAGGGCGTATAAATAAATGTTGGGATCATTAATATTCGACGAGAAGGGTATTTATGGGATATTTACTTTAGGGTTAGTAAATTGGTATATTAAAGGGTGAGGCGCGTAAGAGAGTTACGATGAAACGTAAATGTGACACCTACTGAATTTTCTACTTGGAAGAATAGAGTCCACGAGTGTCACGAAATAAGTGAGAAAACCCTTCGAGGTAAGGTTAGAGATGAAACCTTATACGTAATACTAGTAATGTGAAATTAAGGATAAATGTTGTAATTATGGGTGACGAGAGAACCTACATTAATATGATAAAAGTGGTATATTTATATGATTGTGTGTGCATATATTATATACATGTGAAAATCATGCCCACGCTACTTGCTATCCCTGAGGTTACCGCGCTGGGACAGTCTTATCTCGATGGGACCTTTATGGGGGATATTGACTTGTACCCTAGAAGATAGATATCCTTGGTACATGCTATCGACGTGATAGTTCAGACGGTCCTAAGAGACGTACGCATGTGCCATCCTCTTAGAGACTTGGAATCTATTCTTCGCCTCAATTTCGTTTGTGTATTTTGTTAATACAATTCGAGAGTGATTACGATTGTATTCCCCTTAATATGAGTGATATGGGGTTTTGGATAGTAGAGTATGCACGCACCATAGTTTTATTTGGGGTGTTGTTATTTTATATATATTATTCGAGTAGATAATATATGTATATGAGATTTGGAAACTTGAAACTGCCTACTGTGATTTGATAAGTGGGACATGGTTGATGACTCAAATAGTAAATACCTGTTTTGTGAAAGTATAATATGACACTGGGAAACTTTATAAATTAATAAAGCTAAAACGAGAGTTGTGCTACTAATTGGAAGTATTCTTTTTAAATAATGATATTGTTCGGTTTTGAAATCTTATGAGTATGTTAAGATAAGCTAAATTATGGGGAAGGTTAGTATGATAAAATGATAAGATAACCTGTTGGGAAGGTTAGTACGATAGGCGTGCACATTAGAAGAGAGGTGAGAATTTCTCAAGAGAGTGTCGCTCTAATATGTTGTTGCATTGGCCTGTAGCAATTTAAATACTTGCTAAACGTATTTTAAATCAAACACACTTTCGGGCTCTGACCCTTTTTTCTCTCTCTCTCTCTCTATCTTTTATATATATGTATGTATTACAGGTGCCCAGCCATAGGGGCGTCTTGCTTAGGATCTCTTGGAAGGAACGCGCTGCAGCTTAGGTGGGAGTTGCAGGTCTCTTGATTAGACGACTTCGTTCATCCGGATCCACTCTTAGTATTTTCATTTAGTTGAGCATGTGTAGCTCTTTCCATTATTCCATTATTATTGGGACATTTGTATTTCAGTTATTTCCAGTATTGTTACTACGGGTTTCATTCAGTGATTGTGATACTTTATATTTCGCATGTGACATTCGGTTGACGAATGCTTTAAATTAATTGGACTATGTTACAGATATTTAATGTGGTGTGATTCTTACTTATTGAATGTTGTTAATAAAATAAATGTTATTCTTTAAATAAAATTTGGAAAGTTATGTATGAAAATGGTTTTGACACTTAGCTTAATTATTTAGGGTGTTAACTTGGAATTTTTTTTTTTATCGACGGTGATGCTGAGAATGAACCAACTGTATACCTTGATTTAATTTAATAAAGGAGTGATCGCCCGGTATTTAATTAGGCGGGGTGTCATAAAATTCTATAAACATGCATGTGATATTAAATCAAATAATTTGATGCGAAACTATGGTTTAATTAATTATATAATTAAATGGGTTTTAATTGTTTAATTAATGTAGTGTGGATTAAATTGGCAAAAATTATTGTGATGAATGGAAATTTAATCCTATGAAATTTATTTATTTTTAATATGTTTGACACCACGAGTTTGACGGGGTTATGGGATAGATAACACGCTCACCTTTATTTAGGTTGGTTTCTAGGTATGGGACTAGTTAATAGACTTTTGGGCAGTTATCACTTTCTAAGTATGGGATTAGATAGTGGTGATGGTTTACGGATAAAAATTTTGAGTTGGGCTAATTTTTACGTTGTTCCTTGGATTAGCAAATCGAAGGGTACGGTTAAGTGGTGTTGGAGAGTTGGTTTTCATTCTATATGATAAGCTGGAAAGTAATAGTGTGTGGGAAACGTTTAGGTACGGGACTAAAGGTGCTTTGAGGATTTTATGTTGATTTTAATGGGGGGGCTAGTTTGGGATAAATGAGAAAAACTTGATAAATTGAGAATTAATACCTAAAATTATAAAATGGGTTTTAAAAGATATTGGAGGTGTAAGTATGTGAATGGATGATAGTTAAACGGATCAACTGGCAATAGAGACATGGGTGTGTGTGGCTTCATGAGTATGTGTGAACTGACAGTTAAACGGTCTGACGGACTATAGTGATGTTTCGGGTGTGGAACCTCATGAGTGTGTGTAGAGCTGCCAGTGAACTGGGCTGACTGGCCATAGTGAGGGGAATGAGTGTGGTGTAGAACGAGCGGGAATACCGCAACTAAAATAATGAAAGACGAAAAGTTGGGGTCCCGCAAATAAAATGATGTAAACTTAGTGGAAGTCCCACAACTATTATGGTGTAAGACTTAAAGGTGGGAGTACCATAACTGATGTTAACAAAATGAAAATGATAATACATTTGAGTAAATAATTAAATTAAAAAAATAATAAGTGGTTGGAAATTAAATATTGAGACTTTATTTTTTGGTAGACTTTGCTATGGGTAGACCGTGATTTATTTTATTCATCGAAAAATATATATCGTTTAATTTAAAATATTCTACAGTCGTGTTTATTGCATATAATGATATCGTCTAGGTTCAAGGACCCTATTTGAGAGGAGTAGATGGTATTCATCCCTTGGGCTCTAACCCAATGCGTTGACTAACATTTCAGGTATTAGCTTTGGTGTGGCTGCATAGGATTTAATGGAGATCATTTTGGGGGTGCAGCTGGAGTTCCATCTTAATTTTTTTCTTTATTACCACAGGCTTATCTTATTCAGTCGCTTTATATAATGAGACTTCATTATGGATTTCATTGGCCCATTCGGTTCCAAAATTATTTATGATTTTAAGCAGATACTTTATTGAATTATTTCATTTGGAATTTTAATTAAATTACGGAGTTGGATTATTTTCGAGTTTAGCATGGTGAGGGGTTTTATTATTTCATGGATGATTATTTAGTTGATTATTTATCTTGTGGATGAAATTTTTTATAATAATAATAAATGCCACGTGATAAGAATGGGTTTTAATTTAGTGACGCTCGATATAGTTTTGGTGGCAGCGAAGACCAAAATTTTGCAGAGTGTTACAGATGGTATCATAGCATGGTCTTAGGTCTCGTAGGTTGTGAGTTCTTTTATCTTCCGTGTAATCGATCTTTGATCCCCTATGTTGATACGTACTCCTAGAGGTAGTGGGTTTCGCATGCGTGTTAGATGTGTTTCTTGGATATAGGGAGTAGTGTTAAGGGCATTGTCGGCATTGAGGTTAGAAGTATTAATCTTGATGTGAGGATCCTTAGAGTTTATTTGGGAAACGATATTTATTTGGAAGATCATTAGTACAAATTTTTGGAATATCTAATATTGATGTACTGGTGTGATTTGATTTCAGGATTTAGGCATCGCGATGAATTTTGGATGTAGAATCAAGTGGTGATTCGTAAGAGAGCGTGGTACATCGTTATTGTCATAGTTATGCATATAAATATAGTAGTATATATATACTATGATTGTTGGATAAATGCGGGTAGAATTGGGTGTGTGGGAGCCCAATCATGGTATGTATAGGTAGGCATAAGTGAGCGTTACTTTATTTTGCACATTTATGCTTCGTCGAATTTTCGGGACGAAATTCATATTCTAGTGGTGTAGTATGTAACAACCTCTAATTTTATCCAGTAATTAATTAGATTAATTCGAAATTCGAAAAGCGAGCTTAAAAGACTCCTAATATGAGTGTATATAAGTCTTAGGTCGTTTAGAAGAGTCCTCAAAAGATTAAACTCTCTACTCTAAAGAATAGGGCCAAAATAAAAATCTCGCTTCAGAGATTTGTCACAGCCTTAAACCGTGACTAATTGTTTGTCATGGTTCTGAAGCGTGATTAACAGGTTAACTATTTTAGTTTTAATAGGATTTTCATGACACTTAAATTCTTCTCCACTTAAATTAATACAGGGTTAAGACTTTTCAAACATATTTTCACAACCTCTAAGAGCAGTAGACCCTTATAATTTTCATCTTCTTCCTCCTACAAACCCTAGAACCATTTTACACAACTTTCCACTCATTATTTGTCAAGATAAATCGCGTTTTCTCAAGACGATTCAAGAATGAATCTTTGCCATCTTTTGACGAGGAAAACATCTTTAAAATCATTTTTATTCAAACAAATCTTAGGCATGGTTACCTCTGTTGCTTTCCCTTAGTATTATGCATAGTAATTATATCCTACACATTAAATACATGTGTTTTATTAAAAAAAATTGGAGATATTAATAAGGAAAAGTGGAATAAAATTTGGGACTGTTTTTTTTTTAAATATAAATGAAGACTCAAACCTTGCATGTTAGAGTAAAGATTTGGGTGTCGTAGATGTTAAGGTATTTGTGTCCATCCCCGATCCCCTTCGCGGAGAGAAAATGATCCTTCGGGTCTCGCACGTTCCCTCTCGGGACAGCGCTTCGGCCGACGTCGATTTGTGAGGTGTAAAAATGTAGAGAGATTCAGAGTCTCCAGTATATTTTACTCAAAACAGACAAAAGAAAAAAGGGGAAGCCACCCCGAAGGATGGCATCCAAAGACATACTGGTGCATGCGAAACCAAAATGATTCGATAAGGGTTCGGAGGCTTTGTTACGAAATGGGAAGGTGTTAGGCACCCATTCCGCCCTTTCGGTCTCTCATGAATATTTGTTATTTTCCTTTATGTCCCCCCCCCCCACCCCCGTGATATGTGTGCATGTGTATATATAGAATGGAGGTAGGAATCCTCGACTTGTATCATGGAAAAGACAAAGCGAGTCATCCGTAGGAATGTGAGATTAATGTAGAAAATAGGATTTGCGCGATTACCCTTACGTTGATCGTTATAAGGGAACGATAACGCATGTGGAATACTACGCCATTAAGAACAAGTGTATAGAATATAATAGAAAATGAAATAAAGAGAATATACAAAATAAGAGAAAAAGTGAGACAAGGACTCGAGTCTCGGGTTTTACCCTGAGACGCCTACGTAGCCTATAAAGGCATCAAAGTCCACATAGTTTGCATACAAAATGAGGGGTGGGGTTTATCCCATAAATCCAAATGGAGAAATCTCTTATTTTTAAGTGTGTGTGTGTGTGTGTGTGTGTGTGTAGAAAAAATGTTTTTAGTTGTGAGAAAAGTGTGGAAAAAGTGTCAGAATCCCTATTTGGAATTTATGAGCAAACCCTCTTTTTCTTTTTTTTGGGTTTTATTTATATGAAAATAGGAGATGTGCAATAATACTAGATAAAAAGTATGTTAGGATATGTGAAATAAGATAATAAAAGTGCTTTAAGTAATAAAACAAGTTATTACAAATTTAAGAAGGTTTGAAGAGAAAGGTGAGAAAGATGGACCTTCTTGGAGACTTTGAGCTTGATCTTGAATGTTGAAAAGCAGCCCTTGCACTTGGATGATGATGGAGAGTGGTTAATTCATCAATTTTGATGAAAGGGATGATGAAAAGTGGAAGTGGAAAAGGGATTTGGAAGTTAAAATCACGCTGTCTTCGAGAGAGGTTTCTGGGGCTTACTGAGGGTGATTTGCTTTTGATCTGAGCTCCCCTTGAAAATGAGGCCAAGGCCTCCTTTTATAGGCCCAAGGGTCTACCAATCGGCATTACCATGGCACTACCTATCGGCAGGTACCGATAGGCAGGGTTTGGGACCTGCCATTTGGTAGTGCGCTTCAGGCTTTTTCGGAAAATTGGCTGCCGAGGGCAAACCGTTGGTCAGAATCTCTTACGGGGCATACCGTTGGAAAGGTATTTTAGAGAACTTCGAAAGTCCTTTGGACTTATCCCGAGTTCAGGAGTTGACTTTGGGTCAAATGTGGCTCGGAAGCGTTTATCGGTCCGTTAAATGGGGAATCGTTCGGACGCAAATGGATCGTTCGTCCGCATGGTAAGTCCGAATCGTGCATGGGGTGGACCATTAGAAAGGTTAGGAGATGTACTTAGACATTCCAAAGAGTTTGACTCAGTTCAGGGAATTGATTTTGGTCAACCGGGCCCGAGAAGCATTCGATGACCTCTCGGAGTCAAACGGATCGTTCGTCTGCATGGAAAGTCAGAATCGTGCACAGGATGGACCGTTGGAAAGGTTTTTTAGTGACCTTCGAAGATTCATTCATCCTCAGTCGAGATAAAGAGTTAACTTAGGTCAAACAGAGTCTGGGAGTGCCGGATGGCCTCTAGGTCGGATTTCGGACGCAAACGGATCGTTCGTCCGCATGGTAAGTCAGAATCGGGCACAGGACGAACCGTTGGAAATTTTATTTAGTTCCCTTCAAAGATTCATTGAGTCTCAGTAGAGATGAAGAGTTTTACTTTTGGTCAAACCGAGCCGAGGAGTGCCCGATGGCTTTTAGGTCAGTGCTCGGGACATGACCTGGGTTTGCGGTGATGAGTGGAGGTACTAGGGACCTAAGGAGAGTCAGGGGGAACATGATGAGGTGTCTATAGAGCCCCTCGATGGGTGAGTTTGGAATAAGTGATAGACATCGATTAGACACCGCATGATGCTTCTGAGAGAGTGTGACCAATTTAGAGGATCGAGGCCGATTCTAAGGACCTAAGGAAGCGAGGATGATCGATTAAGAGGGTCGAGGTCGATTCTGAGGACCTAAGGAGCGTGCTGGGGATGAACAAATCAGAGGGTCGAGGTCGATTCTGAGGACCTAAGGAAGCGTGGGTGACCAATTTAGAGGGTCGAGGTCAGTTCTGAGGACTTAAGGAAACAAGGATGACCAATTCAGAGGGTCAAGGTCAGTTCTGAGGACCTAAGAGTGGTGACGATCGAGGACCAAGGTCAATTTTGACCTAACTCAGGTGATAATCCAAGATTGGGGTCAATTATGACCCAAGAGTGGTGACGACCGAGGATCGAGGTCAATTCTGACCTAACTCAGGTGACGATCCAAGACCGGGGTCAATTCTGACCCAAGAGTGGTTGCATTTCCTTGGGAAAGGAAAATAGTTCTACTAGGGGTAGGAATTGGATTTGAGGTTCCACTGGGGGTAGGAATTGGATTTGAGGTTTCGTTGGGGAACGACGAATGAGTTGGAAGATTTGGATCGTCCTTTGGGAGAGATCGCCTAGGGCGAGTGATTCTTCTGAATTTTGCTGGGAAAAATACCATGCGATATTATTTCGCACTGGGTAGCCGATGGCTGGGGAGTATTTGGGTCTTTGATTTGAGGGGAGGAGCTGATTCTTGGGGAGATAACCGATTTGAGGTTGTAAACTCTGTTGAGAAGGTGATTAGGTGGTTCGGGCGCATTGCTCGAGAGGTCATTCGCTTGGATTTTGAGGGTTCCATTGGGGAAAAAGAGTTTTTGCCTAAACGAGTGCGAAATTTTTTTGATGAAAACGTTCTAAATCCTTCTTGGGATTTATAGGAATTTTCTGAGGATTTTTCAGGGTTTTCTGGCATTTTCCAAGAATTTTTGTACAAAATTTTAGGGGGGGTGCCGGCCGGCATAGACTGAGGGGTGCCATTCGGGAGTGGCACAGACTTTTGGACTGCCTCGGGAAGGTGAGGAGTCAGTGTCGATCGGTATGGAAGGGTGAGGTGCCGATCGGCATGGAGCTTGGCATCCTATATAAAGGGGGTGAATCCCTTTCACTTTTCACAGCTTCTTGCCTTCCCTCTTTCTACGATTTCTCTCTATGAATTGTTCTAACGTTCCGATCTTTAAGAAATGGCCGCCTTTGTGAGCACCGCTGTCCATCGGGAGTGGTTGACCGTTGATGACTGGGTGAATGTGGATTGGAGGGACAGGGTGCCCCTTGATTTGGGTAATGAGAATGCTTTCGATGCATTCGAGCCGGTTGTGGATGAGTGGACCTTGCTGCGGGAGCCATCGCATCATCGCTCTTCGAGAGTGATTCCCGATGATTATGTAAGTAACCTGACCTTTGGCATTCCTTTCTTTTTGGGTGATTTTTTTCTTTTTTCTTGACCTTTGATGAGATTTTTCCTTTTGGCAGTCTGATATTTATTTAAAGAACATGCGTGCCCGTGGGACAACGGGGCTCAAGGATGTCTGGGAGCATCTCCCACCTATGGTGCGCTGGGTGGTATCATCAACGGGGTTTGGGAGGTTGGCGGCTGCGCTGGATGAGACGCCTCGTTTGACAGCGGTCTTGTGTGCTTTGGGGGAGAGGTGGTGGGACACTACCCACACTTTCCATTTTGGCTTCGGGAAATGACGGTGACTCCCGTAGATGTGCAACAACTGCTGGGGCTGGATTGTGACGAGGAGCAGATAGAGGCAGATCGCTCCTTGCGGGTGAGGCCGGAGGCATTGCATGCGGAACTTGGTGATGTGAGGAGGATAGTTTCTGGAGATTATATCCGGCTGTCCTTGATGAAGGATGTTTTGCTGAGCAGGGAGATTAATGTGGAGGATGGGCTATAAGTGAGACAGATGGCCCGGTTATTCATCTTGTTAGTGGTGGGAGGTTTCATGGTGGCGTCGAGCGGAGACGTCGTCCATTTGTGGTTTCTGCCATACTTGAGGATATTTTCGAACATCCCTTTCTATGATTGGGGGAGTCTGACCTTGGCAACCCTTTTACTCATCTTTGGATGTATTCAGCTGGTGCTACTGGCAGACGTTTACTGGAGTCACATATCTCCTTGAAGTATTCTTTACTTTGCACATCTTCATTTCATGCATTCGCATTTTCCTTTCATGCATTCGCATTTTCCTTATGCGTCTTTTTTTTCTTGTGAATTCAGACGTGGTTCTATGAGGTGATTGGGTGGAACACCCCGTTGATTACTTTGAAGGACGACACTGTTGGGGACTTTTGTCGACTATATCGATGGCGTAAGGCCAACTGGAAGTCGAAGGGATCTCTCTCCCTGGAGGCGGTGCATCAGGTCTTGAATGACCTGACCAGTGGTCGGGTAAGATCCTTTCCTTTTCAGTCTTAGTTTTTTGCACCTTCTGATCTTGTATTGACTCATTCCTGCTTGGGGATTTTCAGGTGACCTTTTATCCTTGGGGGACAGCCATTCAGGATAAGGGGATGACTGGGGTGAATGTGTAGATGAGGAATTTGTTGGCGCATGAGTTTGGCCATTCCTGGTACCTCGGGGAGAGGTTGGTTCGTCAGATCATCGAGGAGGAGGTGGTGGTGTCACCCGTGTAGCCTCCTACGTCTATGAGGCGGGAGCGACAGCTGTTGGAGGATGAGAGGATCGCGGCGATGATTGGCGAGTTATATGCGTTGTACACTGATACGGCTGCGCCGTAGCATATATGACGCTTTGCCTTTCCCTCATGCTGGTTCGAGTCGGGCAGTGGTGTCTTCCCACAGTGGTGGTGGTCCGTGGTCACCTGCGGCAGTGACGACCTCGGAGGTCCCTTTTGTGCAGTTGTACACCCCTTCGTACAACATCTGGCGGGCTGATGGAGGGATAGTGTCGATGTTGCACCGTCCTCTTGCGATGGATTTGGAGGAGATGGGTTTGACAGAGGAGGTTCTTTGTTCTATGATAAACCTTTCAGTCCTTTTCCTCTTTTTGATTTCTTTTACTTGATACTGATTCTGCCTTTTTCTTACGGAAAATCCGGGTGTCGACCACTTGGCTGAGAGACATCAGAGACTGGATATCATCGACAACTGCCCACATTCTGGATGTTGTCCCTATTCCTTCTTGCTTGGTGTCATCAGCCTCGTCCGAGGAAGACTCTGGCTCGAGTAGTGGGGGCGTATCGTCTCGTCATAGGGGAAAGAGAGCGCATCGTAGGCGTGGAAGCTCTTGAGAGAGAGAGAGAGAGAGAATGTGGGTTCGGGCTGAGTCCTGTTATTTTTGGCTTTTTCATTATTTCCTGCAAAATGATGTAACACAGAAAACAAATATATGCAATGCAATGGCATTTTTTATTTTCTTTTATTAATGATGAATGAATGGATGCATATGCGCTTTTTACTTTGCTGCTGAGACCATAAAAAGGAATATTTTTGGAATTTTTTGAAGGAAAGTTTTAATTAAAAAGGGAAATCCTATAAGGAGAGAACATGATTCTTGAATTTTTTTGAGAATATCAATTTATTTTGATTGAGTTTTTTGATTTGACAAAAGAGGAAAGGAGGAAATTTCCAAAAATGGGGGGTTACCGATCGGCAAGCACCCTGGTCTGCCTATCGGCAGTTCAGTCCAGTCCTATCAATTGAAATCTTTGATTAGTATCCTCTTCAGCCTTTAGTACCTTGTGGGGTAGGATTCCTTCTGATTTCTGCAGGGATTATGTCTTTTGTGAGAGTTCTTAAGTATAAAAAGGGGTAAGGGTGGAGTATTTTCATCACAGCTTTGCATCCTTATCCACTTGCCTACTATTTCTTAGTCTTGCCAGATGGCTCTCCCTGGTAGCATTGAGTTTGCCAATTACCTCGAAGCCCTAGAAGCAATGTGCTCTTATAATGTTGACTATGATGCTTTCAACATGCGTCGAGTCTCCTTTTTGGCGTAATTGACCTATTGAGTGGAATATGCTGAGAGCGGCAGTACAATTTTGGTACCCCGAAGACCATGTATTCCGCTTTGGGTTAGAAGAAGTTTGTACTACCTACGAGGAATTTTCTGCCATACTAGGTGTGAATCCCAGTGTTTCCATGGCTTTACCCAAATTTTCCCGCTCCCCTATGAATTTGTTAGCCGGTCTTCTTCATATCTCGCCTTCGGCGACCAGGTCATTGGTTTCCGGAGGAATGATCTCCCTCCCAGCGGTGTGGCAGTCCGTGCATTTACGGGAAGTAGGTGATGCTGGCTATGCTGGAGCCATTGTGCTGGGACTAGTTTCCAAATTATTGTTGGTGATTAGGGAGGTGCAAGTGGACCCACAACTTGCAGCCATTACTTCATGGATGTCATAGTGTCGCAATCCTGCGGCGGTGATATTAGCGGAGACTCTGAATGGCCTGGATGCCTGGAGAGAAGGTCGTTCTGACTTTTTGAGGGGTAGCCCTGTGATGCTGTTCATGTGGTTGTCTAAAAGATTCCATTTGGAAACTCCTCCAGAGTATCCCTTGTCGGTTTCACCCAACTTCTTTTTGCGCTACTTCATCCGCGTTGGCCTGCATGTTGAGAATTGGCAGAATTGGCTTGTGGAGCATCGGGATCGTGGGCTGTATTGGTCAGTGCCTTGGTGGGGACAGTTGCAGCCAATTCTGGAGCTAGGAGAGTATTCATATGTGCGGCTGGTTGGTCTCAGACATACCTCTTTTCATTTCCCTTGGCAGCTTCTGCACCAATTTGGCTAGGCGCAGGTCGTGCCCCCTCGGACCTCAAATTTCTTTCCGGTAGAAGATTTGACTGAGCGCTTGCGTCTGTTATTTGGATCTCTATGGGAGAATCGGCGTCCGTCGATCCGTCCCTCTCAGTCTGTCGGGAAGGTTTGCCATGTCCCTAAAGATTATATGAAGTGGTTATGGAGGAAAGTCGTCAGCAAGATGTTGGCAGTAGAGACTGGTCAAAGGTGGTTTATTTTATCTGACTCCATGGAAGGGGGTATTGTGGTCTTTTCGAAGATGGTTAAGGCTCATCGATCCATGGAATGTTTGCGACACTCTATTCAGGCATGGGAAACTTGGGGTCCTCAGGATGTAGATAATGAGGGTGCAGGCTCTTCTGGTAGCTGTGGGTAGGACTCCTGGGGAGTTTATTTGTGTAACGGATGTGGGGGATTTTATCTGGATTTTTATGGTAGTAGGGGGAAGGGAGCTATCCATTCCTTTTTCTTATGTAATCCGTACTGTAATTTATTATTAATGAAATAGACAAGTTTCTGATCATCCAGCTGTGCCTTTTGATGAATTTTGTATTTTTAATTATCTATACCGATCGCTAAGGCATACATAATCCTTTTGTTCAAGTAGATGTTTAGAAGGAACTGTTGTTCTCGGATATAAGAAAAGAATATATTTTTATGAAAAAATAAGGGGTCGTGCTCATGTGGGATGTATGAGCTGCCTACGTACCTCTGGGGTTTTTGAATTTTTTTTTATTTAAAAGTGGTTTTTTGTAGAGGATTAGACCCACATAGTTCTGGGTAGAGCGAAATGAAGAGTTTTTTTAAGAATAGAAGGGGGATGATAAGAGTCGTAGCGCGCCGAGATTTCAGGATAGGGGTAGAATTTCTTGAGACGGTCCAGATTGACTGGACGAGCCATCTCTTCCCCATCCAGGTCAGTGAGCATGGTAGCACCGCCAGATAAGATTTTCTTCACAATGTAAGGGCCGCTCCAATTGGGTTTGAATTTTCCTCTGGGGTCCCAGATGGGTCCTATCATCTCCTTGAGGGCTAAATCCCCCTCCCGAACACCACGGTCCTTGAATCTCTTGTTGAATGATCGCGTTATTCGATGATGATATCCCTGTATGTGATTAAGAGCTTTTAATCTTCTTTCATCTAGGAGGGCTAGCTCATCAAGACGGCTTTGGCACCAGTTTTCTTCACTAACCTTGCTTTTGAGCATGACGCGTAGCGAGGGTATTTACAGCTCCACAGGTAGGACTCCTTCCATGTCATAGAACAGGGAGTAATGGGTAGCCCCAGTAGAGGTTCGAATTGAGGTTCGATAGCCCCAGAGGGCGTACGGGATTCGGTCGCCCCAATCCCTATAACTTTCGGTCATCTTGCTGATGATGGCTTTGAGTTTTTTATTAGCGTCTTTAACTGCACCATTGGTCTGAGGTCGGTAGGGAGAAGATTTGTGTCTATGAATCCCATACTCGTTGACTACTTCTGTGACTTTAGACGCGAAGTACAAATCGTTATCTGACACTAGCTCGTGCAGGAGCCCATATCGACAGATGATATTTTTCTTGATGAATTTGGCCACCTTCTTAGCATTTAATACTGCGTATGACTCAACTTCGACCCATTTGGTGAAGTAATCAATGGCAACTAGGATGAACTCATGCCCATTTGATGCCTTTTGTGTAACCTTCCATATGATGTCGATACCCCAGGTGGAGAACGGCCAGGGAGAAGTCATGTTGTATAATTCCCGTAGAGGTAGATGTTGGAGATTGGAGAACTATTGGCATTTAGGGAATCTTTGAACATAGGCGGTGCAATCCTGGGCCATGGTGGTCCAATAATAGCCCTATCGGATGATCTTCTTGAAAAGCATGCGACCTTTCATGTGGGGCCCGCATTCCCCGTTGTGGATTTTCTGCATTATCTTTTCAATGTTAGTCCCTGCGATACAGTGCAAATAAGTTCCATCGAAATTCCTCTTGAGTAGTGCTTTATGACAGATGATGTACTGGGCGGCCAGCCTTCAGAGGGTAGCTCGGTCGTTCTTATTGGAACCCTCAGGATACCTACCGTACCTGAGGAGGCACCAAATATCATAGTACCAGTAGTTGACTAGCTCAGGATGTTCTGTGGTGACGAGCTCAATGTGGTAGCAATGGGTTGGTTTGTCTTGCTTTTGAACTAGGAAAGGGGTCATTGTTATTCCCTCAGGCATGTCGACCATGGAGGCTAAGGTAGTGAAAGCATCGGCTAGGTTATTCTTTTCTCGAGGTAGGTAATGGAAGGTGATATCTCAGAATTCGGAGGCTAACTCTTCTAATTGGGTATGAAAGGGTTGGAGCTTTTCGTCCTTGACTTTCCACTTTCTGAGCACTTGACCGATGATGAGGGAAGAATCGCCATATACATCAAGGTATTGAATACTTTTCTTGAGAGCGACCTTGAGGCCCACTGTGCATGCTTCGTATTCCTTCATGTTATTGGTGCAAGGGAAATCCAATTTTTTGACGATAGGAGTGTGGGAGTCATCTGGGGCGACCAGAAGTATCCCAATGCCATATCCCTTTTTGTTGGCAGCGCCATCGAAGAACATTTTCCATCAGAGGCAGTCTTGAGTGGTGCAGAGGACATTTTCATTTGGGAATTCGAAGATCCAAACATCTGTTTCTTCTACAGGGTAGTCAGTGAGGTAGTCAGAGATGGCTCTTCCTTGAACGGCTTTCTGTGTGACGTACATGATATCGAACTCGATTAGGAGCATCAACCATCGGGCCATTCGGCTGGATAAGGCAGGTTTCTCAAGAAGGTATTTCATGGGATTCATTCGGGATACAAGTGTAATGGAGAAGGCGAGCATGTATTGTCGCAAATTTTGGGTGACCTAGACAAGCGCGACACATGCTTTTTCCAAAGAAGTGTAGTTGACCTCGTACCCGACCAATTTGCGACTGGCATAATAGATGGCTCTTTCTTTGTGAGAGTCCTCAAGGTATTGGGCAAGCAAAGCCCCAGCAGCAGTGTCGATCATGGTTAGGTATGGATCAAAGGGAAACAAGGCTGTGGTGGCATGAGGACTGGAGGTTGGGTCAGATATTGTTTGATTCAATCAAAAGCTTCTTGGCAGGCCTCGGTCCAAACTTTGGTTGAATCCTTTCAGAGGAGCTTGAATATTGGTTCACATATGGAGGTTAGTTGCCTTATGAACTGACTAATATATTATAATTTCCCAAGAAAATCTCGGACTTATTTCTCTGTTCGGGGTGGTGGCATCTCAAGTATGGCTTTCATCTTGACGGGATCTGCTTCTATCCCCTTCTCACTGACCATGAATCCTAAGAGTTTTCCCTTTGTAATTCCGAAGAAGCATTTCTATGGATTGAGTCGCATCTGATATCGTCGCAGTCGTTCGAAGAACTTTCGGAGAGAAAGAGCATGACCTTCTTTAGTTTTGGATTTGATAATCATATCATCCACATAGACTTCAACCTCTTTGTGAATCAGATCGTGCAGGATGGTTGTAGAGGCCCTCTGGTAGGTATCCCCAGCATTCTTGAGACCGAATGGAATAATGGTGTAGCAAAAGGTTCCCCATGGGGTGATGAATGCGGTTTTTTTCTTGGTGGTCGGGGTGCATCTTGATTTGGTTGTATCTGACAAACTCGTCGATGAATGACTTGAGAGCATGACTGGCTGTGTTGTCCACGATCATGTCAATGTTGGGTAACGAATAATCATCCTTTGGAGAAGCTTTGTTTAAATCCCGGTAATCCACACACATTCAAACCTTTCGTCCTGATTTTGGCATAGGTACAATATTGGCTAGACACGTGGGATATTCAATTACTCGAATGAAACCTACGTTCAATTATTTGACCACCTCTTCTTTGACCCTGGAGAGACCATTCGGTGCAGAGCTTTCTTAACTTTTGTTTAATCGGCTTGTAATCTGGGAGAGTGGGGATCTCATGTTGAGCTATTTCAGGATCAATACTGGGCATATCGTCGTAGGACTATGCGAAGACATCCACAAACTCCTTTAGTAATTCTTTGAGTTGTGCGTGCTCATGCTCATCAAGGGTGGCCCCTATCCTAATCTCGCGCAGTTGGCTACTAGAACCGAGATTAATAACAACAGTCTCTTCTTCATTAACTTCAATGTCGTTATGTTGTTTGTTATTAACCTTATTTAAATCAGTTAAGAATTGTTCATTTGCAAAATCATCTTCATCAAAAGTTTGATTAGAATCTAAACAATTAATGTAAGGCATAGCAAGATACTTAAAATTTTCATTTATTTCATTGATAGGAAAAACAGCATTGAGAATCTCATCAAAAGAGGTCTCGATTACATTTGAGTAAGGATAGACAATAGAAGAAGAAATAGGGTTAGGGGAGATTTTAAGAGGTAGAACTGGCACAACATGCCAGTTGAGGAGAGGTGTATCATCAGCTTTGATCAGATGAGAGGGGTCCAGTGATGTAGTGCTTGAATGAACCATGCAGAGTGCCAACCCCAATGTCTACAAGTTGAAAGAATCTTCAGAGTCATTTTCCTCAGTTTTTTCGGTATCTTTGATGAGCGATTGTACGCGGTGTGGGAAATTTTTGGCCCATGGGTAGCTATCTTGTAAAAAGATCTCCATTCCAGGCTTCATCTTCTTGTCTGTGCGATCGTACCATGGTTCTGGAAAACCGCAAAAGGGGAAATCCTCGCCCTCTTTGATGAATCGTCTATTCAAGGAGTCACCTGGGAGAATTTGGATGCAGTCTAATCTTCTCTTTGGTCGAGACTGGCGTATCATTTTGATCTCTTATTCTCATGGTTGATACTAGGGTGCACACGGTTCGGTTTGGATCGATTTTGGTACTAATCCGAGAACCGAACCGACCTGGGTCGGTTCCAAATTTTTGGAACCGGAACCGAACCGACATTTATACAGAACCGAACCAAACCGAACCAGCGGTTCCCGGATCGGATCGATTTTCGGTTCCAAAATCATATTTCATAACTAATTTTTTTTAAGATTAATGTGTTTCATAACTAATTTTTTAAGGTCAAAATTAATTTTGACCTCAATAACTTAAGTTAGAAACTCAAATAATCACAAAAATATAAATTACAAGTGTTAAATATATTAAATAAATATATATATGTAATTCTAAATCGGTTCGGTCTCGGATTGGTTCGGATCGGATCGGTTTTCGAATCGGATTGGGTTTTTTACCTTGGAACCGAGAACCGAATCGATGTATCGGTTTTTTTTTCAAATCGGAACCGAACCATTGAGCAAAAAAATCGATCCCAACCGAACTAATGCAGTCGGTTTGGTTCGGTTTATCGGATTTCCGGTTTCGTTGTGCACCCCTAGTTGATACCCCAAACCACAAGGAGGGAAAGCTTTCTTCAGTTCGATGGGCTCAAGTACCCCCTTCTGCCTTTGTCCTAGCCCCAGTCTGGGCATGAAGTGCATGTTTCTAAACATCTAAATCACATTGACATTGCCATGAGGGTCATATTCTGGACAAACCCTTTCTTTGAAACTGTCCCCTGTCGGGAGTAGGGATGGCTCAACTCGAAATCCTAATAGGAACATATCATTTGACCCATGCGGTATCTCAAGAATTGTACTGCTGGTGCTTGCACCCTTGGCATTTCCATCGTCACCCAAAATGGTGATGACTCGCCCATCGACGAAGAACATCAATTTCTGATGGAATGAGGAAGAGACACCCTTTATACTGTGGAGCCAGGGTCGTTTGAGCAGTAGGTTGAAACGGGGAGGGATATCAATGACTTGGAATTCGACGACAGGGTTTATAGGGCCAACCCCTATTACAAGTTTTATGGATCCCATCACCTCCCAATGAGTATTATCGTAGGCACGCACGGCAACGAAGGTTGGAGCGAGGTCACTTTCTTTCAAACCTAAACAGTTGAAGGTTCTCAGTGGGCAGACATTCAAAGCGGATTCATTATCAACGAGAGAAAGCGGTACAACCTTCCCCATAACTTCGATGGAGTTATTGAGTGCATGATTGTGATTTGGCCTAATTTTGGGGATTTCTTCTTCAGAAAAGGATAACATTCGAGTGGAGTTCAAGGATCCGACTAAATTTACCGCTTCTTCTGGTGTGGTAGAAGGAGGAACTATGGGTCTTGTGAGCAACTTGATTAAAGAATTTATGTGCATCTGGGAAGACATGAAAAGCCCCCATAGAGTGATGTTAGCTTGAGTTTTCTTCAGTTGATCAAGGATCTTGCTCTCCTCGATGGTCATTTCTGCCATAAGAAGGTTTTCAACGCCCTTCCCTTTGTCATTTGCTGGTAGTGAGCTCAAAATCTGGTACTATCTCCCAGATCTGGTCATGTGATTTATTGAAGAAGGGAAAAACTTAAATCCAGTTTCCTCATCAATCTCAGGTTGTCCTGCCGCCCTATCTATTTCTCCGAGGAATTTTTCAAATGATATCATCCCATATATGTCGGCTAATGGGCCAGTTCTTCCTGAAGCTTGTTCTTCATTCGAATCTTCGAATTCTTCCCCCCATCCGGTAGTAACAATTCTATTTTCCCCCGTGAAGTCAATGCATTCCACAACTTCAACGGCTTCCTCATATAGGTCTTCTCATTCCGTGGGGATGTGTAAGGGTGAAGGGACTAGGTGCCCTTGGAGCTTCAAAAAACCAAATAACTCGATGATACTGTAAATGTTATTGGTTTGCCTGAATGCTTCTGTCATGATCTAGACAACATCATTTAAGATGACTTCATCGGTTGGTATCACCCAATTATCTGATTCTTAGGCCAATTTTTGTGCTTCCAAAAATAGAGCACCGAATCTCTGGTAATCGATAATCATCTGTGAGGGCAATTTCAACCCAAACTCTAGGAGTTTATTTAATACCTTTGACAATTCCATACTTCCACTTTCAGAACGGGTTCGGACAGTGATGCACGCTCTGGTAAGGAGTGACAATGCCGGATCAGCGGGGCTAGTAGGGTGTAGGAGGAAATATGGTCAAATTTGAAGAGGTTTAGGAGGGTATAGTGGTATGATTTGGTTTGATGGATCGAAATTAGGGTTTTATTCTAAGAAGATGGCATTGATGTGATTTAGGAGTGGATTGTGAGTAGTGTTTGGCTTAGGATTGGCTGGTGGGGCGATGGTACCCCGTTCGATGAGATCTTGGATTATGTTTCGAAGGTGGAAGCATTGGTCGGTGGTATGGCCAGTTGTTTGGTGAAAGGCGCAATGAGCATCGGTCTTGAAGTTTCTTGGGAGTGGATTGGGTAATGGACGGGGATCCAAGGACTTTATAAGGTTTTGTCTTAACAAGGCTTGGTAGACTTTGGAGAGTGGAGCATAAATCTCAGTGTATTCCCTTCGGACGGGGGCAGGGAGACTTTCTGGAGCCCATGATGTAGTTGGTTGAGAGATGTTATTGATGGTTGAGACTGTAGCATTGGCAGGCTTGTCATACTTTCTAGGGGTGAACTGTCCGGACACCTTCTTCGGTTCAACTTCTATTTTGGCAAGACCTTCCTCGATTTCTACTCCTGCTTCTCTGTGAGGTCGAAAGTGTGGGTAGTACTATCCTCCCATGGTTTCTCGGACATGGGGAAAAAAAAAATTCTTCATGTAATACCCCGTATTTTTAAGCTATATTAATTTGGGGATTTATTAATTTTAATGTGACAGTTTATTTAATAAAAATCCAAAAATTAATTATGTAATAATTATTAACGTGACGAGAGTTAGTAATTATGGGAAACTTGTTGAATATTACTAACGAGCATAGTAATATATTATATTTTTTATATTGAATGTCATAAGTGAATTAAATGACTATTTCGAAAATTTAAGTAGGGACGTGCCCGTGTCACGTCAGGACAAATTTTGTTAAATAAAAAGTAAATATTTTATAAGTTGTTCGTATGGTCGTTTTGACTGCGCCAACGCGTCCGGAAGGGTCGAGATAGTCAGAAAAGTATACCCGGGGGTTTAGTTTGGGTCTCGGGGCGTTTTTAGGCCTAATTGGTGCCCCGGGAGGGCATTTTAGTCATTTTACTTAAGTGGGTAATTAAACCCACGAATTTCAGCCAACCTATATCAGCCATTAGGTCAGCCTCTTAGGGTTAGAACATTCACAAATCAAGTGACCGCCATTGGAGAAGAGAGGAGAGAGCTCCAAGGCAATTTAAGGCCAAAAAGCCACCGGTTTGCACCGCCACCACCACCACCGCGTAAATCACGAGTCAAGGAACGCAGCCATACCAAAATCAGCCGTGAATCTGCATACCAAAATCCCAGGCAAGTGTTTAAACTTGCTATTTTCGTTGATGCAATCTTCATGTTAGCTTAGGAATAAATTGTGATAAAAACTATGGAAGAAAACCCCATTTTTGATAGGAGAACCCATGTAGTATTGATGTATATGTAAATTCTGGAAACCCTTGCCATGTGGAGGTAATAACCCACGAAATTTGGTGATCATAATAAAGAAATATTGGAGAAAGATTCATTAGAAATCTGTTTAAGAAACTTCTAGGGTTCTTGATAATTGGACATGATTTTAGGTTGAAAATCCATGTTTAATGATAGTTACACGCATGCTTTACGTTATAAACACCTGGTATAATGTTATAATGCTGATAGTAGGATTTTGGGGCGATTAGAATGGAAACACATCGTTTTAGATGAAGAAGTTGGATGAAACCCGTAACTGCATTCTGCAAAATTTTGCCCAGACCTGCTTGATCGATCGATCGAGCCTAGAGCTTCGATCGATCGAGCCCCAAGCTTAGATCGATCGACCCCTCCTGGTAGACTCCTAATTCCCTCTTTAAATGCGTTTAATTCAAATTGTCGTGATATAATTCTTGGGCACTCTTGATAAATTGATTTGGGAGACATTGAGGACCAGTAGGGTATATGAATAAATGTTGGAATCTTTAATCTTTAACGAAAATGGAATTTATGGGATATTTACTTTAGGTTAGTGGATTTATGAATTTAAAGGGTGAGGTGCGTAAGAGAGTTACGTTGGAACCTAATAAAGACACTTACTGAAATTTAGATTTGCGAGGATGTAGCCCATGAGTGTTAGGTAATAAGTGAGAAAACCCTTCGAGTTAAGGTTAGGAATAAAACCTTATACGTAATTCTATAACTGTGAAATTAAGGATTAATGGTATAATTGCGGGTGAGGAGAAGAACCTATTTCAATATGATAAAGGGGTATATTTATATGATTGTGTGTACATATATTATATGCATGTGAAAAACATACCGCGCTACTTGCTATCCTTGACGTTACCGCGCTGGGACAGTCTTATCTCGATGGGACCTTTATGGGGGATATTGACTTGTACCCTAGAAGATATATATCCTTGGTACATGCTATCGAATCGATAGTTCAGACGGTCCTAAGAGACGCGAGTATGTGCCATCCTCTTAGAGACTTTGAATCTATGTTTCGCCTCAATATTGTCTGTGTATGTGTTAATACAATTCGAGAGTGATTCCGAATTCGTATTCCCCTTGTTTTAAGTGGTATGGGGTTTGGATAGTGGAAGTATGCACGCACCATAGTTTTATTCGGGGTGTTGTTATATATATATATATATATATATATATATATATATATATATATATATATATATATATATATATATATTATACGAGTAGTTAATATATATATATGAGATTATGATATTTGAAACTGTCTACTGAGATTTGATAAGTAGGACATGGTTATTTACTCAAATTATTAAATACTTGTTTTGAAAAAGTATAATATGTCACTGTAAAACTTTATTGATTTTATAAAGATAAAATGGAGGACTTTGATTTCTGTTTGGAACATTTTTTAAAATGGAGTCATGAATTATAAATCTTGCGAGTAATCTAAGTTAAGTTAAATCTTTTAGAAAGACTAGTGTGTTAAATGATAAGAAACCGTGGGGAAGGTTAGTGCGATAGGTGTGCAAATTAGAAGAGAGGTGAGTATTTTCTCAAGAGAGTGACGTACTAATATGTTATTGCATTGGCCTGTATCAATTTAAATACTTGCTAAACGTATTTTAAAATCAAACACACTTTCGAGCTCTGACCCGTTTCTTTCTCTCTCTCTCTCTCTTGCATATATATATGTATATTTTCAGGTGCCCAGCCACAGGGGCGTCTTGCTTAGGATTCCTTGAGAGGAACGTGCTGCAGCTTAGGTGGGAGTTGCAGGTCACTTGGTAGATGGATTCTTTTATTGACTCCACTTCTAGCATTCTCATTTATTGGGCATGTGTCGCCTTTTCCATTATTTCATTTGTTGTTGGGACATTTATATTTCAGTTATTTCCAGTATTGTTCTATGGGATTTATTCAGGATGGATTTGTGATTTTAGTTTTATATGTTGACATTCGATTGACGAATGGTTTATGTTATTTAGTTATTGTGGTGTGATTCTTAATTGTAGAAATGTTGTTTAAATTAAATAAATCTTTTTCGTTAATTAAAATTTGGAAAGTTTGTATGAAAATGTTTTTGACACTTAGCTTAATTATTTAGGGTGTTAAATTGGAAAATTTATTTTTATCGACAGTGATGCTGAGAATGAACCAACTGTTTACCTTGATTAAATTTAAAAAAGGAGTGATCGCCCGGTATTTAATTAGGCGGGGTGTCACAGGTGGTATCAGAGCATCAGGTTCTAGTGTCCTTTAGGATCTGTGCGGTTTATTATGCTTTCAGCGTTGCTTTCTTTGATATAGAGCCCTAATACTAGGAACGTTGTGTTTATCTCTATACATTGGAAATTCGTACTTCTGCAATTTGTTTATTTGAATAATGAACTCATCCAAATTTACTCAAATTTTCAGATGGATCGTCAAGATGAACTAGATAAGACGGTTAAGGGAGTCATTGAGCAAGATCGACTCACACCTCAGGTATCCCCAGGGAGAGTATCAACCGTCGAGTTAGCAGGTATCGTGGCACAAGCAGTTACCACTACAGTTCTACAATACCAAGAACGCAGCCTACAACTTAAAGGAGGCAAAAGACCTAGAGAGGTTAACCTAGTGCATGAGACTGACGTTGAGAATTGTGCGAAGGCACCGAATCTGCGACAACAAAATTATCAAGATAGAGTCAGTTCCAGTAGTAACGAGATTTATGTACAGAGACAAGAGTGTCAGGGACAATGAAGCCAGGTTCAGAATGAAATCACCAAGAGGTGTTTCGATTGTGGAATGGAGGACCACAAACGTAAATCTTGTCCTAATCAGACTGGGGATAAACTACAACCTGATCGGTAAAGAATTTCGAAACTCTGCTATAAATGTGTACAACCGGGTCACAAGTGGATGGATTGTCCTCGCCCTGACATAGTTTTTCCGCAGATTTCCCCTCAAGGCCAGCAAGACCAGGGAAAAAGAGAGACTAGTCAACACCGTAAGAAAGGGAAGCAGTTTCGGGGGAGGTGTTTCCAATGTGGCAGAAATGGACATAGGCGTCAAAATTGTCCAGAGAAGAATAGGGCCCCACGGCAGGAATGTGCTGACAATGTACCCAGAAGCCAACTCTACCACCCTTTTCAACAGCCTCAGTTCAGCAGAGAAAGCTACGGGGCGGACGTGTCTATAATTTCCCACAGGCAGCAACACCGCAGGCACCACCCGCGATTGAGGGTATGTTTTTCTATCCATGTTACTATGAGTCGAGATTTGTTTGTTACGAGTACAACGCACTATTTTATAAGATATTTTTTTTTGCGAAAGCCTTAGGGTTGTTAGCCACAGCAGAGAGCTCAGTGACGTGTGTAGACTCACCATCTTGGGAGTGGGTCTCTTATTTTTCTTTTTATGCCGGGGAGTGGGGGTAGAGATTGGTAGCTTGGTATTACCTGCAGACATGTTAGTCTTAGACATGCACGAGCATGACGTGATTATTGGTATGGATTGGCTTGCATCTTATAGAGCCATGATTGATTGCTTCGGTGGGAGCATTGTTTTTTCCATTTCGGGGCAAGAGATGTTTGTAGTGGTAATGCCTCACCCAGAGGGAGGTTCGACCGCTCATTTGTATTACATAGAGGAGGATACCTCTAAGGAGGTTGTGATTCCCTTAGATTCGATCCCTGTTGTCAGGGAGTATTCCGATGTGGTTCAGGAGATACCTGGCCTACCGCCCACTCGTGAGATAGACTTTGTTATAGATTTATTGCCAGATACAAGACCTATAGCACGCGCACCATACCGTATGGCTCCAGCAGAGATGCGAGAGCTACGAGATCAGATAGAGCAACTGTTAGGTCAGGGCTTCATTCGTAGGAGTACCTCACCTTGGGGCACTCCAGTCTTTTTTGTGAAGAAGAGAGATGGTTCACTGAGATTGTGTGTGGACTACCGTGAATTGAACAAGGTCACGATACGGAATAAGTATCCGTTGCTTCAAATCGATGATCTGTTCGACCAGTTGAGGGGAGAAACTTTCTTTTCGAATATAGATCTGAGGTCGGGGTACCATCAGTTACGTATTAGAGAGCAGGATGTTTCAAAGACTGCCTTCTTATTGAGATATGGGTCCTATGAGTTCAGGGTGATGCCGTTCGGACTCACAAATGCCCCAGCCGTTTTCATGGACTTGATGAACCGAGTATTCAGAGAGTTCTTGGATCAGTTCGTCATCGTCTTCATAGATGATATCTTGATATATTCACACTCCGAGGAGGAGCATGCCGAGCACTTGAGGCAGGTTCTTCAGAGTCTACGAGAGCATCAGTTGTATGCTAAGTATGAGAAGTGTGGATTCTGGTTGCGAGAAGTACAGTTCTTGGGCCATGTTGTTTCTGAACAGGGGATTGCAGTTGACCCGAGCAAAGTGTCGGCGGTGAGGTAGTGGGGACAACCCACGACACCTATGGAAGTGCGTAGTTTCTTGGGATTAGCCGGATACTACAGGAGATTCATTCGGGGATTCTCCAAAATAGCGGGTCCATTAACGAATCTGACTCGCAAAAGGGGTACCATATGTTTGGGATGATGCTTGTCAGTTGGCTTTCGACGAGCTGAAGGACAAGCTTACTTCAGCACCAGTCCTTGCCTTACCGAAATCGGGTGTGGAGTACCTGGTTTATACCGATGCGTCTTTATGGGGACTTGGAGGTGTACTTTAGTAGGAGGAGAAGACTATAGCTTTTGTTTCCCGTAAACTTAAGCCGCATGAGAAGAATTACCCCACCCGTGACCTGGAGTTAGCAGCGGTCGTCTTTGCATTGAGGATTTGGAGGCACTACTTATTGGGTGAGAAATTCCGTTTGTTCACAGACCATAAGTCACTGCAGTACCTATTCACTCAGCGAGAGCTGAATATGCGTCAGCGCAGATGGATGGAGTTTGTGAAGGACTACCAGTTCGAAATACAGTATCATCCGGGGAAGGCCAACGTAGTTGCTGATGCGTTGAGTCGTAGACCGGTAGACGATGTAGCGGACATATGGAAAGGAAAGTGGAAGGAGTTGGGTCACCAGGACGCAGTAGCCCGTTCTTTCATATCCGTGATGTCAGTCACACCCGAGATTGTTACAAGGGTGATACAGGCACAGACCACAGACCCGTTTTGCCAGGAGCAGATTGTGCGACTTCTAGCCGAGGGTGTTGAGTCCTATTCTGTTAGTTCTGATGGAGGTTTGCGGTTTAATGGGAGATTAGTGGTTCCAGAAGGCGCGGAGTTACGTCATGAAGTGATGACTCATTCTCACGGGTCCCGATTTACAGTACATCCTGGAGGTGATAAAATGTACCAGGACATGAGGCGTCAATACTGGTGGAGTGGGATGAAGAAGGACATCGCCGAGTTTGTGTCCAAGTGTTCTACCTGCCAGCTTGTGAAGGTGGACCACCAGAAACCGTCGGGATTGCTTCAGCCGTTGGAAGTACCCACGTGGAAGTGGGAGAGTATTTCCATGGATTTCATTACAGGGTTGCCTACATCACAGCGGGGCCACGATTCTATCTGGGTGATTGTAGACTATTTGACCAAGGTGGTTCATTTTCTGCCAGTGAGGACAGATTATACCACGGGTCAGTATGCTCAGTTGTTCATCGCTGAGATTGTCATATTACATGGGGTGCCCCTGAATATTGTGTCAAATAGAGACAAGATTTTTGTGTCACGTTTCTGGGAAAGCTTTCAGGAGGCTATGGGTACTGAGTTGAGGTTGAGTTCAGCTTACCACCCACAGACAGATGGACAGACAGAGTGTACTAATCAGATGTTAGAGGATATGCTACGCATGTGTGTTCTCGATTTTGGAGGAAGTTGGGAACCACATCTTCCACTGGTAGAGTTTTCTTATAATAGCTCTTATCAGTTTACGATTGGCATGGCTCCATTTGAGGCTTTGTGTGGCAGGCCTTGTCGTTCTCCAACCTGTTGGCTCGAGGTGGGGGACAACAAGTTGCTAGGACCAGAAGTGATTCAAGAGACCTCCGCGAGGATTGAGATAATCAGGAGTCGTATTCGGGTAGCCCAGGATAGGCAGAAGAGCTACGCCGATGGGAAACGATTCTTCCGGGAGTTTAATGTGGGAGATCAAGTGTTATTGCGTGTATCTCCTATGTAGGGAGTGATGAGGTTCGGGAAGAAGGGGAAGTTGGCCCCGAGGTACGTGGGACCATTTCCCATCATCGAGAGGATTGGGTCGGTTGCATACAGGTTGGGATTGCCAGAACATTTATATCGCATCCACGATGTATTCCACATCTCGTCGTTGAGACGATTTCTTCGGGATGATATGGCCCATACTCACATTGCGATAGATGAGATAGACTTACAGTCTGACAGCTCTTACGAGGAGAGACCAGTGGCTATTCTAGACTATAGTGAGAGGAGATTGAGGTCGAAAATAGTTCCACTTGTGCGAGTCCAGTGGGAGCATCATAATGTGGAGAAATCCACTTGGGAGCGTGAGGTAGATATGAGCGATAGATATCCAGAGTTGTTTTTACCCGGTATGCCTTATTTTCCGAATTTCGGGACGAAATTCCGTTATTAGGGGGGAAGTATGTAATACCCCGTATTTTTAAGCTATATTAATTTGGGGATTTATTAATTTTAATGTGACGGTTTATTTAATAAAAATCCAGAAATTAATTATGTAATAATTATTAACGTGACGAGAGTTAGTAATTATGGGAAACTTGTTGAATATTACTAACGAGCATAGTAATATATTATATTGGTTATATTGAATGTCATAAGTGAATTAAATGACTATTTCAAAAATTTAAGTAGGGACGTGCCCGTGTCACGTCAGGACTAATTTTGTTAAATAAAAAGTAAATATTTTATAAGTTGTTCATATGGTTGTTTTGAGTGGGCCAACGCGTCCGGAAGGGTCGAGATAGTCAGAAAAGTATACTCGGGGGTTTAGTTTGGGTCTCGGGGCTTTTTTAGGCCTAATTGGTGCCCCGGGAGGGCTTTTTAGTCATTTTACTTAAGTGGGTAATTAAACCCACGAATTTCAGCCAACCTATATCAGCCATTAGGTCAGCCTCTTAGGGTTAGAACATTCACAAATCAAGTGATGACCATTGGAGAAGACAGGAGAGAGCTCCAAGGCAATCCAAGGCCAAAAAGCCACCGGTTTGCACCGCCACCACCACCACCGCGTAAATCACGAGTCAAGGAACGCAGCCATACCAAAATCAGCCGTGAATCTGCATACCAAAATCCTAGGCAAGTGTTAAAACTTGCTATTTTCGTTGATGCAATCTTCATGTTAGCTTAGGAATAAATTGTGATAAAAACTATGGAAGAAAACCCCATTTTTGATAGGAGAACCCATGTAGTATTGATGTATATGTAAATTCTGGAAACCTTTGCCATGTAGAGGTAATAACCCACGAAATTTGGTGATCGTAATAAAGAAATATTGGAGAAAGATTCATTAGAAATCTGTTTAAGAAAATTCTAGGGTTCTTGATAATTGGACATGATTTTAGGTTGAAAATCCATGTTTAATGATAGTTACACGCATGCTTTACGTTATAAACACCTGGTATAATGTTATAATGATGATAGTAGGATTTTGGGACGATTAGAATGGAAACACATCGTTTTAGATGAAGAAGTTGGATGAAACCCGTAACTGCATTCTGCAAAATTTTGCCCAAACCTGCTTGATCGATCGATCGAGCCTAGAGCTTCGATCCATCGAAGGTTCGATCGATCGAGCCCCAAGCTTAAATCGATCGACCCCTCCTGGCAGACTCCTAATTCCCTCTTTAAATGCGTTTAATTCAAATTGTCGTGATATAATTCTTGGGCACTCTTGATAAATTGATTTGGGAGACATTGAGGACCAGTAGGGTATATGAATAAATGTTGGAATCTTTAATCTTTAACGAAAATGGTATTTATGAGATATTTACTTTAGGTTAGTGGATTTAAGAATTTAAAGGGTGAGGTGCATAAGAGAGTTACGTTGGAACCTAATAAAGACACTTACCGAAATTCAGATTTGTGAGGATGTAACCCATTAGTGTTAGGTAATAAGTGAGAAAACCCTTCGAGTTAAGGTTAGGAATAAAACCTTATACGTAATTCTATAACTGTGAAGTTAAGGATTAATGGTATAATTGCGGGTGAGGAGAAGAACCTATTTCAATATGATAAAGGGGTATATTTATATGATTGTGTGTACATATATTATATGCATGTGAAAAACATACCGCGCTACTTGCTATCCTTGAGGTTACCGCGCTGGGACAGTCTCATCTCGATGGGACCTTTATGGGGGATATTGACTTGTACCCTAGAAGATAGATATCCTTGGTACAGGCTATCGAATCGATAGTTCAGACGGTCCTAAGAGACGCGAGTATGTGCCATCCTCTTAGAGACTTGGAATCTATGCTTCGCCTCAATATTGTCTGTGTATGTGTTAATACAATTCGAGAGTGATTCCGAATTCGTATTCCCCTTGATTTGAGTGGTATGGGTTTTGGATAGTGGAAGTATGCACGCACCATAGTTTTATTCGGGGTGCTTTTATATATATATATTATACGAGTAGTAAATATATATATATGAGATTATGATATTTGAAACTGTCTACTGAGATTTGATAAGTAGGACATGGGTGTTGACTCAAATTATTAAATACTTGTTTTGAAAAAGTATAATATGTCACTGTAAAACTTTATTGATTTTATAAAGATAAAATGGAGGACTTTGATTTCTGTTTGGAACATTTTTTAAAATGGAGTCGTGAATTATAAATCTTGCGAGTAATCTAAGTTAAGTTAAATCTTTTAGAAAGACTAGTGTGTTAAATGATAAGAAACCGTGGGGAAGGTTAGTGCGATAGGTGTGCACATTAGAAGAGAGGTGAGTATTTTCTCAAGAGAGTGACGTACTAATATGTTATTGCATTGGCCTGTATCAATTTAAATACTTGCTAAACGTATTTTAAAATCAAACACACTTTCGGGCTCTGACCCGTTTCTTTCTCTCCCTCTCTCTCTCTTGTATATATATATGTATATTTTCAGGTGCCCAGCCATAGGGGCGTCTTGCTTAGGATTCCTTAAGAGGAACGTGCTGCAGCTTAGGTGGGAGTTGCAGGTCACTTGGTAGACGGCTTCTTTTATTGACTCCACTTCTAGCATTCTCATTTATTGGGCATGTGTCGCCCTTTCCATTATTTCATTTGTTGTTGGGACATTTATATTTCAGTTATTTCCAGTATTGTTCTATGGGATTTATTCAGGATAGATTTATGATTTTAGTTTCATATGTTGACATTCGATTGACGAATGGTTTATGTTATTTAGTTATTGTGGTGTGATTCTTAATTGTAGAAATGTTGTTTTAATTAAATAAATCTTTTTCGTTAATTAAAATTTGGAAAGTTTGTATGAAAATGTTTTTGACACTTAGCTTAATTATTTAGGGTGTTAAATTGGAAAATTTATTTTTATCGACAGTGATGCTGAGAATGAACCAATTGTTTACCTTGATTTAATTTAATAAAGGAGTGATCGCCCGGTATTTAATTAGGCGGGGTGTCACACTTCACTATGTTGACTTGTTCTTCTTCAAATGGCCGATTGGTCATGGTAGCTGTTTTTTCCCTCCATCGGGCTATAAAGTTACTGACTGATTCTCCAGAGTTTTGTTTGAGAAGCTCTAAATCATGGTGGGTGACCTCGAGATCTTCGTTGTATTTGTACTGCGACATGAATTCTCGGGCTACATCCTCCCAGCTACGAATTCTGGATTCCTCGAGAGATAAAAACCATCGAAGGGCGCTATCCTTCAATGTTTGTTGAAACAATTGGGACATTACTTCTTTGGAAGCCCCTAGGAGAGTCATGGAATGGTGATAACTACGAAGATGAACAATTGGTGGACCACTCCCCCCGAACTTCTCGATATTTGGCATCTTGAACTTCTCGGGTAACCTCGCTTTAGGATAAGGAGACATGTGGGTGTAGTCCATGTAATTACCAGAGATCCTGACCTGATCAAACTTCTTGGTGAGCATCTTAAGATCCTCTTTGACTTTATTCAACTCTTCCTCTTTTGGATCAATGACCATAGGCAGATTAGCCACAGGCTGAGCATTGTTTGGCATCGGAAGTTGGGCAGGCGGTGGCCCATTGGCAGGAGGGGCATGTGGAGCGTGATGATATCCTTTCGGGACCCAGATAGGCATGGATGGACCCATAGCACCAGGGAACAGGGCCTCAGGCTCTTGAGGAATAGGAACTTGGTTTCGTTGCATTTCTCGGACCTCAGCTTGGAGGTTGTCATTCTTGGCCACGAGCTGAGCTAGGACTGTCGACAGATCCGGTTGTATGACTGGTGCTTGGTATGCATTCTCCATGGAATATGGATGGATTTCGGACTCGGAAGAAGTAGTAGAGGAGCGGATGAAACTCCGGGGTGATTTGACTGAAGATCGAAGCCAATAAGGAGCCAAGCCAAGGGCGTGCGATCGACCTGAGAAGGTGTAGGATGAGATTTATTTTTGAGAAAAAGGGAAGAAACTATTTTTGGATTTTTGATAAAAAGGGAGAAATGTTTTTGGATTTTTGATAAAGAAAGGAGAAATGTTTTTTTGATTTTTAATAAAGAAGGGAGAAATGTTTTTGGATTTTTTATAAGGAAGGGGGAAATGTTTTTGGAGACGAAACTTAGCATGATTATTATGATTATTATGTTCTCACTTGTATTTAATTCTCCTAAATGCAATGCCGGACGGGACCCGAGCCTGAAAAAGTGGGGGTCTTAATATATGCAAAGCTACGTTTGGACTTGTAACCAGGCTCGCGGATAGGGTCCCGTTTTAAAAAATGCGTGAAAATTGGGCGGCAGGCCGACCCGAAATTTTGGCAGAGTTTCGGATTGAAACTGGCAATCTAAAGTGCGTGTCCTAGGTTTGACACCTATATGCGGGTATGCAGTTGGTTGGGTGAATTAGCATGGGTTCCTCCCTTTGGCATGACTTCCACGATATACATCTTGCTCTTGTAGGCAATCGGTACGTGTGGACAAACCATTTGATATACCTGAGTGTACGTGAATTGCCTCACCATATACCTCATGGGGACGGTACGTGTGAGAGCGAATTCGATATACTCGGTGTACGTGAACGAATTACCTACGATATACCTCCCGTTATGACTTCAGTCAAGCAGTACGATGAGGGGGAACCGTTCGTTATACGTCAAAGGTACTTGGCCAATGGAAGGTTAGAGTCATATCGCTTAGGCTAACTACGACCTACCGGACCAGTGCCCATCATGAAGTGACCCTCCAGTTACTGGGTAAAATTTGGTATATAGGAATGCTCTTTGGTGATATCGTGTGAATCATGCATGATTCTCTTATTAGTATCTTATGATGAGAATGCCTTTCTTGATTATGCCAAACAGGAAACAAAGCACAAGTACCTCAAAAGGTACCCCAAGTATGGATGGGTGATGCGTGCAACATGGGGATATACATGTGATCCTAGGTGCACGTGGTGTGAAGTGTACATGGAGAATTTTCTACAAGTGTGTGAATATAAGCATCAGCATGGGATACACATATGAGAAAGGGGGATAGGAAGATATGGGGGGAAACATAAACAAATATAGCATCCATGTAAATAGAGTCAAGCCCTAAAAATATATAATGAACTCCCCAGCAGAGTCGCCACAGTGGCCATCCCCATTCCCCACCGCGGAGGGAAAAGGATCCTTCGGGTCTCGCACAACCCCTCTCGGGAGAGCGCTTCGGCCGACGTCGATTTATGAGGTGTAAAAATGTAGAGAAATTCAGAGTTACCAGTCTATTTTACTAAAAACAGACAAAAGAAAAAAGGGGAAGCCACCCCGAAGGATGGCATCCAAAGACATACTGGTGCGTGCGAAACCAAAATGATTCTAGAAGGGTTCGGAGGCTTTGTTATGAAATGGGAAGGTGTTAGGCACCCATTCCACCCTTTAGGTCTCTCATGAATATTTGCTATTTTCCTTTATGTTTCCCCCCGTGATATGTGTGCATGTGTATATATAGAATGGAGGTAGGAATCCTCGACTTGTATCATTTTAAAGATAAAGCGAGTCATCCGTAGGAATGTGAGATTAATGTAGAACATAGGATTTGCGCGATTACCCTTGCGTTGATCATTATAAGGGAATGATAATGCATGTGGAATAATATGCCATTAAGAACAAGTGTATAGAATATAATAGAAAATGAAGTAAAGAGAAGATAGAAAATAAGAGAAAAAGTGAGACAAGGACTCGAGTCTCGGGTTTTACCCCGAGACGCTTACGTAGCCTATAAAGGCATCAAAGTCCACGTAGTTCGCATACAAAATGAGGCGTGGGGTTTATCCCATAAATCAAAATGGAGAAATCTCTTATTTGTAAGTGTGTGTGTGTGTGTGTAGAAAAAATGTTTTTAGTTGTGAGAAAAGTGTGGAAAAAGTGTGAGAATCCCTATTTGGAATTTATGAGCAAACCCTCTTTTTCTTTTTTTTGGGTTTTATTTATATGAAAATAGGATATGTGCAATAATACTAGATAAAAATTATGTTAGGATATGTGAAATAAGATAATAAAAGTGCTTTAAGTAATAAAACAAGTTATTGCAAATTTAGGAAGGTTTGAAGAGAAAGGTGAGAAAGATGGACCTTCTTGGAGACTTTGAGCTTGATCTTGAATGTTGAAAATCATCCTTTGCACTTGGATGATGATGGAGAGTGGTTAATTCATCAAGTTTGATGAAAAGGATGATGAAAAGTGGAAGTGAAAAAGGGATTTGGAAGTTGAAATCACGCTGCCTTCGAGAGAGGTTTCTGGGGCTTACTGAGGGTGATTTGCTTCTGATCTAAGCTCCCCTTACAAATGAGGCCAAGGCATCCTTTTATAGGCATAGGGGTCTGCCAATCATCATTGCCATGGCACTACCTATCGGCAGGTACCGATAGGCAGGGTCTGGGACCTGCCATTTGGCAGTGCGCTTCAGGATTTTTCGGAAAATTAGCCGCCGAGGGAAAACCGTTGGTCAGAATCACACACGGGGCATACCGTTGGAAAGGTATTTCAGAGACCTTCGAAAGTCCTTTGAACCTCTCTCGAGTTTGGGTGATGACTTTGGGTCAAATGTGGCTCGGAAGCGTTTATCGGTCTGCTAGACGGGGAATCGTTCGGACGCAAATGGATCGTTTGTCCGCATGGTAAGTCCGAATATCACATGGGGTGGACCGTTAGAAAGTTTAGGAGATGTAATTAGACATTCCAAAGAGTTTGACTCGGTTCGGGGAGTTAACTTTGGTCAACCGGGCCCGAGAAGCATTTGGTAACCTCTCGGAGTCAAATGGATCGTTCGTCCACATGGAAAGTCGGAATCGCGCACGGGATGGATCGTTGGAAAGGGTTTTAAGTTCCCTTCGAAGATTCATTTAGCCTAGGTCGATCTGAAGAGTTGACTTACGTAAAACAGAGCCCGGGAGCGCCCAGTGGCCTCTAGGTCAGGTTTTGGATACAAACGAATCGTTCGTTTGCATGGTAAGTCAGAATCGCGCACGGGACAGACCGTTGGAAAGGGTATTTAGTTCCCTTCGAAGATTCATTGAGTCTCAGTCGAGATGAAGCATTTGACTTTTGGTCAAACCGAGCCGGGGAGTGCCCGATGGCTTCCAGGTCAGTGCTCGGGACATGACCTGGGTTTGCGATGATGAGTGGAGGTACTAGGGACCTAAGGAGAGTCCGGGGGAAACAGAATGAGGTGTCTACAGTATTCAAATGTAGATTTTTACGTAGGAATGTTGCTTGATAAGTTTTATGATGTTCAATAATGGAAATTTTGTGGATGTCGCACGATAGTAAATACTTGGTGTATAATTTCCATAAACATGTATGTGATATTAAATCGATTAATACGATGCGAAACTATGGTTTAATTAAATATATAATTAAATGGGCTTTAATTATCTAATTAATGGTATGTGGATTAAATTGGTCAAATTATTTGTATGAATGGAAATTTAATCTCATGAAATTTATTTATATTTAATACGTTCGCCATGGCGGGAACGATGAGGTTATGGAATAGATAGGATGCTCACCCTTATTTAGGTTGGTTTCTAGGTATGTGACTACTTAGTAGACCCTTGGGTATTTATCGCTTTCTAGGTATGGGACTAGATAATGGTGACGATTTACGGATAAAAATTTCCAGTCGGGGCTAATTTTTACGTTGTTCTTTGGATTAGCAAATCTAAGGGTCAACTAAGTGGTGTTGGTGAGTTAGTTTTCTTTCTAGACGATAGGTTGAAAATAATCGTGTGTTGGAGACATTTAGGTACGGGATTAAGGGTGTTTTGAGTATTTTATGTTGATTATAATGGTGGGGTAGTTTGGGATAAATGAGAAAATTTTGATAAATTGAGAATCAAAACCTAAGATGATTAAACGGGTTTTAAGACATATTGGCGGCGTGAGTATGTGCAGGGCTGATAGTTAAATGCATCAAGTGGCTATAGCGACGTGGGTGTGTGTGGCGTCACGGGTATATGCGTGGTGATAGTTAAATGGGCTGACAGACTATAGTGATGTGTCATGTATGGTACCTCACGAGTGTGTGAAGAGGAGACAGTGGACTGGGCTGACTGGCCATAGTGAGGGGAATGGGTGTGGTTTAGAACTAGCGGGAGTATCGCAACCAAATAATGAATGACGATAAGTTGGGGTCCCGCAAATAAAATGATGTAAACTTAGTGTGAGTCCCACAACTATTATGGTGTAAGACTTAAAGGCGGGAGTACCACAACTGATGTTAACAAAATTAGAATGATAATACATTTGAGTAAATAATTAAATTAAAAAAAAAGTGGATGGAAATTAAATATTGAGAGCTGAGATTTTGGTAGACTTTGATATGGGTAGATCATGATTTATTTTATTTATCGAATAATATATCTCGTTTAATTTAAAATATTCCACTGTCGTGCTTGATGCTTATAATGATATTATCTGGGTTCAAGTATCCTATTCGAGAGGAGCAGTTGGTATCCATGTGTTGGGGTCTGACCCATTGCGTTGACTAACATTTTAGGTATTAGCTTTGGAGTAGCGGCATAGAATTTATTGGAGATCATTTTGGGGGTGCAACTGGAGTTCCATCTTAATTTTTTGTTCATTAGTATAGGCCTATCTTATTCAGTTGATTTATATTATGAGACTTCATTATTGATTTTATTGGGCCATTCGGTTCCAAAATTATTTATGGTTTTAAATAATTTCTTTGTTGAATTATTTCGTTCGGAGCTTTAATTAAAATATGGAGTTGGATTATTTTGGAGTTTAACATGGTGAGGGGTTTTATTATTGAATGGAAGATTATTTAGTTGATTATTTATCTTGTGGATGAAATTTTTTATATGAATCATATATGTCACATGCTAAGAATGGTATATAATTTAGTGACGCCCGGCATAGTTTTGGTGGCGGTCGAAGCGAGAATTACGCAGGGTGTTACAGATGGTATCAAAGTATGGTCTTAGCTATCGTAGGTTATGAGTTCGTTTAGCTTTTGCATTATCTATCTTTGATCCCCTTTGTTGATTCATACTCCTAGAGGTAGTTGTAATACCCCGTATTTTTGTTGATTTTATTTTTGGGATTAATTGAATTAAATTGGATAAATAATTAAAAATTAATACGGATTTAAATACTAGCGAGACGAGAGTTAGTATTTGATTATGGTAGTAATGATCAATATTACTGAGTGAATATGGTAGTATATGATTACTGAATTTATTAATATTGTTGTGAGTTATAAATACGACAATTTCGGAAATAAACTTGGGACGCGTGTGTCAGTTGTGTCAGGAACAAATTTAATATATTTAAAATTAAATTATTTTCCTATCATATGTATGGCCGTTTTGAGTGCGTCAACGTGTCCGGAAGGATCGAGATAGTCAGAAAACACTAGCCGGGGGTTTAGTTTGGGTCCCGGGGCATTTTAGGCCTCATCCGCAATCTAGGAAGGTATTTTAGTCATTTTGACTTTTGAGGAATAGTAACCCACGAATTTTAGATTGATTATATCAGCCAACACTTAGGGCTCCTAGGATTTTCACAACAAAAAATCACAAACGTCCATTAGAGTGGAAGAGAAGGAAGTTTCCAAAGAAGAACAACCATCCTTGGAACCTTTGCGCCACCATCACCACCACCAGTTAGATTGGGAAGAGAGGATCACTCCTATACCATCTGCTCCAAAGGATCAGAACCTCTATTTTCTAGGCAAGTGATTTAACTTGTTATCGTTTAGCAAATATATTATCCATGTAGTTTAGAATTCAAGACTAGACATGGAAAATTGAAAATTTCATAAATAAGGGGAATTAAATCTGAATATGGGTAGGTTTTGCATGTAGTTAAATTCTGAAAAATAATAGAGACTTTAATCAGAACCTTAATGATAGAAATTCCAGATTAAAATTGAATATTTGGTGTTCTTGAATTGAAAGAAACTATACTAGTGTTAAACATGAGACTTTGGAAAATATATAAATTTATATGTAGTTCTTGTGATAATTTGATGATTCTGGAACGTTAGAAACCTTGAATTTAGGTTAATATAACATTTGGTACAATTAATTTAGAAATTGGGATCATGTAATGAAAAATGGAGATAAAACTAGGGCTGAAAATGTAGAAAATCTAGGTTGTAACTATTAGATTGATCGATCGACATTCATAGGTCAATCGATTGACTGGATCGATCGATTAACATTCTTGAGTCGATCGATTAAATCTCCCTGAACGTGTGATATTTTTCCCTTTTAAGATTTAATCAATTTCGACTCTTGAAAGTTATTGGTGGGGACTATGTAAACATATTGAGACTTAGGGAAGACTAGTAGGGGTGTATTTGAAGCCCGTAACATATTAGAATTGATTTGTGAGTTAGTGTTAAACTTACGAATGTCCGACGAGTGAGTTACTATTAGAGGTTGCAAGGACATGAATCCAATTTGTATAAGTGATAACTTAATGCTAGAGGCAGAAATAGGGACCTTAAATTGTTCGATTCATCTTAGGGACAAGTGGAGAGTTAGTAACCTTTTTGGGATAGGGTATGTACTCGAAATTATACAACGAGAATTAATAATTGAGATGATATTAAAATATATGTGAAACTTATGATAAAGGGTTGGAAGATACGTATAATAATATGATGATTACGTAAGTTGTATGAATACTTTGTATATGAATTGTTATGTGTATGACATACCTACCATACTTGCTGTCACGAGAGGTTGATTTTTAGGAAAGGACCATCTTCTCTCTGTGCGCCTTTAGGGGGATTTAGATAGGTACCTTAAGGACATAGGAGTGTGAATGACTTATTTGTTAGTTGATAAGTCATCTAACCATGGGAGCATAGGTATGTGCGTGATCCATGGGTATGGGAACTATGTTCGCCTCCAATATGTGTGATTTTTATTAAAAAGGTTCTTGAGCGATTCGAAATGTGTGATCCTTAAGTACGTAATGTACCGGGATTCGATAGCAGAGTATGTGTGCACCGTAGCTTAGCCTAGGGGTGCCATATATGTATATATGTAATGAGATTGATGTATATGTACTTTTGATTGGTTCACTGTTGCTTGGTATAAGCGAATTATTGAGATATTTAAATGGTTTAAAAATGCGAGAATTTATACAACAATTGAGTAAGTAATTTGATTAATGTAAATGTGGGTTATATGTATGACATATTTGGGTTTTATGAATAGACTCCCTATATTATAATGTGAAGATAGGAGTTAGTACAGACTAGTTAGTTAGTGGCATAACTAGGATGGATTATGGGTATAAGTTAGGTGTGCACATTAGTTGAGGGGTGAGGAACTCATGTGAGAGAACGTAACTAACATGTGTATAATATTTACTATTTAATGAAATTAAACACTTGCTATATTTTAAACTCTGGTGACCTCGAGCTCTGACCCATTTTCTTCCAAATCTATTTTTTTGTAAAAACATTTTAGGTGCCCATCCATAGGGACACCAAGCTTAGGAGTTCCATTCCATCGACGTGTTTTAGCTGTTGTGAAAGTTACATGATCTCGTTATTATATGCCTCCACATATATCCTTACTTATTTTGCAGTCATTTGTTCCAATTATGCCCTATTGCCCATTCTTATTCAGAGACAGTAGTTTTAGACTTTCATTTTATTTCAGTCTTGGAATTTTTTTTATTCAGAGTATTCTATTTGGTTTATTTACATTGCTGCTACTTTATTGGACTGTTTACTCCAGACATTAGTTATTTTATTACGTTGTTTGCCTTATGAAATTATTCCTATGATTGTTGGATGATGATTTCTATTATGTAATTAATGGTTAAATTAAATATTAAAATTTGACACTTCACTATTTTAAATATTAGGTGGTTTGGAATTAATTAAATATTTTCGATAATGATGCTATGAACTGAACCAACTTGACATTTTGTATTAATTTAGATAAAGGAGTAGCTACCCAGTATTAATTAGTCAGGGTGTCATAGGTGGTATCAGAGCATCAGGTTCTAGAGTCCTTAGGATCTGTACAACTGGTTATATTTTTGCATAGCGTTGTTTGATATAAAGCCCTATATTTTAGGATTGTTGTACTCTTTTGTATATCTTACACTCTTCAGCTATTTTATGATATTAATTATGGACTTACAGAACTTCTCTCTGATTTCAGATGCCTCCTCGACGTGCACAGAGACTTCCCAGGGGTTCCCATCCCGAGCCTCAGCCTGCACTAGTTTAGGGTTCTATGAACGCTACTGATAGTGCCTCAATTGTTGTCCAGATAGTAAATGTCGCATTAGCAGTTGTGCAGCAAGTACAACGTCAGGCACCGGTGGTAGCCCCAGTCCAAGCTCATACATTCCCGTCTGCTTGGGAACATGTTCGGGAATCCTTTAAGAAGGCGCATCCTCCAGAGTTTACACGGAGCTCCGATGTCGTAGTGGCGAGCCAATGAATGAAGGACATCCAAAGGAACTTGAAGATGTATGAGTGCACAGATGTATAGAGTCAGATACTTACTACGTTTAAGCTGGTAGGAGAAGCATTGTAGTGGTGGGATTCCATTACCACCATGGAGGAGATAGATGTTCTTTCTATTCAGGAGTTCTGGGTGCAGTTCGACCATCAACATTTCCCCTTTGTAGTTCAGACAGAGATGAGGTGAAAATTAATGAACCTTAAGTAGGAAGGGAGGACAGTGGTAGAGTATGAGGTCGAGTTCACCAATCTTCTGAACATAGTTCCCAATGAGATCCCAACTGAAGAGAAGAAGATCCAGAAGTTCATGGATGGGTTGACGTGGAGGTTTCGTCGGCACCTACTAGGTAATATCTCATTAGCCACCTATTCACATGTGGTTAACACAGTGCTATTTCACTGCCAAGACCACCGCTTTCATTTGTCAGAGGGTAAGCGAGTAGGGGAGTCCAGGTAGTAGGGAAGGACATGAGGTAATGGTGCCATTGTGGTACAACCAGCTCAGGGTCAGCATAAATAGGGTGATCAGAGTTCCCAACAGGGGGATTCTAAGAGATTATGATCAGGAGGTTTTCGACATAGTCAGGGAGGTTTTAGGCATGGACAACAGGGTCAGCACGGAAAGCAGCAGTTTCAGTAGGGTCAACATGGCAAAGGTAGAAGTGGTAACAGTCATCAGGGCGACGGATAACAGGGTCAGAGAGGGGGAAACTTTGCAGGGAAATGCTTCATATGTGGTAAGATTGGCCACAAATTCTAGGAGTGTCTTAAGAAGGGCAGGGCCCCGTAAAAGAAGCAGCAGGGTGCTCGATAGGAGGCCCAAAGATTGATGCTTCCCATCGCCCTCCCAGCACTGCCACCTATTCCAGCGGTCCTAGTTCAGCAAGGGTAGCTTCAGTATGGTTGGGTTTATAACCTTCATCAGGCCGTAGTCCCGCAGGCAGGATCCACCGGCGATTGAGGGTTTATTTTCTATTCAGGGGACTATGGGGCATATTTTATTTGACACGAGGGTCACACACTATTTTATTTTTTATAATATTTGCACGCGCTGTGGGATTATTAGATACCGCGGAGAGCACTGTCACTTGTGTAGATTCATCATTGAGTAGAGGTTATGTGATTTCCTTTATATGTAGAGGCGTGGATGTAGAGATTGGGAGATTTACTTTACTTGCTAACATACTAGTATTAGATATGTCCGAGTATGATGCGATTATTGGTACGGATTGGCTGGTTATGTATAGATTTATGATCAATTTTTTTAGTAGGAGTATAATTTTTTCCATACCCGGTCAGGAGATGATCCTAGTGGAGATGCCTCATCCTAAGGGAGAATCGTCCATTAACTTGTACTACATAGAGGAGGAAACCTCTAAGGAAGTGGTGATACCAATTGATTTGATTCTAGTCGTTAAGTAGTTTATTGATGTGTTCTAGGATATTCTGGGATTACCTACTAGTAGAGAGATAGACTTTGTTATAGATTTGGCATCGGGCACTCGGTCGATAGCCCATGCACCTTACCATATGGCTCCAGTAGAGATGAGGGAGCTACAGGATCAGATAGAGAAACTGTTGGGTTAGGGGTTTATCTGTAGGAGTACTTCATTATGGGGTGCTCCTATGCTGTTTGTTAAGAATAGGGATGGATCTTTGAGTTTATTTGTCGATTACTATCAGTTGAATAAAGTCACGATACCGAATAAGTATCCGTTTCCCAGAATTGATGACTTAATCGACCAGCTGAGAGGAGTTGCCTTCTTCTCAAAGATTGACTTGAGATCGGGATACCATCAGTTGCGTATCAAGGAGCAATATTTCTCAAAGACTTCCTTCTTGATGAGATATAGTTCCTACGAGTTCAAGGTTATGACTTTTGGTCTGACCAACACCCCGACCGTATTTATGGACTTGATGAATAGGGTGTTTAGAGAGTTCCTAGACCAGTTTGGCATTGACATTCTGGTTTAGTCCCAAATCGAAGTGGAGCATGCCGAGCACTTGAGGCAGGTTTTGTAGACACTGCATCAGCACGAGCTGTATGCAAAATATGATAAAT
The DNA here is from genome assembly GCA_949130495.1 of Sambucus nigra. NCBI lineage: Eukaryota > Viridiplantae > Streptophyta > Magnoliopsida > Dipsacales > Adoxaceae > Sambucus > Sambucus nigra. The sequence continues at coordinate 370,610,799 of OX422208.1, read as the reverse complement.
GTGGGTTATGGTTGAAGGAGGTTTTGTTTTTGGGGAACATTATTTCTGATAGGGAGATATCTATAGATCCAGGGAAGGTATCACCAGTGAGGGAGTGAGGACATCCCACGACACTGACAAAAATAGGTAGTTTGTTGGGCCTAGCAGGATACTACGGGAAGTTTATTCAGGGATTTTCAAAGATAGCGGGTCCATTGACACATCTAACTCACAAAGGGGTACCATTTATCTATTAGTTGGCTTTTGATGAGTTGAAGGACAAGATGACCTCAGCACCAGTGTTAGCATTGCCCAGGCCGGGAGTAGAGTATCTAGTCTACATTTATGCGTCCTTACTAGGACTTGGGGGTGTACTACATCAGGAGAGTCAGGCTATAGCTTATGCTTCCCGTAAGCTTAAGTCTCATGAGAGGAGTTACCCTACCCACGATTTTAAGTTAGCGGCAGTCGTATTTGCACTTCGAATTTGGAGACACTATCTCCTGGGGGAGGAATTTCTCTTATTCACAGACCATAAGTCCCTTTAATACCTTTTCACGCAGAAGGAGATGAATATCCGTCAACATGGTTGACTCAAGTTTGTAAATGATTATCAGTTCGATATCCAATACTACCGAGGGAAGGCTAATGTTGTAGCAGACGCGTTGAGCTATAGGCCAGTAGGTGAGGTATCTGAGGTGTGGAAAGAGAAGTAGAAGGAGTTGGGACACCAGGACGTAGTGGCCCGATCATTCATATCCTTGATGAAAATTACGCCCCAAATCATTACAAGAGTATTACAGGATCAAGCAGCAGATCCATTCTATCAGGAGCAGATATTACAGTTACTAACAGAGGGGTTGAGTCTTATACTATTAGTTCGGACGAGGGCTTACACTTCAATGGGAGATTGGTTGTTCCTAAGGGAGATGACTTACAACATGAGGTAATGACAGAGTCGTACGGTTCACAGTTCGCGATACATCCTGGTGGGGATAAGATGTACCAGGATATGAGGCGATAATATTGGTGGAGCGGGATAAAGAGGGATATTGTCTAGTTCATTTTGAAATATGCAACTTGTTAGCTAGTAAAGGTGGACCATCAGAGATCGGTAGGGCTTCTACAGCCATTAGAGTTTCCTATGTGGAAAAGGGAAAGCATTTCCATATACTTCATCACGGGATTACCTACATCGCAGAGGGGTCACGATTCCATATGGGTAATTATTGATCGATTGACCAAGGTTGTTCACTTTTTGCCAGCCCGTACAGACTACACTATGGGACAATACACCCAGATCTTCATAGCTGAGATAGTGAGACTCCACGGGGTGCCTCTTAATATCATGTCTGACAGGGATAAGATATTTGTGTCTCATTTTTCATAGATTTTCCACGAAGCTATAGGTACGAAGTTGCGGTTGAGTACAGCCTACCACGTATAAACAGATAGGAGGACCGAACAGACGAATTAAATGTTGGAGGACATGTTGCGTATGTGCATCCTCGACTTTTATGGAGGTTGGGAGCAGTATCTTCCACTGGTGGAGTTTGCCTATAATAACTCCTACCAGTTTACTATCGATATGGCTCCATTCGAGGCGTTGTACGGTAGGCCTTATCGTTCTCCAGTATGTTGGCTAAAGGTGGGGCCCACCAAGCTACTTGGGTCGAAGGTGATTTAGGATACTTTAACGAGGATAGAGATGATACAGAGTCGTATTTAGGTTGCTCAGGATCGACAGAAGAGTTACGCCGATGCCAAGAGGTTCTTTCGAGAGTTTAATGGGGGAACAAGTGCTACTATGAGTGTCTCCCATGAAGGGGATAATGCATTTTGGGATGAAGGGGAAGTTGGAACCAAGGTATGTGGGTCCATTCCCTATAATTGAGCGGATTGGGCCAATTGCGTATAGGCTTGAGCTACCAAAACACTTGCATAGGATCCATGATGTGTTCCATATTTCCTCATTGAGGAGATATCTTCGAGATGATTTGGCCCATACTCATATTAATTTATAGGAGATTGATCTGCAGCCTGATAGTTCCTATGAGGAGGGGTCGGTTGCCATCCTAAACCGTAGTGAGAGGAAATTGAGGTCGAAGATAGTACCGCTGGTGCGTGTTCAGTGGCGGCATCATAATGCCAAGGAGTCTACTTGGGAACACGAGGATGAGATGCGTGAGTGTTATCCAGAATTATTCTTGCCAGGTATAATTTTATTTTCAAATTTTGGGATGAAATTCCGTTATTAGGGGAAGGATGTCATACCTTGTATTTTTATTGATTTTACTTTTGGAATTAAATCCAGATTTAATTGCTGGTGAGATGAGAGTTAGTATTTGATTATGATAACAATGTTGAATATTACTGGGTGTATGTGGTAATATATGATTATTGAATTTATTAATATTGCCGCGAGTTATAAATACGACAATTTCAAAAATAAACTTGGGATGCACGTGTCAGTCATGTCAGGAACTAATTTAATGGATTTAAAAGTAAATTATTTTTATATCATCTGTATGGCCATTTTGAGTGCGCCAATGTATTCGAAAGGGTCGAGATAGTTAGAAAACACTAGTGGGGGGTTTAGTTTGGGTCCTGGGACATTTTAGGCCTAACCGACAATCCGGGAGCGTATTTTGGTCTTTTTGACTTTTGAGCAATAGTAACGAACGAATTTTAGACTGATTATAACAACTAACACTAAGGGATCCTAGAGTTTTCACAACAAAAAATCACAATTGACCATTAGAGAGGAAGAGAAGGATGTTTCAAAAGAAGAGCCACCATCCTTGGACCCTTTGCACCACTATCACCACCACCAGTTAGATCCGGAAGAGAGGATCACTCCTGTACCATCTGCTCCAAAAGATCAGAACCTCTATTTTCCAGTCAAGTGGTTTAAATTGTTATGATTTAGAAAATATACTATCCATGTAGTTTACAATTGGAGACTAGACTTGGAAAATTGAAAATTTCATAAATGGGGAGAATTAAATCTGAATATGGATATGTTTCGCATGTAGTTAAATTCTGAAAATAATAGAGACTTAAATCAGAACTTAGTGATAGAAATTATGGATTAAAATTGAATATTTTGTTATCTTGAATTGAAAGAAACTATACTAGGGCTAAACATGAGACTTTTGTGAATATATCAATTTATATGCAGTTCTTATGATGATTTGATGATTCTAGAACGTTAGAAACCTTGAATTTAGGTTGATATAACATTTGGTACATTTACTTTAGAATTGGGATCATCTAATGAAAATTGGAGATAAAACTAGGGCTGAAAACGCAAAAAATCTGGGCTATAACTGTTCGATCGATCGATCGACATTCATTGGTCGATCAATCGACTGGTTAGATCGATCAAAATTCTTGAGTCGATCGATCGACTCCCCCTACACTTGTGATATTTTTCCCTTTTAAGATTTAATCAATTTCGACTCTTAAAAGTTATTGGTGGGAACTATGTAAATATATTGAGACTTAGGGAAGACCAGTAGGAGTGTATTTGAAGCCCAGAACTTATTAGAATTGATTTGTGACTTAGTGTTAAACTTACGAATGTTCGACGAGTGAGTTACTATTAGAAGTTGCGAGGACATGAATCCAATTTGTATAACTTATAACCTAAGGTTAGAGGCAGAAACACGGACCTTAAATTATTGAATTCATCTTAGGGACAAGTGGAGACTTAGTAACCTTTTTGGGATATGGTATGTACTTGAAATTATACGACGAGAATTATCGCGCTAAACCTATTGTGTAGAATAATTGGGAGGATATTATTATATGTGTGAAACTTATGATATAGGGATAGAATATACCTATATTAATAGGATGATTACCTAAGTTTTGTGAATACTTAGTATATGGATTGTCGTATGTATGACATACCTACCATACTTGCTATCATGGGAGGTTGATTTTCGGGAAAAGACCATCTTATCTATGTGTGCCTTCGTGGGGGATTTAGATAGATACCTTAAGGACATAGGACTTTGAATGAGTTATTTATGAGTTGATAAGTCAACTGACCATGGGAGCGTAGGTATGTGGGTGACCCATGGGTATGTGAACTATGTTCACCTCCAATATGTGTGATTTTTAATAAAACGATTTCTAAGCGATTTAGAACACGTGATCCTTAAGTACGTAATGTACCGGGATTCGATAGTAGAGTATGCGTGCACCGCAGTTTAGCCTAGGGGTTCCATATATGTATATTTGTAATGAGATTGATATATATGTACTTATGACCGGTTCATTATTGCTCGGTAGAGGGGAATTATTGAGATATTTAAATGGGTTAAAATGTGAGAATTTATACAACGATTGAGTTAAGTAATCTGATTCATGTAAATGTGGGTTATACGTATGAAATATTTGGGTAATACGAAAATACACCCTACATTATAATGTGAAGATAGGAGTTAGTACGGACTAGTTAGTTAGTGGCATACCTAGGATGAGTTAAGGGTATACGTTAGGTGTGCACATTAGTTCAGGGGTGAGGAACTCATGTGAGAGCATGTAACTAACATGTGTATAATATTTACTGTTTAATGCTATTAAACACTTGCTATATTTTAAATTGTTTTCACCTCGGGCTCTGACACATTTGCGTCCAAATCTATTTTTTTTGTTAAAATATTTTAGGTGCCCAGCCACAGGGATGCCAAGCTTAGGAGTTACATTCCATCGATGTGCTGTTGATGCTGTGGAAGTTACAGAATCTCGTTATTAGACGCCTCCACATCAATCCTTGGTTCTTTTCTAGTCATTTGTTCTAATTAGGTCCTGTTGCCCATTCTTATTCAGAGACAATAGTTTTAGACTTTCATTTTATTTCAGTCTTGGGATTTTATTTATCCACACTATTGCATTTGGTTTATTTACATTGCTGCTACTTTATTGGAGTTCTTACTCAAGACATCAGTTATTTCATTACGTTGTTTACCTTATGAGATTATTCCTGTGATTGTTGGATGATGATTTAGATTATGTAATTGATGGTTAAATTAAATATTAAAATTTGACACTTAACTATTTTAAATATTAGGTGGTTAGTTATTAATTAAATGTTTTCGACAGTGATGCAATGAACTTAACCAACTTGACATTTTGTATAAATTTGAATAAAGGAGTAACTACTCGGTGTTTAATTAGTCAGGGTGTCACAGTGGTGGGTCTGGCATACGTGTTAGATGTTTTTCTTGGAGATAGGGAGTTGTGTTAAGGATATTGTAGGCATTGAGGTTAGAAGTATTAATCTTGATGTGAGTATACTTAGAGTTTATTTGGGAAACGATATCTATTTGGAAGATTATTAGTATAAATTTTTCCTATATATAGTATTGATGTAGTGAAGTGATTTGATTTGAGGATTTAGGCCTCGCGATTACTTTTGGAGATAAACGCGGGTAGGATTGGGTGTATGGGCGCCCAATCATGGTATGTATGGGTAGGCATAAGTTAGCATTATTTTACTTTGCGTGTTTACATTTTGTCTAATTTTGGGGACAAAATTCTTGTTCTAGTGGTGTACTATGTAACAACCCGTAATTTTATCCAGTAATTAATCAGACTAATTCGAAAATCGAAAGGCTAGCGTAAAAGTCTCCTAATATGAGTGTATATAAGTCTGAGGTCGTTTAGAAGAGTCCTCACAACATTAAACTCTCTAATCTAATGAATAGGGGCAAAATAGAAATATCTCTTCAAATATTTATCACGGCCTTAAACCGTGACTAACTATTTGTCACGGTTCTGGAGCGTGATTAACAGGCGAACTGTTTTAGTTTTAATAGGACTCTAATGCCACTTAAATTTTCTTATCATTCTCCACTTAAATTAATAGAGGGTTAGGGCTTTTCAAACATATTTTCAGAACCTCTAAGAGAAGTAAACCCTTATAATTTTCATCTTTTTCCTCCCACAAACCCTTTCCCCATTTAACACAACTTTCCTCTATGGATTTGTCAAGATAAATCGTTTTTTATCAAGACCATTCAAGAACAAATCTTTGCCACTTTTTCTTGAGGAACACATCTTCAAAATCAAATTTCTTCAAACAAATTACTACGCACTAAATTAGACTACAAACTAATTTCTATTCAAGAACCTAGTAGTCAGATTACTACGCACGTGTTTGACTTGAGCAACGATATTGTAAGAGAGTAGTCTAATTTGGGAAATATCGGATTGTAAAAGACTACACATTTACTAGGCATTCTTATTTGGTGAAATTATTGTGATGCATGGAAATTTAATCTCATGAAATTATTTATTTTTAATATGTTCGGTACCGCGGGAACGACGGGGTCATGGGATAGATAGGATGCTCACCTTTATTTATGTTGCTTTCTTGGTATGGGACTAGTTAGTAGGCCTTTGGGTAGGTATCTCTTTCTAGGTATGGGACTATATAGTGGCGACGGTTTACGAATAGAAATTTCGAGGTGGAGCTGATTTTTACGTTGCTCCTTGGATTAGCAAAGGTAGGAGTGTGACTAAGTGGTGTTGGTAAGTTGGTTTTCTTTCTAGATGATAGGTTGAAAAATAATCGTGTGTTCGAGACCTTTAGGTAGGGGCTGAGGGGGTTTTGAGGATTTTATAGCGATTATAAGGGTGGGGCTAATTTGGGATAAATGAGAAATACTTGATAAATTGAGAATTAATACCTAAGATAATAAAACAAATTTTTAAATATCTTAACGGCGCGAGTATGTTCAGGGCCGATAGTTAAATGGGATGACTGCTATAGTGACGTGGGTGTGTGTGGCATCCCGAGTATGTGCATGCTGACAGTTAAACGGGCTGACTGGCTATAGTGGCATGTTGTGCATGGAGCCTCTCGAGTATGTGCGGAGCTGACAGTGAATCAGGTTGACTGGCCATAATGAGGGGAAAGGGTATGGTGTAGAACTAGCGGGAGTACCGCAACCAAATAATGAAAGACGATAAACGGGAGTCCCACAAATAAAATGATGTACACTTAGTGGGAGTCCCACAACTATTATGGTGTAAGACTTAAATGTGGGAGTACCGCAACTGATGTTAACAAAATGATAATGATAAAAATTTGAGCAAATAAATTAAATTAAAAAAAAACAGAACTCATTGGAAATTAAATATTGAGACTTGAATTTTGGGTAGACTTTGCTATGGGTAGATCATGATTTATTTTATTTATCAATTAAAATATCTCGTTTAATTTAAAATATTCCACTATCGTGTTTATTACGTATAATGTTATTGTCTAGGTTCAAAAACCCTATTTGAGAGGAGTAGCTGGTATCCTTGCGGTGGGGTCTAACCCGTAGCGTTGACTAACGTTTCAGGTTTTAGCTTTAGAGTAGTTGCATTGGATTTACTCGAAATCATTTTGGAGATGAAGTTGGAGTTCTATCTTAATTATTTTCTTTTCTAGTATAGTCTTATCTTATTCAGCCGCTTTGTATTATTAGACTTGGTTATGGATTTTATTGCACCATTCGGTTCGAAATTTGTTTATGGTTTTAATAAGATGCTTTGTTGGATTATATCATTTGGTGTTTTAATTAAATTATGGAGTGGGATTATTTTAGAGTTTAGCCTGGTGAGGGATTTTATTATTGTATGGGTCATTATTTAGTTGATTATTTATCTTGTGGATGAAAATTTGTATACGTCTCATATCTTTGACATGCTAAGAATGATATTTAATTTAGTGACTCCCGGCATAGTTTTGGTGGCAGTCGACGCCAGAATTACACAGGGTGTTACAAATGGTATCAGAGCATGGTCTTAGGTCTCGTAGGTTGTGAGTTTGTTTAGCTTCCGCATTACCGATCTTTGATTTCTTTGTTGATTCTTACTCCTAGAGGTAGTGGGTCGGGCATACGGGTTAGATGTGTTTCTTAGAGATAGGAAGTTGTGTTAAGTACATTGTAGGCATTGAGGTTAGAAGTAGTAATCTTGATGTGAGGATCCTTATAGTATATTTGGAAAATGATATTTATTTGGAAGATCATTAGTATAAATTTTTTGTATATATAGTATTGATGTTGTGGTGTGATTTGATTTGAGGATTTAGGCATCGTGGTGACTTTTGGAGATAATATCGGGTGGTGATTCGTGAGAGAGTGTGGTACGTCGTTTTATATATATATATATATATATATATATATATAATATGAGAGCTTGGTTTTTGAAAATGTACACATTTTTAACGGTCCGGATGAGCGCCATGTCCTTACATATTTTAATGGATGAGATCAGTTGTACTTTCTTTTTACAATCCTACCCTTTAACTATTTGGTTCCCCCCATTTTTGTACTTAACAATCTTACCCTTTAATTCAAAAATTAGGGCTTTTAGGTAAAATCATGTAGTGTGTTGGTTTCCCCTACTTTTCTACCGAAACACTCTCACATTCTCTTACCTCGCTCTCTCTTTCGTTTCTCTCTCCGGTTTCTCCCTTCCCCAAAGAATACCCACCCCTACGGCCTCCTGCCTCCCGCCGCCCCCTACCACCGCCAGGTAAGATCCCTCCCCCTCCCCCTTCCCCTTCCCCACTCACACACGCACACAAAAATGCACAAATACGTACACACAGAAACATACACACGCAGTCCACACACACGCAGTCCACAAACGCAGTCACATAGCACACACACACAGTCACACACGCACACACGCACACACGCACACACACACACACACACACGCACTTACTTTTGGGTTTGGGGTTTTTTGAAGTTTGGATTTGGGGTTTTTTGAAGTTTTGATTTGGGGTTTTTTGAACTTGCAACATTTGAAAAGATCAGTTGAAACCATTAGTTTCATCCTGAACAGACCAAAATTACAGAACTCAAAGGGTATGGTGATGTACATTTTTTGTTACATTTTTTGGGTTTGGGGTTTTTTTGGTTACATTTTTGGTCACAGAACCCAAAATTACAGAACGGACCAAACCATTACTTTTGTTTTTTTTTCCTGTGCACTGATTCTGCAATTTTTGGTTATATTTTTTTTGTGTACAGAACTCAAAGGGTATGTTGATGTACAAAACTTCAAAGGGTATGTTTTTTTTCTGTGTACAGAACTCAAAGGGTATGTTTTTTTCCTATGTACAGAACTTCATATTTCAAATTGATTTGTTGTTGTATGTTTTTTATTACTGATTTGGGGTTTAATGTGGACTCCATACTGAAAATACTGCATGAATTGGAGGAAAATACTGACGTGGACTCCATACTGAATTCATGGACTCCAAACTTAATTGAAAATACTGAATTGATTGACTCCATAATAATGTGGTCCATCAATTCAGTATGAAAATACTGCATACTGATGTGGAAAATATTGAATTCCATGGAATTGGAATCCATATTGAATTGAAAATACTATCAAACCCTCTTTCAAGGTGATTTCAATGGTGAAACTCTTAGAGAGAAAGAGTATGATTAAGATATATTGGGTGCTTATTTTCTTCTTCTGAATGCATATCTCACATATTATGTTCATTTGGTTTAAGATCTATTTATGTTCATGTTTATGTTCATATTTTGGGATCTAATTGTTTTTTATTTTTTATTGTTTCACTCTTTTTCAGATCAAGATTTGTTTATGCATGTTTCTATTTATATAAGGTATACACATTCTCTCTAATTTAAGACATTGGTTTGATATTGCGCACCAACACATGTAGTATATAGGTTAGGATGTTGTTGGACAGATGTTCGACAAAATGCTTAAATGAATGTTAACACATGGTAAGATACCTGTTCAGTCTCCTCAGTTATTTTTTCTATGTTGTTTTTGGTTTTCTATTATAGCGCACCAATGAGTAGGATTTTCTTCTCCCCATTTAGCAAGCGATTCCTCATTTAGAAGGCTTGGTATGAGTAAGCACTTATGTCGACAAATCAATTTAGGTGTTTACTTCAAGTGTTTATCTAATTCTTGCACATCTTGAAATTACAGGAGCCTATGGTGTACAATACTAAACAATAAAGAAATTAAGTGTTACAGATTTATGTTTTTTTATTTCTTCTCTTAAAGGAGTTTCAGTTATTGCATATTTTAACTTCCTGTTTTGGTTTGGGATTTTTACGATGTTGCCGAATTAAGTGTTTGCTTGAGTTGTGTTAATAAGAGTCGAGCGTTGCAAAAAAGCGATATAGAATCAACTAATATGGATCTGAATTTTTATCAAGGTTCTGGTACAAATTGGCTTGATGTGTGTTCTAAATCCGAAGATTTTGTTTATTATGTTTACCCAAATTGATAGTTTAGTATAATTTATTATGGGGGTAGAAGGCGCACTGAGACTTATGGTATGTTACATTTTGCTGTAGAGAAGTGAGCAGAACATATGGTTCATATAGTTTTTGGTTTGTAACCTACATGGTTGTTTCTCTGAAGAAATTGATTGGAACCTACTAAATTAATAAGCACCACGACTCGCAGGGTTTCATGTATTATTTCTTTAGTCGGGTTTTATTCATTTTTATACTAAGACTTGATACAAAATATACTTTGTTGCATATTTTTTATGCACATAAGCATCATGGGTGGGAGCTAATATTTCACTTTTGTTTTTGGTGCTTTCTCAGGAAAGTATGGTTGCTAATAATAAAGTTCGTTGGATTCTTAAGGTAATAATAATTATGTCGTATGGATTATCGTGAGATAATGTTTTAATATGTTTGATTCCAATTCGTAGTTCTATTTCGTGATAATTTGTATTTTTTGGTGTTGGCTTAAGGTGATTATAGCCATTTAAAGAACACACTTCAATTGAAAATGATTACTCCCTCTTTTCGCAAACTTGGGAATATAGTCTTATATGGTTTGTAACCATTATTGGGATGTTGAAAATCAGGTGTACTATTTGTTTTTTTTCTTTTATTTAATTTACGATCTGAAAAAAACTACTTACTAATTCTCCAAGAACCAGTGGTATTAGTTTGTTTCAATCACTTTTTAGTAAATGTAGAACTCATATTTTAACTATTCTACTTATCTATTTCAGGTGGACTTTAGCCATGTTCTGAGCTTGATTCGATTTACTCTCATTTCTACTTCATCTGCTCTGTTTTGAGGTTATAAGTTTGTGTTCATTTATGTTCATTCCCCACTCACACATGCACACATGCGCACACAAACACACACACACAAACACAGATACACAGAGCTCTACCTCATCTTCTCCCCCTCCTCCGCCCCCCGCCCCCTCCCCCCTTCCCCACTCACACACGCAGAGCATATATGCGATGCATATATACAATCTGCATATATGCATATTGCATATATGTAGCCCCCTCCCCCGCCCCCTCCGCAGCCACCTCTTGCCCTGATAAAATCCATCCCCCCTCCCCCCTTCTCCACTCACACACACGCACACACACACACACATATACACACACACAACTCTCCCTCATCTTCTCCCCCGCCCCCTCCACCGCCCCCTGCCCCACCCCCTCCCCCCTTCCCCACTCACACACACACACAAACATGCACACACAAACATGCACAACTCTCCCTCATGATATAGGAAGTAATCTACGAGCAAGATCATATATAATAATTAATTAATTTTAATTTAATTTTAACTAACTTATCCATTGATTTGAACCGTTCATATACGTAGATATAGTATACTTGCAAAGTTTTGTACTCATGTCGTGTCAATTTTGGATTAATGTCATGTCATTTTATGCTATCGTATTGTTTCTAAAAATTGAACATTGCCACCCCATAGAGGCATAACAACTCAAAAGCACATATTTAGGAAGTTATGTGAATTTGAGGTGATATTTTTAGATGCTAAAAATATTTCTAAAGAGTGTAAGATGAGCTAAACAGACCATCTCGAGTTAAAATTGTTGATTTCGCTACGGCTATAAATTGTCCTCGAGTTAATATTGCATGTACACTAATTTCCTGTAGTTGCATCACGATGGATGTTACGTGTACACTAATATTGCATATCATCCATGTCTGCAGCGATGTTCAGCGAAGAGTTTTTTTGCAGCGATGTTCGGCGATGATGGCATCCACGTGCATGGGTAACACAATGGTATGAATTTTTCGTCTATTGAGGAGGTATTTACCTGACTACAATTTCTTTGCCTATTTTTCCCATTTATTTCCCATTTGAACATACCGTTTGACCACTAGAATTACAGTGTATTGATTTAATTTTACTTATGTTGGGTATCATTTTCTTTGATAAAACTTAGCAGCAACTGAAATGATAAAAATGCTTGCACTGAAATGATGGCCGTAGATTAGGACGACTGCATATGTATGCAGTGCATATATATATGCAGGTGCATATATATGCATATGCATATATATATACAGTGCATATATATGCTGATTGCATATATATGTAGTGCATATATATGCAGCTGCATATATATGTTGATTGCATATATATGCAATGCATATATATGCATATGGACACATATATATGCAGCTGCATATATATGCAGCTGCATATATATGCAGTGCATATATATATGCATATGCATACACATATATATGCAGTTGCATATATATGCATATGGACACATATATATGCAGCTGCATATATATGTGTGCATATGCATATATATGCTGATTGTATATATATGCAGCTGCATATATATACATAATCAGCATATGCATATATATGCTGATTGTATATATATGTATTAAGTTCCTCATGTTTTGAGTATTTCCATCTTTACAATGATTCAAATGAAGCTATGGGTTATTATGGTAGTGTTGGTCTGTTAATTAGTTTGTTTTATAGGGGTTTGTGTTAATGTTGGTTGACACATAACTTTTTTGATAACTAACTTTTCACTTTTTTATTTAATAAAGAAATTTGCATAATATTATGCTAAATATCAAGTCATATATGTTATACTATGCTGAAAATCTGTTATACTGAATATTAAGATGAAATTTGCATCAACACAAATAGGGTCTTGATTGGTTGGATTATCTATTACGTTTCACCTTCCGTTTTGATCTATAAATATGGGATCGGTTAATATTCAAACACACACACACACATGCACACATGCTCCCCCTTCCCGTCCCCCGCCCCCTTCCCCACTCACACGCACACACGTGGACACAAGCATACGTGCCCCCGCCCGTCCCTTCCCCCCTTTCGCACTCGAACACAAACACACGCACACACTCACGCTACATATATGCATATGCATATATGCATACCTGCCCGTCCACTCCCCCCTTCCCCACTCACACACGCAGACACAAACACACACAAACACGCACACATGCACCCCTTGCCCGTCCCCTCCACCCTTCCCCCCTCACACATGAACACACACACATACAAACGCACACAAACATGCACACACGCGCACTGGCATATATGCATACACGCAAACATGCGCACACATGTGCATGCATGCACACGCCCCAACCCCGTCCCCTCCACCATTCCCCACTCACACGCACACACGCGCACATAAACACAAGCACACACACGCACACACGCGCCCCCTCCCCTCTTCCCCACTCACACGCACACACGCGGACACAAACACGCCCCCTGCCCGTCCCCTCCCCCCTTTCCCACTCTCACGCGGGCACACAAACACACGCACGCACACACACACACAATCGCACTACATATATGCATATGCATATATGCACTACATATATGCATACCTTCCCCGTCCCATCCCCCCTTCCCCACTCACACACGCAGACACAAACACACACAAACATGCACACATGCACCCCCTGCCCATCCCCTCCCCACCCACGCACACGCGGACACAAACACACACAAACATGCACACACGCGCACTGCTTATATGCACTGGCATATATGCATATGCATATGCATACATGCAAACACGCGCACACACTCCCCCTGCCCCGTACCCTCCCCCCTTCCCCACTCACACGCGCACACAAACACACGCACACACCCATGCACACACGCGCTCCCTGCCTGTCCCCTCCCCCTTCCCCACTCACACGCACCCCCTGCCCATCCCCTCCCCCCTTCCAACTCAAACGCACACACGCGCGCGCGCACACAAACATGCACACACGCACTGTATATATGCACTCGCATATATGCATATTCATTTATTCAAATAGTTCCCTTTTCCTAATATTGTTATTTGTTTTATTTGTAGACCAAATGTGACGGGATCAAACTCGAAACTGCATTTATATTTCATTTTACTGATTTTATATTTACTTATGTGACTGTATCTTTGTCCGAGAAACTGATTAATTATGTTTATTGTTGTCAAATCGTACAGAAAAGCGAGAGAGAGATTGATCATGGCTAGAGGTGGGAAGACAACAGTCGTAGCACCTAATCCAGAAGCACCATGGCACAGACATTTTGAGGAAGTCCCACATATTCTCCTTCCCCTGCCTTCTAGCTCCCATCTCCGAATTTGAGATTTTTTTTTAATTTGTTGGATTTGTTGTTACCCCTTAAATAGGGTGGATAGTCCAATAAACAAAGGAGACTATGCCCAATTTTTTTTTTAAATTGACACTTTATTTTTTTGAGACAGTTGATTGGTGAATATTGTATATTTCATTTTATATGTGAATTTGTTTAAGAATTTAGACAATTTGGATGTTGGACTATTTGTTATTTGTTAAGCATGGTGAATAGTTCCATAAACAAAGGAGATTATGTCCAAATTTTTTTAAAATTTGACACTTTGTTTTTTTTAGATAATGTGAATTCGATGGATGAATATTGTATATTTCGTATTATATGTGAATTTATTTGATGAATCTAGGCTATTTGAATGTTATTGGACTATTTGACATTGTTTTAAAATTACACTTCAAAATTTTTGCGCTTCGCTATTACGTACTTTGAAAAATTATCGTCGTTTCGCGATTACGTACTTTGAAAAATTTCATCGTGCCTTCAAGCACGGGCATACGCTAGTATATATATATTATGGGATAAACGCGGGAAGGATTGGGTGTATGGGGGCCCAATCATGGTATGTATGGGTAGGTATTAGTGAGCCTTATTTTATTTTACGAATTTAAGCTTCTTCGAATTTCGAGGATGAAATTCATGTGCTAGTGAGTAAGTATTTAACAACCTTGAATTTTATCCAGTAATTAATTAAATTAATTCAAAATTTTGAAATCTAGCTTAAAAGACTCCTAATATAAGTGTATATAAGTCTTGGGTCATTTGGAAGAATCCTCTAACATAGAACTCTCTAGGCTAAAAAAATAGGACCAAAATTAAAATCTCGCTTCATAAATTTTTCACAGCCTTAAAACGTGACTAACTATTTGTCACGGTTATGGAGCGTGACTAACAGGCGAACTGTTTTAGTTTTAATAAGATTCTCATGCCACTTAAATTCTCTAATCTTTCTCCACTTAAATTAATAAGGGATTTGGACTTTTCAAACATATTTTCACAACCTCTAAGAGCAATAGACCCTTATAATTTTCATCTTCTTCCTCCTGTAAACCATATCCCCATTTTACACAACTTTCAACTTATGATTTGTCAAGCTAAATCGGGTTTTCTCAAAATGATTCAAGAATGAATCTTTGTCACCTTTTCGTGAGGAACACATCTTCAAAATCAGATTTCTTCAAACAAATCTCAGGCATGGTTACATCTATTGCTTTCCCTTAGAATTATGCGTAGTAATTAGGGCCTACACACTAAATACATGTGTTTTCTTAAAATAAATTTGAGATATTACTTAAGGAAAGTTGAATATAATTCGAGACTATATATATATATATATATATATATATATATATATATATATATATATATATATATATATATATATATATATATATATATATATATATTAATGTGAATGAAGACTCAAAACCTTCCATGTTTTAGTAGAGATTTGAGTGTCCTAGATGCTAAGGTATTCACATGTAAATTTTTACGTAAGAATGTCGCTTGATAAGTTTTATTATGTTAAATATTGGAAATTTTGTGGATGTCGCACGATAGTAAATTCTTGTCGTACAAATTTAATAAACATGGATGCGATATTAAATAAAATAATTTGATGCAAAACTATGGTCTAATTAATTATATAATTAAACAGGCTTTAATTGTTTAATTAATGGTGTGTGGATTAAATTGGTGAAATTATTATGATGAATGGAAATTTGATCTCATGAAATTCATTTATTTTTAATATGTTCGACACCGCGGGAACGGCGAGGTTTTGGAATAGATAGGACGCTTTGAAAATCTGTTAATAAAGTCGTTTAATAAAATTAAACTATTTAAGTAACTCCGAACAGTTTTTTGAAGAAACTCTTTTCTGAAAAACCAAAACTATTTTGAACACAAAATGTGTTTTATAAAAGTATGTACGAGAACTATTCAAGATTTGATTAACAGGTTTATAAGACAGTTTAAACAAACTTTAAACTCAGGACAACCAAGAATGAGATGAGAAGATGTAGGAAGATTAAGAACAAGATTTTTTACGTGGTAAAACCTCACCCAACTGAGGAAACATCCACGACTCCCTCTACGGAGTAAAACAAAATCCACTATAAACAAATTTTAACAGTTATAAACTATATAACAAACATGCATACAACTCAACCCTATATAAGTTTAGGAATGTACCCTCTGGTGTCCTTATAACTTCTCTACAGTTCTGATTGTTGATGTTGTTCTCCCAGTTTGTTAACTCCCAATTTCTTCAAGATCTTTACGTCGACTCTTATTCACAAGATCTTATTACCAACACTTTACGTGTGGTAGAGTGAAAGTGTTTGTGGAGGTGCTCTCCAACATATGCATGCACACACACACACACACTTATTATGTACAATCAGTCCTAACAAATTACATATAAGTCTATATGCAGTGACTTTTATTTTTCTCTCTTCTCACAAAACTCAACCTTTTTGACCTTTAAAGCAATCCCAGAATCCACGGCTATCTTGCTCAAAAGACGTATCAAGATCTTAATCAATATCTATTTTTGAAAAGATTTTTGAGATTGAAAACCACCAAGTGCGATTCCAAACTAGGTCAAAGGTCTTGTTTCAAGAGAACTAGAAACATAAAACATTATTCTTGATTTCAAAGTTAAAAACAAACTTTTTAGAAAAGACTCAACAATATATTTCTCAAGCTGAGAAATAAAAAAGCAAACTAAGTGTAATATACCATGAAAAACTTAGATCTGAAATTTCTATATAAAAGAAAAATAGATCTAAGAAAATGATTAAGTTAGAAACAAGATCTCAAGAACTAAGAGGTTACAGCAACAAACCAACTCTCAAATCACCTCTCAAAACACTCAAACACTCAAGGTTGTGTTTGGGAAAATACAAGGGTTTGAAGGTTTATATTTGGTTTGAACTGTTTAGACGATTTAGGGTTAGGTTTACTAACTTTTTCTCTCTCTTCTGGTTTCTCTCTCTCTCTCTCTCTTTTCTTTCTATTTTCTCTCTTCTCTCTCTACTCTCTTCTTTTTTCTCTCAAAGGACAAAATGGCAAAAGTCTTCTAATGCTGAGAGTAGTAGCCTTTTTATAGGAGGCTGAGAAGGTTCGAGAATGAGGATTGAAATCAAGGGACCAGATTGAGTCAATATGGATTGACTCTAATCCAAGGGATCACGATATGGGATGGTTTAAAATTCTCCTGATTGGTCCAAACAGGGTTCACATGGATTATGAAAGGGCGCATGCAGATCGTTGATAAAAATGATCCAAGGGTTGAAAATTGGCGTTGGTTTACACTCTGTGAAGAAACACAATTACAACCAATTAGAGGGCAACAGGTGTTGGACAATAAGACGGGATAAAATGCGCGTCTAAAAATAATTACAATGAACACCCTGAAGTCTCTGCTGCTTTCGGATTCTACCCAAGGCAACTTTAGGCCAATAAAACCAACAATATGAAATAGCAGATTGACCCCACAAACTTTTAAAACCAAGTTTTAATTTATTAAAACCAAGTTTTAATTTATTAAAACCAAGTTTTAATTTATTAAAACCTTATTTTAAAATGTTTATAAAATCCCAAAAAATATTTAAAAAGCAATATTAGGGATTTAAGCACACTCAACATATATACACACATTAATATGCAATATGACATGTATATGATCCATTCTACTGTGTGTGAGTGTTGGTAATGAGGTCTAGATCACTTCAATCAATGATGAAATAGAAGTGCAAGCTCTGAGGTTCTTTGGATTCTAGGTTAGACATAATTTTGTCACAATTTCCAAACTAGATGAACACTTATACAATATAGACTCAAATGAGTCAAGAGTATAAGGTGCTTCAATCTCCCCCTGTGGAAATATGAGACAAAATCTCCTTTGAGTCATCTAGAACTCGTAGGGCAACAACAAAAAGGAAACCTATTCCTACAAAAATCTATCTACCCAAATCCTCGAAAGCAAAAGTACATAACTCAACTATTTACAATTGAATACCCTATTACAACTATTGAAAACAACTGTACAAAAACCTGCAATGAAGTACTAATATCAAGGTGCTTATCATATGTACAGAATCATTAGAGACTCAAATTTCTCCCCCATTTTGTCTCAAATAGACAAAGGGAAAAAAATAAAGAGATCAAAGAGATTAATCTGCACACACCATACCAATAGATTTACGCAAAGAAATAAATCGATAGTAATCTAATGGTTTGGTAAACATATC
The DNA here is from genome assembly GCA_949130495.1 of Sambucus nigra. NCBI lineage: Eukaryota > Viridiplantae > Streptophyta > Magnoliopsida > Dipsacales > Adoxaceae > Sambucus > Sambucus nigra. Next base: position 370,592,109 of record OX422208.1, on the reverse strand, counting down.
TGCGAGTTGCAAATCAGTAGGAAGATAATTGGTTTCTAATTCCTTAGTTTCAACTAATTCGCGTATAAAGTGATGTCTTATTTTTATTTGCTTTGTTCGCGAGTGTTGAACAGGCTTTTTAGAAATATTGATTGCACTTTGATTATCACAATAGAGATGCAATTGGTTTTCTTGAATACCATAATCACTCAGCATTTGTTTATGCCATATTAATTGAGCACAACAGCTGCCAGCGGTTATGTATTCAGATTCAACTATTGAGAGTGATGTGCAGTTTTGTTTCTTACTACTCCATCCTACTAAGTTATTACCTATATAATAACATGCTCCTGATGTGCTTTTACTATCATCAGTACACCCAGCCCAGTCAGCATCAGTGTACCCAATTATAGTGCTTGGTGTGTCATTAGTGTACCAAAGTCCTAGATTCAGAGTGCCTTTTACATATTTAATGATTCGTTTAACAGAATTCAGATGGCTCTCTTTAGAGTTATTTTGATATCGAGCACAAATACACACAGCATACATAATATTAGGACGCGAGGTAGTAAGGTATAGTAACGTTCCTATAATACTACAATATAGTGTAGGATCTATGAGTTTTTCGGTCTCGTCTTTAGAAAATTTTACTGTAGTACTCATCGATGTTTTAGCATTTTTAGCATTCTCAAGGCCAAATTTCCTTACTATCTCTAAAGCATACTTAGATTGCGAAACAAACAACCCTTCTAAATTTTTTTTGACTTGAAGACCTAAGAAAAATTGCAACTCCCCCATAAGAGACATTTGAAACTCCTTATGCATTATTTCAGAGAAGGATTTTACTTCTGAGGGAGAAGTTGATCCAAATATAATATCGTCAACATAAATTTGAGCAATAATGATGTGTTTGTCAAAATGTTTGACAAAAAGGGTTTGATCATTTCCACCTCTTTTGAAACCTTTATCTAAGAGGAAACTAGAAAGACGCTCATACCAAGATCTAGGTGCTTGTTTAAGTCCATACAAAGCCTTTTTAAGACGAAAGACATGATTTGGATATTGAGGGTCAATGAACCCTTTAGGTTGTTCTACATAGGTCTCCTCAGTCAATATTCCATTAAGGAATGCAAATTTGACATCCATTTGGTAGAGTGTAAAATGCAAGTGGCAAGCTATATTAAAGAGAAGACGAACAGATTCTAAATGAGTAACAGGAGCAAAGGTTTCGTTAAAATCTATTCCTTCAATTTGAGAATATCCTTAAGCAACTAATCTAGCTTTGTTTCTAATGATTATCCCACTTTCATCAGATTTATTTTTAAAAATCCAACGTGTTCCAATAATCTTTTTGTGATCAGGCCTAGGTACAAGATACTAAACATCATGAATGACAAATTGAAGAAGTTCTTCCTGCATAGTAGAAATCCAGTGAGAGTCATTCAATGCCTCATTTACATTCTTTGGTTCCACTAGGGAAACAAAACATGCATAATGTGCATAATTTCTTAGTTGAGATCTTTTACGTACTGGCTCACTAGGGTTACCAACTACGTTATTTATGGGATGATCTTTAGAGACCCAGTTAGGTACTTCAGGTATCTCAATTGGTAATGAATCATCTATTTCAGGAGAGTCATTTTCTAAAATGTTTGAAGGCTTTTCTATAATAGTTGATTCACCAGTCTTGTTCTCTACAATAGTGTCATTCACAATTACATTTATGGATTCCATCAAGGTTTTAGTGCGAAGATTATACACTCGATAGGCTCTACTGTTAGGCGAGTATCCTAGAAATATAGCTTTATCTCCCTTTCTCTCAAATTCGGACAAGTGTTCCCTATCTTTGCATACATAGCAAGTACTACCAAAGGTTTTGAGGTACTTAAGATTGGGATTTTCTTATAGCAAAGTTCGTAAGGGTTTGTTTGGAATTCTTTCTAAGATAGACCCTATTTATGATGTGACAGGCATTACGAATAACTTCTACCCAAAAATACTTAGGCAAATTCTTGGAATGTAACATAACACGTGCCATCTCTTGAAGTGTACGATTCTTTCTCTCGGCAATTCCATTTTGTTGAGGAGTCTTAGGAGCACTAAACTCATGTTTGTAGCCATTATAGTCACAATACTCTATTATACCAGTGTCTTTGAATTCTCCACCTCTATCACTACGGATTCTATTTACTTGAGTGTCCTTTTCATTTTCAATCCGAAGAAGGATTTTTAAGAAAGTTTGAAAAGTGTCAGACTTTTGTTTTAAAAAAGCTACCCAAGTAAATCTGGTGAAGTCATCAACCATAACAAGAATATAAATGTATCCACATAGACTAACAGTTTGGGAAGGACCCATTAAGTCCATATGGATGAGCTCCAAGGGATTAGAGGTAAGAACATCATTAACTTTCTTATGAGGTGCCTTAACAATTTTACCTTCCTGACAGGAACCACAGACAATGTTAGGAATGGGTTTGATTTTAGGAACTCCTCTAACTATTTCTTGAGTGGTCAGTCTACTAAGATTATCGAAATTTAAGTGACCCATTATGTTATGCCATATCTCGTTGTCATCCATTCTGACAACATTACAGATTTCATAATTATTCATGACAATATAACAATTGTCAGGAGTTCTGAATACTGTAATTATGCATTCACCTTTTTCATTTAAAATTTTTCAATTGTTCTTTGAAAAGGTAACAGTATGATCTGAGTCACAAAATTGTGAGATACTAAGTAGATTGACCTTAAGACCTTTAACTAGAAGAAGATTTTCAAGAACAGGAAGTCCATCTTCTTGGAGAGTTCCTTTGCCTATGATTTGAGATAATACTCCATCACCAAAAATGACTTTTCCACCAGCGAAGCTGGTTTTGTTCAAAAGTTTAGTATCATCCCCAGTCATGTGCTTCAAAAATCCAGAGTCTAAATACCAACCAGATGATGTGTGCTCAGCTTTTAAGGTAGTAATAACTATATTACACTTCATCTGAGGTAATAGATCTTCTTTTCTAACCCAAATTACTCTAGTTTTCATTTTGCGTTTATTAGCTCTCAATTGATAAAATTTGCGAGCATTGGTTTTTTGTTGAAAAATATTTTGCGCATGATTTTGAATTTTATGAAAGACATGAGCATTTGGTTTAGGAAAGTGCTTAGGAATCCTTAGAGTAAATGTTCTTTTAGGTTTGGTCTTTCTCTTCCTATAATTAGAGTTTTTGTTAGGTTGTCTAGGATGTACATAATTGTTGCAGCTCCTCCTAGAATATTTAAAGTTCTGATAGGTAGGAGGATAACAGACAGGTTTAACAAGTCTCCTAGCATAGCAACTATCAAAAGAGTGATCGTATATATCACAGTAAGAGCAATAAAGATTACTCAAGATTGGGGTCTCCTTAGAAAAGTCTCTAAACAACGATTTTGAGGAATTTTGAGGTTGGACTCTATTCCTAGGTAGGACAGTCTTGAATGCGGACTCACTCTTCCTAATAGGGGGGCAAACGTATTTAGCCTTAGGTGAACTTTCATGTTTAGAGTGACTTTATTCCCCAATGTTAAAATTTTGATGTTTTGAATCAAACTCAGTTTTTTAGGGAATGGAAATATGGGCAGGTTTCAATAGGTCTTTTACCTCCTGACACAAACTTGATAGTTTCAAAAGTTTTTATTTGTGTCTTCAAAGTGGGGCAAAATCCTATTCCAGATCGATCATCAGAATTGGTTTTAGATTCAACAACAAATTAATCAAAACAGTTTGAATTATTTTCAATTTTTGTAAATTTTTTGAAAACAGTTGCTGTCTTTTCTTTAGTTTGTTCCAATTCTAACGATATCCCTTTGTATTTTTTCTCCAAAATTTCATTTGTTTCAGTCAAATCTTTGAGTTTTTTATCAAACATTTTAATTTCACTTTCATGAGTTAAACATTGGGTAGTATACTCTTCAGCATCCAGTTTGACCATTAGGCTTAGATCTTTCAGCTTTTTGGTGAGATCTTTCACAATTTTTTCTAGTCTAGTGCTTTTCTTAAGAGTTTTAGCATAGAGTGTGTGAATATCTGGGAGGTCTTCATTGTCTTAGTCACTAAGTGTAGTGTGTGAAGTGACCCCTAACGCTTCATTCTTAGAACTCACAAACCCATTGACATCGTCATTATCGCTTTCCCTTTAACTCACACACCCCGAAGAGGAGATAGCGATATTCTTAGTAATCAAAGCATCTAAACCAGTAACAACATTGTTCGAAACATCAGTAGTAAAATTACTAGAATCATCCTCACTAAAAAACACAGGCATATCATCATTATAGATAATCTTGGCAAATAAGGACATGCAAGGGTCAAAAACATCAGATGACTCAGGTTCCTCATTTTCAGAGTCACTTGAATCATCCCATGTCTTGCAAATGTTGGCTCTAATATGTTTGTTTTGAGTGTTCAAGTTAACTCTACATTCTTGTGCAATGTGTCCTAGTTTTCCACATCTATAGCATTCAGTCTTCTTAAGGTCTCTGTTAGGTCTAGCGTGAGAGTCCTTGTGATTTTTGTCATGGATTTTCTCATGAGGTCTGTGATTAAAGGGAGTTGGATAATTAGACTTGCCTTGTTTATTTGTCATGTTGTTTCTAAATTTAATGATTTTTTTAAACTGTTTTGACATCAAGGCAATCTGATTGTCCAAACTCTCTATATTGCATTCCTCATCAGAGTCATCATTGGAAGTATTAAACTCAGGCTTAATCAATTTAGAAGAGAAGCTTAGATTGGAACTAGTCTGTTTCCTACGGGACTGGGTCAATTATTTCTTAAATTCCAGTTCCATTGCCATAGTTCTTAATTTACAACTGAGTAATTCAGGAGTGAGATTTATATCACACATTTCCTAAATAGCATATCTTTTGTTATCAAATTTCTGTGGTAATGATCTTAGAATTTTAGATACAATTTCTTATCTGTCATATGTTATCCCATTAGCATGCAGTTTTGTCACAATATCAGTCAAGTTCATATAGAAGTCATCAAATGACTCAGTCTCAGACATAATTAAAGAGTTATACTGCTGAATGAGAATTTGAGTTTTAGCAGCTTTAACTCTAGTGTCACCTTCATGAGCAGTAACCAAGGTGTCCCAAGCTTCCTTAGAAGTGGTACAAGATGAGATTCTTTTGAACTCATGTTCATTTATGGACATAAATATGGCATTCTTTCCTTTGTTATTATTTCGAGAAACTTGTTTCTCTTCTTGTGTGAACTCACTTAATACTTTCTTAACCCTCTCATCACTTCCTTCAGTGGTTGGTTTTGTAGGAAAAATGTAACCATTTTCAACAATGTCCCAGACATCATCTCCCAGAGTTCCTTGAATGAAAGCAATCATTCTTACTTTCCAGTAAGCAAAATTGGTTCCATCAAAGATAGGAGGTCTGGTCAAGTTACCAAATCTTTCATTTTTCTCGTCCATATTTGATTTTCAGAAAACAATTTCAGAAACACAGGATCTCTTTAAAAGAAGTTTACCAAGCTCTGATACCAATTGAAAATCTGTTACTAAAGCCGTTTAATAAAATTAAACTATTTAAGTAACTCCGAATAGTTTTTTGAAGAAACTCTTTTCTTAAAAACCAAAACTATTTTGAACACAAAATGTGTTTTATAAAAGTATGTATGAGATCTATTCAAAATTTGATTAACAGGTTTATAATCCAGTTTAAACAAACTTTAAAATCAGCACAACCAAGAATGAGATGAGAAGATCTAGGAAGATTAAGAACAAGATTTTTTACGTGGTAAAACCTCACCCAACTGAGGAAACATACACGACTCCCTCTATGAAGTAAAACAAAATCCACTATAAATAAATTTTAACATTTACAAACTATATAACAAACATGCATACACCTCAAACCTATATAAGTTTAGGAATGTACCCTCTCGTGTCCTTATAACTTCTCTGCAGTTCTGATTGTTGATGTTGTTCTCCCAGTTTGTTAACTCCCAATTTGATCAAGATCTTTACGTCGACTCTTATTCACAAGATCTTATTACCAACACTTTTCGTGTGGTAGAGTGAAAGTGTTTGTAGAGGTGCTCTCTCACACATGCATGCACACACACACACACACTTATTATGTACAATCAGTCCTAACAAATTACTTGTAAGTCTATATGCAGTGACTTTTCTTTTTCTCTCTTCTCACAAAACTCAACCTTTTTGACCTTTAAATCAATCCCAGAATCCACGGCTATCTTGCTCAAAAGACGTATCAAGATCTTAATCAATCTCTGTTTTTGAAAAGATTTTTGAGATTGAAAACCACCAAGTGCGATTCCAAACTAGGTCAAAGGTCTTGTTTCAAGATAACTAGAAACATAAAATATTATTGTTGATTTCAAAGTTAAAAACAAACTTTTTAGAAAAGAATCAACAATATATTTCTCAAGCTGAGAAATAAAAATGCAAACTAAGTGTAATATACCATGAAAAACTCAGATCTAAAATTTCTATATAAAAGAAAAATAGATCTAAGAAAATGATTAAGTTGGAAACAAGATCTCAAGAACTAAGAGGTTACAGCAACAAACCAACTCTCAAATCACCTCTCAAAACACTCAAACACTCAAGGTTGTGTTTGGGAAAATACAAGGGTTTGAAGGTTTATATTTGGTTTGAACTGTTTGGACGATTTAGGGTTAGGGTTAGGTTTACTAACTCTTTCTCTCTCTTTTGGTTTCTCCCTGTCTCTCTCTTTTCTTTCTCTTTTCTCTCTTCTCTCTCTACTCTCTTCTTTTTTTCTCTCAAAGGACGAAATGGCAAAAGTCTTCTAATGCTGAGAGTAGGAGCCTATTTATAGGAGGCTGAGAAGGTTCGTGAATGAGGATTGAAATCAAGGGACCAGATTGAGTCAATATGGATTGAATATAATCCAAGGGCTCGCGATATACGGTGGTTTAAAATTCTCCTGATTGGTCCAAGCAAGGTTCACAGGGATTATGAAAGGGCGCATGCAGATCGTTGATAAAAATGATCCAAGGGTTGAAAATAGGCGTTGGTTTACACTCTGTGAAGAAACACAATTACAACCAATCTGAGGGTAACGGGTGTTGGACAATAAGATGGGATAAAATGCGCGTCTGAAAATAATTACAATGAACACCCTGATGTCTCTGCCGCTTTCTGATTCTACCCAAGGCAACTTTAGGCCAATAAAACCAACAATATGAAATAGCAGATTGACCCCACAAACTTTTAAAACCAAGTTTTAATTTATTAAAACCTTATTTTAAAATGTTTATAAAATCCCAAAAAATATTTAAAAAGCAATATTAGGGATTTAAACACACTCAACATATATACACACATTAATATGCAATATGACATGTATATGATCCATTTTACTATGTGTAAGTGTTGGTAATGTGGTCTAGATCACTTCAATCACTGATGAAATAGAAGTGCAAGCTCTGAGGTTCTTTGGATTCTAGGTTAGACATAATTTTGTCACAATTTCCAAACTATATGAACACTTATACAATATAGACTTAAATAAGTCAAGAGTATAAGGTGCTTCACGCTCATCTTTATTTAGGTTTCTTTTTGGGTATGGGACAAGTTAGTAGACCTTTGAGTATTTATCACTTTCTAGGTATGGGACTAGATAGTGGTGACAATTTACGGATAGAAATTCCTTGGTGGGGCTAATTTTTATGTTGTTCCTTGGATTAGCAAATCTAGGGGTGCGGCTTAGTGGTGTTGGTGTATTGGTTTTCTTTCTTGATGATAGGCTGGAAAAAAATCATATGTTGGAGATCTTTAGGTATGAGACTAAGGGTGTTTTGAGGATTTTATGTAGATTATAAGGGTGGGTCTAATTTGGGATAAATGAGAAAAATTTGATAAACTGAGAATTAATACCTAAGATGATAAAATGGGTTTTCAAATATATTGGCGGCGCGATTATGTGCAGGGCTAACAGTTAAATGGGCCAACTTTCTATAGCGACGTGTGTGTGTGTGTGGCGTCACGAGTATGTGCAGGCTAATAGTAAAACGGGCTGACGGGATGTAGTTATGTGTCATGCATGAAACCTCACGAGTGTGTGTGCAGTGTTGATAGTTGTGACACCCCGCTTAAAATAATAACGGGTGGCCAACCCTATACTACATTAAATCAGGAATCTTAGATGGCTCAGTCTCAACATCAACTGACAATACGATAACATATAAGGCTAACTACCCGGAATCATATAAGCGAGATGCCAAAATTAAATAAAACATGCAACCTACAACAAACCAATAATATAGATATCTAGCAAAGGTAAAATGCACACAGGCACCATGATAAATGAAGTGCTATAATAAAGTTAACTAGGTATATACAAGGAAATATACCCAAATAAGCGGTTGGGTCACAGATAGTACAACATCCATGGGAAGAAGTATAAACAAATATAAATAACACTTGGGTGAAAACCCGATGTACAAAATGAATCCTATCTAGATTCACAAAAAAATAAGAGGCGACTACAATCTAAATCCCGCAATAGTCCGCACCTGTTATGGCTCCCATGACTCTGGATAGAAGGGCATCTGGCATCCATGCGGTAATACCTGTAGTAATTTATAAACATATTGCAGGCGAGAAATATAAACGGGTCAGAGCCCGAGGTGTAAAAATGTTTAGCAAGTGTGTTAATCATGCATAATAAATATAAATGTACTATTTCATAATTAAAGCGGAGTCACACTCTCGTGAAACCCCAACTCACACCTCATCTAATGGCGCGCACCTATTTGCGTCCTAGAATCTTAAGTAAGTTACCCCACCCATAAGGACAGCCTACCTACAATACCTGTCATTCTAACATACCCCGAGAATTCTTTCCGTTCAAATCACATTTAAATATATTCTCATATATATACCTTACCAGGTTTTATTGATTCCAATTTATAACTTAAACAATTATAAGTCATAGTACATTACATATTAACATTAAACTTTAATTTAAGAGTTTATTCTCTAATTTTTCAAACATACAATTTATAGGGATGAAACTTCTCTCCACTCTCAACATTGCACTGCGTTTCGTGCGTGGGGCGTCTCGCAAAGAGAAATCCAAACAAGGAACCCCCCCGATACACTACTCCTTGACAATGTCAATCGAAGGGATCCATTTGTCACAAGCTATCATTAAGCTTCATTATAAAAGTGTAATCTCTAAACCATATACGTGCAAGTACTAAGATAAAACTTCTCTCTACTCTCAACATTGCACTGCGTTTCGTACGTGGGGCGTCTCGCAAAGCAAAATCCAGACAAGGAACCCCCCCGATACACTAATTCTTGGCAATGTTAATTGTAGGGATCCATTATGTCATCCACACAATCATACTACTGATACATACAAGTACAAAGGACAAAACTTCTCACTACTCTCAATATGACACTGCGTTTCGTGCGTGGAGCGTCTCGCAAAGCGAAATCCAAACAAGGAACCCCCCCGATACACTACTCCTTGACAATGTTGATTGTAGGGATCCATTATGTCATCCACACAAATTCTATTTCTGCAACTACCAAAATTTGGATTACTACCTAAGAGTAACCTCAAAATATCCACTAAATCCTTGGGTTGATATAACCGAAATTTTCCTTAAGTGCGATACATCAACCCCCAACATGCTAGTACACCATAATCACCCAAGATGTACACCATAGAAATTTCATATCCTTTTTCACCTATAGGATATAATAACTATATATATTTACTCTAAACATATATATATACAACCATTCATTCCCATAGCCGCGTGTACATAACACATATAATGTACAATGGCCATACACATAATACAACCGACTATATAATGCCAATATACTGCACCATGTTATCATCTTCCAGGGCATTACTCATATACCATACTGGGGACCACGGTGAGACTCAATATCACTGAGATCGGGGCCAACACACACACACGATGTCCGAAAAGCGGTCATAGTTCCTAATCGGCAATGAGACAAAACATACCGACCACGTCTTATCCCCCCCCCCCCAAAAAAAAATATATATATATAAATCACATAATAACACAATGGACGCTATGACCTGGGGAATATCCACACTCTTCTCCTCGAGCCAGGGTGCTCACCCTCATCGCGCAACTTCCCAATGATAGCATGTGCGGGGTATGCTTCACCACATAAGTATATACATCATTCACATACACAATATATATACATCCATATGATTACATCGTAAAATTAAACCTTCATATACGGTTTAGATATTCACGCCATGAGTATACACATATATTCATATCGATACAAATATATATATATATATATATATATATATATATATATATATATATATATATATATATATATATATATATATATATACCATCTCTCGTTCGTATGTATAAAATTTATAAACTCGGCTATAAGTATACATAATCCTTAATATACTAGCCGTCGTCCGAAACACATTAACTTACCTTGATATATGAATGCGCTTCCTCACTTGAAGTATATTCATCCATATCTCCTATGATATAAATAATCTTCCAACATAGATATATCTCCAACATTAAGGTTATCACCCAAGGTTTAGTGTAGGAAACAATCACTACACATCTCATCTATATCCGAAAGTACATCAATATCTCTAGTACTAATTTCGACTATTGGTATGCACATAACTAATAATCCACAAATCTCAAGTTGAAACTTAAATTCATCCTAATGATCCCATCATTTTCTAGTTGATAGTACTACCCAATCGCTCCTGATTTTTGACTAAGCTTCAATTATCCCTATGAACCCTTAACATTAGCGATATATTCCCAAAATTCATCATCGCTAATCTTAACCTAAATAGAATCCTATCACTATAAGGATTCGGCACAACCATCGTCCTACGATTTCGATCCACGCCCTCATCACTCTCTCTCTAAGAGTCCTAGACCCTACGTCGTATGTAAGATCACTTATGACCTCTAAATAGAACTACCGTTTGTAAAGAAATTCCCACACTAAACCAATACAATAATCTCCAATACATACCCCAAAATAACTCGATACGTACTCGCGATCTCATCATGTGAGAAACTTCCAATAAATCTCCAAAACATATTTTTTACATGATATAATCATGTCCCAAATCAATAAACCCAACAAAAAAGGGTTAGAAATCATTCTAGAGAAAATTTACAAAATAGCCCTGTTTCCGAATCGATTAGTCCTGGTCCGAATCGATTCGCTCCAACTGTGAATAGATTCGGTCCAAAGGACCTGGGACTCTGTCTCAAGCCGAATCGATTTGCCTTGGGTTCGAATCAATTCGTTCATGCAGACCTGCCACTTTTGCCTAAACCGAATCGATTTGCTTGGGGGGCGAATCGATTCTGGTCTGCAGAACCTAAAAGGTCTCTTCTTCTTCTTCATAAAATCCACGAATTTTGAACCCTAAAATTATCACTTCTAACCCCTAAACCTTCATCAAATCATGATTCTAAGCCAATAAATCATCCCAAATCTGATCCCAACCATCTCTATACCAACCAACCCATATATCAATTTCAAGATTTAAACCACAAAATCTAGGTTTTGGTATTAATACCCAAAATCCAATTATTTTATCCAAAAATTATGAAATGAAATACACAAATGAAATATTTAGCGAGATTAAACACTTGCCTCGAAATTGTAGAGGTTGAATCATCCTCGAGATCGTGTTTGGGCCAAAAATCTCCAAGCTTTCTCCCTTCTCTCTCTTCTTTTCTTCTTCTTTCTTTTTTCCTTTCTCTTTCTCTCTTTCTCTAAATGAGATGGGCTTGATCCGTAATCCCTTAAAATAATGAACCCGATTCTAAATGTTCATACACACTTTAAATGACTCGTTTACTCTAATTCGAGTCAAACATACTTAAAAATTATTCGGAACCGAAATAAAACCCAATGACAGTAATTTTGACTATCTCGGCCCATTCGGAATCAATGTCTCACTCAGAATTATCATTCAGAATACTTTGTAATGTCCTTTATTTTTGGACTTCAATTTCCAAATTTTAAAATTCCCCAATTTAAATAAATTTTATTCTCCCAAAAATTTAATTTTTGAGTCCCAAAGTCACGGGTTATTACAATAGTGAACCGGGCTGACTGGTCATAGTGAGGTGAATGGGTATGGTGTAGAACTAGCCAAAGTACCGCAACCAAATAATGAAAGAAGATAAGTGGGAGTCCCGAAAATAAAATAATATAAACTTAGTGGGAATCCCACAACTATTATGGTGTAAGACATAAATGCGGGAGTACCGTAACTGATGGTAACAAAATAAGAATGATAATACATTTGAGTAAATAATTTTAATTAAATAAAAAAGAAAGTTGTTGGAAGTTAAATATTGAGACTTGGATTTTGGGTAGACTTTGTTATGGGTAGATCATGATTTATTTTATTTATTGATTGATATATCTCGTTTTATTTAAAATATTCTACTGTCTTGTTAATTGCGTATAATGCTATTGTCTGGGTTCAACGATCCTATTTGACATGAGTAGCTGGTATCCATGGGTGGGCTCTGACCTATTTCGTTGACTAACTTTTTAGGTATTACCTTTTGACTAGTTGCATAGGATTTATTGGAGATCATTTTGGAGGTGCAACTGAAGTTTTGTCTTAATTATTTGCTTTTATAGTATAGTCTTATCTAATTTACTCTCTTTATATTATGAGACTTGATTATAGATTTATTGGGCCATTCGGTTCCAATGTTGTTTATGGTTTTAAGCAAATGCTTTGTTGGATTATTTCATTTAGAGTTTTAATTCAATTATAGAGTTTGATTATTTTGGAGTTTAACATTGTGAGGGGGTTTATAATTTCATGGATGATTATTTAGTTGATTATTTATCTTATGGATCAAATTTTTTATTTTTCTCATATTTGTTACATACTAAGAATGATATTTAATTTAGTGACGCCCGACATAGTGAGGGGTGTTACTGCTCACTTGTCAAGACTTTGAACATGGCTTGAACACTTAAATAATGGTAATAGAGGCATGAGTGTACATATGTGGGAATATTCAATTGGGTAGTCACCCAGCAATTACAAATAATAGTTGCATGGCAAGGAGTTCTATAAATAATCAGCCGAAGGACGAAGGAAAAAAGGACTCTCGCGGAATTTTTTTTTTTATATTTACTCACTTTACCTCTTTTCTCTTTAACTTCCTTTTATTTTCTTTTCATTTATTTGTTGTTTATCTCTTATTCTAAGTAGTTTATAAGGTAGATTTACTGTAATTCTCTTTATATTTTATGAAAAGTTCATGTCCCTTTACATTTAAATTGTCTTTTACATTTCCTAGTGTAACTTGTTTATATTTCTTATTGTAATTATTATTTTTACTTTATTTATTTGGATTCATTATTTTACTTAGTTCTAACCTTCTCTTTATCTTTATTTCTGCACTTTACACCTTCTTTAGATTCTAGTTGTTTAAATTTGTTTCGCATTCACGGTAAAGTATTCCTAAACCTCACAAGTCTTTTTCATTGAACCATCAAACAGTACACAATCTCTTATTATCGCATGAGTGGGATAATTAATTGATTGAAATACCATAATTTTACCTTGCACGTTGGCATACAACAAAATAAACAAACCAACCAATCTAGTTAAACAATTGATTTCATAAATTAGGATAGACTATAAAGGATTTTGATAACTATGTTGGCACATAGTCACCCATTCAATATTATTATTGGTTGAGAATGGCTCAACTTTGGGGAACATTTCGCCATCCTTGAACCAAGAGAAAAATCATCACCATTTAGAGATTCATTGAAATATGGGGCCGTCAGGTGATATGTAGGATTAATATTTTTGTAGATATAAATCCAAAAACATGTAAGAGTAAAAGTAATTATAAGACAAATGATTTAAAGTTTGATCTCCCTAAATAACACTAAATAAAATATAATCATTGGATTAAAGAAACTTAAGTAGCCCTAGTAGACCGAGCAATGGAGAACCTTAAAAATGTTTTTTTTCCAGATTTATCGACCATAAAAGTTCTTTCACATCATATCTATAACCCACATGAAGAGGAAGCAAAGCATTTGATCAAAATTATTAAGGACGATATAGACGTATTTACATTGAAACCCTAGAATATTCACAACATTCACTTAGAGGTTGCATGCCATCAATTACATGTGAACATTGCAATTCGAAGAAAAAAACTTGGAAGTCCCCACCCTAAAAAGGTGTAAGATCATATATGATGAAATTGAGAAGTTGTATCAAGGAAATGAAGTTTCCTGATCAGTTTTCAAACAATCGTTTTTCAAACAAATATAGACATTTGGTAGCTTGGAGATTTTTTCAAACTTTATTAGTATTCAAAATCATTGAAGCCCTTTCGGATTCTTTGATGATTGGGTTGGTGTATTCAAGGTCTTTGAATTCTTTCGCCGATGTGGTTTTGACTCAAGATTTTAAATATCCATACTTTCATTCCAACAACTGGCATGCTTATTGCCCAAAGATTTTTGACAACTTTTGGCGTTGATGGAATTCAAAAGTGACAACCAACAAAGCTTCCTTTACCACAAGGAACCTGGATCCGATGTGAAATAGTGGGTTCTAATGAGGACTATTTTGAGCATTTTATCACTTGGTGCTCCCTTGTATAAATAACATATTTCATGTCATCTAACCTAAGTTGTTGAGCAGCAAATTAATAATGAATGTTCTTGTATACACAATGAGAGATATAGTGAGACTTGAGTAAAGATATAAACACTAATTGATTTAATCAAATAAACCAATTCATCATTATTTATGTATGTAACTGTGACACCCCGCCTAATTAAACCTTGGATGATCAAGCCTTAATTCAATTAAAACAGGTTTCCTAAATGGTCCATTCTTAACATCACTGCCGAAAGCTTTTTAATTTACTAACCACCTAAGTGAAATTAAACGAGTGCCAAATTTTATCTTTCTTAAGCAGAATAAATAATCCATACCAACACATTACAATTCTAGTAATACTAAAACAGTTTCCATAAATAACTGAATGCAGGTAAAGTCTTGCCGAAAACCACGGCCAATAAAAGACAACTAAAAATCCATAACTAGAATAAACTGTAAAAGTAAATATAGGACATCATGTCCCAACTAAGAACACTAAAACTGAGATCTTGCACTAGAACTGAAAAAGAGGAAGCGTCTAAATAATCCCTGTAACATCCACACATGATGCATCTCCCAAATCTCTTGAATGAAATCATGCTGGGTGTCCCTGTGGCTGGGCACCTAAAAGGTTTTTAAAATTTTTTTTACATAGCAAGAGTTAGTACTCAAAACATTTGAAAATATTTTGCAAGCAGTTATCACAATTGAGTTATTGATTACACATATTAAAGTTTCACATAACTCCCTTGGACTTCCTCACCTCTCTTTTATAGTACGTAACTATTGAGGATACTTAGTCTACCTAGTTATACTACCCATAACTGTAGGTAACTTATTTACTGTTCGTTGTCCTTATTCTTGTAATAATTACATCACGCTATAAATTATTACTAAGACATTTACAATTCATTCCATTGTCTAATATTCTAAAACAGTAGATTATACACATAGAATACATTTTATCGCACAATAATGTATTTAATATCAGTTATCACTAACATATCCTTTTATTACACATAAAGGACTCTTGGTTCGGAATGATTCATCGAACCCAAGTAAAAGTTGGTTCGGAATAATCCATCCATCCCAACAATTTAAAATATAAATATATACACATATTCTGGTTCGGGACTCTTTCATCGCGACACCAGTTAAAAGTTTGGTTCGGCATTTTTCATCGACCCCAAACATATAATAATTTTATGTTAGTTCGGAATGTCACATCGACCCTAACATAATTAAATTTAGGTAAAATTATCTTAACCCAAACTTTTTATATAATTTAGTAGGTACACACCCGACCTAACAAATCATGCCCGTACGTAATATAGTTTACTTATATTCACTATACTCATTAATTTACAATTTATCTCGCTATTGTAATCATTCGAGTATTCACGCAACTCTAAGGGTCCTAGTTACCCCTCCCTTAATTCAGTAGTTAAGTTAACCTTAACCTAGTGTTATTATCCCGAAACTTTCTCTCACTCTTTCCGTAGTTAAATTCTCGAAATCCCAACGTACGGCTATCGATCGTTTTCACGTCGGTCCATTTCTCAAAAATTTCCACCTAATCAGTTATGAAGAAATCTAATGGTACACCTACTGATATTTATGAAGTCTCCTCATAAGTAAAATATCATTACTAAGTTTCCCATTAAGCGACGGTAATTAAAAGAAATTTATTCACAAAATTCTCTAAAGTCCAGCCAGGTTCGATCGATAGAGGGAATATGGTCGATCGATAGACTTATCGATCGATCAACATTCAAGGGTCGATCGATCGATCAAGTAGTGACAGACCCAGTTCATCTTCTTCCTACGGGTTTCACCATTTTTATCTCTCTATCTTTCATGATAATCCACCATATTTGCAACCAACAATTTCTAATCATTCCTACATGTTCTGGGATGATTACTAATGATTTAAAACAACAAAGTCATTATAAATCTTGGCCAAATCAACTAAAAATCTCTCTAATATTCAAGAACCCTAACAATACATTGTTTACATCTTTCATCATAATTCAAGATTTTTAGTTCGATTCAATCATCTAGTTTCCTATGATATCAGAATATTTGGAGATACAAAAATGTACTACATGCAATCCCTACCAATCATGGATCATAATCAATTATTTTTCTCCCAAAAATATCATAAAAACCATGTTCTTCATCAAGCTTAAATATGGGTATTATAACTCAATTTATTTTGAAAATAACCACTTGCCTTATGATTTGTAGGGTCTGATTTCGTGGTTGTTGATGATGGTTGGTGATTTTGATCCTTCAATCCTCCTTCCCAACAACTTTGGGGTGAAATATCTTTAGAATTTCCCTTCCTTCCTTCTTTTGCCTTAGGAAGTTGTCTCTCTCTCTCCTCTAATGGCTATGGTGTATTTTCTTTCTTTCTAACCCTAGCCTCACCTCTTATAATCTGATCTAGGGTTTCAAAATTCGTAGGTCTACTTACCCATAAATGTAAAGAGACCAAAAAACCCTCAAATGGTCCCAGTTTAGCCCGAAAATGACCCGACACTCAACTAGCACCCCCGGGTACACTATTTTGACTAATTCGGCCCTCTCGGAATCATCTGCGGACTCTAAATTATCGTTTGAGTCTCTTAAAACATTTTTATAATCTCATCTTAAATTTTTGTCTATGCGTGACACTCGGTTGAGATAACTCAGGTACGTCCATAAAATCCCTAGACCGTATATATCAACATTCAAAATTTACTACTCACATTTAGTAAATATTTAATCATCATTTTAATCTTTACTAACATTATGTCACATTAAATTACTCTTCTCACGTAATTTAAATAAAACGTATTTTATCACATTAAATTACTCTACTCACGTAATTTAAATAAAACGTATTTTCCTAATTAAGCAGAATTACGGGGTATTACATACTTCCCCTCTTACAAATGGAATTTCGTCCTCGAAATTACAAAATACCTGTTATGAATAATTCTGGATATTGTTCTCGCATATCCTCCTCTCGTTCCCAAGTAGACTCATCCATATTGTGATGTCCTCACTGTACTCGTACTAAGGGTACCACCTTGGATCTTAGTTTGCGCTCACTATAATCCAGGATAGCCACGGGTCTTTCTTCATACAAGACATCTGGCTGCAAATCGATCTCCTCTAGTGGAATGTGCCAGAAGGCTCTCTCGCTCCCCTTATATTTCTTCAACGATGCCACATGGAATACATCGTGTATTCGCTGAAGATGCTCAGGGAGTCCCAATCTGTAAGCTACCGGTCCCACTCTCTTAATGATGGGAAATGGCCCCACATATCTCGGTGCTAATTTCCCCTTTTTGCCGAACCTCGTAATCCCTTTCATAGGAGATACTCGAATTAACACCTGGTCGCCCACATCTAGTTCCACGTGTCTCCTTCCAGCGTCAGCATAACTCTTCTGCCTATCCTGGGCTATTCGAATACGTCCTCGAATCAACTCTATTTTGGAGGAAGTCTCCTGTATCATCTCTGGCCCCAATACCTTGTTATCCCCCACCTCTAACCAACAGGCGGGTGAACGACAAGGCCTCCCGTAAAGCACCTCGAATGGATCCATGCCAATAGTGAATTGGTAAGAGTTATTATATGCAAACTCTACCAAAGGAAGGTATGGCTCCCAACCTCCCCCAAAATCTAGAATACACATCCCTAGCATGTCCTCTAACATCTGGTTTACTCTCTCCGTCTGACCGTCCGTCTGTGGGTGATACGCCGTACTCAACCGTAAGTCGGTGCCCATGGCCTCCTGAAAGCTCTGCCAGAAATGTGACAAAAATATCTTTTCTCGGTCTGACAAAATATTAATAGGAACTCCGTGCAGCTTAACAATCTCTGAAATGAATAGTTGCGCGTACCGCATAGTATCATAATCCATACGAACCGGTAAGAAATGGGCTACCTTAGTCAAACGATCCACTATCACCCATATGGAATCGTGACTCTTCTGTGAGGTTGGTAACCCGGTAATAAAATCCATTGAGATACTCTCCCACTTCCACACGGGAATCTCTAGTGGTTGTAGCATCCCTGAAGGTCTCTGATGGTCAACTTTTATGAGCTGGCATGTAACACACCTTGAGACAAATTCTGCAATATCTCGTTTCATGCCTGACCACCAATATACTCGTCGCATATCCTGGTACATTTTTTCCCCACCTGGATGTACCAAGAATTTTGACCCGTGTGACTCTGTCATAACGGCATGCCTCAAATCATTATCTTCGGGTACTATCAGCCTACCATTGAACCGTAGTCCACCCTCTGAACTGATGGAGTAGGACTCTGCCCCCTTGGCTAGTAACTGTCCTACTTTGCCCTGATAGAATGGGTCTTCTGCCTATGCCCTCACTACCCGCATAACACTCTCGGGAGTGATAGCTATATCTTCCATGCATGCTCTCGCAATTTCATCCTCGTGTCGAAGTTCACTCCACTTCGACTTCCAAATTTCAGCTAACTCCCCGGTAGGTCTTCTGCTTAACGCATCTGCCACCATGTTAGCCTTACCAGGATGATATTGTATATCAAATTGATAGTCCTTCACGAATTCAAGCCACCTTCTTTGCCTCAAATTCAGGTCCTTCTGAGTGAACAGATACTGCAACGACTTATGATCCGTGAATAGAGTGAACTGCTCGCCCAGAAGATAGTGCCTCCATATTCTCAATGCAAAAACGATCGCTGCCAATTCGAGGTCATGGGTGGGGTAATTCTTATCATGTGGCTTAAGCTTTTGGGACGCATAATCTATGGCCTTCTCCTCCTACTGTAACACACCCCAAGTCCTTGTAAGGATGCATCAGTATAGACTCGGTATTCCACTTCGCGCCTAGGCAAGGCAAGAACGGGGGATGATGTCAACTTGTCCTTTAATTCGTCAAATGCTAACTGACAACTGTCACTCCATACGAAGGGAACTCCCTTCCGAGTCAAATTCGTCAACGGTCCGGCAATTTTTGAGAATCCCTTGATGAAGTGACGATAATAATCGGCCAATCCCAAGAAACTGCGAATTTCGGTTGGTGTCGTGAGCCGTCCCCACTCCCGTACCGTCGATACCTTACTCGGGTCAACAGCAATGCCTCTGCTAGATACAACGTGGCCTAGGAACTGAACCTCGCGAAGAGAAAATCTACACTTCTCAAATTTGGCGTACAACTGATGGTCCCACAATGTCTGTAGAAACATTCGTAAGTGTTCAGCGTGTTCCTCCTCCGTGCGAGAGTAAATTAGAATGTCGTCTATGAATACAATCACAAACTGATCCAAAAACTCCTTGAATACCCTATTCATGAGATCCATGAATATTGTCGTCGCATTAGTTAGCCCAAAAGGCATCACTCTGAACTCGTATGACCCGTACCGCGACAGGAAAGCGGTCTTAGGTACACCCTCTTTACGAATGCGCAATTGGTGGTAACCTAACCTCAAATCGATCTTTGATAAGTATGCATCCCCTCTCAATTGATCAAACAAGTCGTCAATCCTCGGTAATGGATACTTATTACGTATCGTCACTTTGTTCAGCTCTCTGTAATCTACACAGAGACGAAGTGAACCATCCCTTTTCTTTACAAATAACACCGGTGCACCCCATGGTGATGTACTCCGTCGAATGAAACCCTGTCCTAATAGCTACTGAATATGTTCTCTCAGTTCTCGCATCTCCGAAGGAGCCATGCGATACGATGCTCTGGCAATCGGTCTCGTCCCCGGTGCTAGGTCAGTAACGAACTCTATCTCTCTGCTATGTGGTAACCCTAGTATCTCCTGAAAGACATCCTCAAAATCCCTCACAACTGGGATTGAATCCAGAGAAACGACAACCCCATGTGAGGTCTCCTCCTCAATATAATATAAATGAGTTCGCGATCCTCCCTCGGGAAGTGGCATTGCCACAAGGAACATCTCTTGTCCCGGGATGGAGAACACGATGGTCCTCTCATAAAAATCTACCATTGCCCTATTATGTGCCAAACAATCCATGCCTAGGATGACGTCATATCCCTCCATATCCAGCACTAGGAGGTCCGCCGCTAAACTCAATCTCCCGACCATAATGTCCACCCCCTTACAAATCGAGTGTATAAGGGACCCACTACCCATCGGTGACTCCACACACATAAGATGAGTGTCTGCTGTCGCTAATAGGTCGGCTGCCCGTGCAAATCTAGTGGAAATAAACGAATGCGTAGCCCCCGTGTCAAACAAAATACTCCCCTTAAGCCCATGAATAGGAAACATACCCGCAACTGCCGGCGGTGCTGGAGGTGCCGGCTGAAATGGAATATCACGGATGTTGAACACACGTTCGTACTGCATCAGCTCTGGCTATGGGGCCTGTACTGCTGCTGGGGCTAATGGAGCCTGCTGCCTCTGTTGGGCACCCTGTTGTTGTGCCCTGTCCGGCTGTGGATAATTTTTGCTCTTGTGGCCCTGCTGGCCACGAGTGAAACACTGGCCCAGGAACTGTCTCTGCCCTTGGCCCTGTTGGCCCTGACGTTGGCCTTGTCGACCTTGGCCTTGTTGTCCCCCATTTTGATTACCTTGCCCCTGTCGGCCCTGAGGGACTGGTTGCTGGGACCCTGCTAGCCCTGCTGGTCAAAGCGATGCCTCCCGTGCTTAAACTTCTTGGTGGAGTTCCCTTGTCGGGAATCCTGCCCTATCTGGCCCGCTGTTTGCTGCTGTGATGCGCTGCTGCCACTACCCCCATCCACCTTGCCCGGTTGGCTAGGCTCACCCCTCTTATTTCCCCTCGTATGAAAACGGTGATCCTGACAGTGTAGTAGAGCGGCATTGATGACATCTCTGTAGGTTACTAACGCCGGATTACCAATCAAATGTTGTCTGATTCTCCAGGTTAGGCCCTCCACAAATTTGGACTTCTTCCTCTCCTCATTGCTCACCTCGTTTGGCACAAAATTGGCCAAGCGGGTAAACTCCTCCTCATAGTCAGCAACTGAGCGATCACCCTGAACCACTTCGCTGAATTTCTTCCTCATCTCTGACTCCACTGTTGGAGGGAAATACTTGCGGTTAAACCGCACCCAAAACTCAGAAATAGTCAAAGTGTCCCTTTCCTCGGTGGTGGTAACTGACTCCCACCACTGTAGGGCCGCTCTTGACAGACGGAAAGTGTCTAGCATCTGTTCCTGTACCTCGGTGCACTCTAGCATGCGCAAGTGGCGCTAGATATTTTTCTTCCAGTTGTACGCTTCCACTACATCGGTACTGCCCTGAAACTCGGGTCGGTGTCCTTTCTGAAATGTCTCCCTAACTCGCTGCCAAGTAGATGGTCCTGCTGGAACATTCACTACCCATGCCACAGGGGGAGGTACTTGGGGCTGAGGAAAGTGGGCTGCCATGGCCCTCATAGCTGTCTCGACTGCCTGAGCCACTATCACTGCAACTTGAGTAGTGGAGATTAACTCTGGTGGGGGTAGTTGTATCGGTACCTGTGGCTCCTCATGAGCCTCCCTCACCTCCTCTCTAGCTTCAGCCCTCTCTTCTCTCTGTCTCCTTGGTGGCATCTGAAATAAGATTCAAATTGTATAAGTACATAGTTTATACGAAATTTAAGAGCAAGAGTACGATAACGCAATAGTGGAAATTTTGAATCAACAATCCTAATAGTAGGGCTCTAATACAACCAAACGTTACGTTGAATCGTAGTAAGCCGTACAGATCCTATGGACACTAGAACCTGATGCTCTGATACCATCTGTGACACCCCGCCTAATTAAACCTTGGGTGATCAAGCCTTAATTCAATTAAAACAGGTTTCTTAAATGGTCCATTTTTAGCATCACTGCCGAAAGCTTTTTAATTTACTAACCAACTAAGTGAAATTAAACGAGTGCCAAATTTTATCTTTCTTAAGCAGAATAAATAATCCATACCAACACATTACAATTCTAGTAATACTAAAACAATTTGCTTAAATAACTGAATGTAGGTAAAGTCTTGCCGAAAACCACGACCAATAAAAGACAACTAAAAATCCATAACTAGAATAAACTGTAAAAGTAAATATAGGACAACATGTCCCAACTAAGAATACTAAAACTGAGATCCTGCACTAGAACTGAAAAAAAGGAAACGTCTAAACAATCCCTGCAACATCCACAAGTGATGCATCTCCCAAATCTCTGGAATGAAATCATGCTGGGTGTCCCTGTGGCTGGGCACCTAAAAGGTTTTTAAATTTTTTTTTACATAGCAAGAGTTAGTACTCAAAACATTTGAAAATATTTTGCAAGCATTTATCACAATTGAGTTATTGATTACACATATTAAAGTTTCACATAACTCCCTTGGACTTCCTCACCTCTCTTTTATAGTACGTAACTATTGAGGATACTTAGTCTACCTAGTTATACTACCCATAACCGTAGGTAACTTATTTACTGTTCGTTGTCCTTATTCTTGTAATAATTACATCATGCTATAAATTATTACTAAGACATTTACAATTCATTCCATTGTCTAATATTCTAAAACAGTAGAATATACACATAGAATACATTTTATCACACAATAATGTATTTAATATCAGTTATCACTAACATATCCTTTTATTACACATAAAGGACTCTTGGTTTGGAATGATTCATCGACCCCAAGTAGAAGTTGGTTCGGAATAATCCATCGACCCCAACTATTTAAAATATAAATATATACACATATTCTGGTTCGGGACTCTTTCATCGCGACACCAGTTAAAGTTTGGTTCGGCATTTTTCATCAACATCAAATGTATAATAATTTTATGTTAGTTCGGAATGTCACATCAACCCTAACATAATTAAATTTAGGTAAAATTCTCTTAACCCAAACTTTTTATATAATTTAGTAGGTACACACCCGACCTAACAAATCATGCCCGTACGTAATATATTTTACTTATATTCACTGTACTCATTAATTTTACAATTTTTCTGGCTATTGTAATCATTCGAGTATTCACGCAACTCTAAGGGTCCTAGTTACCCCTCCCTTAATTCAGTAGTTAAGTTAACCTTAACCTACTGGTATTATCCTGGAACTTTCTCTCACTCTTTCCGTAGTTAAATTCTCGAAATCCCAACGTACGGCGATCGATCGTTTTCACGTCGGTCCATTTCTCCAAAATTTCCACCTAATCATTTATGAAGAAATTTAATAGTACATCTACTGATATTTATGAAGTCTCCTCATAAGTAAAATATCATTACTAAGTTTCCCATTAAGCGACAATAATTTAAAGAAATTTATTCACAAAATTCTCTAAAGTCCAGCCAGGGTCGATCGATTGAGGGAATATGGTCGATCGATCGACTTCTCGATCGATCGACATTCAAGGGTCGATCGATCGATCAAGCAGTGACAGACCCAGTTCATCTTCTTCCTACGGGTTTCACCATTTTTATCTCTCTATCTTTCATGATAATCCACCATATTTGCAACCAACAATTTCTAATCATTCCTACATGTTCTGGGATGATTACTAATGATTTAAAACAACAAAGTCATTATAAATCTTGGCCAAATCAACTAAAAATCTCTCTGATATTCAAGAACCCTAAAAATACATTCTTTATATCTTTCATCATAATTCAAGATTTTTAGTTCGATTCAATCATCTAGTTTCCTATGATATTCGAATATTTGGAGATACAAAAATGTACTACATGCAATCCGTACCAATCATGGATCATAATCAATTATTTTTCTACCAAAACTATCATAAAAACCATGTTCTTCATCAAGCTTAAATATGGGTATTATAACTCAATTTATTTTGCAAATAACTACTTGCCTTATGATTTGTAGGGTTTGATTTCGTGGTTGTTGATGATGGTTGGTGATTTTGATCCTTCAATCCTCCTTCCCAACTACTTTGGGGTGAAATCTCTTTAGAATTTCCCTTCCTTCCTTCTTTTGCCTTAGGAAGTTGTCTCTCTCTCTTATCTAATGGCTATGGCGTATTTTCTTTCTTTCTAACCCTAGCCTCACCTCTTATAATCTGATCTAGGATTTCAAAATTCTTAGGTCTACTGACCCATAAATGTAAAGAGACCAAAAAGCCCTCAAATGGTCCCGGTTTAGCCCGAAAATGACCCGGCACTCAACTAGCACCCCCGGGTACACTATTTTGACTAATTCGGCCCTCTCGGAATCATCTACGGACTCTAAATTATCGTTTGAGTCTCTTAAAATATTTTTCTAATCTCATCTTAAATTTTTGTCTATGCGTGACACTCGGTTGAGATAACTCAGGTACGTCCATAAAATCCCTAGACCGTACATATCAACATTCAAAATTTACTACTCACATTTAGTAAATATTTAATCGTCATTTTAATCTTTATTAACATTATGTCACATTAAATTACTCTTCTCACGTAATTTAAATAAAATGTATTTTATCACATTAAATTACTCTACTCACGTAATTTAAATAAAACGTATTTTCCTAATTAAGCAGAATTACGGGGTATTACAGTAACTAAATTGGTAAACCACATACATCTTGTTTGTGCTTTGTTCATCACTTCTCTTTACTTTTGCAATTAACTTTGACACTTGAATCAATGTAATGAGAAAATCATGGTAACGAAAGCTATATGGAAACAAATAAATGAACAATAATTCTAGGCCAATTCAAATATGTTATGCAGATTGATGCAATTCATTAATGTGTTGTACTGGTATTGGCCAGTGCCTGAGCTCCATAACTCTTAGATCTAGACACAAGTCGATACGTGTGCGACACGTCAATGCGTCGTACCAATTGTATCGTACTTGTGAGTCGACATAAAAATGCTCATTATAGTATATAGCCGAAATTGATAGCGAAACACACTGACGACATTTGCCACGCATACACAACGACACGTATACACTTCATAAATATTTCAATTACTTTACTTTGTCCCGGAATTTGAAGAGGCCCTATTTATTTGGATATATGACTCTTTGTTTTATTTCCTTTTAGATTACCAATGTCTTATTAATGGAGCACAAGAAGACAAACATTTTTTGCATGTATACATCCTCCCATATTAATGGATCACAAGACCACAAACAATTTCCTACTCTATTAAAATATGTGACTACTGAGATCCAAAACCCATTTCTCTTCCTTCTCATTTTCTCTCTCTCTCTCCTAATTATCAACCCTATATATTCAAATCTAAAAACCAAACCTGCAATACAAATCCCTCTCCGAAATCACTATTCTAACCACTTTTCGGACCCACCAGTCTCCATACTAGTAAGGGAATGTAAAACCCATGATTCTCTCTCACTCACTTTCTTCTTCTTTTTGTTCTTTTTTTTTTATTATTTTTTTTAACTTTGAGGTTTGTGAAAAATAAGGGATCAAATACGTGCTTCAGTCTGCAAAATTTGATTATTTTTTCTTTAAGGTTCACAGAAGAAAAAATCAGATATGTGTTTTAATCTGCAACTTTAAAAATGGCCAGTAGATCATCCATAATCCAATGTTCACTCGCCAACGTTTAGTTCGGATCTGGATATTTAAGGTTCGGATTTTTATTATTTTTGTTTGGATTGTTTTTTATGTATTTCTTTTTTCTTTTTCTTTTTTTTTGTAAATAATAAGGTATATTATTTTGATTTAGTAGAGGTTCCATGTGATACCTCAACTTAGGTGAAATTTTGTCATATCATTAATGTAAAATTGTTTATTTTAATTTTTAGTTGATTTTTGTTTAATCTAATTAACAAAGTTTGAAGTTTCAAAATTTTGCTATGTTTATTGTCTTATGCTCCTCTGTTACTTAATGGATTATTTTTTGTTTTATTTTATGTTTTTTGGCATCCAAACCCAAGACGAGATAACCTATATCTACTTATGTGCACTTTTTGGTTGTTGAGAAAATTATCGAAAAAGTGAACATATTTGCTCACTCCATTTTAGGTGTTCATTTTATTTCCCGTTTTAGTTTCTTATTCTTGAAAATTTCTTCGACTATATCGATGTTGGATCCAGCATGAGACTAGGATGCATTTGTTTGATAAGTCACTACAGATTTTATGAATTTTTATCTATTAGTTCACTTATAGAAAATTTCATTCGGATGGTTAAAAACATAAAACCTTTTTTTAACTTCGGCATTCTAATGCACCATAAACACTTTTCTCCAATATACAAAAAAAACAGTTTGATGTAATGTTTGATAAATTTATTTATTGTGTGTATGAAAAAGGTATTAGGATATATTTTACATATTTATATTTTGTACTTACAATTGTTGTGAATCTTAATTCATTTTACACTTTTGTAAGCATTTTAATAGTTTCGTGACTGTTGTTTGTTCTGTGCAGAAAAGAAAAAAAATGACGTATGCTGCAATGAAATCCACTGAACAAGGGCTAGAGGAGCACCAGGAGCTTATTCACAGGATCAATTTCTCCTCCAAAATTATCAAAAATCTTATAAGAAATCTAGAGAGTGGTTCTTGAATAATTAGTTTGGATGAGACCCATTTGATTTTTGGTTCCTCGTTGACCTAACCAAGTTAGGCATTATTTTAGGCTATTATAGGATTTGATTGTCCATATTATGTTTCAAAATTTGGTTACTTTTTATAGTTAGATGCTGCAAAATATTTCTTTTCATTTTTGTTTGGTTGTTTGTTGCCATATTGATAACCACGGGTGTTAATTTGTTTTTTGTTTCGTGTTTCAGTTTATGTCGTGATTTTATTTTATTTACTTTTCATTATTCTTGGCAATGAAGTTACATTAAACTTATTTTGAGGTTTTTAAAACTTTGAATCGTGGAGGTCATTAGTATAAGTGTTGTTTAATAATTTAAAAAGAAACGTATTACAAGTCATATCAATATTAAAATGCTATCATATATTAATTATATATATTATTATAACAGCACATGCTTCACACGGGTGGCAGAATAGTAAATCTATAATTTGAGATGCGTATAGTTAGCACCTTCCTTAACGAGAGAACGAGAAAGAGAGACAGTTCTATTCGTGCATGTACTATGATTTAATATTCTATTGTATACAAAATAAGGTAGCAAAATTTTTATAGGTGGAAAGTCATTTATCAACAGATCAACCTACCTATAAGACTAAAAGAAAATGAATATATACTATTCACCCTTTTGCTTTATACTTTTCTTTGCTACCACTTGTACGAACCTAGATGAAAATTAAGCTAATGAGTTACTATTTAGAGTTTGTTGTTTATCAACCCATGGACAGTGACTAGAGCCATAATTAGAGAGTGATCCACTTGGGGTTCCACTACTAAAGTTAATACATCAGCTCCCAGCAGTACTCCTGAACACGATTGCTTCTGCATTACCTGCAAACGCCAGCCAAAAAAAAAAAAAAAAAAACCGTTATTATCATTCACAAACACTAATATATTTTAACAATAATATCTTTTTCTCTTGAAATGTAAAAGGATAATGATGGGTTCCCGAAACCGCATCCCGGATTTACCAAATTTATGCATTAAATTCCCAAGATTCTGGGTTGGGGTTGGTTTGACTAGCATGCATTATTGTAAAAACATATAGAAAAATATACTAGAATATGTTGTAATTTTCAAAATATTTATCTTTCAACATGAATGGTGACACACAAAAAACATTATAACAAAGTCTAACCTGAGCAACAAGTCCACCCTCGCTGTCTATGATTTTAAATGCTGATTTTCCAGCCAATCCAACGATCCTGTAGCACCTTCTGGTCCCTTTATCATAACCCATGGATACATGACAACTGCTAATGTTTCCTCTGAGAATGTTGCGATCTTCTCTCACTCGAAACCATGGGTTTTCACTGTTCAAGCCACAAGAACTCCATTTATAACCAACCCAACTTCTGAAAACTTGTAATTTCTGAAGGGAAAAAAATAAATGTTGTAAACAAAGAAACATAGGTCGGTTTTAGTTATTTTCCATGTCACCATTTACGTCAATTAACGTCACCAAAAAAGAAAAATGGGTTTAAGTCACACACTATTTTTTTGTACTTTTTGTTAACCCTTGATTATAAGTAATTTTCAATACACCACCATTCAGAGTATTTGTGAAAATTGGCGACGATTTTTTACACCAGTGATGTTCATCACAGTACCAGTTAAATTGTATATCAAAATTGTGTAACCACAAAATTTCACTGGCTCCATTACGTACCTTTCGTTGTATAGAAAAGAGAACTTTGCCTCTAAGATCCATCAGATAGACTTTGCCGCTACATTTCTTGTCATAGTTATCAATGCGATAGACGATGTCCCCATTCGAATTATAAACAGTGCAGCCACTTCCATGGAATACGAGTGATTTCATCCAAACAGTAAAAGTTTCTCTTGCTGTGGTCATGAAATTGGATGAAGTAGATGGTGTTTGAGGGTATACCTTAGCCATTCAAAGGATAGCAAGTTGTGTTTGGAGATGGACACCCCTCAACATGCTTATAAACTTTTTCAACAAACAGTGGTGTGAGTATTCAAATACTTGAATATGATTCGAATAAAACCAGAAGGAAAAAGAAAGAGTTTGGTCGGAACCAAATTTTAAGCACGTTTAAATATGCATATGGGTATCTGTAGTTTATTTGTTTGTCCATGTCATTACCCTACATTTTTCCTTCATGAAAAAATATTTAACCCTTTGACTAGATTATTTTTTAAGTGCAAGTCACAAATCAGCAATTCAAGAGCTGAAAAGCCATTTGGGATCTAATATAATACTGGAGCTTTTTGATGTCTTGTTTATGTTCGTAGTGTTGCTTTATTGCAAGCCTATTTCAAGTTGGCTTATTCTTGGTAAGTAAACATAAGAACAAGTATAAAACTGTTCTATTCAACAACTTGTTGCATTTGAAAAGGACTTTCTTTTAATAATAAACTGGTATGGTAAATCCCTTTTACAAAAAATGTAAATTCATCCCAGCTTTTGCTACAAGGAAAGATTTGGGATCATCAATATGGTAAATTACCATCATGGTGTTTTGATTGATTAAAATTCGGCGTGTTATCGTATTAAATGTGATCGAATTTAGATGGTAATGTAATAAAATTATTAAATAACCTTTGGGCTCCTTAATAGTTTTAATTCCTTCCCCGAAATATGGTCATTGGTATTCCGATTTTTAATTAAAATATGTTGTTTCCTAACAAAATGGTTCATATTCCAAAAAATGAAATGGATATTAAAAGTAATTTAAATTTCAATTAAACATCTACCATGATGGACGGTGGAGATTAATTGACCTTTGGAATTTAGGCTCTCTCTCCACCTATATCACTTTCTAAACTTGACAATGCTAAGGATTACATGAAAGCAATTGAAGAAAGGTTTAAGATTGCAGATAAATACCTTGCTAGGAAACTAATGGTAGATCGTACAACCATGAAGTTTGATGGCCCACGCTCAATGCATGATCATATCATTGAGATGACGAACCTTACTGCCAAGTTAAAGAATTTGGGAATGATAGTAGATGATTCATTTCTCGTCCAATTTATCCTGAATTCTTTACCTACTATGTATGGACCTTTCCATCTCAATTACAATGCTATTAATGATAAATGGTCGATGAATGAGTTGGCTAACAAACTAGTCCAAGAGGAGGCTAGGCTGAACTAATAAGGTACTAAGTTTGCACATCTTGTCAAGGGACCTGGATTATCTAAAGATGGAAAAAGGCATAATTCAAGCCATGAGCACCACCCAGCAATAATGATGCTAATCAATCCAATGTGAAGAAGGCAAAGAAAGATGACAACAAGTACAAATTTTGAAAGAAACCTGGATACTTTCAGAAAGATTGCCCTAAACGTAAAGAATGGTTCGAAAAAAGGTAACCATATGGGTTTCATTCATTTTTTTAATCAAATCTTACTTATATTTCTTCTAATACTTGGTGGCTTGATTCTGGTGCTAACGTTCATGTTTCTAATACAATGCAGGGCTTCCTTATGACCCAAACCATAAGACCAAGTAACAACTTTATGTTCATGAAAAATCGAGACAAAATCCAAGTTGCAGCCATTGGAACTTATCATCTCATTTTGAAGAATGAATATCATTTATATTTGTTTCAAACTCTTTATGTTCCTTCTATTTTCTATAATTTTGTTTCGGTTAGTAATCTTGATCAAGATGGTTATTAGGTTCATCATGAAGATTGTTATTTTAATTTATTTTTGAACTCAATTCATATTGGTCCTAGAATTTTAATTGATGGTCTTTATAAATTTAATCTTGATAGTCAATTTGCTTAAACTCATCTCACACTGCATTCTAAAGTTGAAACAAAACGTAAGTCATTTAAAAACGACTTTTATTTCTTATGGCATAAAAGGGCGGGACATATATTCAGTGATAGAATCAAACGATTGGTAAAAGATGAAATTCTTCCAAGTCTTGATTTTACAAATCATGAAGTGTGTGTGGATTATATTAAAGAAAAAACAATAAAATACATAAAGAATGGAGCCACAAGAAGTAAACAGCTTCTTGAAATCATACATACAAATATTTGTGGACCTTTAGACATTCCAATCTTTAGAGGGGAGAAGTATTTCATTACTTTTATTGATTATTATTCACGTTGCTATTATTTATTCTTGTTGCATGACAAATCTCAGTCCGTGGAAGTTGTACAAGTGTTCATCACTGAAGTCGAATGGCAATAAGATAGAAAAGTGAAAATCACAAGGTAAGATAGAGGTGGTGAGTTTTATGGAAGGTATGACGAAATAGGACAACATCCTAAACTTTTGCAAAAATTCTCCATAAGCTTGGAATTGTCGCTCAATACACAACGCTTGGTTCTCAATGGCAAAAAGATGTAGCTGAAAGGCGAAATCGTATATATATGGAAATGGTTAGGTATATGATGAGTCATGCTAATTTACCTACATTCTTGTGGATGTATTCTTTACGCACAGTTTATATATTAAATCGGGTTACTAAAGAGGGAGTTTCAAAGACACCCTTTGAACTGTGGAAAGGTTGGAAACCTAATTTAAAACATCTCCAAATTTGGGGATGCCCAGTTGATGCTAGAATTTGTAACCCCCATGAAAAGAAATTGTCTTCAAAATGGTCAGTGGTTACTTTATAGGTTACCCCAAGAAGTCCAAAGGATATAGGTTTTACTATACTAACCATAGTGCAAGAATTGTTGAAATGGATAATGCTAGATTCTACGAGAATGCCGAAATGAGTGCTACTACTAAAATTAATGATGTCATAATTCAAGAAATTGGGGTAAATATCCCTTTACCCTTAATTCCACATGTTGGGAATCCCCGCATTGTTGAATCTTTAAGCGACGAGGAACACCCAATAAATGATCAATAACTCCAAGATGAGATTATCGTCAATGAACTTATGGATGAAGCACCTGAGGAACGAGAATTAGAGAGGTCTCATCGTCAGAGGATATCAGCTATTTTTTATGATTACAAGATTTACCAAGTAGAATCTGATGTTGAAATAACTAAAGATCTGATTTCATATTCACAAAACATTAAAGAAGTTAATTCTAGCAAATGTATTAATGACACGAAGGATGAACTGAAATATATGGTTAAAAATCAAGCTTGGGACGTTGTTCGATTTCCAATAGGACACAAACCAGCCGGGTGTAAGTGAGTCTTTTAAGACTAAGCAGGATTGTAATGGCAATATTAAACGACATAAAGCTCGACTTGTAGCCAAACGTTTTAATCAAAATGAAGATATTGACTATGTACTGAGACTTTTTTCTCTGTGTCTAGAAAGGATTCTCTTATAATTACTATGGAATTAGTAGCTCATTATAACCTCGAGTTAAATCAAATGGATGTGAAAATGGCATTTCTTTATAGAGATTTACAAGAGAAAGTCAATATGCGTCAACCTGAAGGCTTTGTAATCGAAGGTCGGGGACAAATGGTCTACAAACTTAAGAAATCAATATATGAATTGAAACAAGCTTCAAGACAATGGTATCTAAAGTTTGATAAAGTCATTACGAATTTTGGTTTGAAAGAAAACTTAGCTGATCCATGTATATACCTCAGGATCAGTGCGAGTAAGTTCATATTTTTGCTATTGTATGTTGATGACATATTACTAGCCAGCCGGGTGTAAGTGAGTCTTTTAAGACTAAGCATGATTGTAATGGCAATATTGAACGACATAAAGCTCGACTTGTAGCCAAACGTTTTAATCAAAATGAAGATATTGACTATGTACTGAGACTTTTTTCTCTGTGTCTAGAAAGGATTCTCTTATAATTATTATGGAATTAGTAGCTCATTATAACCTCGAGTTAAATCAAATGGATGTGAAAATGGCATTTCTTTATAGAGATTTACAAGAGAAAGTCAATATGCGTCAACCTGAAGGCTTTGTAATCGAAGGTCGGGGACAAATGGTCTACAAACTTAAGAAATCAATATATGAATTGAAACAAGCTTCAAGGCAATGGTATCTAAAGTTTGATAAAGTCATTACGAACTTTGGTTTGAAAGAAAACTTAGTTGATCCATGTATATAGCTCAGGATCAGTGCGAGTAAGTTCATATTTTTGCTACTGTATGTTGATGACATATTACTAGCCAGCAGCGATCATGGTCTATTACACGAGACTAAGAAACATTTCTCTAAGAATTTTGAAATGAAAGATATGGGTGAGGCTTCCTATGTGATAGGAATTGAAATATCTCGTGACAGGTCACTTAGAATTTTGGGAATGTCTTTCAAAATATATACTGACAAAGTTCTAGAGAGATGTGGTATAATGACATGTTCTTCTAGTGTTGTTCCAGTATAGAACGAAGACAAGATTGATCTTAGACAATGTTCGTAGAATGACTTGGACTGTAAATAAATGAAAAATTATCCTTATGCTTATCTTGTGGGAAGTTTGATGTATGCACAGGTTTGCACTAGGCCTGACATTAGTCATGATGTTGGCATGATAGGTAGATTATAGAGTAACCCAGGAATCGCTCGTTGGAAAGCTGAAAAGAAAGTACTGAGATACTTAAAGGGAATGAGGAATTACATGCTTACATATAGGAAATCAATGCATCTAGTGATGGTTGGATTTTTAGATTCAAATTTTGTTGGATGTCCTAACACTAGGCATTATACTCGTAGCTATGTGTATCTCTTAGCTAGAGGTGCAATATCAGGAAAAGCCAGAACTCCTAATTGATCTACACATCTATTATGGAGGATAAATTTGTGGCATGTTATGAGGCTACAAATCAAGGAGCATGGTTTCTGAATTTAGTCTCTGAGTTCGGAGTTTTGAGTTTCATTTCTAAGCCCTTAACTATTTATTGTAATGATGAGGCCGCAATCTTTTCTCTAAGCATGACAGTATATCTAAAGGATCCAAACACATGGATGTTAAATATCTCTCATCGAAGCAAGATGTTAGAAGAGAAAAAGTTATCATTGAACACATTGGCACATATCTCATGGTTGTGGATATTTTTACAAAAGGACTACCGCCAAAGACATTTCAGAGACATACTGAAAGCATGGGTCTTGAAGATAGTTCTTAGTTATTTATTTTTCGCGTTTTATTATGACTGTATTTGACATCTCTTGAGCTCTTAATAAAACGACTATATCTATTATATTTTGTTTTCCATTATGTACACATATTATTATTGGATGAATTATAACAGAAAATTGTCTTCTTCAAGACGTTATGGGACAATTACGTAAACTTCTGATTATGGCCTAGTTAAGAAGGTTCTCGATGATATAGTGCATGGAAGGAATAATATTACATATTGATATGTGACCGCCATGACTTCCATTGACTACTAGACTAGCCAAGGCACTTATGAAAATCAATTATTGAAGGATTTAACATATAATGAGTTATGATTCTTATTTAAAACATTAATGGATTATCCTAACGACCAAGTGGGATATTGTAAGGAAATTATTAATGCAACTTTGGGTTTGTTAATAGTTTTAATTCATTAGGCGCATTAAACAATGAAGTTGGGTACGAGTATTTGATAGTCGAATTGGAGTTAGCCCATTCATTAGGTGCCGAGAATGTAGTGGTGCATAGTGATTCACAATTGATTGTCAACCAAGTACTTCATCTATATGGAGTTAAGGGAGAGTTGGTGACTATATACTTGACAAAGTAAATGGAAGTTGTTTCCAAATTTCCAAGCGTGCAAATGAACAGGATACCAAGGATCACTAATGCCCAAGTTGATGCACTTTCTCGGTTAGCTTCAGCAACAAGAATAGAATTTAGGAGGAGCATTCCAATTGAGATCTTGGTAAGTAGGAGCATAGATGAGGATCCGATAATTAGTTTCTTTACTGTAGATTTGGGACATTCCTGGATGGATCTGATTTGAGCTTATATAGAAGACGGGACCCTACCAACTGATCCAAAAGAAGCAAAGAAGCTCTGGTATAAAGAAACTAGATATGTGTGTTGGATAAAGGAGTTTTATACAAAAAAGGGATTTACTATTTCCTTACTACGTTATGTCCATCCAATAGAAGTTTATGATTTGATTAAAGAGGTGCATGAAGGTTCTTGTGGAGCTCATTCAGCTGGTCGGTCATTACTCTAGAGAATCAACACATAAGAATATTACTGGCCAACTATGAGGGCAAACTGTAGGGCCTTTGCAAGAAAATATGATAAGTGCCAAAAAATTTCTACAATTCACAAAGCACCCAACGCTACTTTGCCTTAGCCATTCACTATATGAGGAATTGACTTGGTCGGCCCATTTCCGACCACCAAATGTGGGTTTAAATACCTGGTAGTTACTATTGATTATTTTAAAAAATGGGTGGAAGCAGAGCCGTTAATAGATATGCCTTATGAGAAGGTATACCAATTCATTTGGAAGAACATCATATGTAGGTATGGAATTCCTTATGGCTTCATTACAGATCATGGAGCCCAATTCCATAATGATTAATCTGAAGCATACTGTGTTCATTCCAAGATCCAAAAACTCCACGCTGCACTAGGCCATCCACAAAGCAATGGTCAGACGGAAGTAACAAACAAAACCTTGCTTAATGGACTGAAGAAGAGACTTGATGCTGCTAAGGAAAACTGGCTTAATGAATTACACTCTATTCTTTGGGCTTATAGAACAACGCCGAGGATATCAACTAGAGAAACATCTTATATGCTTGCGTTTGGGATATAAGCCATGGTACCGGCTGAGATAGGCCTACCAACTCAGATAGTGATGAAATTTAATTCTCCCAAGAGTGATTTGATGAGAAAATTGGATTTGGATATGCAGGAAGAAGTCCGAGAAGATGCCTCCCTCAGAAATGATGCCTATCAAAAAAGGGCTGCTCTCTTTACAACAAAAAGGTCAAGCTGACCAACATAAAGGAAGGATACTATGTCCTCAAGAACGTCATCTAGAAGGGAAACACTATTGAGGTCAATTGGCATGGCCCATATAGTATTTCAGCGGTCATCCGACCTAGGACATTTTGGCTAGAGACACTTAATGGGGAGTAATTCAAGAACCCTTAAAATGCCGAGAACCTTTGCAAATATAATCAGTGAATGAAGATATTGACATATTGTATATCTTTTTACTTTATGTTCAGTACAACTATCTTTTAAGTTCAATAAAAAATCTTGATTTTAGTTCCTTCAATTTTTTCAATTTTTTTGGAGTACGACGATATACAACCCCCCAGAAATAACAAATAAACAATGTCTCTTGGGCTTCAGTTCTTGCTGATCAACAATATATACTTAATCCAGTTGAACTTATTAAATTCGAGATGCACCACCAGCTTAATGTACAGTCGTGTCTCGCCCGACTAAGTTTACTTCATGTATGACTTCGTATTAACAAGTCACGAACAAGAAGAATCCCCCGACCAAGTTAAATACATGAATATATTCCTAACACATTTGGCCGTCATTAATAATGTACTTCATGTATGGCTTCGTCTTTGACAAGTCAAGAACAAGAATTTTGTAAAACTTTGTATACAGGTCATACAGTTAAAATAAGTTTTATTCAACTAAGTTAAATGTAGTAAGACATGTATATATTCCTAAACACTGTAATAAATACATATATTCCTCACACACTTGGTCTCAACTGATAACTGATGCTAAACTTCAATCAATAAAACTATTTATAGTTTCATTCAAGTGCATTGGTAGAATCTAAGGCCCTATAATCATTGTTTAATTATTCATTATTAAATGATAAATTAGTTGACTAATTGATTAACTAATCATAAGTTGACAACAAAAAAGCACGTATTTTTATTCAATACTATCAGTGTTACAATCAAGATCAAATAAGGACAAAATACAGAAGGATTATTCAGCTGGACGTTTTTCTTGAGCTTTGAAAGTTTATGGCACTCTTTCTTATTGAACTCTCTCCATCTGGAAGGACGATCATCCAGGGTATAAGAGGAATCGATGAAGTGAAAATCCCTCAGCATTTTCCTATTACTACTGCTCGGCCTATTGATCAAATGAGGAGGATGAATTATTTTGTGCACATCGTGAAGACCATAATCTCCCAAGTATTTGATGATTAAACGGTGGGGAATAAAATTAGGATGAATCCATGATATGTCCAACTTAAATGAGGGCTTGTCATAATCTAGAAAACTAGGTTCATTTCAGTACCATAGCTCACTATTTTGGTAATATTTTAGCAAGGTCAGTAAGTTAGTCCATCCCCATTTGTAACCTTCATGATGGCTCTGGGAAAGATGATCATCAACATGGCTAAGGGCCTTATTATAGCCTTCCATCCAGACCTCCTTGGGTTGTTTGTGAAATTAAAAGGTTAACCTTTCTACCTGATGTTGAAGTTTCATCATGATATCACTCTTCACTTCTTCCTAGACGGATTAATCGGCGATGCCTCTATTCTTAACATGCAAACGGATAGACACTTCAAATGGCACGACTATTTGCTTTTAGTTGGGCAACTTAGTCGACTAGTGTCTTTCGAGTTCTTGCATCATCTTCAGTTGTCGGATATTCCTTTGTTGCCTGGAAGTTTGCCAAGGTTTAACTTTCTACAGTGCTTCAAGTTTTTCTACTAATCTGGAATTTTTAGTTTCCAAGAAAGAAGCCCCCTCATCAGCACCACTTGTAGGCGACTTCTTTAGACTGTCCAACTCATTTATGAGATGATTATTTTCCTCTTTAAGCAGTTTAGCTACTTCTCGAGCTTCATCCACTTCTCGGCTTAACAAGAACCCTTTCCTTCTATACATGGAGGCATACTCTTCAAGTTTTTTCTCAAAGACCCATCCTTCACTCAAAGCTTTATACTTGGCTTCATAGTCGGCATGGAGTGAAGCCAAGGAAAACTTATAGTCTTTTTGCAAGTCTTTAATCATCTCATAATATGCGACATTATTTGCCACGACCCTATCTAACCAGCAATGAATGTGAATGTATAATTCCTTAACTTGGTCGGACATATCAGGACCAAGCAAGCCGACTAAGTCTTCTTAAGATAAAGGAAAATAACTAGCTTTCAGAAGATTTCTACTCCGTTTAAGCACGTCGAACTCAACATAAATTATAGCCTTTTCCCAACATCAAACTTAATATTGAAAATGTAAGAACACAAGTGCGATTACTGGGCAAATATAAGACAAGTTGTGTGACTTCATGAAGATAAATCAACTAAGTAAGAAGGCATACGTATGGTAAATGCAACACATTCAGCCAAAAATAAATGTTTTCATTGATAAACCAAATGGTGTTACATAAAAATTATCCTATTACAAGGAAAATGAGAAAAAGTAATAACAAAGGAGCTAAACTTTCTCCTTGTCCTGAACATTAAACCCAGAACTCATCTTGGCAGAAGGGATGGTTTCATCAATTGTCTTCATGGAAGACTCAATGGGCTAAATGAACTATTTTCCAAACCCTTCCTCATCATGAAAGTCTTCCTCTATATTTGGAGGAGATCCTTGATCATGCCTCTGAAACAACTCAAAACCTTCATTAGTACCTACTTCCTTGAGGGACTTCCACCAGCCATCCTTGAATGATTTTTTCCTGACGAACTCAATTTATGCGGAGGCAACCAGAAATGTCTTATCCCAACCCTTATTAAAAGATTCTTCCTTTATAATCTGATTTTTGGAATTCTCTGCAA
Organism: Sambucus nigra; assembly: GCA_949130495.1. Lineage (NCBI taxonomy): Eukaryota > Viridiplantae > Streptophyta > Magnoliopsida > Dipsacales > Adoxaceae > Sambucus > Sambucus nigra. Next base: position 370,553,226 of record OX422208.1, on the reverse strand, counting down.
CCACGCCAGCAGTCAGACTAGCTATTTTATCCTGGACAGACTTGAGGAGAGATTAATTTTCCACCAACTTCTCCTCGACCACCTTGACCTTATTTTCAACAGGTGACAAACTGGTCTCAGTAGTCATCGATTTTCCCTCTGTAACAGTGGCTCTGTCATTATCCTTCTATAACTCTCAGTCCTAAAGTTTCTTCTTAGACTCCAATGTTTATTTATAAGTCTCCAAAGACTACCTTAAACCTTCAAAGGCTTCTTCTACATCTCCTCCCAAGGAATGCAATTTATTGTCCTTCTCCATCAACTTGTTGAAGTTCACCAAAAATTGTACAAAGGAAAAATATTAGGGTCCGTTTGATACATATTGGGCAAAAGTGTTGGCATGGCAAAATTTGCCAGGACAAATTTTGCCTAGGCAAATTTTGCCTAGACAAATTTTTTTTTCTCACATTAGACTATCAAACACCAAATAAGGTAAAACAAGTTTTTTAGACAAAACATTTTAATAACACATTTTCATCCATATTAACATATATAATAATAGAAAATATGTTTTTTTATTTTCATCCCAAGTCTTATTTAATAAAAAAATAGTTTTTTCTTTTCTTTTTTACTTCCCGTTTTTATTTATTAAAAAAAAGTAACAAACTATATATATAAAAAGAGTTTTTTACGCCAAAACTACTTACTAAAAACAGTTTTTACATTAAAAGAGTTTTTAATTTTTACATTAAAACAGTTTTTACGTTAAAACAGTTTTTAATTTTTTTTACATTAAAACAGTTTTTATATTAAAATAATTTTTTGCATTAAAACAGTTTTTACATTAAAACAATTTTCACATTAAAACAATTTTTTACATTAAAACAGTTTTTACATTAAAATAATTTTTTACATTAAAACAGTTTTTACATTAAAACAATTTTTTATATTAAAACAGTTTTCACATCAAAACAAATTTTAATTTTTTACATTAAAACATTTTTTACATTAAAACAATTTTTACATTAAAACAGTTTTGTACTTTAAAACTGTTTTTACGAAAAAACAGTTTTTAAACAGATTTCAATTTAAAACAGTTTTTTTAACTATTTAAAACAATTTTTAAAATATTCATAACAATTTTTAAATATTCATAACAGTTTTTTATAATTATTTAAAATAGTTTTTAAATTGTTTTTTAAAATATTAAAAGCGTTTAAGAAGTTAGCAAATTTGTTGGCAAATATTTTTCACCCATATAGCAAAGCAAAATTTGCCAACATGATATGCATAAGAGGTGTTGTACATTGGCAAATAGCTTGTAGGCAAATTTTGCTATCAAATACACCAAATTGTAGACAAATGTCATATTTGCCAACTTATTTGCCATTTGCCATGGCAAATAATGCTATCAAACGGACCCTTAGACTACAAGAAGAAAAACAAGACAAAAATACATGTAACAAAGGGGAAAGAGTTACCAAAGCCAAATTCTGGCAACCATTTTCTGCCAACATTAATCATGGCAACGAAGCAACAGTTTCTCTATCAGTAGAGCGAGTAGAAGTTTTGATTAACTTCCTAACCATAGACTTGGATTTTTTCGACTAACTCCTTGTCGATAGATCTTTTCTCAACCCGCTTCTTAGAAAGACCATTTCTTAACCTCTTATATTTAGGCACAACAGTATCAACCTCCTCAGTAGTGATTAACTGATAAACTTTTTTCCCAACAAATTTGGATGTGTTCTTTGACTTCTTAGCATCAACAGCCTTGCCAGTATTCTCTGCATCTCTCTTGGTAGTAGGAGACAAAACTCCACTAATAAAGTCAGGAATTTTCCTTTTGCCCATAATAGAAAGTGGGGAGGTGGGAACAGTATAAATGTCCAACGACTCAAAAGAAGATGAGGTACCGAAATCCTTTTTAGCCCCTTCATATTCCTCAGCCGAAAAGTTGGGCACTAGTTCCTCTTCTAGATTAATGGGGGCTAAAGCTGAAGCAGTGGTGGGCCTAGCAATAAAGTAAGTAATTAAACTCCTATATTGCAACAAGTAGGAAGACGCTCTGGGGTGTTCCTCGTGAATCCTTTGATAAATGTTACACAAGAATTTTAACTCTCGATTATTGATGTCCCCTTCTTTGGGACACTTTTTCTTATTCTCAGTTGTGAAAAATAGGGCAAGAAACATTAGTCAACATATTATCAAACAACTGGTTAGCAAAAAGGAAAATACAGCAATAAAAATGAACAACATATGCTATGTCGAACTTGAGGGCATCTGGGCCCATCACACACTTCTCCTCTCTGAAGAGGATCATGTTGTCAATTCTTTTCTATTACCCCCATAATCAAATTAATCTTTGTTGGATTCTGGTAAATTAACTACTAAGGCTCTATTGTCAAACCTAGTTTTCATATAATAAGTATTATCACTAGTAACCCATTTGTAATAAAACATCATCTTGGGGATGCCAATACGGGTTCAATATATTTGATTAAGCCTATGTATCCCATTCACTATTCTCCAAGTATTGGGGGCTACTCTAACAAGTACGACATCAAAATATTGACAAAAACTCTAGACATAAACTATTGGGGGCAAAAGTGAAACCACACTTAGCTATGAACAGTGAGGGAATCCAGGGACCCTCTGCTAATGATAAAACCTCTACTGGTGGTACATGCATTTCAAACTCTACCCAATCAAGAATGTTCATTTCCCGCCTAAATTCATCTAGAGAATCCCCATGAACTATGTAAACCATGATTATACAAAATAAAAAATTGAAAAGAAAAGGAAAAGGAAGGCTTAAAGAGAAAATGGTAGCACAAGCAAGGGTAGGATGCAAAGAAAAGCTCAAAGGAAGAAATCTTGGATAAGAAAGTGAGTTCGAAATCTTGAAAGTTGTGGTGCAAAAGCCTAACAAAACTCTCGTCTCTTATAGCTTACCTAGAAAACTGTGAAAGAAATGATTACTTGTATCGACGATCGATGTTCTGACAGGTACACAGCTGTAAAAGCATGAATATACCAATAAACCCTTTGGAGGTTCGTTAACTTTTGAAATTATTCATAAAACTGCCACCACAAGATCAAGGCATGAAAATTTTTAACAAGACCCACAAGTCGGCTTACTTCGACCAACTTTGAAAAAAACATATTCCATACTTTCAATAAAAACATAAAGAATGAAGTATTATGGGATTCTGTTAATACAAAAATTATCCATCTACGTGGACCAATCAGAAATAGACACTTGTTTCCTTTCGTGGAAACAATCCTACTCAGCAGCCACTTAATCAGCCTCGAAGATAGTTGCTCGGTAGGGAGGCCAACCAACACGAAGAATGGACATCATCAAAGTAGATAAACATTCATTACTTGGGGAAACAACCAAGTGTCCTCCCACATGTGGTCTAGACTATCAACTATCATATTCATTATGTACTGGTGTAAATTCTTTAATATATAAAGGCATTCTAAACCTTGATCTTCGGGTCACTATAAATACATTGTATTCCTTCGCAAAAGGCAAGATAGAACGGATTCTGGATTATTCTTCTTAGCAAGAGTACCTAACTTTTGGTAATCACTCAAATCAATACAATAACGGTAGACGTAGGTTTTCTTTCATAGCTGAACTATTTTAAAAACTCTTTCTCTCTTATGTGATTTATTTCATAGAATATTATATTTTATCTATGATTAGAAAATTGGATCTAGTCAATTTTTTCAAATCAATGGTAATGAAATAAGGTATTACATTATCTCTCTTTTCTCATACCTATATTAAAAGGATTTAAAATTCCAATTAAACCTCTTCATTGATGAACGGTTGAGATTAATTGACCTTTAGAATTTAGGCCCTCTCTCCACGTATAAATAAACGCCTTTCTTTCATCTTAAAGTTTTCCACAAAATACACATGTAAAGGTTTATAGGCAAGGAGATAGAAGACAAAATTCTCCGTTGGAAGACTGCTCAGGTGGTCGATCGCAGCATGTAGTGGTGATAAACAACGACATCGTATCTATGGCGATGAACAGAGTTATCACATTATCTCTATTTTCACATACCTATTAGGTGATTATCATGATGTTCACGATCTTAGGATTCATGTAAATAAACTTCTCTTACAGGTAAGTGTAAAAAATAACTCGAGTAAAACAAGATGAGGTGAGGCGAGGAAAAAAAACATAATTTTAAATTATTTTTACACTTTCTCCTTTTTCGTCACAAGCTCTATCACATTAAGTGATAGCTTGAAGATGGTAAATATAACATGATTGTCTACCAAACAAGCCGAGATTAAATCATAACACTATTGAATTTTAACCCTTTTCTCCATTATAGTTGGCGAAGTGTTCATTATTTTACTCCCCCTATTTCCCTTGCAGGGGTTATGGATGATTTGCATAGAACTCCTTCCATCTTACATCCCAAATTAATAATTTTTTTTAACCAACTTGAAAGTCCATTTTTTTTAACGGAATTAACAAACTAAATTTCATTATAGTCAAAAAGTTTTTATATTAGCCATTGATTTAGTCTATTCTTCAAAATTATTATCTCTACGTAGTTGTCACACCCCGCCTAATTTTAGTGTCGGCCGCCACCAAAACTACGCCGGACGTGAGTAAATAAAATTCCATTCTTAGCATGAGACAAATATGGGACATATAAAATTAATCCACAAGATAAATGATAATCAAACCCCAAAGATAAACCTTCCAACTAAGTGATGAAAGATCCATCTCCACGCCAAACTCAAAATAAATCCAATCACTAATAATATGAAACTGAATAATCTCCAACTGAATCCAATGAAATAACTGAATAAAACCTATACAACTTTGGAACCGAATGATCCAATCACAATCATAAACCGCGTCTCAAAATATATACGAAGGAATAGAAGACTAAACTAAATCAATATACATAAGGTAGAGCAACCCCAACTGCACCTCTAAGCAAGTCTCCAAAATACTATGCGGCTTCTTCAAATTCTCTTTCTTGAAAAGTTAGTCAACGCACGAGGTCAGAGCCCCGAACATGAATACACACTACTCCACTCAAATATGGTCCGTGAACCCAGACAGTAGCATTATAGGAAATAAATATCACAATACATTATTTTAAATTAAACGAGATAATTCATCGCGATAAATATAAATCACTAACTACCCGCAGAGATCCCCATTTAAAAGGGCACACCAATATGATTTCAAATTCCCAAGTCCCACGATGTTAATTTACTATCAACTAACCCAAATTACCAACTTTCTCAATTATTTATGTCCTTACTTCAATAATTATTAGTTATGGCGGTCCTCCCGCCACGGGTGATAATTCACCAAAATTCATTATAGCGGTCTTCCCGCCCAAGGTGATAATTCACCAAAATGTCACACCTTCCCTTGTCAATAGTCAGCCGAATTCGTTTAAACTGTTGATCCCCCGCAATATGAGAAGGTTTCAAATCACGACATGACATAAGTCGCCCAAGCTGACTCGTTTAAACTGTCGGTCACTCACACATTATGTCGCCACCAATTTTAATACCCGTTTTTATCATAGGCATTGATTCTCAATTTCTCAATTTCACCATATATAAATTACCCCACCCTTTTAATCTATGTGAGATCATCAAAACACTCATTAGTCCCATACCTAAAGGGCCCCAAGTTATCAATACGTCATACCCTATGTATTGGATGAATTTCTAACATAACTCTCAACATAGTCTCATTTCTAGGCTAACGTAATGACGATAAAGTGACAAAAATCAGCCCACCCCGACATGATAAAAACGTGATAATCTACCCTCACTAGTCCCATACCTAGAAGGCATAAATCATCAAAAGGCCTTTCCACTAATCCCATACCTAGAAGGCATTCTAAACAAATATAGGGAGAGCAAGATACCCATCAACTCGTCGTCACAAAGGCAATTAATAATACTAACAATTCACATAAAATGATCATAATTAATCAACATACAAAACTACGCATAATAGTCCAATTCCAATAAAATCTTAATTTCACCAAAATTGATCTCAATTAATTATAAGTGAATTTCATCATTAATATGACATAATCCCAATTTCATTATCTCAACATAACTTACATACGTTATATGCCCCCAAATTTATTTATTTCAAAACTATGATTTCTTTACATGCAACCTACACCAACAAAATTCAAAATCACTCATGGATCCTACGTACTCACAGGTTATGAATATTATTCATATTAAAAGATTTTCATAAAAACAACCCCTAACTTTAGTGTTCACTTTCTTTAATTAGATTGCTAATTGATTTTAAGAAAACATTGATTAAGGGTTTAGGAAACACTTAAAACACATAATACTAAAGGAAAAGAATAGAGTGTTCATATGTGTGATTAACTTGAATCAAAATATGAATAGAAGTTTGAACTCTTCTTGAGAAAATACCACTTCAATCTTCGAAACTTATGAAAGGTAGGGGCTAGGAGTTGAAGATTAGAGAAATATGTTTTGGAAAAGCTTTCTGGAGAAATTTTGAGAGGAAAGTGAGTTTTGAAATCCCAGCCTCATATTTGTTTAGAATATAAAGAGTTTAAGAGTTGGAAAACAATTAGGAGACTCCCATCTATAAACCGTCTCTGTCGTTTGAATGAGCACGCATGCCGTTCGAACGACAATGCGATGTCGTTCGAACGACAGGGCATGTCGTTCGAACGATCCCCATAAATGCCAAAGTTAAATCTTTTAAAAATTCAACTTTATTATCTCACAAAAAAATTTTGCTGAACAAATACGCACCTGCCAGTTAAATAATTTAAATATAACCTTTTATAAAAGACCCGAATTAATTTTCGATTGAAAGATTTACGAATAATACCAAGTTAAATCCTTAAAGGCTAGAAACTCCCAAAACTTTATTTTACTCCAAATTAATTAAAGTCAATTAATTAAAACTCGGGGTGTTACAATTGTGAGTATTAATTTTGGATGAATTGAGTATATGAGGAAGTTTTGTATTTAAATGCTTGGGACTAGACACTACATATATTACATATTACTTTGAATTATACATGCAATATCATATTTGTCAATTTTGTCAAAGTTTTTAAAATTTTTAATTAAAAGTAAGTTTAAACATATAAGTAGAAGAAACTGAGAAGACTTGATAGAGAGTGTTGGGGGTTGGAAACAGTAAAATAAATAACGAGCTAAATTAGAGCAAGCCACCATAGAATAGCATCTGACTCAACTGCATCTTTATTGAGCCGCAGCCCCTCTGCTGATCATTATCATTATTTAAATTTAAAAGAATCCATAACATAACTAACTAAGCTTAATGGCAGAATTCGGTAAAAAAAGTGTTTAGACTAAGTGGCGTGCATGCTGATACAGCATTGCACTATCTCACGTTAAAAACTCAAGTAAACTACTTGGATGACATTTTTACAAGTCTTACTTAGAAAATAGTCAGAACACTGCATTAAATACCCGCCGACCCAAAGCTTGCTTATCCAGTAACGATTCATGCATGCCACGTCAAGTAATAAAAGAGGTTGGCGATGTTGCGTTATAAAGTTTTACGAATATTAAAAGGAGCCTTGACCGAAGTCAATGGCATTAAGAAATCTATTTTGTCAACTTAAGGCATTTTAAATACATTCTTAAAATATTTTTGACACATGTTATTTGGTGTTTATAAAGAAAGACCCATCAAATATTTAAAAGGTCATAACTATAAATTTACAAATTTGAAATTCATAAAATTTATATATTTAAAATCTACTCATCAATGTTCGATATTTTTTGACGAAAAAATCGAAACAAATATATTTACTGCAATGTAAAATCTCTTCTTTTCCGACGAGAACTCCATTTTTTTCGTCGAAAACTCGTATTCTCTAGTTCGGGTGATGGTGACGCTGACGCGAACTAACAAAATAAAGAAGAGAGAGAGAGGAGGAGGAGGAGGAGGAGGAGGAGAGATAAACACACCATCGAGAATTTCGATGGTCTTCAGCGAGAAGTGTGAAGTTGTGTATTTATTTTTAAAGAGAGAGTAAGTTGGTTTAAAATGAGTATATGTGATAATTCCGGCGGTCTTCGATAAAGAGATTTGATGCATCTTTGATAAAAAAAAGGGGACTCGCCTTGAATTATTCCATATTAAAATATTACTTATGTATAAAATTATACATAGGTGCAATCAATTGTAGCAATGTATAACTATACTCCTTTTGAGAAAAATTAGTTCATTATTGAGTTATTAATGGGTAAAGAATATGTTTTAGTTTTTCGGTCCCATAAAGTATGTCGTCAAAGAAAACCTAAAAGGAAGGAAAAATTTCCATCTCGGAAATTCTATTTTAGGACTCAAAAATTTCAAGAAGTTCAGAAACCCGGGAAGGAATTGTAACAAAAAAAATATAATAGTAATAAAGAGGGTGTAGGGAAGTCGAGTGGGAGTAATATATTAAATTCTATGAAATGCCATGGAGAAGGGAAATTAAATAGGCAAATTTACGGGGATCCAATGGTTAGAAGCAAGACGGTAGTGGTGGCGAGTGAGAAGTATACAACGTTGGGGGTGGGGATGGGAGAGATGGTGCGTATTGGGAAGATTTAAATGATTCCAGGTTGTGGGTGGATCTAGAGATATCGAGTCAAGAAGAGAAAATTGGGGGGATTGAGGAGGAAGGGTGGGAACAAGATCCGGACGGGTGGAGGGAGGATTTGTTAGGACCTTTTAGCACAGACTCGGGGGTTAATTTTGAAGGGTCAGAGAGTGAGGCGTCGGAGCTATTCGAGAAAATTAAAGGTGGGGTGAGGGGAGTAGAGGGGGGCAAGGGGGAAGAGGTGAGGCCTAAAGAGATCTTTTGTATTTAATGAAATTACGTATCATATCGTGGAATGTGAGAGGGTTGAATGATATGAACAAAAGGGATATCGTCGGTGGGGAAATTTCTAGGTGAAAATCGGACATATTGTGTTTACAGGAGACTAAGATGTGTGAAATGGATGTTGAGTGCATTAGGTCAGTTTGGAGAGGGTGGGGGATCAATTGGTTCAGTCTGGACGCTTTAGGAGTTTCGGGAGGGGTGATGATTTTGTGGAATTTAGCAGTAGTCGAACTTATGGAGAGTCTTGAAGGTAGTTGGTCTCTATCCTGCTTTTTTAAAAGTGTGGAGGATGGATTTAGTTGGAGTTTCTCAGGCATTTATGGGCCAGTGGAGGATATAAGTAGGTGGGAGTTATGGGAGGAGTTGGCAGGGGTGAGTAGGGTATGGGGTGTTCCTTATTGCATGGGAGGGGATTACAATGTGGTGAGATTTAGCACATAGAAAAGTAGAGGAGGAAGAGTAAGTAGATACATGAGTGAGCTCTCCGATTTCATTGATAAATTGGAGTTGATTGATTTGCCTCTTGAAGGAGGTCTGTATACTTGGTCCATCCTTAGGGACTGGCCGTCGATGTCTCGTTTAGATCGCTTACTTATTTCTCAGAGTTAGGAGAAGCACTTCCCTGGGGTGATACAATCTACTCTACCAAGGGTGACTTCTGATAATTGTCCTATTTTGTAAGAGTGTGGAGGGTGGAGGGAGGGAAGGACTCCTTTCAGATTTGAGAATATGTGGCTCAAGGAGCATGATTTCACGAAAAGGGTTAGCATGTGGTGGTCTGGGTACGAGGTGGAGGGGAATGCCAACTTTCGATTGGCAACAAAGTTGGGTCTGATTAAAGAAGATATCAAAAAGTGGAATATAGAGGTCTTTGGTTAGGTGCACCTGGTCACAAAAAAAATATGTGGAAGAGGTGAGGAGGTTAGATGAGAAATAAGGGAGAGTCGGGCTTTATGAGTAGGAAATGAGAGGGAGGGAGATAAAAAAAATAGGAGTTGGGGAAGAGATTAATCCAAGAAGAAATCAGCTGGAGATAAAAATCGAGGGTGTTATGGCTAGCGGAAGGGGATTCAAATACTATGTTTTTCCACTCGGCGGAAAAATCGCACAGGCAGGGCAACCACATTAGGAAAATCTCAGTGGGGGGTGAAGTGTTCGAAGAAGAAAGAGGAGTGAGAGAGGCCATTGCTCAGTATTATGAGGGATTGTTTAGGGAAGAAGAGGAGATGCGGGCTTCTCTTGATGGGGCAGAATTGGGGAGCATTTCGGCTTCCGAGGCGAATGGTATGGAGGATCCCTTCACTGAAGGAGAAGTTGTGCAAGTGCTTAAATCAATGAGTGAGGATAAGGCACTAGGGCCGGATGGATTCACGATGGCCTTTATTAAGAAATTGTGGACGGTAGTCAGGATTGATGTGATGGCTTTATTTGAGGAGTTCTATGATAAGGGGTAATTCTTGTCGAGGTTAAATGCGGCATTTATCACCCTTATTTCTAAGAAGGGGGATTGATTGATGTTAGAGACTACAGACATATTAGTTTGATTGGGAGTATATACAAGCTTCTAGCCAAAGTATTATCAGTTAGACTAAAAAAGGTGATTGAACCCTTGATCTCGGAGTCTCAAATTGCCTTCGTTGGGTGGAGGTAGATTCTCGACGCTGTTCTTGTGATCGGGTGGTAGCGACGGGGTGGATCTGGGGATTCAAATTTGGGGGTCCGAGAAATGGTATGGTTACGATTACGCATCTTTTATTTGCTGATGATGCGATTATTTTTTGTGATGCTGACCTTAGGCAAATTCGTGCACTGAGGCTTCTTCTAATTTGTTTTGAGGCGGTTTCGGGGGTTAGGATAATTGCGGGGAAGTGCGAGTTGATTCCGATTCGGGGAGTGGGTAATATGGACGAACTTGTGGGAATTATGGGCGGCAGGAGAGGGTTCTTTCCAAATACTTATCTTGGTTTTCCACTTAGAGCCAAGTCTAAGTCTAAGGTGATTTTGGACCCGTTCTTAGAATGAATGAGGAAGAGGCTGGTAGGATGGAAGAATGGTTTTTTATCCAAAGGGGGTAGGCTAACATTGATCAAGAGTTTCTTAACTAGTTTGCCTACCTATTTCATGTTCGTCTTGCCTTTACCTGCGGTCGTGCGTAATAACATGGAGAAGATTATGAGAGATCTCTTATGGAGAGGCACTGAAGATTGATTTAAGAACAGTTTAGTCGGTTGGGACGAGGTTTGAAAGTCTATCAAGGAGGACGGGGAGGTGTGAGGAATTTGAGTCTCTTTAATTGAGCTCTTATTGGGAAGTGGTTGTGGCACTTCCCTAGGGAGGAAAACATATTGTGGAGAAGGGTAGTTGGAGCGAGGTGGGGTTCTTCGCAAATGGGATGGAGACTGGTTGTGGGGCCCTTATCCCACGGATTGGGTTTGTGAAAGCATATTACGAGGGAGGGGGAGGATTACTCTAGAAATACTGCGTTTATTTTAGGAAAAGGGACAAGATTAGATTTTGGACGGACAAATGGTGATTAAAATGGGTCTATTAAGGATCTCTTTCCCGGTATCTATAATCTAAGGGTGAATCAAGATGGGACAGTGTTAGATCATGTGAATGCTAGTGGTTATCTGGTAACATGGATCCCTCAGCTTAGGAGAAGGCTTTGGGACTGGGAACTTGAAGAGGCAGATTTGTTCTTTGAATGGATGAACTCGGCGCCCCGACCGACAACGATGGATGATTATCTGAGGTGGAAGGGGGTGGAACCGGGGCTTTCACGATTAAGGGGTACTATGATATATTAGGTGATAGGGGAACCCACATGGCTTGTTTCCCCTAGAAAAAGATTTGGAAGGTTAAGGCACCTCCTAAGGTTAGATTCTTCGTTTGGACGACGGCGAGACAAGTCATTTTGACGATGGAAGGACTGCAGAGGAGAAGATATCCCCTGGTTAGTCACTGTTGGCTATGCATGGAGGAAGAGGGGAAAACCGACCATCTGCTTCTACACTCAAGGGTGACGAGAGGATTGTGGGATATCTTTCTGGCTATATCTAAGACCGTATGGGTCCTGTAGGAGTCATTGAGGGCTGTTTTAGAGTCACGGAATCCTCCTTGGGGGTAGGGGTGACATAAGGGTTTGGAGTATAGTCCCTCACTGCATTATGTGGATGATATGGAAGGAGATGAATGCGCGTTGTTTTTAAGGAGTTGAGATGGCTCCTTTGAGACTAAGATATCTATTTTTAAGCACCCTTCTTTGCTAGGTAAAGGGGAAGATCTCTGCCACGACTCAGGATTTTGTTTACTTTATAGAGAAGATCCGCTTTGTGATGTAATTTGGGAGTCTGAGTGGAGGGTGTATGTTTATTTCCTTTTTTTGATTTTTCTTTTGCTTGGTATACTCCCTGTATACAGGTTCGCTCCCTTAGCGGCTGGTTCTTAATATAATCATTTATTTATAAAAAAAGTATGGGGTGGTTTCAGTTGAGTCCCCCATTTTTTGATTTTTTAAATTCAATTTCATTCAAATTTAAATGGGTCATTAATGAAATTGACATGTGTCACTCACATGAGGGATCCAATTGGGACTGAACCAAAGTCCAGGGAATAAATTTGTTAATAGTACAAAGTAATGTAATTTTTATGTCATTTTCTTTAATGTTTTCATGTTTTTTTTGCATTAATTTATTATTATTTTAAGAACAACAAGAGTAGAAATAATGTCTCCCTGTCTATATATACCTAAAATCTTAAAAAATTGTGTATTTGCTTCATAAATAATAATAATTCTCTCTTTATCCTAACTTAAGAGGAAAATATTTCTTTTTACTGTCTAAAATTAAGATTTTACTTTCCTTTTTTTGAATGTTATCAACAAATCAAATTTCACAATAGTGAATAAGTATTGACCATCAATTGAGAGTATGCTTAATCTATACAACATGCTAGGAGCCCTTAATTTGGGCAAATGGAGTACGAAAATTATATTAATAATAACACTCGTGATGATGCTCCATCTATTATTTTTGTTAACTTTTATGCCCGCATGTCATATCAGTAGTACTATTAAAGTTATTTTGTGCGAGTGCAAATTATCACAATTAATATTTCCAAGAAACAAAGAAACATTTAACGAGTAAGCTATATCACGACAGAAAGGATATACGTGGTTTGAAACTACCGACGTCAATGGGGCGTTTTTCAGTGCATATTAATTTTTTAAAACTTACGGAATATAGAATTATATGCTCCTTTACCTTGATGTAAAGTTTCTATTTATAATCATAGAAGTAGTCAAGTCTCATTCGAATTCTCCCACCCACTGATTGGCTCGTTTGTTGATCTATATTGATCCTTTGCGAGATTACAGATAACAAGAATGAATCTTCCATATTTATTCCATGTGACTTTAATGCTAAATTAGGCAAACATTTCATATTTCTGGGTTGGGACTATTTGGGCAGCCAAAATTTAGTCTATTACGGTTTGCACCCCACAATTACTTCTAAAATTCTTCAGATATATTGGGTTAAAGGATATAACATGCTCCTTTGTCCCAAATGATTAATTTATGAAAATTCAACTCTTCAGTTTGTGCAAGTGCATGCTTCTTAATTACCAAGTTATGGAGAGGGTACGCTGGTTTTTAGTAAAAAGTTAACTGCCAGTTGAATTGATTTTTTCGACCTCTGTTCCATATGGTTAGATTTTTGTTTTTTCACTTCTTCTTAATTAAAGAGACTCTTCAACATTGTTTGTATACCTTCCTTTATTTAAATAAATCATGCGGAGAATTCTTCCGTCCAATCTTTCATAACTTTTCCTTGCTCTTATTATTTTTCGTGTGTTTGTTAAGAGTTTCTTTATTTCCTCATCTATGTTCTTGCTAGTTATTTATTTCTTCCATAAAATATAGTGTATAATATTAATGAGGGAATAGTGGGCGAGTTTAGGAAAGTATATGCGGTCATCTCCCAGGTGACGATTGAGTGTGACCTCATTCCCAGAGATTGTGCTGATGATGAGGGTGGTTATTGGATTCACACCCTCTCAGTAGTCGAAGGGGGGACTACATTTCCCCCTAATCAATTATTTTTGGAGTTTTGTGATTTTTTTTAGGTGTTTCCCACCAAATGTGCCCCAAATACATGGCTTATTGTTAATGGGGTTCATCGAATTAATGAGCTATATGGGATCAATATTGGGATTCTAGAGATCAGACACTATTATTCATGGTCCCAAACCACAATTAATGTTTTATACCTGAATGCAAGGAAGGCTGATGGGGTTTTGGTTTCCAACCTCCCTAGTTCCAATAAGGACTATTGGGATCAAGGTTTTATTGTTCGAAATTAGCAAAAGCCACCTCTTTCGGAGGGTGAACAGTACAAGGGGTGTTTATGCCCGATGAGGGAAATTGATATAGGTCAACCTTTATTTTCATTGCATTGAGATTCATTTAATTAAACTACTATTAGTATTTCTCCTTTCTTTTGTCGAGATCGATCAAAGAAGAAAGAGTCTTCTCCTTCTCATTTCAACATGGAAGAGTTAATTAAGGTCTTATATTTGTGAAGGTCATTTTTTGCTGGTGGGGGTCATCCAAGGTCTACATATTTCCTTTTGGAGTATAATAATTCCACTAGAAGTTTCACTGCTCGTTCAGTGGAAACAATACCTCGTTCAGTGGAAACAATACCTAAGGTTATCGTCCCTTTGAAGCTTCTACCTATTCTTCCTTTGAGTCCCTAAATGTTGAGTCTATTCTTATTACTCAGGAAGAGATAATGGATCCTAATAAGAGAATTATGTTAGTTGAGGATGATGACATATCTCTTACATCCCCTAAGGTCAAGGCTCCTAAGAGGATCGAGCATGAGGTCCCTTCTGTCTCCATATATATGCTAGAGTCATCAGTTTGAGAGAAGAACATGAAGGAGAAAATCCATTCTTCAATGTTTCTAGTGCCTTTTAAGAAGGATGATGCCCATAACTTTGGGAGGACTCAACAAATGATGTCATGACCAATAATGTCACACCCCAAACCCAATATCCATACTAATCATTTGTTATTAAAATAATTGGATCATAATCTCGAGCCCATTGGAAAATATACTTCATTTATCAATATTTTTCTGCACAATGTGCATAATGAACATAATATTATTCTTATACCATAAAATTCAATATCAGAGTCATAATTAAGCGGACATACAATACTGTGATTAACTATGATCAATATATACAATGTGTGAGTATATTAAAATCTTGAGTGTGACAACGATAAAATCCCCATTTTTAAATCCCAGCTCTCTCCAACGGTGCAACTCTCAAAGTTACCGGTCATATGGTATCCTAGCTGGCAGCGTACGGACTTAAAATTGTTAAAATATAAACCGTAAGCATTAAGCTTAGTGAGGTACTCCTTCCCTGCAACAGAATAACAATTCTATATCGAATATGTGGATATAAAATCCCAACAATCCTGCCCATTGGCAATATCAAATCATGGATCATAAGATCCAAATAATTCTGCCCATTGGCAATAACAAATCCTAGATCATAAGATCCAAACAAATCCTGGATATTTTAATATCCAAACAAATCCTGAATACCGAAGTATTCAAACCAATCCTGGATCATGAGACCCAAACAAATCCTGGATATTTTAATATCCAAAAAAATCCTGAATACCAAAGTACTCAAACAAATCCTTCTCTTAGAGCTATATTCATATTTATATATGAAACAAATCATAAGTACACTCACCTTGATAGTTTAACTGGCTTTTCCCTTGCCTTTATTCGGTACTTGGTCAATCAACTCTTCTTCCCTTCCTATCATTCTTACAATATTAGTATCATCATAAGAATATCAATAATCCAAAGAATGATTTAAACATAATTCAATCCATAAGCATCACATGATTCCATTCAAATCATTTATCACAAGTGAAGTTCCATCCAAATTCATGTTAATATATTTAACATATCCAAATCATAGGCCAAATATAAATTCATTTATTCTTGGTAATTCAATCATTGTCATATTAGTATTCCAATACAAAAGAAGGTACATCATTTCCAGTCTCCTAGAGCAAGATATGCCCATTTCTTTACCACATAGCAAATCTACCCTATAGGCTCTTTTATCGTTCATTCAACTTCCAGGAATTTCCATAATTTTTCTAAATCATAAATTTATATGATATTTAAACCAACATAATTAAACATATTAAACAATACAATATTAAAATTTTATAATTTTCAGAGTTCATTTGCTATGTCAAGCAAAACATCGAACACATGGCGGGCATACTTTCACCCTTAGGGCAGATTTCATACCCGAACTTAAAACTCTCACCAAAGACTCATTTCTCGGTATTTTCTTATGATGTTAGGATATGTCATACATATATGAGTCCAGGTTAATTTCCAATTGGAATCAATCAATTCCAGTAAGTATAAAAAAATATATGGAAGTTTGAATAAACAAGACTCCTAAACAAAACAATCTCAAGGGTTTACACATTCAAGTTTACTTAAACTTGCATCTATCGATAAGTACATATCAAGACATGGAATTTCAGTAAAAAAATGATTATTTCAATCATTTAAATAAGTAATACAAAAAAATAAACAAGATTTATGGATGGAAATACCTTAGGGGCTTTTACGTAATTTTTCTATGATTTTTTCTTCAATTTCTCCTCACACTTTCTTCCTAAACTTCAAAACTCTCTTTCCTTAGGTTAAAACTCTTCCATGGCTGAAATATGCTGAAGGAAGAGCTTAATTCAAGGGTTTTAAGTCGTCATAAGGCCACCCCCTCTTGTTCCAATCAAAATATAACATGTGGCATTACATAAAACAAAATATCATTTAAGGCTAAATGACCACTTTACCCCCAGTTCGTAAAAAGACAATATCTTCCCACTCAGATGTCCGTTCGATGAACCGTTTCTTTTGTTATAAACCTAACTCATATATCTACAAATATCTAGTTTACACCTCAAGTTCATTGTTATGTCATAAAGGTCAAAACTAGCCTCCAACAGGAACATTCCTACCGAAAACGTTAAAATTTCACATTTGTAACTAATTCGATATTTCAAGCTTTATGAAGGTAGGATTAAACTAAACATAATTAATTACATTATATATATACTAATAACATATTATTCATATCACATAAGCTAATCTTGATTTAAACATGATTTATCATAATTATATTCGGGTTGTCATAAATAATCACTCTTTAGCCTTTGTAGGGGGGCTTGAAGATAATCTCGAGATTATAGGTAATCCCCCCCAGCTAATACAATAGACTCAAGGTAGCGAGGTAGCTGAAAGAGTGGTAGCCCAAGGAGATCTTCCAGCGAAGTAACTGAACGAGAGGGCTCACTCTTTAGCTTTGTTTTCCTACTTAGTCATGTTGTATCCTTTTATACTCGCCACGAGCTATAACGATTGTAATGATGTAACGATTATAGTGCTATTTAGTGTGAGGTCAAATGGTACTTGGGAGAGACCAGGCCTGGCAGAGCCTGAGAGAGATTTCATGCTCTATCGCGAGACCTCACCGTGAGAAATTCAGAGAGACTTGGTTTGAAGGATTGACAAGTAAGGTAGCATTGGGGCTTGTCCTGACCATTTTAGATACACCAGGTAAAACACAGAAAGACCTCTGATCGTGGAATCTTGGGCGGATCAGCCTTGAGTTCCATTATGCGTTGAGTTATGAACCAAATAGTCATCTACTTAATGTCACATCTAATTTAAGTGATATCACTAACTAGCTAAGCAATGTCAAATCTGCACTTGAGTAAGCCACTGTGGTATTTGGGTTTGTCAGACAGTTGATGAGCCACCTCCGTGGTGACAGCCCCCTGATACACAATGATTAGGAAAAAGTCATGTCTTGGCATTTAATGTTCATGATGTGGAGTTGACTAGTCCATCTGGCATTTAATGTTTGTTACATAAGGTGGGAGGGATGTCTTTCACAGCTGTAAAAGACCGAGGCACCTCGGGAGTGGTGTGGGGGGTTATTTATGGGCCTCAAACACTTATGAGGAAGGGAGGTTCTTTGAGAGTCCTTCTCTAGATAGATTATCATAGTAGAGAAAGAAGTTACTGCAAACTAGAGCTCTTACATACGCACCATTATCATTTATTGTAAAGCTTTTAATAGCTAACCAAAGATCTTTCAGAGGTTATTGGTGTGTTTGGCTTCCTGCCAAGGTGTATCTAGGGTGCTTACTCCTCTCTCCTTCTGACTGAGTTACTCCTGAGAGTTCCCCATATTATTTTTTGAGTTATACATGAGTGCATTGTGATTCCAATCTAAGTGTTGGTAAAATATAATATTGTGTGTTTACTTGTGTTCATGAAAGAGTTACGGGGTTATCATTTATCACCATACCTATACGGGTTACACCTCAACTAGTACTACCATACTCCCAGACTACAAGGGGACTACCCTCTTGCATTTGGCAACTCTGCTGGTGAGGTATTCTTCTAGAAGTATGGCTTAGGATAATGTTACCCGCACTATAGACTTTGATGCTATTCAACGCCAAGAAGAGCAAGCTGCGAGAGAACTTAGGGCGGCTATAGATGAGGTTCCTAGAGATGGGGCCCCTTGGGTATATGTACCTCTAATTCAGAAGGCGACGATCGTCCCATGGGGAGTGCTGGGATGGGGTCGGCTCAGGTGGCCCTCATCATGAGTAAGTTTCATGAGTTTTTTCAAACTCCCGTTGCCTCAACGGTGTTAGGGGGATTTGATGCCAGTTCCTTCGTAATGCCAATGGTGGTTTCGATAGCCTCACCAAGTGCATTCCCAATGGGAAATTCCCCATCGAACACACCACCCACTCCTGTTCCAATGGTGGAAACCCAAGGTGTGACGGGTTTTCCACCTATGGTGGACAACCCAAGTGCAACGAGTATTCCACTAATGGTCCCTCTGACTGTTTCCCTAACAACCGAGAAAACACCAGCGTCTGCTGTGGAAGAGATGAGGAAAGAGATGCAGAATGCTAAAGATGATAACAACTTCCTCGCAATCAGATGGCAAGGTGGCATCAGTGAATAATAATTTTTGTATGCCTTATCCTCAAGAATACAATGATGAGCCTTATCTTAAGGACTACATTCCTCCCATATTCGAAAAATACACTCGGAAGGGGGGAAACCCAAATGAGCATATTAAATGCTTCATCGAACACTTGGGAGCTCACTATAATAACAAGAATCTCAGGTTGAGGGAGTTATCAAAATCCTTAACCGATAAAGCCTATACCTGGTACTCCCATTGAGCGCCAAAAAATATTTCAACGTGGGAAAAGATGCACGTATTATTTGTCCAGAAGTTCTTTCTGGGAGAAAATGATTTTACGTTGTCTCAGTTAGGCAGGGAGAAGGAACGACTATTGGAGGATGTGGTGGCATATGTGCGAAGATTTGGGGAGGTCCCTCAATGTGAGGGAGGAGGCCAAATAGTCCAAACTATTACAACGTTGCGCTGAAGGTTTTCTCCCAGACTATATCTGTCACCTCATTAATGAAACACGAAAAAGAACTTTCACAACATTTCTAAAGGTAGCAAGAAATATATCGCTGGTAGTTCGGCCAAAACCCATCATAGTACCGAGTTATTCAGGCAACCAATCTAACACGGAGCAACACGTGTCCATCCCCCACGGGTAAGATACACTGACGAAGGTAAAGGGGCTAAGCAGTAAAAGAAAGATAATAAGAGAAAGTTTGGAAGAGATAGAGAAGACCCACCACCGCTTCCTTGCACCATTGAAGAGGCGATTAGTTTCTATAGCACCATGGTCCAAGGAGGAACGGTGTACGAACCAAAGGTCATTTTGGCCGTGGATCCAGATGCATCAACGAGGGCTTATCCCAAGTATTTTTAGATCCATGGGAAATTAGGTCACCCAACGGAGACTTATTTCATGCTGAAGAAAATCATCAACAAACACATGAAGATGGGAACTTTACAGATCCCTCAGGAGAGTGTAAATGTTAACCCCCTCCCACCACACGGGGTAAATCTGGTGGTTGCCTATGATGAGGAGGCTGAAAAAAGAACGAGGGAACTAGAGACCCAATGAAAAGACTTCGAAGACGCGTTAGAAGATTGTACAAGGGGTATGGCCAATGTGGTCACAACTTACAATGAAGTAAGTGCGAGGGATGTGGAAGAAGTCTACGACCTGAAAGGGGAAGAAGTGGACCCAAGCTTAAAGTACCAAGCTATTTTGTGGTCTCATAGTTCTACGACCAAGTAGGGATACCTAAGGAAAGGCATTTGGAGATAACGCATGCAATTTTGAATATCTCAAAGAATAACGCAGTGCCCTTATTGAGATGAAAGGGTCCCATGACCACGCTGGTGAGAAAGTTCTTATCTGAAGTAACTTTTGGTGATGCTAATAAGGTTGTGAGATTAACACACAACATGCCCCTGTACATGACGACAAGTATCAATGGGGTAACCTTTAAAAGGGACTTAATGGATGAGGGAGCATCGATTAATATCATGCCTATCAGTTCCTTCTTAATAGCCAACACTCCGAAGGAAATATTAATACCAATGCCTTTGGTGATTTTGGGCTGCAATAATCAATCGTCCAAATCTATTGGATATGTAAATGTGGGAATTATGATGGGCAACCTTACCCCACATATCAAGTTCTAGGTGATTGAAAGTGACAGTTCATACCACTTATTGATAGGGAAGGTATGGATGCCTAACTAGGGTCTAGTCCCTTCGACGTATTACCAATGCGCGAAAGAAAATGTCAAAGGGACTGAGGTCATTATACGTGCCATGAAGAAGCTCATTTTGTTGGAGTAAATTTCTACATAAAGTTAGAGGAAGATTTCAGGGTGTTGACAAGAAGAGTGGAAGGAGTAAGGGTTCCCTCCATCAGAAAAAGGATAGGCCCTGCAAACGTCCAAGGAAGAGAGGAGATAAAAGGAAAAGAAATAGACGAGGAAGTTCATCATGTTTAGCCTAAGAATAAGAATCTCTCGAAGAAGCTCATGGATCAAATGAGACCCATAATGGATCCGATGGAGCATGAGTTCCAATCACAGAGCGTGCTGAGCAGATATTATGGGGAAAGACTGATGGATGATTCAAGAAAAAGGAAGAGGAAAACGACTGTAACAACAAGCAGGTAGTGCAAAAAGAAGACCACCAAGGATGAAAAAGTTATTTACCTTCTTTAAGGGTGTAAGAGGGCATTCGAAGGAGATGATATAGGGGATGATGAAGAGGCTGACCTGACATATAAATGTTTTTTAATGAAACAGTAAGGGAAATGCATGGTCATTGACAAATAGAGGACGTAGTTGAAGAACCAGACTACATGACAGATCGCCCCAGGCCCCAGGTTTATGAGTTAGAATAAATGAACATGGCTGAAGAAGGAGACGGTGCAAGGCCCATTTTTATTTTGAAGGACTTGAGCGCAGAGAAGAGAGGGGACTTAATACAGCTAGTTCGAGAGTTTATGGATGTCTTTGCGTGGAAATACACAGAGATGGAAGGGATAGACGAAGATGTGAGTTGCCAAAAGTTGAATGCTATGCCTTCAGACATATCGGTGAAACAAACCACAAGAACCTATAAGCCGGAGCTGGATTTGAAGATTATGGAGGAGGTCCAACGGTTGCTAGCAGCAGGATTCATTGAGCTAACACAACATCCACTTTGGCTGTCAAGCATCATCCCAGTGGGGAAGAAGGATAAGAGACAGATAAGGATATGTGTGTAGTTGAGAGATCTAAACAGAGCTTGCCCAAAAGATGAGTTCCCTCTACCCTCTATTAATAGCCTAATATATGCAACGGTGGGCCATGAAATGTACAACTTTATGGATGGTTATGTGGGATACAACCAGATCAAGATGGATCGAGCAGACACAGAAAAACAACATTCAGGACCCGTTGGGCAACTTCCTGCACAAAGTAATGCCTTTTGGGTTGAAGAACGCTAGAGCAACATATCGAAGGACAATGAAGGCCATTTTTCATGATTTCTTTCACAAGTTTTTAGAATTCTATGTGGTTGATTTGGTCATCAAGTGATAGAAGGAAGAATTCGAAAGAGCATTCTGGCCGTAGATCTAGATGCATCAACCATGGTTAGTTGCTACAACACCATGGTCCAAGGAGGAACGGTGTACGAACCGAAGGGCATTCCGACCGTGGATATAGATGCATCAATGAGGGATTATCCCAAGTACTTTTAGATCCATTAAAACTTGGGTCACCCAATGGAGACTTGCTTCATGCTGAAGAAAATCATCAGCAAGCACATGAAGACGGGAACTTTGTAGATCCATTAAGAGAGTGTAAATGTTAACCCCCTCCCACCATACGGGGAAAATCTGGTGGTTTCCTATAATGAGGAGGTTGAACAAAGAATGAGGGAACCAGATTCCCAACGAGAAGACTTCAAAGATGAGTTGGAATATTGTACAAGGGGTATGTCCAATGTGGTAATAACTTACGATGAAGTAAGTGCGAGGGATGTGGAAGAAGTATACAATCGGAAAGGGGAATAAGTGGACCCAAGCTTATAGTACCAAGCTATTTTGTGTTCAAAAGTTCTTATAGTTCTATGACCAAGTGGGGATACCGAAGGAAAGACATTTGGAGATAACGCATGCAATTTTGAATATCTCAAGGAAGAATGTAGTGCCCTCATTGAGATGGAAGGGTACCATGACCAGGCCGGTGAGAAAGTTCTTATCCGAAGTAACTTTTAATGATGTTGACAGGGCTGTGAGATTCACACACAACATGCCTCTGTACATGACGGTAAGTATTATTGGGGTAAGGTTTACAAGGTCCTTAATGGATGAGGGAGCATCGGTCAATATCACGCCTATCAGTTCCTTCTGGATAGCCAACATTCTGGATGAAATATTAATACCAATGCCTTTGGTGATTTCTGGCTACAATAATCAATCGTCCAAATCTATTGGATATGTAAATATGGGAATTATGATGGGGAACCTTACCTCACATATCAAGTTCCACGTGATTGAAAGTTCCAATTCGTACCACCTATTAATAGGGTGGGTATGGATGCCCAACCAGGATCTAGTACCTTCGATGTATTACCAATGCAAGAAGGCAAATGTCAAAGGGACTGAGGTAATTATACGTGCCACGAAGAAGCTTATTTGGTTATCGTAACTTTCTATATAAAGTCGTAGGAAGATTCATAGGTGTTGATAAGAATAGTGGAAGGAGAAAGGGTTCCCTCCATCAGAGAAAGGATGGGCCCTATGAACGACCAAGGCAGTGAGGAGACAAAAGGAAAAAAAGTAACCGAGGAAGTTCATTATGTTGACCCTAATAAAAAGAATCTCTCGAAGCAGATCAGGGATCAAATGAGTCCCATAATGGATTCTATGAAGCATGATGTGCAATGACAAAGCGTTCTGAACAGATATTCTAAGGAAAGACTGGCTGATGATTCAAGAGAAAGGAAGAGGAAAGCGAGTGTAACAATGAGAAGGTAGTGCAAAAATAAGATCACGGAGGATGGAAGAGTTATTTACCTCCTCTAAGGGTCTAAGTGGGCATTCAAAGGAGTTGATCTAGGGGATGATGAAGAGGCTGACTTGATATATAAATATTTCTTGATGGACTGAATGGGAAATGCATGGTCATTGACAACTCAAATATACAAGAGTTTATGGAGGACATAGTTGAAGAACCAGATTATATGACAGATCGCCCAAGGATCCATGTATAAGAGTTAGAATAAATGAACCTGGCTAAAGAAGGAGACGATGCAAGGCTATTTTTCATTTCGAAGGACTTGAGCGTAGAGAAAAGAGGGGCCTTAATAGAGCTGGTTCGAGAGTTTATGGATGTCTTCGCGTGGAAATACATAGATATGGACGGGCTAGATGATGAGGTGAGTTGCCAAAAGCTGAACGATATGCCTTCAGACATATCAGTGAAACAAGCAACAAGAAACAACAAGCCAAAGATGGATTTGAAGATTAAGGAGGAGGTCCAACGATTGCTAGCATCAGGATTCAATGAGCTGATACAACACCCACTTTGGCTGTCAAGCATCATCCCAGTGGGGAAGTAGGACAAGATACAGATAAGGATATGTGTGTAATTCAGAGATCTGAACAGAGCTTGCCCAAAAGATGAGTTCCCTCTACCCTCCGTTAATAACCTGATGAATGCAACGGAGGGCCATAAAATGTATAACTTTATGGATGGGTATGTGGGATATAACCAGATCAAGATGGATCGAGTAGACACAGAAAAGACGAAATTCAGTTACCCATTGGGCGACTTTATGTACAAAGTGATGCCTTTTGGGTTGAAGAATGCCAGAGAAACATATCAAAGGACAATGATGGCCATTTTCTATGATATCTTTCATAAGGTATTAGAATTCTATGCGGATGATTTGGTCATCAAGTCAAAGAAGGAAGAATCCCATCTAGATGACTTGAGGAAGGTGTTCGTTCGCTGAAGAAAATACAAGATGAAGATGAACCCACTTAAATGTTCCTTCGGGGTCACAAGTGGGAAATTCCTAGGGTTTGTAGTGGATTGACAGGGAGTACAGATGGACCAAGACAAGCAATGAGCAATCTTGGAAATGTTGTGCCCAAGGACGACGAAGAAGCTCAAAAGTTTCCTCAGTAAATTCTCATGCCTTAGATGATTTGTATCAAGACTAGTTGAAATAACTCACCCTTGATGGAACTGTTGTGAAAGGGCATGGAGTTTAAATGGGAGGAAGCTCACCAGGAGTCTTTGACCAAGATGAAGAAACTGTTGACCTCTCCAAAAATGATGATCCCTCTAAAAGTAGGAATATCATTGCAACTCTACCTCATGTCTACCACCAGGTCCATTGGAGCACTCTTGGCCCAGGAAGTCGATGGGGAAGAAAGGCTAGTCTACTACTTGAGCAGGATCATACATGGACCAGAGGCGAGGTACATTAGTATAAAAAGGCACTCTTTAGCCTTAGTTTTCATAGCATAAAAACTTAGACATTACCTGTTATCTTTCATAATTCACATTGTGACACGATGTGACCCAATCAAGGTTTTTGTTGGCAAGAATTATTTTAATTGGAAGAGAAGCTAGGTGGTTCCTCATCCTTTCAAAATATGATTTAAAGTGCGTGGTTCCTCACACGATCAAGATCCAAGCCTACGTAGATTTATTGGTGATCTTTCCATCTGGAGTAATTGAGCCACCCCGAGAAAGCATCCCGGGGATGACTTGTAGGCAAACTTTCTAGAGGCAAAACTTGGCAAATGTACGATGCAATTTGATGGTTCTTCGATAAAAAGAAAGGAGAGGCAGGGGTTATCTTTTCCGAAGGAGAGGATGAATTTTTCCATTCCTATAAATTGGATTTTCCTTTCTCCAGCAAGGAAGTAGAGTATGAGGAGTTGGTAGTGGGGATGCTAGAGGCCCTTCGAAGGGGCATCTGTTCGCTGTGCATGAAACATGATTCAAATTTAGTGATCCAAAAAGTGAATGGGGAATATGCGTTGAAGCACGTTAGTTTAGCACCATACATAATGATCATCTAATGGTTGATCAGTCAATTACATAAAGTAAAGATAAGAAGGCACCCCAGAACGATAAATAGACATGTTGATGCCTATTCAACTATCGCTCAAAAGCTGGCTATATAGATCGATACAACTATTGTGGTGATCCAACGAAGAATAGCCTCGTCGGTTGTACAATAAGTCTTAACCATTAAAGGTGATGCAGATTGGAGGGGCAAAATCAGAAAGTAGTTGAAGTCCGAGGAAGACAAGATGGAACTGAAAGAGCTTGTGCAATACTTTTGCAATAATGGTAACCTCTACTTCAGGAACATGGGAGGACGGTTATCAAGATCTGTTATCCCTAAAGAAGCAGAACATAGACTGAACAAAATATATGAAGGCCATTGCAAAATAGTAGAGTTCCCTCAATACAAAAGGATTCAGAGGGAAGGATAATTTTGGCCAACGATGAAACAAGATACAGCTGAGTTGCAACATAAGTGTGATAAATGCCAACTTTTATTTTAAACGGCTGAATGCCACTTTGTTGAAACCCAAATGGACTAGAGACAACCTTAAATTGACTTCATCAAAGACGGGGTTATTCCTTCAGAGAAAATAGATCCAATGGGTCTCAAACAAAGGGCTTCACAATTTTACGTCCAGGAGGACCAGCTCTATTGAAGGGGGTACTTTAGCAGACCATTGAGATACATCATAAAGAAAGAGGTACCAAAAGTATTAAAGTAAGCTCACGATATATCTCACATTAGAGAGGCCAATATGTATGACCAATTAATAGCATTGGGGTATTATTGACCAAATATGGAGAAAGATTCTAGTGAGTTTGAATGAAAATGCAAGGCGTGCCAGCTACATGGAAATGATCCATGCTCCTTCGATGGACTTACTTTTTTTAGACACTCCTTATCCATAACACACTTGGGTGTTTGATCTGGTAGGGGCCATACACCCTTCGTCAAGAGAAAGGATCTGGATTTTGGTGGAAACGGAGTGCTTCATAAAGTGGGATGAAACGATACCACTTTGAAGAGCATTGGCCAACGTCGTAGCTAATTTTATCAGAGAATACATAATCTGTTATTTTAGGATCCCTAAAGTTATCCTCTCTAATAATGAAACCCCTTTTTTCAACAAATAGGTAACGACGCTCACCGACAAATACTCCATTATCCATCATACCTCAACAGTGGCATACCCTAAGGGAAATGATCAAGCCAAAGTGACTAAAAACTTTTTGGTCAACATCTTGGCCAAAACAATGGAAAAATTCCCAGGATCGTGGGACGAGAAGATCCCAACAATATTATGGGCTTATCAAACAACCAAAAGAAAACCCACAGGATTCACATCGTTCTCCCATGCATATGGAGCTGAAGCAATCCTTCCAGTGGAGTTGGAAGTTCCTTTTAGCCATTAACCCTACGAAGTAGCATGATCTCTCAAAGCTAGTATGTATAATTGGATGCGTTAGACCAGCAAAGAGATAACGCGATGCAACACTTCTAAATATACACGAAGTAACTTTCAAGGAATATGATAAGTTGGTAAGACTGAGGAAATTCATTGAAGGAGACCTCAATTTAAAAGAGGCTATGAAGCACATCCGAGGGCTCCCTCTCCCAAAGTTTACTATGAATTGGGAAGGACCTTTCATTATGAAGGAGGCTAATGATTTAGGTTACTGTTTAATTTCAAAGATGGAAGAAGATAAGTCGTTCAAGATTAATAATAAGTTTCTAAAGCTCTATCATGTATAAGAAAGTAACCTTAGAATCGAGACGTATCTGATTTCCATGTATGCATAAATCATTCTGAAGTTACATCCTTTGTTGTAGTTGGAGTTTGATTGAATATTTGCAAGAATTTTAATATATGCAATTAGTTATAACACAAAGAGATGAGAAGACAAAAATGAGCTTTTTTTTTTCATTCATACACTTGGAAATACATTACAAAAAAAGTGGGAACTATCGCCCAAGAATTACATATGAAGAAAATGAAAACTTATACCAGTGTTGGGGTTCATTAGCCTAAGAGGAAACATAAGTCTGGGGAAGAGAAAAAATATTCAGGTAATCCCGAAGAAGCTGTCTAGCATGCCTGCTAGGCGCTAAGGGAACCCTTCAACCTCGTTTGGACTTGAGCACACTCGATAAGTAATTTCTCTCATTTTAACTTGGCTATGCGAATAGCTTCCTCAATAACCTCCACCTCTCGATTCACATCCTCTATTAGAGGTACTAGCTCAGCCAGTGTTGCCTCTTCAATCCGTTGAGCTTCCAAGTGCTTTCACAATAGCTCTCTCTAATTTCCAACTAATAACACTTCAAAGTCTTCAAATTTCTAATCAACTAGTTGAATCAAAAGCAATCTCTTCCCAATTCCTTCAAGTTAGCCAATAATTGATTAAGGAGGGGCCTAGTAACATTTTCAGTGGGGTATTGACAATCTCAGTAATAACGATTGCCGTGCCTCGAAGTCTATAGCTGATCACTGAATTGTTCGAATGAAGGCAACCCATTGTAAAAGTGTCAGGGTTAGTAGTAGCAATTTGATTAGTCACCGAACGATGGTAGGTAGATATTTGAGGTGAGTGGAGAAGAACCATGAGGAAGAACTCGTGAGGGGATATCATAGGCAAAGGAAGCTCATAGCCAGATTCACTATCAGCGGGATCACCACTCGTGGAACCTTGATCATTAGGACTTGACTCCTCAGATCCATCTAGTTCCCGGTGAGGTAAGACGATAGGAGAAGGAGCTTATCGAGTTTGATCTTTAGCATGAAGGGATCTCCTGGAAACCTGAAGGGACTCCCTGGCAACTTGAAATACGACAACAATTTTTTTTTAACAAGTGGTTTTCATTGTTAAGTCACTATTACTAGTGGAGTTTGACAAAAAATCTTAACAAGTGGTTTTCATTGTTAAGTCACTATTATTGGTGGAGTTTGACAAAAATCTTAACAAGTGGTTTTCATTATTAAGTCACCATTATTGGTGGGGTTTGATGAAAATTTTAACAAGTAGTTTTCATTGTTAAGTCACCATTATTGGTGGGGTTTGACGAAAATATTAACAAGTGGTTTTCATTGTTACGTCACTATTATTGGTGGAGTTCGATGAAAATATTAACAAGTGGTTTGCATTATTAGGTCACTGTTATTGGTGGAGTTTGACAAAAATTTAACAAGTGGTTTTCATTGTTAAAACAATTATATTTTCCCCCACTATTCATTTTAACAGGCCTAGCGATAAAAAGTTTGGGAAAAAATAACAAGAAAAGGTAGAAGTTACCTCGGGGATGATAGCTAGAGGAAAGACAATAGGGTTTACAGTAACATCATCCCTTTGATACTCAGCAAATCCTTCGAATGGAGGAACGTTAGCTAAAGATGAAACACCACCACCTTCGAATGGCACAATGTACAAGACTAGTGCTATTCCCTCGTGAGAAGTTTGAACGAAAGATGTGGGACCTTAGAGAAGAATAGGTCCTACCGAGGATATAAGAATAATAAAGTTAGATGCACAAGTTAAAATGGCAGGAACCCTGGGGACCACAGGATGGAAATGGGGAGTTAAGCCCAGAGAAAGCTAGGAACATAAAGCTAAGTGTTAGAAGCAAGGCATATCACAAAAACAAGGGGCAAAGTGAACATTCAACCTACCTCATCGATGTTGGAAAAAGGAGCAAAATAAGAGTTCGACCTTAATAAGGGCAGCTGAAGAAGGACATCAACCATTGAAGAAGCTAGGGATGAAGCAACTTCAACCTGAAACACAACAAAGAAATTAGAAGGTATGTAGAGATAGAAGATAGATTTGCAAGTTACTTAACAACTTATTACCCTGGAGAAGGTTGGAAAATTGGAATGATATCCAGAAGAACCATTGGCAGAATAGATTAACTAGAAGAATATAGGGGAGTCTCCTCTGGAAGAGAGAAAACTCCTACCAATTTAACAGAGGCTGCAGCCCTCCTAGTAGTCTCGTCTGCACATTTGAAGGCCCAACCACGAGTGTAAGTTTGGAAACTGTCATGGGAGATCGAGGGGGAGATACATTGGTCGTAGCATCACCACAACGGCCTCCCACAAAAGGGCTCACCGGAGAAAAAAGTCCTTCTTCATAAGTCTCCAAACGAAAATAAAAAAGAAGGAGCAAGTGCTATAAATGATTTTTTTTAACTCACTAAGTTGTAAATGGCTAAGTGTTAGAAGACTCACCGCTTGCTCATGAGGGGGGAACGGATGATATGACCATTTGCAAATAATATGGAGAAGGAACTGAATAAGCCCTATCGGTTTGGCCTTGGTCTGCATTAGGGCTGTCATCCATAGTTATAGCTTCAGTTGCTCATTTCTTCTGAGCCTTAGTGCTTAGAGTCTTCTTTCTAGAACCAGAAGCAATAAGAACGAAGGGAATGTTTGTACTCTTCCTTATCCCCCCTCATATAGATCTAACAAGATGGTAGAGAAATTAGTAGCAGGAGGAACGAAAGGAGTGTGATGGTGAAATTTAGTGTTTATTCATTCCATCTTGACTTGAACTTTATTTCTTAATTCCTCACTCACTTCGACAGACATAGGAGGAGGAATGGAGGCAATGGGGAATGCATCAAAGGGAGCTTGAGGTTGAGGTTGGGACTTGGACCTCCTTGTCCTTTTGGTTGATGTTATAGAAGGTCCTTCGCTAGGAGCTACACCAGTTAAAATTCCCTCACCAAAAAAACCTTCATAAGGGGCAGGCTAATTTGGGTGGTGAATATTCTTGGGTTTGGGGGTGGAAGTTGGGACCATGGGGAAATAAGGGGGTAGCTTACCTAGAGGGTCTTTAAGGGTATTTCTCAGAGGGAACTCAATCTCAAGAATAGAATTTCCTTTAAGGACTAACTCCAAAGCAGGAAAAGAGAGAACTGGGGGATACTGAGGGGGACTTTGTGTAAACTCATGAATTAGGCCAGTTGCATCCACAAGAATTTGGTGGAAAATGAAGTGGATACATACTATTTCCTAATGGCATTGAGGATGGTGACACGACCATCCATGGTAGAAGTTATGCCAAGTACAACTGCAAAAATATAGAGAGTGCAAACCTTAGTGAATGTAGCCTTCTTATTGGTCAACTGAAATACAGGTCAAGGATCCCCTTAGTCAAAACCAAACTACTTGCTGCATCGATTGGGGTCGTAAGGCTCAGAAGTATACCCCCACTCAATAAAGGAAGGAAGGAACCCGAGGATGATCAGAAGAACCATGACTTGTGAAGGATCTTCTACGACAGGAACAAACTTGACCACTCCGGCCATAGAAGAAAAAAATCCCCAAGTGTGGACATCGTCTGACTCCACATAAGGCCTCATCATAAAAGAGACCAGTTTATCAAAAATTTCCATTATCTCCTTCCGGCTCTACTTTTTATGGTAACACA
The DNA here is from genome assembly GCA_949130495.1 of Sambucus nigra. NCBI lineage: Eukaryota > Viridiplantae > Streptophyta > Magnoliopsida > Dipsacales > Adoxaceae > Sambucus > Sambucus nigra. The sequence continues at coordinate 370,522,291 of OX422208.1, read as the reverse complement.
GGAGGAGAGGGGGCATGTTGACGTGGCCAGAAGGATAAGAACAGTTTTGGCAGAAATGGTAGGAAAACGGGTGTAAAGGAAACTCGTCAAAAGAAAAGTGTTGGAAAAATTAGCAAGGTTATAAAGACTAAGGTATCGTTCCATGTCGAGGTGGGTCCGATCTAACCATGTGTAGAGAGACCCCAGAGCAATAGCAGCCAGAGAAAGGTTGTAGCCTCTGGCCAAATGAAGGGAAATGTTTATGAGGTCTATTCTAGGTTGATTGTTGGGCTTTGTAGCTAGGAGGAAACATGAGAGAAAAATAGGTATGTTGGCAGATAATTCAAGGGATGTACCTTTACCCTTACCTATGATAGAGGGGACATCTTTCACAACAGGAGTGTCAAAGAAATAATTGATTAAGGGAGTAAAAGTAGCCTTGTTGTAGGAACCAGTGCAGCTATGGAAAATCTTATCCAAATCAGCTTGATCAATAGCTTATTCGACATCCAAGGCCTCATCACTATAAGCAAACTCACCCATGGGTTCAAACCCAAGCACCTCACAAACATCCTATAAGGTAGTGGTGAAATATCCCGAAGTAGAAAATAAGGTGTGAGTTGTGATGTTCCATCTGGAGACCAACACTTTGAGGGAAGCGTTGCGCTTGGAAAGAGTGAACTCCCCAAACCAGTTGGCTCGGTGAAGACCAACTTTGGTAAGAGCTGCAGCGTAGGACCTCTGCATATATGCATGCCAAGCGACAAAATGAGTTGGAGATCCCCCAAGTGCTTGAAATTAATATAGGAATAAATAAAGTCACCACGATCCAATCTAAAATACAGAGTCCCCTCTAGAGGGAGAAAACCCCATTTGGTTGACTCTTCATCTTCATCACTCAATAGTAACGGGTCATACTTGGCTAAAAAACTGCAAGTCTAGCACGCGTAAGAAAAATCATCATCCTTACCAAAAATATGAGAACGATGGTAGAAATGTAGTTGTTCCTGGTGGTGGAACTCAAGGGGGTGGCAAGGGAAAATGTAATGGTGATTACAGATTGAGCACTGTTAGTGGGTTCAGTTGGAGTGCAGGAAGAAGCCATGAAAGACAGCAGTAAGGAAAAAGATTCTAAGGAAGAAGGAGGAGGATGAAAGTGGAAGAGCACAATCGGTAAGGGTGGTGAACAAAGCAAAGAAACTAGATAAAAGCTTTGTAATAATGGAAATTTCAGGGGTTTCTCTCTCTAAATGCTCTGAGGGTTGAAGAAAATAAAGGAAATGCGAATGAAAAGATGGCTAAGTGTTTGAATAATAACCGTTTGAAAATTTTAAGTTGGCTTTCGAGTTTCCCACCACCACACTTGCAAAGTCCCCCACAATCATTTCAAATAGACACGTAGAACTACGGGGAGTGTCCCGACAGTTGAAAAGACGGCACCACGTCATCAATGAAGTGACGCATAGGGAATAAACAGGGTTTCTTTCAAAACAAGTTATGATTTTGGTGCCAGAGTTCTTTGTCAGGCGCATCAGATATACCACAACGCAAAAATTGTTACCACGGTTCAATAAGCTACGATGCCCCCTCGCTACAAGTCCAAATTGGGTAAGCTTTGACTTAGGCACATCGGGAGAATTTTGCTTTTCGAACAAGATGAAATGATGATGTAGCACAATCCAAACGAGAAAGTACCTTCAACTTGGAGGAATTTCATTGGGAGAATTTATGCAGGAGAATTCCAACGTTAGAAAAAAGGCTCCACGCAGTGCAGTACAAGAAGTTGCGATGTCCCCTCACCACAAGCTCACTCGGAGTTATTTCTGGCTTTTGTACATCAGGGAGAATTTTACTTTTTGAACAATGTAAAATGAAGAAGAATAGCAGCATGAGGAAACTAGGGATAATTTTATAGTTCAGCAGTTACTTTGGGAGAATTCCACAAGTATAAATGCTAGGAATGTTCAGGAGGGAGATTTGATACCACTAGGGGCGACCTTAATGTAAATACCAACTTATTATAACTACGCTGTATGGTGACATGGAACAATGAAAACATAGGAGAGTTTAACTTTTGAACAGATCAGATAATTAACAACTTCCTCAGATGTTTCAAAGAATTCTAATAGCCTATAAAGAAGACGAAATTACTGAGGTGCAACGACAGAAAAAGTCGCGATGTCCCCTTGCCACTTGTTGATAACTTGCAACACTTTGGTTTAGGTACATCAGGAAGAATTTTACTTTTTTTCGGAAGAGACAACGGTATAAGTTGTAATGAAGATTGAGATGCAAGAATTTTTTCATAAATAGGGGGCTCATCGAATGGAGAAGTTTTTTCGTGCAGACATTCTTGTTACCGCAACAAATTTCCACACGTAGGGGATAATCTAGGGGGATTTGAAGATAATATAAAGATTAGAGGTAATCCCCCTAGTTAATACAACACACTCAAGGTAGCTTTGCATCTTAAGTGAGCCAGCTCAGTGAGGCAACTTAAGCGAGGCAGCTCAACGTGGCATCCCGGGGAAATCTTCTAACGAAGTAACTGACCGAGATGGATCACTTTTTAGCTTTGTTGTCCTACTTAGTCATGTTGTATCCTTTGATACAGGCCACAAGCTATAACGATTTTAATGATGTAACGATTATAACGCTATTCAGTGTGAGGTAAAATGGTACTCGTGAGAGACCAGGCCTGGTAGGGCATGGGAGAGCTTTCATGCTCTATCAGGAGACCTCATCGTGGGAACTTTAGAGGTACTTAGTTTGGAGCATTGAGAAGTAAGTCAGTGTTAGGTCTTTTTCTGGCCATCTTAGATACACCTGGTAAAACACTTAAAGACCTTTGATCATGGAATCTTGGGCGGATAAACCTTGAGTTCTATCGTGCGTTGAGTTATAAACCAAACAATCATCTACTTAGTGTCACATCCACTTTAGGTGATATTAGTAACCCGCTAAGAAATGTCAAATATGCACTTTATTAAACCACCATAGTATTTGGGGATGTCAGATAGTTGATGAGCCACCTCTGTGGTGGCATCCCCTGATACACAGTGAATAGGCAAAAGTCATGTCTTGGCGTTTAATATTTATGATGTAGAGTTGACTAGTCCACCAGGCATTTAATGTTCATGAGATAAAGTAGGAAGGATGTCTTTCACATCTATAAAAGACTAAGGCACCTCGGGAGTGGTGTGGGGAGTTATTTATTTGCCTCAACCACTTTTGAGCATGGAAGGTTCTTTGAGAGTCCTTCTCTAAAGAGATTATCATCATAGAGAAAGAATTCATTGCAAACCAAAGCTCTTACTCACCCACGATTGTCATTTATTGTAAAGCTTTTAATAGCTAACTAGGGATCTTTCAGAGGTTGTTGATGTGTTTGAATGCCTGCCAAGGTGTATCTAGGGTTCTTAATCCTCTCTCCCTTGGACTGAGTTACTTCTAAGAGTTCCCTCTATTATTGTTTGAGTTATACACGAGTGCATTGTGATTCCAATCTGAGTGTTGATCAAATATAATATCGTGTGTTCACTAGTGTACATTAGAGAGTTTCTAGGTTATCATTTATCACCATCCCTATAGGGGTTACACCTAAAATAGTACTACCATACTACCAGGCTACAAGTGGACTACCCTCTTACAACCTTTGATTTGCAGAAGGGTTGAGTGATCATTCTTGATCGCGATCAAGTCAATAAGTTTGTGCCTTATGAGATTTTTACTTATACTTATCAAGCATTGTCTCTGGTAAAGTGAAATTTTATCCCACTTCATCTGGTTTGTTAGACCTTTTAGAATCTTGAAATAACTTTTGTCATCTTTTTTATAGTTTCTGGCAGATTTTTTTTCCATTTTTGAGAAGGACGTCGAGCATCCCAAGTTAGACGACCTAAATGTTTCCTTGAATAATTATCAATCAGTCATAATCACTTCTCAGAAGTACTTTCCACCAATATAGCGATGAATACCCTAAAGGATAACTTCCTCATCTTGAAGGTAACTTCAATAAATTAGAGACTAATCATGATAAGGTGGGGTTCGAGCACTATTAGTTGAAGGAGGACCAGAATGAAGCTCTAGATGCTGATGAAGATGATGTTTAGGATAGTAGTTAAACGAGGGCCGATGCTAAATGCCAGTTAGGATTTATCAGGAGGTCCAATTTCAAGAAAGTCGGAGATGCTTCTCGGATTAGAGATGGTGTCCCAATTGATTCTGTAATTTTTAACGATCATTATTCGGGTTCTCCAACACAAGGATACGAGGATGTTAGGTCCGACTAAGAATCTTTTAAAGCTTCTCAGGGCAAGGGTCCAGAAATGAAAGAACGGGTGAAGGAAAAAGAATCCCAAAGCTGTTAGAATAGTTAGATCACGAATCTTTATTTTTCTATATGTTCTCTGTTTGTAAGGGCCTTGCCCATTTTGGTTAAAATGAAAGATTTTTGGAATGTTCAATATTGTCTTGTATTATTTCTTAATTCCACCCTTCTTACCCTTACTTTCTATATCATAGCAATGTTCCTAGAGCAATTCCTTTTTGAGCAATTCCTTTTTCTCCTAGTAACTTAGATGTTATTCTTGGTCGGGACGCTAGCATCCAAGGTCGTGGTTCTTTCTCTTCTCCTCAGAAGACTCTTAAAAGTGTAACTAAGGCCTCTAAGTACCACTCTGTCTTAGTGGACAAAATAAAAGATGATGTGAAGAACTTGGGCGATGTGGGAACCCTTATGCAGGAGGAGATAAATTCCCTAAAAAATTATCTCACTGAGGCCAAGGACATCAGATATATATGGGATCTTCTAAAATATGATAATTATCCACTTAAGAATAACCTCGCTTAGGAAAAGGAAGACCATATTAGGAGTGGGATTATAAATATGGGACTTAGCTGCGACATACTCAAGCTTTAATACCTCTTTATGAATGATCATCGGGCAGCGAGGTCTGCTGGCTATGATGAGGGGTGGATGGATGCCCCAATTAAGTTGGATGAGGAAAATAAGTTGGCATAAAAGCATGGTTAGTTGAATGATTTGGGATCTTTAGTACTATCACCAAGTTGAGGCAAAGGAATCTAAGCTTTGGTACTAGTACCAAGTCGATTGTCCAACATATAACCATCCCACTTTTGGGAGTGAAGATAGTCAGTTACCTCTAGATGTCGTTCCTCTTCAACGAGTTTAAAATAATTTTCCTCGTATGAGAGTGATAATAAGTTCCCACCAAATCCAGATGATGGTCAAAGAGAAGTAATTACTAAGGGTCTCGCTCTCGAGATCTAATTATTATATCTTCTTTATTTTTCTACTATTGTAAATGAACTTTTTTCGATGTTATTACTATATGTAATAACAAGTTGGTTGTATATTCTTTTGTTTTGTATTTTCCATTACTTTATGTCAATCATGTATTTTGTTGTCTTGTGTTACCTTTTAGGTTGTGTCGTCACACTACCTTAGGCCTAGAATAGGCTCTGGAAAAAATGCACTTGGTTTTTGGGCCATCCATCCATTCATGATGTTTATTCAACCAATCTTGGGTTCATTTAATACCAAGGGATACCCCATAGATCTTTTGTTTACCTGGGTAATTCATGAGGTTTGTGTATTTTTTTCATGACAAAGACCTTTGCGGTTTAAGTTTAATTATAATTAAGGATCTTTTACATTTTTATTATAACCAAACGATTGTAATGATTAGTGTAAGTCCGACACTTGGGTACAATGTTAAATAACCGGGGCTTGTACTTTATTATAAACAACTAAAGGACATAGTGAGCATCATAATTCTGGAATAAAACTGAAATAAAAGTTAAAAAAATAATTAATCTAGAAATGACAGTAAACAACTTAAGCAAAATTGAACTAAAAAAAAACCTTTTGAGTTTGGCCGCATTCCATTCCCCTGATATCTCACTACCCCCCCCCCCCCCCCCCCCCACAAATTTTTTTTTTTTTCTAAATGGTAGGGTACTTGTAAATCGTCTACGATGACATTTAATGGTCCTTCCCAATTAAGCCCTAACTTTCCATATGAAGGTTTTTGGTACTGCCAAGGACTTTCCTAAGGACGTAATTGCCAACTTGAATTTTTTATGGGTTGATGCCCTTATTGTACTACTTAGCTAGATGTTATCAGTAAGAAGAAAATTTTATTAGTGCCTGCTCCCTTTGTTCTTTGACTAGGCCAAGTTTAATCCTCACGGCTTCGACATTGAAACCTTACTCAGTAATGGTGGCCCTCATCGTTGGAAGACGAGCTTTTAAAAGAATGACATCCTTCATCCCATATGTTAGAGAAAAGGAAGTTTCCCCAGTAGATGTTCTGGTTATAGTATGATAATGCCCATAGGTATTGGGGAAGCTCATCCACCCACACTCCTTTTACTCTCTATAATATCTTCTTCATATCACCGAGCACCGTTTTGTTAGAAACCATTGCTTGCTCGTTTCTCTGGGGGTAGCCCAAAATGCTGAAGTGGTGCTTTCTGCCAAGGTTGTCATAGAAATTTTGGAAGGGTCCACTTTCAAACTGTATGTCGTTGTCTGTAATGATTGTCCTAGGTGTCACACCCCGCCTAATTCTAGCGTCGGCCGCCACCAAAACTAAGCCGGGCGTGAACTAAATAAATACCATTCTTAGCATGAGACAGATATGAGACATAAATAAATCAGTCCATAAGATAAATAATTGAGTCAATCTCAAATGATCATAAACAACTAAGCGATAAAAGATACATCACATGCTAACTCCAAAAAAATTCAATCTCCAATAATGATTAAATAAAATCTGAAATAATCCCAAAATAAATCCTCTAAACAACTTTGGAACCGAATGGCCCAATAAAACTCAAATGAAGTCTCATAATACGACAGGGAAAGAAAGCCTAACTAAACTATGCCATAAAGTAAATAACTCCAGCTGCACCTCCAATGATAACTCCGATAAACTTATACAACTTCTCCAAATTCTAATCCTGAAAAAGATTAGTCAACGCATGGGTCAGAGCCAAAGCCCCGAGCAAGAATAAACACTTCTCCCCTCAAATAGGATCCTTGAATCCAGACAGTAGCATTATACGCAATAAATATCACAATAGAATATTTTAAATTAAACGGGATAATTAAACGCGATAGATACAAATCACTAACTACCCGCATAAATCCCCATTTATAAAGGCACACCAATATGATTTTAATTTCCCAAGTCCCACGATGTTAATTTCATTAAATTAACCAGCTTTTATTACATCCTCATTTTATTATGGCGGTCCTCCCGCCTCGGGTGATTTCTCCACCAAAAATACACATCCCCTCGTCAAAACGCCGGCTGGCCCTTTTAAACTGTCGGCCCTCGCTGATTGACGAGGTTCCACACACGACACGACATAAAACGCCGGCTGGCCCGTTTAAACTATCGGCCCTCGCTGATTATGTCGCCAATATATTTTAATACCCGTCTTATTATCTTAGGTATTAGTTCTCAATTTCTTAATTCACAATTTATAATTTACCCCACCCTTTTATCGATGTGAGATCTTCAAAATACCCCTTAGTCCCATACCTAAGGGTTCCCAAGTCATCAATACGTCCTAACTTATGTATAGGAGGATTTTCTAACATAAATCATAACCTAGTCTCATACTTAGACAAGTGTAACGACGATAAAGTAAGAAAAATCAGCCCACCCTCAAGGTGATAAAAACGCAATAATCTTCCCTCATTAGTCCCATTCCTAGAAGGCATTCTAAAAATATAGGGGGAGCAAAAATACCCAACAACCCATCGTCACAAGGAAATATAATAATACCAAAAAAGTCACACAACCACGCATGATTAATCAACGTATAAAACTACGCATGATAGTCCAATTCAATTAAATCTTTAATTTAATTATCACAACGTCAACAATACCCAAATAATCTCATTTAATTATTTTAAATTAAATATACCAATTTTTCATCATATATACATTAAAAACCAAATTTCATTATCTCTACATGTATTACATGAGTTATACACACCCAAAAATAATTTATTTTAAAACTAGGGTTTTTCTACATGCAACCTACACCAATAAAACCCAAAATCACTCATCAATCCTACGTACCCAAAGGGTTATGAATATTATTCAGATTAAAAGATTTTATAAAAACAGCCCCATAATTAGTATTCACTTTTTCTAATTAAGTTAGTAATTATTTTTAAGAAAAACATGTAATTAAGTGTTTAGGCAACACTTAAAACGCATAATACTAAAGGAAAAGAATAGAGTATTCATGCTTGAATAAAAGTTGGTTTAAAAATCTGATCTTGAATGTGTATTCCTCTCAAAAATTTGACAAATATTCGTTCTTGACGCGTCTTGAGAAAATCCTGTTAATCTTGACAAAACTTGAGTTGAAAGTTATGTAGAATGGGGCTAGGGTTTTGAGGTTGAAGAAGATGAGAGGATTCTGATTTTTGAGAAGGCTAAAATGTGTTTTAAAAGATCTAAACTCGTCACTTTATGTTTATATACCAAAAAGAATTAGAGTCCTAATCAAATACAAATACTTGAAAAAATCATTACGGACGATCGGACCGTTAGAATCACTTGAAATTTTAGTATGTTGTAGCGAACGGCGAGACATGACTGCTGACAAAAATTCAGGTTGATCAGACGGTCGGATTTCTAAAAATATTATTTTTACTAGAGAGTTTTATGTTTTGAGGACTCTTAGAGAGTTTTATGTTTTGAGGAGTCTTCAAAATAATAAAAATTCAATTAAAGCTCCTTTTTAATTCCAATTCCGAAACCGTTTGAAATTCTCGCCTTTAAAAATAATAACCAATATATTTGAGCAATACAAATAATTTTATCTCAAAATTTATTTTTCCTCTTAATTTCGAAAATACCCCCAAAATTACGCGGGTTGTTACACTAGGTACACCAAAATGTGTTACGATGTTTCTCCACATAAATCTGATCATGTCGATGTCCCATATATTCTCCAGTGGCTTTGCTTAAATCCACTTTGTGAAGTAATCTATGCCGACCAACTGATATTTGCAATTCATTGTTGCTATTGGGAGTGGAACCAAAATATCTAATTCCTTGGCTCTGCTTCAATGACATATTTTAAGTCTAAGCCATGAAATTTAGAATCTTTGTTTACGTTCTCAAACCGGGTGTCCCGTGACTTGGCGATTAGTTGCTATGTGTTACATTGTTCTCGTGGAAGGTGTCCAAGCCTATTGTAGGGGCATTTGGGGGTTGTTTTATATTTTCACCCTTCAACGGAATGTTATCAAACCCAAGTAATCTATTTAAAATTTTTGGTCATGTTCCCAAATCGGGAATCCCCTGACAATGCTCTCAATTGCTACGTGTTACATTGGTCCTCTGGGAGGTGTCCATGCCTATTATGGGGGCATTTGGGAGTGGTTCTGCATTTTTACCCTTCAACGACATATTTTCAAGCCTAAGTATACCTATTTGTAATTTTTGGTCATGTTATCAAATTGGGTGTCCCGTGACTATTGGTTAGTTTCTTCATGTTACGTTGGTCCTGTGGGAGGTTCTATACCCAGAGGCCTTTGGTAGTTGTTTTACGTTTTCACCCTTTAATACAATGTTTTCCAAACTAAGTCTAGTTATTTGTAATTTTTCATCATGTTCTCAAATTGGGTGTTCTGTGACTATACGGTTAGTCGGTATATGTTACGTTGGTCCCGTGGAATATGTCCGTGCCTCTTACGGGGGAGTTTGGGGGTTATTTTGTATTTTCACCCTTCAAAGGCATGTTTTTAAGCCTAGGTCTGACTATTTAAAATTTTTAATCATTTTCTCAAACTGGACATTCCGAGACTACGCGGTTAGTTGCTATGTGTTGCGTTGGTGTCGTGGAAGGTGTATGTGCCTATTGTGGGGTCATTTGGGAGTTGTCATGCATTATCACAATTCAACTACATGTTTTCAAGCCTAAGTCTATCTTTTGAAAAATTTTCACATGTTTAAAAATCGAGCGTCCCATGACTACGTCAGGAGTTGATACGTTACGTTGTCCTCGTGATAGGTGTTCGTGCCTCTTTCACAGGTGTTTGGGCTTTATTTTAAGTTTTCACCCTTAAATGGTATGTTTTAAAACCTAAGTCTATCTATTCATAATTTTTGGTAATGTTCTCATACCGAGCATCCCCTGACTACACAGTTAGTTTCTACGTGTTACGTTGGTCCCGTGGAAGGTGTTCGTGCTTATTATAGGGGCGTTTGAGGGTTGTTTTGTGTTTTCACCCTTGAACGACATATTTTCAAGCCTAAGTCTATTTATTTATAATTTTTTGTCATGTTCTCGAATCGATCATCCCATGACTCCATTGTTGTATGTTACATTCATCTCATGGAAGGTGTATGTGCCTGTTGCGGGGGCGTTTTGGGGGCTATTTTGCATTTTCACCCTTCAGTGTCATGTTTTTAAGCTTAAGTCTAGCGATTTGCAATTTTTGGTCATGTTCTTAAATCGGGAGTCCCGTGACTATGAGGTCAGTTTCTACCTATTACGTTGGTCCCGTTGTAGGTGTTCGTAACTGTTGCAGGGGCGTTTGGGGGTTTCTTTGTGTTTTCACCCTTTAATGACATATTTTCGAGCCGAAGTCTAGCCATTTGTAATTTTTTGTCATGTTCTCGAAATGGATATCCCATAACTATGGGCTGAGTTACTACATATTACGTTAGTCCCATACGAGGTGTTCGTTCCTCTTTTAGGGGAATTTGGCGATTATTTTTCATTTTCACCCTTCAACGGCATTTTTTAAACCTAAGTCTACCTGCTTGCAATTTTTTGACATGTTCTCAAACCTGGTACCCCGTTACTGTGCGGTCAGTTGCTGTGTATTGCGTTGGTCCCATGGGAGGTGTCCGTGCCTCTCTAGGGGTGTTTGGGGGTTGTTTTGCATTTCACCCATCAACGGCTTGTTTTCAAGCCTAAGTCTAGATATTTGTAATATTTGGTCATGTTCTAAAATCTTGCATCCCGTAACTACGAGGTCAATTTCTACATATTATGTTGGTCCCATGGGAGGTGTTCGTGCCTCTAGCATAGACATTTGGAGGCTTTTATTTTTTTATTTCCACTCTTCAACGACATATTTTCAAGCCTTAGTCTAGCTATTAGTAGTTTTTGGTCATGCTCATTAATCAAAATAAACATTCATAAATGAAAATAAACAGTCATTAATAAAACTAATAGGATACAAATCGGATTGTCAAGGTTCAATACAATAATAGGATACAAATTGGATTGCCTTGTATAGAATCAAGTTTTGATACTCAATCATCATTTAAATCAACTAAAAGATCCTTCAAATTAGAGTTATCATTAAGTTCGTAATGGAATACTTTAGTAGCCTTTAATGTGTATACGTTAGTAGTCATATCCTTTGGTGCATGCAATATAATGTAATACCCAGTACTTTTATGGATATTTATTTATGGGATTAATTAAATTAAATGTGAATTAATCCGGATAAAATACTAACGAGATGTGAGTTGGCATTTGATTATAATGTGTATATATGGCAGTATATGAATATTGAAAATATTAAAATTGTCGCGAGACTGAAATACGGCAATTTGGGAAATTTTGTTGGGATGAATATTGAAAATATTGAAATTGTCGCAAGACTGAAATACGGCAATTTGGGAAATTTTGTTGGGACGCGCGTGACAGTCGCGTCAGGAAGGTAACTATTTAAATTAAAAAGTGAATTTTATTTTTATCAACCGTATGGTCATTTTGAGTGCGCCAACGAGTCCAGAAGGGTCGAAATAGTCAGAAAATACTAGCCGGGGGTTTAGTTTGGGTCCCGGGGCATTTTTGGGCCACACCGACAACTTAAAAGGGTATTTTGGTAATTTTGGAATTTGGGTAATTTTGACCAACGAATTTTGGGAATTAAAAATAGGGTATTTGGGAACCCACTAACCCATTACCAGAACTTAACTAATTAGAGGGCTACGGGAGTTATAGGAGAAGTTAGGAGAGGTTCCCAAAAGAGAAAAACCATAACCATCATCTTCAACCTTCAACCTTGGGAGAAATTGTAGAGGAAAAGAGAGCAACATCCAACATCCAACATCAAATTTAGAGAACAATCCGAGGCAAGTGGTTTAATTACGTTAATTTCAAGCGAATGTTTCTTCCATGCTTAGAAATCAACATAATTGCATTATATTGGGAGATTTATAAAAACCCATGAAATTGGAGTTGTAAATTCAGGTTGTGATATAGGGATTGCATGTAGAATTGTTATTGGGTGATTATACTAATAGAAATACGACTTTGATGATACAAAAACGGATTTATTAAGGGAAATTGATGACTTTAAATTTCTAGGGTTCTTGATGATATTTTAATCTAAATAAGGCCTTTGGGTGATGATTAATTAGTTTTAGAACGTTAACAATGTTGTAGGATGATTATTTGATGATATTATAACGTTAGAATGAAGTTTCATGCATTTCAATGGATTTTTGGGACGATTTGAGGACTGAAAAATGAAGCAGTTCGTAACTTATCTGGTGCAATCGATCGATCGACATTCATCAGTCGATCGATCGACCACCATCGATCGATCGATGTTCAAGGTCGATCGATCGACCTTCCCAGAATGAGAAATGTTTTCCCTAGTTAAATTTTAATGATGTTAACCCTTAGAAAATTATTAATGAAGATTTTATGAATATCCTTAGACTTAAGGAAGACCAGTAGGTATGGTTATAAAATTTGTACCTGCGTTAGAATTCAATTTGAGTAATTATTATGAAATCTAATAAAATTCGATGAGTGAGATAATATTAGGGTTAAAGGAGTAAATTCGAATAATTTGATGAAATGAGGTTTGGGGCAGAATAAGGATCTTAAGAATAATGATGTTATATGTGGGAATAGTAGGAGACTTAGTAATCCCTTTGAGATAGGTTTTAAGTACAAGAAACTATGACGTGAGATGTGTCGACAGTCTACATTATATATTATCGAAAGATTTAAAAATGTATAAAATTGGAATAATGGTATAAGGATGTAGAATATACCTTTATTAAAAATGAGATATCTAAGATGTGTGAATGCTTAGTATATGACTTATGTGTATGACATACCTACCATACTTGCTATAACGGGAGGTTTGCGTTCGTTTAGGACCATCTAATCTTTGTGTGCCTACGGGGGGATATAGATTGGTACCTTGAGGACATAGGTCAGAGAAGGACTTATTGGGAAGTTAATAAGTCTGCTGATCGTGGGAGTGTAGGTATGTGTGTGACCCATGTGATGTGACTGTGTTCGCCTCCATTGATTGTCATTGTTGTTATCAGAGAATGATTCCTGAGAGATTCAGAATGCGTGATCCTTATATACGTGATGTATCGGGATGGATAGCAGAGTATGTGAGAACCGCAACTTAGTCTCGGGGTGCTCGTATTGTATATTTATGATGTGAATGATATACGGTTAAATGAACAGACTTGTCATGTTTAATTATAAGAATAATTTATAGTAACTCCTTGAGAAGATAAATAAGGGGATAACCTCCAGTGAATGGTAATGCTAATAATTGAGAATCCGAGTTTAAGTAATACTATCTATTCAAGTGATAACAATGGGAATTTATATTGTGAATTGAGTAGATGGGTTAGATCTCATGTCGGTTTAGCTAGATATGAATTCCACTTAGATGGGTACTGTACGCTAGGAGTGCACAATTAGTCGAGAGGTAAGTATTTCATGTGAGAGAACGTCCTAACATGTATTTTGCATTCATTGTTTTAATGTTATTAAAGCACTTGCTGTTTTTAAAATACTCTCCACTTTCGGGCTCTAACCCGTTTGATTTCAAATATATTTTTGTAAAAACCTTTTAGGTGCCCAGCCACAAGGACACCATGCATAGGATTTCCATTCAGGTGACGAGTTGTAGATGTTTGTGGAAGTTACAGGGCCTTGCTAGTAGACGCTTCTTTTGTCTTGACTCTATTCAGTTTTCATCATTGTAGGGCATGTCGCCCATTTCTATTAGAGACAGTTATTCAGATTGTTGGCATGTAATTAATTCAGGAGTTACTGTTTTATTTATTTCAATGGTGGGATTGTTGTGAGAAGTTTTCCTCCGGACTTATTATTATTTGTTGGTTACTTTATTGAGACTTTATGGTGTACGGTTATGATATTCTTTCATAATTCTTTTATTGTATGTTAATCAGACTTAATTTAAAATTTGACATCTTACTTTTTAAATACTAGGTGGTTAGTAATGATTAAAATGTTTTCGACAGTGATGCTGTTAACTAGACCAACTTGACATTTTGTATTAATTTAATAAAGGAGTAGCTACCAGGTATTTAATTAGTCGGGGTGTCACAGGTGGTATCAGAGCATCAGGTTCTAGTGTCCTTTAGGATTTGTGCGGCCTATTATGCTTCTAGCGTAACTTTCTTTGATATAGAACCCTATGTTTAGGATTGTTGATTCCTTTAGTAAAATTTCGTTCCCCTGCTATGATGTATATGATAGCGAATCGTATTGCGATCGGGTGTATTCGTGTGCCGAACAATGTAGTACGTCAGACGAAGACAGTTGGGTGAACAGTAGGAGGCAAATATATATTGAGGTTAATTGATTTATTTAAAGAAGGATGACTATAGTTGAAGTCACCGATATTATGGCACAGAAGTCCTGGATGATATAGAAGGCTAAGGCGCGACTTGAGACTTTCGGGTACAGTTATAGTAGGAATGGGGTCAAATTAGACACATCCAACAAGGTTGGAATGGGAGAGAAAGAGTTAGGTGTAACATTGAAGAGAATCAGTGGTAGCAATACTCGAAAGGCAAAGACGGCATGTGCTAGCCAAACGAACGCAATGTATCCAAAGGCTTGGACATATGTCAGGATATGACCAATTGAGAGTGAAAATTTAGAGAAATTTTTCCTTGACTCGTAAGAGTGGATATTCAATGGTGAGAAACAAGCAACCCACTTAAAAGTGGAATGTGATGTCGAGAGGGTGTACACGTATGGTTTGACCATAAGTTCCTTCATCAGATGTTCAGGTTGAAAGGAGAATCTTATTCTGAACTCACATAAGAGGGTCAAACAGGGGTCAACTTGTGAGGAGAAATTTAATGTTGTAGCGAACCTTACACCGGGTGGAGAAGGTGGTATGGAGAAGAGGATTTTAAAGGGAGAATCTACATACAAGACGAATTGTTAGCACTTATGGGGAATTCTGCTTGGATGATAAATACAGATAGTAATAATATCGCGTGGTGTAAATTTGGAGGTAAATGTTCCCTTGGGAAGGGAGATACAAAAATCGAAGAATTTTTATAGAATAAGACTGGGAAAATGGTGTTGGAGAAACACCACAAGGAGGAAGACCCAATGGAGAAACCGTTAAAATAATTCGATAGCGGAATTACTACCGAGTGATGGTAATTTCAGTAAGAGAGGTGGAAAACTAGTAGTGTGTTCCTTAGGCACATCAAGCTAAGGGAACAATGGAGATAGTCTTTAGAGCTGAGACTACCAACGTCCGAGGAAAGGACCACTTTAACATGGTCAGGGTGACCGGCAATAAGTGGAGTATGTGTAGAGGTACTTTGTGGGAGTGAAAACCCGTACATTATAAATGTTTCCCGATGCAAGTGTAGGGATAAAGGTATTATGCCTGGCGAGGGCGACAGTTATTGAAATATTTGGTGTGGTACGGACAGGTGTTAAGACCAGAAACCATTAGAGCAGCCAGGACGATTGTTAGGATGGAAGTAGGAGTTATATCCTCAGATGATGTTGCATATTGGTTGTGATATAAATAGGTTACTACAATGGTTATTGTTGTTATTGTCACTTTTGCTTGAGAGTTGAGTTTCGTGAGTATCGACAATTTTGTTTATGTGAACATTTTTCGCTGATTGTGTGGGGTTCCTTGTATTATTATCCGTATAGGATGAATGGGTATATTGATAGCAGTACATGATTGATTGATTGAAATTAATTGTTTTAGTGCTGTATTATACAAGTATGATATTATCCAAATTGTTTTTTTATATAATTGTACCAATAGTGTGCTGGTATTACAAGTTTATCGAAGTTACTACCTTGGGGCAGAATGTTTTGGTTCTGGAGAGGCCCCATTTGTGAGAGGGTCGGGCTCAAAATTATACTATTGTATATATGTATATATATATATATATAAATATTGTTGTGATTTCAAAGGCATAATGGTCTCGAATACTTAATCCTAGTATGCGCGGAGATTTAAATGATATGATTAGTATGTAATTTATTTACTAGTTAGCAAAACGGTTTAGCTGGTTATTGAAATTAACACTCAGGATGTCGTAATAAGTATAGTGCATTATTTTATCGCCATTTAGAGATCTGGGAATTTATACTCATAGTTGTGTACCTGGGGACGGGATTTTGAGAGCCCCGAGTATAATTGCATAGTGTATATGGAATGTGATTACCATCAATGTCAAGAAAAAGTGTCTTTCGGAAAGAGTTCCTTATTTAAGTTAAATTGAGAAAGGAGATGTAACTTTGTTGTTAAGAGACGGGAACATAGGGGTACGTGTTATGGACTAAGGGCTTAATAAATCTCGATGACCAACAAGGTTAGGTAGTAGTGTATCGAGGGGGTTCCTTGTTTGGATTTCGCTTTGCGAGACATCCCACGCATGAAACCTAGCTTAAGGTTGGTAGTAGGGGGATATTTAACCATTCGTCCATAATTTGGAATCCCTCGATAATTAAGAAAATAGTTAGTTAGGAAAATTACGATATAAGGTCAGTAGAGCCAGTGGTGTGGTGAAGAAGTACTGCAAATTTTGATTTTATTTTGGCAGGTTGAAGGATGCATTGAGGTTAAGAAGTATTTAGGATTTCAAATTCCGTGGTGATCTAGAACGCCCAAGTGGTATGGCCACGTTGGAAATACTAGAGCAATAAAGAGTTTGGAATACGTATAGCGTATATGATGTGTAACGCCATATGCATGGGTTATAAAGGCTATAGATATTCTGGTTGACTAAAGTAGTATCGTCAGAATAAGGGATATAGTTGGGTGAAATTATTACTTATAGGATTTAACGTCGTAAACGAAGGTGTTAATGAGTATACTCGTGTGTAGTCAGTGTAGCACGTTCAAATTTGGAGGAAATGCAGTAGAAAGCCATTTAATAAAAGGATATCTCTTGAGAAGGCGAATAAATTATTATGAGCAATTTGGAGTAGAGTTCCGATCAATCGAATGTTGAGGGTGACTCAAGAGTAAATAGAGTGAAAATGTTAATAAGGTATAAGGAGTCCAGATTTTCACAAAGAGGAGAGAAAGTGTAAGGGTCGAAACTTTGGCATACGCCAAGAGAAACAGAGGATCGTTAAGTATCACTTAACGGGAAGGAACATTTACAAGAAAGTCAGCATTTAAAGGGGTGTAGTAAGTAGTAGAACGGTTGGGTGTTAGATGATTAACCAATTAATTTTGTATTCAACCGATGATACCAGGGATGGAAGAGTCAAGTTAGTAAATTCCTTGAGGGGTAACAAATTCCTTCAAATACGTGAGTCATGTTGTTCAGAAGGAGACAAATTGTTATATACTTGAATGATTTACACTATTAGATAGTGAACACGCCGGTACGTGGTTTGACGTAGTATTATTTAGAACTGGGATGAAATCCCCGAAATCCACATTTAGGTGGGGTGACAATAAGTAGTGGGAAATAACGATTCAAACTGAGGGTTGTATCACCTATAACCCGAGGTGCAGGCGCAAGGTGACTAACGACTGATGGATTGTATGAAAGAAATTTTTGATTCATTACGATATTTTCAATTCCAAATCGGGTATAACTAGTGAGGTATGTTGTAGTCATGAGGAGGAGATATTACCTAATGGTAGAGTTGGGGGAAAAGCACCCGTATCTATTTATGGTGGACAAGGTGCTTACAAACGTTTGTGTGGCACCAACAGGCAGAAGTGGTTTTCCCTTGTGTAAAAGTCACCACGTCGGGATATTTCAAGAATGGATAAGCATAGTCAGATATGTTATTGATTTATCCCAGGATGGGAGTTTGGAGTTTTAATAAAGGCGGGAGTTAGTAGTGGGGTGCGGACTCACAATACTAATAAAAAATAAATAAATAATGCGGCTAATGATATACAGGCTATTTTTATTCGAATGTTGTTTAATAAGAGCACAATGTGAGGTGCATTTATCGAAGATTATTCTGATAAGGTATCAAGTATGTTAAACAAGCTTATTGTGGAGCGAGGGTTTTAGTGATTTGGGATTTTCTTTATAATTGTTTTGAATACTGGAGGATACCTAATTTTTCCAGGTGTGCCTTACTTATCCGAATTTCGGGACAAAATTTTGTTATTAGGGGGGAAGTATGTAATACCCCGTACTTTTATGGATATTTATTTATGGGATTAATTAAATTAAATGTGAATTAATTGAGAATTAATCCGGATAGAATACTAACGAGATGTGAGTTGGCATTTGATTATAATGTGTATATATGGCAGTATATGAATATTGAAAATATTAAAATTGTCGCGAGACTGAAATACGGCAATTTGGGAAATTTTGTTGGGATGAATATTGAAAATATTAAAATTGTCGTGAGACTGAAATACGACAATTTGGGAAATTTTACTGGGACACGCGTGACAGTCGCGTCAGGAAGGTAACTATTTAAATTAAAAAGTGAATTTTATTTTTATCAACCGTATGGTCATTTTAAGTGCGACAACGAGTCCGGAAGGGTCAAAATAGTCAGAAAACACTAGCCGAGGGTTTAGTTTGGGTCCCGGGGCATTTTTGGGCCACACCAACAACTTAAAAGGGTATTTTGGTAATTTTGGAATTTGGGGAATTTTGACCAAAGAATTTTGGGAATTAAAAATCGGGTATTTGGGAACCCACTAACCCATTACCAGCACTTAACTAATTAGAGTGCTACGGGAGTTATAGGAGAAGTTAGGAGAGATTCCCAAAAGAGAAAAACCATAACCATCATCTTCAACCTTCAACCTTGGGAGAAATTGTAGAGGAAAAGAGAGCAACATCCAACATCCAACATCCAACATCAAATTCAGAGAAAAATCCGAGGCAAGTGGTTTAATTACGTTAATTTCAAGCGAATGTTTCTTCCATGCTTAGAAATCTACATAATTGCATTGTATTGGGAGATTTATAAAAACCAACCCATGAAATTGGAGTTGTAAATTCAGGTTGTGATATAGGGATTGAATGTAGAATTGTTATTGGGTGATTATACTAATAGAAATACGACTTTGATGATACAAAAACGGTTTTATTAAGGGAAATTGATGACTTTAAATTTCTAGGGTTCTTAATGATATTTTGATCTAAATAAGGCCTTTGGGTGATGATTAATTAGTTTTAGAACGTTAACAATGTTGTAGGATGATTATTTGATGATATTATAACGTTAGAATGAAGTTTCATGCATTTCAATGGATTTTTGGGACGATTTGAGGACTGCAAAACGAAGCAGTCCGTAACTTATCTAGTGCAATCGATCGATCGACATTCATCAGTCGATCGATCGACCACCATCGATCGATCGATGTTCAAGGTCAATCGATCGACCTTCCCAGAATGAGAAATATTTTCCCTAGTTAAATTTTAATGATGTTAACTCTTAGAAAGTTATTAATGGAGATTTTATGAATATCCTTAGACTTAAGGAAGACCAGTAGGTATGGTTATAAAATTTGTACATGCGTTAGAATTCAATTTGAGGAATTATTATGAAATCTAATAAAATTCGATGAGTGAGATAATATTAGGATTAAAGGAGTAAATTCGAATAATTTGATGAAATGAGGTTTGGGGTAGAAGTAAGGATCTTAAGAATAATGATGTTATATGTGGGAATAATAGGAGACTTAGTAATCCCTTTGAGATGGGTTTTAAGTACAAGAAACTATGACGTGAGATGTGTCGACAGTCTACATTATATATTATCGAAAGATTTAAAAATGTATAAAATTGGAATAATGGTATAAGGATGTGGAATATACCTTTATTAATAATGAGATATCTAAGATGTGTGAATGCTTAGTATATGACTTATGTATATGACATACCTACCATACTTGCTATCACGGGAGGTTTGCGTTCGTTTAGGACCATCTAATCTTTGTGTGCCTACGTGGGGATATAGATTGGTACCTCGAGGACATAGGTCAGAGAAGGACTTATTGGGAAGTTAATAAGTCTGCTGATCGTGGGAGCGTAGGTATGTGCGTGACCCATGTGATGTGACTGTGTTCGCCTCCATTGATTGTGATTGTTGTTATCTGAGAACGATTCCTGAGAGATTCGGAATGCGTGATCCTTATGTACGTGATGTACCGGGATGGATAGCAGTGTATGTGTGCACCGCAGCTTAGTCTCGGGGTGCTCGTATTGTATATTTATGATGTGAATGATATACGGTTAAATAAACATACTTGTCATGTTTAATTATAAGAATAATTTGTAGTAACTCCTTGTGAAGATAAATAAGGGGATAACCTCCAGTGAATGGTAATGCTAATAATTGAGAATCCGAGTTTATGTAATGCTATCTATTCAAGTGATAACATTGGGAATTTATATTGTGAATCGAGTAGATGGGTTAGATCTTATGTCAGTTTAGCTTGATATGAATACCACTTAGATGGGTACTGTACCTTAGGAGTGCACAATTAGTCGAGAGGTAAGTATTTCATGTGAGAGCACGTCCTAACATGTATTTTGCATTCATTGTTTTAATGTTATTAAAGCACTTGCTGTTTTTAAAATACTCTCCACTTTCGGGCTCTAACCCGTTTGGTTTCAAATCTATTTTTGTAAAAACCTTTTAGGTGCCCAGCCACAAGGACACCATGCATAGGATTTCCATTCAGGTGACGAGCTGTAGCTGTTTATGGAAGTTACAGGGCCTTGCTAGTAGACGCTTCTTTTGTCTTGAATCTATTCAGTTTTCATCATTGTAGGGCATGTCGCCCATTTCTATTAGAGACATTTCATATTTCAGTTATTCAGATTGTTGGCATGTAATTAATTCAGGAGTTACTGTTTTATTTATTTTCAGTGGTGGGATTGTTGTGAGGAGTTTTCCTCCGGACTTATTATTATTTGTTGGTTACTTTGTTTAGAATTTATGGTGTATGGTTATGATATTCTTTCACAATTCTTTTATTGTATGTTAATCAGACTTAATTTAAAATTTGACATCTTACTTTTTAAATACTAGGTGGTTAGTAATGATTAAAATGTTTTCGACAGTGATGCTGTTAACTGGACCAACTTGACATTTTGTATTAATTTAATAAAGGAGTAGCTACCCGGTATTTAATTAGTTGGGGTGTCACATATAATAGACCAATTGCCATTGTTTATGCACTTCGAGTAAAATACTTGCTTTACCTTTTGAAAGACATAAATAAAAGGCTCGTTGACTCTGCGATGTTTACTCTCCATCTTTGAAAAATCTACCATGATAATTTTATATTCATGATTAACTTTACAAGCATTTGTAGGGTCCTTCACCTTCACCAAGTAACAATAGAATATAGTTTCTGTGAAATCTGTATTATTAGGTTTTGAATTTGTTGGACAATAATATGTTATCACCGAACATTTTGTATTTTTAATGCCTTTTTTAGAGACACATGAAGTCCAGACAAAAATTGATATTATGCTATTTTGCGTCATAAGTTTTTCCTCAATTGGGGCTGCAACAAAATAAAAAATGTTGGTGTCAAATTTCTTGAACTTTTGCTCTTGAAATTAGATACCTTTTACTAGTCATGCAATCCTTGTTGAGACTTCACCTCTTCTAGAAGATGCACTCATTGATAAATTAATATTAGTAAATATTTTTACCACATATGATTAAATAACCACACATTTAAGAGGTGACAATTACCTCTTTTGATATGAATGCTCTAAAATGATTCGTCATGTAACTAATCCTTTAATTTTAGGAAATTATGTTCTTGTACTTTCTAGAGGTAAATTGTAGAGATTATATAATGATATAACATAAAATCAAACAAGAGTAATTTAGTTAATTATGTAGTTACTAACTCTCTCCATTCTTCAACTTCATCTTACTAGTCGAAGACATAATGAGCTTCTTGCTCATATTCAAGATTAGTGAGTATCACCTATTTAGCATTCCCAAAAGAGAAATCATCCTGAAAAGTTTCCTCAGTCACTCATTCTTCTCGAGGATTAAACCTACAACTTTGTTCTAGAATATTTCCCCAAGTGTATAATGATATTGCTATAGTAATGTATTCTTTAGTGATTACATAATTCTTCAAGGTTTATAGCAAATGCTAGAAAGGATACATCCAATGATACCTAATGGGACCATAGAATGGAGCCTCATCAAATAAATGCACAAGCAGGTGGGTTCTAATATCGAAGAATGACAAAGGAAAATATTTCTGTAATACACAAACTTCCTCAGCTAAAGTTAATTTTGCAGCTCTAATGTGCTTTTTATTTACCACTTTTGAACAAAGTAGGGTAAAGCACAAACTGATTTTCATAATTTACTGACGGAGATAATTGTGTTTAAAGAAGCAATGCTTAAATGGAAAATGAATTAATTGGATGATTACATGCCAGTCGTGAGGCTTGCACTATTTCAAGTAATTTATTTGGTAGCTTACTATCTGCAACAAATACCCGAATAATTAATTGGAGTCTTCAAATTGAACAACCTGTATAAAAGTGTATTCTTGTCACCATTAGTCAAAGTGAAAGTAGACAATGGGATATAAATTCTTCCCATTTTAGGATAATTTTTAACCCCAATTTCTTCTTTATTTTCATATCATGTAGATCATGGCATGACCTCTCTCCATATTTTGAATGATATCCACCCAGATATATCCCTATTAGATGTTTCGTAACATTCTTCTCTATGAGTATTACATCAATTACTTGACTTACATGATGATATTTCCACTACGATAAGTCAAAAAACAATTTTTTTTTGGACTATGCCTTAATTTTACTTGGATCGTTTGGATCCCCCTTAGCTTTATGCTTCTGGTTTACAAAGTGAGGGTGTTTGCCTACGTAAATATTCCCCTCAGATGCAGCCTTTTCTTCTCCCTAATTTGTTGACAAAAAAGTCGACCATGTTCTGTTCTACGCTCATGACCGAAAAGCAAAAAGTTAAAGTTGTCATTCCTGAAAGGGTGATTGGTCTATGGAAATCTACGATAACCCATATAACTCATCTTACCACTATGACTTAGCCAAATGGATTTAGTTTCCTCCCCACAAAGAGGACCACCATAATAACCCTCAACATTGCAACTGGACAAGGTACCATAAGAAGGAAGGTCATGGATCGCTCATATCACCATTGATTTATGTGTAAACTTTTCCCCCTTATGATAGTCAAACGACATCGTGACTTGATCCCAAAACTCTTTAAGTTATTCGATTAATGGGGTTAAGTATATATCAATATCATCACTGGTAGACTTCAGCCCCGCTATGAAAAAAGATAATACTGTGAACTCCTTTCTTATGCACAGTGTGGAAGGGAGATTTAAAGGCACCATAAGAA
Organism: Sambucus nigra; assembly: GCA_949130495.1. Lineage (NCBI taxonomy): Eukaryota > Viridiplantae > Streptophyta > Magnoliopsida > Dipsacales > Adoxaceae > Sambucus > Sambucus nigra. The sequence continues at coordinate 370,498,642 of OX422208.1, read as the reverse complement.
CTGGACAATAACTATGATTAGTAGTTACATTATTGAAAGGTTCAAACACATCGATTTATAATGCAAGATCAACATTGCACAGTTCCTTTGAAAATTCAAGGTGTCATGCGTTTGATATTTTTCAGATGATTAAATCAAATGGATGACGCATCAAATTCCCAGCCACCTCGCATCAAGCGTTCCATGTCATGACCTCTTCTATCCATGGTATAGTGAAAACCCTTTTAACCGTGTCCCAAGGGGAAAATACTGAAAAACCTTTTATGGAACTTTCTAGCTCTTGCGATATTTTATAAACTTTTTCGATTCTCATAAGGCATATATCTAGGCTGACAGCATAAGGACACTCGTCCTTCTCTTCATGCTCATTATGGTAAAATATGCAATCATACTTGCATGCATGAATATATTTTCACTTTAAACCCCAACCTTTTAAGATTTTCTTCATGTTAGGGTAATTGTCTGGTAACGTGTTATTTTTTGGGAGAATGTCTCTAACCCACTTAAGAATTCCAGTTACGTTGTTGCTAGATAAACCAAATTGACTCTTCAAATTATGTGAACTGATCATTACGTAAAATATCGAGTTAGCTTATTCATAATTTTAATACAAAGGTCTAGCTCCATTGTCTTTCAACCGTATATATTCTCGATCTTCAGGTAATTACTCATCAACTTGTTCATTGATTTGTTCATAATGGACATTACCGTATCCAAAGGCTGGTGGGTTTATTATGGTGGACTCGGTAAGCATCATAAATTAGGTCGGTCAAAGGACGATTGGCTGAAGATTCGTTCACCACTTCCACCTGATGGGGTTCAATCACACGATCATGTACCGGTAATTCTTTTAAACATGTGGTACATTATTTTCACCATGTAATTTCCATATTTTATAGTCGTTCATCATACCCCACATTAGTAAAAGCAATTCAACATCTTAAAAATTCTTAAATTCTCCATTTATACAATAGTTGCATAGACACAAAATATTATCACTATTAAGATTTATGTTTGCATATTTAATAAGTTCTCGAACACCCATCACATGATTATCATATACTTTGTGACTCTCTCCCATACACTCTTTATTATGGGAAAGACATTCTGGAGTCTTCAAAATTCAAAACCAATGCAACTCAAATCATTAAACACAATTAAAAGGAACTATTACAAGAAAAATCATTCAAATGAAAAAGATATTATAACCAAATTCATTAAACTCTATCTAATAGAAATATTACAAGCAAATTCATTTAAAGAAAAATCATTGAAATAAACAGATATTAAAACCAAATTCGTTAAAATATTACAAATGTCTTCATTAAAATAAAGATTATTCAAGTATCATTGGCCAACAAATTGACTAGGAAAGTAATATAATAATTTATATGAGCTAAAAATAATGGCCTTTCCTCATGGTCACGTATACATGATCATCTCCACGATTAGGGTACATTTCATCGACCAAAAATTAAGCTTCACTAATCACCAAAGTCCGATTATGGACTTTTGTTTCGACAAGTATGGAAATGAGATGTGATGTGCCAGTAATTCTTGTATCAACCAAATTTCTTGCATAATACATCTTTCCAAACTCAGGATGTGTGGATGACGATGATGCACAAAATATTTATGGGGTAGGCATTTATGATGGGAACGTTCTAGGAGGAGGCGTTTGGGAGTGAAATGTTCCGCATCTGGGGGCTAGCTCGGTTGTTGACTTAAGAGTTTAACTAATCTGTGGATTTCATTCGTCTGGAGTTCTATGTCCTTTCGAAGCTCTGCCACCTCTCCTTTAATCTTGGCACCTTCTTCCAACCCCCCCCCACCATCCCACCCCTCACCGTAGAGATCTGGTGTAATAAAGGTGCAATGTCTTGTAATATGGTACTTAGAATACGTGAGCCAGTAGCTCTTGTCCTCCCCTTATGGTCCTTACCTAACACCTTTGTTAGGGCATCTAACTGAATGTCATTGGGGTCGTACTTAGACTACTAGTTGGACATTCCCTCTTTCATTTATTGTAACATAATATTATATTTAGGATTACAACTTTAACAATAACAATATTATAACGTGTATATATATGATAATTAAATTAAAACTCACCAATGTCGCCACCAATTTGTCTAGAAATTTATTGGTCCCCTTTTATCATGTGGCATACGAGTACAAGTTGAACTGATTAGATTCTTTGCCTTGTTTCGATGTCCCCTTGGTCCGTTCCACCCATTCATCTTTAATATCATCATAAGATTTTGCCCCTAATATGTGGGGATCAACCATTTTTTATCTATTCATCTTATTTCATACCCTATCATTCAGTTTTTCCTCTGGGCCTCATTGTCCAAGAAGACATTTTCTTGGTAGGCATTTAATATATTTGGAAACTTTATCTTTCAACCTAAAATATTGAAACTCGTTGCCCCCTCGAAAAAAAATTTATTCCGAAGGTTCTTTCAATAGGTTTTCAAATCATTAACTACCTTGAAAAAGAACCTTCAACTTCGAACCGATTGGGAATGAAAATTTCTTATTCAGTTGATCTCAAATGTCATCCTTTAAGGAAGAATCAACATTCTTTCGGTTCCTCTGCCCCCAATGGCTTATGACTTTTAAAAATCTTAACATCGCATTTGTTACTGCTTGGATTTTTCCTGCCAATGGAGAAATAAATCCACTTTTTAGGGTTGGCTTAGGATCCCTCAGCAACAGAAATTTGGGGTGTTGGATTTTTAGGGTTTTATGAGTTGGCGGTATCAAATTGGAGTATAATTAATCTTGGGCCGAGTAGAGTACTTATGGTTAAGGGGTTGAGAGTTGAGCTTGTGCTTGTGCTTTAGGAGAGCACTTCTTTGTCAATGTTTCGATATTTTGTTAGTTGTTATCATTGTTATTCAACATTTCCTATCATTAAAAAAGTTATTGACGCATGTAATAAAATATGTTTTATAACTCACTCTCTCTCTCTCTCTCTCTCTCTATATATATATATATATTTGATAGATTTTAAAACATGCTCGATATGTCTTATGAGATTTTACACATGAACACGTAGGCAAAAACGTGTCTATGATTGATGTATAAAGGTCCGTGACAGGAACTCGAAATACTTATTTCTTAAACTTATTTGCAATCTCAATTTTAATATGCATTTGTCGCGAGACATCGCAATATGGGTCAATGCTCTCTTTATGAAATTTTATCCACAAATGATGAATATTTTTTTAGCCTTTTCTAACTCTGCCACCAAAGTCAGTGCCTTGTTGGGATTATGCTCGACAAATATATTATCTATTGCCTACTCTCAACATTAGGGAAATGAAAACAAAATACAATCGAACATGTTGTCTTGCAAGAGATGAACTCCAGGATTTTTAAGGTAATTAAATTGTTCAATTTTCATAGTACCATACTTGTAAATCGGAGTTCCCTCTATATGGCACGCACTATTGATTTTTTTTAGTTTTGCCAAATTTCACCCTCTCGTATTATTATATCCAGTAATTACATCCGTGACACATTTTTCCTGAGAAAATATATATAGAAAAATGTGAATACACAATAAATGACTTTATTTTAAACACTACAACACCTAGTTAAAGGTTTATTTTAAAGAAATAAATGAGTGAGAGTGAGAGTTTTAAGTATCCATCATCAATATAAAATCATAAACCCAAAAATCCAACAGAAGATTATCCCGTACTCCTTCTATACTGTCTATTTAATTGATTTCCAAGAACCTAATCATAGAACATTAATTTTACAAAACATTGTAAGGGTTTCATACACAATTCTACATCAAGAGTTTTTTATATAATTTCTACGGGTAACTACGTTGATATTTCGAACAATAATTTAACAATGAATACAGAGAACACACACATAAAACACACTGATCACACACACACACACACACACACATATATATATATATATATATATATATATATATATATATAGAGAGAGAGAGAGAGAGAGAGAGAGAGAGAGAAGTCGTAAAGAGAGAGAACTTATTTATCTAATTTTAGCAAGGGTAAAATCAAATGTAGGGTGCTAATTTTATTATATACATTAAAACATATCACGATCAAGGACTAAGACCCTTTGTGTGAACCCTTAATGAGTTATCTAGTCATTGTTATGGACCATGACTCTATCTGTGAGTAATTGAAACTCGAGAATTGGTCACGATTACGGACTGCGGCCATACTAAAGTGACCATTTTAAGATAGGATTTACTGTCAGGGTTCTAGATCATAACCTATGTTCATTAGTAATTGCCAAAGGCGTGTCATGGTTATTGATCGTGACCATCATTGTGACCAAAGTGGATGAAATTTTGGCACCAAAGTACCCTTGATCATGGTATCCATTCCTTCACGGGTCATGGGTAAAGAGCGTGACTAGCAGTGTGACAAAAAAATTTGGGATATTTGGCGCCATACTGGGTCTTAGACGAGTCATGAGTGTTGACCCTGACCCTGTTGGTCTGACTTTTGACTTTGACCCATCCCTTAATTATGTAACTCTTAGACCTAATCACTTATTTATTTACAGTGTATAGTCATGGGTTTGGACCGTGATCCCTAGGTCATGAGTGGAGATTGTGACCCATTTACTGTGACCATTTTTAGTTTTTGTGTAGCGAGTCTTTGTGATACTAGGATTGGCGATGAATTACACTTCAGTTGTTCTTCTCAAATCAAAGTCCATTATTGAGATTAATGATACTAGATTATTAGCATAACTAATATGCCCCCCAGGGGAATTGTTGAATATTCACTTCATCAAATTTTGACTTCAAATCATGAGTCACCTATAGGTATGCAACCATCGGTTCATCTTTAGCATTGAAATATCACGTTAATTTGTTGGATACTAGTTTTTATCGTAATATATGTTAAGCTGACTTGCCCCCAATGACTTAGCTTTATGTAGCCCGACTATAACGGCTTCTTATCCCGACTATAAGGGTTTCTTATCCAACTTCATTATTTCATGCCTCAAAGCCAAGATTTATTCCTTACTTCATCATGGAATTCTATGATGTGATGACCACAATTCCTATTCCTAACCCTTAGAGTTGGAGGCTCTATTTACACACAATGTCCATTTTTTGGACTGGTCAATTATGTGGCTTCTCAACTGATGGATAATGTGTTCATCGCTGGGGCCATTCTCGCTGTAAATATTGTGATAAAATCAACCAACACTTGTCTCTTAATCTCCATTCTTAGTTGATAATGTATATCAAATCTTCAAAGTTTGATCTTTAATTTGGGCATCCATTAAGATAGGTTAGCCTTTCAAAGAATAACTCTAAAGGTAAAAGTGATGACTATGATATAATGAGCTTCAAATTAGTTTTTCAACTTGCACGATGACCAAAGAATAGGCCAATTTTTCCAATGGGAGGTAGCATTTCTTGGTGCCTAAGTATGTCTTGATGAAATAGTGAATGGGGGATTGACATCCCTCTCTCTCGAAAACCAAGTTCTAACTGACTGCATGGCTTAAAACTACTAGGTACAAATAAAGAGTTTCTTCTGGATCCAGATCCAGATCTAGGATGGTCAGTGGACAAGGCTTGCTTAAATAGGATTTGATTTCCTCAAGACCCTTTGATCCTTCTCCATTCCAGTTAAGGCCTTTTTCCTTCTTTAATAGATAAAAAATGGTCGGTATCGTTTTGAGGAATTTGAAATTTAGAGGTTTAGGTCTTCTAATATCCCTGTTAACTTTTGAATCTCGTACAGTGTCTTTAGAGGTTGAATGTTATTGATCGTGACTATCTAGTCGGGGTTTGCCTCAATACCCCTTTTGCTTACCAAGTATTCTAAGAACTTTCTGGACTGAACCCTAAAAGTGCATTTGGTTGCATTGAACTTCATTTGGTTATGCTTGAGGATTTCAAAGGTCTCCACTAAATCCTTCAGGTGAACGATTTTGATCTCGGTCTTGGGGATCATATCATCAATGTACACCTAATTATCTCCCCCAACTATTTCTTGGACATCTTTATAACCAATCTCTAATACGTGGCTCTTATATTTTTAAGGCCAAAAGGCATGTCCCTATAACAATACAAGCCCATTAGGGTTATGAATAATGGTTTTCCTTGGTTGGATCCGAACAAAAGGATATGATAATACCCTAACTATGCACGTAGAAAAAATATTTGTTCATGGCTAACTGAGGCGTTGAACAACTAATCTATCTTGGACAGATAAAAACTATTTTGGGGAAAGGACTTTTTGAGCTCAGTGAAGTCCATACATAATTTGTAGTTACTGTTACTCTTTCATACCACCACTAGATTTTAGATCCATTTTGAGAATTGATATTTTCTGATGGACCTTGCCTCCAATTTTTACCCTTCCTCTATTTCTATCCCCTTTTTCTTTTCTAAGGTAGTGCGGTGAGCCTTTTGTGTGATCAACAAAAAATTGGGGTTAATGTGAAGTTTGTGGCACGCAACTTTAGGATCTATCCCGGGTTTATTGTACAGTTGTTATGCAAACACATCTTGATTCTTCTTTAGCAAATAAATTAATTCCTCCCTTTCCTAATTGGATAGTGTGTTACCAATCAGAAATTTCTTTTTTGGTCGGGTCTCATCAAAATATATCTCCTCCAACTTATCCATGACCTTATTTGTAGGGGAAACTCTTTTTTCTTCCACCCATAATCTTATGTACTTTAGTTGCTATTTGGATGGTGCATCTCCATCTTGAGACGTTTTAGGGATGACTTCCTTTTATTTCTTTTTTCACTGTTTAGGCCTGATGCAGCAATAAAATATTTTCAAGCAATGGCTTGATTGCATCTGATGTCCATTATTCCTCCCTCTATAACACGCTTGAGGTTTTTGGTGATAAGTAGAAGGAATATCCTGCATGGCATTCAGCCACCCTATTTCATAGATGGAATGATAGGGCGAGTAAATGTCTACTACTAAAAACTCAATTGCTTTTAAGATATTATCGTCCCTAACTGGTATGACCACCTTCTCCAACGGAATAGTTCTTTTCCCAACGAAGTCGACAAAAGGAATGGTTACTATCTTCAAGTCTTCCATCTTCAGTTTTATCTTGTGAAAAAGCGCTAGGTACATGACTTCAGAGGAACTCACTTGATCAAGTAGTAGCTTATCCAAGTCCCAATTTGTAATCCTAAGGGTGATTACTAGAACATTATGGCTTGGGTCCTCATTCTGAATAAACCATCTTCCGTGAATACTATGTCTTGTTGTAATCCACATTTTCAAGTCGCTTACGCTACCAACTTGGCTTTTTACAAGGTCAATTTGGAAGGCCTCCATAATTATAGTGACCTGGTTGAATTTCATCTGAATTACGTTTCCCTGGGTCTACTTGGGATCTGAAGCATTTTGGATAATGGAAAACTCATGTCATATCTCATCATCCAAAACATTATCCAATTTTAGGTCAATGTTGGCGTCAACTTTGGTAGTCTTATTCTCAATGCATTCCTTCAAATGCCCCACCTAGGCTAAAACTTCTAGGTGGGATTTGAGGGCCCTATAATTTTCTATCTTATGTCCATCTTACTTGTGGTAGTCACACCTAAGAGCATTATTCTTCTTGCTCATATCATCACCTATATTTTTGATATACTTATGTAATTGTTGATCTTTGATCTTACCCAAGATCTTGTAGATTGGTTCCTTGAAAATGGTGTTGATCACCTGGAAAGCCTTGGGTGTTTTTAGATCCTATATTATACTTTTTTATCCTTTCATGGAGGTTATCTCATTGGCATTTCCTTTGGTCTCCTTTATGCCATCGTTCTCTCTTGGACCAAGGTCGACCACATCTTCCACCTTGGCATATTTTTAATGCGCAACATAAGGATTTATGGTGTCTGCCTCCTTTTTGGTGAGGGGATGGCTCAATATGGATTTCTGGGGCAGGTCTATTTTCAATGATGCCACAGTAACTTTCTTTGATCAATCTTTGACCTTATTAAAGGTTTCAAAGTCTCCTAGGGTTTTTTCCTTATTATGAAGAGAGAATCCATCCTCTTTGGGTATTAGTAGCTCATTATAAAGAGAGATATGAAAGCCTTTGTGAGTGACTTAAAGTTCTTAACTAATATATGACGCATCCTTTTGAACCATTTTTGGGCGACAACTCCTAGGCTACATGGGAATATATGACACATGAGGGGGTCATTATGGTTCTACAGGGTCATTGCTTTCTTATATTGGCATACATGATCTATGGGATCGTTCTTTCCATCGTATATCTTTAACCTTGAGGTTAAGAACTTATTTTGGGCTCTTCCTCCTTAATTTCCTTGAAAAAGGGGGCTGCATCTGAGTGATGAGTGCCCTCCTTTCCAGCTCTTTGGTAGATCTATCCTTACGATTAGTGAGGTGTTGGTCTACTTCTATCCAAACCAGAATTCGTATATCGTTGTCATAATTCCCTTCGCTTAGTTTTCACCTTAACATATGGATTTTATTTTTGGAGTGATCCTATTTGTAGTGTGAACTCTTTCCTCGTCTATGAGTTGTGCTCGCCTGAGGGCTAGGCATCCAACCACAATGCTTGCAGTTTTCTCCACTGAGCTCTCGCTCTATTTTTTCTGACGTCACTAGAGACGTGGATTTTCCACCACCTTGAGGCATGTTTCTTCCTCATATTGATGGAATAGTTCATCATAGGCGACGATCATCCGCGAGATCTACATTGATCTGGGTTACTCGCTACTCTGCTCAAAAGGCTACTCTTGTGGGCACAATCGTGCATGGTTGACATCCAAATTTCCATCCCGATGAATCTCAAATCTAACTTTACATAATGGGATCCCAACTCCCAAATCGCCTTTAATAGGTGCACTGTGAGGGTTAGACATTGCTTAACTTGTTAGTTTTGATTTGCTTTAGAAAAAAAAATCGTTTCTTACAGATGACGCCAATTGTGAGTGGAAAAAGTCACAATTAATGGTTCTAAGCAACAAAGAAGTAATTAATGAGTGAAGTAGTATCACGACACAAAGGATTTAAGTGGTTCGACAACTGCTTATGTCCACAGGGCATTTTTCAGTGCATATTAATTCTTTAATAATTTCATAATGAATAGTTACATAACTCTTTGCCCCTGGGTAATGTTTCTAATTATAATCATATTATTAGTTTATCCTCATTCGAATTCTCCCAACTACTGATTATCTCATTTGTTGATCCATGTTGATCTCCTCTGAGATTAATAATAATAAGAATGAACCTTCCATGTTTTCCCCTTGTGACTTTAATCCCGACTTGAGCAACATGCTTCATATTTCTAAATTGGGCCCGTTTAGGCTGTTGATATTTGGGTCATTTGGGTTTGCACCCCACATTTTTATTTTCAAAACAATGGATTGAAATTTATTTTTAAAATATACAAATGGTCTAACTAAATTGATAACGGGTCTAATGGAAAACCAATTATTTAGTATTTAAATTGATCATATATTATTATATTAATTAATAAAGTTAGGATAATTCGAAATTCCACAATACTTATCTTATAATTTTTTTATTCCACCCACCTCTCAAAAATATTTGAAACAAGCAATGTTAAAAATCACAAAGTATCCTAAAACATGGTTAAAGATATCAATTTGTTTATCTTAATAATATTTTAGGGGATTATGAAAAAATAATACAAAACTATAGGGATGTAATTTAAACGTTGAAAGGTATTGATACAATTATTTTTAAAAGTATGAAAATGAATATAGGTATCTATACTCTAATTTCAATACCCCTTATGTTTTGTAATAAAACTAGATTGTCAAATTATTTAATTAAAAACAAAGAGAATTTTTAATTAATTGCACTTATTATTTGTACTTGCATTTTAATTTAATTGTACTGATTATTTATACTTGCCAAACTTTAAAATGTAATGGAATAAGAAATTGTCTTCAAATATCCACTTGTTCTTCCCTTTTGCAAACTTTGTCTTCATCTGGTGTGTCTTGAATTCCGCTTTGAGTATCTACACATATGAGACAAAAACATATATCTCGCGACGCATCGAGTTTTAAACAAACATCCCCTCCCCCCCCCCCCCCCCCCATAAAGCAACCTCATCAAATCTCACTTGTAATTTTCTCTCCCTCATTGTTTTTATCCGAAATAGACAAAGAAGTAAACATAATCATGAAATATGAATCATCACTTTGAAAAAAAGATATCATGACAAAAGATATAAACAACACACATGTAATGATAATCTCAAAGGCCATCAACACAAACTATTTATGAAATTTTTCATTTTGTTTTCATAAAAAAATAAATTTCATAAATACAACATACAATTCCATATATAATATATGAAAAATAAACCAAGAAAAATTCGGCACACATATATAAGCTTTACACACTAGCATAGTATCGACGTGTCTAAACATGTGGGATGGAATGAATGAGTGTGAAGTAGATACAAATGGATTATTATCCACACACTCAAATATGTGCAAGCAGTTCTAATTGACCACAAAACTTTATCAAACTAAGCTTTAGCCTCGAGTGATAAACATAGTTGAACTCAATGAACAAAACAAGAACAATGCATACAAGCCTAGAATATTGATGATTCAATAAATCAACAGTGTCATGAAAAAAAAGCATACTTGGATTCATTGTTGAAAAATGTTCATCTTTAACCAAACTCCCTTAAAAGATAAACATATATACCACATTTTCTATTCTTTTCTTTTGAAGTTATTTATTCTTGAATAATCAATGAAACTAAATTATGTCGACCCCTTTTTGGCAATTTTTTAGTTTTTATTGCCTTTATTTTTCTTGGGTTATTTTCAATGGTGGCTTTCACGCAAAATCAACTTGTCTTTTGCATCCCTTTACCGTGCTCACTCATATTTTTCAATACTAAAAAAATCTCTCACGGGTAATGGTTATTACATGCACATATCCCCCATATTCACATAAAGATAGAGATGACAAAATTTATGGGATAACATCTCGCCATGCCCAAATATACACAGTGAAGTTATTTATAACAAGCTCGTGCATCTGTGTGGGATGTCCTATACAAAGTCGAATCCGTAAAGAAAATAAAGTTCGAATGAATTCCATAAGCATGGTTAAGATCAATCCAAGTATCTAAATGTGACAACCCGCCTACTAAAATAATAGGTGGTCAGTCCAACACTCTAATAATCACAGGAATCATAGATGGTCCATTCTCAGCATCACTGTCGACTAAAATTATAGTATGAGATAACCACCAATCATTTTAGAAAACGGAATGTCAAATTTAAAATTTTGAAAAGAAAAGGAAAAAAACACTTAGACAATCCCATTTGTAAAAACGGTGGATATAAAAAATCAATGGATAAAGAATGACAATATAATAAATATTAGTGAATAAGCTGTCGGTGAACAGACCAATACAAATAGTACATCGAGTATTACAATTCAATATTTACAATATAATGAATGAGTGCAATACCTTGGGCAAAACATGCCCGAATAAATATACTGAACATAACTAGAGTACAATAGAAAGAAGCGTTTAATACAAGTAACCTACAACATCCGCAATATGCTGTAGCTCCAGGACAACTGGAATGGAAATGTAAATACGGGTGTCCATGCGGTAGAGCACCTGTACGGCAATGAATATTTGCAGAAACAAAGAAATATAGATACGGGTCAGGGCCCGGTCTGATATGATTACTGTGTGACTAAAAAAGCATGACAGTTAAGTGGGTAATTCTCTCACAGATAACAGTAATATTTCTCACCTCTCAATCTAGTAGCAACCTAGCGCAAAATCTTGAGATGTTCTAGTTAACCCTAAGTACTAAGGGCTAACTTCTCCCCATTCTCAACACTATGCCCTATTCGTGCGTGGGGTGTCTCGCAAAGAGAAATCCAAATAAGGAACCCCCCCGATACACTACTACTTAGGCAAGGTTGATCGTCGAGATCCATTAGATCCTTAGCATGAAATAATCAATAAATATATATATGTGTGTGCATATGTGTGGGAGGTCACATCTACAGCTACACAAAGAAAATATAAAATAAAACCCATCCATCATCTAATGGCACAATTCCTAATTTCCTTCTTTAGGAATATACATAAATGGTACAACATTTTATCAAATGTTTACCAAGTCCAACTTATTTACCAATTTTTATTTCCTTTCTTCCATCCAGGAAGAATACATAATTTAAAGTAAGTCTTATTATCATAAAAAGTGCTTTACCCATTTGTTTCATAAAATCCCACTTCCCTTCTTCCATCCAGGGAGTGTAATCAAAAGTCATTTTTATTAGCATAAAAATACTTTTGTATACCATATGCTTCCATTTCCCTTCTTCCATCCAGGAAATGTTATCCGAAGCCAAACCATATCCCATTTCGCTTCTTACATCCAAGAAATGTAGCCAATCCATTATCATGAATTGCTTTAAGAAATCTAAGACCGTCCCTCCAGGTTTTCCCACTTTTAATTGCCAATACACCATTAAAATGACTCATAACCACATAATAGAGCCATAACGCGTAAAAAGTACCCGAAACCCAAAAATACAACGTGACACTTATTTTGACTATCTCAACTATTCTAAAAACAATCGCACCCCCTATTTTGGCATTCGGGGAAAGTGTGAACTATTTTTATGTTCCAATTTCATTTTTATTCATTAATTTGACCCAATTTTATATATAGGTCATAGCCGTCGTTTTACATATAACGACGCAAAATATCACAATATAATGCTATTTACCTTCTCATAACGGTAAATAGACAAAACATAGTAAATATTATCCCTAAGTCTCACGGGAAATAATATTTACTCCAACTTTTCCTATTTTATAAAATTAGCTCATCGAGCAAAATAGGATAAAATAGTCGCTCAAAAACCTGGGTTGTTACATACTCCCCCCCCCCCTTAAAGGGGAATTTTTCCCTCAAAATTTAGGCGTAACCCATAACCATATAAATGGTATACTATACCAAAAACCGTGCTATCATATTAGCAAACCCCTCTGCAGTGCAGCGTCCGCATAGGACACAGACTAAGGTCATCACTATTCAATCTCAGTCCACATCATCATGCTATAACATAACACCAATTCGTTCCTCAGGAACTATCGATCCTACCCTTCTACTACAGGAGGAGATATCTACACAATTTCGGCACAAATTTTCCTTACTTTTCGAAACACGTTACACCCTTACTAGGGAATAACTACACTAACTTATAATCGCTCACCCGAATACTACAAACCCTATTCGTATTGGCGTAGTCCTCAAAAGAATTCGGCTCAATGAGCCCAATCATTTAGAAAATGCTCCCGAGCCACTCCAAGTCCAAGAAATATAATGTCCACTGGTTCCCAACGAACATGCAACTTTTCAGCCGACTACACTAAGCCACACACGACATCAAACTCGTAGGAAATGATCCAATCTATTGTCTGGAAATTAGATCCATAAAAACCACTACTCAAATCCTTCCTTTAAATCAAACCCACAGATCCACTTACGGGTGGTAGGTAATACCCCATATCCATACAATTCTATAACTCTGCTACAAAGAGTTGGGCGTACTCATCTGCACTTAGTCCACCCATTTCCATTGAGTAAGCAACAATTGGTCCAATGATCAACTAGAATCATGACCGTTGCATGATCGACAACTCGATACTAATGTCCATAGATATACCCAACCTCATTCCACACTACTCTCTACACACAAGTAGGTGAAAGGGTCAATTACGAACATAAATGCTCTTACAATAGCGCCCCCTGGGTTAAGCTCGTTCCAGTTGGCATTCCATGCCACAACTAAACTCTCTGATGGTTTTGTACTCGGCGCCTATAATACTCCCATCCGTATTGCCCTAGCGAAAGGTAAATATCCTATCGATAGTCCTTCATGATCACAAACTTGTTGCTCATGAAAAGACCCAAATTCCTGCCCAGGAAGTAGTGCCTCTAATTCTTTAAGGCGAATACTACCGCTATGTACTCTTCGTAAAGAGGGGATTGACACATCGTAAAAGTGTGAGACACACGAACAATAGGTCCATGCTCCCGTATTAATAATTCTCGTTCCTGGAAAAGACTCGTACGTTAAATCTACTATCGATCATAACAACATGAGTGCAGGAGAAAAAAATCAGCTCATACTTCAACTCCTCAAAAGGTAGGTTACCAACGTAATAATTTATCTAAGAAAGGCCTCATCTTCTTTGGCCCATCATCCCGAACCTCTCGAGATCCTTTACTTCTCGTTCTAAGGATCAAATCCTACTTAGAGTTAACCCATAAACATATTGTGGTCAACTCCCAACTACCTTCCTAAAATAACGTCACATGCCCTAAGGGCCTAGCGTCATAAGAATCCTAAAGTCAATCTATCTATCTTAGTCTAGTCATATAAATATAATACTAAATATATCCCTAGTGTCCAAGACCTTTCCCGACTTTCGACATTAGCTCGGTTTCATGCGTGGGACGTCTCGCCGAAGCGAAATCCAAATAAGGAACCCTCCCATTACACTACTACCTCGCATTGTCTGTCGTCGAGAAGTAACGGTCGAAGACAGATGATCGGGACCACTCAAATCCTAACTTATAACTCTACTAATACATATTTACTTTTAAGTTTCCATAACAATCAACTGAGGCATTTACTTTCAGTAAAATGCCACAAATACTTTATCCCAAAATACACATATACCTCTTTACAAATGGCCTTCTCATTAAGGCACAACCATAAGTCTCTATCGTACTTTCATAATCTTAGTCTTCCCCACATCGATCAGAGAAAAACTATCATAGTGCTCATATATCGCACATCAACTTAGCCCTTAATCACTCATATACGTGATTCTTGGCTAAACCTTCCAACCCAGCACCTCAATCAACAGAAAAAGAAAAGAAAGAACAGAAAAGAAAATTCACATCTCTCCACTCCCAACGTCGTTAAGGTTCATGCGTGGAGCGTCTCATAAAGAGAAATCCAAACAAGGAACGCCTCCACACAATCCCCTTAACTAACCGGTCGCGGAGATAAGGCACATCATACAGAAGCAAAGAAAACAAATAATAAAACAAAATAAACAAAGCAAAAGAAAATAAAGAATGAAAACTATCTATATACCGTAAACCACCTCTATAAAGTCTCAACCTGTATCCAGGAGAGATATTATAGAACAACTAATCCTTCTCTAGAACAAGAAATAGGATAGCCTCGCGATTTATTCGCTTTCTATCACACCAACCCAACCAAGAATATCTCTACTCGTATAATACATATAATACAAGTAGTACGTACCACACATATCATCACTCGCCCCATAATGAGTGAAAGAAAATATAGAACTTACCTATCATGGAAGACATATAGATACACTACCACAAGCTCAATATACACACCCGAATCTAGGGTAAATACAATACTATTCCATCTTATCACCAGGGACACACCCATCTTCAACTACTGTGGAAATTCCCACCAATATACTTGCCAATCTCCTTGGCCACTACCAATGGTTCCTAGACACATCATTCTAGTCTTATCCGAACCAAACTACTTCCATCAATGTCCCAACTAGGCATCCAAATCTCGTCCTTATTCTACAATTGACAAGATCAGAACGCATAGTTCCCTTAACCTCTTCAGCAAAGAGGACATTCTACCAGCCTCTCCGGCCTTAGCTCTACGAGTCTTTCCCCGGGTGGATGTTCACCAATGGGGTCTCATGAACACTACTTCTCCAAAAGTGTTAGCAACACTTACTCACGAGCCTATCATTTCCACTAAAAGGCCCTCTCTATGGGTAAAACATTCTGCCCCACCATAAAGAGGGGACTACTATTTCCGCCACTTCAACCTTACTCCAATGGGTGAAAGGTTTTCCTCCAATCCTCACACCTGGACACTTCTATACCCGTCTCTAGGCCAAAACTCTCGGGCCTTATGTTCTCACCGAACGAGGTTACACTTCCTCTATCCAACCGAACTTCAATATGTGGTCCTTGTTAAGGACCTCTCAGCTCCGAATTGACATTGCTTGGAACCCCAAGCATAGTACCACTCTCTACCGACAGCGGTACTTGGGAAAACTATTTCCACTGTACTTAGTAGTCACGGCAGCAATATAAAATAATGCTACAAAGGGAGAGACCTCCAAAGCGGCCCTCATCCCCGACTATAGCCTATAGTTCTTAGTAATCCTATCCTATGACGCCTTCGCCGCAGCCTACCTCGAAGCCCTATATCCGACGACTCATAAGTCTCACCTGAATGCGCAAAAGATCTTCGGGGTTCTCGTACCATAGCAGGAGAACGAAATCTCACAAGAGAATTCAACGATCTTAATCTTAGGGCTCTACATCAAATAGAGAGAAACGCAAAAGACATAAAACATCCGTACAGATTCCTAAGGACTCTAGAACCTAATGCTCTGATACCATCTGTGATAACCCACCTACTAAAATAATAGGTGGCCAGCCCAATACTCTAATAATCACAGGAATCATAGATGGTCAATTCTCAGCATCACTGTCGACTAAAATAATAGTATGAGATAACCACAAATCATTTTAGAAAACGGACTTTCTAATTTAAAATTTTGAAAAGAAAAGAAAAAAAACACTCAGACAATCCCATTTGTAAAAATGGTGGATATAAAAAATCAATGGATAAAGAATGACAATATAATAAATATCAGCGAATAAGCTGTCGGTGAACAGACTAATACAAATAGTACATCGAGTATTACAATTCAATATTTACAATATAATGAATGAGTTCAATACCTTGGGCAAAACACGCCCGAATAAATATACTGAACATAAGTAGATTATAATAGAAAGAAGCGTCTAATACAAGTAACCTACAACATCCGCCATATGCTATAGCTCCATGACAACTGGAATGGAAATGTAAAAATGGGTGTCCATGCTGTAGAGCACCTGTACGACAAGGAATATATGCAGAAACAAAGAAATATAGATACGGGTCAGGGCCCGGTTTAATATGATTACCATGTGACTAAAAATGCATGACAGTTAAGTGCGTAATTCTCTCGCAGATAACAGTAATATTTCTCACCTCTCAATCTAGTAGCAACCTAGCACAATATCTTGAGATTTTCTAGTCAACCCTAAGTACTAAGGGCTAACTTATCCCCATTCTCAACACTATGCCCTATTCGTACTTGGGGTGTCTCGTAAAGTGAAATCCAAACAAGGAACACCCCCGATACACTACTACTTAGACAAGGTTGACCGTCGAGATCCATTAGATCCTTAGCATGAAATAATCAATAAATATATATGTGTGTGCATATGTGTGGGAGGTCACATCTACAGCTACACAAAGAAAATATAAAATAAAACCCATCCATCATCTAATGGCACAATTCCAAATTTCTTTCTTTAGGAATATACATAAATGGTACAACATTTTATCAAATGTTTACCAAGTCAAACTTATTTACCAATTTTTATTTCCTTTCTTCCATCTAGGAAGAATACATAATTTAAAGCAAGTTTTATTATCATAAAAAGTGCTTTACCCATTTTTTTCATAAAATCCCACTTCCCTTCTTCCATCCAGGAAGTGTAATCAAAAGTCATTTTTATTAGCATAAAAATACTTTTGTATACCATATGCTTCCATTTCCCTTCTTCCATCCGGGAAATGTTATCCGAAGCCAAACCATATCCCGTTTACCTTCTTACATCCAGGAAATGTAATTAAAGCCAATCCATTATCATGAATTGCTTTAATAAATCTAATACCGTCCCTCCGGGTTTCCCCACTGGATGCGCCCCTAAATGGCTATCATCTTCTAGGTCCTATCTATAAAAGACAACCTGGGAACCTACCAACGTCGGGAAGCGGACATATTACCTGCGGGAAAGTCAAGACCACACCCAGAATCCCCTAACCAGCGCAGTAGTACAAAGGCCCATATGGCCTAAGGACTATATCCACCCTACATTCATTAGCTAGGGGGCTTCACCACACATACGCAACTTCCCTTATGATAGCGATTTAGGGAGGTGTGTAACCATAAGTTAACACTTATGAAAAACATTACTCTTTCCTTTTGAAAACATCGAATTTTTACTTTTCCAAAAATCATTCATTTATCCATTTAACACCAAATTTTAGAATGTGCATTTCATTCTTATTAAGTCATATATTTAATTATTGACCTAAGACCCAAAGTGCCACTAACCTCAAAATAGCCTCCAAGAGTTCATATAATTTCATAAACCCTCAAAGTGAGTCTCCATAATGGAGTGTCTCCCAAAAGCTCAACATTAATATTTTAACTTCCAATTTATCTTTAGGTTAACCTACTATATCAATCGGACATTAACCTTTACAAACTAGCCCTCGGGTAAACCCAAATATCCCATCTTAACCTAGGACATTAGTCTACCCAATACAACCCTCTAGGACTCCTCATTACTTCCCAAAGGAAGGTTCCTAAGTTCCTATCTTAAAATAAATAGCCTAATGAAAACTAAGGAAAACTAAAGGTTAAAAACAGGGGACCGGTCGACCGGTCAAGGGACCGTGGTCTACCGCCCTTTCAGGTTTAGTCTAACAATAAAAGCAGTAATCTAGTTTTGGCATGACCGGTCGATCGGTCCTGGGACCGCGATCGACCGCGCCTATCAGATCCACGAAAAACCATTCTTCTTCAAAGCCAAAACCGAACCCTAAAACCCATAATCCTATACTTTCTTCATTCCCCTCCACCAACAACATTAACCCAACAATTATACACCAAAAGAAACCCATATAATAACCTTAAACCACACAATCTACAAGATTTAAGGATTAAACACCAAAATAAACCAAAAACCCATTTATGGTATAAACCTCCCAAAAACTTAACTACACATGCAATTTATCACATTAAATCAATATCTAGCAAGTAAGAAACTTGCCTCGAGGTTCGTTGTCTCTGATCCTCCTCCGATAGCAACAGAATCCAGCCCAAAATCTTCATTTTCTCTCTTTCTCTCATTTTCTCCCAACTCTCTCTTATCTCTCTCTCTCTCTCCTTTGGTTTCTCACACAAATGAAGAAAGAAAAAGGGGTGGGGGAACTTATAAGTGTTCTAAAACATAAATCCCCACTTTTAATTGCCAATACCCCATTAAAATGACTCATAACCACATAATAGATCCATAACACGTAAAAAGTACCCGAAACCCAAAAATACAACGTGACACTTATTTTGACTATCTCAACTATTCTAAAAACAATCGCACCCCCTATTTTGGCATTCGGGGAAAGTGTGAACTATTTTTATGTTCCAATTTCATTTTTATTCATTAATTTTACCCAATTTTATATATAGGTCATAGCCGTCGTTTTACATATAACGACGCAAAATATCACAATATAATGCTATTTACCTTCTCATAACGGTAAATAGACAAAACATAGTAAATATTATCCCTAAGTCTCACGGGAAATAATATTTACTCCAACTTTTCCTATTTTATAAAATTAGCCCATCGGGCAAAATTGTATAAAATAGTCGCTCAAAAACCTGGGTTGTTACACTAAAGTCATAACCAAATGTCCTATCCGCATGAAAATTGCGAAGTGAATTGGATTCAAACACACCAATATGCCATACCAAATGTGTGAAACTAAAATACATAAAAAATAAAAATTTCTTTGTACCACAATAAAATCTTTCTGTATTTTTCAAATATGATTCAATAAAAGAAAAATATAATACAAAAGGTTCTTATATCGGACTACTAGCAAACATTTATCATGAAGCACAACTAGAGTATTACAAAAAAGTCATGCAAGTAATCATCTATAAGATATAGAAAGAGAATAATCATGTGCAATCATGTGAGAATCAACTAGTCTAACATCTAAAGCCCTTGAAAGAAATTTCCTAACCCAAATAGGTGTATACTTAACGCGTTAGGTTTTATGAACCAAGGGAACACTAGACTTCAAATTTCTAGGACCTCTTCCAAGATCATAACAAAACGACCTAAGGTGACCTTTCCTACCACAATGTGAACATGTGTTAACATTATGAATGTTACCTATGGGTTGACCTTTTCTAACATCCTTACATGTGGTTGAACCTATAAAACAAACAATGGTCTTAGCTTTAACATTGGAATCATTTGAATCATGTGAGCCACTACCATTACTATCAACACTACTACAGTCTTTGAAATCATCTTTTAACTTCAAAATTTTACACTCAAGCAAAGAATTAGACTCTTCTAATTTTAAGGACTCTTTTTTCATATTTTCAATCATTCCTAGAAGTTTATCTCGCTCCCCCTAAATGAAAGAAAAAATATCCATAAGAGCCTTCTCTCAAGCCTTAAAATCCTTAATAAAGCATTACCCTCAATGGCACAAACATTAACCCTTGAATTTTTAATTTCCTCTAATTATTTATCTAAAATCTAGAGTTTATCGTCACTCTCTTGGACAATTCTAAAATCTTAACACAGGTCTGAGTGACCGAATCGATTCGGACCCCAGCCGAATCGATTCGGCCTGAGACAGAATCCCAGGTCTGACGACCCGAATCGATTCTTCTTGGAGGCCGAATCGATTCGCAGGGCCGAACCGATTCGAAATTAGCCCGAATCGATTCCGAAACAGGGCTTTTTGAGTGATGTTTTCTAGGGAGAATTTCATTCCATTTTGGTCGAGGTTGTTGATTGGGAACCTCTATAGGAGTCGTATGGAGTACGTTTTGGAGATTTTTAGGGAGTTTACCTTATAAGAAATTATTAGAGTTATATTGACTTAAATTGAGGAATACCGATTAGAGATTCTAGTATATTCTAAGAGGGGAAGCCCACCTATATTTAAGATCCTATTTGCAGATAATTATTAAATTTTTATGAAGGAATGAGAATGAGCTTACAGATATTGGAGCTTAAGATCAAATCCAAAATGGGACAACTTTAAAGGTTCATACAATTAATTGAAGCATATTATGGATGGAGAATTTTAAATGCTAATTGATGTGCATACGGATATAGAAATATCCTTAACGATGAGTGATGTGGGAGATGTTTCACACAATGATAAATGCTAATAGAGGTGCATTAGGATAGAAAATATCCTTAACATAAATAGAATTGAGAGACAATTCATAAATAGAAGCGATATGTGAGCGTCAAGTGAGAAATGGTATAGTATGTACTAAGTGGGGAAGACGTGTGAGAATTGAGGATTAGTATATCGAGAGGGAAATATACTAAATAATGACATTAATTCAACTATGCCTAAGAGCGTATTATAAATATGAAAACTATGTGACAGGTATACCTTATATGATGGTATATCTTTATATGATGTGATGATGTATGTCTACCTTATGTGATGGTGTATATATATAGTGAAGCATATCCCCTCCTTGCTATCATTGGGAAGTTGCGCGCGATGAGGGTGAGCATCCTGGCCCGATGAGCAGGGTGTGGATATTCCCCAGGTCATAGTCGTCCATGGTGATTATTATATGATACAAGATTATTTTGGGGGTGAGAAGTCGTGGGTATGTGTCGTTCTCACTCGTCGATTAGTAGCTATGACCGCTTCTCGGGACGTTATGTGCGTGTGTTGATCACGAGGTGGGTGTTGTTGAACCCCACCAGGTGGCCCCAATTTGCTACGTGGTATAGACAACTGGAAGATGAGAGCATAGTGAGCCTACATCCTCGTATTATAGCTCGTTTGGATGGTTATTATATTATGGATGTGATTGGTTATTCGGGTATCGAGGGCTTAATGGACCTCAACGACCAACATTGCCATTAAGTAGTGTATCGGGGGGGTTCCTTATTTGGATTTCGCCTTTGCGAGACGTCCCACGCACGAAGCTCAGCGTAATGTTGGAAAGTGAGGAGAAGTTAGTCCTTAATGCTCATAATTATATATAGTATATCTCGACGATCGATAGTGCCAGGAGTAGTGTATCGGGGGTTCCTTGTTTGGATTTCTCTTTTGCGAGACGTCCCACGCACGAAACGCCTTGTAGTATTGAGAATTGGGAATAATAATTAATTAAAATGGAATAATAAGAATTTGGGTTACATGCATCATGCATTGAGGCCATAATGAATCTCGAAAATAAATACTGTCAGGAGTAGTGTAATGGGGGGGGTGGGGGGGGGGGGTTCCTTGTTTGGATTTCGCTTTGCGAGACATCCCACGCAAGAAATATAGTGTAGTATTGAGAATTGGGAGAAGTTTATTCCTTAGCACTTATATGCTAATAACTCATCTATATAATTGTACATTGTTGGCATAACTAGAATATACGAAATTCTAGTAAAGAAGATGTTTATGTTTATTATATGATTGGATTGGAAAATGGGTATGTAAACCCTATATGTAAGTAAGTGAACAAATGAATGAGAACCCTAACATTAAAAGTTAAAGTATATGATTTAGATGGAATTCAGATAAATGTAGATTGAGAGATATTAGATGGTTTTAATTGCCCTTTTATATTGGGATATAGTTAGATTTAATTGCCTAATTAGATTTGGGCATTTATTTAGAGATCACGTGCATACGTCTAGCTGCGCGCTTTAGTTGAGAGGTGAGTTGGATTATTATGGAGAGTGCGACTCCACCTTAATCATGTAATAATGCATTTATAATTATTGCGCATTTTAATGCACTTGCTATAAAAATGTTTTAAACTCGGGCTCTGACCCGTTTATATTTTCTCCTCCTATGTATACATATTGTATTCTTTTAGGTGTTCCTCCGCAAGGACGTAATTGATGTTTACCCTTCCAGTGTATTCTTGGAGTTGTGGCAGTATCGGATTGTTGCGAAACTTTGCTTTAGTCGATTTCTATCTATTGTATATTTAGATTAGGATTCAGTTTCTACATCGAGTTTATACCCCAAGTGTTGTAAATTAGCACTTTTATTTTCTCTCCCTCAGATCATTGTATTGTCCGTTACCTGACAACATATTCGGGTATTTCATTGTTGAGATTTTTTTGTACATTGTATTGTACTCTTTTATATTATTGGAGTTTGCACATATCACTTATCATAGTTAGATGTTGCATTTTTGGTTATGGTTGCATAGTTGGTTTTGTTTTGGTGTTAAATAAAAGTTTTAAAATTTTGACAATCCACTTTTAATGATTTCGGGTAGTTAGCCTTATATTATTTAGTATTGTCTGTTGATGTTGAGATTGAACCATCTGGGATACGTGATTTAATGTAGTATAGGGCTGGCCACCCGTTATTATTTAGAGCGAATCGTCACAGATAGTATCAGAGCATCAGGTTCTAGTGTCTTTAGCATCTGTGTGGGTTACTACGATCTTTCGTAAGCATTCTTGATGTAGGGCCTTAATATTAGGACGGTTGTATTCACACGTCCATATTTCTTCTATGATTTGAAAACATTTGAAAGGCGTTCTAATACACTTGTTCTTGTTTCAGATACCATCGAAGGGAAGTCCTTCTGTCAGGGCAAACAAATGGGTTAAGAATGTGGATCCTCAAAAGGACATGACTACAAATGAAGTTGCCAATATTGTGGCACAGGAAGTAAATGCTACCATTTCCATGATGGCGTAGCAATCTACCGTTCAAGTAGCCCAAACCCATTTAGGATTGTCTTTATGGGAAAGAGTGAAGGAATATTTTAGTAAGTGCCATCCTCCCGAGTTTACAAGGGGAGTTGAGGCAACGGCTGGAAGTCAATGGAAGAATAGTATGCAGAGGCACCTCCGTATGGTTGAGTGTAGTGAGGTGCAGAAGCATATTTTAGCCACCTTTAAGTTATCGGGTGAAGCTCTCCAATGGTGGGAGTTTGTCTCCACAGCAAAACAGAGAGATACTTTACCTATATTAGATTTTTGGGAACTTTTTGATCGAAGGTTTTTTCTTTCCCCGACTCAGAAGGAAATGATGAGGAACTTGATGGGTGTGTTTCAAGGAAATAGGATGGTAGCAGAGTATGAAGAAGATTTTTCTAGATGGGAGAAATTAGTACCTGATTAGGTAAATACGAAAGAGAAGCGTATGTCGAAATATACTCGAGGTTTAGATTAGATAATTCGACAGCATTTGTTAGAGAGTCCCACGTTAGTGACTTTCGTCGAGGTAGTGGATGCGGCACTATTGAAGTGTCATGAATATCGTTTTCATTCGCAAGAGGGTAAGAACGTTGGAAACTCAATTTCATCAAGTAAGTTTGGCGAAGAGAGTTCCAGTAATGTGAGTGGGTATAAGTCGGACTATAGAGAGTCACAATGGCATTTTGTTCCCCAGGATGGGCAGAAAGGATTTGTGGGTAGATGTTTCTATTGTAAAGAAATAGGTCATAAAAAGAGAGATTGTCCTAAAAGATGAAAAGGACCACGTTTTGATGAAGTTTTGGAAGTACAACCCCTACAACAGATTTGAGGTCATTTTAGACCAGGGGACTTTGTTTAGGAGCCCGATGATGAGGAAGGGAAATCGGACTAGAGATGGATGATGTAGTTAATTTTCCTTTGTGAATAGGAATATTACTATGTGAAGTTTTGGATATCGTATGGGAGATAGTTATGAAAGGGTAGTGCTAGAACCCTATTTTATATGTAATGACCCGGAAGGGAACTTTGAGCAAGTTAGGCTCTTATGTTATTATCTTGTGAAAGAACAAATAATTTTGTAATATGCTCAAAGAGAGCTATAAATCTTGTTATGAATGAAAGAATTGTTATTGTGTGTTAAGTAGTAATGATAAAGCTACTTCTTTTTATATAGTCATGTTAGACTTATATAATTGTTGTATTCTAGATATGGACAAGCCTAATAAATGGCAATATATTAAAATGATGTAAGATGTTATTTCCGAATTTTTTTTAAAGATTGTGGATTGTTGGGACGCAGGAAAGTTTAGCTCATAATTATGCTAATTTTTGTGAGCTATATGTTGTTATATGTATGATGAATGTTAAGACCTTGTGTTATGGACATAAGGCACTTTATATAAGTATTGTATGACATAAACTGTTTTTAAAATAAATTGTTTTTAAATAAAACTTTTTATAGGACTTTGGGCCATACCAAAATAATTTTTCACCCAAAATATTTTCAAAACTCTAGTCCGGATTTAACAAACTCTCAATCCCCGACGTCGCTACATAGTAGTGTATTGGGAGGGTTCCTTGTTTGGATTTCGCTTTTGCGAGACGTCCCCCTCACGAAAGTGGCGAATGTCAGGAATTGAGAGGAGTTATTTCTTTGGGCCATTCAAAATTTTTACTCTATCAATATGCTAGAATAATTTATATATATATGGGATAATGAAACTTTGGAGGAAAATGAAGCCTCATTATGATTGGTACGAGTAAAGCTCGAAAATAAAGGGTGTATGGGCGCCCTAGTGGTTAATAAATTGATGTTGTAAAACTTAAAATAAATTAAAATAAATTCGCCGTGGGGAGTTAGAGATTTGGATATAGGATTAGTGAGGATGAGTGTAGTAGGAGCTAGTTGAGCTTTGGAGAATTAGGCTTAGAAAAATTTTGAGGACGAAATTTTTGTAAGTGGGGAAGTTTGTAACAACCCGAGGTTTTAGAGACGATAATTTAATTATTTTTGGGAGAAATAAATATTATTTTATTGGAGAAAAATTTAATTGGCACTTGAGGTCAAAATTTGAACTTGTTATAAAGTGTTTTGAATGGCAATTCTGGGGGTGTAGTTGTTTCCAGAAGGGTCGAGAAAGTCGAAATGACTGTACTTGGGGTCTATTTAGGTTCTGAAATAATTTTAAGTTCGTTTGGCTCGAATTAAAGTAACCGAGTCATTTAAAGTGTGTATTATCATCTAAAGTTGTGTATCTTGGGAGAAAAAGCTTATTAAGCCTACGGGAGATCAATTCTCCTTACAGAAAGAGATAAATAGAAAGAAAGAAACAGAGAAGACGAAAAAAGAAGAGAAAGAGAGAGAAACAGGATTTTATGGTATTCACGCGATCTCGAGGACGAATCAGACCCTACGAACTTGAGGCAAGTGATTAAACTTGCTAGATAATTGTTGTGTACCATTTATTGCATGATTTGTGGATTTATTTTATGGGCTTTAGGTTTAGTTCATCAAAACCTATCTTTTTGGGAAAACCTTATATTTATAATGTATAAATGGATTTGAGGTTATAAATTATTTTATATGTGTTCTTGGATGAATATTGAGGATGAATATGTGATTGGGTTGAAGAGAAATTAAGAGAAAGTTATTAAAATGAATTTTGGGATTTTTAGCTTACTAAAAAGTAGCCATTTTCGAGAGTTTTGAAGGGACGAATCGATTCGGCCTCCTACCGAATTGATTCAGAAATATGCAGGTGCCCAGGTCTGAGTGACTGAATCGATTCAAACCCAAGGAGAATCGATTTGGCCTGAGATGGAACCTCAGGTCCAATGACCCAAATCGATTCGCCTTGGAGGCCGAATCGATTCGCAGGGCCAAATCGATTCGGAATTGGCCCAAATCGATTCTGAAATAGGGCTTTTTCAGGGATGTTTTTATAGGGAGAATTTCATTCCGTTTTGGTCGAGGTTATCGATTGGTAACCTCTATAAGATTCGCATGGAGTACGTTTTGGAGATTTTTAGGGAGTTTCCCTTATAAGAAATTATTGGAGTTATAGTGACTTAAATTGAGGAATACCGATTAGAGATTTTGGTATATTCTAAGTGAGGAAGCCCACCTATATTGAAGATCCTATTTGGAGATAATTAATAAATTTATATGAAGGAATGAGACTGAGCTTACAGATATCGAATCTTAGGATCAAATTCCAAATGGGAGAACTTTAAAGGTTCATATAATTAATTGAACCATATTATGGATGGAGAATTTTAAATGCTATTTGACGTGCATACGGATATAGAAATATCCTTAACGATGATCGATTTGGGAGATGTCTCACACAATGAGAAATGCTAATCGAGGTGCATTAGGATATAGAAAATCCTTAACATAAATAGAATTGAGAGACAATTCATAAATAAAAGCGATATGTGAGCTTCAAGTGAGAAATGGTATAGTGTGTACTAAGTGGGGAAGAAGTGTGAGAATTGACGATTAGTATATCGAGAGGGAAATATACTAAATAATGACATTAATTCAACTGCGCCTAAGAGCGTATTATAAATATGAAAACTATGTGAGAGGTATACCTTATATGATGGTATATCTTTATATTATGTGATGATGTATGTCTACCTTATGCGATGGTGTATATATATAGTGAAGCATACCCCCTCCTTACTATCATTGGGAAGTTGCGCGCGATGGGGGTGAGCATCCTGGCTCGATGAGCAAGGTGTGGATATTCCCCAGGTCATAGTCGTCCATGGTGATTATTATATGATACAACATTATTTTGGGGGTGAGAAGTCGTGGGTATGTGTCGTTCTCACTTGCCGGTTAAGAGTTATGACCACTTCTCGGAACGTTGTGTACGTGAGTTGATCACGAGGTGGGTACCGTTGAACCCCACCAGGTGGCCCCAGTTTGCTACGTGGTATAGGCAACTGGAAGATGATAGCATAGTGAGCCTTCATCCTCGAGTTATAGCTCGTTTGGATGGTATTATATTATGGATGTGATTGGTTATTCGGGTATCGAGGGCTTAATGGACCTCAACGACCAATATTGCCAACAAGTAGTGTATCAGGGGGGTTCCTTGTTTGGATTTAGCCTTTGTGAGACGTCCCACGCACGAAGCTCGGTGTAATGTTGGAATGTGAGGAGAAGTTAGTCCTTAATGCTCATAATTATATATAGTATATCTCGACGATCGATAGTGGCAGGAGTAGTGTATCGGGAGGTTCCTTGTTTGGATTTCACTTTTGTGAGACGTCCCACGTACGAAACGCCGTGTAGTGTTGAGAATTGGGAATAATAATTAATTAAAATGGAATAATTAGAATTTCGGTTGCATGCATCATGCATTGAGGGCATAATGAATCTCGAAAATCAATACTGTCAGGAGTAGTGTAAAGGGGGGGTTCCTTGTTTGGATTTCGCTTTGCGAGATGTCCCATGCAGGAAACATAGTGCAGTATTGAGAATTGGGAGAACTTTAGTCCTCAGCACTTAGATTCTAATAACTCATCTATATAATTGTATATTGTTGGCTTAACTAGAATATATGAAATTCTAGTAAAGAAGATGTTTACATCTATTCTATGATTGGATTGGAAAATGGGTACGTAAACCCTATATGTAAGTAAGTGAACAAATGAATGAGAACCCTAACATTAAAAGTTAAAGTATATGATTTAGATGGAATTCAAATAAGTGTAGATTGAGAGATATTAGATGGTTTTAATTTCCCTTTTATATTGGGATATAGTTAGATTTAATTGCCTAACTAGATTTGGGCATTTATTTGGAGATCACGTGCATACGTCTAGTTGCGCGCTTTAGTTGATCGGTGAGTTGAATTATTATGGAGAGTAAGACTCCACCTTAATCATGTAATAATGCATTTATAATTATTATGCATTTTAATGCACTTGCTATAAAAAAAAATTCAACTCGGACTCTAACCCGTTTATATTTTCTCAACCTATGTATACATATTGTATTCTTTTTGGTGTTCCTCCACAAGGACGCCATTGATGTTTACCCTTCCAATGTATTTGTGGAGCTGTGGCAGTAGCGGACTGTTACGGCTATTTGCTTTAGTCGATTTTTATCAATTGTATTTTAGATTAGGATTCAGTTTGTACATCAGGTTTATACCCAAGTGTTGTAGATTAACACTTTTATTTTCTCTCCCTCAGATCATTGTATTGTCTGTTACCCGATAGCATATTCGGGTATTTCATTGTTAAGATTTTGTTGTACATTGTATTGTACTCTTTTATATTATTGGATTTTGCACATATCACTCATCATAGTTAGATGTTGTATTATTGGTTATGGTTGCGTAGTTGGTTTTATTTTTGTGTTAAATAAAAGTTTTAAATCTTTGACAATCCACTTTTAATGATTTCGGGTAGTTAGCCTTATATGATTTAGTATTGTCTGTTGATGTTGATATTGAGCCATCTGGGATACCTTAATGTAATATAGGGTTGGCCAACCGTTATTATTTAGAGCGGGTCGTCACAATAATTAGAGAAAATAAGTTAGAGTGTGAAAAACAGGCTACATAACACAATAAACACAAGTATATGATATAAATATGAGATATGAATCACATGGTATAATATGAAAATGCATAAAATATCAATAATGGTGTAATAAGTCAAATATATTTATACACACACACACACACTAAGGTATGCACGTGCCTGAAGGCACGATGATAATTATCTAACATATGTAACTACAAAATGACAAAAAATTTCAAAGTACGTAATTGCAAAACGAAAAAAAATCGTTCCCCAACTAAACAAAGTGTAATGAAAAAAGGTCTTTAAAAAGTTCATCTTAACGCCTCGTAATAATGACATATTTGACATAACTCTTGCAAGAATGGGGACACTTTCGTCCAACTTACAATGAGGGGTAAAATACTATTTAAAATTTTGTTTTTTTTTTATTAAAAATATGTTTTTAACTGTATAAAAAATTTATTTTAACTATTTTTTCTACAGATTCGTTTTAACTATTTTTATTAAAAAATGGTTTTCATATACGATTTAATTGTTTTCATATAAAAAAACCATTTTATCTTAATTTTTTTGTAATGTGATGTATTTTTATTAGAAGACAAATTCAAGACCATAATTAAGACACAATTATAAATACGTTCCAAATATTGGGTAAGAGTTATTAGGTTTGGAACTTCACTCATTTTTCCTTACACTTTTACACTAAATACACCTCTCAAACTCATCAACACTTGGCATGAAACCCAAACTGATTACAAAACTTCATTTGTAACACATAGAATTAAATTCACATAGTTCTAGGCAAGCATCTAATCAAATCAATAAAATACATATGGAACATTTCTCATTATTTTGTTATATATAAGACAAATAATAATAAACAAATTATAAAATATTGGGAAAAATTTCCTCTATTTATAAGACTATCCACCGTGCTAAAGAAGTAAAAAAATGTATCACCAACAAAACTGATAGTGCGTAATAACAATAATAATAGTATGTCTTAAACATCGTATAAATAAAATCATAACTCAACTCAATTCATCGAAATAAAACCAATACATAAATAAATATGTAAATAACACAAATACGTCAATGCTTCAATAAAGTATTCCAAGTGTTTAAATTGTTAACAATGTAGACAATCAACAATATTCAAAATTCATGAAACCTACAAAGTCTTTCCCTCTACCATTCCCCCATATTATATGTATGAAGTTAAGACCCGACTCCTCACCCCATGATTCATATATTATGGGAAATGTTATTGGTACCATTTACGAGATCTCATCCTAATTGCAGTGATTCAATGCTCAATTATTTGTCATTGACAACCTGCCAAATGGAAGAACTGTTAACATGGTCTATTATTTTCAATATGAAAGTATAAATATTAGAGTTTTAAAAAACTACAAAAAATGGAATGCTTAAATACTTGGATGGATAAATGCACAATCCAAATAAAAAAAACAAATATTATTTGCAACACCAATGTAGACACTACAAAAGTTCAAATACTTGCTGCTTAATCTACCAGCATAATGAAAATACCATTTATCATGATAACAGGTGAAAATATGTACTTGTCACATTTTTAGTTTTGGGCGTTGAAAGAGGGTGACTGTCACATGAATTGGTGTTGTTTGGATGTCCCTAGGAAGTCTAAGCATAGGCGAACTCATGAGGATGGACCAATCCAAATGGAAATAATCAGACCCTACACACGATTTTTGTCATATACGCGGTCGTAGGTTCTTACACGTGCTCTGCTGAACATTAATCAAATAAATTTCCTACTGAACGATTTGCAATAAGAAAGTTCAAAACATGAATTTCCTACTGAACATTGGGACAGATAATACCAACCAAATATTGGTATTATGCGGTTGTAGGTTCTTACAAGTGCTCTACTGAACATTGGACAAATAAATTTCCTAGTGAACCATTTGTAATCAAAAGTTCAACAAATAAATTTCCTACAGAACATTGGACATAAATTACTAACCAAACATTTGCAAACTTAAACAACATTCATTGCAATTCATATACATAAATTCCAATTTGTTCATTCAGACACAAATTTCAATTTTAATTCATTTAGATCTCTCGTAGTCAAAGGCCTGCTAGACTGTCATTTCATGTTGACAAAAAATCAGTTGCACACTTTGTGATTTTTCCATTTAAGGAATGCTTATGATTTTTACATTTAAGGAATGCTTGTGTGGATGAAAAACTAAAAGTACACATAACATGATAGTTGCATTTGTAGCCTCAAAACATAGGAATGCCAAAGATTTCTAGAGAATTTACATGACAGTTCACAAACTTCATAATACCTTTAAATAAACATCTACTATTTGTTAAGTGTTTTACACTATATTGGTTTGGGGGAAGCACTTCTGTTGTATGTGTTGTAGACTGCCTTTGCTATACTTCCATTGCTATATTGGTTTGGGTAAAAAACTAATTACAAATAATTGAACAGAGAAAATCATACTAAAGGTGCATATCAGACATACAAATCATACATATAATTGAACAAAGAAGATCAGGTGCATATATTGACAGAACACACATGTGCATATATTTCCACATTTTGAATTAATTGATTAATTTTATTAAAACATTAACTCAAAATTATTGATTTAATAATGAAATGGATACAAATAAATAAATTGCTACAGTCATAATTATAAGGCTTGCAGCGAAGGAGACCGTTAATCACTCCGCCTACCTTGGCTCTGCCACCGACAACAGTCGTGCCAGTGGGTCTGCGCCTATTACCTTGCGACGAACCTTGCTGAAACCAAACAGCTATCGATAGTGAAGCAAAAACAAACGGCCCTCCAGAGTTCAACATTGTTGCAATAAAACTATTTTTGTAAAACGAAAGGAAGAGGATATGAGCAATATGCTAGTATAGATCCTAAGAAAATTAAAAAAATCTAATGGTACATGAATAAGACTGATGCATTCACAAATAATAGGCTAGTAAAGTTCCCAAGAAAATTAAGAAAATTTAGTGATCATGTCACTATCTCAACAATGATATGGACATGTACAGTGAAGAGGAAGGTGCATGATCTGCAAAGATAAGGACATGTACAATATGGATAAGATGACATTATTTTCATTAAAGGGTGGGATATTAACCAACACCAATTGATAAAAATCTCCCATTTCTTAGCATGATACAAATCAAAGTATAATATGTATCAAAGTAAATAAAGGAACAATTGACCTATTGATGTTGTTTTACACAATTTCACGTAAAAGCAATCAATCCTTTCTTTTTATGGAACCTATAAATATATTATTTACAGCATCAAATAGTTCATTAAAATCAATACATGCTATATAGATGACCACACTACCTTATTTCCTGTGTTAAATATAGTGGATGTGTCGTTTGCCTTCCTCACATTTTGTTTAGATTGCCTCACAAATGTTCACTCTAGTGCTCATCTTAGCATATTTTATTGCATTCGAAGGACCAATGTTGAGGTTTAAGATAGAGGCCCTCCTTTTCCTATACTTTTCATTATAACTTCCACATTATAATTTCAAGAGAAGGTACACGTTAAAATATAAATGAAGAGAGTAAAAAATGAAACAAAAAGAAAATATCATGTAAGAATTGATAAAGTTAGGAACCTTTGTATAGGAATATATATAAATCACCATTTTCATTACATCCTATTCCAAACTCTAGGATTAAAAGGAAAAATTGTAAAAGTTAGCATGACCTTCCCACTAAGATGAGGGTTTCCCCTTTTTAATGGCCGAAAATGAGGAATTCTTCCCAATTTACTGTATGAATGTTGTCGTGTACCTCTATTTACTATATGAAGTTGGCCCGACCTTCCTAATCCTCTGTGAACCTCTGTTTACTGTATGAAGTATTTCGTGTATACTATATCTCATGTTCTTCAAAATTTTCCACGTTCACTCTTTGTGGATTGAAAAGGACCAATCTGTCCACACTTGCACATACTATGAAAGATGTGCACAAAAAATCTACTGTATATAGTGCTTTGCCTGTAACTCATATACAAAAATATAGTGCTTTGATGATCTTTAATCTTCTTTAAGAATATTTCAAAGGACCTTAAACAGTAAAATGAAGCCGAGTCGTAAATAGTAGAGAATTCTAATCAGAGTGAGATGAATAGAAAAGAATTAGAGCTTTCAAAAAAAGAGTTTTGAGAGAATAAAGTTTTTTTACTTATATGCACACTAATCTATACACATTTTTCCATCATGAGTCTAGAAACATATAGAGATCAAATATAAAGTAGCAACTTGGCGACTATATGAAAATGCGAAAATGTTTGATCAGTATATGGCCAACATATACTGATTATTTATATCAAACATTAAGCCAAACATATACTGATCTGTATATGTCCAAACATCTTAAACGTATATATTTGATCAGTATAACAATATCCAATATAAAATTCTATCAAACATATAGTCGCTAAGCTGCAGTATATGGCCATTTCGTGTGACACCTCGCCTAATAAATTACCGGGTGATCAATCCTATACTAAATTAAAATAGGAGTCTCATATGGTTCATTCTCAGCATCACTGTCGAAAACAAATTTAATTAATAATAACTTATTAGGCTGGCCTAAAATTTTTATTTAACTTATCTTTTTAATCAAACCAACCAACTAAAATAATCGCAACAGTTTATATACATGAAACTAAAATGAAATAAAATAACCAAATACTCAGTACAACATAATAAAACCAAATCTAATGCCACACTAAAAGGTTGTAAAAGAATAAATGAGTACAATTGGGCCATCGGACCAAATGTTTCTATAGTACCTCCTATCTAGATGTCATGGATAGAAGAGTCTGCAATAAACCTTATTGCATCCACATTTGCCGTAGCAAACGTTTTACTCAAAAGAATTATCATCCAGGCGTCCCTGTGTCTGGACACCTAATATATATACATATATAGCAAGAGAGGGGAAAATAGAGAAACGGGTTAGAACCCGAGTTTTGAAAATATTTAGAAAGTGGTTAAAAGCCATATTTTTAATATATGAAATATTTCATATGTAAACTGGTATCGTAGACTCATGAGACACACGTCACCCCCCTTTTAATAGTGTACACATATCTCATACCTTTTAAATAACCTAGTTAAGCTACCCTGCCTAACTAATCTATTTCACCCATCTTCTAAAAATCCTCATAAACCCGAGTACTAAGGACTGAACTTCTCCCTACTTCCAACATTGCGCTTGATTTTGTGCGTGAGGTGTCTCAAGAAGCAAAATCCAAATAAGGACCCCCCTGATACACTACTACATGAAAATGTTGATCGTCGAGATCTAATAGGCCCTCAGTACACAACGCATATATTATAAAATCCCGTATATATATAGTTCTCACTAGAACCTATGGTTCACATTCATATAAATCCAAATATAAATCTACCGGAAGGAGAATAACACCTTATTCATTCCTTCGACTTTACACAAGTCTACTTTATAGGATATCTCATTTTTATATACCAGTGATATACTATAAGAAACAAGTATATTTATACCTATTACAAACATAAGTATAATAACCACCCCACAGATCTATAACTCGAGGATGCAGTCTCATAGTGCCTATCCGCATCGGGGTTTACTCAATCAATCACGGTACCAAGCCAGACTCAATCATGGACATGGTAAAAATACTAAGTGGTGGAGGAGGTCATGTTACCTCATGAGAGTGGAATGAAAATATCTCACTCATACGCGGACGACATGAGTTAGGGATATACTCTCTATGCTCCTCAAGTTAGGGGATTCACCCACATCGCGCAACCTCCCTGGATTGTACTTGAGAAAATATAAAATCTGGTTGTCCATCCCTTTGCCCGGGGAAGCCTGTGGAACCAACCTATAGGATGCAAATATACCAATCATATACATATATATATATTTAATTCCGTATAATATCATATATATAGAGTAACAACTCCCATATATAATATATATCACTTCTCAATATATATGGATATAATTGCCAAACTCTTATAGCGATAGCCAATAACCCTGAATGTTCCCATTCGTAATAGAATATATGTATTCGCACACATAAAATAACAAACCTATAAGTATTCTCTTACTTAATATATAACTCACACCTTAATCAGTTTTAAGGATTTATATGTAATCCCGAATATACCAATTCGTAATAATCAAATAAGTGTACTATCGACTTATTTTAGTTCCATAGGTATATCATCACCTATAATAATTATCGTCAATAGACGTATCGAATAATCGTTCAATCATCTTTAGCATATATCCTAAATTCCATCCTAGTCGCCTCGTAAGATTTACTCTAATATAATCGGCATATAAATACACTTTCTACGCGCACAATTTTTTTATATATATATATATATATATATATATATATATATATGAATAAAGTAGGAAACTTATGTATGTCATAGGATAGCACCATGATGTCATCAATATGAATTTTTTTTTGCACTTCCTATTTTAACCCTTAGATTTTTGGTTTCCCCCTCTTTTCTTTCTCATTAATTAGTTCCCTCATTTACTTTAATTCAAACGGAAGGGTAATTTGGTAAACACAGTAGCTCTCCTTTTCATAGCTTGAAAGCACCTCATATGACAATCTCCAAAAATATCACACGGCACAAGAGCTACCCTTATAACACAAATCATTTCAACAAAAGCCCTAACCGTCGTTTCCCTCCGCCTCCAACGCTGCTTCCCACACGTAGTCTCTCTCTTTCTCACCCCTTTACACATGCAGACACTCACACACTCGACGCACAAACACAGATATATTATTGTTGTTTTGGGTTTCCATTTTTTATGTACATGAGCTTAGGAGTGTAAATCATTTGAATATATTGTTATTGTTTTCGGTTTCCAGATGGTGCGATTTGTGTAATATGGGTTGAAGTATGGTGAGATTTCAAATATGGGTTGAAATATGGTGAAATTTTAGATTTTTCACTTTTGGTTATACCAGTCATAACATAGCTAAACTTTTTTTAGACATTAGGTGTTTAATGGTTATCTAACATGGGTTTTATCTCTTTTTTGTTTATGTTAATTTTTAGATTCAAGCTTAAGTTTTTAAGGTCATGGGATATGCATAGAGAGGTACTAATTTTAAATACAATGTTCATTCCTTCTTTTGGGGTTTAATTGTTTAAAGATCCTCTTTTGACATTTGTATAATCGTGACTGAGGGAAAAGAAAAAATATGCCTCTCAAGTGTTTGACAAAATTCTTAAATGGATGTTTTACCATATTTCCTTGACATGTTTTTCAAGGAACTGGACTAATTTAGCCTATCAATGTGTAAGAGTTTTTAATTTAAGACAATTCAGATGGAATTTTGTCATTGCAAAGTGAGATCGCTTCCCTGCCGAAAAAGAGAAATTTTGTGGTTTGTTTCTTTTGGGGGAAATATTATATACGACTTGCATATGTTAGTTATAGTAGTTAATTGTTTGATTAAGAGACTCAATCATATGGGATGATTTGTGTTGGGTAGTGTCTTCATAATTTTAAGTTCTGTTTTACCAATTATGATGTCTCTATTTTTTAAGTTCTCTTTCATATTTGTAGCCTACAAGTTTGTCATTGCTTCTCATTTGATACTACTGTGTATACATATGACTACATCAATTGGAATTTTGTGTTATTTCTCTTCTTTAATTATTTGTGTTGCAAAATTTTTGGCGCTAAAACAGTAAAACTAATATTATGTGTTTATTTTTTTAGTTAACAAGAGGAGATGGTGAAGGAATGGTTAAACATCAAGTTCTTATGATGCCCTCTTCTTCATTGGAAATTTAGTTCCAAAAACTTACCATCATTTCCCCTTTTTACGAGTTTATGATATCTTTTTATAGATAATCAAATTGATTATTTAGTTTTTTTTTAAATAACATGATAGTTGTGTGTATCCCCATTCGAGTTTATCATTTATCTATCTCGATATGTGTGTGTCCCTAATTGAATTTATCAGATTTCATCTTTTCTTTGTTTTTTTTTGCATTTTGGGTGGATGTTTTCATAACCACACCGGAATTGCCTTTAAACTCTACGTTCCCTCTTTTTCTGTTTATGTGCTTCTAATAGGGAGGCATAATAGAAGCTTTGAATCAATCATGGATTTTTACTGTTTTAATGGTTTCGGTTTTATTTTTTGTATGATTTTTTAGCCATTTCAGTGAGAAATCGTCTTTTTATTTTATTACTCACATTCTTTAGTGTTTGTTGATGTAGTTATTTACTAATATTTAATTGCTTTGGTGCAGGTACATTTATGGCACTATTTGAATCATGGTTTATGTGTTTGGGTCGTTCCCTATTATGTGTTTTATAACATGGCGTCGATTAACATTATTTTATACTCTACTATTGTTATCTTATGTATATTGTATATACACTTTGTTCAACTCTGCTACCAATGAATATTGTATATAGATTTATCACAACGACGCAATGTACTCGTAGCATGAACGTTGTCCAGAGCGCGATGGAGGCGGAGTGCAGTTTTTACACAATTAGTATTTTATTCAATTATTTGTTTTTAGTTATTTTGTTATATTAAAGTACATCCGTGTATTTGTTTTTTTGTATTATCCAAAGCTGCAACCAAAGCTTCTGTATATCTGTGTATTATCATCTAACACATTCATTTCTTTTTTCTAGTATTTACTTGCTTGCACTCTTTTGGCAAATGATTTTTACAACCCCCTTTATTTGTGAATATATTTCTCATATGTTTGGGCCCATATTTGGATGCATTGCTCCTTAATTACTCTTTTTTTACAGGTCTCACCTCTATTATCTATGCTTACACACATTGCATAGGCTTCCTACTACAATAATTATGTGATGCTTGAGCCTTGACTACCCTTGCCTCACTCACTACCACCATGGTAGCTGTAGGCACTGCTACTGTTCCTTTTATACTATATGTAAGTGTTTTATGCATTCCATAACTAATTCCAAACCCGGATTCAGTAATTGCTTGGGTTCAGTAATCCTTGAGGCAATAAGCAAGTCTAGTAATCCCCTGTTATGGCTTCAGTTATTTGTTTGTGTATTTCTATCGAAAAGGTGGTTTCTATTTGTTTGGTAATGCTTGCAGAATTCAGTATGGTAATGCATCCAAAACAAGATTCAACTTCTATTTGTTTAGTACTTTTGTAATGTTGCCAGATATTTGAAGTATGGTAATGCTTTTGTAATGCTGCCAGATATTCATGCAATTCTGCGTTCCTCTTTTTTATAGAAACTTATTTGAAGTATAGTCTCAAAATATAAGACTTTTTATAGCGTAGTTTTATATTATATGTTCCCCTTAATTTTCCAAGCTAGAAGTTTCATAAATGAGAATATGCTAAAAAAGGGAATTATGCCTTTTCAGACAGTGCTTTCTAAAGATGGGTGATTTATTTTCAATATGCAGATTGGGTTTCAACAGTTGTAACTAGATTGGTTTCAAATGTGAGTTATGAAAATGAAGAGGGCGATGAGGAAAATTAAGAGTTGGTGGACGAATGAGATAATCGAAGTTCATCTCCCCATTGAATACAAGCTGTGAGAAATATCGGGGAAACAAAGCCTGTGAAAAACATCCTACAGGAAAAGAGGGGCTTATAAGTGGAACAGAAAAAGATTCTTTAGGTTATATAGGACTAATTTTTAATCATTGCAATTGGTATATGAATGGTTTTACCAATGAATTTAGGAGAGGTATAGATTTCTACAATTGTAATGTGACTTACTCCTCTTTTATATTGTTCCTGAACAGAAGCAGCGCCGTTCAGATTTCTTCGGATCGTTTAGGCTTTAGTAACAATTCAAGTCGAATAGGAGGTAATTATTTTTTTTAAATATCTCTTAAAATTGTTTTTCTTTGAAAGTGATTTTTGTTTGTTTTAGGTTCATTGTTTGGTTATGAATAGAGATCCAAGTTCTCAAAGTTTGTTGATGTGGGTTGGTTCAAAATGAACTTTGTTTTGCTTTGAGCTTAACATTCAACATATGTGTGTTTCTGTAGATCTGAAGAGTTAACATTCTACATATGTGTGATTTACATAAACTTTGACAAGTTTGAATTAAAAGCCTAATGATATTTTATGAGACTTTATGGGTTTATAATTGTAGTATATTACAACGCGAGATACGAATACAAATTTTCTTACTGAAGAATGTTTTGCATCTTTCAAATTTCTGATTTCTGTTTGCTATTTGCTTTCTCTTTTCAGTCCATTTGTTTTCCAATTACTGTTTGCGGTTTGCTATTTGCTTTCCCTTTGCAGTCTTAGGTTATTTTTTATTTCCATTTGCTTTAATTTGATCACCAATGAGTACCATCATCAGTCTAATCTCTGTCCAACGCCAATTCAAGCCATACAAAAAATTATCCTTTAATTTTTATTTTTTTTTCATTCTGTTGATTATTTGATTATGTTCGAGCATGACCTAGAGGCGTTGAATCATTCAATTTGAACGTGTAGAGTGATTTATGTGTTTATGACTCAATGACACGTGTTGGGTTATATAAAGGAAATATTTCATTCTCATGTATTCTAGATGTGGCTCCAATAAGTCATGGATATTGATTCATATTAGTATTTACTACGAGTCTTCATAATATTTACTACGAGTCTTCAAATGAGTTATAATGTGTAACCTAATTTATTCTAACTTTTTTTTGAATTTGACAGATATAGTCTCTATTTTTGCAGGTGCTTATTTCGGTTCAAACCAAGTTCAGTAATGGCCCATTTGTGTGAGTTATAGAGTTATTGCTAGGTACTTACCAACTTCAGTTATCAAGTGAGTTTTATCCTACCCACAACAATCATTTAGTACCCTATTCTTACCTACTTCGAATAATTACCAATCCCTAGTACATTGTCCAACTTCAGTTATTATTGAGTGTCCTAAATTAAGTGAAAGGGATAATTAAGTGTAAAGGGATAATGTTCTTACCTGTATCTAATTATCTTATCTCCCTTCAGTTAATTCAGTTTACATGTTCTTACCAATTTCACTTTTTGAACAATGTTCTTACCAATCCCTAGTAAGAACAGGGAACTAAATGATAATTATCTGTTGGACAATGTAGTGTATAACAGATCATTTTGCCTCAATGTAGTGTATAACCTATAATTTTGCCTCACTGAATTATAAAAGATATAATATCCCTCAGTCCCTATTTTGTTACTTTCATTCTTTTTATTTTTTGTAAAAAATTGAATCGCATACTCTATTTGATGTATTTCTCATTGTACATAAAAATCACATCTGCTATATCCCCGCATACAACATCACTGACCAAACATCTGAGGAATATGCTTTTTGCATTAAGGCATGGTAACGGGAGCACCGTTTGCACGTTAAGACCCGGTGGATATTTCGATTGATCTATTTAGATCCGACAAACCCACGTTAAGAACAACAACAACAACAAAGAACAACCCAGGTAATTTTTTTTTACTGTACAACCTTTCATTGATTTGTCCAAAATAAGTTTCAATGATTATGTGCTTCATATTTAATGAAGAACAACCCAGTTAACAAATTTATTTTTGGACATAGTGCTTTTCGTTCTTACTTCTGTTGGGACATTGTGTGCTTCGTATTTTTTTTGGCTTTTGTTGGCATATTATTACTCTTTGGTTATAGAGCTCCCGAGTTTAACTGGGATCAACCCGCTCCCGAGTTTAAATGCAAGTGATATGTCCTGTCTCAACTAATGTTTTGCACATTTCTAAAAGATATGGACTTCTTATTAATGTTCAACACTTTAGTTCTCTTATTTACTTAACCCTACACTCATGATTTAAATTTTGAAATTGGGTCCGATATTTCTCAAATGACGTACACCTTAGCAGGGTTTGTTTTCACTATCTTTTCATTGTTTTGTTTTAAGTACTGAACTATGGATGCTATTATGTATTTGTGTTATAATAATGATGATAGTGCTTTAAGCTATAACCATGATCGATTTTCGAACAGGAACCAGTCTTCTGGAGGAGGTTTAGGGGGCGAGTCTTCTCGAACTGGTATATACTTTTGATGAATGCGATTTTAGGAAGAATATGTTGAAAATAAAGGGAAAGGGCATGCTTATTTACTTTATAAGTATGTCGTAATCAATATGACCAATTGATGTATAAATTCAATTTGTTGTTTTTAATAATAATTTTTTTGCATGTATATAACGTATTGACATATTGTGCGGTAGTTCCGATGGCTTTGCTTAACAAGATAGGTATGGGGCGAGACTAATTTGGCGGAGTGGATAAAAGGTGCAACTCTTTTTGGAAGAGTAATAGAATATAGATAAAACTAATGGTGTAGCTAAAACTATGTAAGCTAATGACCATTTAACTCTATTTAGAACTATTTATGTAGAAAATATTTCTCGAGAGGTTACATCAGTTGATCTCAATCACCAATTCCATGATCTTGGTGTCCAAATTATAGTTTCATTGTGGTGTGTTATGTTCTCTCTAAAGCACAATCGAAAAGGCACTGAAGTCTAAAAAGTAAAG
Source organism: Sambucus nigra (assembly GCA_949130495.1). Classification (NCBI taxonomy): domain Eukaryota; kingdom Viridiplantae; phylum Streptophyta; class Magnoliopsida; order Dipsacales; family Adoxaceae; genus Sambucus; species Sambucus nigra. The sequence continues at coordinate 370,456,864 of OX422208.1, read as the reverse complement.
AAAATGGTAATTTTTCAGTATATATACTTTATTTGTTGATTTAAATTCAAGGAAGTACTTTATTTGTTGATTTAAGTTCATGCATGAGTGATTATGATGGTTTATATACTACATATGGGTTAAATTATTTTTATTGGATTTCTATAATTGTTATAACTTGATTTAATGCAGAATTTAAATGATTTGAATTTAATTTATTACAGAATTTTGATGATTATGATTGCAGCCTATCATGGATTCATTTTGAATATGAATAACTGAGTTCTCAATTGTTACAATACATTGGAATTCTCGCTGATTATATTTGCTCATCTGTTTTTGATGGATTTGGAATTGTTCTGATAGTTCATTTACATTTTTTGCAGGGCTAATTTGTGATTGATGAATCCACAACCGTACATTGGAAATAACAACCAGTGCATACGATAATCCAAAGGCTAAATCAGTGCACAATAGCATGCAACTGCCGATCGATAGCCAAAATATATTCTCAGAAATCTTTTGGTCAACAATCTAAGATGAGGACTTAGTATGACTATCCAAAGGCTTGACACCGCACTGAACTCTATTTTGGTTAAAGAAGATTATGGTTTGATAAATGGGATTATTGTTTTGTGAAGTTAGTTGTTTAATTTTCTTTGGATAGATGAAGGTACCAGAGACTAGGTACATTTTTTTTAGAATTTCCTTACTAGCTATAATTTTCTTTTATTACCCCTCAAGCAGGGTGGATAGTCCAATAAACAAAGGAGACCATGTCCATTTTTTATATAGAATTGATACTTTGTTAATTTGAGGCACAATGTGAATTCGATTGATGAATATTGTATATTTAATGTTATATTTGAGTTTATTTGATGAATTTAGCTTATATGAACGTTGTTGTATTATTTGTTATTTATTAAGCAGGGTGGATAGTCCTGCAAATAAAGGAGATTATGGTTATTTTTTTAAAAAATTATAGTTTTTGTTGGGGAATGAAATTTTTGCCTTTTTGCAATGACGTACTTTGAAATTTTTGTCGTTTTACGATTATCAGCATGCCTTCAGGCACGGGAATACCCTAGTATATATATAATCACTCGCCAAAATACCACCCCGAGTATTACTCGTTCCAAACACCCCTAAATTAGTAAGCCCTGGATTTTTACTTTCAACTTACCCAAGGTATGAACCTCACACAAATAATAATTTAGAAGTCCCCACACTATTTTTAGGAAGTCCAAATGTCTAACACCACTATTTATTTTCCTCAAAGCTACACATTAAGTGCCACACAATTTTGCACCCTCCTAGTCCTAATTAATTCCCTTAAATGCCTAGGTATGAATTTATCCTAGTTGGATATTTATTTACTCAAATAAATAAGCTAGAAATAATTAGTTTAGGAATTTATCCCCTATAAACAAAACAAGCCGAAACTGTCAAAATTTCTGAAGGGTCGATCGATTGACCCCTGGCCGTCTATCGATCGATCGATCAGCTGTTCTTCTTCGAGACTCTTTTTTGTCCATTAACATACCTCCAAGATTTTTATTTCTTCTTCCAACCTTATTAAATCACAAACAATCGTATATATTCGAGGAAAATAGGTTTTAATCATCCTAGAACCAAGAATCAACAACTAATTTCTAGAAATCCCAGTATTTTCCTAATATGAGATTTTATCCGATTTCAATCGTTCAACTTCTGAAAAACCCGTTTTGATTCAAGAAAACCCAAACAAAATATCATATAGTTTTTTTATAAACAACTATAATATGAGATACATGCTCAAAAGAATAAATAAAGTAAACACTTTCCTCGTGAGTAAAATCTGACGAGCTCGAGTCAAATCCCACAGAGTTTGGCCCGAAATCCCCTTTCTTCTTCCTCTTTCCTTCCTTTCTTCTCTTCTTCCTTTTCTCTATTTTGTTTCTTTCTATTTCTCTCTCTCTCTCTCTCATGCCCTTATAAGAGAGAATAAGGGTTTATCCCTTATAAACCCCAAAATTGACTCGTTTACTCAATTGCGAGTCCCTACTAGTCCAAAAATTCCCGAAACCTAAACGCTACCCCCGGATACTCTATTCTGACTATCTCAGCCATTCTGAAACCAACCATGCACTCAAAATCTCCATCCGAGCCACTTAATTAAATTTCACTAATTAAACTCAACATATCTCCATACGTGTGTTTTCCAAATAAAATATTATCCTTTGTCGCTTTACCCAAATACGACATGTAATTAAAATAATCCAACTCATTTACTTAGTCCCAAAAGTAAATGTAACACACATAAGAAATCATCTAACAATCATAAACTCCCAAAATTATTATTCACAGTAATTCCTCAAATTTCCAAATTACACCCACTTATGTAATTTAAATATCCATAAAAGTACGGAGTATTACATACTTCCCCCTTACAACGGAATTTTGTTCCCAAAATTCAGATATAACCTATACTACTAACGTAGGATCGCCAATCATACTAAGTCATAGTACACCGAAGTCGAATAGTACTAATCAATGGTACCCTACCAGATACCACTAATCTCAAGTCATACATTCTAACATACTAGCTTAAGGACAAGCTTATCTAAATCTCCATATACTACAATGATATCTCAGTCGTAAGGTTGACTCTAACAACGTCACATCACACCTAGTGCTTCTATAACCACATATAAATAAAATGATCCTATAACCTCCTCTCTAACTTACTGATCTCATCGGAGATCCTCCACTCTAGGTGTTCACTAATCTACATCAGGATATCAAATTTCCCTCAAAAAGGAAACTACACTAGCGCTTGACTATTCCCATCAGTTTTCTCATTTATCTTAGGTGTGCTAAATCTTATAGCACCTACACAATTGGGTTATCGCGTGCCTCCTACGACGTTCAATCCAACTCATAACAACTCTAGAGCATATTCTTCAACTTTATATACTACGCCCCTTCTATTTCAGACGATATATAAAACCAACTTACCAAGGTTCCCATACATCTTTTAACCTCTGGATATCTGTTCAACCATTGCAAACGTCCCCCATGTAACACTCTCTCTAAAAATGGGTCTCATTTCCTCGGCCTGGTACTAACACCTGGGTGTTCTTAACCTGAATAATTTGCAATTCAATTCTTCCTATATCAGCGCCACATGCCCTTCTGGCCTTTATCTCTTAGTAGTCCTAAGATCAGTGTGTTTTCCTACACAGGTAAAATGAGTACTATCCTAACTATATCCCTAGTGCCCAAGACCTCTCTCAACTTCTGTCATTGGCTCACTTTCATGCGTGGTACGTCTCACAAAGAGAAATTTAAATAAGGAACCCTCCCATTACACTACTTCCTCGCATCGTCAGTCATCGAGATATAACGGCCTAAGGCACACCATCAGGATGTTATAATCCTACCTCACTAACCTACTAACTTACTTGTACCACTATGTCCTTCCATCTTGGCGAAATGGAAAGTCTGACTAATCGGGGGTGCCTACTCTCTGCAAAAGTGTTACGAACATCATGCTCAAAACATATTTACTCATAATTTTCCTTATGTTCAAGGCCTGGATATAAGCCTCAACCCGATTTCCTTTACCTTGCCTCACCCACACACGTGCTGTGAGAGAAACATTTCCAGTACGTTTTCCACGGCACTCCCATTTCCATAAGCCTCTAATCATTTCATGGCTCTCCGTTTTTAGAGTTTCCTCAAAATTGGGTAACTTATCATCCAAAACCAATATCCTTACATCCAATAACATCTCTCCACTCCCAACGTAGTTAAGGTTCATGCATGGAGTGTCTCGTAAGAAAAATCCAAACAAAGAACCCTTTTGATACACTACTACTTAACTTTGTCGGTCGTGGAGCTATGTCAGCGTAAAACAGGTAAAATAATAAATCTTTCATACCTTAGATCATATCTATAAGGTCCCCGTGCACTAAAGTCATGCTAGTGAATCATCTACTCACCGAAGTTCCATCCAAACATATAATAAAGGCGAGCTCAAGCCGTAACTAGGTGAGATATCGTAAAAGCAAGTAGTTCCACACTGGAATCGTGTATACGATAGTCTTGCAATCATTAGAATGATATCACTCTGATCAGTCAAAATTATATTATACTCAGAATAGTACTATACTCGTATAACAACGAGCAGTGCAAACCAAATATAAACTCAAATTATCGACACCCGTTTTCATAACGAATGAAGAAAATAGAACCCCTCTACCGCGAAAAACATATAGATATACCCTCTATAATATTATCGATACCGCCAGAAGGCTAGAATTACACACACGAATCTAGGGTTAACCTAATATCGCGACTCTATCTAGCCACACAAAATATACCTCCTTCATCCGAGGTGAAACTCATAACAATAACTTTGTCAATCTTCCTGACTGCTCTAATTGGTTCCCGGACATATTACACTTGCCTTAACCGAGACAAAACTACTTAAATCAATGCCACATATCGGCAGCTTATTCTTGTCCTTTAACTCCTACCGAGAAAGATCAAAGCATGCGGTTCTATGTTCAACATTACAGTTATTCCCTATCTCTGTCCACCCTAACCATGTTAAGGTTATCAGTATCTCAGACTCTATAGTGTCGATCTTGACAATCACCTTTGTTGTTCCCTCAACTCGTTCGACAAAAATGAAACATGCTACCGGCCTCAATTACTTTATTTCAATGAATTCCCCGGGTGGATGTCAACCAATGGGGTTCCACGAACACAACTTCTCCATAAGTGTTAGAAACACTTACTAGTGAGCCTATCATTCCACTAAAGGACTCTTTATTAATTGTACATACCTTACTTTGGTACAAGGTTCACTTCTCCATATCAATATTTATTCACTGTCCGCCTCTGACCATTCCTCATGTGAATAACTCAGAAAATGCATTATCTTCCTTTCTGACAAGTTAAAGGAACTCAGAGTTAAAACAATTCGTAAGATTCCTCTATGAGAAAAACATCCTTCTCCCCCAAATATTGTGACCACCGTTCCAACCATTTCAACATTTCTCCAACGAGTGAAAAATATTTCTTCAAATCTTCACATCTGGGCATTCCTATACCCTACTCTGAGCCAAATCCTCTGAGCCTTCCACTTCCTTTTGATAACACTACACTGCTTCCACATAACTCTACTCCAACGTATGGTCCTTATTAAATACCTTTCAAGCTTTTTCCAAATTTAACTTCACTGGGTAATTCAAGAATAGCACCACTCTTTACTACAACGATACGTAGATAATTATAATTAATATACTTAGTAGTCGTTGTAGAAATTTATAACACCACAAACGGAGTGACCTCTACTACGGTCCCTATCCCCAACTTCAACTTATAGTTCCAACTAAGCCCTACCTCATGATGCCCTCATAACATCCTTCAGTGGCCGCCCTTCATCGATCAGCACATGAATCTCGAACGAGCGCAAAAAAGATTTACTATGATCTCACATAATGGAAGGAGAACGAAATCTCACATTAGGAACCAACAATCCTAATCATAAGGCTCTATATCAAATAGAAAGAAACGATGAAAGCGTAGTGCGTCCGCATAGATTCATAAGGACACAAGAACCTGATGATCTAATACCATCCGTGACACCCCGCCTAATAAAATACTACGTGATCAACCCTATACCAAATTAAAACAAGAGTCTCATATGGTTCATTCTCAGCATTACCGTCGAAAACCAATTTAATTACTAATAATTTATTACGCTGTCATCAAAATTTTATTTAACTAATCGCTTTATTCAAACCAACCAAGTAAAACAATCACAACAATGTATATAGACAAAACTGAAATGAAATAAAATAACCGAACACTCGGTACAGTATAATATAACCAAATCGAATGCCGCACTAAAAGGCGATAAAACAATAAATTAGTACAATTGGGGTATTGATCCGAATGTTTCTACAATACCTCCTATCTAGATCTCAAGGATAGAAGCGTCTACCTTAAACCTGCTTGCATCCGCAGCTGCTGCAACAAACGTCTGACTCGAAAGAATTATCATCCAGGTGTCCTTGTGTCTTGATACCTAATATATATACATATATAGTAAGAGAGGGGGAAATAGATAAATGGGTCAGAGACCGAGTTTTGAAAATATTTAGGAACTTCATAAAAGACATATTTTTAAAATATGAAATCTCTCATATTTAAACTGGTATCACACTCTATTGAGATACACCTCACCCCTCTTTTAATAGTGCTCACCTATCGCATACTGATTAGGCATAAATTCTTCCTAATTTATCCCTTGATTTAGTTACTTTTAGCACCTCGAATAGCGTAATTGAGTTGAAATTATCTCATAACTGTGCTACTGACTGATCCTAATGAGTACACCGAGTTTCTGGTATTTTGTATTGATTTTGCAGGTATTTGATGTCAAGAAATGAAAGAAAGAAATCGGTAGAATCAAGAAAGAAAGAAGGAAAAGTCTTAAGGGAAAAAGCATAATTTCTACACGGAATTTGGATGAGGTACCTAAAGAGAAGTTGAAGACATCTCATTCATGAGCACAAAGGACGAAACGACACCCCAATCGGAATCCCAGAACAAAAGTTATGAGCAGTCAAAGATGAGCCAGAAAGTTAAATAGCCGGACCGGTTCGCCCCTGCCTCGAACCGGTCCGCCTTGCCAAACTCCAGAAGACCCCGGATCGCATGCAAACCGAAGGAGGCCAAAATAAAAAGAACCGGTCCGCACCAAAATAAAAAGAACCGATCCGCCTTGGGGGTAGACCGGTCCGCCTAAGACCCAGACCGGTCCGGTCCGATCCTCGAAATCTGGAAATCTTCTCTCTTCCTAAAAAGGCTTCTAGTGCAGTTGACTTCCGATATTATTGTAGGGTATTTAAGACCCGAATTATTGTTGTTATTGGTACAAAGAATTAGTAGGGTTTCCTGCTTCTTTTCCAAAAACCCTAATTTAGCTAAGAAATGTTGCTTTATTTTAAGAATTGAAGATTGATCCAGTAAATTTTGTGAGTATCGGTTTCATTCATTGATGCACTTATTGTTTGGATAATTTTAGTGAGTAATTTTTAGTTCTAATTCGTTTCTACATTTAACTATCATTCTTCTTAGATTAATCATGAATTCTTACACTTCAATTAATGGTTTCATTGAATTCAACATGTTAGGCTAGATTTACCAAGGTCGGGGTACATGAACCCAACCTGAGGTGTTAGTGTAGGTGTATAAAATTAATCCGATGAATTTATTGATTGACTAAGATCGTATTCCATAATGACACAATAATTGTAGATCTTTATATCATGTTTGCCTCTGGGTACTCCTGATGATTTAGAGTGCAATTTGAGTGTCACTATCGCGATACTGATTTACTCATCCTCAGATTAGGTATGACGTGGGCTTGAACCCCGTATACATAATTCTTGGGAGTACTAAATTCCGGGTTAGATAAATCAGATAAATTTATGATTAATATTACCACTGCACTACACTAGGTTTGGGGGCTTGTATTCCCGTCCTCGTTTTTCCCATCACTTTGTCAAAAGTTTCAAAATCAATTTTTATTCATATTTTAGGTAACTTATTTTAGTTGCATTTTTTTTATAATTTCATCCTTGCACTTAGCTGTAACCATTCCCAAAATCAAATCATTTTCCCTTTATTTTTAGAGTCAAGGTTAGGATTCCTCCGTCTTTTCCGTCGTCACAACTTCGTTGTCCTTTTTCCCTGAGGATCGATACCCGACTTGTCGGATTATTACTTGAGCGATAGGCTTACACTTGAGCCTAGAGTGAACGCATTTCTGAAACACATTTTCAGTCGCGTCAAGTTTTTGGCGCCGTTGCCGGGGAACTAGGTAGACTTAGGATTAGATTAAGTCAATCCAAAGCTTGACCAAAAATTCCAAAAATCCAAAACCAAAAAAAAAAAAAAAAAATGCAAAAAGATTCACCATCAGCTCTCTTAAGCTTTAATGCAAAATTCTGAAACCACTCCCACACCTCATAATACTCCAACCAGTATTCACGAAAATCCACATATTGAGTATAATCCTGATAGTCCCCACACTCCACACGCCCCACAGTTTTGGATCCCACCTCCCACACCATCGCACTCAGTCTCTGATAACACTCCCTTTCCCTTCTTAGGACACACTTCAAGCACACCCAGTGAGAACACCGAGTCATTAAGTGAGGGAGAGATGTCTCAACACAGCAGTGCATCCGCCGGTGCACCCGCCGGTGAGGAAGAGCCCCCATACCGTCCGATTAGAGAATTCTTATATCCTGAGCGTACTGTCACTCTGGGATGCAGGAAATTCCGTTTCAAAAATGGGATGATCCAGATGCTACCGCATTACCACGGTATGGATTCTGAAAAGACAGACCTCCATATTAGGGAATTTGAGGACGTGTGTGATACTCTAAATGATCAAACCTGCACACAAGAGGTAATCCGCCTCAAACTCTTCCCTTTCTAGCTCAAAGATAAAGCTAAGGCCTGGATATGGTCTTTACCTCCAAGCTCGATTCCATCTTGGAATGAGCTACAGTCGCAATTTCTCAAGAAATTCTTCCCACCGTATCGAACAATCTCCATAAAGGCTCAAATTCAATCATTCAGACAAGCTGAAAATGAGTCATTTCATCGATGTTATGAACGTTTCAACGAGTTAGTTTCTTCATGACCCCATCATGGATTTGATTCAGCGCAAGTCATCTCTTTTATCTATAATGGGTTGAATCTTAATTCCAAACAACTTGTTGAAACAATGGGAAGTGGTACGTTTATCGATTTAGATGCCAAGGACGCTGAGCTTCACTTGAGGTATGTCGCCGAGACTACCCAATCCTGGGACACTTCTGATCCCAACACTCAAAATCGAAATAGACAAGCGACCACTACTCCGTCAGCATCCGGTCTATTCCATGTAGATAAGAATTCTATGACGGATAGCCGATTAGAGACTCTTGAGATAGGATTTCGAGATATGTGCGAGATATATGGAAAAGGACCAGCTGGACCCATTCCAAACCCAATCTTAAAGGTGTGTGCTATTTGCGAGGTGGGACATTCAACTGAGGAATGCCCGATGATAACCGCCTACAAAGCAATGCTGCAAGAGCTAGTTAGTGGTGTAGGAGGTTTTAAGGGTAATTTCGGTGCCCCGCATGAGAATTCATATAACCCTTCTTGGAAAAATCATCCCGGTTCTAGCTATGGGCAACAACATGCCGCAATGAACCCTCCTTCGCATGTTTCCCCTCCTCCACCATAACACTTTCAACAAGCTCCACACATGCAAGGACATGTGCAAGCATCGCCACCTCAAGGAAATTATATTCCACCACAGCGGAGAAATCTCGAGGATACCATGAACCAATTCATTGCAAACCAGACCGCAACCAATGCCAAATATGATCGTCTGATCGGCGACATAAATGCGAATATGTCTAAAATACAATCATCATTGAGTGTTCAAGAGAAGGGCAAATTTCCTACCCAAGACCAACGACCTCCCCAAGGTCAAACTAGCGTTAGCTCCACCTCCACTGAACATAAGGAGCAATGTCAAGCTGTAAACACTCTTCGTAGTGGGCGAGTTGTTGATTTATCACCTCCCCGACCCGATACAACGAAAGCCAAGGAGATTTCGCTCGGCAAGAAAGAGGCCGAAGATGTCCCCTTGAATAAGAATGACCAAGAAGCTGCTAGTGAGCCAGAGGTAGTAGTGAAATCGCCTTCCGTAGCACCGTTTCCTCAAAGGTTGATTCCCTCCCACAGAGGAAACCCATGTGATGACGTGCTAGAGGTGCTAAAACAAGTCAAGCTTAATTTACCTTTCCTTGAAGCCATTAAACAAATTACAGCATATGACAAAGTCATCAAAGACCTGCTGACGGTTAAAAGAAAGATGAAAGTGAAGAAAAATGTCTTTCTAGCACAAAATGTGAGCTCCATCCTACTAAATGAACTCCCGCCTAAGTTCAAAGATCCCGGTGCACCCACCATATCCTGCATCATTGGGGAGAATAAAATTGAAAAAGCCTTACTTGACTTGGGAGCAAGTGTAAATATACTCCCTTACTCCATTTATAGGTAACTTGACTTGGGCGACCTCAAGCCCACGAAAGTCACTCTCCAATTAGCAGATCGAACCGTGAAGATCATATGAGGTATCGTCGAGGATGTGATCATTCAAGTTGACACTTTCTACTTTCCAGTGGATTTTGTCATTTGGGACACGGATCCCTCCTTCCACTCGAGTAATCATGTTCCTATCATCCTTGGGCGCCCTTTCCTAGCTACGGCTAACGCAATCATCAATACTAGGAATGGGAGAATACAACTCACATTTGGGAACATGACCTTGGATACCAACATCTTCCACATAGCCCAAAATGCAGGGGAGGAAGATGAACTTCACGAGGTGAGCCTCATAGATGAGATAGTAGAGGAGTACTTTGAGGAGAATTACTATGGCGATGCTTTAGAATCCCGTTTAGCGGTGAGACACGAGAGTGAGGGGATGTACACCGCCTTCGAGAGGGAGGTTGAAGAATTGAGCGAGCTACTCGATGAGAGTAAGTTGGACGAGGACGTGAGAGAGATTAATTGGGTTTCGAGATTCGAGGAATTACCTCTGAGGGATACGCACGTGGTTCCCTCCAGTGAAAGATTTCCAACCCTCGAGTTAAAGAAACTTCCTGCCTATATTAAATATGCATATCTAGGAGAGGATGAGACATTTCTTGTTGTTATCTTCTCTAGCCTAAATGTAGGGCAGGAGGGTAAATTATTGAAAATTCTGAGGAAGCACCAAAGTGCTTTTGGTTGGTGCATAGCTGATTTGAAGGGGATAAGTCCTTTAATTTGCACTCATAAGATCCATCTCGAAGAGGATGTCAAACCTTCTAGAGAAATGCAAAGAAGACTAAATCCCAATATGAAAGAAGTTGTGAGAACCAAAATAATCAAATTGTTGGATGCCGGAATCATCTGCCCAATCTCGGATAGCAAGTGAGTAAGCCCTATTCAAGTTGTCCCGAAGAAGTCGGGTATGACTGTGATCGAGAATGCTAAGGGAGAGTTAGTTCCCCAACGTACCACCACCGGATGGCGCGTTTGCATTGATTACCGGAAACTCAATGCGGGAACCCGGAAAGACCATTTCCCCTTGACATTTATTGATCAAATGCTTGAAAGAGTAGCGGGCCACCCTTACTATTGCTTCCTTGATGGTTATTCCGGGTATAACCAAATTGAGGTAGATGTACTTGACCAGGAGAAGACGAACTTCACTTGCCCTTTTGGTACGTTTGCCTACAAACGTATGCCATTTGGCTTGTGTAATGCACCCGCGACCTTTCACAGGTGCATGTTGGGCTTATTTAGTGACATGGTTGAGAGAGGACTCGAAGTGTTCATGGACAATTTCGGCGTTTTGGGTACCTCTTTCGATCATTGTCTAGAAAAACTGGAAAAAGTACTTACCCGCTGCGTGGAAAAGAACTTAGTGCTGAATTGGGAGAAGTGCCATTTCATGGTCACCGAGGGAATAGTTCTTGGCCATATTGTTTCATCCAACAGAATAGAAGTTGATAGGGAAAAGATAGATGTCATAGCTGAACTTCCCCCACCGAAATCGCTGAAAGACGTGCGCTCGTTTTTGGGTCACGCGGGGTTTTATCGAAGGTTTATTAAGGACTTTAGCGCCATCGCTAGGCCCTTAAGCAACTTACTCATGAAGGACTCCCCATTTGAGTGGACTGATGCATTCCAAAGTTCTTTTGACAAATTGAAGAACATGCTTGTGTCCGCCCCCATCATGCAAGTTACAGATTGGTCCTTACCATTCGAACTTATTTGTGATGTCAGTGATTACGCGATCGGGGCTGTTTTGGGACAACGTCAAGATAAGCAAGATCATGTCATCTACTATGCCAGTCGGACTCTTACCGCACCTCAACTCAACTAATCTACCATAGAGAAGGAGTTGCTAGTGGTAGTCTTTGCCCTCGATAAGTTCCGGTCCTATCTCATTGGTTCTCCTATTACTGTTTTCACCGACCACGCGGCTTTGAAGTATCTACTTGCAAAGAAAGACGCCAAGCCGTGCCTCATAAGGTGGATCCTACTCCTACAAGAGTTCAATCTATCCATCAAAGATAAGAAAGGAGAAGAAAACATCGTTGCCGACCATTTATCTCGGCTTTCGTCCGACGTGCCTAGTGATCCCGTACCCATAGACGAACATTTTCCGGATGAGCAGCTTTTTGCTACCTCTTCATATCCCTAGTTTGCGGACATAGTGAACTATCTTGTCACGGGAGTCGTCCCTCCCGACTGGACACCGCAAGATAAGAATATATTTCTTACTTGGTAGCGCATGTTCTTTTACGGTGATCCATTACTTTTTAAATACTGTGCATACCAAATCATCGACGATGTGTACCGGATGATGAAATCCCAAAAGTCATCCAGTTTTGTCATTCGGAAGCTTGTAGAGGTCATTTTTTGACGAGAAAGACGACCGTTAAAATTCTGCAATGCGGCCTCTATTGGCCCACAATCTTCCGAGATGTGAACGATGCTTTCAAATCATGCAATATGTGTCAATGGATGAGAGCCATCACTCGACGAGACATGATTCCTCTTACCCCTATACTCATCATTGAGATATTCGACCGTTGGGGTATTGACTTCATGGGTCCTTTCCCTCCATCCTTTGGTTTCCTATACATCCTCGTCGCGATAGACTATGATTCTAAATGGGTGGAAGCTATAGCTACCAAGACTAATGACAACAAAGTGGTGATAAAGTTCTTGCAGGAACACATACTTTCCCGTTTCGGTGCACCGAAAGCAATAATTAGCGATAATGGTACGCCATTTTACAATAGGCCATTCGAGAAGCTTATGAGAAAGTATGGTGTCGTTCACAAGGTTGGAACTACATATCACCCACAAACGAATGGACAGGCCGAGCAAGCAAATCGGGAAATCAAGAACATTCTTGAAAAGACCGTCAATCCTACCCGAAAAGATTGGTCCCTTAGATTGAACGATTCGCTATGGGCCTACCGTACCGCATATAAGAATCAACTTGGCATGTCCCCTTTCCTCTTGGTGTATGGCAAACCTTTTCATCTTCCTATTGAGCTCGAACACAAGGCGTATTAGGCGATTAAGCAATTGAATTATGCTATGGACAAGGCCGGTGAAGCCCGCAAGCTTCAATTGAATGAGTTAGAAGAACTACGCAATGATGCGTATGAGAATGCCAAAATTTCAAAAGAGAGGATGAAACTCGCTCATGATAGCATCATTCGACCAAAAGAGTTTCTCCCTAGGCAAAAAGTTCTCCTCTACAACTCTCGGCTTCACCTCTTTCCGGGAAAGTTGCGGTCACGTTGGTCTGGCCCATTCGTCGTGAAGAATGTTTTCCCCCACGGAGTTGTTGAACTAGACGATTTAAAAGGGGGAAATACATTCAAAGTGAATGGACAACGCCTAAAGCCATATCTATAGGCGTGTGCAGAATAAGTCGACACCGTCTGGTTGTCGGACCCCATTTACGGGGTTGAGTGAGTTGTTGAAGTGAGGTCATCGCACCCCCGATGTGTATGGGGTGAGAGTCGTGTGTGTGAGAGTCGTGTGTGTGTGAGTTGTATGTGTGAGAGTCATGTGTGTTTTGAGCGTCGTTAGGACTAGGTTTCGTTCGGGAGAAGCATTCGTGTGTTTTGGGAATTCTGAGTCAAAGGGTGTTGACCAGTGAAATCGAGAGGGTCCTAGTTCATTTGGATAGAGAGGATATCGGGAACGTGAAATTTTTTGAAGAAGAGAGCTCGAAACCGGAGTAACAGAAGTCTAGCCCAAAAATCCTGGGGCGGACCGATTCCTTTTTCAGGCGGACCGGTCCGACCCCAGACCGGTTCCTTTTATTTTTAAAGGAACCGGTCCTCCTGTCGAGGGTTTGAAAAGTCAAAAGGCCGGACCGGTCCACCCCCACCCCGGACCGGTCCGCCTTCTGCAGATCTGCCTCTTCCTCTTCCCTAGATTCACCCCACTTTCCCCCCAATCACATTCATTCCCTCCAACCCATCCATTCCTCTTCCCAACCCCAAGCTTTCCCTCCCAAATTCATCCCCTTTTCCCTCCAAAACCTTTCCCTCCAAAACAAACCTTTCCCCTCCCCTTTCCACTATAAATACAACTCCAATCCTCCCTTTCTCCTCACACCTTCAACCCAAATCCTCTTCTTCCTCTCCAGTTTTTCCAGCACTACTTCCCTCCTATTTCAATGGCCCCCCGTGCTGCCCCCACCAAATACGACTCCGCCATGATCCACCCTTCCGGTCACGGCGAATACCGCTCCCGCCAAGAGGAGCGATGGTGCGCTCAATACTTCGGTATGGGCCACAAGCTCCATATGGAGCGCGCTGTCCAATGGGAAGCTCTACTCAACTCCGTCACCGTTCTTTTCATGGCCCGGGGTTGGTGCCGTTTCCTCAACCAACCTCACGAAGCAGTTTGGGCAACCGAAGTTCGCTCATTCTATGGTACACTCGTCCGGACGGGCCAATTCAAGGTCGAAGCTTTCATAGATGGGACTCCCATACCCTTTTCCTTGACCCGTCTCACGGCCAAGTTGGCCGAGTTTGATGTCCCGGATGTCCAAGAATTCACTTTTCCCTAAAATGTCCCCCCGGTCGACAAGGACTTTATCATGGCCCGCATTGCACCGAACGTGGCTTGGGCGGGGCAAACCGTCGCCGTTGGATGACTCAACGAGAAGGCGCGCCTTACATTTCAGATTGTGTGCGCTAACCTATTGCAAACGTCCAATGACTCTGCCATGCGGCCCCGAAAAGCTACCTTGACATATCATCTCTTCGACCCCCACACTTCCATCCAATTGGGCCGCACCTTATACGCGGACATCATTAACTCCTCCTTGGATGAGAAAGGCGTCACCCGACTTCCCTATGCCCGATTGATCACATCCATCCTTAAGGATGCTGGCATAGAGGCGCCGAGCGACCTTACGCATCTCCCCGGTCCTTTCGGACAAGGGACCCACACCAAAAGCGCCAAACAGCTAGCCGTCCTCCAGGCTAGGAGGGGTGATGATGTCAAAGAGGAGGCTGCCTCGAGCGACAATGAGGAAGACATAGGGGCAGCTGGTGAAGACGTTGAGATGGGAGATCCCGGCCCGGACGAAGAGTCAGCCGACGAGGAGGACGACCCAGATTTCGAGTGGGAGGGCACGGACCTAACCGCGCATATGTCGGCGCTCGAGACCAACTTCAACACCTTTCAGACCAACTACGAGCGCGACATAAGCATCGTTCTCTGTTTTCAAGCGGACATCTATCGGCGCTTAGAGGATCCTAGTGAGCCACTACCTTCCTACTACCAGAACCCCTATGACCCCAAAGCGCCCGGTTCCTCCCATCCCCCACCCCGGTGAAGCTTTATATGGTGTTGGCAGCATTTTTTCTTTATTTTTCCCGGATTCACAGTTGTATGTTTTCCCCTGCACATGTAACACAGTCTTGTTGTAATAAAAGCTGCATTTTCTCTATTTGTTTGTTTTATTTTTTCGCACTTTTTATTCGCTTTGAGTTAGATTTTAGTCCTTTTTTCCTTGAGGACAATGCAAAAGTATAAGTTAGGGGGGGTCACAGGTGCGTATTTCTAAAACTTCACAAATTTTCCAAAATGCCCAAAAAAAATCAGAAAATTTTGAAAAACCCAAAAAATATTTTTGTTCAAAATAAATAAAAATTGGAATTCAAAATTTTCAAAAATATCACTAAAAGTCGAATTGAAGTCTCAAGTTGTAAAATTCAGCGTACACAAAACCAAAATTGACCAAAGATGGAAATTGAGCGAAAATTGACGACTTAACGAATAAGTGTGGAGATTAACAAACCCGGTGAGATTCGAGACTATCACTTTTTGCGAGTTTTTAAATCAATCCGAGTTAATTCTTAACTCAAGGTTCTTTTCAGTGCCTAAAAAGTTGTTAAGGATCTCAATCCTTTCATTTTGATCGGTTTTGAAAAATGTGTGTAATATTGCTTTGAAAAACGTGCCAAATTGATCTCTAAACGTAAAATTCATCTCAAAATGCATACGGTAACGTAATTGGCATTTTAGGCAATGAAGTAGGCCCTCATTTGTTACACAAAAATATTGGCCAGAAAAAGTAGCAAAAAATTACCCCTTTTGTAAACCAATTTGAGTCAAACAAATTGTCCCTTTCGTTTGATAACCCAAATAGCCAGAATTGTGAAAAATGAGAAAATTCAGAAATTAAGTCCGGAAAGTGCATAAAAAGGGGCAAGAAATAAATAAATATGCTCAAAAAAAAAATTGAGCAATAGCCCGAAAAAAGCACAAATGGACATCATTAATGACTATTCCAATTCCAAGCTTCCCGACAATTGTCATTTTACCCCATATACCTTTAAACCCGAAAAAGTCCTAACCGAGTCTAAATTGCGAAATTGGTTACCGTGTGGAGAGCTAATACACCAAAAGATAATAAAGGAGATTAAGTGTGCGAAATAAAAGCAATGTTCTCATTTTTTAAAAACCGTAATCCTTTGATGAGGTCCTTTCACCACAAAATGTCCGTCTTTCTAACCGTATGCGTGATTTTGCCTCCATTACATTTACTCTTTATATCACGCATACCAAGAGAATAGCCATAATCCGAGAGACTCGTATGTGAGAGCATTCCGTGAGAAATTGAAATCAAAACGAATTTTCGGATAAGTAACGTAATGATCAATCAGTGGAAATTAGCGGTTATATTTTTGGCTACGCACACACACACCACGGTTTGAGACTTGTAAATACGACTTGATGATGACTATTTTCTGGAAAAGTTTAAATTGCACAATTTTTGCATATTTTGAATTCTCTTTGAGTCGAATTTCGTGGGTATATTCTCTGCAAACCCTCACGAGACAACACTCGTCCAACTAGGGTAACCTAGGGGTTTAACGGCTTGTTGCATATGCTAAATGCAATCGCTTGCCCGCGAAAAAGGTATTTTATCCCAATAAAATGATTTTTTAAAAGAGTTGAGCCATGCTAGGATTCTTTTACATTGCTCGGGACGCGCAAAGTTCTAAGTTAGGGGGTTTGATTAGGCATAAACGCTTCCTAATTTATCCCTTGATTTAGTTACTTTTAGCACCTCGAACAACGTAATTGAGTTGGAATTATCTCATAACTATGCTACTGACTGATCCTAATGAGTACACCGAGTTTTTGGTATTTTGTTGTGATTTTGCAAGTATTTGATGTCAAGAAACGAAAGAAAGAAATCGGTAGAATCAAGAAAGAAAGAAGGAAAAGTCTCAAGGGCAAAAGTGTAATTTCTACATGGAATTCGGATCAGGTACCTAAAGAGAAGTTGAAGACATCTCATTCATGAGCATAAAGGAAGAAACGGCACCCCAATCGGAATCCCGGAACAAAAGTTATGAGCAGTCAAAGATGAGCCAGAAAATCAAATAGCCGAACAGGTCAGCCCCTGCCTTGGACCGGTCCGCCTTGCCAAAATCCAGAAGACCCCGGATCGCATGCAAACTGAAGGAGGCCAAAATAAAAAGAACCGGTCTGCCCCCGGACAGGTCTGCCCTAAAATAAAAAGAACCGATCCGCCTTGGGGGCAGACCGGTCCGCCTAAGACCCGAACCGGTCCGGTCCTCGAAATCTGGAAATCTTCTCTCTTCCTAAAAAGTCTCCTAGTGCAGTTGACTTTCGATATTATTGTAGGGAATTTAAGACCCGAATTATTGTTGTTATTGGTACGAAGAATTAGTAGGGTTTCCTGCTTCTTTTCCAAAAACCCTAGTTTAGCTAAGAAATGCTGCTTTATTTCAAGAATTGAAGATTGATCCAGTAAATTTTGTGAGTATCGGTTTCATTCATTGATGCACTTATTGTTTGGATAATTTTAGTGAGTAATTTTTAGTTCTAATTCATTTAACTTTCATTCTTCTTAGATTAATCATGAATTCCTACACTTCAATTAATGGTTTCATTGAATTCAACATGTTAGGCTAGATTTACCAAGGTCGGGGTACATGAACCTAACCTGAGGTGTTAGTGTAGGTGTATAAAATTAATCTGATGAATTTATTGATTGACTATGATCGTATTGCATAATGACACAATAATTGTAGATCTTTATATCACGTTTGCCTCTGGGTACTCGTGATTATTTAGAGTGCAATTTGAGTGTCACTATCGCAATACTGATTTACTCATCCTCAGATTAGGTATGACGCGGGCTTGAACCTCGTATACATAATGCTTGGGAGTACAAAATTCCGGGTCAGATCAATCAGATAAATTTATGATTAATATTACCAATGCACTACACTAGGGTTGGGGGATTGTATTCCCATCCTCGTTTTTCCCATCACTTTGTCAAAAGTTTCAAAATCAATTTTTATTCATATTTTAGGTAACTTATTTTAGTTGCATTTTTATAAAATTTCATCCTTGCACTTAGCTGTAACCATTCCCAAAATCAAATCATTTTCCCTTTATTTTTCGAGTCAAGGTTAGGATTCCTCCGTCTTTTCCGTCGTCACAACTTCGTTGTCCTTTTTCCCTGAGGATCGATACCCGACTTGTCGGATTATTACTTGAGCGACAGGCTTCCACTTGAGCCTAGAGTGAACGCATTTCTGAAACACATTTTCAGTCGCGTCACATACCTTGTAAACAACCCTGTTAAGATACCCTGCTTAACTAATCTATTTCACCCATATTCTAAAAATCCTCATAAACCCGAGTACTAAGGACAAAAATTCTCCCCATTCCCAACATTCCGCTACATTTCATGCGTGGGGTGTCTCGCGAAGAGAAATCCAAACAAGGAATCCCCCCAATACACTACTACATGACAATGTTGATCATTGAGATCTATCAGGGCTTCACTACACAACACAAATATTATAAAATTCCTTATATAAATAGTTCTCACTAGAACCTGTGATTCACATTCATACAAATCAGAATATAAGGAGAATAACACCTTATTCATTCTTTCCACTTTATACAAGTCTACTTTATATGATATCTCATTTTCATATACTAGGGATATACTATAAGCAACAAGTATATTTATACCTATTAAAAACATAAGCATAATAACCATCCCACTGAGCTACAACTCGAGGATGCAGTCTTATAGTGCCTATCCGCATCCGGGTTTACTCAACCAACCACAGTACCAAGCCAGACTCATTCATGGACATGGTAAAAATACTAAACGGGGGAGGTGGTCATGTTCCCTCCTGAGAGTGGAATGACAATATCGCACTCATATGCGGGACAACATTACCTGGGGATATACTCTCCCTGCTCCTCAAACCAGGGGATTCACCCAAATCGTGCAACCTCCCTGGATCGCATGTAAGAAAATAAAAAAATCTGGCTATCCATACCTATGCTCGGGGAATCCTGTGGAACCAGCCTCGAAGATACAAATATACCAATCGCATACAAATATATTTAATTCCGTATCAAATCATATATATGTGACACCCCGCCTAATAAAATACCGGACGATCACTCCTATATCAAATTATAACTGGAGTCTCATATGGATCATTCTTAGCATCACTGTCGAAAACTAATTTAATTACTAATAACCTATTAGGTTGGCGTCAAAATTTTACTTAACTACTCTTTTTACACAACTACTAAATGAAAACATCCACACAGTTTATGTAAATGAAACTGAAACGAAATAAAATATCCGAACACTCAGTTCAAATATAATACAACCATATCGAATGTCGAACTAAAAGGCGGTAAAAGAATAAATAAATACAATTGGGTCATCAACCCGAATGTGTACACAATACCTCTTATCTAGAGTACAAGAATAGACGTGGTTATCAAAAACCTACATGCATCTACATCTGCTGCAGCCGACGTCTGACTCGAAAGAAGTATCATCCAGGCATCCATGTGTCTGCACACACACACACACACACACACACACACACATATATATATATATATATATATATAGAGAGAGAGAGAGAGAGAGAGAGAGAGGAAAAAGTAGATAAACGGGTCAGAGCCCGAGTTTTGAAAAATATTTAGCAAGTGCATAAATGCTTTATTTTTAGAAAAAAAAGGTTTTATCTCATATTTAAATTGGTATCTCACTCCCATGAGATACCCCTCACCTCTCTTCTAATAGTGCACACCTAGCGCATCCTAACAAAATTACCCTAGTCATGCTACCCCTGCCTAACTAGTCTGTTTATCCATCTTCTAACAACCCTAGCTATCCCAAGTACTAAGGGCTAGACTTCTACCCAGTCTCAACATTATGCCATGTTCGTGCGTGGAGTGTCTCGCAAAGCGAAATCCAAACAAGGAACCCCCCCGATACACTACTACGCGACAAGGTCGATCGTCGAGATCCATTAGACTCTCAGTACACAATGTACATACATACTATATAATGACATACATAACATACTTACTCTAATATACATCTTACAATATACATCCGGATCTTTCTCCCGGACTGAGGTTTACTGTATATTCATCCTTTATATACGTATCATGTTACACTTTCGGATATATCTCCCCGAATGAGAAGTCATTTACAAAATGTTTACCAATTCAATTTTCATTTTTCTTTTTATCTCAAAACATTCCATTTCCTTTCTTATATCTAGGAAATGCGTTTAAAAGCCAATTTTATTATCATAAAAATGATTTTTCATCTCACATGTTCCCATTTCCCTTCTTCCATCCAGGAAATGTATTTGACTTCCCATTTCCCTTCTTCCATCCAGGAGATGTATTTAAAGCCATTTTATTATCATAAAATGCTTTAACCTCAATAATGACCCATATTATTGAAAATAGTTATATATCATATCATATAACGCATCTAAGATCGCATGTGCGGGTTTCCCCACTGTGAGCGCCACTAAATGGCTATCATCTTCCAGGGCCTATCACCAAGACGACCTGGCATCCTAACGAAAAGTCGGGAAGCATCCATATGCCTTTGGGAGAGTCATAACCACACCCAAAATTACCTCACCAGCTTAGAAAACATACCATAATCTCTCATATGGCCTTGGACTATATCCACCCTGCATTCATTAGCCAGGGGGCTTCACCTCACGCAAGCAACTTCCCTTATGATAGAGATTTAGAGAGGTGTGTATACATAAATTATCATTTATGAAAATCATTTCTTTTTCCAATTTGAAAACATTCATATTTTTATATTCTCAAAATCATTTATATCATATCATATATATACTTTCATCACATAGTATATATATACCATATATTCCTCCTCGAATATATATATATATATATATCTGGCCATAATTTCCAATCACATCTAGCGATGACCAATAATCCCAAAGATTCTCTCAAAGAATCATACACATACTTTCACATACTCACGATACCATACCAGAAGTATTCCCTCACTTGATGAGTAATAAGTACCCTATTCTCATCTAAGTATTTTATTGGATATCTCCAATTATAACACTCCACACTAAGTGAATATATATCTATATTCCTAATTTATCCTAATTATCTCATGGGATATACTCAATCCACAATTGATTATAATTATGTTTCCTACATGCCTAATTATATAGGACTAAATGCCCACAAAAATATCCCCGGGGATTATCCTTCCCCGATCAACCTTAATTTTAGTAGGTCGTGGATTCCATTTCCACAACCCAAGGACTACATCTCATCCATATAATCCCTTAGAGGTCCCCACCCTAACTTAGTAACCATAAACCTTCAAATTATATAATTTCTCTATTTTCCTCGAAAATATAGTTTAAGGGTTACAAATTTAAAACCCTCACCTCGCCCTCCTATATTTCCTCCATTGGAGGACTATATACTCCTAAAAGGTCCCTTGTGTTATCCCATAATTAACCTCGAGTCAATTAGAATTGGAATTCATCCCATCCAATTCACCCTAGGAAAAAATTGCCTAACTTTTAGAAGGGTCTATCGATCGACCCTTGGTCATCGATCGATCGAGGCTTCGATCGATCGACCTCTGCCAGTTGATCGATCGATCATGCCGGACAACTTCTTCTCCGAGAATCTATTTTCGGCCATTAAAGCTTACCCCAAGATTTTGTCGCCTCTCCCGACATCCTACAACCTCAACCAACAACATCTACACATATAATAAGGGTTCTAATCGTCCTAGAACCCGAAATCACCAATTAATTTTGATTAATTTCTAAGTTCCTCGAATTGAAATATTATTGGGGTTTATTCGTTTTAACTCCTGAAAACCCATTTTATCCACGAAAACCCAACCCAAAATCTTTAGGGTTTATTAATGCCAAAATATGATATGATATTTATGCTCAAAAGTAAATAAAGTAAGTAAACACTTGCCTCGTGGATAAAATCTGATGATCCCGAGTCGAATTTGGCGGAGGTTGTCCGGAGTCTCCCCTTTTCTCCTCTTTTTCTCTCCTCCTCTCTCTGTTCTCTCTTTTCTTTCTCTTCTCTCCCCTTTCCATCTTTATATAGGGAGAAAAAGGGTTTTAACCCTTAAAACCCAAAAATGACTCGTTTACTCAATTATGAGCCCGTTTAACTATAAAATTCCCCGAAATGCAATTTCGACAATCCGACACTCTTTTACGACTATGTCGACCATTCCGAGACTCACCGCGCAGTCAAAATTTGCATCCGAGGTACTTCATCGCAAATCACTATTTCAACCCAAAATAACTTAATGAGGGTTTTCCAATTAAAATCTTAACTTTTGTCGCTTTACTCAACGGCGACATATAAGTAAAATACTTCCACCTATTTAATCCCAAAAGTAAGTATTGCACCCATAAAAAATCATTAAATCCTTGAAAATCCCAAAAATCACTATTTCGAGAAATTCCTCAAATTTCTAATTTATACTCAATTATGGAATTTAATTGTCTCCAAGAGTATGGGTTGTTACATACTTCCCCCCTTACAATGGAATTTCATCCTCGAAATTCAGATACAACTTACACCGCCCATCCTAGAATCGCTCCAAATCCTAATACCTCAAGGGGAACGATATTAAACCAATGGTTCCAAACCATACACTATACGGCTACCACGATCGTAAAGTGACTCCAATAGCGTCACATTGCACCCATCATTTCTAGTGCCTCACGTAAAAAGACAAGCCTACAGCCGTCGCTCTAACGTCGAAACACGATTCTAAACGTTCGCTCGCCAATACATGGATATCTAATTTTTTTCTAAAAAATAAATTACTCTAACGCTCGTCCACTCTCGTCAGTGTCCTTTCTTATCTTGGGCACGACGTTCCATCCAACACACTCCAAATCCATCCGTGACTGCCTCACGCATAATCTTCAACTTTACATACTATGCCCCTTCTATTTCAGGTGGTTATATAAATCAATTTACTAAGGTGCCCATACACCTTTCTAACTCGTGCACATCTGCAAAACCATTGTAAACACTCGACACGTAACACTCTCTCTAAATAAGGGCCTCCTTTCCTTGGTGTAATACTCACACATGGGTCCTCCCAACCCATGAAAATTAATTCTCCTTACATCGGCGCCACTAATTCTATTGGACTTACTTCCTAATAATCCTACGATCTATGCGTTATCCTACCTACACGAAACACATATAATCCTAAGTATATTCCTAGTGCCCAAGGCCTCTCTCAACTTCTGACATTTTCTCAGTTTCTTGCGTGGGGCGTCTCGCAAAGCGAAATCCAGACAAGGAACCCTCCCATTACACTACTCCCTCGCATCGTCGGTCATTTAGATGTAGCGGCCTAAGGCACCCCAACGGGACGTCCTAAATCCTACCTCGCTAACCTACGAATGAATTTCTACTATTCTATCCTCCCACCTGAGCGTAAGGAAAATCTAACTAATTGAAGTGTCCGCTCTCTGCAAAAGCGTTACGATTATCATACCCAAAATATACTTCCTCAAAATTTGCCTTTTCATTAAGGCCTGTCCATAAGCCTCAAATCAATTTCTCTAAGTCCAACTTCACCCACCCACCTGTGGTGAGAGGACCACTTTAGTGCTTTTCCATAGCATAACATTTCCATAAGCATACCATCATCACGTGGCTCATGGTCTATAGTGTTTCATCCATACTATATGACTTATCAACAAAACCCACATCCTTGCATCCTATAACATCCATCCACTCCCGTCGCCGTTAAGGTTCATGCATGGAGCGTCTCGCAAAGCAAAATCCAAACAAGGAACCCCTCCACACACTACTACTTAACTTCGTCGACCCTGGAGGTTCGTTATTTTCAAATATGCAATCGGGATAATCCTATCCCTTCTCTCAACCAAATGTGGTCTGAACTCCCATCTCTATCCAGGACCATACCACTAAGCGCTCGTACTAACTCTAAGTCCTTGCGCAATCAATAATGATCTCAAACTCACAGCTCAATAATAAATCCTGCGGGCCTCAAATCATATCTATAAGGTCACCACGCACTCACATCATAATAATGAAATATCTAGTCATCGAAGTTCCATTGACCCACAACAATAAAGGCGAACTCAGCCTGTATCCAGGTGAGACATCGCAATAACAACTCGTTCCACTCTCGAACTGCGGACATCATAGTCTTGCCATCCTTAGCCTGCTATCACTCCGATAATACCATAATGTATTATACTCACCATATTACCATACTCGTATAATACATATAAAACGAGTATCACACACCAAATATATATATATATATATATATATATATATATATATATATATATATATATATATATATATATATATATATATATATATATATATATATATATATATATGTATTCAAAATATCAACACCCGCCTTTATAGCGAATGCAGAAAATAAAACTCCGCTACCGCGGAAAACACATAAACCTACATTATATAATGTCATTGAGACTGCCACAAATCTCAAATTACACACGAGTCTAGGGCTAACGAACACCACAACTTTATCTAGCCACGCTAATTATACCTCTCTCTTCTGAGGTGAAACTCCTAACAACAACTTTTCCCTGCTCCTTACAATCATTTTACTAGTCCTCTTAACTTATCCATTAAAAGGAAACTCCACTACAAGCTTCAATCCTATTTCAATAAATTCCCGAGGTGGATGTCCACCATTGGGGTCCTCGAACACACCCGTTCTCCGTAAGTGTTAGCAACACTTTTCTAATGAGCCCATCATCCTTTGAAGGACTCTTTCTTCGTTGTACCTACCTCACCTCGGTACAAGGTTCACTTTTCCATATCACCCTTTATCTACGGTCGGCCTCTGGCTGATCCTTATGTGAATAATTTAAAAACTGTATTCCTTCCTACTCAACTAAAGGGACTCCCAGTTAAAACCGTTCGTAAAATTCCTCTATGAGCAAAACATCCTGCTCCTACGAGCAAAAATCTTCCTCAAATTTTCACGTCTGTGTATTTCCATACCCCACTTTAAGCCCAAACTCCCGAGCCTTCTACTTCCACTAGGTAGTTCTACACTCACTTTGCACCACCCAACTACTTATAGTCCTTATCAAAGACCCCTTTCGAACCCTTATCTTCACAGGGTAATTCAACTTGAGTACCAATTTTCCACTATAGCAGTACGTGGATGCTCCTAACTACTATACTCTAGTAGTCTTTGCAACACTCCTTAATAATTTCCATAAGGGGAGTTACCTCTACGGCGGTCCTAATCCCCCAACTTCTATCAGTCGCCCCAGCTAAGCCTCGCCTCCTGGTGTCCTCATCACGGTCCTCCTTGGTCTCCCCTCCTCGATCGACACATGAACATAGAATGAGCACGCAAAAGATTTCCATAATCTATACTATAGGAGGAGAACGGAATATCACAAGAGAAATCAACAATACTAATCTTGAGGCTCTATATCAAATCGAGAGCAATGTTGAAAGCATAGTACATCCGCACAGATTCCAAAGGACACTAGAACCTGATGCTCTGATACCATCTGTGACACCCCGCCTAATAAAATACTAGGCGATCACTCCTATATCAAATTATAACTGGAGTCTGATATGGATCATTCTTAGCATCACTGTCGAAAACTAATTTAATTACTAATAACCTATTAGGCTGGCATCAAAATTTTACTTAACTATTCTTTTTAAACAACTACTAAATGAAAACATCCACACAGCTTATGTAAATGAAACTGAAATGAAATAAAATAACCGAACACTCAGTTCAAATATCATAAAACCATATCGAATGCCGCACTAAAAGGCAGTAAAAGAATAAATAAATACAATTAGGTCATCAACCCGAATGTGTACACAATACCTCCTATCTAGAGTACAAGAATAGAAGTGGCTATCGAAAACCTGTATGCATCCACAGCTGCTACAACCGACGTCTGACTCGAAAGAAGTATCGTCCAGGCGTCCTTGTGTCTGGACACCGATATAATATATATATATATATATATATATATATATATAGCAAGAGAGGGAAACGTAGATAAACGGGTCAGAGCCCGAGTTTTGAAAAATATTTAGCAAGTGCATAAATGCTTTATTTTTAGAAAAAAGGTTTTATCTCATATTTAAATTGGTATCGCACTCCCAAGAGATACCCCTCACCTCTCTTCTAATAGTGAACACCTGGCGCATCCTAACAAAATTACCCTAGTCAAGCTACCCCTACCTAACTAGTTTGTTTATCCATCTTCTAACAACTCTAGATATCCCAAGTACTAATGGCTAGACTTCTCCCCAGTCTCAACACTATGCCATGTTCGTGCGTGGGGTGTCTCACAAAGCTAAATCCAAATAAAAAAAAACCGATACACTACTACGTGACAAGGTCGATCGTCGATATCCATTAGACCCTCAGTACAAAACGTATATACATACTATATAATGACATATGTAACATACATACTCTAATATACATCTTACAATATACATCCGGATCTATCTCCCAGACTGAGGTTTACTGTATATTCATCCTTTATATACGTATCATGTTACACTTCCGGATATATCTCCCCGAACGAGAAGTCATTTACAAAATGTTTACCAATTCCATTTTCATTTTTCCTTTTATCTCAAAACATTCCATTTCCTTTATTATATCCAAGAAATGCGTTTAAAAACCAATTTTATTATCGTAAAAATGCTTTTCCATCTCATATGTTCGCATTTCCCTTCTTCTATCCAGGAAATATATTTAACTTCCCATTTTCCTTCTTCCATCCAAGAAATGTATTTAAAGCCGTTTTATTATCATAAAATGCTTTAGCCTCAATAATGTCCCATATAATTGAAAATAGTTATATTTCATATCATATAACGCATCTAAGACCGCCCGTCCGGGTTTCCCCACTGTGCGCGCCACTAAATGGCTATCATCTTCCAGGGCCTGTCACCAAGACAACCTGGGATCCTAACGAAACGTCGGGAAGAGGCCATATGACTTCGGGAGAGTCATAACCACACCCAGAATTACCTCACCAGTGTAGAAAACATACAATAATCGCTCATATGACCTAGAACTATATCCACCCTGCATTTATTAGCCAGGGGGTTTCACCTCACGCGCGCAACTTCCCTTATGATAGCGATTTAGAGAGGTGTGTATGCATAAATTATCATTTATGAAAATCATTTCTTTTTCCAATTTGAAAACATTCATATTTTATATTCTCAAAATCATTTATATCATATCATATATATACTTTCATCACATAGTATATATATACCATATATTCCTCCTCGAATATATATATATATAATAAAGGAGGAGTGACTTTTTGTCCTCCCCAATTGATGGCTGAGATTAAATTTGATGGATTTGATATTTATCAACTGAGGGCTCAGATTTAATCTTGGGGGTTTGATCTTATAATACGTGGACGATTCAGATTTAATATGGGAGTGCAAAGGGAGGATGATCACAAGGCTCAAAAAACACAAGGCTCGAGACACAGAACTGCAGGCTCGAGAAAGATGGGTCATACTTTCTCTTTCTCTCCTCTCAGATCCGTTCAACAAGTCTCTCTCTCTCGCTGATTTTTAGGTCGGACGGTGTAAGGCTCAAGGAAATGCTATCAAACCAAACTTCTCTCTCATACCCACTCAACTTCACCAGATCTGAAAGGGTTCTTCGTTCTGCATAGGCGTTCTGCATAGGTGTTCTCTCTTATACCCACTTAGCTTCATCGTTTTGCATAGTTGTTCGCCACGCACCAGTTCGTATGAGTTTCGTTCTACATAGGTGATCTATTTTTTTTTCATTTCCTTTAGTAGGTGACCTAAGTTTTTGGGTGTGTTCTTCTTTGCTTTTTTTCCATTTCTTTAAACAGGTGCGTGGCGAGCAATGTTTTTCTCTTTCAATGAGGCTAAGCTCTGGAGGTTGCAGTTTTTTTTTTCATTTCTTATAGCAGGTGATCTAAGTTTTTAGGTGTTTTCTTCTTTGTTTTTTTTTTTGCATTTCTTTAAGCAGGTGCGTGGCGAGCGATTTTTTTTTTCCATTTTGTTGTTCTGAATCAGATCTAATTTTTTTTCCTTTCATTGTAGTTGTTGTTTTGCTGCGGTGACATTCTTCTATTTTCCTGTTTCTCATGTGGTTTTTTTTACCTTCTTATATTCTGTAAATGTGTTTTTACAGGTTTCAAATGATGATGTCGTGTTTTTGGAGGTTTCTTTACCTTCTTCTACTTTTCAGGTGAGTATTTATACGATTTGTGTTGTGTTGTGTGTTCATGGGTTTCTTAGAGGTTCTCCAAGACTACCCAGGGTCTCTCTTTCTCATTGTATTGTATTGTATCTTTGTGTTATGTTAAAAATAATGGGTTTCTTACTGGTTTTCAGGCGATGGGTTTCAACTCGGAGATGGGTTTCAACCTCATAAGGGCGTGGGTTTTTTCAGCGATGGGTTTCTCCGGTGATATGGTGGATGTATTGTCTTCACAGCGTTGGGTTTCTCCGATTTTTTCAGCGATGGGTTCATTTGTTTCTAAATTTAAATTTAAAATGGTAATTGTTTCTCCGGTTTTTCAGCGATGGGTTCATTTGTTTCGATGTGAAGGAGATGAGCTAACTTCGTTTCGGAGCTTGGGGTGTTCGCACTGCCGACATTGTGACTGATTGAACTGATTCAACAAGGCAAAAACAAACAAAACCGATGTTCTGAAGCAATTTTAGTTTTAGGTACCTAACTTGGGGGCTTGACATCATGACTGATTCTCAAATTTGGGTTTGTTATTATGTCCAGTAAGGTTCTTTATCCTCAGTCATTTCATAAAAAAATTGATTTTAATTTGTGTCAATGATATAATTAGATTCTCTCACTTTTTTTTGCTTTTATCTTATGTAGCAATTTATTATGAAATGGAGGTCTAGGTGTCCGGTGTGGGGGAAGGCGCTTATATTCTGAGTCTGGACCTGAGTTGAGTTAATAATGGAGGTCTGGGTCTGAGTTAATATTCCAGGGTCTAAAATAGTTGAAAAAAACATATAGGGATGTCAATGTTGGGAATTGTATTGCATGAGTTAAAAAATAATTTGAGGCTATATGTGATGCTTTGAATTTAAATTTAAATCATTACATATATGTAATTCAGGTATAATTTAAAGGATCAAATATTAAAAAGTTTCCAACATTTTTTAATACATATTTAGTTCAAGTTTTTTAGTATAAAATAAAAAGGTTTGGACTAAATGTGTTTTAAAAAAGTTCAAGGGATTATTTGATATATGTCCTAATTTAAATTTAAATTTAAAACATTACATATGGCCTCCAAATTATTTTTCAACTGATTCAATCCAAAGGGGGACTTTTTATTTTTTTTATAGGATGACAGTTTAAACTCTTAGGGGGTTTGAATCCAACAGTTCAAGAATATGCCATGTGTAACTATTTTGTGTTAAATCCTGTCCATATACTTCTTTTCAAATATGTGATATCTCGGTGCATTTTGTGTGAATCAGTAGACATTAATTTCATTTTTAAATTTGATTTGCAAGCAATATAAATATACAAAACAGTGTAAATTTGATTTGTAGTTGTGCAATCAGCACATGTACACCGAACTAAAATTGTATCCTTTCCAAGTTATAAGTAATGGATGCTAACATCATCAGATATACTATTACAATTAATGGACATTAGTACTTGTAGAAAAAAAAATTAATTGCTGTCCATGGGAGCTGAAGATGTAGATGAAAGAAAGTTCTACAATGCCACAAATACTCGCTATTCGTGCATTGATCATATTTAACAAATTTTTAAAATGAATAATTTTTCATTTCACTTTTTTTTACGCAGTCAATATTGACCATGTTATGATATTTAAAATTGACCATCTAACTTAATTATATTATATGCATCTATATTTGCACTATTGGAAACACGAGAACAAATTTAATGTTGTGCCATCGGTACGGGTACACAAATTGTTTGCTCTAATTAAAGATGAGAGTATGATTATATATGTGGAAAAAATCATAATACACATATTGCTCTAATTAAAGATCTTTTCAAAAGTAACTTGAAATATAAATAGATGAAAAATTAAATCGGAGATTTAATATATTGTTAGTATTTTTTCTAAAGTTGTGCAAAACAATTTTAATATTCTGCAGTTGAACAGGCTCGGGTTTCTTTGAGAATGTATAATTTTAAAATCTTATTTGATGGATAATTTTTATTTACTCGAGTGAAATGAGTATCTTAGGCCATTAATTTTTTCTTCATTTTCGATAGTGTGCGTGTTTTATAGCCACAAATATTAGTGAGAAATTTAACCCTGTGGTATTACGTTTAAAATATAGTATTTATATTTGCAATATTAGCAACACGTTTAAAATACAAAATATTACATGAACAAATTTATCGTCGTGCCATCGGCACGGGGACAAAATATTACGGGGACAAATTTATCGACGTGCCATCGGCACGGGTACACCCTAGTATATATATATATATGGACATATTTGCCAATCACGTCTAACGATGACCAATAATCCCAAAAATTCTCTCAAAGAATCATAAACATACGTTGACATACTCACGATACCATACCGGAAGTATTCCCTCACTTGATGAATAATTAATACCTTATTCTCATCTAAGGATTTATTAGATATCTCCAATTATAACACTCCACACTAAGTGAATATATATCTATATTCCCAATTTATCCTAATTATCTCAGAGGATATACTCAATCAACAATTAATTGTAATTATGTTTCCTACACGCATAATTATATAGGCCTAAATGCCCATAAAAATATCCCCGGGGATTATCCTTCCCCGATCAACCTTAATTATAGTAGGTCGTGGATTCCATTTCCACAACCCAAGGACTACATCTCTTCCATATAATCCCTTAGAGGTCCCCACCCTAACTTAGGAACCATAAACCTTCAAATTCTATAATTTCTCTATTTTCCACGAAAATATAGTTTAAGGGTTACACATTTAAATCCCTCACCTCACCCTCCTAGATTTCCTCCATTGGAGGACTATATACTCCTAAAAGGTCCCTTACGTTATCCTATAATTAACCTTGAGTAAATTAGAATTGGAATTCAACCCATCCAATTCACCCTAGGAAAAAATTGCCTAACTTTCAGAAGGGTCGATCGATCGACCCCTAGTCATCGATCGATCGAGGCTTCGATCGATCGACCTCTGCCAGTCTATCGATTGATCGTGCCGAACAGCTTCTTCTCTGAGAAGCTGTTTTCAGCCATTAAAGCTTCTACCAAGCTTTTTTTGCCTCTCCCGACATCTTACAACCTCAACCAACAACATCTACACATATAATAAGGGTTCTAAACGTCATAGAACCAGAAATCACAAATTAATTTCGATTAATTTCTACGTTCCTCGAATTAAAATATTATTGGGTTTTATTCATTTTAACTCCTGAAAACCCGTTTTATCCACAAAAACCCAACCAAAAATCTTTAGGGTTTATAAATACCAAAATAGTATATGAGATTTATGCTCAAAAGTAAATAAAGCAAGTAAACACTTGCCTCGTGGATAAAATTCGACCATCCCGAGTCGAATCCCGAGGAGGTTGGACGGAGTCTCCCCTTTTCTCCTCTTTTTCTCTCCTCCTCTCTGTCTTCTCTCTTTTCTTTCTCTCTTCTCCCCCTTTCCCTCTTTATATAGGGAGAAAAAGGGTTTAACCCTTAAAACCCAAAAATGACTCGTTTACTCAATTACGAGCCCGTTTAAATCTAAAATTCTCTGAAACGCAATTTCGACAATCGAACACTCTTTTTTGACCATCTCGGCCCTTTCGAGACTCACCGCGCAGTTGAAATTTGCATCCGAGGTACTTGACCGCAAATCACTATTTCAACCCAAAATAACTTATTGCAGGTTTTCCAATTAAAATCTTACCTTTTGTCGCTTTACTCAATGTCGATATATAATTAAAATACTTTGACCTATTTAATCCCAAAAGTAGGCATTGCACCCATCAAAAATCATTAAATCCTTAAAAATCCCAAAAATCACTATTTCGAGAAATTCCTCAAATTTTCTATTTATACTGAATTATGGAATTTAATTGTCTCCAAAAGTACGGGTTGTTACAATATATACAGTAACAACTCTTGTATATAATATATATCACTTCTCAATATATATGGTTATAATTGACAAACTCTTATAACGATAGCCAATAACCCCGGATGTTCCCGTTTGTAATAGTATATACGTATTGACACACTTAAAATACCAAACCTATAATTATTCTCTTACTTAATATATAACTCGCACCTTAATCATTTTTAAGAATTTATATATAATCCCGAATATACCAATTCATAATAATCAAATAAGTAAACTTTAGACTTATTTCAGTTCCATAGGTTTCTCATCACCTATAATAAAAGTCGTCAATAGACATATCGGATAACCGCTCAATCATCTTTAGCCTATATTCTAAATTCCATCCTAGTCACCTCATAGGATTTACTCAAATTCCATCCTAGACATAGGATTTATATATAATCCCGAATATACCAATTCATATAAATGCATTTTCTACGTGCACAATATTATATATATATATATATATATATATATATATATATATATATATATATATATATATATATATATATATATATACGCCCGCTGAAATACCACCCCGAGTATTACTCGTCCAAACACACCTAAATTAGTAAGCCATGGATTTTTACATTCAACTAACCCAAGGTATGCCCCTCACTCAAAAAATAATTTAGAAGTCCCCATACTATTTTTAGGAACCCCAAATGTCTAACTCCATAATTTATTTTCCTCAAATATACACATTAAGTGCCACACAATTTTGCACCCTCCTAGTCCTAATTAATTGCCTTAAATGGCGAGGTATGAATTTCCCCTAGTTCGATATTTATTTCCTCAAATAAATAAGTTATAAATAATTAATTTAGGAGTTTATCCCATATAAACAAAACAAGTCAAAATTGTCAAAACTTCTAAAGGGTTGATCGATCGACCCTTAGTCGTCGATGTACTTCTTCTCCGAGACTCTATTTAGGCCATTAACATACCTCCAAGATTTTTATTTCATCTCCCAACCTTATTAAATCACAACCAACTGTATATATTTAAGAAAAATAGGTTCTAATCATCCTAGAACCAAAATTCAACAACTAATTTCTAGAAATCCCAATGTTTTCCTAATATGTGATTTTATCCGATTTCAATCGTTCAACTTCTGAAAAACCCATTTCAATTCAAGAAAAACCAACCCAAAATTAATACAGTTTTGTATTACAAACTATAATATGAGATACATGCTCAAAAGAATAAAGCATGTAAACACTTGCCTCGTGGGTAAAATTCGACGATCTTGAGTTGAATCCCGCGGAGTTTGGACCGGAATCCCCTTTCTTCTTCCTCTTTCCTTCCTTTCTTCTCTTCTTTCTTTTCTATATTTTCTTTATTTATTTATCTTTCTCTATCTCTCATGCCTTTATAAGAGAGAATAAGGGTTTATCTCTTATAAACCTAAAAATGACTCATTTACTCAATTGCGAGTCCCTACCAGTCCAAAAATGCTCGGAACCTAAATAATACCCCCAAATACTCTATTCTGACTATCTCAGCCATTCCAAAACCAACCATGCACTCGAAATATCCATCAGAGTCACTTAACAAAAATTCACTAATTAAACTGAGCGTATCTCCACACACGTGTTTTCCAAATAAAATGTTATCCTTTGTCGCTTTACCCAACTGCGACATGTAATTAAAATAATCCAACTCATTTAATTAGTTCCAAAAGTAAGTGTAACACACATCAGAAATCATCTAACACTCATAAAATCCAAAAATTATTATTCACAGTAATTACACAAATTTCCAAATTACACCCACTTATGTTATTTAAATATCCATAAAATTACGGGGTATTACATTTCACGTGGGAACAAAATAGAGTAGCAGTATAACATTTTATCAGTCAAAATATTATTAACCATAAGAGCATCTTATCATATTCAACCCTAATTTGAAAATGTTCTTGAACTATATAAAATAAAAAGTAAACAATTGCCACAAATATGTGTTAGAACCCAAGAAAAAAAGTGGAAGATCATAGATGGTAAAAATGGTGGAAGAGCATAGATGGTAAATAAAGTGTTAAACCTGCAAAAAAATTATAAACCCCATTGTTTTAACCATAAAACCCACAAAAATATCAAACATATAGAGATTAAAAGGAGTTACCTGATGTGTGTTGAGACAATCCAACATAAAACTCCCCTTTTCTAGGTCGTACAACCTGTACCCTACAAAGTAGACTTGATATCAAACAAAAAACCCTATATTTTAAGATGAAAACTACACAATCCTAATGAAAACACGTAAGATAAGGACCCAAATCCCTAAATTTCAAAAGCCTACAAATTTCGTACAAATTATATATGAAAACTAAAAAGAAAAAAGAAAACTTTTACTTGAACATTACGTCGAACAGTTGAAGAGAAACACAAATACTGGTAAAAAACTCACATTACAATTGTAGAAAACTATAACTCTCCGAAATTCATCGTTAAAACCTTTCATAAACCAATCTCAACCTAAAGAATCAGTACACCCACCTCGGCAAAAACAATTACTAAACCCTATCAGATAAATAATTAGTAAATCAATATTTTGAAAATACTCTTCCAATTAGTACCAATATAAGAATATAGACAACAAAGCATGCATAACACCATTTGGGCAGTATGGGTGTAGGATTGTTGTGGGTGATAAAACATAAATAAAATAGAGATAAATATAAAGCCTAATGTAAGTTTCCTTTGGTCTAAAGTCGTACGACAACATTAGTGAAACATATAAGCAAGGTAAAAAATAATCTCAATGAATCAATGAATTGAACACCTTGTCATCACGTAAATGCATATAAATACCAACAACCTCAAACCGAAGAACCCAGGTCCCATGTTTTCAAATAATTAATAGGGAAGACATGATTAAAATTTTGAAAAATATAGCACATGATTAGGCCGTGTATAGTGAAACTCAGCTGCCAACTTGTAATATCCACCATAACCATAAAATATTTATTAATATACTACAACATTTACCAAGTCAAATTAATGTCAACCATTGATTACACATGGATAGATGAATGAAAAAACATCAATAAAATTACAAAGGGAGTAAGAATACAGAGTTATCCACGAGGAAGGATCAAGTGGCCTATATCAAATAAGAATCTATAGAAAATCAAATATAAAAGTATCCAACATGTGTAGACCATTACATTTATGTATTCTCTTTATTTCATATTATCTGAACACCCCAAGATAACACGAGTTCATGCCATTGAAGAAAAATAGTAAAGAAAATCATAAAAAAATTAGAGACATAAACTATTTATACAAATATTTCCTTTTCTAAAACAAATTGACCATTTAGAAATACTTATTAACATTGAAACCCAAATAAAGAACATAATTGGAAAACTACATCCCATGATGGAGTTGGAAGATTGACCCTCTGTGCTTTGGAGCTTTACCCTCTTTGCCTAATAACAACAAAATAAAATAAATTAGATTATTAGAAAAGTACCATCCTAACTCATGATAGGTGAATGAAATGTCAGTACAAATTTAATGCCAATTTACCATAACAAATCTAAAATGGACTTTTCCACACCTATTATCCTTATCGAAGACAAAAAAGACTAATATATTTCCCAAGCTCATGTGGGTATTGTTAGTACTATTTCTGATGTGCACATTAAGAGTATACTACAAGTAATATTTATGATATGCTAGTGAGTGTAACATGCATTCAACATAAAAATTTCTAATGATCACAAGTAAGTTTAGTTTGCAAAGCAACGTAAACCTTATCCCCAAATAAATCATTTAGCTTTGCTCACAGATATATAACATCCAACAATATCACAAATGATGAACTAAATCAAGTAACCCTTTAGAAACGATAAAAAAACATCTACGAAGAAAATATCAACAAATAGGAATAAGAAGTATTTTTAAACATGTGGTACAAAATTTAGACAAAACAGAGAAAGAAAAATCTAAAGGAATAAAAATTATATTTACCACAAGTAGACATTGATAGAAACACTCAATGTGTACTTTATAAATGAACTCGCAAATTTAAATGTCTAATTATGACATATAATGAGAGTAAAAAATCCATCGAAATCAAATTTTCAATAAATAATGTGGTGAAAATTGAACATAAATCATTGAAGAACAAAATGAAAATAGTACCATAAATGTGTGAGGGAACAACTTTGAGTCTATGGGATCTTTCTGATGATTAACCCGCATTGTTTATCTGTAAGAGAATACACGTCCACTTATACTATCCCATTTACAATATTAATATATCTAGTTAGCTTAAATAAATGCGCAACATATGCTCATATATAAGGTTAGCTAAAAACTGTGCACCAGAGATTAGATAAAAAGAAAAAAATACATGAAATAAACTTTAGAAACAATATGGAAACAAACTTTAGAAAAAAAAACCACATATGTAGAATAAGCCCAAACTTACAAAACAATCAATAAATAACCTTTGCCCAAACTAATTAGGGATCATTCAACTAAAACATAAGTAAGTAACACCAATCCCTAAAACACCTCTACACACATATAAAAAACATACACTTCAAGTTAAAAAACACAATGTATGTTTGAACCCAAGAAAACATAGCACAGACGGTATACCTATTTTGAACCAAAGTGTGGTGAGTAAAGAATGAGATATGCAAACAAACAAGAAAACACATCATTTGAACCGTAATGTACCAAACATATAAATATCAAATAGTGAAATCCGCAAATAGAATTAGAAGCCTTTAATAGTTGAACCCCCCAAAAACTAGTTACAAAAAAATTGAAAAGATCAAGACGGTAAATCCTCAAAAGCATTTCCTATGTAGGGATGCGCTAGAGTATACCTAGAGTTACAAACCAAAATCTGCAAAAATAAATGTAAAGACCAAAATAAATACAATTTTATTGTGTTAGTGAACGCTTGGCACCGGAGGAACGTGGGCGGCGGCGGCGTGGAAGGCAACCGCATGGGAGCCTAGAGGGTTTGCGAATCGGGAGAGATGAGAAAGATTATTTTGTGTTGGGTGTGTTTTGTGTGGTTGGAGAGTATGAGAGTGAGTGTGATATAATTAAGTTTTCTAATTTACCCTTTTGTTCGAATTTTGATGTAGAGGGGGAAATAAATTGGAGTGTATGAAAAGAGGGGGAAATCAAAGATGTGAGGGGTATTTAATACCCCTTATTTATGAGTAATTATTTTTATATTAAATTGCCATGAGGGTTAATTATATAAAATAAAGGAAGTTGAAGTAAATATTACTTTGAGTGATTTAAGAAATAATATTTACTGAGTTTTGCATATTTAAGGATAATTGAATGTAATTAGTGTAACATTATGTTATGTTGCGTCGTTGTGCTTTAAGAGACGATTATGATTTATATTCCAATTGAGTTATCATTAAAGAGTTAATATGACGTTGAAAAATTAAATAATCAAAGATATTTGGGATGCCAGTTTAGAGGGCACGATTAGTCCGGGAGTGGTTGAGATAGTCAAAATAAGTGTTAATTGTGTTTTTGGGTTCCGGGGTACTTTTGACTATTTATATCTTAATTATGATGCAACGAGTCATTTTAAGTATGTAGTAACATTTAACGTTGGACTTAATGTATTTTGGATGCTTTAGTTATTTTAGTCTTGCAATAGCATTTATTTCTCAATTATGTTTATAAACCTAGAGAGACTTAGAGAGAGAGAGAGAGAGCTTGGGAGAAAGAGGAGATTTTCCATTTCAAGTTTGGAATCATTGTAACGGGGAAGAATCCGAAGCTAAAATCTTAAGGCAAGTTTCTAACTTGTAAATATGTATGATTGAGTGTGAATAATTTGTATTTATAGCTGTATTTTTGAGTTTGAACCAAAAATAAAATTTGATGATTTTGATGTTTAAACCTTTGGGTATTTGATCTAGACATGATTGGAGTTGGATATATTAGTTGATTATGGTGTAGGAATGATTTGGTGAAGTTATTAATCGATGATATTGGGTATAAAGGGAAGGAATGGATTTGGAGAATTTAGGGTTTATATTAACCCGTAGCCATTATTGGGCTTTTCGTCGAGGGTGAATCGATTCGCCCTCCTCAGCGAATCGATTCGCTAAAAATGGTGGCTCCAGGTCTGAGGGACTGACTCGATTCGGGTTCAGGCTGAATGGATTCGGGCTTAAACAGTGGGCTGGTTTTCTCAGCACAATCATTTCGCTTTCAGGGGAGAATCGATTTGTTCCCTAGGCGAATCGATTTAGAATCTTGGTGGTTTATAGGAATTTTCCAACTTGGTTTCTAGTCTTTTTATTTTAGATTCAAGGCTTAGGAACCTTCTCATATGAAGTAATAAAAAGTATTAGGGTCTTACATTAGGGGGATTAATAACCTAAGTTAGTACAGGAGTATTAGAGTTTGCTTCAGGGATTAATTAATAGAACTTAATATCCCATTTTATCTAGTAGGAAAGTCTAGAACTAGGGAGGAGTTGGAAACTATCGTTGGGGACTTTAAAGGGCTAGTATGAGGGTAATTATACTGATGGCATATAATGTTAAACACATATGGTTTCGTGAATTTAAAAATGGATGTTTTAAATGGGCATATCTTGTCATTGTGGCATGCATATACGTACCTCTCTAAATGATATCGTAAGGGAAGTTACGCGAATGAGGTAAATCCCCTGGCTAGTGAATGCAAGGAGAATATAGTCATCGGCCATATGATCGGGGGTAATAGTGTATGATTATTTTATTCAAAGTGAGGTAATTCCGGGTATGGTTATGACTCACTGTCGATGGTATATGACCACATCCCACGCGAAGCGAATTAGGGTTCCTAGGTGGTATTGATTATAGGCCCTAGAGGATGATATCATTTAGGGGTGCATCTAATGGGGTGACTTCTGGAAGGATGATCTTAGAAATGTTATATGACGATTGTAATTGATATCCCGGTTATAACATCTCACGTGACAGACTTAATGAATCTATTAATTAACATTATGGCTTATGTCCTCGAATGACAAATTGACTGGTGAAGATATAATTTATGAATTTTCAAACCAAGCATGTTAAATAGAATTTGTCCATTCTCTTAATTAGGTGGGTAGTTTAACTTATAATGATGGTATAACGCATAGGATGCACATTTAGATGAGAAGTGAGGATGATTCTAATATTGAAGAGCGAACTCATCTTGCTTATGATATTATCATTCATAATTGTTACGAATTTTATTCACACATATATAATATCAAACGGGCCTTGACTCGTTTATATTTCTCTTTCTTGTGTGGTTCTTATTTATGCCCAAGTGCTCCATCGTAAGGGAGCCCGTTTTGATCTTTCCTTCCCAGTGTCAAGGAGCTACAACATTTTTATGGATGTTGTAGGACTTTTGTAATAGATGCATCAATCTTTTGTATAATCTAGATATGATCAATCCGTACATTCGAGCGTGTTGCCCCAGTTATTATCCGTACTTGCTGAAATACTTGGTGTAACCGTTTGTATTAGTCTGTTAATCGACAACTTATTCGGTTATGTTTTGTAGAATGGTTATTAGACTATTACATGTCTTGATATATATATATATACCTTCTGTTATAAATTGGATTGCCAAAATTATTTTTATTGAACTTGCATAATTATATGACATCCATTTTCAAAAATATTCAGTGGTTGTCTCGTACTATTATTCTGCGACAGTGATGCTAAGAATGGACGATTTATGATTCCTGTTTTTATTAGAGTAACGGGCTGGCCACCTCTTATTTTAATAAGCAGGGTGTCACCGATGCTATCAGAGCATCAAGTTTCCAGAGTCCTTAGGATCTATGCGGACTTATCACGTTCTACTGTAGCGTTCTTTGATATTGAGCCCTATTATTAGGAGTGTTTTGTTTATCTGCATTTATGATTTTCCCATAAGGATGAATTGTGTTAACTATACATTGATTCAGTTTATTTTTATCTCAGATGCTGCTTAGACGAGGTCTCCCGATAAAGGTAAATCGAGTTATATATGATGTAGAGACCCCACCACTGCAGGTAACGTTGAATGCGATGGAGGTGGGTAATATTGTTGCCCAGGCAGTCAACGCTGCAACGAACGCTATGGCACAATAGCTTCCACAAGCCCAACAATTGACCGCACCGCTGGTTCAAGCCTATATGGGACCCTCCGCATGGGAAAGAGTTAGAGAATGCTTCTTTAAGTGTCACCCTTTAGAATTTCAGGGTGGCACTAATGTTATTGTGGAAAATCAGTGGAAGAAATGTATGCAACACCATCTTTGAATGATGGAATGCAGCGGGGAATATAAATAGATTCTTATCACTCTTAAACTCATAGGAGTAGCTCTACAATGGTGGGAGTCGGTGACAAATCCGGAACAAAGGGATATCATAACTATCTCGGAATTTTGGATTCTGTTTGATCAGAAGCATTTTCCACCCGCAATCCAGAAGGAGATGAGGAGGAAACTTCTGGATGTTATTCAAGGGGAGCGATTAGTGGCAGAAGATGAAAAGGAATTTACACATCTATCAAACTTTGTGTCCGATGAAGTAATTTCATAAGAAAGGAGGATTTCAAAATTTATTGGGGGTTTGAATTGGAGGATACGGCAACACTTATTGGTGAACCCAGCTTTGAAAACATTTGGTGATGTGATGAATGAATCTTTACTCCATTGCCAGGATCACTGCCTTTATTTGAAGGGGAGTAAGAAGATTGGAGATTCTGGCCAATCTAGTAAGAAAGGAGGAAATAATGCCCGTGGAGCCCTACCACCGCCACAACAGTCTAGAATAAGACATAAGAGCGGGACCCACATCAAGGGGACTCGGATAAGAAACAACATTTTGTTGGTTTTAACTTTGGTGGAGGTGGTTTTAGGCACAGTCAGGGTTCTCAGCAGCAGTAGTTAGGCCAACAAGGCCAGGAAGCCATAAGGAATAATTGAGGTCTAAGCCATTTCGGCCAAGATGCGATGCAGTTTTGGAGAAACAATCGGGGCCGATATCAAGAAAATTTGACGGGCTATTATATTTAGTGCGGTGAATAGGGTCACATGAGGAGAGCTTATCCAAAGTTAAATGTGGGAATATTTCCTAGAGGTCCTCAGAATCCGCAAGCACATCCACAGCCTCCAGCACCTATTCTAGTCGTCCTCCCTACAACAAGGACAACTTCAGTATAGGCGTGTGTATAATGTCCAAGATGCTTTGTTTCCTACAGCACCGGTAGCTATATAGGATAGGTTTTCCATTCATGGGTATGTGGGTCCAGTGTTATTTGATACGAGCGCAACGCACTCATTTATCGCTAGTCACTTTGCTCATTTTACGGGATTGATTAAATTTGCTGAGAATACTTTTACTAGTGTGGAGTCTTCCATGGTTGATGGTTCACTTATACTTTTTATTTATAAAGGGGTAGGAATAAACCTTGGTAATTTGTGCTTTGAGGGCGATTTACTCATCCTAGATATGGTCGGGTATGATGTCATTTTGGGTATGTACTCGTTAGTGAAATACCGAGATATGGTAAATTGTTGTGGGAGGAGTATAGTCTTTTCCATTCCGGGTTAAGAAATATTTGTAGTGGCTATGCCTCTTTCAGAGGGAGGTTCAAGCACGCACTTGTATTACATTGAGGAAGAGACTTTACGAGAAGTAGTTATTTCCCTATATTCGATTCCTATAGTTAGAGAATTTGGAGATGTATTTCAAGAAATTCTGGGCTTACCCCTAAGTCGTGAGCTTGAGTTTGTAATTGATTTAGCGTCAGGGACTCGGCTAATTGCACGAGCTCCATACCGTATGAATCCTTTGGAAATGAGGGAGTTAAGGGATCAAATTCAGCAACTGTTAGGACATTGGTTCATTCGGAGTAATATGTCGCCATGGGGTGCTTCTGTGTTATTTATGAATAAGAGAGATGGTTCCCTCCGATTATGCATTGATTACCGTGAATTGAATAAGGTGACCATCAAGAATAAATACCCATTACTCCGAGTCAATAATTTTCTTGATCAATTAAGGGAAGCGTCGTACTTATCCAAAATAGATTTGAGGACTGGGTATAATCAACTACGAATTCGAGGGCAGGATGTGTCGAAAACTGCATTCTTGACTAGGTATGGGTCCTATGAGCTTTTGGTCATGCCTTTTGGGCTAACCAATGCTCCTGCCATATTTATGGAACTTATGAATCGTGTATTTCGAGATTTCCTAGACCAATTTGTCATAGTGTTCATTGACGACATTGTATTCTATTCTCGAACTGAAGCTAACCATGCCCAATACATGCGATTGGTTCTGCAGACACTACAAAATCATCAACTGTATGCTACGTTCGAGAAGTGTGGCTTTTGGTTACAGGAAGTGCAATTTTTGGGACATATTATGATGACTGAGGGTATTTTCATAGACCCAAGCAAGGTTGCAGTAGTGAGGGAATGGGTCAGCCCACGATGCCAACTGAGATCCGTGCTTCCTGGATTTGGCAGGTTATTATCGCCATTTTATCAAGTTGTTTTCCAAAATCGCGAGCCCTTTAACGATCTTAACCCGAAAGGGAGTACGATTTATTTGGGATGATTCCTTTCAGCTAACTGTCGATAAGCTGAAGGACAAGTTGACTTCTACTCCTATACTCGCGTTGCCAAGATCGGGAGTAGACTATTTGGTCTTTACAGATGCATCTCTAAAAGGATTAGGGTGTGTGTTACAATAGGAACATAGGACCATGGCATATGCGTCTCACAACCTTAAGCCCCATGAGAAGAATTATCTCGTGCATGATTTAGAGCTTGCCGCTGTGGTGTTTTCCTTAATGATATGGAGTCATTATCTTCTAGGTGAGAAGTTTAGTCTTTTCACGGACCATAAATCATTACAATATTTGTTCTCGTCGAAAGATATAAATATGCGACAGCGTCAGTGGTTGGAATTCGTAAATTACTATCAATTCGATATTCACTACCACCCAGGAAATGCAAATGTAGTAGTGGATGCGCTGAGCCATAAACCCGTGGGGGAACTAGAAAAGGTGTGGAAAGCTAAATGGAATGAACTTAGCCAGGATGATGCTGTAGCCAGAGCACGCATATTAGTGTTGACTGTTATGCGTGCTATTGTGATGCGAGTTATGAAAGCATAAGGAAGGTATAAAGATTGTCAATATCGGGTACGCCAATTATTCTATTAGTTCTGAGGGTGGGTTATGTTTCCACGGGGGACTTATCGTACCGGACAAGGTAGACTTGAGACATGTTATCATGACGGAATTCCATAGTTCAAGACTTGTAGTGCACCGAGGGGGAGATAAAATGAACCAAGATATGCATCGTCAGTATTGGTCAGAGCGT
This sequence comes from Sambucus nigra, assembly GCA_949130495.1. Taxonomy (NCBI): domain Eukaryota; kingdom Viridiplantae; phylum Streptophyta; class Magnoliopsida; order Dipsacales; family Adoxaceae; genus Sambucus; species Sambucus nigra. The sequence continues at coordinate 370,412,806 of OX422208.1, read as the reverse complement.
ATGAAAAGGGACATTTTTGAGTTCATTTCCCAATGCGCCACTTATCAATTGGTGAAGGTGGACCACCAGCGACCAACTGGATTATTGCAACCATTGGAAATACCGGTGTGGAAATGGGAAAGTATCTCAATGGATTTTATTATGGGATTGCCGATGTCGCAAAGCGGTCATGATTCTATTTGGGTCATTATCGATCGTTTGACCAAATTGGCACACTTCCTACCGATACGGGTGGATTAAAATACGACACTCTACGCTCAGCTCTTTATTGCGAAAATTTTGAAACCCTATGGGGTGCCTATCAATATAGTGTCCGACTGAGACAAGATTTTTGTATCCCATTTTTGGCAAAGTTTCTAAGAAGCGATGGAAACCTAATTACGATTGAGTACCTCATACCATCCATAAACTGATGGGCAAATGGAGAGGTTTAACTAAATGTTCGAGGATATGATTCGAATGTGCATACTTGACTTTAGAGGCGGGTGAGAACAATACCTTCCATTGATCGAATTTGCATATAACAATTCGTACCAATTTACGATTGGTATGGAATAGTATGATGCATTATATGGCCGACCATGTCGACCACATACTTGTTTGTTGGAAGTAGGAGACAATAAGCTCCTTGGACCCGAAATCATCCAAGATACCACTTCGAAGATTGAACTCATTCTAAACCTCATACGAATTGCACAAGATCGCCAGAAGAGATATACCGCCATGAATCAGATCATGTGGAATTGGAAGTGGGGGATCAAGTTTTAGTGCGGGTATCCTCGATGAAAGGTGTGACGCAATTCAAGAAGAAAGGCAAACTTTCACTGTGGTATGTAGGCCATCTTTCCATTATTGCGAAGGTTGCCCCCGTAGCATATCAACTTGCTTTTGCCGGAAGGGCTACAACAAATTCATGACGTGTTCCAAGTTTCATCTTTGAAAAAGTATAAAATATGAGAGGGATCTCATTGGAAAACTCCATTGGATGACATCGAGTTACACCGCGATATTTCATATGAGGAACAATCGATTGCTATTCTAGACTACAGAGAGCGTAGAATAAGGTCGAAAGTGGTTCCGTTGGTTCGAGTCTAGTGGGGACACCACAATGCTGAGGAATTAACTTGGGAATGACAGGATGATATTCGAGAGATGTACCCCCACCTCTTTTTACAAGGTACGCCTAAATTTTGAGGACAAAAATCCTTTGTAGGGGGGGGGGGGGGGGGGGAGTATGTAATACCCCTTATTTATGAGTAATTATTTTTATATTAAATTGCCATGCGGGTTAATTATATAAAATAAAGGAAGAAGATGTAAATATTACTTTGAGTGATTTAAGAAATAATATTTACTCAGTTTTGCATATTTAATGTTAATTGAATGTAATTAGCGTAACATTATGTTTTGTTGCATCGTTGTGCTTTAAGCGACAGTTATGATTTATATTCCAATTGAGTTATCATTAAAGAGTTAATATGACGTTGGAACATGAAATAATGAATAATATCCCGGATGCCAGGTTAGAGGGCATGGTTAGTCCGAAAATGGTTGAGATAGTCAAAATAAGTGTCAATTGTGTTTTTGGGTTCCAGGGTACTTTTGACTAGTTATAACTTAATTATGATCTTACGAGCCATTTTAAGTATGTAGTAACATTTAATGTTGGACATAATGTATTTTGGATGCTTAGGGTATTTTAGTATTGCAAGAGCATTTATTTCTCATTTATGTTTCTAAACCTAGAGAGAGAGAGAGCTTGGGAGAAAGAGGAGATAAATAGGAGATTTTCCATTTCAAACTTGGAATCGTTGCAAAGAGGAAGAATCAGAGGTTAGAATCTTGAGGAAAGTTTCTAACTTGCACATAAGTATGATTGAGTGTCAATAATTTGTATGTATAGTTGTGTTCTTGAGTTTGAACCAAAAATAAATTTTGATGATTTTGATGTTTAAACCTTTGGGTATTTGATCTATACATGATTAGAGTTGGATATATTAGTTGATTATGGTGTATGAATGATTTGGTTAAGGTGTTAATGGATGATATTGGTTATAGATGGAAGAAGAGGATTTGGGGAATTTAGGATTTATATTAACCCGTAGCCATTATTGGGCATTTCGTCCAGGGCGAATCGATTCTCCCTCCTCAGCGAATCGATTCACTAAAAATGGTGGCTAAAGGTTTGAGGGACCGAATCGATTTGGGTTAAAGCCAAATCATTACAGCTTAGACAGCAGGCTTGTTTTCTCAGCCGAATCGATTTACTTTTAGAGCGAATTGATTCGCTTTTAGGGGCGAATCGATTCAGAATCTTACTTTTTTATAGGATTTTTTCAACTTGGTTTCAAGTCTTTTTCTTTTAGATTCGAGACTTAGGAACCTTCTCATATGAAGTAACAAAGAGTATCAGGGTCTTACATTAGGGGGATTAATACCCTAGGTTTGTACGGTAGTATTCGAGTTTGTTTCGGGGATTAATTAATAGAACTTAATATCCCATTTTATCTAGTAAGCAAGGCTAGAACTAAGGAAGAGTTAGAGAGTATCGTTGGGGACTTTCGTGGGCTAGTATGAGGGTAATTATACTGATGGCATATAATGTTAAACACATTTGGTTTCATGAATTTAAAAATGGATGTTTTAAATGGGCATATCTCGTGATTGTGGCATGCATTTACATAGCTCTCAAAATGATATTATAAGGGAAGTTACGCGAATAAGGTAAATTCCTTGGCTAGTGAATGTAGGGAGAACATAGTCCTCGACCATAGGACCAATTATAATATTGCATGATTGTTTTATTCGAAGTGAGGTAATCCTGGGTATGGTTATGACTCACTGTTGAAGATATATGGAAACTTCCCACCCGATGCGAATTAAGTTGCCCAGGTGGTCTTAATTATAGGCCCTGGAAGATGATAGCATTTAGGGGTGCATCCAGTGGGGTGACTCCCGGAAGGATGGTCATAGAAATATTATATGATGATTGTAATTGATATCACGGTTAAAACATCTCACGTCACTAAGTTAATGAATCTATAAATTAACTTTATGGCTTATGACCCCGAATGAAAAATTGACTTGTGAAGATATAATTTATGAATTTCAAAACCAAGCATGTTAAATTTAATTTGGCTATTCTCTTAATTAGATGGGTAGTTTAACTTATATAGACGGTGTAACGTTAGGATGTTCATTTAGATGAAAGGTGAGGATGATTCTAATATTGAAGAGCGTACTCATCTTGCTTATGATATTAGAATTCATAACTATTGTGCATTTTACTCACACGCGTATCATATCAAACCGGGCCCTGGCCCGTTTATATTTCTCTTTCTTGTGTGGTTCTGATTTATGCTCAGGTGCTCCGATGCTTGGGCGCCCGTTTTGATCTTTCCTTCCCAGTGTCAAGGAGCTACAACATTTTTGTGGATGCTGTAGGACTTTTTTAATAGACACATCAATATTTTGTATAATATAGATATGATCAATCTGTACATTCAGGCGTGTTGCCCCTGTTATTATTCATACGTGCTGAAATACTTGATGTAACGATTTGTATTAGTCTGTTGACCGATAACTTATTCGGTTATATTTTGTAGAATGGTTATTAGACTATTACATGTATTGACACACACACACACACACACACACACACACACACACACACACACCTTTTATTATAAATTGAATTGTCGAAATTATTTTTATTAAACTTGCAAAATTATATGACATCCGTTTTTAAAAATATTTGGTGGTTGTCTCGTACTATTATTATGCGACAGTGATTCTAAGAATGGACCATTTATGATTCCTATTTTTATTGGAGTAACGGGCTGGCAACCTCTTATTTTAATAAGCGGGGTGTCATCAGGCAAAAGAGGCACTGTGGGAAAAAAATCATCCTATGACATCATCTTTTGATCTTATGACATACATAAGTTTTCTACTTTATTATATATATATATATAATAAGGAGCAATGGTGTTTTTACTGTTCAATAAAAAATAAGACAATTAAGGGTTGAGATGGAAGCCAACTAGGCACGTAATAAAGCGCTGAGATGCAACCATGTATGCAATTCCTTTACTCAACGCTTAGTTTCTATTCCTACTGTCATACCCGTACATCCACTATAAAAATCTGTCACTCTTTACTTAAAAAAAGGATTTGTGCCTCTCGATAAGGATGGTAAGTTAGATATGCTACTTTAATTTGAATAATTATATTGTTTTACGTACACAGTTATCGCTCTCTCTCTCTCCCTCTCTCTCTCTCATAACACCCTTACAGAACACTCCATGCATCCATTCATTTGGTTCATAATTTTCCCTTAGCAACAAAGGATACTTTGTTCAGTACATGCTCGGTATTTCACTTAGCAACAAAGGAGACTTTCTAATTTTATTTACTTCTTCTCTTAACAGTAATTGGGTCACTATATGACGTTTGTGTTTATTCCCTCAACATTAAATGATGTTTTTCTGAAGATTGTGTTCGTGAGAATTTGCTAAAGTTATCAAGGGTTTTCGTTTGGGTCATTTAGCATCATTTATCTCTCCTATTAAATATATGGTTCAGCCTTTCATCCGTTCCATTACGGCTCATCCCATTACGGATAATCCAGTTGAAACCCAAGACCACCCGAATGGAGATCAGATTTATTTGCATGCATTTCATCTTCTTCATATCTATGTTGAAAAATGCATCTGAAGAGGTATGGTTTAATGCATTTGTTTTTTTCCCAAAAAATGATTTTTTTAAAAATTCCTCGCCTTCCCCATTTTAGTCCATATAACTATGATGTCTTAATGGTTTTGAAGAGGAAAGGTTCAACACGTTGCCCCTGTTTGGTTTAGTGCATTTGTTTTTTGCGTCAAAAATTGATTTTAGAAAAAGGCTTCATTTTCCCCATTTTGATCTTCCTTAACTATGATATCTTCAATGGTTTGGAACAAGGCTCATTACATTTCCCCGGTTCTTTATTTCATTTGGTTTCATGAACAAGTAAATTATATATATATTTTCAAAAAAAGTCGTTAATCTCCTCTTTCTGTATGTTATCTCCAGTATATGTTTTCTTCCAGCCTCTACATCCCTTCCGTTAAAGCTCCTACAAGCCTTTTCATAGTTGGAAAAGGTACGCTTTACTTTATTTTATTTGATAAAGATAAGAATATGTTCTCATCCTTTCTTTTAATTCATTAGTTTACAACCTAAAATTTTAAGAACCTAGTTGATTTGAGGAGTGAGGTCACATTTTTAAATAACAGTAACATGTTTTCCTCACATGTTTAAACCGGAGTTATAACTTTTTTTAATCTCAACTATTAATATTTTCTATTTTTTATATTTTTTGGAGGGGAAAAAAATGAAATGGTTTAGCTGGAGATCATGGAGGAGGGGCTTTATCTCACTATCTCATATGGTTTTTAAAGTTTCTTCTCAAACATTTTTTTATATATATTTATCACTTCTGTTCAATTTGGCTTTAATTATGTTTCAAAGCTTAGATGCCTCTATGTTTATATGAAAGCAGTTAGGTTTGGTAATCTCTCTCTCTCTCTCTCATAGTAGCTCTTCCTCATTTCTTTTTAAAGTGGGTTTTGTTTTATGCTCAAGTTTTTTATAATTGTCATATTGTTCATTTTTTCTTAATTCTTGCAATTTAAAAGTAAAAAGATACCCTAGCGACTACTTTTGCATGTACTCGCAACTCCTATTGTTGTTGTCCAGCCATAAAATTGAAGACAACAACTTATGCCGCCGCCAGTGAAGTCCAAGCAAAGACCACAACGGCAACGGGGAATAGATCTTTAGAGAGCAAAACGGAAGGGAGATGATGATGACAGAGAGAGAGTGATGAATGCTGCTATATGATATTTGAATTTTATGAGCTTTTCTTGAATTGTCAGTGATGAATGCTGGTATTGTGTTGTGCTATAATTTTCATTATTTTTACCCCTATTGTGATAAAAAGAAACAGTAAATCTTGAGTTGGTCTTTGACAGTTGAAATGGACATCGATATTGGTCTTTGCTATTGATGGGTGTTCTAAGAAATGGGTGTTCTTTTTTAAGCTTTTCATATATTTTTTTAATTCTACTATTTTATTCCAATAGATATTTTAATGGGTGGTTTTAGTTATTATTTATTAAATAAACGTTAATTTTTTTTAAATAGTTAACTAATATATTTGATTCCATTTTTTCCATAAATAGAATAATTATTTATTGACTGTTTGTGTCGTTTTTATTTTAATTCCAAGTCTCTCACCATAAAAGTAATAATAATCTATGATATTGAATTAAATATGTGAGTTTAAATATGAAAATATAGGTAAATTTTTAAGTTGTGCATGTATGAAATTTAATATGCGTGGGATCGTTTATAAAGTTTTTTGTAATATGTATTATTGATACATGCTTGTAATTTTTGCAACCCGAATAAAAGAATGCCGAGAAAATGCATGGAAACATCAAAGACTGTGAATTTGATTCAGATAAATATAGGCATAAAATTACCTTATAAAATGCTCGAGGATAATATTTTAAAAATGCGTGTCATGTTTGTATCTTTGTAATGATTATAAACTGATTTTTTTCCTTTAATAAAATAATTTAATTTTTTTTTACTTGCTCATTGATTATTAAATTATTTTTTATGTTTATCTTAGCATTACTTACTTTCTTAAGGATTATTAAAATATTAATAAAAATTGATTACTTTCTATGTGTGTGTGTGGCTATTCTATCATTATTTATGTTATGCTCACCAAACTGAGTATGGATGCAATTCGTTAACCTTTTAATTTATTTAGAAATAATTCTCAACTACACATATTTGTCTTTTTATTTAAAAAAAGAGGATGAACTAAGAATCTTTCACCATTATCGAGCCTCACAAAGATTTATTTCCAGTGCAACTTGAGGTTAACAATAATAATGAAAGGACATTTAATGAGGGTCTATATTTATTTGCAATAGGCAATCAAAAATTAAATTTGTCTCATACTTCAAGAAAACAACCCATTTACAGTAGGCAAGTAAACTTCAACTAGGTTCAATGCTTTTAAATCTATAGTGGACACAGTCCCTTGATTAATGCTGAAGGTACAGTAAGATATAATAGACCTTGAAATTTTATAGGAGAAAATATTGCACATCACATAGGCTTTATATTCGATCAAACAAGATTATAGTATACGAACAAAATAAATAATTAGGGTTCGTTTAATTATTCTTATTTGTCATGTCAAATCATAAATAAGTTGATAAATGGGTTATTTGTCTTCAATTTAGTGTGTTTGGTACACAAATTTTACTTACAAATTATTTGTCAATATACAACACCTTTTATGCATAAATTTGTCACAAATGTTGGCAAATTTTATTTTGCTATTTGAGTGAGAAATATTGGTGATACAAATTTACCAATTCTTACAAGTGCTTTTTTATTTTTGTTATACTAAATATTTTAAAAAATGTTTTACAAATTGTTAAAAAAGGTTTTAAATAAAAAACTGTTTTAAATAAAAGAATATTGTTTAAATTAAAAAACCGTTTTAAGAAAATTGTTCTAAAACTATTTTAAAAATGTATTCAAACGATTTAAAAACTGTTTAAAAACCAATTTGTAAAGACCTTTTTTTAAAAAAAAATTATAATTTGTTTTGTTTAGGAACAAATGTTTTTTCGTTTTACAATTATGTACTTTGAAAATTTTCACCGTTTTGTAATTACGTACTTTGAAAATTTTGTAAATTGTTTACTCTAATTGTTGGGGAACAAAATGTTTGTCGTTTTTATAATTATATACTTTGGAATTTTTTGTCATTTTACGATTACGTACTTTGGATATTTTTGTCGTGCCTTCTGGCATAGGCATTCTGCTAGTGTGTGTGTGTATATATATATATATATATATATATATATATATATACACATATATAACAAAGTAATAAATTTATGTATGTCGTAAGATTAAAGTATGATGTCATCTATATGAGTTTGACATGTGTTCCCTCTTTTACCCATGGAAACATTGAGTTCCACATAAATTCCTCAAGGCTACAAGAGTAATACACCTCAAAACACATTTAATTTGAAATATTTCCTTTCTTTACCAAACTCATCCATGCTAACCCTACTCTAACAACCCTCACTTTTGAGAACTGATTTTATATTATTGTACTGTGTGGAGTAATTATATAAAATGTTGGAAAATGGATAAATATTAATTGAATGAGATAGAAGTTAATATTTACTAAATTGTTGCATATCTATTGTATCTGTATGTAAATATCCCCATGTTAAGTTTTATAGTGCCATGTAATACCCCGTATTTTTGGCTATATTTTTTTTGGGATTAATTAATTAAATGCGTATTAATTGGAAATTAATTCGGGTTATAAATACTAAAGAGATGCGAGTTGGTATTTGATTATGTGCATATATGATTATATATGAATTTGTAATTATGAAATTTGTCGTGAGATTAATATACGGAAATTTGGGAATTTTGTTGAGACGCGTGTGACCGCCGCGTCATGGTATATTATTTTGATTATAAAAGTGATTTTAAAATCTATAAACCGTATGGTCGTTTTGAGTGCGCCAACGCGTCCGGAAGGGTCGAGATAGTCAGAAAACACTAGCCGGGGGTGTAGTTTGGGTCTCGGGGTATTTTTAGGCCATACCGACAACTTAAAGGGTATTTTGGTAATTTTGTATTTTGAGGAATTAAAAGTGACGAAAATTTGGTTAATTACATCTGATGTGGATTTGACCCACTAAGCCCCTAACCAACCCATATTAACCTAGAAGGCTACGTAGGTTATTAGAAGAGTTTTCTAAGTTCCCCAAATCAAACCCTAGCCACCTTAAGCCACCATTGGAGAAGAAGCTTGGAGAGAAGAAATTCTGCATAAATCTTCACCAAACCAACACCAAAATCAGAAATCGAATCAAGGAAAGTGACTTTATTCCATTTAATTTCAGAGAATGTTCTTTCCATGTTAGATAATTCAAATTTATGATTTGTTCTTGGTGAAATATGAAAAACCCATGTAGTTTAGGACTTAGAACTTGAAAACCTTGAGGAAAATTGCATGTAGAATGATAGGTAGATGATTATTCTCATGATATTTGTGATTGGAAGAAATTAAAACGGATTTATATTGAATTAATTCATGATTCAAAGAGTTAGGGTTCATGTTCTTGATAATTGGGGAAAAAGTTTAGAGATTGGTAAATTTGGTTAATGTTAGGATGGATTAATCCTTTAAAATGGGTTAGGATGTGATTATAATATGTTTAGGATTGTTTAGAGACCTTAAAACGATTGTTGGGACTTAGTTTAGAAGAGATTTGAGGTGTAAGAATGGTGAAAAAATGAGACTAGACTAATCTGGGACGAATCTAGTAGGTCGTTCGAAGCCCCAGCCCAGGTCGTTCGAACGAACTCGTTCGAATGAGCTTCTAACGAATTGACCAGTCGTTCTAATGAAAGGGAGACTCGTTTGATAACTTCGTTTGAATGAGATCTCGTTAGAAGGTACAGTTCGTTCGAACGAACTGGATCTCGTTCGAACAGCCTCGTTCGAACGAGACTTCTAACGAGTTGACAGAGGAATCTCGTTCGAACAGTCTCGCTCGAACGAGACTTCTAACGAGTTGACAGTTTGGGCCTTTTTGAACTGTTTTGATTTTTGGAGTCCCGTAAACTTGTTCGAGGATATAGATAACATTCCGATGATAAAATAAGGATAGAATTGGGACTTTTGGGTATTTAGGAGAAGGAAATTATATACGAGAGTTATATTAAATGGACGGTTTGGGTTGAGACGTGAGTGTCTACTACTACGGGAGTATTATGGCGCGTATGATTATAAACCGGAATAGTATAAATTGTGATAATTATAAGTTAGTACGAGAAAGCGATATGTACTACGATTAAACTACGGGATTACTAAGATGTGTGTTTACTTAGTATTGGTATATGAATTGTGTGTATGACTACCTACCATACTTGCTATCACGGGAGGTTTGCGTTCGCTTAGGGCCCTCTAATCCTTGTGTTGCCCGGATTTAGACTGGTTACCTTGATGAACATAGGTCATAGAAAGACTTATTGGGATATTAATAAGTCCGCTGATCGTAGGAGCGTAGGTATGTGCGTGACCTATGTGATGTGACTGTGTTCGCCTCCATTATTTGTGATGTTGTTATCTGTGAACTATTCCTGAGAGATTCGGAATACGTAATCCTTATGTACGTGATGTACCGGGATGGATAGCAGAGTATGTGTGCACCGCAGCTTAGTTCTCGGGGTGCTTGTATTGTATATTTATGATGTGAATAATATACACTTAATTAATGGGAACCTTCATGTTATTCTTGTGAATATAACTACGGTATTGTTTCGAGAAATATAACGAGTTAACTGATAGTTATATATATTGCATATTGAGCATCTGAGTTACCTTAAACCCCTACTTAATTACGAGCGTTCTAATGTTAATAGAACCGAGTAATAAGGGTAGGACCTATGACAGTCTAGCTATATATGATGGCACTTAGCTAGTGGTTTGTGTCGTTACAGATGGGTACTTACGTTAGGAGTGCACAGTTAGACGAGAGGTGAGAATATCATGTGAGTGCACGTCCTAACATGTACTTTGCATTTAATGTTTTAAATGTTTTTAAAGCACTTGCAGGTTTTTAAAATATAACTCCACATTCGGGCTCTGACCCGTTTGCTTTTCAAATTTATTTTTCTCTGTAAAACCATTTTAGGTGCCCAGCCACAAGGACACCATGCATAGGATACTCATTCAGGTGATGAGCTGTAGCTGTTTGTGGAAGCTACAGGGATTTGCTTGTAGACGCCTCTATTCACTTGGATTCCAGATTCATTATCTATCAGTTGTAGGGCATGTTGCCCATTTCTATTAGAGTTACATTTCCTTTACAGTTTTCAGACTTTGGCATGTATTGATTTAGTATTCAGTTTACTTTTCAGTTGTGGGATTGTAGTGAGGAGTTTTCCGCCAGAATTTATTTACTTTGTGTGATGGCTATTCTATTTAATTCAGTATGGTGAATGGTGTTATTATCCTTATTACACTTGTTGCATGTTAATTAGACTTTAACTAAAATTTGGCACTTACTTTTTTAAATACTAGGTGGTTAGTAATCATTAAAATGTTTTCGACAGTGATGCTATTAACTGGACCAACTTGGGCATTTTGAATTAATTTAATAAAGGAGTAGCTACCCGGTATTTAATTAGTCGGGGTGTCACAGGTGGTATCAGAGCATCAGGTTCTAGTGTCCTTTAGGATCTGACGGCTTATTATGTTTCCGCTAAGTTTCTTTGATATAGAGCCCTATATTTTAGGACTGTTGTACTCTTTTTGTGTATGCTTCGTTCTTCAGCTATATTATGTTTATAAACAACGAACTTATAGACTTTGTTCTTATTTCAGATGCCTCCACGACGAGTTCCCAGGGATGCAACTCCCGAACCCCAGCCCGCTCCAGTTCAGGGCATGATGAATGCCGCTGAGGTTGCAGCTATAGTAGCCCAAGCGGTAAATGCCGCAATTACCGTTGTTCAGCAGGCACTACATCAGGCGCCGGTTGCTGTGCCAGTACAGGCAAATGCATTCCCGTCTGCTTGGGAACATGTACGTGACGCTTTTCATAAAGCGCATCCGCCAGAGTTTGCAGGTAGCTCAGATGTGGTAGTCTCGAGCCAGTGGAGGAAGGATATGCAGAGGCACTTAAGGATGTATGAGTGCACGGATGTTCAAAGCAGGTGCTAGCTACTTTCAAGCTAGTTGGATCTACACTACAGTGGTGGGAGTCTATTACCACCATGGAAGAGAGGGATACTCTCACGATTCAGGACTTCTGGGTGCGGTTTGACCGCAAGTACTTTCCGTCGGCTGTTCACATGGAAATGAGGAGGAAATTGATGAGTCTAAAGCAGGAAGGTAAGACTGTGGCTGAGTATGAGGCCGAGTTCACAAATCTGTTGAATATCGTTCCAGATGAGATACCAACAGAGAAGAAGAAGATTGAGAAGTTCACGGACGGGTTGACTTGGAGGATTCGTCAGCATCTGCTAGGGAACCTATTGTTGGCCACCTATTCTGATGTGGTTAACGCTGCATTGTTACACTGCCAGGACCACCGTTTTCATATGGTCGAGGGCAAGAAGTCGGGGGAGTCTAGCCACCAGGGCAGGACTGGAGGACATGGTGCCAGCGGGGCACAATCTGGTCAGGGGTAGAGGCAGAATGAGCACGGCTCCCAGCAGGGGGATAATAAGAGGTTCCGGTCAGGGAACTACAGACAGGGACAAGGAGGTTACCGTCAGGGCCATCAGGGTCCAAACGGCCATCAGGGCCAACAAGGGCAGAATGGGCAGCAGTTTCACGAGGGCCAGCAGGGCCAAGGGAGGAACGGTAACGGCCACCAGGGCCGGGGACAGCAGGGGCAGAGAGGAGGGAACTTCCCAGGGAAGTGCTTTGTTTATGGCAAGACTGGCCATAAGTGACAGGATTGTCCTGATAGGGGCAGGGCCCCACCGCAGCAGGGTGCTCGCCAGGAGCCACAGAGGCCTATGTTTCCCGCCGCTCTTCCCGCACCACCACAGATGGCAGCATTGCCACCCATTCCAGTAGTCCCAACTCAGCAGGGGCAGCTACAGTATGGACGTGTCTATAATGTCCACCAGGATGCAGTTCCACAGGCACCGCCCGCGATTGAGGGTACGTTTCCTATCCATGGCACTATGGGTCGAGTATTGTTTGATACGGGTGCTACACATTGTTTTATAGCTACACACTTCGCGAAAGCCTTAGGATTTTTAGCTACGGCAGAGAGCACAGTGACGTGTGTCGACTCACCATTGGGGAGTGGGTCACTTATTTTCTTTATATACCGGGGAGTGGGGGTAGAGATTGGTGGTTTGGTATTACCTGCAGACATGTTAGTATTAGATATGCATGTTCACGATGTGATTATCGGTATGGATTGGCTCGTAGCTTATAGGTCCATGATTGATTGCTTCAGTGGGAGCATTATGTTTGCCATTCCGGGGCAAGAGATGTTCGTAGTGGCGATGCCTCGCCCAGAGGGAGGATCGACCGCTCATCTGTATTACATTGAGGAGGATACCTCTAAGGAGGTAGTGATTCCTTTAGATTCTATCCCAGTAGTCAGGGAGTATTCGGATGTGTTTCAGGAGATACCAGGCTTACCCCCCAGTCGAGAGATAGACTTTGTTATAGATTTGCTACCGGGTACGAGACCTATAGCACGCGCACCGTACCGTATGGCTCCAGCTGAGATGAGGGAGTTACGGGATCAGATAGAGCAGCTGTTAGGCCAGGGCTTTATTCCCAGGAGTACGTCACCTTGGGGCGCTCCAGTTTTGTTTGTGAAGAAGAGGGACGGTTCCCTGAGATTGTGTGTGGACTACCGAGAGTTGAATAAGGTCACGATACGGAATAAGTATCCGTTGCCTCGAATCGATGACTTATTCGACCAGTTGAGAGGATCTTCTTTCTTCTCGAAGATTGATTTGAGATCGGGATACCATCAGTTGCGTATCAGGGAGGAATATGTCTCGAAGACTGCGTTCTTGTCGAGATATGGTTCTTACGAGTTTCGAGTTATGCCTTTCGGTTTGACCAACGCTCTAGCTGTGTTTATGGACTTGATGAACAGAGTGTTCAGGTATTTCCTAGATCAGTTTGTCATTGTCTTCATCGATGACATTCTGGTTTACTCTCAGACAGAGGAGGAGCACGTCGAGCATTTGAGGCAGGTTTTGCAAACACTTCGTCAGAACGAGTTGTATGCAAAATATGAGAAGTGCGGGTTTTGGCTGAAGGAGGTTCAGTTTTTGGGACATATCATTTCCGACCGGGGAATATCTGTTGATCCGGGGAAAGAATCAGCGGTGAGGGAGTGGGGACAGCCCACGACACCGACTGAAATTCGTAGTTTCTTGGGCCTAGCAGGATACTACAGGAGGTTCATTCGGGGATTTTCGAATATAGCGGGTCCTTTGACACATCTTACTCATAAAGGTGTGCCATTCATTTGGAGTGATGCCTGTCTAAAAAGATAAAATCAAACAATCCTGACCAAATAATGAAATTTGAAAAATGAGAGGGATATGAAAGCAGTTCAAATGAATGTTGGGCAAGTGATAGACCAAAAAGATAAGAAAGATATGAAAGAAGAACCTTGAGCTGGGCTTCAGATAAATTAGGTTATAGATCGTAATGTTGGGAATTTATCTGGTGGGGAGCTTTAGAGGTTTACTATTGTTGTTGTTGCCAAACAGAATGCAGAGATATATACATATTTGATGAACCCTAAAGTTATCTTTGCGTGAAACAAAAGCTTAAAGAGGCCAAAGTTATCAGAAATTGCTAAGGCCTAATAACTATGTAATAGTTCTCGAGAACGATCATCCTGGACTACTTATCAGACTTCATATGTTGTCTCTATAGAAATTCAAGTGTGTATTGAGTTATAACACTTCCTTTTTCTATCAGAGAAGGAATCAATATATTTTTGGCGAGATTTGTACCCATAGATAATCTTCGATTTAGGGATGAATATATTACCTTAAAGGTTGCGGAGGCTCCACAAGAAAGTAATGAGGAGATTGAAACATATGCCAGTTATAGATACTCGAGTATGTCCAAGACACATGGTGGTTTAAAGCTTCGGGTGATTGAGGGTGAATTTATTGATTCTCAGATTATTGTAATACTCCTCAAATCCTCTCCATAGTTCAGTTATCTCTGACCCTTCTACCACCCCTAATAGACCTATACTTTTTTGTGCCCCTAACCCATACCCCTCTTCTAACAGACCTGATCAGCCAACAGTACACCTTCTCGTGTCATCCTCTCCATCCTTTCTGACTCACCCAACTTAGTTGAGCATGAAAATGAAACTGCTAATAGACCCGCCTCCAAATATAACTGCGTGTATGGTGTCTGCATAAACTAACAATAGGACAATGATTTATTCATGTGAATAATTACTCGCACATTGCCTAGTCTTAGCATTCAGTATATTGGGGTACATGAATAACCAAGCCAAACACACTTAAAATATTTAATAAACACCCAAATGATGCTATATTAAGATATCCAAATCATTCAAACTAATAATACCAAAACCAAAAATTTAATAAACATTAAAGAAAATATTAAAATAACAGTTGACACTCAACTATAGGATTGAATCTGCAATATTTTCCCTACTTTAGACTTAATATGTCCAAATCGCATTAATAAATAACTATGAAAAATATTCAGCTATTTAGTGTTACTATTGACACGTTATCCCAATTATCCCCTCTAGTTGACTAAACCCTATAAATGTTTAGAGATGTTGTTTAACAACCATAATATACGAATTTCTGTAATTGATTCCTAATCTAAATGCAAACATAGTTAAGAATTCATGTGACCATTTGAGTTTCACATAATTCAATACTCAGCTTTAACACTATTATCTTCTTCCTACCACTTGAGTTTCAAAATCATTTTTCAAACTTTCCTAAACATCAAGTAATTCATACAGTTCAAGAAATTTAAAAAAAAAAATTAAAATCATTCAAACTTGTTCTTAAAAGCAACATATTACTCTTTAAAGAACAAAATATAAAAAGTTTAAATAATTATTTTTCAAAATCCCCCTAAACATCAAATAATATCATTCAAGCTCCAATTTAAGAATTCTAGGAGATTAACAAAAAACCCATTCCATTTCCACCACAATATAACAAAAATTAGGAGAAAACACATTTAGCACCTCAAAAGAGTAAAGAGAATTAACCTTGAAAGTAACCAAAACTTGAGAGTGAGAAACAAACTCTTTAAAAAATGGGTAAATAATATGTCATCCTGATTAGAAACTAAACAAAAGCTGGGTACAACAAAATCTCAGCAAACTGAAAGCTCGAAAATTGAAACCTAAACTACCAAAACTCAAAAATATAAAATAACCAAAACAGGGGCCTCGAATATCCATAATGATCATAAACAGTAGAAAAATCACTCAAGCATGATACATATAAATATAAGTACCTAGTTTCAAACAAATTGAATTTTAGAGAAACTAACATTTTGACCAATAAACTGGCCCAAAACTAACAAACATTATGTTAGTCATTTTGTCAAACACATGTCCAGCAACGATGAAAAGATAATTTTTAAAACCATTGAAATTACTAACATATGACACCATTTGCAAAGTAGAAAAATAGTTACCACATAATAAGAAAAAAATGAAAACTTTAAACCTGCAAAAAAGAACTAACCTGATTTGAGCTCCAACTGTATATACATGTTGCAAGGTCATTTATACCCGTTTCAAGATTATAATTTTTTTTGTTAGTAATTATGTTTATAAATGAAAAAAACTAAAATCAAAATTTCAAAAAACTCATAAATCAATTATCTTTTTAACTAAAAGAAACCCAAAATCAAAATTTCAAAAAAACCCAAACCCGGAAGTATTCAGATCTGTAGTTGTGTGAGAAAATCTTTGTGTGTGTGTGTGTGTATGTGTGTAAGAAGGTGAAAGAGAGAGAGTCATAAGAGGTCTATTTCATGTGAGAATGTGTGGGTTTGTGCATATATAGTAGTGTGAAATAGAGAGGTTTAGTCTTCGGTGGAGGTAGAAGGGGAGGCAGATGGCTGCAATTGAGAAGTGAGATGGAAAGAGTGAGTGAGGACACAGATTCATGAGCTGGAGAATGAGATGGGGACGGGTAGGTGTGACAACTCGCTCACCAAAATAAGGGATGGCCAGCCCGATACTCTAATATAACAGGAATCATAGATGGATCATCCTCAGCATCACAACAAGATAATAAGTATACGGGATAAAAACTCTATATTTTAGAAAAATGGGTTGCCAAAAAATTTGTTTTCTAATTTAAATAAAGCATTTAAACAACCCGATTTGAAAAGAAAGTGGAAAACCAATAGAAATTATAATATACCAACAAGCACAAGTATAAAATAAAGGGACCGAATATGTTGTCGGTCAACAGATACATAACAAATATAACATGTTCATTAAGTTACATATTACATCCATTAGACAATTACAAAAGTTTGGGACACACGCCCGAATAAAATTACCAATCATAACTAGAGTATAAAAATAGAAGTGTCTATACAAGTATCCCGTAATATTCGCAAAATATCACAGCTCCCAAAAAGTGCACCGAAATGGAAAAAAATCAGTACGGGCGTTCTTGCGGTGGAGAACCTGAGCGAATACAAGATTCATGCACAACAGCAAATGTGAACGGGTCAGGGCCCGATTTTACATGATCACCAGATGAATAAATAGTATGACAATTATGAACAGATAATCAAGATAAATAAAGGTAAGAATTTATCTACACAGTGTTAAAGGATAACCTAAGACAAATTAAATTATCACAATTTTACTTAAAGTATGTAAGAGGATGTGAACAATTTACATCAACTAAAAGCTTTCATTCATGTTTATACTTCTTATTTCATCATTTTGTTCCTTATCAGGAGACATAATCACAATCACATGCTCTTTGTGGCATTTATATCAATCATATGCTCTTTGTGGCATTTTAAAAACCATCAAGTACCACTTGATTAACAAAAGTTATAATCATAATTATATAACGATTCTAAGACCACCCGTCTTGGTTTCCCCACTGTGTGCGTCCCTAAATGACCATCATCTTCCAGGGCCTATCAATTACGACAACCTGGTCACCTGTAACGTAAGACGTCGGGAAGCGACCTTATGACTGCGGGAGAGTCATACCCACACCCAGAACTACCTCACCATCGCAGAAAATATACAACAAGCGCTCATATGGCCTAGGACTATATCCACCCTGCATTCATTAGCCAGGGGGCTTCACCTCACGCGCGAACTTCCCTTATGATGGTATTTAGAGAGGGTGTGTTTAAGCCATTTATCATTTACATTATTGTTATCCATCTTCATTTTCAATTTCCATGTCCATGTTTCATTTCCATGTTCATGTTTCAATACACTTTGGGTCATTTGACTATAATGTTATCACAGGTGGATATGCAGGAGGAGGAGACCTTACTGCAAAAAGAAAAGCTTACCTCTGTGAGGCTCAAGCTTGCTCATACATTCAACGAATAAATTTAGATGAAGAGGATCGCTCGAGAAAGGTGGATAAAGAGAAATGGCTTCTCAAAGAATGACCGCGCACGTGTTCTATATCCTTATGATGACCCATTGGTGATCAAAATGAGGATTAAGGAGGTAATGATTTCAAGAGTACTGGTCGACAATGGTAGCTCGGTAGACATCATGTTCTACTCGTTCTTCGATAGTTTAAATCTAAAGCTATCTCAATTGGTGCCTTATCATAGACCCCTCCTTGGTTTTGCTGGTGAGAAGGTATTTCCACTTGGGACGATCAAATTGGACATATTCATTGGTACGTGGCCTGCTTTTCGAACAGAAAGAATACGCTTCTTCGTGATGGATAAGAATGTTCAATCATCATACAATATCATCATGGGAAGAGTAGGATTGAAGAAGTTCGAGGCTGTACCATCTACGTTACATCAATGCCTAAAATTTCCAATAAATTTTGGAGTAGGAGTTGTGAAAGGTGATCACAAAGTAGCTCGGGAATGCTATTATTCATCTGCCGAGCAAGAGGAACTGGAGGAATCAAGGAAAAAGATTACTACCTATCAAGTGGATGAAGGTGAAAAAATTGAAACATTGGATCCTAAAGATGAGTCGCAATTCTTGAAGGGTCAAGTGGTGGAAGCTACTGAAAACATCATTCTGGACGACGAGCACCCTGAACGAACTACTCAAGTAGGTTCATCGTTGGAAGCATCACTAAAACAGGAGTTGATAACTTTCCTTAGACGCAGAAAGTAAACTTTTACGTGGAGTCATGAGGATATGCCTGGGATAGACCCAAATTTCTTATGTCACGAGCTCAATGTGAATAAGGAGATGAAGCCTATGAAGCAGAGAAGAAGAGTATTCAGTCCCGAGAAGAATCAAGCTATACAGGAGGAAGTCGAGAAGCTCCAAAAGGCTTGTTTTATTGAAGATGTTAAATATCTAGACTAGTTAGCAAATGTGGTAATGGTGAAAAAGAAGAACAACAAATGGAGGATGTGTGTAGACTTCACCAACCTCAACAAAGCATGTCTAAAGGATCACTTTCCACTGCCCCGAATTGATCAACTGGTGGATGCAACCTTGGGACACGAGCAGCTGAGCTTCATGGATGCTTATTCTGGTTACAACCAGGGAGAGTACTTCTTTCATTACCCCTAGGGGAACTTATTGTTATAATGTTATGCCTTTTGGTTTGAAAAATGCAGGTGCGACATATCAGCGACTGATGAACAAAGTCTTTACTGAACAAATCAGTTGCAATATGGAAGTGTATGTCGACGATATGTTGACAAAGAGCAAGAAATCTGTTGATCATCTAGTTGACTTAAACCAGACCTTTGATCAACTAGATAAATATCAAATGAAGTTGAATCCGACGAAGTGCACATTTGGAGTACGAGACGGCATGTTTCTCGGATACATTGTCAATCAGCGAGGCATTGAAGCTAACCCTGAAAAGATCAAAGCTCTGCTAGGGCTGCGATCTCCAATGACGAAGAAAGAGGTGCAAAGTCTTATAGGACGAGTAGCAGCACTCAAAAGATTTGTATCACGAGCAACTCATCGATGTCTCCCATTCTTCAAGACACTTCAAAAGACTTTTGAGTGGAATGATGAATGTGAGAAGGCTTTTCAAGACTTGAAGAAATACTTGGGAGCACCTCCACTACTATCCAGGCCAGTGATGGGAGAGAAATTATACTTGTATCTGGCAGTGTCCGAGAATGCAGTTAGTTCGGCATTGATAAGAGTGGAAAATGGAGTACAAAAATCAATATACTATACAAGTAAGGCCTTTCGAGGAGCAGAGATCAGATATCCAAGGCTGGAAAAATTGGCACTAGCATTGATCGAGGCAAGTAGAAGAATGAAGCCATACTTTCAGGCTCATACCACAGTAGTATATACTGATATGCCATTGAGGAAAGCCTTTCATAAACCAGAAAAGTCAGGAAGATTGATGTGCTAGGCAATCGAACTCGGTGAATATGATATAGTCTATGAACCCAGATCATCGCTAAAAGGGCAAGCGGTAGCAAATTTTATAGCAGAGTTCACCTATCCTGATACCCCTGAGGAACAAAAGTTGCTCGCTGATCAACCTGTGGATGTTACAAGATCATCAAATGCAAGCCCAGACCAACTTAGCTTGGTAAAAGGGCAAGTAGATATTACACGATCATCAAATTCAAGCCCATACCAGCTCAGTTTGGTAAAAGGGAAAGAAAAGATGATCGACGAACATCAAGAAATATCAGGAGATGGTGAAAGGAAGCAATAAATTTTCCACCGAGGAACTCTTTCAGATCAGAAATTTGAAGACGAGTTACCTATATGGATTCTGTACGTGGATGGTTCATCTTGCACTATGGGATGTGGCGCGGGGATAGTTTTGAACAGTCCGGACGAGGTCAACATGGAATACGCCCTACGTTTTCAATTCAAAGCTTCGAATAATGAGGCTGAATATGAAGCCATGATTGCAGGTCTTAGTTTGGCAAAAACCATGGGGGTAGAACAGGTTATTATCTTCAGTGACTAACAATTGATCGTAAACCAAATGATGGGAGTATTTGCAGTCATAGGAGAATTAATGATCATATATCATGCAAAGGCAAATGAGATGGTGTCAGAATTTTCTGCTATTCAGCTGGTCAGAATACCAAGAATGGAGAATGCGAGAGCAGACGCCCTCGATATGGTCTTCCTCATGCCCTCATCACAGACCATGGAACACAATTTGACAACGAGGAATTCGCTGCTTATTGTCATCAGTCAAATATTTTGAAGATCCACTCAGCACCAGGCCATCCTCAAAGCAATGGACAAACTGAAGTGATAAACAGAGCGCTGCTGAATGGCTTGAAGAAAGACTGGATGATGCGAAAGCAAATTGGATCAACGAGCTACAATCAGTACTATGGGCTTACCGAACTACTCCCCGAGTAGCAACTGGAGAATCACCATATATGCTGGTGTTTGGAAGTGAAGTTGTTATACCTGCCGAGTTGGCCCTCCCAACACACAGGGTACTGAATTTCAATTCCCCTGTCACCGACTTAATGAGAAGGTTGGATTTAGACATGCTCGAGGAAGTTAGAGAAGAAGAAGCCATTAGAAATGCTGCTTACCAGCAGCGAACATCTTTGTTCTACAACAAGAGAGTGAAGAAGTGTGACTTGAAAGAAGGAGACTATGTTTTAAAGAAGGTGATTCAAAAGCACAACAAACTGGAAGAAACTGGCATGGACCATATCGAGTTATAGAAGTTATTCGACCAGGAACTTACCGAACAACAACTTTAAAGGGGAGGAGTTTAAGAATGCATGGAATGCAGAGCACCTGTGCAAGTATTATCAGTGATGTATATTCTCATGAACGCAGTTCTGTCAGTATGAATAAAATGAAGATATTCTGCCAAGTTCTCTCCTTTTATTGAAAGTTTTTTAGGGAATACTAGTGCTACACTATACTCAACAAAGCTCGGACTACTCAAAGTTATTCCTAAAAATGCCAACTTATGTTGGTTAGGAAGTAAATGTATTCGTACGGGAAGTAAAACTATGTATTCCTAAAAATTCCAACTTATGTTGGTTAGGAAGTAAATGTATTCTTACGGGAAGTAAAACTATGTATTCCTAAAAATGCCAACTTATGTTGGTTAGGAAGTAAATGTATTCCTACGGGAAGTAAAACTACGTATTCCTAAAAATGCCAACTTATGTTGGTTAGGAAGTAAATGTATTCCTACGGGAAGTAAAACTATGGATTCCTAAAAATGCCAACTTATGTTGGTTCAGAAATAAATGTATTCCGATGGGAAGTAAAACTATTCCTAAAAATTCCAACTTATGTTGGTTAGGAAGTAAATGGATTCTCGAAAATGCCAACTAAAGTTCAAGGGAGGTCGACTTTCCAAATAGGACCATAAGATCTTTGTGTTCCTATGGGGGGATTTAGATTGGTACCTTAAGGATAAAGGATTGTGAATGGCTTATTTGTGAGTTGATAAGTCAGCTGACCATACGAGCATAGGTATAAGCGTAAACCATGGGTATCTGAACTATGTTTGCCTCCAATATGTGTGATTTTTCTTATTAAAACGGTTACTGAGAGATTCAGAATACGTAGTCCGTATGTACGTGATGTACCAGGATTCGATAGCAGAGTATGCGTGCACCGCAGCTTAGCCTAGGGGTTCCATAGTTGTATATTTATGCTGAGGATGATATACGTGTACTTATAACTGACTCATTGATAATTAGTGAATTCTAATAGTTTAAATATGTGAATGGGATTAAAAATGTGAGAATTCAAATCATAATTGATATAAATTAATCTGATTAATGTAAAGGTGAGTTACACGCAGGCAAAACTAGGACGAGTTATGGGTATACGTTAGGTGTGCACATTAGTTGAGGGGTGAGGAACTCATATGAGAGCATGTAACTAACATGCATATAATATTTACTATTTAGTGCGATTAAACACTTGCTATATTTTTAAACTATTTTCACCTTCGACTCTGACCCATTTGCTTTAGAATCTATTTTCTTGTAAAACCTTTTTAGGTGCCCAGCCACAGGGATGCTAAGTATAGAAGTTCCATTACTTTGACGTGATGTAGTTGTTGTGGAAGTTATAGGATCTCGGTATTCGATGCCTCCACATTCTTCACTTGATTCGATTAAGGTTTATTCATTTGTTAGGGCATGTCGCCAAATCTCCATTTAGAGATAGCATTCTCAGACTTTGAGTTTCATTTCAGTGTTGGATTTATTTATTCAGACTTTTGTATTGGGATTTATTCAGCATTTGGATTATTCAGGGGAGTGTTACTCCAAACACATTTTTATTTATTTCATTAATATTCTATTGTGATTGTAATGTGGATGTGGTATAGTTAGATTATAATTTAATTGGGTTCATGTTAATTTAATTTTAAAAAAAATTGGCAAATCACTTTTTAAATATTAGGTGGCTAGTAATTTTTTACAATATTTTCGATAATGATGATAGATCTTAACCAACTTAATATTCTGTATTAATGAGATAAAGGAGTATCTACCTGGTATTTAATTAGTCGGGGTGTCACTTGTGGTATCAGAGCATCAGGTTCTGGAGTCCTTAGGATCTGTACGGCTTGTTATGCTTCCGCGTAGCATTCTTTGATATAGAGCCCTATATTTTAGGATTGTTATACTCTTTTGTATATCTTACGTTCTCCAGATATTTTGAGATATTAACTGCGGACTGATAAAACTTCTCTCTCATTTTAGATGCCTCCTCGACGTGCACATCGAGTTCCCAAGGGTGCCCAGCCCGAGCCTCAGCCTGCACCACTTCAGGGTTCTATGAACGCTACTAAAGTTGCTTCCATTATAGCCCAGGTGATAAATGACGCATTAGCAGTTGTGAAGCAAGCACCACCTCAGGCATTGGTGGTAGCCCCAGACCAGGCTCATGGATTCTCGTCTGCTTAGGAGCTTGTCCGTGATGCCTTTTAGAAGGCGCATCCTCCGGAGTTTGTAGGAAGCTATGTTGTTGTGTCGAGCCAGTGGAAGAAGGACATTCAAAGGAACTTGAGCATGTATGAGTGTACAGATGTGAAGAGGCATATACTGGATACGTTTAAACTGGTAGGAGTAGCATTATTGTGGTGGGAGTCAATTACCACCATAGAAGAGAGAGATATTTATTATATTCAAGATTTCTGGGTGCGATTCGGCCGCAAATATTTCCCCTCAATAGTTCAGACAAAAATGAGGTGGAAATTGATGAACCTTAAGCAGGAAGGGAGGACAGTGGCAGAGTATGAGGATGAGTTCACCAATCTTCCGAATATAGTTCCCAATGAGATCCCAGCTGAAGAGAAGAAGATCCAGATGTTTATGGATGGGTTGATGTGGAGGATCCGTCAGCACCTGATAGGTAATCTCTCATTACCTACCTAATTAGATGTGTCTAACGCAACATTACTTAACTATCAGGACCATGACTTTCATTTATCAGAGGGTAAGCGAGCAGGAGAGTCCTTCCAGTAGGTCAGGACAGGGGTAATGGTGCCAGTGGGGCACAGTCAGCTCAGGGTCAGCACAGGCAGGGTGCTCAAAGTTCCCATCGTGGGGATTCTAAGAGAATTAGATCAGGAGCTTTCAGGCCTGGCCAAGGAGGTTTTAGGCATGGCCAACACGCCCAACATGACCATCCAGGCCAGTAACAGTTTCAGCAGGGCTACGGCAGGGGTGGAAATGACCAACAGGGCCGTGGTCAGCAGGGTTAGAGAGGGGGAAACTTTACAGGGAAATGTTTTGTATGTGGAAAACATGGGCACAAATTCCAGGAATGTCTTGAGAGGGGAAGGGCCCCGCAGCAGCAGAAACAGAGTGATCGTCAAGATCCCTAGAGACCGATATTTCCCGCCTCCCTCCCAGCGCCACCACAGATGCCAGCACTGCCACCTATCCCCACATTCACAGTTCAGTAGGGATAACTTCAGTACGACCGAGTTTACCATCTTCAGCACTCTGCAGTCCCACATGATCCACTCACGATTGAGAGTATGTTTTCTATTAAGGGAACTATGGGGCATATTTTATTTGACACGGGAGCCACACACTATTTTATTACCATGAGATTTTCACGCGCTATGGGGCTATTAGATACCACAGAGAGCACTATCACTTGTGTAGATTCATCGTTGAGTAGGGGTTCTGTGATTTCCTTTATATCTAGAGGTGTGGGTATAGAGATTGGGAGATTTACCTTACCTGCCGATATGCTAGTATTAGATATGTTTGAGTACGATGTGATTATTGGTATGGATTGGTTGGTTACATATCGAGCCATGATTGATTGTTATGGTAGGAGTATTATTTTTTCCATTCTCGATAAAGAGATGTTCCTTGTGGCGATGCCTCATCCTGAGGGAGGATCGTCCACTCACTTGTCCTACATAGAGGAGGAGACCTCTAAGGAGGTGGTAATACTGCTTCATTCGATTATAATTGTTAGGGAGTTCGCAGTTGTATTCTAGGATATTCTGGGATTAACACCTAGTAGAAAGATAGACTTTATTATAGATTTGACACCGGGAACTCGGTCGAGAGCCTACGCACCTTACCTTATAGCTCTAGAGAGATAATGGAACTACGAGATCAGATAGAGAAGCTGTTGTGTCAGGGGTTTATTCGTAGGAGCACTTTGCCTTGGGGTGACCTTGTGCTATTTGTGAAGAAGAGGGATGGATCTTTGAGGTTATGTGTTGGTTATCGGGAGTTGAGTAAAGTCACGATACAAAATAAGTATCTGTTTCCCCGAGTCGATGACTTATTCGACTAGTTGAGAGGAGCTGAATTTTTCTTAAAGATTAACTTGAGATCGGGATACCATCATTTGTGTATCAGGAAGAAGAATGTCTCAAAGACTGCCTTCTTAACGAGATATGGTTCCTATGCGTTTAGGGTTATGCCTTTTGGCCAAACAAATGCCCCATACATGTTTATGGACTTGATGAACAGGGTGTTCAGAGAGTTCCTGTACCAGTTCGTCATTCTCTTTATTGATGACATTCTGGTTTACTCCCAGATCGAGGAGGTGCATGCCGAGCACCTGAGTAAGGCTTTGGATACACTTCGTCAACACGAGTTACATGCAAAATATGAGAAGTGTGGATTTTGGCTGAAGGAGGTTCAATTTTTGGGACATATTTTTTCTGACTTGGGATATATGTTGATTCGGGGAAGGTATCAGCGATGAGGGAGTGGGTACAACCCATGACACTGACTGAGATACATAGTTTCTTGGGCTAGTAGGATACTAGAGGAGGTTTATTCAGGGGTTCTCAAACAGAGCGGATCCTTTGACACATATGACTCGCAAGGGAGTGCCATTTATCTGGAGTGATGCCTTGTAGTTAGCTTTCAATGAGTTGAAAAATAAGTTGACCTCAGAACCAGTGTTGGAATTACACAGGCCGGGAGTGGAGTATATAGACTATACTAATGCGTACTCACTAGGACTTGGCGGTGTACTGAAGCATAAGCATCAGGTCATACCTTATGCTTACCGTAAGCTTAAGCCTCACGAGAATAATTACCCACTCATGACTTGGAGTTAGAGGAAGTCGTATTTCACTTCGAATTTGGAGAGATTAACTCCTGGGAGAGAAATTCAATTTATTCACAGACCATAAGTCATTATAGTACCTCTTCATACAGAAGGAGCTGAATATCCATCAACGTCGGTGGCTAGAGTTTGTGAAGAATTATCAGTTCGATATCCAATATGACCCAGGGAAGGATAATGTAGTAGCAGACACTTTGAGCAGTAGGACAGCGAGTGAGGTGAGTGAGGTGTGGAGAGAGAAGTGGAAGGAGTTGGGACACCAGAACATAGTGGCCTGATCATTCATGTCTGTGATGACAGTTACGCCTTAAATCATTATGAGTGTTATACAATCCCAGGTAGCAGACCCGTTCTGTTAAGATCAAATAGTACGATTGCTATAAGAGGCGGTCGAGTCTTATACCATTAGTTCAGATGTGGGCTTACGCTTCAATTGGACATTAGTTATTATTGAGGGGGAAGACTTGCGACACGAGGTAATGCCAGAGTCGCACGGTTCACAATTTGTGGTACATCGTGGTGGGGATAAGATGTACCAGGATATGAGGTGACATTACTGGTGGAGGAGGACGAAGAGGGATACTGCCGAGTACGTTTCAAAATATGCCACTTTTCACCTAGTAAAGGTTGACCAATAGAGATCGACAGGCCTTCCAAAGCCATTAGAGGTTCCTATGTGGAAATGGGAAAGCATTTCCATGGACTTTATCACGGGGTTACCTATATCACAGAGAGGTCACCATTACATATGGGTAATCGTGGATCGGTTACCAGGGTTGCCCATTTTCTGCTAGCCCGGACAGACTACACTATGGAACAGTACACCCAGATCTTCATAGATGAGATAGTTAGACTCCACGGGGTTCCTCTCAATATCGTGTCTGATAGGGACAAAATCTTTGTGTCACGGTTTTGGGAGAGTTTCAAGGAAGCCATGGGGACGGAGTTGCGTTTGAGTACAACATATCATCCGTAGATAGATGGGAAGACTGAGAGAACAAATCCGGTGTTAGAGAACATGTTGCGTATGTGCATCCTCAATTTTGGAGGTGGTTGGGAGCAGTATCTTCCACTGTTGGAGTTTGCCTATAATAACTCCTACCAGTTCACCATTGGTATGGCTCCATTTGAGGCGTTTTACGGTAGGCCTTGTCATTCAACAACATGTTGGCTAGAGGCAGGGGACAATAAGCTACTTGGGTCAGAGGTGATTCAGGATACTTCTACGAGGATAAAGATGATACAGAGTCATATTCGGGTTGCTCAAGACCGACATAAGAGTTACGCAGATGACAAGAGGTCCTTTCAAGAGTTCATTGTGGAGGACCAGGTGCTGCTAAGAGTGTCTCCTATGATGGGGATTATGCATTTTTAGATGAAGGGGAATTTTGCGTCTAGATATATGGGGCCATTCCCTATCATCGAGCGGATTAGACCAGTTGCGTATAGACTTGGATTACCGAAACACTTGCATAGGGTCCAAGACGTGTTCCACATTTCCTCATAGAGGAGATTTCTTGGAGATGATTTGGCCCATACTCACATTGATTTAGAGGATATTGATCTACAACCTATTAGTTCCTATGAGGAGGGGCCGATTGCTATCCTAGACCATAGCGAGAGGAAATTGAGGTAAAAAATAGTACCGTTAGTGCATGTTGAGTGGCAGCATCATAATGCCGAGGAGTCTACCTGGGAGCGTGAGTATGAGATGTGCGAGCGTTATCCAGAGTTATTTTTTTCCCTTATATTAGGGGGGAAGTATGTAATACCCAATAATTTTATTGATTTTATTTAATGGGATTAATTAAATTAAATGGGATAATTATTTGGAAATTAATTCGAATTTAAATACTAGCGAGATGAGAGTTGGTATTTGATCGTTATAATAATGTTGAATATTACTGAGTGAATATGGTAATATATGATTAATGAATTTATTAAAACTGTCGTGAGTCATAAATACGACAATGCGGGAATTAAGTTGGGACGCGCGTGTCAATTGCGTTAGGAATCAATTTAAATGGATATAAAAGTATATTCTGTTTGCATCATATGTATAGTCATTTCGAATGAGCCAGCATGTTCGGAAGGGTCGAGATAGCCCTAAATTATTAGCCGGGGGTTTAGTTTGGGTCTCGGGGGATTTTTAGGCCAAACCAGTAACCCGGGAGGGTATTTTAGTCATTTTTATTTGTAGGGAATATTGATCCACGAAATTTAGGCTTTATTTATCAGCCAATATCAGGGCCATTATCTGTCAAAATCAAGCAGTGGGCAACGTGATAAGAGAGGAGAAGTTCCAAGGGAGTTTTCAAGGCCATAACCACCACACACCACCACTATTGCTGGATTTGTGAACGGAGAGAGGAGGAGAACCAACACTTATCGTCATCAAAGGATCAAAACATCAAATTTCCAAGCAAGTGAGTTATTCCATTATGATTTGCAAATAATTTATCCATGATAGTGTATAATTTGATGATAACCATGAAAAATATTGAAACTCATGAAACTTGGAGATGAAACCTTAATTCTGGGTAGGATTTATATGTAGTTTGGTTCTGGAAGTATTCTATTAACGAAATCATAAGCCATGCTTAGTTAAATACGGATTCATGAGGATATGTATGATGATTCTCGAAGAAAATAGAAAAATAGGATTTTTCATGATAATAGGATGATTTGATCCAACAAAATTTTTAATAGATGATGTTTTAAGAGTTCTGGAATGTCAAGAATCATGTATTCAGGTTGTATGATTACCCAATATGTTTACTTTAGGATTTATCATCTCATAATGGAGAATTGGAACAAAAAATTAAATGAAAATGAAGAAACACGATACTTGCACCTGCTTGATCGATCGATCGACATTCATAGGTCGATCGATCGATCTCCCCAGAAACTGTGACCTTTTTCCCCTTTTTTTGAATTTAAGCGATTTCGGCCATTGAAAGTTGTAGGTAGGGATTTTATGAATACATTAGAACTTTACGGAGATCGGTAGGGATGTGATTAAAGCCCGAAACTTATTAGAATTTGTTTAGAACGTAGAGTTGAACTTGCGAGTGTCCGACGAGTAATTTACCATTTTCAAATGTGAGGGCATGACTTAAGTTTGTGTGAGTGATAAGGTAGGAATTGTGACATAAATAAGGACCAAAGAGTATGGAATTGACACGTGGGATATGTAGGAGACCTAGTAACCTTTTC
Organism: Sambucus nigra; assembly: GCA_949130495.1. NCBI lineage: Eukaryota > Viridiplantae > Streptophyta > Magnoliopsida > Dipsacales > Adoxaceae > Sambucus > Sambucus nigra. Next base: position 370,383,236 of record OX422208.1, on the reverse strand, counting down.
GGGATAGGTTTAAGTACTCGAAATGATACGACGTGAGATTTATTAGCAAAAACATATTATGTATAAGTTGAAATGATAATGACGTACGAATCATTATAATGGTGTGGGGCTAAAATTATACCTTTAATAATATAATTACCTAACTTGTGTGAATGCTTAGTTTATGGATGATTGTGTGTATGGCATACCTAACATACTTGCTATAACGGGAGGTCGACTTTTGGAATAGGACCATCTGATCTTTCTGTGCCTACAGGGGGGTTTATATTGCTATCTTAAGGACATAGGGATTTGAATGGCTTATTTGTGAGTTAATAAGTCAGTTGGCCATGGGAGCGTAGGTATGTGCATGACCCATGGGTATGTGAACTATGTTCGCCTCCAATATGTGTGATTTTACTTGTTAAAACGGTTCCTGAGCAATTCGGAATATGTATTCCTTATGTACGTGATGTACCGGGATTCGATAGCAGAGTATGTGTGCACCACAACTTAGCCTAGGGGTGGGTGCCATAGTTGTATATTTATGCTGAGGATGATATACTTGTACTTATAACTGACTTATTGTTAATTGGTGAATACGGATAATTGAGATATGTGAATGGGATTAAAAATGTGAGAATTCATATTGTAATTGATATAAATTAGTCTGATTAATATAAAGGAGAGTTACACGCAAGATATATTAGAATGATACGAATAGACCCCTATTTATAATGTGAAGATAAGAAGTGGTACAGACTAGTTAGTTAGCGGCATAACTAGGATGGGTTAAGGGTATACGTTAGGCGTGCACATTAGTTGAGGGATGAGGAACTCATGTGAGAGCACGTAACTAAAATGTATATAATATTTACTGTTTAATGTGAATAAACACTTGATATATTTTTAAACTGTTATCACCTCGGGCTCTAACCCATTTTCTTTCGAGTTTATTTTTTTGTAAAACCTTTTTAGGTGCCTAGCCACAGGGACGCCAAGCATAGGAGTTCCATTACTTTGACGTGATGTAGCTGTCCACATTCTGCATTTGATTCTATTAAGGGTTATTCATTTGTTAGGGTATGCCATCCAATTTCCATTTAGAGATAGCATTCTCAGACTTTCAGTTTCATTTCTGTTTTGGATTTATTTATTCAGACTTTTGTATTGGGATTTATTCAGCATTTGGATTATTCAGGGAAGTGTTACTCCAAACTCATTTTTATTTATTTTAATATTATTCTATTTTGATTGTGATGTGGATGTGGTATAGTTAGATTATAATTTAATTGGCTGGATGTTAATTTAATTTAACAAAATTTGGCAACTCCCTTTTTAAATTATAGGTGGCTACTAATTGTTTAAAATATTTTTGGCATTGATGCTAGATCTGAACCAACATGATGTTTTGTATTAATGAGATAAAGGATTAGTTACCCGGTATTTAATTACTCGGGGTGTTACACATTCATAATATTAGCTAACATTATATTTACTAAAATCGTCTCCCACGAGAATCTAGTGCTAACTAATGAGTGTAATGCCCCCATTTTAAACAATACTAGCTCTATAAGCCCATAGATAGAAAACGTACACTCAATTGCTAATGGTGTTGATGGAAAAACACAAATCTCTTTTAAGAACACCAAAAAAGTCCCCTCATGCGTTTCATTAATGAGATGACAGATGTACTCAGAAAGCTTCCCCTCCGCAAAGATATGCAATAATTTGGATTCTTTAGCCTCCTCCCTCACATCGAGGGACCTTTCCCTGAACCTTCGAACGTACGCCACCAATTCTTCCCCTGGTCATTACTTCTCCCTCCCCAGTTGGGTCAAAGTAAACTCATCTTCCACCTGAAAGAACTTTTGGATAACAAAACATGCATCTCCTCCCATGTAGAAACGCTCTTGGGAGACAAATGAGAATACCAAGAATATGCTTTATCGATTAAGGATTTAGAAAACTCCCTCAACCTGAGCTTCTTATTATTGCAATGCGCCCCAAGTGTTCAGCGAAGCACTTAATATGTTCCTTCGGATTTCCACCTTTTCCTGTATATTTTTCAAAGATATGAGGGTTATAATCTTTTGGATATGGATCATCGTTATATTACTGGGGGTAAGGCGTCCGAAAGTCATCGTAAACCAAAGATACCTCGCCAACGGACTGCAAGGTGGCTTGCATAAACTTCAGTATATCTTTCTGCATATCCTTCCTTATTTCCTCCATGGGTGATGCTACTAGGGCAACAACCAATGCGACCATGGGCTGGGTGCCCGTTGCAGTTGGATCAATCATCATAGTTGGGGTCGTTGATACTCCTGATGTTCCCATTGCTGGATTCACAATAGAGGGTATACTCACGGGGACTATTCCCGTTACACCTGCACTCGGTGGGGCAGTTGGGATTTTCCATGGTGTTACGAAGGAATTGGTTTCAAATCCTTCCAACACCGTTGAAGATACCGAAGTTTTCAAAAACACATAAAACTTACTCATGAGGAGTGTCACCTGAGCGAGTTCCAACCCTGTACTCGTGGAAGCTTGTGTCACCCCTGGACCACATGTCATCGCCTGAACTGGCGTTACCTCAATTTGAGGAGCCCCATCCCTTGGATTCTCCAGTTCTCTTGCTGCTTGTTCTTCATTATGTTGGATGTAATCAAATTTGGGCCTTCGATTAACATTATTTTGCGCCATACTCATCACTCATAAGAATGCCTCCCCAGCAGAATCGCCAAATGTAAGAATGTTGTTTAGATAAGATGGAGGCGTAACCCATTTTGAGTACGGCAATGATAAGTTAACTAGTGAAACCTTGGATTAATTTTAGGACATGCAGACACAACTTAGTGAAGATGAAATGGGTTAACACTCACAATCTCTCGTGTATAACTCAAATAATGATAATGAACTTAGAAGTAACTCTGTTAGATGGAGAGAGAAGTAAACACCCTAGATACACCTTAGCAGCCAGCCAAACACACCAACCACCCTCAATAATCTCTATCAAGTATTAAAAGCTTCGTAATAAATGGTAATGGTGGGTGAGTAAAATCTCTAGTTTGTAATAACTCTCTTTTGCAATAACTTCTGAATTCTCAAAAGAACACGATGATCTCTCCAGGGGTGGTTGGGGTCTTCAAATATCCTCCCACGGCATTCCCGAGGAAACTCCTCCGTTAGTTGCATGTGAAAGACATCCCTCATACTTTATATCACAAACATTAAATACTTGATGCTCCATGTCATAAACATTAAATGCCAAGATATGCCTTTTGCCTAACCACTGTGTGTCAGGGGGCTATTGTCGTAGAGGTGGCTCACCAACTATCTGACAGCCCCAAATACTATGGTGGTTTACTCAAGTGATGGTCTGACATCGCCTAACTGGTTAGTGACATCAAGTAAAGTGGGTGTGCCATTAAGTAGAGGGTGGTTTGGCTCGTAACTCAATGCCCGATGGAACTCCAAGATGCTCCGCCTGAATTTCCACAGTAAGGGTCCTTCGGCATTTTACCAGGTGTATGTAAGATGGTCAGGACAAGACCCAAGGGTTCCTCACTTCTCAATCCTCCAAACCAAGTCCCTATAGAGTTCCCACGACTAGGTCATTCGATAGAGCATAAAAGCTCTCCAGGCCCTGACAAGCATGGTCTCTCGCGAGTACCGTTTGACCTCACACTAAAACTCATTATTATTCCCGTTACATCATTACAACCATTATAGCTCATAGTCAATATAAACAAAAATACAATATGACAAGTAACACAACAAGCTAAAGTATGAGCTGCCACGCTGAGCTGCCACACTTGAGCTGTATCGGTGCCTTAATCCCCAAACACTGTTGGTAATGGGGAATTATCCCTAATCTTAGGATTACCTTCAAGCCTCCTCTACATTTTCCCCTTAGTGGAGAGATTTATTATAGGTACAGGAAATGTCTGCACGAAAACTTCTCAATCCGATGAACCTCGTCTGTGAGTAAAAATCAAGTATCCTTTCTTTCGTTAGAACCATTGCGTTATAATCTCAAGGAAAAAGTAAAATTCTCCCCGATGTACCTGAACCGAAGCGCTACAGCTTATTGGTGCTCTGACAAAGGGACATCGCCACTTTTTCCGTATAGTGAGTTTTAACCGTTCTAACTTTATTATTTGAAATTATCCCGAAAGGCCTCCTAACCTTCTCAAATACTCATTTTGACTCTTGGAAAATGAAATTCTCCCTTGTAACGCTTTGTTATGTTCAAAAAAGCAGAAATGATCTCCGATGTAGCTGAGTCACCATTTAAACAACATTTTGACTTGTAGTGAGTGGACATTATAGCTTTTTGAACCGTTGAGGGCTAGTGGATATCTCTCACAAAAAATCTGGCTCCAAAACTCAAACTTGCTTAAGAAGGCAACCCTTTCCATTCCCTAGGCATCACTTCGTAAATGATGTGGTGCTATCTTTTCAGCTATCAAAACACTTCCTGAAGGGCCACGTGTTCTTTTGAAATGATTATAGACGACCTTGCACATGTCGTGGTGGGAAACACAATAGACAGGTTTAAAAGGTTTCAAATGTCTCTTTTTTCAAAAAACACTTCTCTTTCCTTCATCTTTTTCAAGCTCCCGTCGTCTTTATAGAGAGAACTCTATGCGAACTCCATTGTTTACGAACCTCTTACCTAGCTTCTTCCTTTTCTCTTCTTTTACTCCACCACCTGTAGTTGTGCTTCTCCATCTTCATTCCCAACCCTTCTTTTATCGAGCTTCTTTTTTGTACTTCATTGTTGTTTGCAATGGCCTCCTTAAGTAACCCCACCATGTCTGCCACCAGTGCTCCGTCTGCCACTCCCGTTCCCACCACCTCTACTTCCACCACTTTGACAGCTGCCCGCCAGGACTAGTTGCACTTCTACCACCGGTTCCCTATATTCGGTAAGGGTGATGACTTTGCTGGGTTTTGCAAGACTTGCATTTTTAATGCCAAGTATGATTCCCTTATGCTTGGTGATGAAGATGAAAGTGCTGATGACTGTCGCTTTCTACCTCCAAAGGGGACTCTCCGATTTCGTCTTGAACGAGGAGACTTCCCATGGTCCCATATCGACTTCGAAGGGCCTGGGGGATCTCCTGCTCACTTTGCTTCCTGGAACTTCCATATGCAGAGTTCCCATGCTGATTCTCTCACTAAAATTGGGCTTCATCGGGCTAAGTGGTTTGGTGAGTTCACCCTATCCAAGAATAATGCTCCCCTTTCCATCCTGGTGTCTTGATGGAACGTTACCACTCATACATTCATTGTTGCATGGGGCGAGTTTACAATAACATTAGAAGACGTATGTGAGCTCCTAGGCCTTGAAGCAATAGGCCATAAGCCATATTCTGATGAGACCCTAGATGCCCAGGAAGTTGCTGATCGTTTAGAGCTGGATCGTATATGCCGAAGGTGCATAGGTTCTTTGAACAAATCCACTTTCACTCCACTCATTAACTACTTCGTCAAGGATCCTTCTAAAAATAGTTCCTTCGAGGGTGACCCCAGATAAGGTACATCACTGGAACTTCCTGCCTATATCATTATCATTCTTTCTCGCATCCTTTTAATGGGGAAACCCAACGACCAACCTCGAAGGGACCTCATCAACATATCCCTCTATTTGGCCCAGGGTATCAAGCTTCGTCTGGATGAAATCGCCTTGGGATCCCTCTACACATGGCCTGATAGAACCCTTTTCGATATGGAATGATTTGTGGGTCGTTATAACCTGGCCAACTTTGCCAACTGTTTCCTCCTAAGAGGCTTCCTCTATATGCGTTTTCCCGTCGTAGCATCCAAGACCAACCGTCCTCCTTTAGGGGAAACAATTTTGCGCCCACGCTCCTTTGTTTATCACAAGAGACCAAGCCGAAAGGAGTTGACCTCTATTATCAATCATTATTCGAATTTTGTGATGAGGCCTTATGAAGAGGATATCTTTCTCTATAATTTTGTTTTTTTCAAACATAAAGCAAGAGTGGTCTGGGAAACTACTCTAGACCTCATTATTGAAGACCCTTAAATAGCTGTGGTCCTTCTATTTTTATCAGCATACCTACCCCCTTACACTGAGTGGGGATACAGCAACGAGCAATATAATCCCAACCGATGGAGCCATTAGTTTGGTTTCGATCAAGGGGCTCCTCACCTAGTTTTTAATTATTTAACCTTAAGGTCTCTTTTAGCAAGGCATGTTCCATGTTCTCCTCAACAAGCATGGGGAGTGAATTCTACCATGGCTAGGAGAATCACCATTCCTAGCATCACCAAGAAAGGGGACATGACCCCTCTATTTGTAACATAGTATTGGCCGAGACAACTGGACTAAATTTTTGAGTTCATCTAGAGGGATCCCGTGTATCCTTCAGTTCTTTCATTTTCTTCCTTAGAGTTGGGGTTAAAAGGTAATTTCATTCTTAGGATTGAGTTCCCACTAAGACAAACCCCCAAGGTACCTCCTACTGAACTTCCTCCACACTACTGCATGATCCCCACTGCTATGCCCAAGCCCAAGACCGCTGTAACTCCCAAACAACCTACCCCTTCGATAGAAGCTGCAACGGGGGAAGGGCCTTCTCAGCCACCTGCTAAAAAGACCAAGAAGTCCAAAAATGGGGTTTCTTAGAAATCCATGTCCTCAAATCTAAGTCCCAAGCTCAAGCACAAAATCCTTTGGACGCATTCCCTATTGCCTCCTTTCCCCCTCCTATGTCTGCATAGGTAAGTGAAGAGCTAAGGAGGCAGGTTCAAGCTGAGGTCAAAAGAATAAATGTTGATTTTTAACGGTGCGCAGTCATCCTTCCCCTTTCATCTGCCTTTCCCACGATCATAGTTGATCTAACTGAGCCAACGGAAAAGAGGAGAAAAAGTTTGAGGGTACTTCAAAGTGCTGATGTAATGGGCACGAGGAAGAAAACTCTGGGTACCAAGTCCCAAAAGAAATGGACGCTCGAGATACATTCCTCCCCCATACCCTTCTACTAATGCCACCTCTCCACCTTCATCAATGGTTATACCTTCTTGTTCTACCTCCGGATCTGAGGTATATGTGCATGTTTTATTCTTGTTTTCCTTTTCTTAAGGCAAGCTGCCTTTGCTTATTTCTTTGATAACTTTGGTGCAGGGAGTTGAAGAAAGGCCCAGTTACCCTGGTTCCCCCGTGAGCCATTTCGTGGGGGGAATTTTGGTGTCTCTCGAGATGATACTAACCCTCCCTGTTCCCCCATGATAGGTCTTACCTACTCTCACCATTTGTCCTCCCAACGAGCCAAAGATGCTACTCCGAGGGCTGCTACCATTGAATTTGTTGGAATATCTACCAAGCTAGAGGCAACTACTCCAGCCCCTTCTGAATTACTATCCGAGAAAGAGGTTCATCTGCCCATCGTTGTGGTTGAGGAGAGCGCCCCTGAGGTAAAAAAAATTCTTGTCAAGTCGCACGTCTTTTCCCTGTCCCATTACTTTGTTTATCATTTCTAATATATTGGGATGTTTTAGGTGTAAGTGGCATCTCTAATAGCTAAAATTCTTCTTTGCACTGCGCTGACAACACCTCTGACTTCGATTCCCCTTTTGGTGCTATAACTGAGGTAAGTAACTCTTATAAGTATTTTCTCTTTTTCAGTACTTATTCGCCGTTTCTAACATTTAGCTTTGTTGCTGCAACTTTCTCCAAGTCTCTCCCCACCCTTTGCTCTTGGTGATATGTACATTTCTAAGGCCAAGGTTGATGTTGCTGCTCATCATGTTAGTTCTTCTGAACCCACCGGTGTTGGGGTATCTTTTGAGATTCCAATATCTTTTTCGAGTGAAATGACCATATTGACCTTAGTACCTTTTAGCGGAGAGGAAGGTTCATCGATCGTTGAGGATTCTTCGATGGAGGGTGCCATTGGTGTTCCTGAGGGAATAAGTCTGCCCCAACGGTTTCTACCGATATGGTCCCCATTTTGACTCCCATTCTCGCTCCTTCTACTTCTGAGGTACTTCGCCAATTTTTTTTTTTTTTTTTTTTTTGTGAACTTTTTTTTAACCTTTCAAATTTCACATATAATGGTGGTTTAATAATGGGAACACTTGTTAAGGTTTTCCATGAACTCCACCTATAACGGTGACTTAACAATGAAAACACTTGTTAAGATTTTTCATAAACTCCACCTATAATGGTGACATAACAACGAAAACACTTGTTGAGATTTTTCATAAACTCCACCTATAACGGTGACTTAACAATGAAAACACTTGTTAATATTTTTCATAAACTCCACCTATAATGGTGACTTATCAATGAAAACACTTGTTAAGATTTTTCGTAGACTCTACCTATAATGGTGACTTAACAACGAAAATAATTGTTAAGATTTTTCATAGACTCCACCTATAACGGTGACTGAATAATGAAAACACTTGTTAAGATTTTTCCAAAAACTCCACATATATTGGTGGCTTGACAATGAAAATGCTTGTTAAGATTTTCCATAAAATCCACCTATATCAGTGACTTAACAACGAAAATGCTTGTTAAGATTTTTCATACACTCATTATTTCTTCTATCTGTTCGCTGGTTGCACGGGAGAATTCCCTACCAGTTCTTTTGCCCATTGCCTCGCCCCATCGGGAACCTTCGGTCACAAAAGATTCTAGCCATAATGATCAAGGTTCCATGACCGGTGCTACTACTGAGGGAGAATTTAGCTATGAGCTTCCTCTGTCCGACCTGGCTCCACACGCCTTCTGCCTGTTGGTGCTTCAGCATTCTCCTCACATGCCTGCCAACCATCATTTCGTAGTTGAGCATCTTGTAAATTATCATCCTGAAACGTTCACGGTGGACTGCCAGCATTCAAATATATCTATAATGAGTTATCGACTTCAGGGTATGACTACTGTCATTACTGAAATTGCCAACACTCCAACCTCAAACGTTACCAGACCCCTCCTTAACAAATTTCTGGGATATCTGAGGGAGTTAGGTCGTGACGGCTTCCATTTTGACTGGATTATCACGCATTTGAAGACTTTGAAGAGTCAATGACTGGACAACCAGAGGAAACTACTTCGAAAGCATTAGGAGGATCAACGGGCTGAGGAATCTAAGTTGGCCGAGTTAGCACCTCTTCTTGAAACTATTGACAAAGAGGTGAAGGACGTTGAAGAAGCTTTGTGTCTAGCCAAGCTGAAATGAGAGAAGCTCCTTATCGACCGCACACAAGCACAAACGAGGTTGGAGGTTTCTGTTAATGCCCAACGGTGTTTCCTAGAAGCTTCTTCGGGCCATCCTAGAGATTTTTTCTCTTCCCCGGATCTATGGCTCCTTTTAGGTCAATGAGCTCTTGTATATATTTTTTCTTTTTTTCTCCTTCTTTTGTAACTCTTGGGGAATAGTTCCAATTTTTTGTAATGCCCCAAAGTTTATGAATGAAGAAAGATATATGTTTTCTCATGATTTTCCTTTGTGTTATAACTGTTTCCATACATTATGCAGTTCAATGGTTCTTTCATCCCCACTCGAATTATAATAAAGAGAACTTGCATTTTTATCATAGAAAGAACTTGTATATTCTTAATAGCTAGACAATTGGTGGCCCAAACATAATTGCTTACAAATGATTAACCTTCAATCATTTATTGTTAATTTTGAATAGTTTTTCTTCTTCCATATTATAAATTAAGAAATAACCTGAGTCATGAGCTTCCTTTACAATGAAAGGTCCTTCCCCATTTGCTGCAAGCTTGGGTAGGGGCAATGCTATGATGTGCTTTACTGCTTCTTTCAACACGAGGTCTCCTTCCACGAATTTCCTTGGTCTCACCAAGTTATCATAAGCCCTGGAGAGCTTCTTCGTATACATTTGAAAGTGTTGCAACGCATTATCTCTGTGTTTTTCCAATGCTTGCAGCTGCACATGTCTATTGTGAGGGAGCACAATTCTTCACAAGGCATATCGAGCAGAGGGAACTTCTAAATCTACTGGGCGGATTACTTCATCCCCATTAGCAAGAGAGAACGGGGTATACCCTATAGGCCTCCTCTCGGTTGTTCGATAGACCCACAATACAGCTTATATATTATCGTCCCACGCTCCTGGGAAATCCTCCATCATTTTAGCTAGGATATTAACCAAAGTTTTTTTAGTTGCTTCATCCTGATCGTTTCCTTTTGGGTATGCTATCGTTGAGGTATGATGGACAATGGAGTACTTGTGTGTGAGCATCGTTACTTCTGAATTGACAAAAGGGTTCCATTATCTAAAAGGATAACCTTTGGCATCCCAAAATGGCAAATGATGTATTCTATGATGAAGTTTCTCACCACCCTCGCGGTTGCCTTTCTCAGTGGTATCGCTTCAGCGCACTTTGTGCAGCAATTTGTTGCCACTAGGATCCATATCTTCCCCCTCGAAGAAGGGTGTATTTCCCTTACCAGGTCAAATGCCCAAGTGTGAAAAGGACAGGGCGTTGTCAGGGTGTGTAGGTCCACCGATAGGATATGGATCTTATTTCCATGAAGTTAGCAAGCCTTGCATTTTTGAACGAATCCAGCAGAGTCTATATCCATCGTTGGCCAATAATACCCCAATGTCATCAAATGAGCATATAACTTGGGCCCTCCTATATGAGTTGGTTCATGCGCTTGTGTGAGGACCTCACTTGCTTCTTCCTTTGTGATGCAACGCAATGGTCTGTTGAGGTAGCCCCTTCGAAAAAGTTGCCCCTCTTGAACATAGAACCTCGGGGCTCTTCGCTTAAGCCTCGTCGCATCAATCTTCTCTATTGGGATAACTCCATCTTTAATAAAGTCAATAAAGGGCTATCTCCAGTCACCTTGAGCTTCACAAAAATACATTCGGTTGCCTCGAAGAATAATTGGCATTTATCGCACTTCCGTTGTAGCTCTGCCGCATCTTGTTTCATTTTAGGCCAAAAGTACCCTTCTCTTTGAATTCTTTTGTAGAGAGGTATCTTAGTTGTCTCACGGTGCTCTTCATGTGTTTTCTTTAATCTTCGCTCTGCTTCTACTGGGCTGATAGACCTTGACGACCATCCTCCTACATTCCAAAAGTAAAGGTTCCCTTGGTTTGTGAAGTATTGCGCTAATTCCCTCAACCCCATCGCTCTTTCCCCAGATTCTAATTGCCCTCTAATCCCCCCCTCCAGTCTGCATCCTACTCCATCGATAGAATTGACAATACTATCGAAGGAGCTATTCTTCGTTGGATCACAACGGTAGTTGTATCATTCCTCATGACCATCTTCTGGGCGATGGTGGCATAGGCGTCTGGTTGACGATTCATCATTTTGGGTTGTCTCTTAATCTTGGTCTGATGGAACTAGTAGAGAAGCCTCTGAATGATTGTTTTGTATGGTGGCAGGCTCATGTGTTTCAACGCGTACTCTCCATTCACTTACTGAACGACCAAATTTGAATCACCTTTGATGCAAAGTTAACGAATCCCCCTTCGAAGAGCCTCTAGCAACCCTAGCACCAAGGCTTCATATTCTGCCTCTTTGTTCGAACAAGGGAAATCTAATTTGTAGGAAAAGCAAATCTCCTCCATTCCTTTTGAAAGAATGACCCTTGCTCCTCCTTTCTTTTCCACCGAAGATCCATCGAACTGCATTGTCCATTCCTCATCCGTTGCATCTAGGTGATTGGCCTCCAAATTGTCTCCCAAAATACTTTCTTTAGGTGGTTCAAACGTTCCCGAGGGAAAAAATTCCAACAGACGCATGGCTTTTGATTGCGTGAGGAACTACACACTTCAAGTCATATTTTGAGAGGATGAGGAACCACCTATCTCCTCTACCAATCAATATAGTTCTTGCCAGTAAATACTTAATAGGATCACATCTAGTTATAATATGAATTGTAAAAGAAAATATATAATGTCTAAGTTTTTGCACTATGAAGACTAAGGCTAAACAATGCCTTTCCAAGCTACTATATCTGGCTTCTGACCCATGGGTGATACCACTGAGGTAGTAGACTGACCGTTCTTGCCCGTCAATCTCTTATGCTAGCAAAGCTCCCATGGACCTAGGGGTGGAGGTGAGGTAGAGCTACAACGGTATTCATGTCTTTAGGGGAACCATGGTCTATGGTGAAATGAACAGCTTTTCCAGTCCGGTGAGAGACTCCTGGTGTGCTTCCTCCCACTTGAATTTCGTGTTCTTTCGCAATATCTGCATCAACGGGTGGGTCATTTTGACTAACCCATACACAAATCTCCTAAGATAGGAGACTTTACCAAGGAAACTCTTCATCTCCTTCTCTGTTCTTAGACTTGGTATCTTAAAGATCGCTCGCTGCTTGTCATAGTCCATCTTCACCCTTGTCGATCAACCACGAAGCCTAGAAATTTCCCACTTGTTACTCCAAAGACGCACTTTAGCGGGTTCATCCTCAATTTATACTTCCTTCATCAGGAAAACACCATTCTCAAATCACCCAGATGGGACTCCTCCTTCCTTGACTTAATGACCAAATCATCCACATAAAATTCCACAAATTTGTGAAAAAAATCATGAAAGATGTCCATTATTATTCTCTGGTAAGTAGCCCCAGCATTGTTGAGTCCAAACGGCATCACCTTGTACATGAAGTTCCCCAGCGGGGTTCTAAATTTCATTTTCTCTGCATTCGAGGAGTCCATCTGGATCTGGTTGTACCCTATATACCCATCCAGGAAGCTATACATCTCATTACCAGCCGTTGCATTATACGTGGTATTCTCATCACCTTATTTTTCGTTCAAGGGCACCGACCTTTCCTTGATTAAGAGAACCCATGCTCCATCCATTCTCCTCGTTAGGACGCACACATCCTCCTCCAATTCTGTGTAAAATTCCGCATCTACCAAATGAGCTTCTTCGATAGCAAAGGGACTTTTTGTAGCACTAATGATTACCTCTATTCCCTTGATATTCGCCTTAGAGCATTGGTGGTACGTCGAGGGAACTAGCCCTTGGTTGTCGACACCCTTCCTATTAGCAGGTCGTAGGAAGTTGCACTCTCTATCACGTGGAACTTGATATGGGAACTCATATTTCCCATCACGATCCCAACATTCACGTACCTAATGGATTTTAAAGACTCGTTGTCATATCTTCAAATCACCATAGTCATGGGGACCAGCCTTTCCTCCGAAATATTAGATGTATGAACAGAGTTGATTGGCATAATATTGATGGAAGCCCCCCATCCATAAGAGTGCTTGTGAAACTAATTCTGTTGATGCTGGCGGTCACATACAATGGCCTATTATGAGGGAATCTTACAGCCCTATCTGCATCATTGAAGGTTACTTCTAACAGAAACCTCCTCACTAACATGGCCATAGGTCCCTGCTATCTCAGCGAAGGGGTTGCGTTCTTCCTCACAATATCAAGTATTGCCTGGGTTATTTCCAACCTACTCTCTTTCGGTATCCCTACTTGGTCGAAGAACCAGTTGAACTTTGGGGATTTTGAAACTGCATAGTACTCTATGAGTGGGTCTTCTTCCTCACCTACAATGATGTATACGTCCTCCATGTCTTTGGTGCTTGCCTCATAGTATGCTAGTACTACGTTATCCATTCCCTTCGTACAATCTTCTAGAGCTTCTTCTAATTGTCCATATTTCGTAGTTGACTTTCTTTTTTCTCTCTCTGCTTCCTCGTCATAGGCAACCACCAAATTGTCCCCATGCGTTGGGAGTGGGTTGTTGTTGACGTTATATGGAGGAATTTGCAATGTCCCTGCCTTCACATACTTGTCGATGATTCTCCTCAAAGTAAAATAACTCTCTGTTGGGTGCTGGATCTTCTGATGAACCTGGCAATACTTGGGATCTGCCCTTCTTGCCGCATCGGGTTCCCCAACGGTAATGTCCTTTGGTTCGTAGACTATTCCTCTTTAGACCATTGTGTTGTAATATCTGATAACCTCCTCCACTGTACAAGGCAATGGTGGTGGGTCCTCCCTATCTTTTCCAAAATTCCTCTTATTATCCTTATCTGGTGCCTTACCCCCATATGTTCCCTCAGTGTACCCTACCCATGGGGGTTGAGACCTCCCTTTACAGGTTGTATCGACTGCTTAAACATCATGGGCACCACTACTGGGTTGGGTCCCTCCACCAAGGAGATATTTTTTATTGCTTTTAAAAACGTCAAAAAAGTCCCCTCATAGGTTTCATTAATGAGATGACAGATGTACTCAGGAAGCAGCCCCTCCGCACAGATCTACAATAACTTGGATTCTTTGACCTCCTCCCTCACATTGAGGGACCTTTTCCTGAACCTTTGAACATATGCCACCACTTATTCCCCTGGTCGTTGCTTCGCCCTCCCCGATTGGGTCAAAGTAAACTCATCTTCCTCCAGAAACAACTTCTGGAAGAACAAAACATGCATCTCCTCCCATGTAGAAACGCTCTTGGGAGATAAATGAGAATACCACGTATATGCTTTATCGGTTAAGGATTTAGAAAAATCCCTCAACCTGAGCTTCTTATTATTGCAATGTGCCCCCAAGTGTTCAACGAAGCGCTTAATACGTTCTTTCGGATTTCCACCTTTTCCTATATATTTTTCAAAAAAAGGAGGGATATAATCTTTTGGATATGGCTCAGTGATGTATTCCTGGGTTAAGGTGTCTAAAAGTCATCGTAAACGTAAGCTACCTCGCCAACGAACTGTGAGGAGGCTTGCATAAACTTCAGCATCTCTTTCTGCATCTATTTCCTTATTTCCTCGATGGGTGATGCTACTGGGGCAATAACAAATGGGACTATGGGTTGGGTGGCTATTGCAGCTCGAGCAATCATCACAGTTGGGGCCATTGATACTCCTGATGTTCCCAGTGCTAGATTCAGAACAGAGGGTATACTCACTGGGACTGTTCTCGTTACACCTGCACTCGGTGGGGTGGTTGGGGCTGCCCCTAATGTTACGAAGGAATTGGCTTCAAATCCTCCCAACACCGTTGAAGCTACCAGAAGTTTCAAAAACACATAAAAATCATTCATGAAGAGTGACACCTGAGCGGGTCCCAACTCAGAACTCGTTGAAGCTTGTGTCACCCCTAGACCTCCTGTCGTCACCTGAACGGGAGGTACCTCTATCCGAGGAGCCCCATTGCTTAGAGCCTCCAGTTCTCTCACCGCTTGTTCCTCATTATGTTGTATGTCATCAAAGTTGAGCCTTCGATTAACATTATCTTGTGCCATACTCTTCACTTAGAAGAATGCCTCCCGAGTAGAGTCGCCAAATGTAAGAGGGTAGTTTAGATAAGATGGATGCGTAACCCCTTTTGATTACGACAATGATAAGTTAACTAGGGAAACCTTGGATTAATTATATGACATGCAGACGTAACTTAGTGAAGATGAACTGGGTTAAAACACACAATCTATTGTGTATAACTCAAATAATGATAAGGAACTCAGAAGTAACACAATTAGATGGAGAGACAAGTAAGCACCCTAGATACACCTTGGCAGGCAGCCAAACACACCAACCACCCTCAAGAATCTCTATCACGTATTAAAATCTTCGTAATAAATGATAATTGTGGGTGAGTAAAATCTCTGGTTTGTAATAACTCTCTCTAGCAATAACTTCTGAATTCTCTTAAGAACACGATGATCTCTCCAGGGGTGGGTGGGGTCTTTAAATAGCCTCCCAGACCATCCCCGAGGAAACTCCTCCATTTAATTCCTGTGAAAGACATCCCTCATACCTTATGTCACAAACATTAAATACCTGATGCACTAGTTGTCTCCACGTCATAAACATTAAATGCCAATACATGCCTTTTGCATAACCACTGTGTGTCGGGGGATATTGTGACAGAGGTGGCTCACCAACTGTTTGACAACCCTACATACCACGATGGTTCACTCAAGTGCAGGTCTGACATCTCCTAGCTGGTTAGTGATATCAGGTAAATCGTATGTGACATTAACTAGAGGGTTGTTTGGCTCACAACTCAACGCCCGATGGAACTCTAAGCTTCTCCGCCCGAGAATCCACGGTAAAAGTCCTTCGGTGTTTTACTATATGTATCTAAGATGGTCAGGACAAGCACCAATGGTGTCTCACTTCTCAATCCTCCAATCCAAGTCCATCTTGAGTTGCGACGGGGAGGTCATTCGATAGAGCCTGAAAGCTCTCCCAGGTCATGCCAAGCCTGGTCTCTAGTGAGTACCGTTTGACCTCAGACTAAAACTCATTATTATTCTAGTTACATCATTACAACCATTATAGCTCATAGTCAGTATAAACAAAAATACAATATGAAAAGTAACACAACAAGCTAAAGTATGAGCTACCATGATTGAGCTGCCATGCTAAATTGCCATGCTTGAGCTGTCTCGGTGCCTTAATCCCCAAACACTATTGCTAATGGGTAATTATCCCTAGTCTCAGGATTACGTTCAAGCCCCCTTTAGAGAGTTTGTGAAGAATTATCAGTTTGATATCCAATACCACCTAGGCAAGGCTAATGTAGTAGCAGACACGTTAAGTCGTAGGACAGTAAGTGAGGTGGACGAGGTGTGGAGAGCGAAGTGGAAGGAGTTGGGACACTAGGACGTAGTGTCCCGATCATTCATGTCTGCGATGACAGTTACGCCCCAAACCATTACGAGAGTTATACAGGCCCAGGCAGTAGACCCGTTCTGTCAAGAGGAGATAGTACGATTACTAGCAAAGGCGATCGAGTCTTATACCATTAGTTCAGATGGGGTCTTACGCTTCAATGGGAGATTAGTTGTTCTTAAGGGGGAAAACATGCGACATGAGGTAATGACAGAGTCACACAGTTCGCGATTGGCTCTACATCCTGGTGGGGATAAGATATACCAGGATATGAGGTGACATTACTGGTGGAGGGGGATGAAGAGGGATATTGCTGAGTTCGTTTCAAAATATGCCACTTTTTAGGTAGTAAAGGTCAACCATTAGATATCGACAAGCCTTCTATAACCATTAGAGGTTCATGTGTGGAAATGGGAGATCATTTCCATGGACTTCATCACGGGGTTACCTTTATCGCAGAGAGGCCACGATTCCATATGGGTAATAGTGGATCGATTGACCATGGTTTCCCATTTTCTACCAGCCCGGACAGACTACACTACAAAACAGTACGCCCAGATCTTCATAGCTTACATAGTTAGAATCCATGGGGATCCTCTCAATATCGTATCTAACAGGGACCAAATCTTTTTGTCACGATTTTGGGAGAGTTTTCAGGAAGCCATGGGGATGGAGTTGTGGTTGAGTACAACATATCACCCGAAGACAGATGGGCAGACTGAGCAGACAAATCAAATGTTAGAGGACATGTTGCGTATGTGCATCCTCGATTTTGGAGGTGGTTGGGAGCAGTATCTTCCACTGGTGGAGTTTGCCAATAATAACTCCTACCAGTTCACCATTGGTATGGCTCCATTTAAGGCATTGTTGGGTAGGCTTTGTAATTCCACAGCATGTTGGCTAGAGGTGGGGGATAACAAGGATAGAGATGATACAGAGTCATATTCGGGTCTCAGGACCGATAGAAAAGTTAGTCCGATGCCAAGAGGTCCTTTCAAAAGTTAAATGTGGGGGACCAGGTGCTACTAAGAGTGCCTCCTATGACAGGGATTATACGTTTTTGGAAGAAGGGGAAGTTGGCGCCTAGATATATGGGGCCATTCCCTATCATCGAGCGGATTGGGCCAGTTGCGTATCGACTTGGATTATCGAAACACTTGCATAGGGTCCATGACGTGTTCCACATTTCCTCACAGAGGAGATAACTTAGAGATGATTTGGCCCATACTCACATTGCTTTAGAGTATATTGATCTACAACCTGCTAGTTCCTATGAGGAGGGGCCGATTGCTATCCTAGACCATAGCGAGAGGAAATTGAGGTCAAAGATAGTACCGTTAGTGCATGTTCAGTGACGGCATCATAATGCTGAGGAGTCTACCTAGGAGCGCAAGTATGAGATGTGCGAGCGTTATCCAAAGTAGTTTTTTCCAGGTATATTAGGGGGGAAGTATGTAATACCCCGTAATTTTATTGATTTTATCTAATGGGATTAATTAAGTTAAATGGGATAATTATTTGGAAATTAATCCAAATTTAAATACTAGCAAGATGAGAGTTGGTATTTTATTGTGATAATAATGTTGAATATTAATGAGTGAATATGGTAATATATGATTACTGAATTTGTTAAAATTTTTGTGAGTCATAAATACGACAATACGGAAATTAATTTGGGACGCGCGTGTCAATCGTGTCAGGAATCAATTTAAATGGATTTAAAAGTATATTGTATTTGCATCACTTTTATAGTGATTTTGGGTGCTCCAGCATGTCCGGAAGGGTCGAGATAGTCAGAAAATACTATCCGGGAGTTTAGTTTGGGTCCCAGGGCTTTTTTAGGCCAAATCGGCAACCCAGGAGGGTAATTTAGTCATTTTTGTTTTTAGGGAATATTTACCCACGAAATTTAGGCTTTATTTATTAGCCAATATTAGGGATATTATCTGTCAAAATCAAGTAGTGGGAAATGTGAGAAGAGAGGAGAAGTTCCAAGGGAGTTTTCAAGGCCATAACCACCACACACCACCACTATCGCCGAATTTGTGACCGGAGAGAGGAGGAGAACCAACCCTTATCGTCATCAAAGGATCAGAACATCAAATTTCCAGGCAAGTGAGTTATTCCATTATGATTTAGCAAATAATTTATCCATGATAGTGTAGAATTTGATGACAGTCATGAAAAATATTGAAACTCATGAAACTTGGAGATGAAACCTTAATTCTGGTTAGGATTTATATGTAGTTTGGTTCTGGATGTATTCTATTAACGAAATCATAAGCCATGCTTAGTTAAATATAGATTCATGAGGATATGTATGATGATTCTTTAAGAAAATAGAAAAAAGGTTTTTTCATGATAATAGTATGATTTGATCCAAGAAAAGTTTAATGGATGATGTTTTAAGAATCATGTATTTAGGTTGTATGATTACCCAATATGTTTACTTTTGGATTTATAATCTTATAATGGATAATGGGAACAAAACTATAACTGAAAATGAAGAAACTCGAGACCTGTACCTGCTTGATCGATCGATCGAAATTAATAGGTCGATCGATCGATAAGGCTCAATCGATCGACATTCATAGGTCGATCGATCGATCTCCCAAAAAACCATGACCTTTTCCCCCTTTTTTTGAATTTAATTGATTTCAGCCACAGAAAGTTGTAGGTAGGGATTTTGTGAATACATTAGAACTTTAGGGAGACCAGCAGGGATGTGATTGAAGCCAGAAAAATATTAGAATTTGTTTGGAACGTAAAGTTGAACTTGCGAGTGTCCGACGAGTAATTTACCATTTTAAAATGCGAGCACGTGACTTAAGTTTGTGCAATTGATAAGTTAGGAATTGTGACATAAATAAGGACCTCAAAGTACTGAATTGACATGTGGGATACGTAGCAGACTTAGTAATCTTTTCGGGATAGGTTGAAGTACTCGAAAAGATACGACGTGAGATTTATTAGCAAAAACATATTATGTATAAGATGGAATGATATTGACGTACGAATAATACTAATGGTATTGGGATGAAATTATACCTTTAATAATATAATTACCTAACTTATGTGTATTCTTAGTTTATGGACGATTGTGTGTATGACATACCTACCAAACTTTCTATAACGGGAGGTCGGCTTTCGGAATAGGACCATATGATCTTTGTGTGCCTACGGGGGGATTTAGATTGGTACCTTAAGTACATAGGGCTGTGAATGGCTTATTTGTGAGTTAATAAGTCAGCTATCATGGGAGCGTAGGTATGTGCATGACCCATGGGTATGTGAACTATGTTCGCCTCCAATATGTGTGATTTTATTTATTTAAACGGTTCCTGAGCGATTCCGAATACGTATTCCTTATGTACGTGATGTACCAAGATTCGATAGCAGAGTTTACGTGCTCTACAGCTTGGCCTAGAGGGTCCATAGTTGTATATTTATGCTGAGGATGATATACTTGTACTTGTAACTGACTCATTGTTAATTGGTGAATACAAATAATTGAGATATGTGAATGGGATTAAAAATATGAGAATTCATATCGTATTTGATATAAATTCATATGATTAATTTAAAGGTGAGTCACACGCAAGATATATTAGAATGATACGAATAGACCCCTATATTATAATGTGAAGACAAGAAGTGGTACAGACTAGTCAGTTAGCGGCATAACTAGGAAGAGTTAAGGGTATACGTTAGGCGTGCACATTAGTTGAGGGGTGAGGAACTCATGTGAGAGCTAATAACTAACATATATATAATATTTACTGTTTAATGGAATTAAACACTTGATATATTTTTAAATTGTTTTCACCTTGGGATCTGAACCATTTTCTTTCGAATCTATTTTCTTGTAAAACCTTTTTAGGTGCCCAGCCATAGGGACGCCAAGCATAGGAGTTCCATTTCTTTTATGTGTTGTAACTGTTGTGGAAGTTATAGGATCTCGGTATTAGATGCCTCCACATTCTGCATTTGATTCTATTTAGGGTTATTCATTTGTTAGGGCATGTCGTCCAATTTACATTTAGAGATAGCATTCTCAGACTTTCAGTTTTATTTCAGTTTTGGATTTATTTATTCAGACTTTTTACATTGGGATTTATTCAGCATTTGGATTATTTAGGGGAGTGTTACTCCAAACTCATTTTTATTTATTTCATTATTATTCTAATGTGATTGTGATGTGGATGTGGTATAGTTAGCTTACAATTTAATTGGCTGCATGTTAATTTAATTTAATAAAATTTGGCAACTCACTTTTCAAATATTAGGTGGCTACTAATTGTTTAAAATATTTTCGGCAGTGATGCTAGATCTGAACCAACTTGATATTCTATATTAATGAGATAAAGGAGTAGCTACACGGTATTTAATTAGTAGGGGTGTCACACATTCATAATATTATCTAACATTATATTCACTAAACCCATCTCCCACGGGAATCTAGTGCTAACTAATGAGTGTAACGCACCCATTTTAAATAATACTCACCCTATTAGCCCACAGATAGAAAACGTACACTCAATGGCTAATGGTATTGATGGAAAAACTGGTCCAAACATATTATACACATCCCAACTATCACTGACCCTGCGAAGGAGTCAATGTTGGAATTTTTTGTGGTTCTAGAAGTTGTTGCGACTTTTGCCCCAGATGGGCATCCTTCTATTGACCGCTAGTCTTATTTAGGCATGCACACTGCATGTGGCCCTGGGCTGTGAAACTTTTCAGCCTCTGGACCTGGCGAGGCTGCCCCTATCTCTGGTCCTTCCCGTAATTACCATTACCAGACCTAAATGTCTTTATCGAGGACCCTTTTAAAAACCATGTTCTTGCTGCATACTTTGCTGTTGTGAAGCCTCCCTGAAACTGTTGTCCACAATCTTGCCCTACTAGCTCGACTCTCATGTCTTCTTCACTCCTCTCTAATGGAAGCGATGATTCGATTTGAGAAGAAACCCGACGGTCAGAGAAATATTAATTACCTGTGCTACTTTGGCTGCGACCTCTGCAGCGGTCACAATCCCCTGAGTTACTTATGGCCTGTGGGTTCGGTTGAGACTCCCCTTCTTTGGCCCTACTAGATGCATGAGTTGGTCCCCCCTCCTATTGTTTCCAATCTGAAACCAAACCAAAATATATGAGATTCATTTTAACCATATATACCAGCAGAAGAACGTAAACGCGTAATATGAAACAACACTCCTAAGTATAGGTCTCTATATCAATGAAACACAACACATACAACATATCAAGTTAGCAAATATCCTAAAGACACCCGAACCTAATGGTCTGATACCAAGTATCAAAACTCTTCTATTCTAATACTGGGTGGCCAATCCTCTATTAAAGTAAAACAGTAATCTTAGTATGAGCATCATTGTCACAACAACAATATAATACGATATAAATGATACAAATAAAACCATAAAACATTATGGATTTAAGAACCCTCGTGCATAGATAAAGAATAAGTGTGAACCAAATAAACCATCGGTCACCAAATAGAACATTCATAGTATAGAATGAATAATAAAACTCAGCACTGATATATAATTGTCTGGCAGTAATATAAAAACCTATCCATCTACGGATAATATGCCAAAAACTAAAACTGAAATGACTGATCCTTTTTAGAGAAAATAAGCAAAGGCATCTAAACAAAGATGTAGCGTCCACCATTACTACACGATAATAATGGATCTATCCCTGCAGTCCCGATTATGGTTGTTGCACACCTAGGGTATATACAGGAACACTAGGAAAAATAAAAGTCTGCGGATCAAATCCCGAAAGTGGAAAATATTTTGCAACTACATAGTTATTTTAAATCGATTAAAAAAGTAGTGTAGTACTTTCAAGAGTAATCTCTCACACTCAAATGAGACAAACCTCGCTTCTTAACCATTGTGCGCACCTAGCGTTATCATTTATTATCCTAATTAAACAACCCGGTTTAACTAGGCCATGTAATTGTTATCCAAACCCAATTTTGTTAATACCCTTTATTAGCTAACTATATTTTTTTTTTTTTTTTTTTTTTTTTTTTTTTTTTTTTTTTTTTTTTTTTTTTTTTTTTTTTTTTTTTTTTTTAGAAGAGGAAATTATCCCCCTGAGATTTTATTAAAGAAAGCAAGAAGCGAAGAGATTACATGAAGAGCTGATGATTATTAGCTAACTATAACTACCTTTATTGGGTAGACGTTCATAAATAACATCAAAGTGACACACTAGTTATATAAGTATTTTACACAATAATAATGGCATGGATACCCCTGCTATAAATGAATATTCACAAAATCGTAGATACGTTTGTGCTATAAACAAATATACACATAGTGTCTTGTATACACACACACACACACACACACACACACACACACACACACACACACACACATATATATATATATATATATATATATATATATACCACCCTTTATATATGTATAACCATATCCCCAGAGCTGAGATCTTGCGGATGCATCCCGCGTGTACTATCTGGCTCTAGGCATCACAGCTCACATCGAGCCATCGATTCAGAATCTCACCACCAATCCAAAATTCAAACACATATAATGGAGGAAGTCATAGACATATGCCCGGGGAGTCACAACCGTACCCCATCATGCCTAATTGGCCGTGAAACCAACAGCTATCCCCATACACGGATAGTGACCATGCAATAGTAATATGAACTGGGAATCAATGCAACACCTATTGGTCAATGCCATGGTGGTTTGCCCACTAGACGCAAATTCCTAATGATAGCACTCCGAAGTATGTATCTTCAGAAAAATACATCAATCACACATCTCTCTCTCTCTCTCTCTCTCTCTCTATCTATATATATATATAGGAGAAGGCTCACCTACATCATGCTATATACACCATTCATACATCACACCTAATTGTAGTCCGTAAAAATCTTTTATTTCAAATTTTTTACCTATGCACTCGATTTCAATCCCAAGACAAAAAAAATCACATACCATTGTTGTTAAAAGAATATTTCATTACCTTCTAGGAAATTCTAAACTAGGATTTTAGTATCCTAAACACAATTGCCTTAATGCAATTTGTTATTCAGATGCGGACTCGACATGATGTCAAGTAGGTCAAAAACTAAAAGTGGATCATGAGACTTCCTCATGAATTCCCTTACATATTGGACAAGTAAGACACAACAATATGTTACATTATCCCTTGCTGAAGCTGAATATATTGCATCCCAAAGTTTATAGTTCACATAATATTGAGGGATTTTAAAATATTTTTTTTCCCAAAATATCAATTTTACTTGATAACATAAATTCAATTTCCATTTCCAAAAACTATTTTCAACATTCAAGAACCAAGAATATTGATGTCAAACATCAATATATAGAAGATCATGATGAAAACGGATGTAGACCTCTAATTTATTTCTACTAATAAATAGTTTGAGGATATTTTTATCAAACCACTTCCCGAAGATAGTTTTTGATCCATCCTTCGTGAAAATGGAATAACCATTCATTAAGATATAAGATAAATAAAAAAAATGTAGTAACTCTTGTTATGGAGTATGTTCCTCCCTTTGTTCCTCCAAAACCATGTTTCTAATCCCATTTTCTTGTTAATTCTTAATATTATCCGAGACAAGTCATATTTTAGCACACATTCCCTCTCTAACACCCTCCTTTTTCAATAATGACAAAGGTTGAGAGAAATATGTTTAAAAAAGAAAATGCAACAATTTTTTTTTGAAAAAAAAAATACAACAATTAAGGGTTAGAAAAACATTTTTATTAAAGCCAAAGTTTTTCCAAAAACCATGTCTCATACAAAATGGGAGAGTAAAGCATTTTTTTGAAACTATATCAAATGAATTGTCATCAAGATAAAGGGGGAGATTGTGGAACTGGTGTATTTAAACAAAAGGATTCTGAGTGATGAAAACTCAACTAAATGCATAAATTCACTATCTTCTCTTAAATGTACATGAAATTAAAATTCCCACTTAATATGTTAAGAGATATGGAACTAGTAAAACTTCGAATAAACAAAACCATGCAAGACAATGAAGTCCTCACAATAAATGACATTGATGATAATGAACCGTACAAAACGAAATTAAGAGGATTGACTTGAGCCAAGAAGACTAGATATTAATCTATTCACTCATGAACCAATACTCTTGTCTGAAGCTGGCATCAACGAGTCCACATCGAATTCAATTAAACCATTATATCAAAGACAACCAAACTGAAAATAACCCACATATTTATATAAGCCCAATATCTATTTTCAATATGTTCAGAATAAATTACGAGTTGTTCCATCTCAACACAATCCACTACTCAAAGAATAAAAGTATTACATGACAAGCTTATGATCGATGTCTCTAACAAGTCAAAGAAATTCTCAAAAGGATTCACATGTATTTTACTTTATTTTGTTGTAATTTAGAAACCAATATACAAAAGAAAAGTAACTTTTTTTGAACATGTATAAGCTCATCCCACTAACTTAAGCCTACCCCAAACATTCCCTAAGACCTTGATCCTGAATAAACTTATTTTTTAGGAAAACTAAGAGCTTCAGTCGACTCAAAGTCAATTTTTGTCAACAAAAAGTCCCACAAAGCACTTTGAGCCATATCATCTTCACTTTTAGCCTTTTCATCTTTCCTAAGTCATTCTAGGGGAGTTTTAGTCGACTGAACTCCCTATTAGTCTACTGATATTGCTAGAATGTGTGCCTTAAATGTTGCTAGTGCCTTCCTAACTTTCTACCTATTATCCCTTGAGTTCCTAAACTTTTACCAACTATTTTACCAACCTAATGCATACCTAATTCTCATCTTAACCATATAAATACCCTCCTCTCTTTCGTTTAGAAACAAACAAACACAAAAAAAATTCTCCCATCTAAAGTTCCAATATCCTAAAGTTTTGGTCTTTCCATCCCTAGAGGTTTTAATGAGAGAAATCCCAATGTGAGTTCTGAACTCAGAAACTCTCACACATTATCTTTAGGTAAACCCACTTGAACCAAACGTCCCATCCATATTATGTCTTTAATAAAGTTACAAACCCAACACCCACTTGTATTAACGATATATTCAAAAGTCCAAATGTGATATATAGTTGTTAAAAATGTTTACTTGTCTTTATATAGAGATAAAGTAAGTGTATTACTCTATTGTTCTTGAAAATAAACTTTTCTTTTCTTTTGGTTACAATCATTATTGTTGTGACACGCAGTTAGCTTCATTGTATCTTAACGACTTGTAGTGTCATAGTATCGAATAGTGAAGCCTTTAAAGACCTTCAGATATTGCATGGGTATCTCTTGGGGAAGGAAGAGTTTAGAATCTTCTTGTTTTTGGTGTTTCAAGATGGTGTGCAAGTTTAGCTTCCTCCATAAAGGAACTAGATAGTGAAGTTCTCGAGTAACGTCTCGATCATGGACGTAAGTATTGGCCAAAGCACAATTAAATCTCGGTTTGAGAAGTTTAATTAATATCTCTCTATTAACTTCTTATTATTATTGTTGATTGATTGCGTGCTTATTTTTTAATTTATCATATTGCAATTAATCACTATAATCAAATTAAGAAAGATTTAAAAATTAGCCAGTAATTATCACATACCTAATTCACAATCCACACATTCTTTGATATATTTTTGCGCAAACATTGCGTAGTTCTAGTCGAAGGATATTGGAAGAATTTTTTAAGAATGTAATGGAGGTGATAAATGCGTTGCGTGAAAAAAGTCTGGTTTAGGATATAATTTCTCGGAACGATATACGTTGAATGGGCATGCCATATTTTCTTCCTTCAGACCAATGAGCATAACAATGCCATCTAATAATATTTTCTACATACTCTATGTTCCACTCCAATTAGGATACAATTGGGATGGGATTTCCCTTTTGTGTCACAAATAAGTTCAATGACCTCTTTAAGAGAAAGGTCACATTTTTTCCCACCTTAATCTTTGACTTTCTTATTGAATGATCGTGCAATATGAGGATGATACCTTTTTTTATGGAATAAAGTTTTAAGTATATTTTCATAAAAATATTAGCTTTTCATAATGGATTTGATGATAATTAACTTCTCCTACTTGATTTTCTAGCATGACTAGAAGGGAAGGGATTTTGGGTTGGACATATAACACTGCCTCCATGCCATAAACTACGGATTATAAGTAACCCCAATGGGTATTCTGATGGATGTGTTGTATCCCTAGAGGGAGTAAGGAATCCTGTTATCCCAAGCTCCGTAATTTTTTATCATCTTAGTGATTATGGATTTGAGGCTCTTATTGATAGCTTCAATATCCCCATTGGTTTCCAGTCGATAATGTTAGGGATTGTGTCTCTGAATTCCCTACTCTTTAATTACATCTATAACATTTTCTTCAAAATGGAGGTCATTATCTCATATGAGATCGTGAGGGACCCCATGGAGAGAGATCTCATCCTTTCAAATGAATTTATCCACTTTCTTAGCATTTAGCACTGCGTTTGACTTATATTTAACCCATTTAGTGAAATAGTTAATAACGACTAAGATTAACTCATGCTCATTAGATTCTTTGGGAGTGACTTTCTTAATGACTATTGATACAAAAATTAGTCATATGACATGGCCCAATTATATGAAAACACGTGTTGTCCAACATGGCAAAAGAATATATTCCTCGAGCTACTTAGCATACCGAGCTACTCAACACCCCGAGCTACTTATCATACTGATCTACTCAGCCACCGAGATACTTAGTGTATCGAGCTATTCAACGTGTAGATCATCTAGTCAATAAGATCAAGCGATAATAACAGATTCAATGAACATCGGATTCAATGAACATTCTTATTATGTACAGATGTATATGTCTATTAAATACGGTCATGTTATCTATTCATATTGATAGCCCAAGGGCTATAAATGCATTGTAACACCCTCCATAACGGGGCAATTGAAAATTGATCATTGACGATCATCATCAAGATTAAGTCAAATACCCAGCAATACAAAACAGTGAACGTATGCCATTTTCTTAGGGCTGAACCACTTTAAAAATCCTTTTTCTTTTTTCTTATTTCATATTTATCTATGATTAATTAATTAGATCAAGTCTACTTTTTTACATCAGCAGATTGGCGCCGTCTGTGGAAAAAGACTAAACATAGTATTTTTCACTAAAACCTTCATCATACATGGCTGAACTCCTATAATCCAGCAATAGGAACAATGACGGAGTTCCTCCTAACTTGTCTGTTCCTCTAACTGTCTGTGAACTCACTGGAATAGTGTCCAGTTTATCCAGGGGACAAAAAGTTATGCCGGATACCATGCGATAACTCATTCAAACTGTTCAAAATCCAATGCCTGCCCAGTCAGGCCAGCGAAGTGTTCATAGAAACACTCACCTACCGTCTTCGACATCCAGACGTACTCTATTCCATCATATGTCCTTGTCGAGGCATACTCAATCGCGTTATACTGAGAGGTCCAGCGACCCATCCTATCAACCTAGGTGGACATCTCCCATAAGAGTCATAGAATCTCAAGAAAATGTCACTGTAACTCCGGAACGAACAAGATCCCTAGAGAGATTGAGTAGAGTCTCCCCCTTTGATCATTTGGGCCCAAGGAGGAATAGAAATCCTCCTCGGATTGTGTCAAGAAATTATCAAGGACCAAATGATCTAAGGGAAGGTTCTACCCAATCACGCCCTGTCACTCGTATAGAGAGATCCCAATAGGGGAAGTATTCACGATATGTTTCTCGAGAAAATAGATTAGAGGCTGGAAATGACGCTTGGAAGGGCTCCATTTAAAGGTTGGAAGATAGGTTAGGGGAAATGGCTAAGGTGAGGAACCCTCTCTAAAGAAATTTTGTCAAGAGATCACCCTTTATATAGGTAATTATGGATTTTCCCACACCATTGAAGTTTAAAGCTCTCGTAGTTACGTCGTAGTATGATGGAAAAATTGATCATGTCCTCCTTGTAGAGCAGTACCAAGATGCTGACGATATCTATGCAGTTCCTGATGAGATGAGATGTAGGGCATTCTAAGGAACCATTACTGGGTCAGCTCAATTATGGTACAATAATCTTCCTTGGAGGAAGATTACTACTTCCTATCAACTGGCAGAGCTCTTCATAGGAAATTTTTGTTTTGGCGTTGGCCAAAGACCCCCCCAAATCCATGGAAGAATTACTGGCTAAAGCAACCAAAATAATGAACGCCGAAGAAGCTATTGTTGTAAAGAAGAATGGTGAGACTAAAGGAGAGACTAAAGCTGAGGGCAGGTTGGAGAAGAAAGATCAAAATCATAATGGGGGAAATAAGCAATCGAAAGGCAAAGAGACGATAGAGCAATTGAGGAAATATGGGAATTATACTCCTTTAAAGTTGGATATAAAAAATATTCTGGAGGAGATAAAGAACAACGAAGAACTAAATTAGTTGGAGAAGTTGAGGACAGCCCTTGAAAGGAGGTATAAGTCCAAGTATTGTGAGTTACACAAAGACCATGGACACAAAACCAAGTGGTGCATAACTCTCCAGAATGAAATTGAGGCACTCATTTGACGAGGGAAATTGAACAGGTTTGTTGATCGCCAGAATGATGGGAAGACCAACGACAGAGCAAGGCAAAGGTTTAAATCTCCTTGCCGAACAAGAGATGATAAGAAGTGGTACTATGAAAATGATCTGGAGGATGTTCTCGACCTCCCCAAAAAGCAAAGGCAACCAAAACGCGAGGTATTTTTAATCCATTTTCGCTCATTTGAATGTAATGTGATTACAAGTGGAGATGCAGGAGGTGGGGATCATACTGCTGAAAAGAAAGCTTACCTCAATGAGGCCCAAGCTTTCTCCTATATACAACGACTAAATCTGGCGGAAGAGGATCCCCCGAGCAAGGTTAACAAGGATAAACCGGTCATTGATTTTTCCAAAAGTGATCTGGAAGGTGTCTTGTATCCTCATGATGACCCCATTGGTGATTTAGATGAGGATGGAGGATGTGATCATCTCAAGATTATTGGTAGAAAATGGTAGCTCGATAGACATAATTCTTTACCCTTGTTTTGACAGTTTAAACTTGATACTCGCCCAGTTGGAGCCATATCACAGGCCCCTCCTCCGGGATTTATCGGCGAAAAAGTCTTTCCACTTGGGACGATCAAGTTGGACATGCTTATTAGTACCTGGATTGCTTGAAGAACGAAAAAAGTACACTTTTTCATAATGGATAAAAATGTCCAATCTGCCTACAACATAATCATGGAACGGGTAGTCCTGAAAAAGTTTGAAGCAATGTCATCCATAGTATATCAATGCTTAAAGTTTCTGACCAACTTTGGAGTTAGAATTGTGAAGGGTGACTAGAAAGTAGCTCAGGAATGCTACTATTCATCTACTGAATAGGAAGAGTTGGAGTAAGCTAGGAAGAAGACCACCAATTACCAAGTGGATGATTCTGAAGATGTAGAGATTAAGACAATGGACCTTAGAGATGAGTCAGAGCTCGTGAAGGGTCAGGTCATAGAACCAACGGAGAACATTATGCTGGACGATGAACGATAAGAATGAACAACTAAAATTGGTGCTTCAGTGGATCCGTCAATAAAGCGAGAGTTAGTGGCATTTTTTAGGCACCAAAAAAAAACTTTTGCGTGGAGTCACGAAAATATTCTAGGGATAGACCCAGCCTTCCTGTGCCATGAGCTCAATGTTAATAAGGAGATCAAACTAGTGAAACAACGAAGAAGGGTCTTTAGCACAGAGAAGAACCAAGATATTCAGGAGGAAGTCGAGAAATTACAAAAGGCCTCATTTATTAAGGATGTTAAATATCCTGATTGGTTAGACAATGTTGTTATGGTGAAAAAGAATAATAATAAATGGGGAATGTGCGTAGATTTCGTAGATATCAATAAAGCCTGTCCAAAAGATCACTTCCCTCTGCCCGAATAGACCAGCTGGTAGATGCTACCTCGGGCATGAGTTACTAAGATTCATGGACGCTTATTTGGACTACAACTATATTAAGATGAAACAAGAAGATAGGGAGAGTACTTATTTTATTACACTAAGGGGTACATACTGCTACAATGTTATGTCGTTTGGTCTTAAAAATGCAGGTGCCACGTACCAATGGTTGATGAATAAGGTGTTCGTAGAGAAAATCAACAAACTATGGAGGTTTACGTCGACGACATGCTAACTAAGAGAAAGAAAGACGCTGAACAAATAGCTGACCTGATCCAAACTTTCGATCAGCTAGAGAAATATCAGATGAAGCTGAACCTGAATAAGTGCGTATTTGGCATACAAGAAGGCATGTTCCTCGGGTATATTGTGAATCAATGAGGCATTGAGGCAAATCTTGAGAAGAATAAAGTTTTGCTAGAACTATGATCTCCAACTACGAAGAAGGAGGTGCAAAGCCTTACGGGGCTTATTGTAGTACTCAACAGGTTTGTCTCACGAGCAGCAGATAGATGTATTCCATTCTTCACAACACTCAAAAAAACTTTCGAATGGAATGATGAATATGAGAAAGCATTCCAAGAGTTGAAACGATATTTAGGGACACCCCCATTGCTGTCTAGGTCGGTGATGGGAGAAAAGTTATATTTGTACTTGGCTATTTTAGAAAGCACAGTCAGTTAAGCATTGATAAGAGTAGAGGATGGAGTGCAAAAACTGGTGTATTATACAAGCAAAGAATTTAGAGGAGCATAGATTAGATATCCAAGGTTGGAGAAGCTGGCATTAACATTGATCGAGGAAAGTATGATGATGAAACCATACTTCCTAGCCCATACTATAGTGGCATAAACCGATATGCCACTCAGATAGGCTTTGCACAAACCGGAGAAATTCGAAAGATTGATGTATTAGGCAGTGGAACTAGGTGAGTATGATATTGTTTATGATCCAAGGTCTTCGCTCAAAGGGCAGGCAGTGACAAATTTCACTACGGAGTTCTCTTACCCAGATACTTTCGACCAACAGGGGTCTAATGAAGAGCAACCCATGGATGTTAGAGGAGAATCAAAGACTGTCCCTGATCAACTTCTACCAGTAGATTTATCAGAGGGGATATTGATCGAGTAAAAAGAATCCCTCGATAAAAGCCCAGCATGGAGAGATGATAAAAGTAAGTACCAATTATTCCATCAAGGAACTTTGTCAGACCAAGAGTTTGATAATTATATACCTATATAGAATGTGTATGTTGATGGGTCCTCATGCTCCACAGGCAGCAGAGCCAAAATAATTCTTAATAGCCTAGATGGATTGGATATAGAATATGCTCTACGTTTCCAATTCAAAGGTTCCAATAATGAAGATGAATATGAAGCTATGATTGTGGGCCTCAGTTTATCCAAAATACTAAACGCATAGGAAATTACGGTGTTTAGTGATTCACAGCTAACTGTAAATCAGATGCTTGGGTTGTCTGCAGCGAAGAGAGACTTCACATCTAGGTATCATGCCAAGGCTATGGAGATTGAATCAAGTTTTGCAGCGATCCAAGTGATCAGAATACCAAGATTAGAGAATGTGAGGGCTGACGCACTAGCTCGATTAGCCTCAGCTACTCGCACCGAGTTACGAAGAATGATTCCTATTGAGATATTAGTAGACCGAACCATTGATGAAGATTTGATGGTGAGATTTATCACTTTGGACATGGGACCTTACTGGATGGATCCCATCAAGGGATATATCGAAGAAACGATTCTACCAACCAACCAACTTGCAGCCAAGAGGCTGAAGTTTAAAACTGCTCGATATGTATTGAATAATGGAGTTTTATACACAAGGGGTATAATAGCAAGTCTACAGAGATATGTGCACCCATAAGAGGTTAAAAATTTGATAGAAGAAATTCATGAAGGGTCTTATAGGGCTCATGTGACAGGATGAACTCTTGTACAAAGGATAACGATGCAAGGTTACTATTGGCCAATAATGCGAGCTGATTGTACAGCTTATACCAAGAAATGTGATAATTGTCAACATTTTTCTACCATTAAAAGAACTCCCTAGGCCTTATTAACCCCAATCACCTCACCTTGGCCGTTCATTATATGGGGAATAGACTTGGTTGGGCCTCTGCCAACTACCAAAGGATGATTCAAATACCTGATTGTCGCTATTGATTATTTCACCAAATGGATGGAAGCAGAACCTCTTATTGACATGGATTATGAAAGGGTTTACCAGGTCATTTGGAAGAGTATTATTTACAGATATGGTCCACCGCATGCTTTCATCACTGACCATGGTACCCTATTTGATAATGAGGAGTTTGCTGCGTATTGTCACCAGTCCAACGTCCAGAAGATCCATTCTGCACCAGGCCATCCCCAGAGCAATGGGCGAACTGAAGTAACGAATAAGACTCTTCTTAACGGGTTGAAGAAATGATTGGATAATGCAAAAGGTAATTGGATTAATGAGCTAAATTCTGTGTTATGGGATTATCGAATAACACCCCGAACAACAACTGGGGAATCTCCTTACATTCTAGACTTTGGAAGAGAAGAAGTCATACCCGCTGAACTGGGCCTACCTACTCACAAGGTGCTTAATTTTAACTCTCCAGTACGTGATTTGATGAGACATTTAGACCTGGATATGCTCAAGGAAGCTGGAGAAGATGTCGCAATCCGAAATGTAGCTTACCAGCAATAGACTACCATGTTTTACAATAAAAGAGTCAAGAAATATGATCTTAAGGAGGGAGATTATATGCTTAAGAAAGTGATTCTGAAACATAATAAGCTAGAAACAAATAGAATTGGACTTATCGTGTAACTGCGGTTGTTCGACCTGGAACATACAAAATAGCAACCTTAGAGGGGGAAGAATTCAAAAATGCGTGGAATGCAGAGCACCTGCGCAAATATTATTAGTAATGTAGATTCGCATGAATTTCATTTCCTTCCGTATAAATAAAAATGATATTTTCCCCATTTTCATTTTCGTTCATTTTTTTGGGATTATTTGTGCTACACACCCAACTTGAATTTGGCAATAAGGCATCAACAACCACCAACTAAGGTTGGTTGGCATATCAGCAAGAACCAACTAAGGTTGGTTGGCATCCATAAACTTAACCAACAATGTTGGCATAACAATCGTACAAGGCAATGCCTATTTGATTATGGGTCACCTCAAGGGGAATCTAAAAATAGGCAAGAAGATGGGTGACCTCAAGGGGCATCCACTACCTAGGCACAAAGGTAATATTGATAAGATTACTACCACTAAGCATGACTATGGGATGAAAACCATTCCATTACTCAGGCACTTATGGGTGACAAGTCACTACAACTAGGCAGCGAATGGGGAAAACATCCATTGTCTAGGAAATTAAAACAAAACACAATAATTTGTCCATTTATACACAGTCATCAAAAGCTAATATGATAAGAAAAACATCTTATAAATTATTTCCAAGGAAAGAAAATTTCACAAAGATGAACTTTTCTACGTTAAATACAATTATTTCCAAGGAAAGAAAATTACAAAAGATGAACTTTTCTTCATTTAATACAAATTTCCTATTCTATTGGCCTTTTTCCTTCAGATTTTGGTATAGGTTCCATTCCAACTTGAGGATTATCTAAAGCGTAAGTAGAATTGATGAAATTCATATCTCGTAGTATTCTGATGTTTCTGAAACTCGTTCGATCAAGTATATGTTGAGGTCGGGATATCTCAAACTCTTCATGAAGCTGGTAATCACCAAGATACCTGGACATCAAACACCTAGGAATGGTAGAGGCTGGAATACAACTGACATCCAGTTTAAAGTGTGGATTAGGCAGATCAAGTAATTCAGGCTCATACAAATCCGATAAAGAATTTCCTTGCTCAATATTCATCACAGTCAAGCCGTTCAACCATCCCTGTTTGTATCCATCATTATATGCTTGTAACAACCGAGCATTGAGATGGCATATAGCATCATTGTATCCCCCATCTAAAACTCCTTAGGCTACTTGTGAAATGGATAAGTCAATCTCTCAAGCGGCTCATGAAGTTTCTTCAACAAGTTTTCTTTTCTTTCCAATATAGAACTCTGTTTGGAGAGTTGGTCGGTATGATTTTGAATCTTCTAGGACATTTCATCCAAGGCTTGATGTTTTTCTTTCATCTGAGCAGCCTAATTTGCTAAGGCTTACTGAGTCCTACTCTCTTTAACACTTCTTCAACCTGCTCGAGCTCTACCCCATGAGGAGGATGTAGTCATGTCTTATTTCAAAGCCTCTAGTTATTCTCTCAAAACAACATTTTCAGTTTCCAAAAATAAAAAACCCTCATGATTGACTGGGACTAGATCTCCTAAAGAAGAAGAGGCAGTAACTTTAAGTTATTTTATTTCTTCGAACGGGGCAATATTTTCCTCCTCGAACAGCTTGGAAATATTCCTATATTCCTCAACTTTATGTTTAAGAACAGTCTCTCTCTTTTTATGGGTTGAAGGAAGCTTGTCATAACCCCTATCAACACTCAACTGTTGATATTTTTTATCACATCCTTCGTGCAGAAGTGCAGAGGTTTCCTTGTGCTGAAGTTGAAGTTCGTCGGTCATTTCTTTGAGATCTCCAATCATCTCATAATAAGACACATTATTGGCCACAACTCGATAAAGTAAACAATTCAAAAATTGGTATGCATCAATTTCTTTTTCAGAAGCATCAGGTCTAAGGATATCAATTATCTGAGCGTTCTTGAAGTTTGTATGACCAGATTTGAAATAATCATTACACTTCTTCGTCAGCTCTGTATCATGAGCTGACAAGAGTTCGATCCTGGCAATAAATTAGCAAGGAAAAGTAAAAATGGATCAACAACGATATACATCAAGCAAGTAAAGGAGATAACTCAGAATAAATAACAAAGTCCATTTTATTAATCATGGGAGGAGAAAGTACAACAAAAGTTACAATGAAAGGGAAAACATAAGAATAATATAATTAAAGAGCCAAATAACTCTACACCTTCTTCTTATTTCCTACAACATCTTTAGTCAATTTGGATGAAAGAGTTGGTTGCTCTAATGGCAGTTGAGATTGCTCGGTAGAAGGTATCGCGAGCTGAACTTGCTCGAAAGATTGAGGAAGGGTAGCCACAGGTGTTTGTTCTACTATCACCATAGAAGATGCATCAGATTCAACTTCATCTTCTTCTTATTCTTCAAGAGTAGGAGGAAGGCCATGTCTGTGTTTTTAAAACAGTTCAGAATCATCAGCAACATTCAGCTCCTTCAGAGCTGCAACCCATCCATCTCCGAAGTATTTCACAGTTTTATGCTCCATTTGTGAAGAGACAGCAACCAAATCTTTATTCAACCCTTTGTCCCAACTAGAACTCAAGGACTTCTTCACAGCAGCTTTCCTCTGCGCTCTCTCCGAGGAAGTTTTCTCCCTGAGCATCTCTTCAACGTACTTCACTTTTTCTTTAAGAACTTTCTTATTCCGTTAAGCCTCTTTAAGATTGGTATCAACTTTCGTCTTGCTCGAAAAGAGAAACCTTCAATTTTTTATCTAACTCCTTTGAAGTATTTACCGATTATTGAAGAGGTGATTCAACTAATCAGAGTTTATTCTTCGATGCGGATTTTTTCTTTTCGTACTTCCGCCGGGACTTCCCCAAAGATTTCAATAACTCGATGAGGTCCTCCTCTACTCCACTGGATGAGGTTGAATCTTTGATGGATTCATCCTTCTCCACGATATGGTCAAAATACACCAAAAACTGCAAGAAGAAGAAAGTCATGAATCAAAAGATGAATATAGCAATAAAAATTAGAAAAATAAGTATACCAACTACTTACTGATGCAAGAAGTTGGGATGCCACATCGACAACCTTATCTCGAGGAGTTGAAGTTTCATTAGCTCGATAGTCAGGTAGAGTTCCTGACTTGGCCAATTTCTTGGCCAAGCCAGGGGTGAGAATAACTAGAGGACTAGCCCTCAAAGAAGAAATCCCAACTCCGATTGGTTAGGTAATAACATCCATAGGTATTTTAGCAAGACCCCTCTTCAACCTTCTCAAATGAGCACCTTCAATCACAGGTGCTGCCTCTTTTTCAATAAAAGGTGTTGTCTCTTTTGGGACAACAACTTCAATCAAAGGTGTTGCCTCTTTAGGGGCAACAGGGGGATCCTTTCTGATATTTTTGGTAGGATGAACATCATCCTTCTTCTTAGTTCTGTCAGCTGGGCCGTCGCTTTTACTTTTCTTAGCTCCTTCAGTTACAGGAGCGAACTTGGTAAAGAACTCAGGTACCCTCCTCTTCTTCATCATCAAATTAGCAATAGAGTTACACAAATAAGAAGAATATTCTCCTACAATTGTTGGAGAAGCTCGTGCTTGATCAAGATGAACCACCACTAGAGGAACGAGAGGTCGGGCAATAAAAGATGTAGTGGTATTCTTGTATCTCAATAAATAATAAGCAGACCTCACGTGCTCCCCGTTGATGGACTAGTGCAATACCTAGATAAGGGTAAAGTTTTTTAAATTTATGTCACTCTCTTTTGGAGGTTTCCTTTTGCTATCAACTACAACAAACAAAAAATGAGTGTCAGTGACACATTTCATCAAACATAAACAGAGCTAAATTGAAAAAATTAAAAATAACCTATCCCATTGCCATAAAGTGGACATCTGGGACCTTGGTAAACATCATTTCCTTTTAACTGGGGTGTTGCCAATTTTTCATCACAACCCCATGATCAAAATAATCCCTATTAGCGTCGGGAAGAATGACCACTAAATCTCTATTGGAAAACCTAGCTTCTAAATAAAACATAGTGTGACTGGTAACCCATTTATAACAGTACATAATTTCAGGAATTCCTAAGAGAGTTCCATATATTTGATCCAACCTATATACGCCATTAACTACCCTCCATGTGTTTGGAGCTACTTTTGCTGGAACAATATCGAAATATTGGCAAAACTCCGAACATAGGGGATTAGGCGGGAAAGAAAAACCACATTTCGCTACAAAAATAGAGGGAAACCAATGTCCCTCGGTTAAAGAAAATAAATTATAAGGGCAAGTAGGTTCCTCTAAATTAACCTAAGATGGAATTGTAAAATCAGCCCGGAACTTATCCAAGGATTCGACAAGATAAACCATGGTGGCTAAAGCAAAGAAAGAAGAAGGAAAATTTTCTTACAAAAAACAGAGAACTCTGCTAAGGTGGATGATAGAAAGAATGACAGTATAAGGATAGAGCGAGAAGACAAAGAGTTTAGAAGTCTAGAAGCAAAAAGTAAGAGATGATTCGATTCTATCGCTTTTAAATGACATGCATCGGGAAGCCAGAAAATAAATTATTACTAGAAAAGACGATTGTGTTTTGAGAGGATAAATGATGAAAATGATACAAATATCCAAGCGTCTTTTGAAGATTCAAAATATTTACATGTTTTTCATTTCGCGCTCAAATGACAAGTCTAAAGAGAAAATTTCCTAAGCGTTGGAGATCTGTAATCTAACTAGACTGGGTAAAACATATCCGAATAAATTCTGGGCAAAATGTTCCACACTCTCATATTCAACCTCAATTGTGAAACATTGGGGGTTTCTATTGATACAAAAAGTAGGCATATGACGTGGACCAATTATATTATAACATGTGTCGTCCTACGTGGAAAAATCACATATTTCTCGAGCTACTTAATACCCCGAGCTACTTAGCATACCGAGCTACTTAGCACCCCGAGCTACTTAGCGTACCAAGCTACTTAGAGTACCGAGCTACTCAACGTGCAGAGCATCTAGTCAAGAAGATCAAGCGGCAATAACATATTCAATGAAAATCGAATTCAATGAACATTCTTATTATGTACAGATGTATATGTCTATTAAATAATGGTGTATTGTCTATACATATCTATTGCCCAAGGGCTATCAATTCATTGTAACCCCCTCCATAATGGGGAGATTGAAAATGGATCATTGACGATCTTCATCAAGATTAAGGCAAATACCCAGCAAAGCAATACAAAACAGTGGATGTAGGCCATTTTCCTCGGGTTGAACCACTTTAAAAATCCTTTGTCTTATTGCTTATTTTATATTTATCTCTGATTAATTAATTAGATCAAGTCTAGTTTTTTTACATCAACAATGACATTGATGCCCCAAGTTGAGAAGAGATAGGGAGACATCATGTTGTACAACTCTTGGGGAGGTAAGTGCTGCTGATTTGCAAATTATGGACACTTGATACACCTCTTAGTGTATGATGCATAATCTTGGAACATAGTAGTCTAATAGTTGCCTTATCGAATATTTTATTGGCAAACATATGGTTAGTCATGTGGGGTCCGCACTATTGGGGATAGATATATGCAGAATAAAAAATTTCATCCATGCATCTTTGATTAATCAAACACTAGAAAAAGGTAAAATAAAAAACTAGGTATGAAAAAAGCATCTAGGGTTTTGAACACAACACCTTTTTGGATCCGGTTCCAATCCGATATGGAGAATGTATTTGTTGTTGATGAAATGTTGTCTTGTTTTAGGTCTTCAAAAGCTTAATTCTTAGATCTTCTAATGTATGATCCTCCTGAAAGCTAGGTAAGTCTCTGTGAACCTTTTGAAATGAAAAATCCTCCTTATAAGTCTCACTAGGCTATTCATAAAAATATGAATATTGATTTCTCTCACCCATTTCAAACACTCTTGGTTATTAATACTGATTCAAATCCCTTCCCACTAGGGACCCACTCAGGATAAATATAAAACTAAAAAAGGTCGGCTTGGGACAAAATGGGTTTTCAAGAGTGTGGGCTAAGTACTTGGGTACACGGACTACACTAGGGACCCAAGACAGATAATTAAATTAGTTTACCAATAAATGCATGAAAAATAAAAACTATATAATTATCATAATTTATTTTCTTTTATTATTTAATCATAATTAATTTCGCTAAATATTTATGACTGCACTCTAATTTAAATATCTCATAAATCATTTGGATATAATGAGGTTTATTTACAAAATTGATTATGGTACATAATATGATTCCCCGCATTAAGATTCGGATACCCATTTTGTCAAATCAACTAACTGTTAATCGAATGTAATCAACATCGACTCGATTTTCTTAATTCCCAAACATAACTTATTTTGCTACTCCATTGGATTATAAATAATACACTGATAAGGTTTATTGGTGGAAACAAATCATGTATGCCTATGAAGGGAGTGTCCAAGTCAAAGATATCCTCGAACGAATATTCCTCCTAATTAAGATCTCATACCTACTAATATAATTGTCACCCAATACGCGGGTATCACTTTATTCAATATGAAATTGAATCGCACACATAGCAATAAAAATGACAACTACATAAGCATTACCATCCTCATAATTCTCGGGATTAAGAATCTTTCCACCCTTTGTAAATGATGTGAGATCGGCTAAGTCTAATTTAG
This sequence comes from Sambucus nigra, assembly GCA_949130495.1. NCBI lineage: Eukaryota > Viridiplantae > Streptophyta > Magnoliopsida > Dipsacales > Adoxaceae > Sambucus > Sambucus nigra. The sequence goes on along the minus strand of OX422208.1, from coordinate 370,343,122 downwards.
ACAACTCCTAAACTCAAAACTCACGTGTGGTCCTATTTAATACATTCCTTGGATATACATATCACACTACTCAGTTGAAATATCGTATAAGTTATCTAACCATAATACATATTCTCTTAGTTTTAGATAAACTACATAGGGTTGCATTACAATAGTTTTAACAAGATATCAGCTTCATATTTAGGTTGTGAGGTTTTTAATAGTGTTAAAACCTAAACTCTAATCTCATTGTGATCAACCCAATGTCGCATCACTACAATTCCTACTAAGCTCTATTGACTGACATTAAAATAAATTAATATATTTAAATAAACATAAATCACTCTCGTAAACTCGATTCTTATTGCAAAATGAATAAATCAATCATTTATTAAAGGATAATAAAGGTTTTACGGTTGGTTTCAAGAATAAACCTAACAATCTCCCACGTAGTCTTAAAGCCATATGGCTAGGAACTTGACTCCCACCCTTTGTTCATGACTGTAAAAAGTCTTAGATGGAAGCCCATTATAAAATGATCATCCCAGTTTTCCTCACATGAATTCGTGGCCACGATGATGGCGCCTCTCGACATGATATCGATAATTAAGTGTATTTTTGCTAAATATGCTTCGCCCTCTTATGAGTCCCTGGCTCTTTTAAATTCGTAAGAGCACCACTATTATCAAATAAAGTGTAATAGAAGACATTTATAAAGGAACCATACCCAAATCAGTTAGGAATATTTGGAGGTAAAAAACCTCTTTTATGGCATCCAAAGCAATACCATACTCATCTTCCATGGTAGAATCAACAATATAATATTTCTTGATAGTCCTCCATCTTATGGCTCCACCTCCTAGGGTAAGATTTGTTTACCTCACACAAGAGGGATCAATAGTGTTTGAGTATGAGGAGGAGTTAACTTGCTGGGAAAATTTATGTCGGATAAGGTGGACACTGATGAGAAGAGGATTTTAAGTTTATAGATAGGCTAACATGGAGGAACTGTGAGCATTTGTGGGGAATCTGGTATTGAGGATCTATAATGATGTCATTTATTCTGGATTACTTCATTCTCAGGACGATAATTTCCACTTGAGGGAGGAAAATACTATAGAAGAGTCGAGCTAGGAGGTCAAGACTAGGGACAGTGATACGAGTGCGGGGCCGTAGTAGCAAGGTAGGTAGCAGGAATAGGGTTACCATTAGGGGGACTTAGTTAAACGATTTAGGTCTGGTAATGGTAGTTATAGGCAGGGCCATAACGGATAACAACATGCTCATCAGGGCTAGCAGGTCTAAGGGAATCAAATTGGATGCCAACAAGGCCATGTTTATCAGGTCTAATAGGGCTAGAGATAGGGGCACCCCCTCCAGTGCTAATAGGGATACAGGTCGATAGATTTTAGTGGGGGATGTCTTGTATGTTGGGAGCATGTCCACATATGAAGTGTATTCCCGAATAGGGATAGGGGTCAACAATAGGACGCCCAAGAGAGGCAACAACTACCATAGCTTCTAGCCCCACCAATAGTTCCAACATTGTCTCCTCCATTTGGGGCAATTAAAGTTTGGGCACGTCTACAACGTCTGTGGCTAGTTTTTCCACCAGGACCGCTAGCAGTTGAGGGTATGTATCCTAACCACAGAGAACATAGGGCAAGTATTATTTGACATAGGAGTGTCACACCCTATTGTTAGCACTATATTCATGAGAGAGACGGGTTTAGTGGACACATAATCAAATATTATTAACTGTAGATTCATCATTGGGTAGTGGGGCTCTTATTCATTTAATCTCCAAGGGAGTGGGTGTTGACATTAGGAGGTTCCGTGTAGTAGAGAATCTAGTTATTTTGGATATGTACAACTATGATGTTATTCTGTGTATAAAAGCAATGGTGGATTGTTATAGTAGGACTATCATGTTTGCTATTACAGGGAAATATATGTTTCTTATGGCGATGCCTCGTTCGAAAGGAGGTTCGAGGAAAAGTTAGTATTATATTGAGGATGATACTTTAGAGGGTATTATTGTCTTGCTAAATTCAATCCCTCTGGTTGGGGAATTTTCTGATGTGTTTCAAGAGATACCGAGGTTACCATCGAGTCAGGTGATTTAGTTTGTGATCGACTTAGGGCCGAACACTAGGCTGATAGGATTTGCACAATATCATATATCTCCTTTAGTGATACGGGAGTTAGGAGATCAGATTTAGTAGCTTTTGGGGTAGGGTTTTATCTATAGGATCAACTTGGGATGCCCCATATCTGTTCGTGAAGAAGAAAAATGGTTCGTTTAGATTGTGATTAAGAGAAATATTAAGAGAAAAAAGGAAAAAAAGATAAAAGAGAACTTGGAGAAGAAAGGAATAACATCTTTAAATGCAATCATCGAGTAGAGACTTCAGATTCATATCCAAAAGGAAAGTGTTAACTTGATTTAGATTACAATTTCTACGTTTAATCACACTCATAATTAATTAGGAACATATATGGGATGTAAAACATGAAATATTTTGAGAATGTATCAAAAGAAAGTGGATTGTGTTAAGATTTGATCTTAGTTAATGATGATTGATAATTAATAGTTAAAAATTTTGTGATTAGATTTTGGGTTTATGATGACTATGAGAATATTGATAGGATGTTAGAAATTAATAAATTTCAAGGTTTGATTAATTTTGAGTTGTTTGAATTGATTAATAATTAGGAATCCTAGGGTTTTGATAATGGATTAGAGATTAGGTTGGTTCTATAATGCCGTTGGGATAGTTATGTAATGATTTGGGAAGTCAATTTGGGATTTTAGGAGACTTGGTACCTCCATCTGATGGTTGAAGAGTTGAAAACCTTAGGAAAAACATGATTGGCAGCCCATCCATGGCCATCCATCCTTGGATATTTCCTCCCGTCTCGGGGTTCCTGCACTCGTGATCGCGCACTCAGAGAGGGAGATAAGGTCTCGTACCCTTTTCTAGGAGTTCTTTAGCCGTCGACGATGTGGGGTAATATAAAGAAATGGAGTTGCCATCCTATTTGTCACAAAACATGCAAAAGAACATGTTGTTGCCTCGAGAGAGAGGCATCAAAGACAAACTAAATTTTACAAAACCAATAGTTTAGACATTTAGGGGCTAAGTTATGTAATGTTAAGGTGTTAGGCACCCATTATAACGCCCCGAACCGAATTTATGGGTTACCCGTGAGTCAACCAGATCTGACCCAAGCGTTAGGTCTGAAGTGCAATGGAAGAACCTATATAATATTGCTAGTTCAGTCTTAATTTACTTAATGTTTAACTTGTTTAACATGCGATTTCAGTTTCAAGATAAACTAAGTGTGGGACCCAAGGGTGCACCTTGAAGTCCATGTAAGCAGAGGTACTAATGTAAAACAAAGTACGCTTACCTGTATAACGCCCTCAAAATACGAAATTGTTCCCAACCTGCCGTAACAAAGCTAGGGCGTGAGCTTATGCCCAATGGGATTTTTACAAGAAGTATAGAAACAAAATAAGAAAGGAATACTCACACACTATAACCATATGCATGCGAAAATATGTGTATATATACATAAGTATACCTTTGAAAATAAACATGCCAATCCATTAACCATACTATTTTCGAAAACCTTACTTTCCTAGATTAATTGACCTTAATCGTTTTAAAGGCTTTCTTTATTAATTCTTAACATTTATCACTTTATTTAACACACCGGTTCGACATTTGGAACCATTACGTTTATTTAACGAAATGCACTCCTTTACTGAAATTTAACCCTTTTATTCTTTAAATGTACTATAGTATTTTAATTGAAAGTACCATTTCAACCCACACACTCACCGCGTTAGAAAATACTTATTTGTTATTGGAAAACCTTTTTCCCTACATACTTATGCAAAGTATATTTTGACAACATGATTTCTTAATCTCCCATTGACTTTATCCTTTTTACCTTATCTTATGGACATTTATAGATTTACGCATTTACTTGTCCATTTCACCTTTACCAGAACATTTATTACATTCATTCAAGTTAGGTTGTATTAACACATTTTACCACACAACCTGTTTCATTATATGTTCCACATTCCTTTATCTTTTCTGGGAATCGTCCTATACCACATGCTTACATCGTCTCCACACCAACGACTATGATCACCATATGTTCTGGCAGTGATTTAGGGCTTTTTACCCAAGGGCTCCGAGCCCTTCTTGTTTGTTTCCCGGTTGCATATGAGTCTTTATAAATGTGCTTAAGATTTTTCACATTTCCACATTAGTCCACTTCCTTATTTTTATTCGGTCGAAGCCAAAAAAATCGGACATAACCTTCGCTTTTCCATTAACACTTGGAAAACATGTTTTTTCTCTTTTAAGTCCTTTATTCACACACACGTCGATTTTACACCAAAATTATTCATGCCTTAATACTTAATTCATTTCACCCACACTAGTGTAAGTCCATTCATTAATATTTTTATTCCATAAAGATATCCCAGTTTACATAAATTACCAATTTACCCTTTTTGTGCCAACATTTGCTAAAGGGTTAAATTGCACTTTCTAGGCATTTGAAACACACATTTTATTAATGGGATTTTGCATCTTAGCACCCACCATAATAATAGTCACACAATTAAACCCCATTAATTTACTTTCTTAATTTGTATTCAACCACTCATCTAAAACTCTAGATTTCATACATTTACACATTTAAGCCCACATCACTTTCTACACAAGTTTCATACACTTTAAAATGCATATTAAAGTGAGGGTTTCTTTTTCTCATTGTTTAACTTCATCATTTACATATAATGTCACACATTAATTTCACAAAATGTCTTTAACAAGCCCAATGTATTTATTTGTATAAAATCTCTTTATTTATCTTTTGGACACCATTCTAACACATTTTACTTCATACAATGTTTAGGACATATATTCTGGAAATTTAATTGTTTTCCTAAACCCCCTTAAAATCATCCTTTGACACCCATTTTCATACTAATGTAAATATGGTTACTAAGCAACAAATGGGTTAAAATCTAACATTTATCCTGTATATATTTGGCCTAATATATGGACATAAATATGATGAATTCAATATAAATTCCATACTTATATCAAAGTTAGTTTTCCCCACCTCAATGGGCTGTAACAATGGTGAAAATGGTGTAGAAGATGGAGGACCCCCCACATCCAAAGATGGCCTCAAGGGGGTCTCTAAAATCCCTCTCAAACTCGCCTCCATTGTCACTCCAAGAATGCTCCAAATGAAGCTCCACACATCTTCTTCTTCCTCCTCAAAATACCCTCTTCAAGCACCCATCAAAACATCAAGAACAACCTCTTCTACATTACAACAAGTCCATCTAGTCTTAGGAGTATGGGAGGAGGTGGGAATCTTCTAAGGAAGTAGGTTTTCGCCCATGAAAGATCCAAGATTGATAGAAAAGAACTTATTAAATCTGATGGGTTTGGTGCTTGTGCTTCTCTTTATGGTTCTCTTCTTTCTTATATCCAAACCATTTGATTCCTACGTATAAAATGGAAAGGTTCATATTCCAAAATATTACCACATGAGGTATTAAGATGTCCTGCAATCGACAGCACATGATATCTAAGTCTAATTATAAAAACAGCAAAAAAAAATGATCAAACCTGTCTGAGACCTGCTATAGGTGGTCGACCGCAACTAGGGGGTCGGTTTATTAGGCCCTATGTAAAAAATATCTTTTTTTTATAATTTTGATGGCATGATATTTTTATATACATTTTTAGTACTCTAAATACTTGTTCAGATTATTTTTATCTTCCTAGAGCAGTTATACAAAAATCGTGCAACATTATGCCTTAACACTTCGCTGATAGACAATATGACACCTTATACTTATTCGCATTCGTATATATTTTTTCCTCATTTAATTCACATCTAACTCTAACAATGTATTAATTATAACCCTTTGAACCTAAGTGTCCTTCCATACGGACCATGAAACGTGAAATTATCTTTTTAATCACTATGTGCGATGCGTCACTTATTTATGATTTTTTCTCAACACTTGTGTATTTTCTTCCAACAATTTCTTCTTCGACTCAAATACATCAATTATCATTTAAATATTTATTTCTAGGGCGGGGTATTACAAACTTCCCTCCTTAGGGAAATTCGTCCTCAAAATTCTTAGTCCCGAACTTTAGGACCTATGATAATTTCAGCCTCAACAACATGGTCAAAGACTTTAATTTCATCAATCACCATTGCCAATCTAATCACAATGAACCCTAAGGCTTTTTTGAAAATTCTCAAGCATGCCTAAAATGTCTATCTAATAAAACCTTAATATGTGTTATATTCACCAAACATGGTACTATAACCTATGAACTCATCATCATAGGTCATTCTATATTAGGATCCATGACATACATTTCCTCAAACAAATCATGGATCATGCCTAGCCTAGTCTACTACAACCTTAACATTTATGATTATACATGCCATGGATTTTTACTGCGATCACCTTATCACATAGGTATGTCCAATCGATATATCTTACATGATCCTTCTTCTAACCCGGAGTCACCCTAGGTATCACAACACAAGCATATATGAACGATTATATCCCTAATCCATAAAATTCTAAAACAAGTGCAACACTACCATTTAATGTTTTATCAGGTTCCACCATTCACAATATCCTCAAGTCACAACCTCTGGACACACGACCAAGTCATAACTAATTATACCATCTAACATAACAAAACATGTTATCTTAAAGCAATCAAATAACATATACAAACAATATGCAATAATGCAAGATCAAACGTACACTAAAACTGGTGTAGAATAAGGGTGCATCTGAATAAGAGCGCGCTCACATACTGTGACGCATCAGCAACAAATTGGCCTAACTCGCATCACTACTGAGCTTATGCAGGGACACACCCAAATTATAATTGATCAATAACAACTTCCCATTATGGGATCAAAGAGCACACAAGCCATGCAACGAATTAGGCGACCTCCTCGCCAAAGGAAACAATCATACTCTGACAATGAATCGCGTCCCACGACGTACAAGCTACAACATACTTTTGAAGTCTGTAACTCTTTACTGATATCTACTAAAGTCTTATCCCAGCCACATACCCTAGCATGGCCCATTAAACATGACGATCTTTAACTAAGCATCGCCCATCCTTATTGGATGCACGGAATATGAAACCCATTACTTCAGAAAGTTGAAACTCTAGGCTTCCCTCCTTATGACTAATGCTATATAACCATAACTGGATATTACAACAACTCAACAAAAATGAAATTACATTCTTTCAACACTCATCAGTATCCACTGACCTATCATACCTAGGCCTCCATAGTTGCAGCACCTGATAACTAACACCAGTTTATGAGAAAACTCTCATCAAATGAAACACAACGCTCACATGTTTTCAAACATTTAACTCAGAGACTATTGCCACCACTCGTTGCAACATCCTAAATGGTCCCAAATCATAACAATTATAATGGCATATCAAACTTCCAAGAAGTGACCATGCCTAAGACCTAATGATTTTCCCCGTTAGGGTCATACTAAATCATACCGGTAGCACATGTAAGTGCCATATCCAATCCTATATTCCATTCCGAATGTTATCTTCTAAAATAAGTATGAACATCTTCATGTTCTAAGTCTTCCATGTGCATAATCTAGCACTTATTAATGTATTTTGACATTATTCTTGAAGTTATTATCAGTACACATGCTTACAAATAAAGATCGGGTCACTAACTCCAAGTACTTATATAAATCAACGTGACCCAAGCCTACTACTATTATTAGTGATTTACCATCGCTATGTAAACTCCAATACGACAATGATTCACAAATTCTTAATGGGTGATGACACCAAAAATAGTCATGTCTCTACATAGCCTACACATCTATCATGAGAAGCCACAAGTTGTACGATGACCTATGTTATCCAACCTAGAATGTACCACTACAAAATGTGTATCGCCACATAGACCTCGATGCAACAATGATTCCCAAAGGTTTTGAGGAGAGAAAATATTATCATTATTATATACGATACACAACCTCGAATTTACTACTATATGGTAATGTCCACCGCTCGCATTAACATCTTACTAGCTACAACTTAGTATACATCTCCAATGAATTTCAATACGATCTCACAAGCCTACATCTTTTAATCCTCAATCAGTTTTCAACCACTATAACTGAATTTCGTTACTATGTAAACCTCATAATATCTATTAATCTACCAATTCACACATATATATCATGGTAGGGTACGAGACGTCGGGCATTGCCTATGAACACTAAGGCACATGCCCACGAATGCCACAAGGGATCCTATTTCTTAATTGATATGCCCAAAGTGCACCCTCATAGTGAGAGACACTAACCTCGGTCAGTCTCACATCCGAGTTGACAAGAAGCTTATCACAACCATCAGCAAAGGTCGTCTCTCATAAGGTCGACCCCCTCACACACCAACCTCGACTCTTCATCAGCTGAGGCCAGTAGAGGCTCATGAGCTCAATCAACTTCCAACATCATCATCGGTATCAGATGACGTTACATCTACCTCATACCTAACCTCGGACATCCCTCCTGGATAATTTCATCACGATTAAAGAAGACAAAGTAACTACATTTGACTCCACCAACCTCGTACTCATACAGGCCAAGGTTACACCAGTCAAGGACGCAGGGCCGAGAATTTTCAAGCACATGTAAGGTTCGTAACGCGTCGAGAAATCAGTTATAACCAAATAATTCCCCCAGATAAGGGAATATTAAGGTCATCATTATCTCCATAAGATCATCCAGGTATTATACCCACACTTGTTCAATCTTCATGCACATGCTCATTGCATGCTTGGGGGTTCATTATACCCCCCAAACACTATAAATAGAGGTCATGCTCTACCTTGTAAAGGGATCCATAATTGCAACCCTAGATGAACTCTGTTAGTTTACAAAGTAGAGAGAGAAATCTTGAGAGATTATATCTATGGGCGTTAGTTCCTTTATCTAGTGATATTACTCACACACTCACAGTCGAAGTAGGCCAAATTGGTTGAACCACTTATATACAAGTGTTCATCCTATTCTCCTCACCTCCTTCTACTATATATACACTCTTGTGCTGCCATTGTTATTTCTAGGTTGAGCTTGTCAACACCTCATCTGGTGGTGCTTTTTTCAAGTTAACCTTATTTTACCGGTGTCAATTTTCACAAATTTCCAAGTTAACCTTATTTTACCGGTGTCAATTTTTAAACCAAATAAATTCAGCCCCTAAACATGCAACTATATGTGTGTGTGTATTAAACCATCACAAATAAAATTGCTAACTCACATATTTCAGGAAAAAAACCTTTTCGAGTAAAACCTTTATTTCAATATGTGAAATAAATCGCAAATTACATACACAATAAAATTTGCAATGATTACTCCTCAGAACAATCACATAGACACCCAGCCTAGAGTCAACAATGGATCAACCATAGCAGTCCACATGAATACACCGTCCAATCCATCCAGGAACACAAACGAGCACTCCCAACCGACACGCATTCGTAGTCAGCCATAGAGATAACACTCCACTATGAAATAAATTCACCCCTTGTATCTTGGGTTCCAAAACAATTCACATAAAGATTGGGATTTTTTCTGAATTAAAAATAAAAAGGATTAAACCCTTAAACGAAGAAGACAAAGGTAATCTTCTGTTAACAGTTTCTGCAGAATGAAAAACGTCAGGTCTTCTTAATGAAAATAGAGTGGTTTAACATGCTTTATATAGAAAACTTAAGTCAGTGTGTCGCTCGAACGAAATCATCTCGTCACTCGAACGATGCGATGTGTCGCTCGAATGAGCTTCGTAAGAAATCACCCTATCACTCGAATAAGGAGCTCAAGTCGCTCGAACGATTGAGCAAAAATTAAATAAAATATTTCATCAAAAACTCCGCCTCAACACTTAAAAAAATATTTTGACAAAAAACTCCATCTCAACACTTAGAAAATATTTTAGAAAAATTATCCAACCACTCTAACTGAACCACTAAGTTATTAAAACACAACCATACCAAAAATAATATAGGAGAGTCTTTAATGTTGAACAACGTTGATATTCGAATCCGTCTTGACGTATGATGGAACTTGAAAAGTCTAAGAATGTTGTAGCGGTATACGAGATACTAAAGTGTAAACTGAACAATAAATTAATGTCCTTAAAATTTGTTTCGGACAATGCTAGAAGATGGGCTACTCTTACCTGATAGAATGCTATCGTCATGGGTGAGAACCTTAGTGGTTGTTAGTCGATGAATGTATCGTATGAACCGTGATGAGTGTTGCGAGCCACCTATGGTAAGGGGTCACATGAGCAACAATGATGAGTTTTGATGACAAGAGAGTGAAGCCTTAGTAGTAGTAGGAACATAATTTAGTGTTCATTGTGAATTAGGTGGAAATTTTTTGGACTCCCCTATCAAATGTAAGGGACTGAGTAATGTGTTCAGAACTTTTAGTTCAGTGGTGAGGAAGTACTCGGTCCCTTGGTTAAGGGCTTGGGTTTAATGTATCTCAATTTATGTACCTTATCTACAATGTGGGTTTAGCTAATCTTAATGATTAAGGTAACCTAGGAGTGAACCTAGATAATCATGGTGACTTAGTATTAAGTATATGAGTGGAAATGTTTTAGAATCGGACCTCTTGTAGTGTCATTAAGCCCGACGTACTATGTCCTACAAAAAACATGGACCGTATTAATTTAGGGTTTGGTGATTATAGTATGTTATTGATGATGATGCTGGAAACACCACCACCAGATGAGGTGTTGACAAGCTCAAGCTAGAAATAACAATGGTAGCAAAAGAGTGTATATATAGCATAAGGAGGTGAGGAGAAGAGGATGAACACTTATATATAAGTGGTTCAGCCAATCTGGCCTACGTCCACTATGAGTGTGTGAGTTATATCACTAGATGAAGGCACTAACTTCCATAGATACAATCTCTCAATATTTCTCTCTTTATTATGTAAACTAATAGAGTTCGAGCTAGGGTTTCATATATGGATCCTTTTACAACGTAGAGTAGGACCTCTATTTATAGTGTTTGGGGGGTGTAATGTACCCCCCAAGCATGCAATGAGCATGTGCATGAGGATCGAACCAGTGAGGGGATGACACCTGACTGATCTTATGTAGATAATGATAATCTCAATATTGCTTCACATGGGGGAATGATTCGGTTATAACTGATTTGTCCACGCATTCCAAACCTTACATGTAATTATAAATGCTCAGCCCTGCATCCTTGACTGGTGTAACCTCAGCCTGGATGAGTATGAGGTTGGCGAATTCAGATGTTATTCATTTGTCATATTTAATAATGATGAACTCATCCAGGAGGGATGGACGAGGTTATGTATGAGGTAGCTATAACATCGGCTGAGGCCTATGATGATGTTGATAGTTGATTGAGCTCGTGAGACTCGATTGACCTGGGTTGATGAAGATCCGAGGTTGGTGTGTGAGGGGGCCGACCTTATAAGAGACGGCATTGCTGATGGTTTTCATAAGATTCTTATCCTCTTGGCTACAATACTGTCCGAGGTTAGTGTCTCTGAGTACGAGGGTGCACTTTGGGCATATCAATCACTCCCTAACCCTTAGTCTTCCATGTGAACATTTGATTGAGGGGTGTGTGTGTTAGGCCAAGGCTGAGTCTCTTTGAGTGCCAATATTTTCTTGACACATGTCACTTATTGAAGTGAGTAGTGTGCTTATCAAGGTGTGATGACTCTGACTTGCCCTTCAGGTTCCCTAGGGTAATTGTGGGACATTGGGACTCGCTCCCCATCATTGGATAGGTATAAAAACCCTCTTTTCTCTCCTCATTCTCTTTCTTCTTCCAAATTTCTCCCGCCTAGGTTCTGCAACTTCCTCTCTCTCTCTAAGAGTTCCATTGTTGCTGTGATTCAGAGATTTCCTTGCCTCCAAACCTTCTCTTCTCTCTTTAGAGATTAGCCAAGCATTATTTTCCACCCCTTTTTTCCTTTTGTAGTTACAGCATCATCATTTTTGAGTTTTCGGTGAGCCATTTCATTTTTCGACAAGGGTTTTTACCAGTATTAGTGGTTATAGGGCTAGGATAACAGTGGTTAAGTGGTTTAGGGATAGTGTAGGTAGCTCCGACTTATTTCAGCCAGAAATATACCTTCTTTAGGTTTTCGATGAACCTCCGATCACCTTCTCCGGCAACCTTTTTCTTGAATGTTCATGATGTTCTTCATTTCAAATTTTCTAACTTCCCTTTTTGATCTTCAGTTTGAGTTCTTTTAAGTTGTGTACTTGTCTGTGGTTTGAGTCCTTTTTTAGTGTAGTTTCATCCAACTTATGCTCAGACCCTTGTACTAACTCATAGACGAATTCCCCTCTCTTTGTGAGAAGACCTTCAAGAAAATTAGGTAAATAGAGATAGACCAAGAGGAGGCTCGTAGGGATGAGTCATTTCCTCTCAGACCCATATTTCCTCCACCCCTGAAGGTTATCTACCCTGAGACAACCGAGCCAGCTTAGGTTCCTAGGGATCCAATACCAATGTCTGAGTCTGAGTCATCTTCCTCAGACATCATGTATGTAGAGTCTTTTCAAGAGGCTATAGATTACTCTCCTAGGCAAGGTGAGGTTCTTAAGGAAGTCGATGTTTCGAGCCGTGCCTCGTATCACCAAGGTGCTAGTGCCTAACATAGGTCTTATGGTATTAAAATCCTAGGTCCAAGTGTGGCCATTCCCCCCATCATTATGGCATTCCTCTATCGGCTGCCACCAGGGCTGAATTTACAGACTATTCCTAGTGGTGTGTTTGCACCTGCCCAGGCCAATGCTGCTAGGGATGGTGATAATGGCGAGGAGAGTGATCTTAATATATCTAAGGCGGCCGAGTATGAGGGTACTGTCATGGAGTATGACCTTATTTCTTTTAGTCACCTCTATTCCATAAATTCTTTCATCATCCTTAGGAAACCTTTAAGGGATGAGAGGGGATTTGACGATCGAGATGGAGATATCTGCATCTACGAGCAGATTTTAAAGTTATCCTTCTGTCTTCCTATTCACCCAACCATCAGATCTATACTTTCCCATATAAATCTATCCCCTTCCCAATTATCTCCTAATGCCTGGGGGGTTATCATTGGGGCCATCCTCCTTTAGAGGGTTGTCCACCACGCACAACATCCAGTTAGGATTTTCATAGGTTGTTATCTTCCCTCCTTTGCCAAAAACCACCCTAGATATTACCACTTCTGAGCTAGGAAATCAGAGAAGAAAATGTTATTGGTTACCCAAACATCAAACCATAACTATAAACCTCGGTATTTCTTTACTTTTGGGGGAAGGGAATTTAGTACAAATGAGGCCTCTGGAACATCTATTCCAAGGACCCCTCTGAGATGGGGGACGATATCCCTTTCTATTATAACTGACCCTGGACTTAGACATGATAATTTCCAAAACGTTGAGGATTTTCGCAGTCAGGGCGAGAAGCGTCGTCTTGTAAAATATGAACATCTGATGACCCCCTACTACCTCTCTTAAATAGGCTTGGGGGTGGTCATTTGGGAGATATTTGTAAGTCTTAAATTTTTACATGTTATACCTCTTACTTTTTATACCTCTAACTAACTAACTAAGAGACTTGTCTTTTGCAGAGTGTCCTAAAGGCATATCAAACGACCTTTGGGAAATGTCTGCTCCCGATCTTGTAAAGCTAATGCAATAGAGGGGTAGAAAAAATGTACCCCCTCCTACAACCAAGAAGAACGTCAGAACATCCCACGAAGATGTTACCAAAAAGAGGAAGACCACAGTTGACCCGGAGCATCTGAGGTCGGGCAAGACTCAGAAAGGGGATCATGCCATTCCCATCCCTATAGACAATGCCCTACCTTCTCATCTTACTCAGTTAAAAATCAGTGATAGCCTCATTGGCCACAGTCTGAAGGCTATCGATGCTATCGAAAAAATAATTACAAAAGAGGATAAGCATTTCTTACACTCTTTGGACGTCTCATTACTGGTCGAGTTTACTCTCCATAAATCAATTCAGGTATTAGTTTTTGTTCCTTTTCTTTCCATAAGTGTAACCTCGGATCTTTTATATATTACATCTCCTATGTTCATACTTCTGACCTTCTAATGCAGGGTGTCTTGTCCTTCCATGGTTTAGTTGATTGGACTCTGAAAAAGATGTCCCGTATAGAGAAAGGCGAAAAAGCTCAGAGGGTTTAAGCCTCTTTGAATGTATAGGTTAAAAGGCTGAAGAGGGTTGTCAATTAAAGGGATGATGACATGTCTAACTCAAGAACGGCCGCGGTGTAGCTCTAAAGGCTAAGGATGATGCCCTTCATACTAAGGTGAATGCTGCAGTCAAGGCTGCTTTAGAGGATGCTGCAGAGAAGACCATTGAAGACTGTAAGGTCTCTGATGAATTTATTAGCTTTAGATTTGAATACCTTGAAAGAGGTATCAAAGCAACTGGCAAATGGGTAGCCACTAAGGAGAAATAGTCGGGGAGCATGTCTGCCTCAGATTTTATGGGTCTTGGCTTTGGTGATACCCTATTTTCTCGAGCCTTGCAAGAAGTTGAGGAGGCTGATGTTGCTCTAGCTGAGATTACTCCCCTAGAGGTCACTAAGACTGAAGATGTTAATCATTAGGATGATGGAGATGAGGTGACAAACATTGGTCGTGACGACATGACTGCAACTGCAGAGACTTAGTCCTTTTCTTGTGAAGCTTTTATAAGTTATAATTTTAGGTTCCCTTTTGTTTGAACCTCTTAAATTTTGTGAACTTCTGATGGATGCTCTATGCCTCTGACTTGTAATTCATCTTTTTCGTGATAATCATTAGTTCAATCTTCTTTAGACTTTGTTTCTTCATATGATGTTATCCTTGAATGTCTTACCTCTTAAACTCTCACCAAATTGATGATGTTAAAGGTCTCAGGTCACCAATCTATGATGTTTACCATCATAAATTCACCAAACTAATGTTTTCTAAGGTCTGAGGTCACCATATAATGATGTTTACCCTCATAAATTATCACTAAACTAATGATGTTTAAGGTCTGAGGTCACCACAAAATGATGTTTACCCTCATAAATTATCACCAGACTAATGATGTCTAAGGTCTAAGGTCACCATATAATGATGTTTACCCTCATAAATTATCACCAAACTAGTGATGTTTAAGGTCTGAGGTCACCATATAATGATGTTTACCCTCATAAAATATCACCAAACTAATGATGTTTAAGGTCTGATTATGATGTTTCACCTCATATTTTTACTAACTTAATGTTGCTTAAAGCATATAACAAGAGTACTAGAACAACATTGTTATCTTTCCATTAACATTTTCTGTTTAAACTGATACATGTATTATAAAAAGATAAGAACAACTGCAACATCATATGTAATACTTATGTAACTTATCGACATTCAATGGGTTGGAGAAAGGTTCTCCTTCAAGGTTTTGTAGCCCGTAGGTACTAGGAACAACCTCATCAACTACTCTATAAGGACCATTCCAGTTTGGATAGAGCTTATTTTCCTTTTACAACGTATTCTTTAGGACTAGGTCTCCCATAACTATAGGCCTTGATTTCACCATTTGATTATAGAATCTTACAGTTCTTTGCTGGTAGGCTGCTTATCTTATCTCTACATCCTCTCTTCCTTCCTCGATAAAATCAAGGTCCAGTCTTCTCTCTTCCTCATTACTCTAAGGGTCATAGGTCTGGACTCTATGAGTGGGAAATCCTACCTCTGTAGGGATGACAACTTCTGAACCGTGTGATAACAAAAATGGAGTCCCTCCCATTGGTTTCCTTGTTGTCATCTTATAGGCCCATAACACAACATATAACTCCTTTGTTCATCTCCCTTTGGACTCTTCCAACATCTTTTTTATCCGATCAAGAATTGTTCGATTTGTAACCTTGGTCTGGCCGTTTCCCTGGGGTTATCCAGGAGAAGAGAAGAACTTTTTGATCCCCACTCTTTCATAGTATTTTTCTAAGGAAATGTTCTTGAACTGGGTTACATTGTCTGAGATGAGGGTGTTTAGAAGACCATACCTACATATGATGGTCTTTTAGATAAACTGGAAGGTGTTCTGCTCAGTGATTGTGATCATTGGCTCAGCCTCTACCTATTTGGAGAAATAATCAATTTCCTCACTCAAGAATCGATAATTGTTCACAGCTCTTGGCAGGGGTCCTACCAAATAAATGCCACATATTACAAATGGCCAAGGGGAGATGATTGAAGTCATAGGTTGATGAGGCTGATGAGGGATAGTGGAGAACCTTTGGCACTTATCACACTTCCTCATGTATGCAGCTGCATCTTTAGCTAAGGTCGGCTACTAGTACCCCTGAGTGATTATCCTCTTAGCTAAAGGTCTTCCTCCTATATGACTGGAGCAAGATCCCTCATATACATCTTGTAAGATGTGTGGAACTTATGAAGGGTGTACACATCTAAGGACAGGAAGTAGGAACCCCTCTTGCATAAGACCTCTCCCACAATTGAGAATTTGGCATCTCTGAACCTAATCTTTATTCTTTCTGACTTTCACTCTGGTAGGTCTCCCTCTTTGATGTATATGATAAGAGGATCCATCTATGAGGCTCCGATATTCAAGTTAAGGTAAGTTTTGGCAACCTCTTCTTCTTCAATGATCAGCTTGAGATGAATTTCAATGGGTACTACTCTTCTTATGCCTGTCCTTATTGCTGAGGCTAACCTTACAAGTGCATTGACTCGACTGTTTTCTTTCCGATGTATCCTCTTCATCTTCACTTCCTTGATGCTTTTTAGCTTCATTCTCACCCTCTTTAGGTATTTGTCCATCCTTTCGTCTTTGGCCTCACACACTCCCAGGACTTAGTTGATGACCAACCTTGAGTCACTGTAGACTAGGAGTTGGCCAACACTAAGGGCTTTTGCTAAGGAGAGACATGCAATTAATACCTCATACTCTAACTTGTTGTTCAAAGCTTTAAAGTTGAACCTCAACGCTATTCAATATCAGTACCATCTGATGCTGACACTATCAGCCTCGCTCCACTTTTATTTTCACAGGATGACCCATCAACAAAGAGGTTACAAATATCTTCATTTTAAGAGAATTTCCCCTCTAATAGGGTCCCTTGGTTGAAGAGGTACCTGTCTTCCTCATTCTTAACTATTCTTTTTCAATCTTGGCTTGACTCAACCTCATTGGGATCTTAAAAGACACTTTTATCTAGTTCATCTGCTTCCTTTTGACTATTTTCAACCCCATCCTCTTCCCCGGTAAACTCAGCTAAAAAGTCTACGAGTGTCTGTCCTTTGATGGCAATCCTGGGTTGATAAATAATGTCATATTCCCCCAACATGATGGCCCAGGTCATCAGCCTGTCTGACTTCTCGGGCTTATGGAAGACCTGTCTGAGTGGGGAATCGGTGAGGATAACCATGGAGTGGGTTTAGAAGTATGGATTCATTTTCCTATAAGCATTTATCATAGCATAAACTAATTTTTCTATCTGAGGGTACTTCTATTTAGACCCTTAAAGAGCTTCACTATTGAAGTATACTAGCCTCTACAGTCCATCATCTTCTTTTACTATGGCAGCACTAATGGTTGACTCTGAGATAGCTAAATATACATTTAACTTCTCCCCCATAATGGGCCGAGATAGGAGTAGAGAGGATCCGAGGTAGGACTTGAGCTCCTTAAAAGCATTATTGAATTCCTCATCCCATTCGAAGGCCTTTCTAAGCGCTTTGAAGAAAGGAAGACACTTTTATGTAGTTCTTGAAACAGCCCTGTTAAGTGTTGCAACTATTCCCATTAACCTCTGAACATCTTTGATAGTTCTGGGTGTCTTCATTTTTAGCAAGTCCTTGATCTTCTCAGGGTTATCCTCTATTCCCCTTTAGTTGACAATGAAGTTACCCCTACTCTGGAGACACATTTGGCTGGGTTGAGCTTCATTCTAAACTTGTCAATGGTGTTAAAAGTTCTTTCAAGGTCGACCACATGAGTGTCGATCTTTAGACTCTTTGTTAGCATGTCTTTTACATAAACTTCCATAAATTTTCCTATCTAATCTTCGAACATCTTATTTACAAGACGGTGATAGGTAGCCCCTATATTCTTCATCCCGAAGGGCATGACCTTATAGCAATAGGTCCCCTTATTTGTGATGATTGTTATCTTCTCTAAGTCTTTTGCTTTTATAAAGATCTGATTATACCCTGAAATTGCATCCATGAAGCTCATGAGCTCATATACTGCTATGGCATCCACCATCTGATCTATATGAGGAAGGGGGAAACTGTCTTTTGGGCAAGACTTGTTTACATCAGTTTTCCAATTTTCTTTAGGCACTATGACAGCTATGGACAACCACCGAGGGTATATCACCTCCCTGATGAACTTGACCTCTTCAAGCTTTCTAACATCTTCTTTGTTGACATCATACTTCTATATTAAGTAAATTCTTCTTCTCTACTTAATGGTCTTGGCATCTTCTATAACATTGAGTTCATGACACATAATCTCAGGGTCAATACCTGGCATGCCTTCATGGCTGCAGGCAAAGACACTTTATCTCCTCCTTAAGAGCTTCACCAGTTCTTCCTTAATCTCAGGTCTTAGGGCTTTGTCGATTTGGATGGTCTTTTCCAACTCGTCCTCATCGAGGATGATGGATTCTACCTCTTCCGCAGTCTCTCCCTTCTTAAGCTTTGTTTCATCTCTAGGATCATGTGCATCGATGTTGTATGTGGTTGTTGCCCTCTTATGAGCCTCTCTATCTTCTATAGAGTTGAAGTAGTATTTACGTGCTGATGTTTGGTCACCTTGCACTTCCCTTACTCCATAGGGAGTCTAGAATTTTAGCATTTGGTGGACTATTGAAGGCATCGCCTTAAATTCCTTGAGGGCTACTCGTCCTATGATGAGGTTGTAAGATGAGAAGATGTTTTCATCCATCATAAAGAAATTGATTTTTCTAGTCAACCTCTTAGGCCACTCATCTCCCATTCTCACATTCATCTCATATATACCCAATAAATGAACCTTTTCACCATTGCAGGCAATCAAGGGATGGTGATAAGGGGCAAGCCTAGCTCTGCTGAGGCCTAGGCTCTTAAAAAAGGGCCAAAACATAATGTCTGCAGAACTACCCCCATCAACGAGTATCCACTGAACTTCACACCCATGCACCCTTGTGGTGATTACCAGGGAGTCATAGTGTGGAGCTAAGATACCTTTGAAATCAATTCGTGAGAATCCAACTATGAGGGTATCCATATCTACCTTCTTTCTATTCTCGTGTTTAACCTCTGAAGATGCCAAGTTCACAACCTCGACTTTGGTCACCAACTTGGCCTCTCCTACGTGAGCTTTGTGATTGGCTACCTTTGAGCCACCCCTGCTAGTCCTCCATAGATGGTGTTCACACCAAAAGAGATCATACCAACCCTCTTTACTGGGACATTATCATCTTTTGGTGGGAGGTCAGGGTCATCTTCATCATCATCTGAGTCAGCACTTCTAGTAGGGCCATCTTCCTGGCACATGTCATTTATCTTATTTTTAGGGTCATCTATCCCCCCTTACGAGATCTACCATTAATGTACATTCTGAGCTTTCTAGATTTCAACATTTCCTCAATCTCTTCCTTTAGGGAGAAACACTTGTCGGTTAGATGGTTGTGATCTTGGTGGAACTCATGCCATAGGTTCTTGTTCCTCTTATGTGGAGGAGCCTTCAACTTATCTGTCCATCTCAAGGACCTATCATTCTTTATTTCATTGAGTATGTGTTTTCAGCTCATAGTTAAAGGAGTATAGTGTGCAAACTTGTCCTCTGCAACCCTTTTCTATCTGTCCTTTTCCCTTTGAAATTTCCCACTGCTACTTTCATTTTCATCCTCATACTTTGCGACCATTATTTCTTCTGCGTTCATGACCTTTCCAGCTGTTGCTAATAGCTCGGCCATAGACTTAGGAGGGTCTTCATCAAGCTTATAGAGTATCTTTCCCTTTTAAAGTCCTCCAATGAGGGCTATCATGGCTATATTCTCTTTATAATCTTCAACCTCCAACTCTTCCTTATTGAACCTCACGGTTTAGACTCTGAGGCTTTCATTCTTACCTTTCTTTACATAGAGAAAATGGGTTTTTTTCTTACGAAGACTTACCCAAAAATAGAAGTTCTGTATAAAATGCTCAGCCAAACCCTTAAAGTTCTCAATGGAATTTTTAGGGAGAGAAGAGAACCAGATATATGTAGCTCCCGTTAAAGCGCTTGAGAAAGCTCAGCACCTCATCTCATTAGGGATTGCATAAATGTATATTCAAGATTGATACATCTCAATTTGATGCACTCGGTTGGT
This sequence comes from Sambucus nigra, assembly GCA_949130495.1. Taxonomy (NCBI): domain Eukaryota; kingdom Viridiplantae; phylum Streptophyta; class Magnoliopsida; order Dipsacales; family Adoxaceae; genus Sambucus; species Sambucus nigra. The sequence continues at coordinate 370,322,625 of OX422208.1, read as the reverse complement.
ACTACCATCATACTTAGGATACGCCATCGGTGGTTTAAATTTGGCAGGGATTGGGAAGTTGATAATCCTTACCACAAATGGAGAGCCCTCTGAAAATCCCATACTTTAGTGGGTCTTGGATTTTTATGAGGTTCCCTGTCTTCTTTTCTAACTGTTAAATGGAGTTATTCCAAGGTTTAGCAATATCGACCTGGATGAGGTTGTCCCAGCCACCTCCAAGGTGTGGACCGAGGGTTCCCCAGCTGCTGCACAACGTTGGCTGTTGACCTCCTGGCCACAGTCTCAGCCATATTAGGGTCAGTAATGATGAGGCGAATGTGGAATACCTTCCCTTTATGATCCAACTACACTTCTTGACCTGGATAACCTCTGCCTCAGATCATTAATCGAGATGAGCCTTTCAAAGGCCGACCCTCTACTCAAGCGATCAAAAGTTGATCCTCTTTGTAAGGCATCATCATCTCATCTTTCTTTATAACCTCGACTATGTTGTTATGACGTATTGTGTTATTTGAAACCTCATATGGCTCCCAACAATCTATTGGAGCATCCTCTACCTCAATGTCATCGTACCTATCCTCAGGGCAAGGGTTTCCTTGCGTCCTCATTCATAAATGCCTAGGGTTAGCAACTTCCCTCTTCTGCCGCGGTGTAGGTTGGTCCTTTCATGGTTCCTGGGGTGGTCCCTTGGCCTCAGGATGTGGTTGAATAGCTGCCGAAGTAATCATCTCCGGTGAGACCCTAGGTGGTCTTATTATATTTTGGATTAGTTGATCAAATTGCTCCTTCATTATTTGTTGCATTACATCCAAGGACTTCAAGGCGACTGCCACCTCAGCTATTTCGGACTCGGGTGGTACCTGGCTAGAAATAGGTCCTCCAACACCATACGGTGGAGGAGGTGGTGGTAACTCCGGTGCTTTATGATGAGATTAGAGATCTTGTAATGAAAATATTAGAGAGCTTTATACCTTAAAGGACCTCTTTCAACGGTGACACATCTTCACATGAGGGGTGAGGCCTGGTTCATCGCCAGAGTCTCCGGTGAGGTCAAGATGCAAAAAGGAAGAGATGAATCTTCTCGTTCCCATAGACGGCGTCAAAATGATGATACTGGAAATAGCACCACTAGATGAGGTGTTGACAATCTTAAGCTACCAATAACAATGGCATCACAAGAGTGTATATAGAGTAGACGGAGGTGAGGAGAAGAGGGTGAACACTTGTATATAAGTGGTTCAGCCAATCTGGCCTACGTCCACTTAGAGTGCGTGAGTAATATCACTAGATGAAGGCACTAATGACCATAGATACAATCTCTCAAGATTTCTATCTCTACTGTGTAAAGAAACAGAGTTTCAACGAGGGTTGCAATTATGGATCCCTTTACAAGTTAGAGGGTGGCCTCTATTTATAGTGTTTGGGGGGTGTAATGTACCCCCAAGCATGGATTGAGCATGTGCATGAGTATTGAACCGGTGTGGGGATGACAACTGACTGATCTTATGTAGATAATGATGACCTCAATATTCCCTCACGTGGGGGAATAATTCGGTTATAACTAATTTGTCTACGCGTTCCAAACCTTACATATCCTTGTAAATGCTCAGCCCTGCGTCCTTCACTGTTGTGTAACCTCAGCCTGGATGACTACGAGGTTGGTAGAGTCAGATGTAGTTACTTTGTCTTCTTTAATGGTGATGACCTCGACCAGGAGGGCTGGTCGACGTTATGTATAAGGTAGCTATAATGTTGGCTGAGGTTGATGATGATATTGGTAGTTGGTTGAGCCTGTGAGACTCTGCTGACCTCAAATGATGAAGAGTTGAAGTTGGTGTGTGAGGGGGGTCGACCTTATGAGAGATGACCTTGCTGATGATAATCATAAGCTTCTTGTCAACTCGTCTATGAGACTGACCAAGGTTAGTATCTCTGAGTATGAGGGTGAACTTTGGGCATATCAGTTCAAATTTGCCCTATTACATCACCAGCATTAACTACCCATAAACTCCGTACCTAAGTGTTGTATACCTTTCAATCACCAATCATTTTTGTCTAGTGGAGACACCATAACCATTAACCTCTACCGTTTACTATATGTAACTCATGCCACCTACCCATTGGTGTCATATCATTCTTCCGACATCTTAATTGGTTCTATGTCACCAAATTGTAATGTAAGCACCTAACATTAATAACTATTATGTCACCACTATAGGCTTGCATGGACACTCGTAAATTACTACAATTCTAATAAAAATTGATGAAGCAATTAATAACCATCAAAATAATTGTGTGTCACTTGGTAGTAATCTAACTTGTCGTGCTAACCTCTTAGACTTTATCGTCGAGGACAATAACTAAACCATCATCAAACTAGCATGATCGACCCAAGCCACACCGATATCGAAAGATCTAATACCGAACTCACCACGTCACACCCGAAAGGAACCTTGAACCTAGATCTCTGATACCATTGTAATGCCCCGGCTCAAATTTATGGGTTATCCATGAGTCAACCCGATCCGACCCAAGAGTTAGGTGTGAGGTGCGATGGGACAACCTATATAATGTTTCTAGTCCAGTTTTAATTTAGTTAATGTTTCACTTTTTTGGCATGCGGTTCTTATTTCAAGATAAACTACGTGTGGGACCCAAGGGAGCACCCCTCAGTCCAAGTATGCAGAGCTACAAACGTAAAACAAACAAAGTACACTTACCTTTATAACGCCCTAAAAATATGAAACCACTCCCAACCTGCTGTAACAAAGCAAGGATGTAGGCTTATATCCTAGTGGAATTTATACAAGCAGTAGACACATGAATGACATAAAGGAATACTCACACAATAAAACGATATGCATGAAAAAATATGTATATATCTACATACGTATACCTTTTAAAATAAACATGTCAATGCATTAAACATACTATCTTCAAAAAACTTACATGCCCAGATTAATTGACCTTAATCTTTTTAATGGCTTTCTTTATTCATTGTTGGCTTTTCCAACTTTATTTAGCACACTCGGATAGACATTTGGAACCATTACGTCTATTTAACCAAATGCATTCCTTTACCAAAATTTAGCCCTTTTATTCTTTTAAATATACTTCAGTATTTTCATTGAAAGCACCATTTCAACCCACGCACTCACCACATTAGAAAATACATACTTGTAATTTGAAAAACTTTTTCCCTACATACTTATGCAAATTATGGTTTAAAAAATTGATTCCTTAATCTCCCATTGACTTTATCCTTTTTACCTTATCTTATGGACGCTAATAGATTTACAAATTTACTTGTCCATTTCACCTTTACTGGAACATTTATTACATTTATTCAAGTTAAGTTGTATTAACACGTATTTTACCACACAACCAGTTTCTTGATATGTTCCATATTTCCTTTATCCTTTCTAGGAATCCTCCTATACCGCATCCTCACACGGGATTCACACAGACGACAATGAGCACCATATTCTCTGGCAAGTGATTTAGGGCTTTTCACCTAAGGGCTTCGGGCCCTTCTTGGTTATTTTCGGGTTGCATCCGAGTCCTTATTAATTTGATTAACCTTTTACACATATCCACATTATTCCACTAATTTAGTTTTACCCGGCCAAAGGTAAAAATAAACCCAGACTTAACCGTCCCTTTTCCATTAAAAATTGTATTTTTTTTCTCTTTTAAGTCCTTTATTCACACACACGTCGGTTTTACACCAAAATAATTCATGCCTTAGGACTTAATTCATTTCACCCACACTAGTGTATGAACATTCATTAACATTTTTACTCAATAAATATGTCCCACTTTGAGTAAATAATAACCCTTTAACAAGTGTTGTTTTCCCCAAAATGATTATTTTAGTTTCCAAGTTAGCATTTTAAATAACTTTAACCAATTTAACAATTGTTCAGTATCATGATTTACTCAGCATTCATTCTTGATAGATTAATGCCTTTAATATATAAAATAACACCTCTTTACATATTAAAGTCCCACTTTCTAGACATTTGAACCACACACTTTGATATGCCCGAAGTGTACCTGACAGTTAGGAGGCACCAACCTCGGCCGGCAGGACGACCGAGGTAACAAGGGCCCAAGCCTGGCGAACAGCGATCTCGTCCAACATAAGGTCACCTACAACCGACGTTACTAGTTAACCCATCATAAGGCATCAATCGAGGTCCTTATAACTCATGGGGTCAGGTATCCATCAGGTCATCCACAGTCGACATCACATATACCTCTTACATCAACCTCGGTTGGGAATAAGCCGAGGCGAGCAAGGACACATGGGTTTATCCACCCGTCATCTTCATCATCGGCCCAGTCCGACGTTCCATCTATACTTACCTAACCCCGGCGCACGCCGATGTTTCAACTCCTCCTGGCTTACCTGGCCGAGATCATCATGAATAACGTCGTATAAAGCAACAGTCAGACTTCACCAACCTCGTACCCTTCCAGGCCGAGGTTGCACCAGTCTAGGACAAGGTCGAGCATTCATAAGCACATGCAAGGATAGGAACACATGGATAAAATAAGTTGTAACCGAATCAACCCCCTCACGTGGAGGAATATTTCATCATCATTCTCTACATGTGACAGTGACAAATGTCTTCATGAGATTGGCTAGATCAACACACACATGCTCATTGCATGTATGGGGGTTACATTACACCCCACAAACACTATATATACTTGTCTTCTCCTACCTTGGGAGGGATCCAAAAGAACAACTCTAGCTGAAACTCGGTCCAATTACATAGTAGAGAGAGCTTGAGATATTGTATCCATGGCCGTTAGTGCCTTATTCCGATGACCTTATTCACTCACTTGCACAGTGGACATAGGCCTAGTTCGCTGAACCACTTATATATTGGTGTTCATCCTTTTCTCCTCATCCCAGTCTCTTATATTTAGTATATAATTGAGCTTCCATTGTTATCACTGATTTGAGATTACAAACACCTTGAAGGGTGGTGCTATTTCTAGTATCATCACACTTTATTCATGGGATTTTGCATCTTAACACCCACCTTACTACTATTCATACATTTTAACCCCATTACTTTACTTTCTTAATTTTTATTCCACTATTCATGTAAAACTTTACATTTCATACATTTACACATTTAAGCCCACTTCACTTTCTAGACAAGTTTCATACACTTTAAAATACCTATTAAAGTGAGGGTTTGTTCTTCTCATTGTTTAACTTCATCATTTACATAGAATGTCACATTTTAATTTAATTTCATCGTTTACATAGAATGTCACACTTTAATTTCACAAAATGTCGTTAACAAGCCCGATGTATTTATTTGTATAAAATCACTTTATTTTAAACACCATTCTAAAACATTTTAATTCATAAAATGTTCAAGACATATATTCTGGGAATTTAAATGTTTTTGTAAACCCTTTAAAATCATCTTTTGAAACCTGTTTCATACTAATGCAAGGATGGTTACTAAACAAGAAATGGGTGCAAATCTAACATTTATCATACATATATTTAGCCGAATATATGTGCATAAACATGTTAATTTTATACTAAATTCCAAGCATATATCAATGTTAGTTTTCCCCACCTCAATGAGCTCTAACAATGGTTGAAATGGTGTAGAAGATGGAGGACCCCCACCTCCAAAGGTGGCCTCAAAGGAGTCTCTAAAAGCCCTCTTAAACATGCCTCCATTGTCACTCCAAAAATGATCCAAATGAACCTCCACACATCATCTTCTTCCTACTCAAAATACACTTTTAATGCAACCATCAAAACATCAAGAACATCCTCATATACATTACAATAAGGTGATCTTGGGTTTATAGGTGTATTTGGGAGCTTATATATAATATACAATGGGGAATTAAAGGCTTAGGAGTGTGGGCGGAGGTGGACATCTTCTAATGCATCAATTTTCCTCCCATGGACAAGACATAAGATCTAAGGGTCATTATAAAAATGGCATAATAAATGATGAAACCTATCTGAGACCTGCTAGGGGATATTGACCGCGTCCAGGGGGCAGTCGAACCGGCCCTATGTAAAAATATTATTTGTTTATAATTTTGGCCCCATGATATTTTTATATACATTTTAGTACTCTAAATACTTGGTCAAATTGTTGTTATCGCCCTCGAGGGCTTCTACGAAAATCATGCAACGTTTTTCCTTAACATGTCGCGTATGGGAAATATGACACCTTGTACTTATTCACATTAGTATCTCATTTGTTCCTATTCATGTCAAACTATAACAATATATTAATCATAACCTTTTGATCCTAAGCGCCCCTCCATGCGAACCATGCAACGTGAAATTCTCTTTTTAATCACTATGCATGACACGTCACTTATGTATTATTTCGGCTCAACACTTATGTATTTATTTCTAATAATTTCTTCTTCGAGTCAAATACTTCAGTTATCATTTACATATTTATTTTCTAGGGAGGAGTATTTCACCAATCCCGCCCCCTCGGTCTCTCTTGAGCTTGTGTTACAATTTTCCTTAATTTCTCCTTGAAGTGTGTCTACGCTTATGCATAGATGGATATCGAAATCGCCCAAATCATATCATAAAAGAGGTAGAGTCAGGTCAACCATATGAATGTTACCAAAATAATAGTTAGACAATATACACCTTTATCAAGATATTGATCATTATAATGGAACGATAATATTAGTTAGATAAAGCGTTGATATGCATCACAAATATGATATATATTGAATAATGTATAAATAAAAAGGATGCAAATGCGATAATGGGAAACTAGATAATTGGAAAACTGAAAAATTGTACTCGAGTCTCGAATTTTAGCCCAAAATGCCTATTTATCCAATAAAGGCATCAAAGTCCACATAGTTTGCATGCGGAAGAAGGGTGGAGTTTATCCCATACATTCAAACGGGAGTTTATTATATGTGTGAGTGTGTAGAAAATGTGTTTTTAGTTTTGAAAAATTATGGTGGATAGTCCCGTTGGAATTTATACCCTCTTGTTATTTGTTTTTTTTTTCTATAGAAAATAAAGTATTTTCAATATAACTAATAAAGGATGAGATGTTAATGTGTATGAGCTAAAGTAAAAACTAGATTAGAACTTATGTAACTAATGTGAAAAGAAATTTAAAGAGAGAGAAGTATGTTTGGACCTTCTATGGAGAAATGAAGCTTGATCTTGATCCTTAATGAACTCCCTTGGATGTTGGCGATGAATGTTGGATGAGAGAGAATGAAATTTTTCTAAATTGGATATGAAAGTAATGGAAATGAAAGATGGAAAGGAATTTCATAGAAGGAAACTTTGATACATGCAACAAAATGTTACTGAGATCACTACTTTTAATGGATCTAAGGTATGCCCTGAAAGTGACCTCATTCCATCTATTTATAGGGTGGGGGTTGTTAATTGGCAAAGACCTAGACCATATAATTAGTAGGTAACCTTAGACACAATGTCGATAGGCAAGGAAATGGCCCTCCCAATCTGCAGGCTTGTGTACATTTTTTTAAAAAAATGGTCGTAGAATGCAATTCCTAAAACCAAATTACGCACGAGCATATTGTTACAAAGATAATTCAGAGACTTTTAAGATTCCTTTGGGCCGCTCCTGGGTCTGGGAGTTTAATTTGGGTCAAATGGGGCCCAAAAGCACTATTCAATCCTTGGACGGGAGATCATCAGATGATAATGGATCATTCATCCAAATTGTAAGTTATAATCACGCACGGGGTAGACTGCTGGAAATGTTACATGAGGTACTTTGATATTCAAAAGAGGTTCGCTCGGTTCAAGGAGTTAACTTTGGTCAACCTAGGCCCGAAAGTGCTTGGTGACCTTTCTGAGTAAAACAAGTTGTTCGTCCATACCGTAAGGTTTATTCATAAACGTGGTAGTCTGTTGGAAATGTTATTCAGTGCCTCTCGAAGATTCACTTGGTGTCATTCGAGATGAAGAGTTGACCTTTGTTAAACGGAGCCCGGGAGTGCCCCATGGCCTCTATTTCAATTTTTAGGGTAAAACGCATCATTCAACCAAACGGTTATGTTATTTAGTGTACGTGGTAGACTGTTAGAAAGGGGTTTTAGTTCCCTTGTAAGATCGAAAGAGATTTTTCCCTAATGATGTAGTTGATTGGGTCAAATTGGGGCCAGGGCGTGCCTGATGGCCTCCAGATCAATTTTCGGTAGTAAAATGGTTTGTTCATCTGAACCGTTGTGCCGATTTACACATGGGGAAGATTGTTGGAAAGGGGATTTAGATCCCTTCGATGATTCATTGAGCTTTCACTCTGACGATAGAGTTGACCGGGGGTAAATGGGGCCTGGGTGCGTCCGATTCTAGATCGATGCTAGGACTATGACCTCGGGTTTTCAGTGAAATGGGGAGGTACTAGGGACCTAAGTAGAGACTTAGAAGGTCCTAGAATGTGGTTTCGACACCATCAAACCAAATCAATCTCTAGGAAGCAAATTGGTTCGGTCTACTAAGCGAACCAGTTCAATTTCATCGTCTACTGAATTTTTATTACAAGTTGTTTTGACCTGTTAGTGCTTGGGGAATGGACATATAGACTTTTGGGGTAGTTTCGGACTATTGGGGGATACTTACATGGGTTTGTACATGTGTTTGGAAAACAGTTAAATGAGTTCGGTGAGACAAACTAGGAATACTAATGAATGAACACTTAATTATATAATTGGGAACTTAGTTCGGTCTTCAGAATTTGGTAGACTAGTACACTGTGTAGTTTTCATACATAGTTAGTACTTTATACGTATAGTGGGATTACTTATATATATATATATATAATTTATTTCATATCTATATGAACATACCTACTCGGTATTGCTATCGTTATGAGGTTGCGCATAGTGGGTAGTTGATCTTGCCATTGACCTGCAAATGTTGAGTTGATTCCCAAAGTTGTAGTACTGTTACATGGACACTATCCATGTGTGAGGATATGTGTTAGTTTGGAGACATGTTGGCTGCAATGTGGTATGGCTGCAACACTCGAAAATTTATTTATGACCCGCTTTGTGTGTTGATGTTTATGTTTGGGTTTGGTGGGGAGATTCTGATCCGATGGACTAGTTGGGATATGTGGTCTACCTAGAGCCCGATAGCACACGGGGGATTCATTCGTGAGGTTCAGCTCTAGGTACGCGGCTTATACATATATATGTAGTGATGTATATGTACGTGTCTATGATATATGATGTGTATATTTATTTATAGCACGAGTGTAACAATGTTATTATATTGTCCACATATATATATATATATATATATATATATATATATATCCATAGCAAGTGTGTAGCTATGTCATTAGTTATGAAACTATACTTAATGAGGGTAATATAATTTTATTTAATGGTGACTATTAGTGGGATAGGCATTGATAACGATTATTGTCCTAATACACGTCATGTTTTTGTTTAATCGTTAAATAATGCAGAAATATTTTCAAACATTTTTCGGGCTTTAACCCACTGGCAAAACTGTTTTTGTTTTTAAAACCACTGGTGTGCAGCAGTAACAGAATGGACAAAAGGGTTAGATCTTTCATGCGAGCAGTACCCGTGGATGCTACGATATTGATTTAGTCGCTTCAGTTTCTTTCTATTTATATGGGACTCAGTTCATTTCTATTATTTTCCTTTTGGGCGTGTTTCTCGTACTTGTATAAGATTTTATTTATGTAAGAGATATTTCGTATTTATAGGTTGTTATTTACGTTGGATAATTATTGATAGTGATCGATGGTTTATTTGGCTCATGTTATTTATTTATGCATATAAGTTATTCTATCATTTCATTGTATGTATTGTTTTATTCATTATATATATATATATATATATATATATATATATATATATATATATATATATATATATATATATATATATATATATATATATTACTTATTTCTAGAGTGATGCTGAGAATGGAATCATATTGCATTCCCATTTTATTTTAATAAAGGATTAGTGATCCAGTATTAGATTAGAGGGGGTGTCACAGTTGGTATCCAAGCATCAGGTTCTAGTGTCCTTAGGATCTTTACAAACCTTCTACGTTGTCCGCATTGTATTTCTTTGATACAGAGACCTATGTTTAGAACTGTTGTTTCATATTGTGCATTTACGTTCTTTTAGTATTGTATATTTAAGTGAAATCTCATACAATTTTTGTTTAGTTTCAGATGCCAAATACATGAAGAGGTAGAATAACACGTGCGGCGAGGAAGGATGCATAAGGGGAAGCTCGATCAGAGGTACAAGTCGTTAAAGGGATTATCATCTCAATGGAGGTTGCAACCGTAGTAACACAAGTGTTTATTTCTTCCACAACCTCAATGACACAACATTTTCTACAGGTGCAACCACAACCACCATGGGTAGCATCAGTACAGACTCACGCAGTGTCCTCCCTATAGGAGAGAGTCAGGGAGGGCTTTTAGAAGAGTCATCCACTATAGTTTTTATTGCAGTACAGATGAAGTAGCACTAAGCTAGTGGAATAAGGACATCTATATGCACCTTTGTATGGTTACGTTAAGTGACACTCAAAATTAGGTACTAACTATGATTAAAATATTCGGAACAACTCTTCAGTGGTGGGAGTCAATTACCACGCTAGACAGGAGAGATGTGATTATTATTTAGGGGTTTTGGGTTTGGTTTGATTGCAAGTTCTTTCCACCATCCGTGCATATAAAGACGAGGATAAGATTTTTGGCTCTCATACAGGAGGGTCGAATAATGGCCGAGTATGAGGAGAAGTTCACTCTCCTGGAAAACTTTGTTACAGCCGCGGTGAACACTGATGACAAAAGGATTCTCAAGTGTATGGATGGTCTTGGTTGGAGAATCCATCAAAATATGTTGGGGAATCCAACATTGAGGATGTATAGTGATGTCAATAACGTCATGTTGATGCACTATTAGGACCATTGCTTCCATATGAGGGGTGAAGAGGATAAAAGAGTCGAGTCAACATGGCAAGACTGGGGCAGTGGTGCCGATGGAGCACCGCAGTAATAGGGTAGGCAGCAGGAGCGGGGTTCCTAGTGGTGGGACTTGGCTAAAAGGTTCAGGACGGGTAATGGAACTTATAGGCAGGGCCAGCAGGTCTAACATCATTCTCCTTAGGGCTAGCAGGGCTGGGGAAGAAGACTAGAGGCTAGCAAGGCTGTGGTTATCAGGGCTAGCAGTGCCATCGATAGGGGTAGTCCAGCTAGGGCTAGAGGCCGACATATTTTATAGGGTGATGTTTCATATGTCAGGAGTAGAGCCACAGGTGGGGTTCATGTTTGAATAGGGTTAGGGGTCAATAGCAGGATGCCCAGTAGAGGCATCAACTACCATAACTCCTAGGCCCACCACCAGTTCCAACATTACTGCCTTCGTAGAGACAATTACAATTTGGGCGTGTTTACAACATCTCCACCCCAAATTTTCTACTAGCACCACTAGAATTTGAGGATATGTTTCCTATCCATGGGTACATGGGGCGGGTATTATTTAACATGGGAGCATCATAATCTTTTGTTAGAACTATATTGATGATAGAGACATGTTTACTCGACACAACATCAGATATTATTATTACTATAGATTCACTATTGTGTAGCGGGACTCTCATTCGTTCCCTGTACAGGGGAGTGGGTGTGGGTACATTAAGAGGTTATACTTAGTAGCGGATCTACTCATTTTGGAGATGTACTAGTATGATGTTATTTTGGGTATGGAGGCAATGATCGACTATTACAGCAGGACTATCAAGTTTTCTATTCCAGGAAATGATATGTTTCTGTTGGCGATGGTTCTTCTTGAGGTAGGATCAAGGACACATTTGTATTATACCAAGGACGATATTTCGTAGGGTATTACTGTCTTTCTAGATTCAAACCTATGGTTGGGGACTTTACTGATGTGTTTCAGAAGATACCGAGGTTACTATCTAGTCAGGAGATTGAGTTTGTGATCAATCGGGGACTTAGATTTTCCCCTGTTCAGACTTTCTTTTATTAGGATCTAGAAAATTCCATCAAATTTAAGTTATTTAAGAGGTACGAACCGATCATGTGATTTTCGGGCTCACTTATGGGCTTCCATGTAAGATAGCTCATTTTTGCACATTTTTCTTCTTCGATGGTAAGTTTTGGTGGTAACTTCATGATAAATTCTCCTAATCACTAAAGTATAGTGGGTAAATCGATACTCTCAATTTTTTATATATTTCAGACAGCAATAGAAGCTCTCGTTGTTAGGGAGAGGACTCGATCGTGATCATTTTTAGGATGTAATAACAAGGATTGGCAGACTTAAAGAGGAACCGTGGGTTTTTCAGGGCTAATGAATGAAGGGGAATTATTTATAAGTTTGATTTTGGTTGAGGGATAAAAATCACGATCTTCTCCAATAAGAATGGCATTCACATCATATTAATGTATTGGTTGAGGATATTGGGCATGCGGGAGTAGTAATGACGCCCTAATTAATGAGGCTTTACACAATATTTTTTAGACGGTGACAATGATTGGTGATATTCCTTATGCTTTGATGAAATTCATAACGGCCCTCATATTTGAAGTACTTGGGAAGAGGGTCAGGGAGTGGATGAGGTTATATGGGCTTGAAAAGATTGTAGAATAGATGATTTTGATATACTTTGGAGAGAGGAGTCTAGAGTTACGTGTACTCCTTTTTTGTGGCAATATGTAAGGATTCTAGTTCCCATGAAGTGGTTGGTTGAGAAGAAATATTATTTATGACCTCAATAATGAGTTTCTCATACTTCGTTGGAGTAAAATGATCGGCTAACTTTTTCCTCTAAGACTTTTTCTTTTGATTAGTGACAATTTCTTCATTCTTACTTGAGCAAGATTTTTTGAAGGGATGTGAGAAGAAGGTGGTCCACTGATGAAAAAGATGTGCAGAGGCATTGCAACATGTGGATCATGTTGGTATTCTTCGAGAGTCCACATCGGTTTGGGAATTTATAGTCCCATGAAATGGGGTAAAGAATCATTTATATTAGTCATGATATCTAGTTCTGTTGTTTCTAGGATATGGACCTTGTTTCTTAGTATCCCATAAACATTCAGTTGTAGGCTGCTAATCTTTATGATTAGTTCAGCAATCATAGCCTTTAAAACAGGTTGGTCATTGGAATCCTAATTAGATTTCTCCATGAGGTATCTGTGATAAGACTGTTATGCCTTTGCTAAAGTGTGTAAAAGAATTTTTTTTATTATTTTCCCATAGCTTAGGCTAACATAGTTTTTGGCATATCCCACTGCCATTTGACTTGAGCCATCATGAAGAACCAAATTTAAATCGTCTCTAAATTATAGATAGTCTCCACATAACAATGGTAAAAAATAATTTAGGATTTTGAATTTATTTACGTTTATATCAGGAGATGTTTTTATTTAAAAAACAAGAAAAAAATTTTAATTTAAAATTTTTCCAAAGTTCTCACATCTCGTTCATAAGAGATGGGATTCTCGTTCTAAGGAGATATCTTTTTCGTTCGAAGTCTCGTTTAAAGTTTACATCGATCGAACATTGAATAAGGGTGTACTATTTTGCATCGTTTGAATCTCGTTTGAAGCATGTTCAAATGAGATTAGCAATGTAGTTTGAACGAAGTTTCTTTCGTTGTAATGAGATGCTATTCGAGTTCGAACAAGCCTAGTTTTCATTCGAACGAGTGCTTTCGCCTCGAATTTTGAGCCTTTCATATAAATACCTATTTCGAAGGGATTTTAAAAGAGACTTTTGGAAAAACAATTTTTGCATGCCTATTTTAAAAGTTCTCACTTTATTTATGTCTAAAACACCTTTTTGATTAAAAATCATCACTCCCAAATATATATATATATATATATATATATATATGTGTGTGTGTGTGTGTGTGTGTGTGTGTGTGTGTGTGTGTGTGTGTGTGTGAATCCATTTGAAACACTAAATAGTTTCATATCTAAGTTACTCTTATGTAAATATCTTCTTCACTCCTGGCCTTGTGGGTTTTGAGGGGATCACTGCTGAAGGAAGACAAATGCTAATATGTGGATATCGAGGAATTACCACCATCTTTGGATGACTCAGGAGAGATCCTTACTGTTTATAAGTTTTATAAGTAGTGTCTTGTAGAACTCTAAAGTGTTGATTGAAAAAAAAAATTACCCGCAAGGTGTTTTTTCCTCATATTTCCTTATCTGTTTGCATGCTTTAATTTATCTGCCTTATTACCTAGATTATTGTCTTAGGATAGAAAGATAAAATTTAACATTGTTTGTTAGACATTTAATTATATAAATAAAACATTAAGATCACAAGCGCACTCTGAAAGTGGATGATGATGAAGTAAAATTCTAAGGTCGTGTGATAGCTGATCTTAACCAGTAGCTAGCTATGTCGAGCTATGTGAATACGTCCTCATGTGAGAGGGGAATAATACATTTATTTAATTTTGGGAAACGAATGATTATGGTATTGTTTCAGAAAAAGAGGAGAAGGGAGAAAACACCCCTCAATGTAGTTGTTATTATTAATTTTTGCTTGTATTATATTTTGCCTATGGTGAAAGTAAAATGTTGGACAAGACCTAAGTATGTGTTGGATACTAAATTATATAAGTATTTCATGAAGATCACAAGCACACTCTCAAAGCTTTATCAAACCATGTTGCACAAATTTACTATATAATCGAGTGCCCGTCTTTGATGGTACAAATTATGCATATAGAAAGAATAGGATGAGGCCTACTTTAAAGGCCATATATGAACATGTTTAGGTAGTCTTTGAGAGATGGCGGACTCCTGCCACTATCATAGTTAATAATGTCATCGGTCCTGAGCCTGTTTGAAAGTGGACAAAGGACACATTTAATGGGAGCAATTTTTTTCCCGCAGTTTGTGTGCCATCTCAGGAGCCGTCACACCTAACAAACTCCATCTCATTATGAAGTGCACCATGTCTAAAGAAGCTTAGGATAACCTCTAGATCACTCACGAGGGTACCAATGTTGTGAAAGATTTTAAGTTACATAATCTCACCACACGATTTGAAACAGTTAGTGCTTGAATCCGACCCCTTCGATGAGTTTGATGCGTAACTGTCTGACATAGATAACTCGAGTTTCAATTTAGGTGAGAAAATACCCGATACACATGTAGTTAAGAAAATATTAAGATCCCTTCTCGTTCGATTTGTTCCTAAGGTTATCGTTCTTAATTTGCTAGGGGTCTTAGGCACTCTTAGCTTATTAAAACTTGTAAGAGATCTTCAAACATACGAGATAAATAGGTTATCGAAAATAGTTAAGCTTAAGTATAAGGGGGTTTCATCCAATCTATAAAGAGAGAGGAAGTTTCATCTGATTCAGAGTTTGATTATGATTAACATGATTTGTCCCTTTTTGCAAAAAAAATCAAGAAATTTCTAAAACTTTAAAAGAAAAGTACTTCCAAAGATAAGAAAAGTAAGATAAAAAATTTAAATCGGGCAAGATAAATTTTGAAAAAAATAAAGATTTCTGCAAGAATGATGAGGAGATATGTTATAGGTGTCAGTGCAAGGGTCACAAAGCTCATGAGTGTCTGACTAGGTTGAAATGTCAAGTAAAAGGAAAAGTTGTATTAAATATCATGCTTAGCGATAGCGAGGTCGAGTCGGTGAATTCAGGAGAAGAATCACTGCATGGATGTAACTTTAATGCATTCATGGCTAGTCATATTAGTATACTGAGTACACCTCAAGATAATGAAGAAGCAATTAAACTTGAACATCTAGATATTAAATCTAGTCGTTTCGAGGAGAGTGGGGGATGGAATGCTTTAAATAAGAGTGAGAATGACCTTCAGCGTGCCTATACCGATCTTTATGCTAAGTCCTTTAAAAAAGGAAACAAAACAAAGGGTTATCTAAGATATTTTTACTGCTAGAGAAAGAGTTGAGAGAGGCAAGAAAGAGTGAGAACTTGGTGAAAGAAGCTTTGGGAGAGAGAGTTTGTTTAGTTTAGAGAGATATTAGGTACTTGACTAATAAGGTGGCTAGTCTTATAAGAGATCTCACGGCATCCATGGAGACTCATGAGAAACTTATGGCCCTTGTATCCCAATTCCAAAAAGTTTTTGAACGTGCCCTGCAGGTCAAAGTAACTATAGAGTATACATTAAAGAAGGTAGGTAAGATTCTCCTCGGCCCCGCTTTAGGAAACGTTGAGGGATAAGAAATAATTTATGATGGTGCATCGACTTCCTATATCGTACCCGAGATACTTCCTGCGTTCGGGTATGGAACCTTATAACCCATGACCGAATCCACCTAGGTGGATTAACCCACCTAAAAGAGTTAAACCTAAAAAAGAAAAACAAGGTACACCTAAAATTGTCTTTGTTTGCCCTTTTTACAAAAGATAAGATCACCTTAGAGAGTTTTTCTATAAATTAGGTATAACTAGTTGAACACATACTCCAGTACACCACTTTAGTAACTTTGCTAATCTTAGGGAGTAAGTTGAATTTCTAGTCATGACTTTGGATAGTTTAATGGAAGAATATCAATGGATGTTTATGCCGTTTGAGAATGCTTCCAACATTAAGACTAGAATAAACAACGATAAGGGAAAACAAAAGGATGCCGCCACTTGGGTACCTAAGAGAGATATGAAAGCCATTGTTGTGCATTTTTCTCTTTAGGCTCAAAATACTTCACAATGCTATTTTGACAGTGGGTGTTCAAGGCACACGATAGGTGTAGAGGGGGCCTGAAGGTGATCCTGAGATTAGGGATAATTCCCTAATTAGCAACAGTGTTCGAAAGAAACAAAGTCGAAAGGAGATAATTTAAGTTTTTGATCTTTTAGAATCCTTTGTGATGAGGCCATATAGTGAGTCTACATTTTCCCATAGTTGGGATTTTTTTCCTTCTGCAGCCACGATGATCAAGTTCGTCCCTGTTGTAGAAGATCCCTCGCAAGCCGTCGTGCTTCTATTTACCCCCAAGTTTCTTACTTCCTAAACTTAATGGGGATACACCTCAGAACCCTATAACCTAGACATATGTAGCAAACAGTTCAGGTTCGATCGGAGGGCCCCTCGACCTGTGTTTCAACATAACCACCCAAGGGACACTTTTGCGAAAGCCTGCACCCTCTATACTGCAGTCGTAGTGCTTGGTGTGACATCCACTATCGACGGCTGTGTCACCCTTCCTAATGCCACTAGGAAAGGAGACGTATCCACCTCCTTTGCCACCAGGTTACATTTGGGGCAGTTGGAAATGATTTGTGAGTACATTCAATACCCCCCTCAATATCCCCATATTCTTTATTTCACTTCTTCTAAACTGGGTCTTAAGGGGAACTCCGTGCTTGGGGTTGAGTTTCCCTTCAGTAAAACCATTAAGGAATCTCCCCAGGAGCTACCCCCTCATTTCCTAATGATCCCAACTACCACCATGAATCCCAAGGATGCTGTAGCTCCCAAACCAAATGCCCTTTTGGCCGAAGGAGCAATGGGGGAAGGGCCTTCTAAGCCATCTGCCAAGAAGGACAAGAAGTCAAAGTCCTCGAAGTCCAAGACCCATGTTCAAGCACAAACTCCCTTGGAGGCATTTCCTATTACCTCCGTTACCCCTCCCGTGTCTCTAGAGATAGCTGAAGAGCTGAAGAGGTAGGTTGAAGCTGAATTTGCACGAATAAATGTCGAGTCTTAGCAATGCGCTATCGTCGTTCCTCCTTCGATAAATTTTCCCAAAATCATGATTGATCCCACTGAGCCACAGAAAAAAAGGAGGAGGAGGTATAGGGTACCTCAAGGTGGTGACGTAACGAGCTCAAGGAAGAAAACACTAGGTAATAAGTCCTTAAAGAGACGAGCTATCGAGGCACCTCCATCCCCTGCCCCTCTTGTTGCTGCCTCCTCGCCATCTTCACCGGTTGTTATATCCTCTCATTTTCCCTTTGGATCTGAGGTATGTGTGCATTCTTGATTTCATATTCCCCTTCTCTTAAGGTGTGCTGCATCTGCTCATTTCTTAATAAGAAAATGTTTTGGTGCAGGGAGTTAGAGAAGAAAGGTCGAATCCTCCTAGTCCCCCTGTAAGTCGCTTCGTGGGGGGGCATTACAGTGTCTCTCAAGCTAACACCACTCCTCCTCATTCCCCCATGACAAGAGTTACCTAATCACGAAGATTGTCCTCCCAATGGTCCAAGGAAACTTCTACGAGGGCTGCTACTGTTGAGTCTGCTAAAATACATGGTCAACTAAAGGGAACTACTGCAACCTCCTCTAAGTTACCATCGGAGCAGGATGTCCCTCTACACCTCGTTATGGTCGAGGAGAGTGCCCTATAGGTAAATTTCTTGCCAAGTCTTACATCTTTTATTTGTCCCATTATTTTGTTTATCATTTCTAATATGTTTGGTCATTTGAGGTGGAAGTGGCATTTCTGATAGCTAACATTCTCCTTCCTCCTGCATTGTCAAGGCCCCTTACTACAGTTCCTCTTTTTGGTGCCATAACGGGGGTAAGTAATGCTTACATGCATTTCTCTCTTTTTGAATATTAATTTATCATTCCTAACACTTAGCTTTGTTGCTGAAGCTTTCCCCAAGTCTCTTTCTTCCCTTTTGCCCTTAGTGTACTTTTTCCCTCCAAGGCCACGGTTAATGCTACTGCTCTCGTTGGGGCATGTCTAGAAGGTCCAATGTCTTCTTCCGGTAATGCCTCCGTACTGGATTTAGTACCTTATATTGGCGAGGGGAGTTTGCCTAGCATTGAAGCTTCTTAATCTAAGGGCCGCATTGAAGTTTTTAAAGCAATGAGCCCATTCCAACGGTTTTTTCCATTATGGCCCCCGTGGCGACTCCCATTCTCTCTCCTACTGCTTCTGAGGTACTTTTCTAATTTCTTAGTATTTCTCAGTTTATGAAACATCACCTATGTAGGTGACTTAATCAATGAAAACACTTGTTAAGGTTTTTCGTAAACTCCACCTATATTGGTGACTTAACAACGAAATCACTTGTTAAGATTTTTCCAAATACTCCACCTATATCGGTGACTTAACAAAAAAAACACTTGTTAAGATTTTTTTAAAAACTCCACCTATATCGGTGACTTAACAATGAAAATACTTGTTAAGATTTTTTCATAAACTCCACGTATATCGGTGACTTAACAACGAAAACACCTGTTAAGATTTTTCCAAAAACTCCACCTATATCGGTGACTTAACAACGAAAATACTTGTTAATATTTTTTCATAAACTCCACCTATATCGATGACTTAACAACGAAAACACTTGTTAAGATTTATTTCATAAACTCCACCTATATCGGTGACATAATAACGAAAACACTTGTTAAGATTTTTTCCATAAACTCCACCTATATCGGTGACTTAAAAACGAAAAATCTTGTTAAGATTTTTTCATACACTATACTTATATTGGAGAATTAACAACGAAAACACTAGCTAAGATTTTTTCATAAACTCCACTTATATCGGTGACTTAACAATGAAAACACTTGTTAAGATTTTTCATAAACTCCTCCTATATCAATGACTTAACAACGAAAACACTTGTTAAGATTTTTCCATAAACTCCACCTATATCGGTGACTTAATAACGAAAATACTTGTTAAGATTTTTCATAAACTCCACCGATATCGATGACTTAACAATGAAAACACTTGTTAAGATTTTTTTCATAACCTCCATATTTCCTCTAACTGTTCTCAGGTTGCACGAGAGGATTCTCCACTAGTTCCCTCGCTTGTTGGCTCGCCCCATCAGGAACCTGACGTCTCGAAAGATTCCATCCATAATGACCAAGGTTCCATGATCGGTTCTTCTGCTGATAGCGAATCTGGGTGCGACCTTCCTCTGCCCGACTTGGCTCCTCACACCTTCTGCCTGATGGTGCTCCAACGTTCCCCTCAAATGCCTGTCAACCATCATTTGGTAGTTGAGGAACTTGCGAACCATCATCCTAAAACATTCAAGGTGGATGGCCTTCATTCAAAAATCTCTGTTATGAGCTACAGGCTTCAGGTTATAGCCACCGTTGTTGCTGAAACTGCAAATACTCTAACTGCGAGTGTTACCAGACCCCTCCTTAACCAATTTCTGGGTTTTCTAAGGGAGTTGGGTCACGGTGGCTTCCGTTTTGATTGGCTCATCGCGCATTTAAAGACTTTGAAGAGCCAACAATTGGACAGCCAAAGAGAACTCTTGCAAAAACATCAGGAGGATCAGCGAGCGAAGGAGGATAAATTGGTCGAGCAAGCACCCCTTCTTAGAGCTATTGATAAGGAGGTGGAGGACTCAAAGAAACTCTGGGTCTGGCGAAGCTGAAATGAGAAAATCCCCTTTTCTAACGCACGCAAGCACATACAAGGTTGGAGGTTTCCATTAATGCCCAAAGGTCTTGCTTATAAGCTTCTTCGAGTCTTCCTAGAGACTTTTTCTCCTCTCCAGATCTATGGTTCCTCCTAGGCCAATGAGCTTTTTATATATGTATTTTTTTTCTTCTTCTGATGTAATTCTTGGGCAATAGCTCCTAATTTTGTAATGCCCCAAAGTTTATGAATGAAGAAAGATATCAATATTCTCATGCCATTTCTTTGTGTTACAACTGTTTGCATAGATTGTGAACTGTGAAGTTCTGTAATTCTTTCATATCTACTTGAGTTAAAATAAAAAAAACTTGTATATTCATAATCATCTATATATATCGGTGGCCCAAACATAATTTCTTACACATGATAAACCTTCAACCATTTATTGTTCATTTTGAATGGTTCATCTTCTTCCATCTTAGAAATTAAGCAATAACCTGAGTCATGAGCTTCCTTCACAATGAAAGGTTCTTCCCAATTTGCTGCAAACTTGGGTAGAGGAAGCCCCCTGATATGTTTCATTGCTTCTTTCAATACGAGGTATCCCTTCATGAACTTCCTTGGTCTCACTAAGTTATCATAAACCCTGGAGACTTTCTTCGTATACATTTGAAAGTGTTGCATCACATTATCTCTTCATTCGTCCAACGCTTCTAACTACACATGTCTATGCTGGGGGAGCATGCTACTTCGTAAAGCATATCGAGGAGAGCGGACTTCTAACTCTACTGGGAGAATCGCCTCGAACCCATAGACAAGAGATAACGGTGTATACCCTATGGACTTCATCTTAGTTGTTCGATAGGCCCACTAAATGGCTGGTATCTTGTCATCCCACGATCCTGGGAAATCCTCCATTGTTTTAACCAAGATATTGACCAAAGTCTTGTTAGTCACTTCGGCTTGACCGTTTCCCTTTGGGTATGCCACCATCAAAGTGTGATGGATAATGGAGTATTTATCCGTGAGCATCGTTACTTATGTATTGACGAAAGGGGTTCCATTGTCTGAAAGGATAACCTTTGGGATCCCAAAACGACAAATGACGTGTTCTCTCATGAAGTTTCTCACCACCCCCGCTATTTCCCTTCTCAGTGGTATCGCCTCAGCCCACTTTATGAAGCACTCTATTTCTACTAATATCCATATCTTCCCCCTCAAACAGGGGTGTATTGCCCTTGCCAGGTCGAACGCCCAAGTGTGAAAAGGATAAGGCGTTGTCAGGGAGTGTAAGTCCACTGACGGGACATGGATCATATTTCCATGAATTTGGCAACCCTTGCACCTTCAAACGAACTCAGTCGAATCTTTCTCCATCGTTGGCCAATAGTATCCCAAAGTCATCAACTGGTTATATAACTTTGCCCTTCCTATATGAGCTGGATCGTGTGCCTATTTGAGGACCTCAGCTTCTTCTTCCTTCTTGATGCAACGTAATGGCCTGTTGAAGTATTCCTTCGATAAAGCTACCCCTCCTGAACGTAGAATCTCGGGGCCCTTTGCCGGAGTCCCATCGCACCAATTTTCTTTGTTGGGACAACTACATCTTTAATGAAGTCAATATAGGGCTGTCTCCAGTCAGCCTGAGCTTCCACAAAATGACATTCGGTTGCCTCGAAGAATAACTAACATTTGTCGCACTTCCATTATAGCTCTGTTGCATCCTATTTCATCTTTGGCCAAAAATGCCCCTCCCTTTGCATTCTTCGGTAGAGGGGTATCTCAGTTTTTTCGCAGTGTGCTTCATGTGTTTTCTTCAATCTTTGCACTGTCTCTTCTGGATCGATGCATTTCAATAGCCATCCTCCTACGTTTCTGAAGTAAAGGTTTCCCTGGTTTATAAAGTACTTGACTAATTCTCTGAGCCACATCATTCCTTCACCAGGCTCTAGTTGCCTCTTAATCTCTCACCACCAGTCCCCATCCTCTTCCATTAGTAGAATTGACTGTACCATCGAATGATCTATTCTTCGTTAGATCATGACGGTGGTTGTATCGTTCCTCATGACCATCTTCTGGGCAATGGGGGCATATGCTTCTGGGTGATGATTCATTGTTTTGGGTTGTCTCTTGATCTCGATACGATGGAACTGGCAGAGGAGCCTCTGAATGATTGTTCTGTATGGTGCCTGGCTCATGTGTTTCAATGCATACTCTCCATTCACTTGCTGAACCACTAAGTTTGAATCCCCCTTGATGCAAAGTGAACGGATCTCCCTTTGAAGAGCCTCTAGGAATCCCAACACCAATGCTTCATATTCTGCCTCATTGTTAGAACAAGGGAAATCTAACATGTAGGAAAGGAAAATCTCTTCCATTCACTTTGAGAGAATAACCCCTGCTCCTCCTTTCTTTTTCGCTGAAGATCCATCAAAATGCATTTTCCATTCCTCATTCGTTGCATCTTGGTGGTTGGCCTACAAATCGTCTCCTGGAATATTTTCTTTCGGTGGCTTAAACGTCCCTGAGGGGAAAATAGCCAACAGATTGGCATAGGCTTGGATTTTGATCGTGAGAGGAACCACACACTTTAAGTTATATTCGGAGAGGATACTTAATAGGATCACATCTAGTTACAATATGAATTGTAAAAGACCGCATATTATGTCTAAGTTTTTGCGATACAAATACTAAGGCTAAACAATGCCTTTCCAAGCTACTATATTTCACTTCTGGCCCGTGAATGATCCTACTGAGGTAGTAAACTAGTCATTCTTTCCCGTCAATCTCTTATGACAGCAATGCTCCCACGAACCTTGTGGTGGATGTGAGGTACAGCTGCAACGGTATTTTTGCCTTTGGCGGAACCATGGTCTATGATGAAATGAGCAGTTTCTTCATCCCGTCAAAAGACTCCTGGTGAACCTTCTCCCACTTGAACTTCATGTTCTTTCGCAACAGTTGCATCAACGAATGTGTTGTTTCGGCTAATCCAGGCATAAATCTCCTAAGGTAGGAGACTTTACTGAGTAAACTCTTCAGCTCCTTTTCCGTTCCTGGGCATGGCATTTTTAAAATCGCCCACTATTTGTCCCAGTCCATCTTCACCCCTTGTCGATCAACACAAAGCCAAGGAATTTCCCACTTGTCACTCTAAAAACACACTTCAATCTGTTCATCTTTAATGTATACTTACTGCAATGGGCGAACACCTTCCTTAAATCGCTCAGATGGGACTCCTCCTTCCTCGATTTGATGACCAAATCATCCACATAAAATTCCACAAATTTGTGGAAAAAATTATGGAAAATGGCCATCATTGTTCTCTGGTAGGTCTCCCCAGCGTTCTTAAGTCCAAACGGCATCACCTTGTACATGAAGTTTCACAACGGGGTTCTGAATGTTATTTTCTCTGCATCCATGGGGTCCATCTTGATCTTATTGTACCCTACATACCCATCCATGAAGCTATACATATCATGACATGCTGTTGCATCTATTAGGCTATCAATGGAGGGCAGAGGGAACTCGTCTTTGGGTCAAGCTCTATTCAAATCTCTGAATTCCACGCAGATCCTTATTTGGTTTTTGTCTTTCTTCCCCGACAGAAAAATACTGGATAGCCAAAGTGGGTGTTGTATCGGTGTGATGAACCCTGTCGTTAGTAATCATTGAACCTCTTCCTTGATCTTCAAATCTAGCTCAGGTTTGTACGTTCTCATCGCTTATTTCACCAGAATGGCTAAAGGCATTACGTTCAAGTTGTGTTAGCTTACTTCCTTATCTATCCCCTCTATCTCTGTGTATTTCCATACGAAGACGTCTATAAATTCCCGAATAAACTCAACCAAGGCCTCTCCTTTCTCCTTACCAAGATCCTTCAAGATGAAGATGGGCCTTGGATCTCCCCCTTCTGTGGCCAAATTCAACTATTCTAGTTCATATGCCTGTGATTTTGGTCAATCCATTATGTACTTTGGTTCTTCAGTGACTTCCTCCACCAATTCTTGTATGTTGGGGTTGTCTATCACCATGCATTTTCCCCATTGATTCACCAAAAATCATTCATATATCGGGTCAACCTCATCATCAGTTTCCTCGGCCTCCCGCTCACACTGTTATAATCGATACACCATATTTGCTTCCTTGGTAACGACCTTCTTGCATTGTCAGTCGGTAGTGGTGACTACCTTCCTCTTCTTCTCTCTAGAAGCCTCAACCACTCTTTCTCTTGAGAACCGGCTCAGCACGCTTTTCTTTTGGACCTCATGATCCATCGGATCCACTCTAGGCCTCATTCTGTCTTGGAGCTGCTTCGAGATGCTTTGGGGCCGAGGGAGCACCTGGTGATCTTCTTCAGCTATTTCTCTTGTGCTGCCCGTGACCTCCTTCTTCTCCCTGTTCAAGGTCCCCATCCTTTCTCTGGTCGAGGGAACCCATGATCCCTCTATTCTTCTCGTTAGGACCCAAACATCTTCCTCTAACTGTGTGTAAAATTATGCGTCCACCAAGTGATCTTCCTCGATAGTAAATGACCTTTTCTTAGCCCTAATGGTGACTTATGTCCCCTTAATATTCGCCTTAGCGCATTGTTGGTACGGAAAAGGAACTAGCCCTTGGTTGTGCATCCACACCCTTCCTATTAGCAGATGATAGGAAGTTGCACTATCTATTACGTGGAACTTGATATGGGAACTCAGATTTCCCATCACAATCTAAACATTAACGTACCCAATGGATTTTGAAGATTGGTTATGATACCCCAAAATTACCAAAGGCATGGGGACCAACCTTTCTTCTAGAATATTTACTGCATGGAAAGAGTTGATTGTCATGATATTGATGGAATCTCCCCAATCCATAAGAGTCCTTTCAAAGATAACTCTATTGACACTGGCAGTCACATACAATGGCCTGTTATGAGGGAACCTTATAGCCCTATCTTCATCGCTCAAGGTTACTTCTGACATAAACTTTCTTACCAACCTGGCCATGGGTCCCTTCCATTTCAGCGAAGGGACTGCGTTCTTCCTCATAATATCGAGTATTGCTTGGGTTATCTCTAACCTACTCTTCTTCGGTATCCCCACTTAGTCGAAGAACCAGGTGAACTTTGGGGATTTTAAAACTGCACAGTATTCTAGAACCGGGTCTACTTTTTTACCTTCAAAACCGTATACATCCTCCACATCCTTGGCACTTGCTTCGTCATAAGCGAACACTAAATTAGCCATTCCCCTCATACAATCTTTTAGAGCATCTTTGTACTCTTCTTGCTTCATTGTTGACTCTCTTTCTCCTCTCTCAGCCTCTTTTTTCGTAGGCCACCACGAGATTGGCACCATGTGCTGGCAGTGGGTTATTATTGACGTTCTGTGGATGGATTTGCAACGTCCCTGCCTTCATGTACTTGTCGATGATTCTTCTCAGTGTAAAGCATCTCTCGGTTGGATGTTGGATCCTCCAATGAACCTGTCAGTACATTGGATCCGCCTTCGTTGCCGCATCGAGCTCCCCAAAAGGAATGTCCTTTGGCTCATAGATCGTTCCCCCTTAGACCATCGCGTTTTAACAGCTGACAGCTTCTTCCATTGTACAAGGCAATAGCGGTGGGTCCTCCCTGTCTCTTTCGAACTACATCTTATTGTCCTTCTTTTGTGCCTTGCCCCTATCTCCCCCCTCGATGTACCCTACCCATGGGGACTAAGACTTCCCCCCCCCCCCCCCAGCGGGTTGCATCATCTGCCTAAACATCATGGGTACCACCACCGGATTGGGCCGCACCACCAAGGAGATATTCCTCGCCGCTTTTAAGAACATTGCAAAAGTCCCCTCGCGCGTCTCATTAATAAGATGGTAGACGTACTCGGGAAGCAACCCCTCAGCGCAGATCTGTAATAAATTCAATTCTTTGGACTCCTCCCTCACGTCGAGGGATATTTTGCTGAACCTTCGAATATAAAAAACCACTTCTTCCCCGGGTCTTTGCTTCTCCCTACCCACTTGGGTCAAAGTAAACTCATCTTCTTCCAGAAATAACTTCTGGACAAACAATACGTGCATCTCCTCTCATGTAGAAATGTTGTTAGGAGCCAAATGGGAGTACCATGTATATGTTTTATCGGTTAAGGATTTCAAAAACTCCCTCAACCTAAGTTTCTTATTATTGCAATGCACTCCCAGGTGTTCAACAAATATCTTAATATGCTCCTTCGAGTTCCCACCTTTCCCTTTGTATTTTTCAAAGATAGGAGGAATATAGTCCTTTGGATAGGGCTCATCGTTGTATTCCTGGGGATAAGGTGTTCAAAAGTCATCATAAACCGAAGCTACCTCGCCAGCAGATTGCGAGGAAGCCTTCATGAACTTAAGCATATCTTTCTGCATTTACTTCCTTATTTCTTCCATGGGTGATGCTACTTGGGCAACAACCAACGGGACCATGGGCTGAGTGGACGTTGCAGCTAGAGAAGTAGTCATAGTTGGGGCCGTTGAAACTCCTGAGGTTCCCGCGGCTGGATTCACAACAGAGGATATACTTGATGGGACCATTCTCGCTACACCTCCACCTTGTGGGGCTATTGGGACTGCCCCTGGTGTTACGAATGCACTAGTTTCCAATCCTACCGGCATCATGGAAGCTATCGGAGTTTGCAAAAACTCATAAAACTTACTCATGAGGAGCTCCACCTGAGTGGGTCCCAACCCTGCACTCGTGGAAGCTTGTGTCACCCCTAGAGCTCCTGTCATCGCTTGAACTGGAGGTACCTCTATTCGAGGAACCCCATCCCATAGGGCCTCCAGTTCTCTCGCAGTTTGTTCTTCATTGTATTGGACGTCATCAAAGTTGAGCCTTCAATTAGCATTATCTTGCGCCATAAACCCTACTTAGAAGAATTCCTCCCCAGCAGAGTCGCCAAATGTAAGAGGATAGTTTAGATAAAATGGAGTCGTATCCCCTTTGACGTATAGTAATGATATATTAATCATCCAAAACCTTGGATTAGTGATAGCACATGCAAATAAAAACTTAATGAAGATAAGACTCAGTTTAAACTCACAAATCTCTTATGTATAACAAGGATGGTAATGAACTTAGAAGTAACTTACTAGCGATTCCGGCTTCATGCAGGCGAGTTGCAGCCTGCAATCCGAACAGCTAGAGGGAGAGATAAGTAAGTACCCTATATACACCTTAGTAGGTAGGTAAACACACCAAACACTCTTAAGAATCTGTGTCACATATTAAAAGCTTCGTAATAAATGACAATGGAGAGTGAATAAGGCCTCTAGTTTGTAATAACTCTCTCTGATGTATATTCTCTCTAGTATTAACTTCTTAAACTCTCAAAAGTTTATCCTCTCCTCAAGGGTTGTTGGGGTCCTTAAATAGCCCCCACACCCTCCCCGAGGCAAATCAGTCATTAAATATTATGAAAGACATCCCTCATACTTTATGTCACAATATTAAATGCCTGATGCACTAGTTTTCTCCACGTCATAAACATTAAATGCCAAGACATGCCTTTTCCTAACCACTGCATGTCAGGGGGCTATTGTCGCAGAGGTGGCTCACCAACTGCCTGACAGCCCCAAATATCATGGTGGTTTACTCAAGTGTAAGTCTGACATTGTTTAGCAACCTAGTGACATCACCTATAGTATATGTGACATTAAGTAGAGGGTTGTTTGGTTCACAGTTCAACGCCCGATGGAACTCCAAGCTTCTCCGCCCGAGGTTCCAGGGTCAGGGTCCTTCGATGTTTTAGCAGGTGTATCTAAGATGGTCAGGACAAGACCCAATAGTGCCTCACTTCTCAATCCTCCAAACCCAGTCCCTCTAAAGTTGCCGCGGCGAGGTCATTCGATAGAGCATGAAAAATCTCCCAGGCCCTGCCCAACCATGGTCTCTCGAGAGTACCGTTCGACCTCACACTAAAACTCTTTATTGTTCTCATTACATAATTACAACCATTATATCTTACAATTAATATAAACAAAGATACAGTATGACTTAATACAACAAGCTAAAATACAAGTTGTCACGATGAGTTGTCTCGCTTGACCTGCCACGCTGAGTTGCCACGCTTGAGATGCCTCAGTTGTTTAATCCCAAACATTGTTGCTAATTACCGTCAAAACCCGTTTACAATATGTGACGTCTTTTTTAACCACCTTGTGGTTTTCAAGGAAGGTAAAGTCACCTTTAGAGATTGGTGTAGATCTAGAATTTTAGGATGTGACAGTGTTGGGATACACGAATTTCCTAAGCTAGATGATGTGTTAATTTGAAGGAGTTGAAAGAAAACTTTATTAGCACAAGACAACTATGGGATGAAAACTTTACGATAAAGTTCGATCATTTCAAATGAAATGTTTAATATCAATCTGGTAAACGTTTACTAAAAGGTGTAAGGATGGAAGATAATTGTTATGCATGTCCTCCTTTGTGTGCAATAGTTCCACGGTCTCCACTGTGTACCTTTGGCATCAACGTTCGGGTCACGTAATCTTTAGAGATGTTGAGAGATTAGTGAAAAAGGACCTAGTTAGATACTTACCATCACTTGGGAAATCAACTTCCTCGATTAGTGGACTATGGAAATGAGGTAACCAAATTCAAAGTCCCCATATAAATTTTAATACCATCACCACCTCTCGTGTTTTGGGGTTTATTCACATGGATGTTATGGGTCCTACTCACTCAGAGAACATAGGTGTTAAAAGATGCATTCTCGTGATAGCCGAAGAGTTTTTTAGATAATCATCTATAGGATTGCTTCAAGAAAAGTCCAATGCGGTTGATTTAATTATAACCAAGTGTCATTTCCTACAAAATCAATACGGTGTCACTATTAATCGAATGTGTAGTGACAATTAAACTGAATTTAAAGAAGCAAAAATGGATAGCTAATTTGATGAAGTTGGCATTAAACATGAGCTTTCGGTGGTTTATACTCCTCGGGAAAATGGGATTGTTGACAGGAACTATAAGACGATGAAAGAAATGGATTGATTCATGCTTCTTGGGAGAATCATGACTTAATCTTTTTGTCCAGAGGCAGAGAGCATCGCATGCCATATGGTGAATAGGGTATATCTTCATCTGCACACACTTCACATGCCTTATGAGTTATGGATAGGGAAGTATCCCAACCTATCATATTTTTGTGTCTTTGGGAGATCATGCTACATCTTGAGAGATAGATAGCCCTTAAAAAAGTTTAACTCTCGATGCGACGAGGGGATAATTTAGGTTATTCATTAACGACTAGGACTTATCGGGTCTATAATCTTGCTACATCTAAGGTTATGGAGTAAATAAATTTCACGAGTAGAGATGACAAGCCACTAGCATTTGTTACTCCTACCCTTTAGTGTGAGGATGATGCACCGTTGGAGACGATCCCATCCTTATTCATCTACCATTGTGGACCCTATTCCTATTTTGAGGGAGATACCATCTTAGGTTCAAAGGAGTCATAAACCTTTCGGTATACTTGGTGATCCTAAATTACGTGTCAAGACTCTTACTGAACTCAAAAAGTTTGTTAGTTGTCTGTGCTACACATCCCTAGTTGAGCACAAGAACGTGAAATAAGCACTAAATGATGAGCATTTGATATCGACCATGCGAGAAGAGTTGTTTCAATTTAGAATTAACGATATCTAGGAGTTGGTCCCCTGATCTAGCGATACTACCGTGATAGGTACCAAGTAAATTTTCAAGAATAAGGTGGATAAAAATCGTACGATAGTTCAAAATAAGTCTAGGATGGTCACTCAAGCCTACACAAAGATCAAGGGTGTAGACTTTTAGGAGACAGTCGCTCCTGTTACGAGGCTTAAGTTCGTCCGCTTGCTAATCTCCATAGCATGTCATCTATGCTTCAATTTATATAAGATAGATGTCAAGAGTTTCTTTTTGTATGGAATTATACATGAGGAGGTTTATTTGGAACAATAGAAAGGGTTTGAAGACCCTAAGCACCCAAGGCACGTCTACTATCTTGGAAAGCCATGTATGGTTTGAAGAAAGAACCCCGTTCCTTGTACATGAGGCTTACTTTCTATCTCTTATCTTGTGGCCTCAATAGAGGGGGAGTAGATAAGACGTTGTTTGTGAGGAAAGAAGGTGGTGCTATTTTGGTTTCCCAAGGCTATGTGGACGAAATAGTCTTTGGATCCACGTGCTTCAACCATGCTCACACTTTCGAGGAGGAGATGGAGAGTGAGTTTGAGATGAGCATTGTAGGTGAGCTTACACTCTTCCTAGGTGTCTAGGTTAGTCAGCTTAAGGATAGGATATTAATAACTCAATCCAAATTTGCAAGAGACCCTGTGAGAAAATTCGGTCTACACTCTTCTAAGCACGCTCTCACCCCTATGATTTCATCGACAAACCTTAGGAAAGATTCTTTATGAAATGATGTAGAGAAAACTTTAGGAAATGACGTAGACAATGTTTGTTAGTTATCGCAGCATAATAGGTAGTGTTCTCTACCTTACCTGTAGTTGACCAAATATTGGCCTTAATGTTGGAGTCTGTGCGCGATACCACGCATCCCCTAAAGAGTCACACTTTCACGATCTTAAATGTATTATCAAATATGTGAGTGGAACTCTATGATACGATATTTGATATTCCTTTTATACTGATGATAGTTTATCTTCCTATTCTGATGCCGATTGGGCCGACAATATCGATGCGTGTAGGAGCTCTTCGGGTGGGTGTTTTTAGTTTGAGAGTTATCTTGTCTCGTGGAAGAGTAAGAAGAAAAACTCCATATCATTACCCATAGCGGAGGATAAGTCTATTGTTTTTAATACCAAAATTCACCAGCTTATGTGGATTAATTATAAGCCAACATGAGTCATCCAATGTGGCATAAATCCAGGTCAGCATGGCTTAAATCCTTGACCAACGGGGAAGCCCGACCAACAAAGAAGACAAATAAACAAGGTAGCCCAACCAACATGGGATACTAACAACCTGGAAAGATTAACCAATAATCGAAAATCCAATCAATATTGCCAATGAATCGATAGTAGTCTTATATTTAATTCTCATTATCTATTGATGTAAATGCCTAACAAATGAAGCCATTCCATCATTTCGCATCAAAACTCTCAACACCCCTCTTAGGATATAAATACATTGTAACACCCTCATTATAGGGGAGGGAGAAAACAAATCTCAAGGCAGTCAAGTAATAGATAACAGTAGACGTAGGCTATTATATTGAGCCGAAGCACTTTAAAAACCTGTTTGCCTTATTCATTTTTACTTATTTATCTGTGATCAATTAGTCCAAGTCTAGTTTTTTGCATCAACAGATTGGCACCATTTTTGGGAACTTATTGCTAAATGTTTCGAAGATTTATAGATCGGCAGGCTAGTAGGAGAGAAGGAGATAGAAGTACATAGAGATATAAATAACTAGTTAAGACTAGAGAAGATAAGAAGAGGAACCATGACGATGATCCAGAAGACGACTTTTATCTCCCCAAGAAGCCTAGAAAACCTAAACGCGAGGTATTCAGAATTAGTTTTGAATCTTTTGATTGCCATACGATTACATGTGGGGATTGAGGAGAAGGAGATCATATAACTAAAAGGAAGGCATACTTAATAAGGCTCAAGATTATTCCTATATCCAGTGAATCAAACTTGTAGAGGAAGACCGACCAAGGAAAGTCAACAAGGATAATCTTGTAAATGGATTTTCCAAGAACGATTTAACTGGAGTATTGTATCCTCATTAAGATCCTTTAGTGATCAGAGTCAGGATGAAAGAAATACTGGTAGCAAGGACATTGGTGGATAACGTCAGGTTAGTAGACATTATGTTATATCCCTATTTTTATAGTTTGGATTTGAAACTTAACCAACTAGAGCCTTACCATAGGCCCCTATTTGGATTCTCTGGTGAGAAGGTGTTTCCATTGGGAATAATCAATCTGGATGAGTTGATCGGGACATGGCCAACAAGAAGGACAGAGAAAGTGAGATTCTTTGTGATGGATACTAATGCTCATTTTGCCTACAACATGATTATGGGGAGAGTAGGTCTGAAGAAGTTTGAAGTTTTACCTTATACTATTCATTAATGCCTGAAGTTCTCGACAAATATTGGAGTTATAATTGTAAAAGGATATCAGAAAGTAGATCAGGAATGCTATTATTCATCTGTCGACGAGAATGATACGCTAGAAGTAAAGAAGAAAACAACCAACTATCAAGTGGATATGTCTGAGAAGACCAACGAATATGAGGTTGAAACATTTGATCCAAGAGATGAATCGGAGATTGTAAAAGTCCAGGTGATGGAGGAAACATAAATCATTATTCTAGACGATGATAAACCACGACAAAAAACTCAAATAGGAGCGTCATTAGACCCAGTTCTTAAAAAGGGGTTGATGGTCTTCTTAAGACAGAGAAAGAAGGTGTTAGCATGGAGACAAGAAGATATGCCTAGTATAGATCCAAACTTCCTCTGCCACGAGCTTAATGTTAATATGGAGGTTAAACGTGTAAAGAAATAAAGAAGAGTATTTAGCCCGAAGAAGAACCGGACTACAAGAGGACGTGGAGAAGCTTTAAAAAGATTCCTTTATTGAAGATGTGAAGTACCCTAACTGGTTGGCCAACGTAGTTATGGTCAAGATGAAAACAAATAATTGGAGGATTTGTGTAGATTTTACTGACCTGAACAAGGCATGCCCAAAGGATCATTTTCCTTTGCCATGAATTGATGCTATTGAGTTTTATGGATGAATATTCTGGTTATAACCAGATCAAAATGAAGCTAGAAGATAAAGAAAGTACATCCTTTATTACTCCCCGTGGAACTTATTGTTATAATGTTATGACGTTTTATCTAAAACGTGTTGGTGCCACTTATCAAAGACATGTGAACAAAGTATTTGAGGAGCGTATAGGCAAGAACATGGAGGTATATGTTGATAATATGATGATAAAGATCAAAAAAGTTATTGATCATATTACTGACATCGGCTAGATGTTTGATAAAAAAAAAGCACCAGATGAAGTTAAACCCGACCAAATGCGTCTTCGGAGTTCAAAAAGGAATGTTCTTCGGGTATATAGTGAACCAAAGGGGCATTGAAGGTAATCTAGATAAGATCAAGGCCTTGATAGAAATGCAATAACCGACCAGTAAAAAGGATGTTCAAAGACTAACAGGGCGTGTAGCAACACTCAATTGATTTATGTCCCGATCAATAGAAAAATGTTTACCATTCTTTAAGGTGATCATAACACCTTTGAATGGAATGATGAATGTGAAAAGGCCTTTCTTGAATTGAAAAAGTACCTGGGAGCAACCCCACTGCTCTCCCAACCAGTGTTGGGAAAAAACCTGTATTTGTATTTGATAGTTTTTGAATCAGTTGTCGACTCTGACTTGATCAGGGAGGAAAATGGAGTTCAAAAGACGATTTATTACACTAACAAAGCTTTCCGAGGAGTCGAATTCAAATATCCCAGGATGGAGAAGTTAGCATTGGCCTTAATTAAGGCTAGTAGACAGATGAAGTCATATTTTCAAGCTCGTATAATAGTGGTATACACTGACATGCCACTAAGGCAAACTTTGCATAAGATAAAAAAATCGATAATAATGATGTATTGGGTTGTGGAGTTGGGAGAATATGATCTTATATATGAACTAAGGTCTTCTTTGAAAGGCCAAGTTGGAGTAGATTTTATTGCAACATTCACTTACCCATAGGTTCCCGAGCAATAAGGGTCTCCTGATGAGTAACACTCTGGAGTCTGTAGACCTATTGGAGAAACCCCTGACCAACTCTAAGCAAAGGAAATTGTAGAAGAAATTACCAACGAATATCCAAATCCTTCCAGTGGAGTACAAGATATGAAAAAGAAGTATGAGGAGGTAAAAGATAAAATCTCCCATCATGAGATTCTGACAGACCAAGCGTTTGACAACGATATTCCCATATGGAGCATGTATATTGATGCATCATCTTGCGTAATTGGATGTAGAACAGAAATCATCCTCAATACTCCAGATGAAATAGATATAGAGTACACTCTACGATTTCAATTTCAAACCTCCAATAATGATGCAGGGTATGGAGTTGTGATTATTGGTTTGAATCTAGCTAAATCACTGAATGCAGAGCAAGTTATGGTATACAGTGATTCACAGTTGGTGGTAAATCATGTGTTGAACTTATATGACTCCAAAGGAGAATTGATGTAAAAATACTTAGTAAAATATTTGAAGTTCATTGCCACTTTTTTAGTTGTTCAGATGATCAGAATTCCAAGACTTGAAAATGCCTGAGAAGATGAACTTGCCCGGCTAACTTCAGTAACCAGAACCGAGTTATGAAGAACTATTTCTATTGAGATACTTGCTAATAGGAGCATTCATGAAGACCTGATGGTTAATTTTATTGAGATTGATATGGGGCCATCTTGGATGGATCCGATAAGAGCATATATTGAAGAGGGAATTCTACCATCCAACCTAATTGCAGCCAAGAAGTTGAAATATAAAGTTGCTAGATATGTCCTAGATAATGGTGTATTATATACAAAAGGACTGACTGCTAGTCTTCAACGTTGTGTGCATCCATCTGAAGTAAAATATTTGATTAAGTAAATCCATGAAGGGTCCTGTGCAGCCCATGTAATCGGGAAAACTTTATTGCGAGGAATCAACACATAAGGGTACTACTGGCCAACTGTGGGAGAAGATTTTATAGATTTTGACAAGAAGTGTGATCACTACTAGAGGTTTTTAAGTATACGTAAGACTCCACAAGATCCCCTAACACCAATCACTTCACCTTGGCCCTTTGTTATGTGGGTAATTAACTTTGTCAGGCCTTTGTCGACCACCCGAGGAAGGTTCAAATATCTAGTTGTAGTTGTTGATTACATCACTAAATGGGTGTAATCTGAACCCTTGATGGACATGTCTTATGAAAAGGTTTATCAGTTTATTTGAAATAATACCATATGCAGGTATGGCTTACCCTACGCCTTTATCATTCATTATGCACACAATTTGATAACGACGAATTTGCTGCTTATTGTGCCTAATCCAATGTCCAAAAAATGCACTCTGCTCCTGGCCATCCTCAAAGAAATTGCCAAACAGAGGTAACAAATTGAAAGTTATTGAATGGGTTGAAGAAAAGGCTGGATAATGCTAAAGGAAATTGGAAAAATGAATTGCATTCTGTCTTATGGGCCTACCAAACAACCCTTAGAACAGCTACTGGAGAAACACCCTAAATGTTAGCATTTGGTACTAAAGCTGTAATTCCCATCGAGCTAGGTTTACCCACTCATAGAGTTCTTAATTTTAATACCCCAGTTAGTGATTTGATGAGAAGAATGGACTTAGACATGCTGGAAGAGGCATGTGAAGATGCAACATTAAGGAATGCAGCCTATCAACAACGGACCGCACGCTTCTACAATAAACGGGTAAAGACGAGCAACCTAAAAGAAGGTGATTTAGAAGAACAACAAAATGGAAGCCAACGGGCATGGGCCTTATCGCATTACAGCAATTGTCCGACCATGCACATATCGAATTGAGACTTTGGAGTTGAAGAATTCAAGAACACTTAGAATGTAGAACACCTGAGGAAATATTATTAGTGATGTAATCATGTTTTACTCAGTTCATTTTAATATTAACGAAAATTTGATTGTCCCAAAATTGTTATGTTTTCTTTTTTCTGGATTACTAGTGCAATACACTACTACACAGTAAATGCATTAACAAAGGCACCAACAAGGTTGGTTGTCAATACAAACCACAAACGAAATGTTGGACGATAATAATAAAAACACTAACAATGTTGGTCGACATCAACAGAGACACTAACAAAATGTTGGTCGGTAACAATAAAAACACGAATAATGTTGGTCAGCATCAACAAAACACCAACGAAATATTGGTCGGTAAAAAAAAATCAACAATGTTGGTCGGCATGAATAAATCGCTAATGAAATGTTATTCGGTAACAACAAAAACACCAACAAGTTTGGTTGTCATCAACAAAGACACCAACAAGGTTGGTTGTCAACATAAACAACCAATGAAATATTGGTCGGTATCAATAAAGGCACCAACAATGTTGGTTGTCAATAAAAACCATGCAAGGCAAAATTATAAGTCCCAAATGCTCTGTTAACAAAGACCTGGATGAATAAATTTCATTTAAACTGGTCTAAAAGATGGAAAAATGTTCCACTCACACCAGGGAACCAAGTTAACTAATGCAATTACCTAAAACTTTAGTTACATTAGTAGAACCATGGTGATGCATTGTTAATTTCTATAATACTTAGGATAATCCTAAGGGTATCAATAGAACCGATGAAAAACTATAGATTGACAAATCGTTGATCCATAAATAGAAATTGACTAAAAGTTTATCAATTCACAATCAAAGACTAAGAAGACATTCATATAGAAAGATTGATTAAAATTTGATCCATTCACAATTATAGATTGATAGAATAAAGATTTTCATTAATTCAAGTAAATTATTAAATATTGTTTCTTAGCATGCAGAAAAAAATACAAAACATTATTCTACAGGGCATTTTCCTTCTGCCTTAGAGACGGGATCCAGGCTAGCTGAAGGATCATCCAAAGTATAAGGAGAGTTGATGAAGGTAAAATTCTTAAGCGTCCTGGTACTGCTACTACTAGGACGATCAAACAGATAAGGAGGTTGGGTCAGACGATCTCTAGTTCATTACATAGATCATAATCCCCCATGTACTTTGAAACCAAGAATTGAGGAATACGCTGAACAAGAATCCTGTTAACATCTAACTTGAAAGGATAATTGTCAAACTGAAGCACACCTAGGTCATACCAATCCCACAATGAACTGTTCTAATCTACCTTCATCACTGTTAAAGCGTTTGTCCAAGCCCATTTATATGCCTCATTCTTACCTTGTTGAAGCCTATCATGAAGATGACCTTGAGCTTCGTTATACCCGTCCATCCAAACTTCCCTAAGTTTCTTGTGGAATTGAAAGGTTAATTTATCAACCCGAGAATGAAACTTCTTTAGTACTTCATATTTAGCTTGTAATTGGGAAGATTGGGTGGATAACTGTTAAGACAACGTCTGCAGCTTCTGGAACATCTCAGTAATAGCTCAAACTTTATCTTTTAACTCTGTAACTTGATTGGCAAGGGTCTATTGGGTCCTAATTTCCTACGTGGCTCCTCGGCCAGGCTTATTTCTTGCTCGGGAAGAGGATGCAGGATTAATCTTTTTTAAATCTTCCAATTCATCCCTTAATGTTTCATTTTTAGCCTCTAAAAAGGAGAGCCCCTCATTAGTAGTAGCAACAACAGCTCCAGGTGACTTCATCCCTCAATTATTATTCTCCTCTTCCAGAGGTTTAGCAACAGTTCTATTTTCTTCAACTTGAAGCTTAAGTAAAGCTTCCTTTTTATTATAAACAAAAATACTGTTATCAAAAACCCGACCTACATCTAAGCTTCGATATTTCTGCTCGTATCTTTCGTGCAATAGAAAAGTGGACTCTTTATTAAGTTCTTGAAGTTCATCTATCAATTCATAGTAAGCAAAATTATTTGCTATTGACTTATCAAGTAAGTGCTTCAAATATTTATAGGCCTCTACAGCTTGCTCTGATGCATCATTGCCAAGAAACTTAATAATTTATTCCTCAAATAAGTCTATTTGACTTGCTTTGAAAACAGTATTTGACTTCCTCATTAGCTCGGTATCATTAAAAGATAGCGGTTCCATCTTCTCTATAAAATGGAAAAAAGAAATGACCACCAATTAACTATAAGAATGAAGAACATACATAATCAACAAGAGACAAAAAGGAATAAAAGGTTTCTTTTATTGATAATGAAGAAGTTTATATACAATAAAAATAAATAAAAATAAATAAAAATAAACAAAAAAGCAAAAGGGAAAATGCTGAACTACTTCTCACCTTCTCCCTATAATTCCCAACCTTCTTATGATACTTAGAAGAATAGGTTACGGACTCAAGTTGATAGGTTTGCTCAGGTTAAGGAAGATAAGACTCAGTGATTTTAAGTTGATCAGCAACAGATTTAGCCACTAGAGAAGACTCTCCAGAACCAACTTCATCTTCAACCCCGTCCTCAATGACAGGAGGAGGACCATGAGTATATCTCTAAAAACATTTAATGCCTTCAACAATGCATAACTCCTGAAGGTCATCAACCCAACCATCTATGAAACATTTTTATTTTGTATACTCAATTTGAGTAGGGGTAGTAGAAATGGATTTTTTCCAGCCCTTGTCCTAGCCAACACTAAAGACGTCGTTATAATAGACTTTCTCTCAGATCTTGCAGAGGACATAACCTTTTCAGGAGTCTTATCCCTACGATCATCTTTCTATGCCATGCGCTCATTTTCCTTTCCCTTGCGCTCAGCTTCCTTAGCCTCATGCTCAGCTTCAAGGGCATTTTCATCAGAAGTCTTGTGAGAAGTTTCAGTTGTCTTTAGTTTATCCACCAAAGTAATCTTCTCAGTCTCTAAGGCTTAATAAGAATTAATCAAATACTTTTTCAAGAAAGCCAAAGCTTCCTCTACATCATTTGAAGAAGAAGCCGTAATTGCATCATCCTTTTCCAGGATATTATTAAAATGCACCAACAACTACAAGCAAAGAAGATCAAGTTAGTATATGAGAAATATAAAATACAACATAACCAAGAAGATGTAGATCACTTACTGATGCAAGGCTATGAGCAGCCAATTCAGAAACCTTTACTCAGGGAAGAAGGGCATCCACTCCCCTTTGGTCGGACAGCGTACCAGACTTGATCAACTTCCTGGAAAACCAGTAGTAATAACTGTTGGAGGACCAATATCAGATAGGTCACCCGATCGACCTACTTCTCTGCAAGCCCTCTCCTAAGTCTCCTTAAAGGAAGTTTAACATCTTTGGGAGATGCAGGGACCTGGGTCTTTTGGAACTGGGTCTTTGGGGGATGGAGGCTGGGGGATCTTTCATGACATTCCTTATTTTCTTCTTGGCCCCTTCGGCAGGTTTTTGGGAACTAGAAGTGCTACCACTAAGAAGATTAAGAAATTTTCTCTTCTTCATGATATTAGAAAGGGTAGTATCTGAATCGATAGCAACTCCCTGATCAAGATCAATCACCATAGTAGGAGAAGCGATAGGTCTAGCAATAAAGGAATAAATGGTATTTTTATATTACATCAAATAAGAAGCAGACCTAACATGCTCCTCAGCAACAGTCTTGTGAAGTCCCTAGATAAACTTCAATTCCTTTAAATTTACTTCACTCTCTTTGGGGGATTTTATTTACTGGTCAACTCCAATCAAATTTATAAAGAAACAGAAAGTATGACAATTTATGAGATATAAACAAGGAAAAATTACTAAAACATAAAACAACCTATCCCGTTGCCAAAGACACGGCATTTAGGTCCTTGATATTTAGCACCTCCAACTAAGGGGGCATGTTGCCAATTTTTTATATCTGCCCCGTGATCAAAATAATCCGTATTAGAATCAGGGAGGTTAACCACTACAACTTTACTAAATACCCTTATTTTCAAATCATAAGTGGTACCACTAGTTACACATTTATAACAAAACATTATTTCTGGAATCCCTAGATGGGTTCCATGGATTTGATTTAACATATATACTCCATTCACTACTCTTCATGTGTTAGGAGCTAATCTTGCAGGAACAATGTCAAAATATTGATAAAACACCAGGCACTGGGGATTGGGCGGAAATGTAAACCCACTCTCTGCAATAAATAATGAAGGGAACCAACGGCCTTCAACAAGAGAGAGAAAATAAGAAGGAAAAGTGGGATGTTCCAATACAACCCAAGATGGAATGTTATAGTCACTCCTGAACTTATCAAGTGACTTAATAGAATAAACCATGATGAAGAAGAAAAGAAGAAGAGAACAAAGTTCTTACAAGGGGTTAAGGATTTAGCAATAACTGAAGACGAAAAAAAAATAATGGCACAAAAGTTCAAAGAACACACCGTAGAATGAGAAATGAAAGATAGAAGATGATCGAAGTTTTACTGCTCTTTTTATAAGACGCCTCGAAAACAGGGAAAAGTAATGATTAAAGTGAGTGATGGTTCAGTTTATGGCGGCTAACAAGAGAAAAGATAAAGATACCCCAGAAACGCTCACTAAAAGTTAAAATATTTACAAAACTGCCATTTGCGCTAAAAATTGTTAAATAACTAGATAAAATTCACAAGTCTGGGAGGTCTGCAGCGGACCAACTATCCCAAATCATAATATTCCACACTTTCTCATCATCTACAACTATGAAACATTGAGGGCTTATGTTGATACCA
The DNA here is from genome assembly GCA_949130495.1 of Sambucus nigra. Classification (NCBI taxonomy): domain Eukaryota; kingdom Viridiplantae; phylum Streptophyta; class Magnoliopsida; order Dipsacales; family Adoxaceae; genus Sambucus; species Sambucus nigra. Next base: position 370,281,821 of record OX422208.1, on the reverse strand, counting down.
TAATCCACCAGCTTATGTGGGCAAATTACGATCCAACACGTGTCATCCAATGTGGCATAAATCCAAGTCATCATGTCACAAATCCCTGACCAACAAATAAGGTAGCCCAACAAGTCAGCCCAACCAACATGGGATACCAAACAACTTGGAAGACCGACCAACACTCAAAAATCTAATCAGTACAACCAAGGAATCGACAATAGTCTTATATTTAATTCTCATTATGTATTGATGTAAATGCCTAACAAATTAAGGCATTCCATATTTTCACATGACAATTCTCAACACCCCTTTTGATCTATAAATACATTGTAACACCCTCATTGTAGGGGAGGGAGAAAACAAATCAAGGCAATCAAGTAATACATAACAATGGATGTGGGCTATTCTATTGAGCCAAACCACTTTAAAAATCTCTTTGTCTTATTTGTTTTTATTTATTTATCTGTGATCAATCAGTTAGGCCTAGTTTTGAATGAAGAATACTCATCGGGATTTGTTGCACACAATTCGTATGGATGAAGAAAATTTTGGAGAATTACAAACTTTTATAGAGAACAATAACTATTTCATGTGACAATATGAGTGTCATTCATATTTCATGTCAATAACTCCATCATTCACGCACAAGGCGCATTAGGATATGCACGCACTTTATTCATTACCTAGTTTAGGAAAAGGTCATGTCCTTGAGTTTTGTGAGCACCGATCCTCAGTTAGCCGACATTTTCATGAAACCTTTAGCTGCCCGTCGATTTGAGGATCTTAGGAAGTCTTTAGGTATTTGCGTCGTTGATTGAGATTGGATATCTTATCTAGTATTGGATAATTTTCATGCTTATTTTCTTTAATTCCCATTTGTGGATTGTAGTACGATTGTATTATCATTATACTTACAGTTTTTTATTTTAATATATTTTTGAAAAAATACAAAAAGATTTTTGTTTATCTTGAAAAAATTTGGAAAAATAAAATAAGATTTACAGTATCCTTTTAAGTAATATTTAAAAAGATAAAAAATAATTTATTTTTTATACAATTTTTGAAAAATCCAAAAAGAGTTTTGTATTTTTTTTCTCCCAAATGTGGATGAATATTAAAGATGTTTGAGTCACCCATTCATTCTATATCCATGAGACTATTTTGTAGTGTTTTAAGACGTGACATCATTCCATTTACGTGCTTTATAATGTGTGGAGTCATTAATATGTGATATGATGTCAACTTGCTACATGTTTGACTCCTTGACACATTTAATGCATATGAGCATGGACTTGTTTGAGTACTACACTTACCTTTCACATGTCAATTGTAGTGTTTTCATCTCAATCCCGCTTTTAAAATGAAGTAAATGTGAAAAATGAGATAATGAAAGTAGTGCTTGTAAGAACCATTTCCCACATTGAAGAAATAAAAAATCACATATCTAGTAAATTTGGTATATATAAGAAATGGAGTCAGGCTGTCAAAGACATGTTGACTTTGCATGAATAGCCACTATGTGGAAAAGTAAAAGAGATAAAAAGATTAAAGGCACATAAAAATAGAAGTGTAAGGCCAATTTATAAGAACATTGATGCTCCGCTACATATGACCATTAATTTCTTCAAAACTATTGAGAGAAAAATTCAATATATGAGATTTTGAGGGAATTAAGTCGAAGATCAATGGATTTGCACGTCCTATAAATATATCTTAAAGAATTACATTATTTTGGGTGTTATTGGTGTGAAAATCACTTACTGTCTTGATTAGTTGATTTAGTTAAGTCAATTTCACTTGAGCTCGCCATTTTTACACCTAAGGTAGGTAGACTTCGAGGTCTTTCTCTAGTGGTGACCCATTCCTTCATGCCTATATGATATGTTTGTCTACGCTGATTAACCTATAGAATATATTCACACCACTACATTATGTTTCCATGACTCGGGTATTTTTGTTTTTCTCCATGGTGCATTGTATTAGTAAAAATTTTATACTTGAAAAAAATTTGGCAAATTTCAAAAATAGTTTGTGGAGCCTTTGAGATTATCAGGTCATGTTTATCATTTTCATATCTTTTTCTGATTATATTTATTCTTATTTTTTATGCTTTGCATTTTTATGCTTTGTTTCTATTCCTTGTCTATTTTGGACCAAGTAAAAGGGGGAGAATAAATTACGAGGAAATTTGATTTATGGGGGAGAATTTATTTTATGCATTTTATTTTTTAAACTCGGTGCGTCACTGAGTATTTTCCTTGTTTCGTGTGTGTAGGTACTTTTGAAAGATCATACTCCCATTACATTCGATGAAAATAAAGTGCTCAAGAGAAGAACAAGAAGAAGTGAAGATTTGAAGACATCATTTTTCCATTTTCAAGTGTGGGAGGGTATTAGGATATTGTTATATGTCATAGGGGATTTCATTATAATTTAGATTTTGATTTTATATTTGTACCGGAATAGCCAAAAAGGGGGAGATTAGTAAGAGAAAATTTTCCATCATTTTCCCATAGCATAGGCTAACATAGTTTTTGGCATATCCCGCTACCATTTGACTTAAGTCATTACGAAGAACCGAATTTCCATCGTCTCCAAATTCAAGATGATCTCTACATTATGACATTATAAAATAATTTAGCATTTCAAATTTATTTACATTTATAATGGGAGATGTTTTTATTTAAAAAATCGAGGAAATTTTCTTTATTTAAAAAAATTTCTAAGTTCACGCATCCGGTTCAACTGAGAGGGGATTCTCGTTCCTATGAGACATCATTTTCATTCGAAGTCTCATTTGAAGTTTACATCGATCGAACATCTAATGGGGGTATAATGTTTTGCATCATTTCAAGCTTATTCAAATGAGATTAGTAATGTTGCTTGATCGAATTTTCTTTTGTTCGAATGACATACTATTCTTGTTCGAATGAGACTTGTTTGTATTTGAACGAGTGTCATTGTCTCAACTTTTGAGACTCTTATGTAATTCCTATTTTTAAGGGATTTTAAATGAGCCTTTTGCAAAAATGAATTTCGCATACCTAGTGTGAAATTCCTTACTTTATTTCGGTCTAAAACACCTTTGGATTCACAAATCATCACTCCCAAATATATATGTGAATCCATTTGAATCCCTAAATAGTTATATATCTAAGTTACTCTTATGGGGAGGTCATCTTCACTATTGACCTTGTTGTTCTTGAGGGGATCATTACTGAAGGAATACAATGGTTAATCGATGGATACCGAGGGTGGACCACCACCTGTGAATGAATCAGGTGAGAGCCTTGTTCTTTAAAGGTTTGATAAGTAGTGTCTTGTAGAACTCAAAAGTGATGATTGAAAAAGAAGGTTTTACCCGCAAGGCTTTTTTCCTCATATTGCTTTGTCTATTTGCATGCTTTAATTTGTTTTCTTTATCACCTAGATTTTTATCTTAGAATAAAAAAATAAAATTTAAAATTGTGTGTTGGACATTTAATTATATAAATAATCCATATAAATCGCAAGCTCACTCTCAAAGTTGATGATGAAGATGTAAAATTCGAAGGTGGTATGATAGCAGAGATTAAACAATAGGGAGCTAGGTCAAGCAAGGTGAATATATCCTCGCATGATAGGGAAAGAATATTTTTATTTACTTTTGGAAAATGAATGTTTTTTTTTTATTTTTTGTGAAAATTGAGAAAAATGGGTAAAAAAATCCCCTTTGTGTAGTTGTACTTATTATTATTTTCTTGTATTATGTTTTGCCTCGGGTGAAAGTGAAAAGTTGGACAAGACCCGATTATGTGAGAATATAGACAGGGTATTAATGAAAAACATGGTTTCATTTTCTTCTAGACTCACGAACATGGTTTCTTTTTAATAATGGGAGAAAGAGTTGGGCGATAAGACGATAAATTTTTTTGGCAAAGTTTTTCATCGAAATAAAAAATCTAAGTATGAGTGTCCATAGGTAGAAATTTATATGAGGGTTTTACATAGAAGGTTAGTGTGAGGGTTCCCACATTTGTGATGACTTCTGCAACAAACTTTTTTCCTATTAGGGAAACCATTCATTGATACGTGTTGAGAAGCCATTTTATAAAACGGAGTATATGTGAATTGCCTCACGATATACCTTGTGGTGACGGTACGTGAAAGAGAGAATTTTTTATACTTGATGTATGTGAACTAATTCATGCAATATAACTCTTATAATGAGTTTGGTCAAGAAGTACAATGAGGTTGAAACATTCAATATATGTTGAGGGTACCTGGCCAATGGAAGGTGGAAGCTTATTTCTCAGGTTAATCTCGCCCTACCGAACCATCAACCCATCAAAAAGCGACTCCAAGTATGAGAGAATTATAGGGTGAATACTCAATGCTCGTGTGACGTAGTGTGAAAATACACGAGTCTTAATTAATATCATTATGAAAAGTATTATGTTTATGTACAACTAATAATCATGATGTAGAAAGGAGGAATATATAAAAATTACATGTGACAAAGAGAGCTAACTATACAAGTGGGGTATAACTAGTAAATAAGTACAAGTAACATGAAATATGTGAGAGAAAGAGCGAGATAAGAAATGTATAAAAGTGAATTAAAATGTGGGAATATGTATAAACGACATAAAATGTGTAGATATACACACGTGAAATGTTTCATTGATATGTATACAAGGTGTAAAAGATATATAAATATATGAAAGTGTGGAAAATATCGAGATAATTTTCAAGAAATATGAAGCATCTGCTTTATACAATTCGAATAAGGTGTGGATATAAAAGAACTGAAACATGGATAAAATATGGTTACATATACAAGTAAGATGAGTATGGACATATATGAGACAAATAAATCATGAAAACATGGATAAGTGAAGTGAAACATGGAAAATATGTAGGCATATGCAAGTGATTAAAGAATGGACATATACAAGTGACATGGATTATGTAATAGAAAATATGTTATATAATGATGAAAAGATAAGCATAATACAAAGATATATACATGGATTGTATCATGAATATGGAATATATAACATGCAAGCATGAAAAGAACAAACAATATACAAGTGAGAAAATATATAAACATGGAGAAGACACTTCATTTGGCTTTAGCCATTCTCGTGATTGGAAAATAGTATCATGAGCATTCCCGTTAAGATCGTGCATAAAATTTTCCATGATTTCCATATTGGTTGAAATCGTGCACAGAGAAAAATATAACCGTGCGCATAAAGACCTTAGATTTTCAAAACTTTCTATTTAAAGGACAATTTGTCTCCCGTTTTGATGGATCTGAAATATAATCAATTGAAACATTCGTTTGAGAGAATTTGAAAGTTGAGAGCTACTTTCTCTCTCCAATTTCAAATCTCAATTGTTTTTCCAAAAAAAATTGTCTAAATTGTTTTTGAGAGAATTGAGAGTTGATTTAAATCAATTTTATACACTAGCCTTTGTTTTGCTGAATTTCTATAATCAACCACTCCATTATCTAAAATTGGAGGCATTCTAGATTATTTAAGAATTTAGAGTGTGGCGCTACTTCCAATGATGATAATGGACTTCTTCATTCATTACATGAATCTTACAATCCATTCTCATTGACTATGGGGAAGAGTTAAAATTTTGATAGGTAACTAGATGGTAAGGATTGTATGAGAGGTACCTTCTTGTCTTTTATAAAATTAGTTTTAAGTAGAAATGAGAATTCGAGTGCGTCGAGATTTTCTACCCTTACGTGTAGGGGTGGCAATTCGCGACATGGACCGAAAATATGACACAACCGAAAAAAATATTTGCCTGACTTTAACAAAACAAATTATGTTCGGGTCATGTTCAGGCTATTTTTTTAACACATTAGAGTGTTATGTTGTGCTCATGCCAAAAATTTGACACAAAATTGAACTAAATTAGCCCATTATAACCCAATTATAACACGTTAATAACCCTATTTCTAACCCAATTACAACCCATTGAATCCCATTATAATAGTTTTCCTATTTCTTCTTTACACGGACAATTCAAGAGAAATAAGTTATTAACCCACCCACTCATCCAGACAATACAAAACCTAACCTAGGGTAACTGAGCCTCTCTCTCAAAAATCAGAAAAAAAAACCTCTCTCATGTTGCTACTCAACAAAAACACTCCTTCACGCCGGTGTCGTTGCTCATCCATTCTGGTTACACCGTTGCTCATCCACTCCGGTTACACCGTTGCTCATCCATTCCGATTATACCTCTTGGTATCTTCCATTCATTTAGTTAAAATTTATTTTGAACAACTGTGAAGCAGAATTTTAAATAATTATTAGATTTCAAACAAATGTGAAGCATGATTTTGAGAGAGAAAATGAAAATGATGAAGGAAAGTACCGAGTATCAACTGTTTTATTTTTGTTCCTAGAATTTTATTTTGGTCCACATCTTATGGCACATTTCTTGACCTAACAATGGGGTTTTTCTATTTAATGTTAACCCGCCAACAAAAAGGTTTTTCTATTTACTGTTAACCATTAAACAATAGGGCTTGTTTACTCATTATATTATATTTCAGCCATGGATCCTGGAAAACGGTCATCAACACCCTCCTCACAAATTACGGACCTGAATCAAACGAAACAAATGATGATTTCAAAGGTTATTCAAGTGACACCACTTGAATCAAATGAGGAACAAGTATATTTTTGTTTTCAAATAATTATATCTATGTTTTTGTTGTCAGGATACTTATTTTTTTTATAAGATGTGGAAAGTGGAGATGATAGTTCACGTGATGATGATAATGTAACTAACATACCAATGCCAGTGGTCGGTGTTGCCAAGGCTAAACAGTCCAGGGAGCATTTGTGTGAGGTATGGGAGTTTTTTTTTACATTTTCCAAAAACTTTGGATGGTAAGGAGTGAGAAAAAAAATTGAATGTGCGCCAACAATTAATGATTAACTCGTTTAATAAAATTCTAACTTTTAATCCCAAAAATCCTAACTCTTGCAACCATATTGTGATAAAGTAAATGAATCAAACAAAGCATGAAAAATCAATCACAATATGTGGAAAAATCCCCCAAAGGGGAAAAACCATTTATTTCACTATAATATGTAATGACTTACAATTATAGCAAAATACAATTTTGATGCACGAATATTCGCATGTGTCGGTTCGTCGTTGGCGGCATTTGTCAGCAAGAGTTCCCAGAAGAACTCCAATTTTAGCAGTGGATAAAGACCCTTCTTCTCCACAAGGTTACTCCAAGATGAGTAGACCAATTCTATCTAGGGTTTAAAGATTCACACAAATGTTTGGGAAGGATTTGTCAATCAAAAAGGCATTAAACCCTAAAAAATGAAGTCTATTTCTGGGAAGAATATTTATAAAAATATTAGTGCCAAAAGACTTGGAAAATGGTAGAATGGCATTTCTTTAAATATAACATTTGAGTTGGCGCGTCTCTCGAACAAAGTACATATGTCGCGCGAACATTAGTCCACGTCGCTCGAACGACTTCCTGCGAAATGTCTATGTCGCGTGAACGACAAGCCAATCTTGCTCGAACGACGTTAGCGAGATTTTGTTTTTCGCCTCTACACTTAGAAAAAATTCATTTTGCGAAGTAAAAACATTCCATCCCTTTAAGAGTATTTTATATGATATTTCCCAAATATTTATGTAAATTGAAAAAACTCCGAATAAATTATTTTACCATAATGGCGAGTGGAGTAGTGGGAACGGTTGAAGAGTACGTTTCATGTTGCATAATGCACGTATGAAGATAATGGATTGGTGGATTCGGATAAATTCCATCGTGGATGATCGTGTTGACATGCCGAATGTAGCAGTATTAGACATACTAACTGTGATGTAGGACAAATAAAAAATTCCTAGATTCTAACTCTGATATTTATAAAATCATGTCCTTACAAATCTCCCCCTATGTCTATGTCGGTACATACATAAAAAATCCGAATTATGCTACCCAAATAAAAACCAAATAACATACAACTTAATATCCCCATTAAACCCAAAAGTGGAAATACTAAATGACATCTCTTCAAACAAACTTCAACATATTCAAAACTCTAACTCTTTAATCTTTCTTTATCATCATGAGGGTGTGAAAAATCAATCCTCAATTAAGTACCTACACACATGAGACAAGAAACAATACCCCTTACGCGCAACAGTTTGAAATCTATATAATAAGGAGTAGAAGTGTAACACTATTTCATAAGTTGATAAGCTAATTAGGGGTTGGGATTGATTCTTAAAAAGTGGGATCCAATGGTTGAGATAAAAAGAACCCTCCTTGCCTTATTTGTCCCTTTGTTATATGATTTCCCCCCTTATTTTTCACATACATTCTTTCCCAAAATTCAAACACAGGGATAAAATAGTAACCCTTGACCAGCTCACTACCTTTTCCATCTACCAAACCCATCGTCCTCCCTTATTCGTCTGCTTCCACGCCCTACTCCCACATTGCTGCCCTCCCATGTCCTCATCCATCCCAAAGCCTCCCACGCCATTATGAACCTCATGAACATCACATGTATTTTTGTTGAATGATGATGGCCGACCTATACTCGTTGCATTCCATGTTAGTAGCAGTTTGTTTCAAATGGTAATCTCTCTCTCTCTCTCTCTCTCTCTCTCTCTCTCACACACACACACACACACACTGATCTACCAATGTTTTTGTTCTATATGTTTGAATTAGTTTTTAGATCAACATTTCTTTTGTTTCATTTTCAATATTTGACCATGGATTCATACATATTGGACCAACATCTTTAATTCTCCAACCAGTGCTAGCAACCACCAGGTATTTTTTCATATCTTGAAGTTTTTGGATCTTGAATTTTTTAGGGTTGTTTGGTTGGTTTGTGATTTTTGTGTTTGAGAACCTTATTTATACATATGTGTTGAAGTATGATTTCTTTTATTTTTTGTGTGGGTAGGAGACAATGGCCTACTGTGTGTTTGTTGTCTAAATGCTCAAATGACCCCACTATTCGCATTATAATAAATGACCCCATTATTATTTTTGGGCATTATAATAAATTTTCGAAGCCTTTTGGAAGGTGGTGAAATATTTCTTGGACTCGAAACATTCCATAGGGTGAAATTCGTAAATTCAAAAAATAAAGACAGCGTGGAACTTATGAGATCACATTTTTATATATATATATAACCTTCCCATTGAGTTTGGAGGAAGAGTCGCATTGCAATATGATTATGATGAGTTCTCTAGATTAATGGCTCAAGATGCTGTGAAAGCTTCTAACTTATGGGGTCTTTACGAAAAATACCAAAATGTTATTGATGGGTACTTTGGGGCAAAGGTGGTTCCCGAACATCAACGCCTTGCCTCCCCTGCCAACTAAACCACCACCACCCTTTCCTAACTTAGTATATAGTAATAAGTCAATAATAGTTCTACAATAAATTTTATTTTTATTAGAAATGGGCATGAAGCTATGTTTGGTACATTCTTATTTATTTGAAGCTTTCTTATTTGGTGATTAATATTCAATTTCTTTGGCGCAGGTACATTTATGGCACTATTTTAATCATGGTTTGTTCTTTTGGGTCGTTCCCTATTATATGTTTGATAACACGGGACTTCGGTTAATATTGTGTTATACTCTGCTATTGTTATCTTATTTATACTGTATATAGATTTATGTGGTCAAGTTGTTTGATATGTTGATTCATTGAGATTTATGTTAGGTTATCCCAATGAGGCAATGTATTGGGACCATTAACGTTGTAAATAGCGCACTGGTGGATGGAGATGTTTGCCTATTATATATATATGGTAATTCTTTGTATTCCTGTACAATTTATTCATTAACATTAAGGTTTTGGGGTTCGACGTTTAAAACAAGGTTTTGGAATTCTGCATTTATAGCAATAAATTCTTCATTTATGTCTCTATTGTTTGATTTTTAGACATTTTTTTCTTCTTTTCTACAATTTCAAGTTATGAGTGTGCTTACCTTTTTAGATTAATTCAACTTTTCTTTACTTTTTATTTTAATGTTGGGTGAGTGTGAGTTTGTGTAATATTATAGACAATTTAACATTGAGCCATGTTTACTTTTTTTTAATCATGAATCAAATTGATGAGTTTTCATCTCCGTAATTTCATATTTTCATTTGCATTCATATTTGTTGTGACATTGACGAGTTTGATGGATTGTGTGAAATCGTAACCAATGTAATAAATGTACGTGTGTTCACACTTTAGTTTTCATCATTTACTGTACTTTTATTTCACTTAACCTTATTCACATTCATAATCATTTCAGGCCCTTTTTCTTTCTCTGCCATCTCTTGCCGCCGACGGTTAAAATTGGCATTACGATCTTTATTCATCAATATTTCCTAGGTACTAATGCATACGCATCGAGTGTCTAAGTTTGTGTAGTGTGAGTGTGTGCATGAGGTGTGTCCTCTCTGAGCGCATGAGGCGAGGGAAATAAGATTTTCACAACATCATTTACAATGCTAATAAAAGTAATGACATGAGGTTTGTGTTATTCTGTGTGTGTAAATGTACTCTGCGTGTGTGTAAATGATGTGGTGTAAACACATCAGGTCTTGAGTGATCCAGAAAAGAGTGAAGCATAAGGAAACTATGGAGAATTTGGAATATCACAAGAACTCACGGTGGATCCTTCCACTATATTTAGAATGATGTTTGGGAGTGATTACTCTTATGATTATATTGGGCAGCTTGCATTAGTTCTTTGACACATGTAGATACCAAAGAGGGCTCGAAGTGATTACTCTATTTTCTGGGATTTGGATGTTTTATGTTATAAGATTTCCATGTTTTTATTTTCTTTTTATAACGAAATACTGAGATTGGATGCTTTTATTCCTATAGCTCTATGTTCTCTTCTGTACCAATGCTGATTTTATTTAAAGGGGATGAACTTTTTTCTGTAAAAATGTAAATAAAGTAAACTGTGACTTACATTATAGATGCCACCACCACCACTGCTGCTGTTGTATTATGGCTAATGTGGCTAATGTGTGCAGACCTTTGTTGTAATCGTGGAATATTTTTCGTGTTGCCTAAGTGTAGTAGTATGAACACATTTGATAATATTTCCACACGTTTGATAACTTGGCTAATGTGGCTAATGTGTGCTGACCTTTCCACAGATTGAAATTTTTGAAGACAAAAGCTATACTCGATCATGTTGGTTCACAGTAAAGTAAGTGGAGTGATATCTTATTCCATTGAGAAATATCCTATTAAAGTATAAAATTCATACATTTAATTGGAGGTTACATAACACAAGGAAGTTCCCCCCAAAGAATTAGATAACTTTGTGTCTACTGCATTGCATTTACTCTTCTTTCCCCAAACATTAATAGTTGCAGACCAATATGGCTACTTCATTGCAACTGTCTACTGCAGAATTAAAGAGTACTATATGATAAAGATGCATACAAAATCTCAGGGGAACCCTGAGCAGAGGTGTAACGTAGTGGGGTTTTCAAGTCTAGGTACTAAATTTGTTATTACATCTGCTCAAGGTTTTACACCTGTTAATATTTCCTCTGCTCAGGTTTCTAAACATTTGTTCCTTATTGCTAAGGTTTTGAAATAATTGTAGTTCCATGCTATCCTTGATACGAACGGTATGAATATAGATTCATTTTATTGGAATTGCATTATATATATTGATTGAATATAGATTGATTGGAACTGATTTTATAGATGGACTATAGGAACTGATTATCTATTAGTATTGTTCATATTACCTAGCATAGCCACATCTGCATTAGATTGAATATAGATTGATTAAGAGTTTAGGAACTTCAACGGTGTTTACGTACTGATTATATAAATTGATTGGGTATAGGAACTGATTTTTTTGATTGAAAATGTCCTCTTTTAGAAAATTAGTTCCTATAATCGATGAATCTATATTCCATTTATATTCAATCTATATCAATATATAAAATCAGTCACTAAACACCGTTGAAGTTCCTAAACACTCAATTTACTCCAACAATATGAATGTAGATTGATTTTATAGGAACTACATTATATAATGTGATTGAATATAAATTGATTGGAACTGATTTTATAGATTGAATATATGAACTGATTATATGTTAGTATTGTTTATATTACCTAGCTTAGCCTTATCTGCATTAGATTGAATATAGATGGAATGCAGATTGATCGGGTATTTAGGAACTTCAACGGTGTTTACGGACTGATTTTATAGATTGAATATAGATTGATTCAGTTTAGGAATTGATTTTATGGATTGAATATGCCCCCTTTTATAAAATCAGTTCCTATAATCGATCAATCTATATTCAATCAATGTCCAGATTTTATATAAGATCATACAAATCATCATATCGAAGATCGTATTTGTGGAGTTGATTGGAGCCGGTTTTCATCTTGGCCCCTATTCAGCTAACATGGCTAACGATGATCATACAGTCCTTGGTAATACATATTGGTCAACTTTCAACCTAATGAATCTCCCTTATTGGGTTCAATGAACAAAACACATTTTTTTGTGGTCATTAGTTTTAATTAATAGTATTGATGATGATTATAGAGTAGAAGGTTAGTTGTTAATTAATACACTCCAAAAGTATTGATGATGATTATTTTTTGCTGTTGATTATAGAGTAGAAGGTTAGCTGCAACAACAAATCAATTTTTAATTAACTTTTGGAGTGATCAATGGTGTTGAAGAGGTTTTGGATTGATCAACTGAGAAAGTGGTTGCTACACTTGGTGGATTTGATCCCGGTTTTGTGGCGTTCTTCACCCCAACTGCCCAAAAATTGGTTGATGAATAAGTTAGTGGAGTTGATCCCGGTTTTGTGGCGTGTTGACTAAGAGTTACTTTGGAATGCAACTTGGCCACGTAATGCTGAGGTAAAATTCTATCTATCTCACCACGTTATTGTCCTTATATTCCCATTGTTTCTATATTGAAATTTCATAAAATACATAGCATTGATATTTTAAAACATCCTCTATATACCAAAACACATCATCGCTTTCTCTATTTTCATAGATATTTTACCAATGTTTGCTCACCCTCACTTTCTTTCTCCATTTTTTTTTGTGGTTTTTTTCAGGACTGAATTGGAGCACCATTTTCACAGGATAATGTATGTTTGGGGGTATCAGCGGGGTTAAGGGGGTGCATTAGTTTTGGCAGAAGGTTTGGGATGGGGTGGTAGCAGGGTATAGGAACTTATTTTTTTAGATTGGAGTCAGTAGGTGTTGCGAGGTATTGGACAGTAGGTGATGGGAGGTGGGTGGGGTCATGGACAGTGGGTCGGGAGGTTGCGGAGCCATTTCTTTTTTATCCAGATCTGGCAATCTTTGAGGTTTGTCATAGTTGAATATATTGTTCGATTTGTGAGTTTATATTGTTGGTACTCTACTTTATGATATAGATATAGGGTCCCTACCTTTGTACTGATGGTACTCTACTTTGTGAGTTTTATGTGCAGATACATATGCCATTGTCTCTAATCTTAGTTAAAATGATTGAATTTTTGTGAATTCCTTATGTAGCTTTAATTTATTATGACTTAGATGTATACTTTTTGTTCGGTTTTAACAATGTTTTCAATTGCGATCGTGCAAGGTCTCGCGAGGGAAGCCAGTAATCTTACTGTATAATCTTACTATATGTTGACGACATAAGCATATCCTCTATGAAACACTGAGATCCTATGAAATTAAGCTGCCCTTGACGCATTAGTAACACTGATTCAAGCTTCTGATGTTATTGCTTTACTGTATAACCGTGCTAAATGATTTTCATTTGTTATTGCTTTACAGGTGCCATGTTCATTTAGATTTAGTTACAGTTACTTTTGATGCTTTGTTCTAGGTTGAATCAGTTGAATATTGGGGGATGTTGATTCCATTATTCTAAATATTTTAAGTTTAGTTTCTGTTTGGTAATGTTTGGTAAGTGATTAATCTTTATGTGAATATATTTTATGTCCTATTTTGTATAGTTTGGTAAGTGATAACTCTTTATGACATTATATTTTAATGTTTTGTTTGGTACTCTTTGATAAATGATTACTCTTTATTTAAATTTATTTTCATGTTCTATTTGGTAAGTGTTTTCAAAGGATGAAATAAAGATTTTGGATTTTTTTAGTTGTAGAATGGTTTCCCTATTTTTAACTGTATATATGGATCTAATTCACATTGCTTGAATATATTTCCAAGAAGCGAAGACATGTCACATTCACGAAAGTCGGTAAGCTAATCTTCCATTTCGGTTCATTTTCCTTATTTAGATCACTATTAGTTTTACTAATCTTTAATTTGTTTTGTTCGATTTTATTGGCACACAACAAAAATTCAAGTCACGTGAGAAAACTGTTTATATGGTGGAGTTGTTATCTGCAGATTTGTAAGTCCTTTTTTAAGTGTTTAGGTCTCTTATTTTTGGTTTCTTTTTGTCATGTGTACAAAGAAATTTCTTTCCATTGAGCTTCCTTCTGGACCATTAGTTGCAAGGCCCAACTCTAGCAATCATGTGAATGGCTTTGCTTCTAATCTTTCTGCAGGAAGAAATAGATTTAGGACATGTTGCAGTAATGCTCCTCTGCTCTTTTCACCCCCAGAGAATAAAATTAACAGTAATGGAAATGGAAATTATTGGTGGTCCACAATGCGTTAAAAATACCCATACACGAGGGCTCATCGATTCTCGAACTTAAAACTAAAAGTTATTTGTCTTGCTCTGTTGGAAGAAAAACATGAAATGCCAGATTTAATAATTTTCCTTCTCTTATATTTAATAATTTAGTTATCGTCAATTTATTTTAGTTATTGTTATATATTATCCTCTTATAATTTAGTTATTGTTATAATTTAGTTATCGTCAATTTATTTTAGTTATTAGTTTTCCCCAGTCTCAATCTTCTCCTCTTATATTTCAGATTGGAGTTTGTTAGCTAAACACTAACTAAGGGTACTCATTCAATGAAAATGGAAGCAAACAATAAGACTATACCGGGATCTGCTACAGATATATGGAAGCAGTCAAAATGGAAGAAGCCAAACACTTGCTCAATGACAGGCTCTGCTACAGATACACTTTCCCAACCCAGGATTATCAGTTGGGACATGGCGCCAACCAAGAACAATATGCCCTAGGGACTCGGAAACCTTCATAAACCACCCCAAAATTCATAGAGAAAAGTCAAAACCAAGTCAAAAAGGATAAAATTTACCAATAACCAGGGATGATCTAGCATGAGAAACCAAAATGTAGTGTTCAAAATACCTTTGTAAATACACGATCATCTTTGGTAGTAGCTAAAACCCAACATCTTTGGCAACCTGACCCAATAATATTCACGATCAACGAAAACAAATTGCAATTGCTGTTAACATATGCGTCATAGACACGTTGTTCTTTCATTAATTACTTTTGTCACTTTCATGGCTGATTTTTGGGAGTCGTGCCATTAGTTTTGAGGTGGGAACTCAAAGAAATGGATTACTGTTTTGAAAGATACAAGAATAAAAAAGATCAAGATTATTATTTTTTACTTTTCTATTCAAATTTTCCCGTTATGCCACACTACACTGGCACTGGCACAAGCCCCTTGAATTTGTCAAGCTGTTCTTTAATCAGAAATCTCCAACATAACTTTTATTCAATGATTCACATCCTATCATTCTATGTATATAACATGCCTTTTAATGTGTTACATTACTTTGCAAAACGAGTTTGCCTTTTAATTTCTTTAATGATTAGAAAGGCATATATTTTGGCAGTAAAAAAGATATGCATACTCAAAGATGGAAATTGCAGACCCGGAAGAGTTACAACATAAAAAGGACCAGCTCTTCATCTACAAAGTGTTAAAAGAAGATTGTTTGTGTATTTATTAATACCATTTGTTTTAGTAATGACCTTCATCCAAATAAACGGAAGAGCCTTGAAATATAATTCTTTGGATGAAGGTCATCATAGTTATCATTTATTAATAATAAATTAATACAACTACCTATGGCCATAAATGGATCAGTGTATGAAGGCATGGGAGTGACCATGAAGGCATTTTAGTTTGGGGTTCTTTGTGAAGGTTGCAAGATACAATAAAGCGCTATTGAAAGCATAAAAAGGTTCCTGGAACAACAATGGGGCTGCTAAAGTGGTACATTTTCCCCAAGCTTTCCACAGTGGTACGTTTTCCCAATGTCGTTATTTATTAAATTATTATGAGATTATCCTCCATTTTCTTCCCTTTTTAACTTTTCTTCAACCTGCCTTGAATTCCCAACCTCTTCTTTACACGTCTTGGCTCAAAGTTTCTTTCTAATTTATATTGTTGACACATGATTTTACTCTGTAGTTAATTGTGTTCATTTTTTGTTTTGGGAACCTCAAGACTTCAGAACGAAGAGGCTTTGGCGAGGTTTAGTTTAGGTGAGGTTTAGTTTGTCTTGGCCTATCATATATATGTATGGTCTACTAAGGTTCAATATATATGTCTTGGATTAATATGCACTGAGTACTATATCATCTGAACAGTAAATGCTTGGTCTCAATAGTAGAATAACAATGTGTTCATAGTGTGCACTGAGTACTACATTGGCAAACCAGTAGAACATAGTGCACAATAATCATCAAATTCTATGAGAAATATTTTGGAAAATGATTTGATGATTATAGCTACTATTGACAGCTTAATCTAACTTTAATAAGCAGTAGAAATATACTATTGAGGCTAAGCATTTACTGTTCAGACGAAGCGTTTATGGTTTAAAATTAATGACAACTTCAATCTAACTTTTATTCCCATCATAGTGTATATAGAGTGACATACTCCGTATAAGTACAAGACGATGAGGGGTGAGGAGCTTTAGGGGATGCGTATTGAAGAACTGCAGCAGCTCGAGAGGTCCCTTGAAGTTATTTTGGGTTTCGTAATAGAGAAAAAGGTCTATATTTTTCCTCTTCGTATCAACATTTTTCATTTTCAACATTTTAACCTATACTTCGCTTGAGATTTTGAACCAAAAAAGTCAAATGATTAAGAAGAAAGGGATAACAGAGATGCAGGTTCCAAGCGATAACTTTAATAAGCAGTAGAAATATACTTTGCTCGATTTTAAAATTAATACTTCCAAGCGATAACATAATGTTTGTTTGAATTGCGGCATTAAAAGGGGGTAATACTTCCGCGACATATGTAAATTATCCGATGATGATACTACGAAGCAGCAGTTCCATACTGTGATGATGATACCACGACATATGTAAACTGTTTTTTCCTCCGTTCTTCATTACACGTATAGCCTTTCATTAGTTCTCAACACATACACACAATGATTTTCTCATCAATAAAGCACAAATATCATGCATTTTATATTGATCTCGCTCTTCTCATGGTTATATAGTTTTCTCCATGATTAATTCTCGATTTAGTGGTTTTGTGCTATACTTTTAATAATATCCCTTTCTCTCATTTACTACTTTTTTTCATTTTTTTAACTTCCCTGCAGGTGCAGGCGAACAAAGTGGAGGACGACAAGATGCGGACGACAGCTGCAAATGTTGTTGCCCGGCCTGCTGTAGGAGGAGATCACATGCTCTCAAAATGGCAACTAAGGGCTGAGCATGCCAGGCAGAAACGCGAAGGAGGGAGTGATGCACCCTCTGGTATGCCTGGCAGCCCTCAGCAGCCCTGGCATAAAGAGACGTTACTCAACTTAGGTTACTCTCCAGCCAAAGAGACGTTTCCTTGACAAATGCAGCCTGAGGTTACTGTCCAGCCAAGGCCTTCCAAAAATTCGACTTTAATTCAAAATGCCACTCTTTTCCCAAGAACACACTCACTCAGTTTTTTTTTTTATAACTAGAGTTTCCAAAACTATATAACTATGATATTGTAGAACTGGGGGCTTATAATGTAATAGGAATCCTTATGTTTTGGGGTTGATTGTTGTAAAAGCTGGAACCCCGCAGAATGCTGATTTTCTCAATTAAAATCAAAGTAAATAATTTCCTTTAAATACGGAAGCGTTAGGAGATGGTTCAATAAAATTACTCAATTAATGTATTCACTTAAACTAATTCATTAATCCAAGTCCTATAATTTTCCTAAGTCATATTTTTCATTTAAGCAAGGTTAGGCCAAACCAATTTTAGCAAGAGACTTGAATTAAACAACTTTACCCAATATTTGATTAAAGTCCAAATTAAATTGAGTGTGATAATTAAACCAAATTTTATCTTGAATTATCCTAAGCATGCGTTTTAAATTATTTAAGCAAGATAAAATAAACCAATCACACTACGCCGCGATGTACGAGGAAAAACCCAAGACGGGAAAAAAACCTTGGACGGCCCTAGCCACAAATCCACTAGATACGGAATTACAAGTACAAGACAGATAGACTTACAACGACTGACTCGATCTCTCTCAAGCCTCGACGCTTCTTCTTGTAGAAACCTCTTCCTAGCGAATAACCTTCGAACACAACCGCGGTCTCGGAATCCACCGATAGGAATTTCTATGGTCGTCGTCACCCGAGCAAGGAGCCTTTCTCCAAGTGGGTAGAATCACAACAAACGTCTTCTTCTTTGATGGATGTAGAAGCAAACCAAAACTTCTCTTCTTGAATTCGGTAATAAAAACCGGTGCCAAACTCCAAGAAATTTGATATGTATATAAGAACTTGGATAAACAATATTTGGGTGTAAATACTAGAGTGATATATGAATTTCTCTTTGAAAAGTAGCACTCAAAGCATGAACATTTGCCTAAACAATTTTTGCTCTCAAACTCTCTCTAAGAGATAAACTAGGATAGAAAAGTTATGAAAATGTTAAGTTGGAAAATGTCATTCCCGCACATATTAAAGTCTGTAAAAGTTGGTTAAAAACCAAGTGGGGAAGTGAGTGCAAAACTGCCAAAAACTGTTCCCGCCTGGCATCTCGTTCGAACGACATTTCCTTCGAACGAAATCTCGTTCGAACGAGACTTCTAACGACGTTCCAGATTGAACTCGTTAGAATCTCGTTGGAAATCTCGTTAGAACGAAGAATCTCGTTCGAACGACATTTCGAACGACGGACCAGTAGGAACTCGTTGACAGGTTCGTTCGAACGACATTTTCGTTCAAACGACAATCTCGTTCGAACGACTCTATCGAACGACAAACCAGAAAGTTTGGAAAACTCGAATTTATCCCAGAAAACTTTATTAACATTTATTTAAAGTTTTAATTAATTCTTTCTTAAAACAAAACGCAGTTTTTATAAACCTAACACCCAATAAACTTTGTTCCAACCTCCTATATATATATAATTGCAATTATACCTTGGGAGCATGGAACTATGTTTGATGACGTAGAAACGAGGCACACAAACCGGCATATTTGATGAAGCTTTATACTCTTTGCCGCTACGTCTTCAACAAACACTTCATAGGATTGAGCATATTACAATTAAATACTATCCTATGAATAAATGTTTTTGTCCGGAATTGAGCCAAAACTATATATGGACTCAATTGGAAATTTGTGTCCTTACAAATCTCCCCCTTTGGCTATTCCGGGACAAAAGCCGAACAAAAATCCTAAAGGGCCGTCAAGCTCACTAGACTCAAAACATAACCCACCCAAACTTGACTCAACCCAAGGATCAAACGCTTTGCCATTAAACAATGCCTCTTTAGAAGAAATCCTGCACACTTAAGCAAACTCATCAAATGCATAGGGAATATCAAAGTATAAAATGCAATCTTAATTAATTACTCCCCCTAAATTAATTCTCCCCTTTATCAAACACATGACCTACTTAGAAAGACGTCTCCCCCTAAGATATCTCCCCGAAACTAAGATACGATAATAATAGGATTAGATACCATTTCTCCCCCTATCATCATTCTCCCCCTTTTTGTTCAGGAATAGGCAAAGGATAAAGAACTAATAAACATAAAAGCATGTTGAAGCTTAAAGTGTTTAGACATTAAAGCATATGGGCAATAAAAGTAAGGCAAAGACAAACAAATATCATATATATATAAAACAGACATATACCAATAAAGCACTTGCATATACATATAGATATAAACACACACATAACACAAAATACAATAAGTTTGCACACTCGTATGGCAAAAATGTGTCATATGGAAACGGAAGTGTTGGGGTGTGAACTAGCAACAATTAAATTTAGACCCAAACACTTAATAAACATTCACGGAGTTCTCATTTTATTGCAAACTTTATCACATTTAAATATAACCTCATGTGACAATATGAAGATTGAACTCAATGAACAAACATACACAATGCATACAAGCCTAGCATGATGATGATTCTACAAACCAAATAGATTCATGACATTAAAGACAACTAGGATAAGCGGACATTGTGCAAACCATTGATATACCATCCAATTCTCCCTCAATAAGCATATATATTCTTTTGCTTTTGAATGAATATATCAAACAAACATAGGCCTTGGCAATTGTTTTCTTTTTAATGCCAAATATTATGTTCTTAGGCCTTTGGATCACGTATTTCTTTTAGATCCTATAAACGGTGGCATACTATCGCAAATGATTTAATTCATCCTTTCGAAGCCCTTCCCCTTGCCCATTTATATTTATCATGTTTTTCATGTTTCACACAAATCTCACATGCAACGGATTTTGACATGCACTAGTCCTCCTAGGTCATGGATATGTAGATGACTAGATTGGTAGGAGAACACCTCAAAAAGCTCAAATATAACATGTGACATTAAGATTCCAAAAGAGCTCGTGCATGTGTGAAAAGAGGCATATAAAAATAGAATCCATTTAAACAATACAAAATTCAACTACTCCATATAAAACATGGTAAAGAACATTTTAAGGATTGAAAATCTAAACCAAAAGTTCTAGCCACGTGGGAGCGTAAAAGATGGGATTCAAACACAAATATATGCCACATAAAGTGTGTCAACCAAAAATACACACAAAAAAAAATCTTTTTATGTTTTTAACTTTTTTAATCAAAAATAGATATTACTCAAAAAGACAAACAAAAATCATTTGTATTTTTCATGAATCTCAAATGAAACAGATAAAACAAAAATGATAAACAAAAAATCTTTTTATATTATTCAGACAATTCAAAGAAAAATAATAATACAAAAAGATAAACAAGTCATAATTTCTAGCATGTGATAAGAAATAAGTCAATGACTAGAAAATGACTAAACAAGCATACATTTAGCATGTGAATATAGCATGAAGTACACAAGCTAAAGTATGCAAACACTAACACATTCATCCTTTAGATTTAGCAAGGGAGGAAGCATGTGAAAGTAAATGAGAATCAAAAACCCTATTTTGCAAGGCAACCAAGTCGGATTTCCTAACCCAAATGAATGAAGAATGACTATCTTGGGGTGTTGGAACTTTAACTACCGTGGTTACATTACTATGGGGTTGGCTAGGAATTCGTTTAAGATCAAAACAAAATTTCCTAAGATGACCTTTTCGACCACAATGTGTACAAGCAAAAACATGTCGAAAAGATTTACTTAAGGAGTGATCTTTAAATGCATTCCTAGTACATTCTCCTAAAACATTGGTCTTGGCTTTATGAGTAGATTCATTACAAGTATTGAAGCCTAAACCACAAGTGTCATTTTTAATTTGGACCGTTCCTAAGATTTTATCTAGTTTTTTCGAACGACACTCCAAATCAAATTTGACATGACTAGAATCTTTTAATTTATTTTCCAATTCAAAAATGTTAGATTCTAGTAAAACATTTCGCTCTTCAAAAGCAAGAAGCTCCTTTTTCAAGGATTCCATTAAACCCCTAAGGCTATCTCTTTCGCCTTCTACATATTCTATCTTATCTTGAAGAGTCCTCTCACGTGTCCTAAGGTCTTCTATTAAGGCATTTTCATCAACGACCTTGACACTCTCTCTTAAACAAGCTTCTAACTTCAAATTAGCCCTTTTCAATTTAATAGATTCTTTATAAAGTTCTTGAAAAGCATTTTGAAGTTCACTCACATTAACCTCTTCTTCATTTTTACTCTCTCTTTCTTCTTCACTCTCACTATCATCAAAAACAAGAGAATCATGTATAATGACCTTGGAAGTGGCATGTGCTATCGTTTCATCAATCGATGAGTTCTCACCATCACTCACATGACTAGCCATAAAAGACACAAAATTTTTCTTAGTGGGGGAATCGTGCTTCTCTTCCATATCACTATCACTAAGGGTGGCATTATATGAAATGGGTCACTTACCCTCTTTCCTTAGTTTAGTGGGGCACTCATAAGCCCTATGGTCATAACCTTCACAACCAAAGCACTTATTAGACTCGTCCCTATCTAAATTTTCATAACTAGGTTTAGGGATCTTCTCGGCTTTAGGAATCTTCTCGGCTTTAGAAATCTTTTCACCTTTGTCATGCTTAGAAGATTCAAATTTCTTAAAATCATTATTAAATTTATCTTTGTTAATTTTAAGAAATTTTCTAAATTTGCGAGCAAATAAAGCCATGTCTTCCGAGTCACTATCACTATCGCTCTCTACTACTTGTTTAACCTCTTTTCGGGCTTTTAAAGCAACGCCCTTTTCGATTTTCCTTTCAGTTTTAGAGGGAAACATATCCAGTTCATAGGTTTGTAAATCACCTACAAGCTCTTCTAATTTCGTATAGGCTAAAGTGGGTAAAGAATTTAAAACGGTCACCTTTGGAATAAATCTATCGGGTAGGGACCTTAAAATTTTCTTTACAACACGGTCGTCAGGTATTTTCTCTCCCAAGTTAAACGATGAATTAACAATATTGAAAGTCTAGCATAAAATTCATCAAAAGTTTCTTTTTCATTCATTTTGATAGTTTCAAATTGAGTGGTGAGGTTTTGGAGTTTTGAAGCTTTAACGACACTAGTTCCTTCATGAGTTAATTGTAAAATATCCCAAGCTTCTTTAGCGGTTTCACACGTCATAATACGACGGAATTCATCTGGTGTGACAGCGCTAAATAAGGCATTTAAACCATAGGAGTTGAAATTAGCAAGTTTAAACTCATTTTCAGTCCATCTATCGGCGGGTTTGATAACACGTTCATTTTCAACTAAATAAGTTGGTGGGGACCACCCGTTAACAACAAACATCCAAACTCTTTCGTCGATAGATTTTAGTGCCGATCTCATACGCGCTTTCCAATACGTGTAGTTTGAACCATCGAAAATAGGAAATTTTGAAAATGGGGAAAAATCCATTTTAGACAAAAAATTTAAAGGATCTTAACGAAATAATTTATCGTTTTCGGCTCTGATACCAACTTGTAAAAGCTGGAACCCCGCGGAATGCTGATTTTCTCAATTAAAATCAAAGTAAATAATTTCCTTTAAATGCGGAAGCGTTAGGAAATGGTTCAATAAAATTACTCAATTAATGTATTCACTTAAACTGATTCATTAATCCAAGTCCTAGAATTTGCCTAAGTCATATTTTTCATTTAATCAAGGTTAGGCCAAACCAATTTTAGCAAGAGACTTGAATTAAACAACTTTACCCAATATTTGATTAAAGTCCAAATTAAATTGAGTGTGATAATTAAACCAAATTTTATCTTGAATTATCCAAAGCATGCATTCTAAATTATTTAAGGAGGATAAAATAAACCAATCACACTACGCCGCGATGTACGAGGAAGAACCCAATACGGGAAAAAAAACCTCGGACGACCCTAGCCACAAATCCACTAGATACGGAATTACAAGTACAAGACAGATAGACTTACAACGACTGACTCGATCCCTCTCAAGCCTCGACGCTTCTTCTTGTAGAAACCTCTTCCTAGCGAATAACCTTGGAACACCACCGCGGTCTCGGAATCCACCGATAGGACTTTCTATGGTCACCGTCACCCGAGCAAGGAGCCTTTCTCCAAGTGGGTAGAATCACAACAAACGTCTTCTTCTTTGATGGATGTAGAAGCAAACCAAAACTTCTCTTCTTGAATTCGGTAGAGAAAAACCGGTGCCAAACTCCAAGAAATTTTATATTTATATAAGAACTTGGATAAACAATATTTGGGTGTAAATACTAGAGTGATATATGAATTTCTCTTTGAAAAGTAGCCTCAAAACATGAACATTTTCCTAAACAATTTTTGCTCTCAAACTCTCTCTAAGAGATAAACTAGGATAGAAAAGTTATGGAAATGTTAAGTTGGAAAATGTCATTCTCGCACATATTAAAGTCTGTAAAAGTTGGTTAAAAACCAAGTGGGGAAGTGGGTGCAAAACTGCCAAAAACTGTTCCCGCCTGGCATCTCGTTCGAACGACATTTCCTTCGAACGAAATCTCGTTCGAACGAGACTTCTAACGACGTTCCAGATTGAACTCGTTAGAATCTCGTTGGAAATATCGTTAGAACGAAGAATCTCGTTCGAACGACATTTCGAACGACGGACCAGTAGGAACTCGTTGGCAGGTTCGTTCGAACGACATTTTCGTTCGAACGACAATCTCGTTCGAACGACTCTTTCGAACGACAAACCAGAAAGTTTGGAAAACTTGAATTTATCCTAGAAAACTTTATAAACATTTATTTAAAGTTTTAATTAATTCTTTCTTAAAACAAAATGCAGTTTTTATAAACCTAACACCCAATAAACTTTGTTCCAAGCTCCTATATATATAGAATTGCATTCATACCTTGGGAGCATATAACTATGTTTGATGACGTTGAAAAGAGTCACACAAACTGGCATATTTGATGAAACTTTATACTCTTTGACGCTACATCTTCAACAAACACTTCATAGGATTGAGCATATTACAATTAAATACTATCCTATGAATAAATGTTTTTGTCCGGAATTGAGCCAAAACTATATATGGACTCAATTGGAAATTTCTGTCCTTACAATTATGATTTTCAGTTTAGTGCTTTTAAAAGCATGGACTCAATATATTAAGTCCTTTGTCTTTTGTGTACGTTGTTATGGCAAACAAGTAGATGGAAGAATAGAGTCGTTTTGGACTTTTGATATGTAATTGTAACTGTTAGATTGTGGCTTTTGGGGCTTTGTAATGGTTCAATGAAGTATTGTTGAATATTTTTTATTTTTTAAACAGCGTCGATAGTCCTATAAACAAAGGAAATTATGCCCAAAATTTTTGAATTGTTTACACATTGGGTTGTAAAAAATCGACTTAAATTACTTATGATTCAATATTTTATAAAAAAAAACAATATTGTTGGACTATTTATTATTTGTTAAGAGAAAATATATTATGTTAATTTTTTTTTAAATTACACTTTGTTTTTTTTGGGAACGAATTTTTTTGCCGTTTCATAGTTACATACTTTGGGACTTTTTGTCGTTTCGTGATTACATATTTTGGAAATTTTTACCGTGCCTCCAGGCACGGGCATTCCGCTAGTATAATGATAAGCAAAAGGAAGTAACAATTTATGCTCAAGCAAATCACTATAAGAAAAAACAAAATTCTCCCCCATAATTCGTTATCCCCCTTTTTATGATTTCCCCAAATACACAAATATGAAGAATACCAAATGCAAATGGAGAATTATCACAGGGTAATCAAACTTTCTTTTTTTGATTTTTTTCAAAATGTTTTTCACAAAATATACAGCAAATAATCACACCATAAAAGAACACCAAAATAACTAAGTCAGTGATAGCAAAAATGTAGGGATGTGAACGAATTCGACAGGAAAATCAATACGTACAACCATATCATATGTGCATGATGAATATTGGATATTCTTAACGATTGAACTCAATATCTTCCTTAGGTGTAAAAATTGTGGAATTAAAAGAAATTGACTCAATCAAATGAACAATCAAAGCTCAAAGTGATTTTCACACCAATAACGTCCAAAATGATGTAACGCTTTTTCATGACTTTCAAGGACATGAAAACTCATTTTTTATTACTTTCCAACAAAACTCCCTCATAAATAATTATACATTATATTTTTCTTTTGAGGTGATGAAACAAAAACCTATTGGCCCATTTGATTTGGCATATTTATCTTTTTATTGCCATTTTAATATTTTTCTGGCTCTTTTCAAGTGGTGGCTTTCACGATGAGCATAGCCCTTTCCCATGATTCACTCATCATATTTTGTTGCAATTAAATCCTTTTAGTAAATGGTTTTTACATACAATACTATCTTATCAAGTTTTATTGCATTTTGGTAGTTGTATAGACAGAAATTAGATGGAAACACTCAAGCCAATATGTGATAGAAAATTACAATACTCAAATAATACCGTGCGTGTGTACATTAAAGGAGATAAGGAGCCAAACATGTAAAAAATATCACTAATCACTTCTCAAAGACTCCAAACAATGCAAAGCACCTGGATGAAATGATGTAGCATCCCAAATCACTATTAAACATTCACGTGGAATATGGAATGAAGTTGTGACTATGGCTATCTTAAATGTTCATCCATAAATGGTGTAAACAAAATACAAAACCCTTTTTGTTTTTTTCAAAAAATTTATAAAAAGAAAATTCTTACTCACTTTTTCTAAAACAAAATAAAAAAATAAAATCTTTTGGGGTTTTTCAAATTTTTGAAAAAATCCAACAAATAATTTTATAAATGATACAAGCTAGAGACAGGAATCAGATGATATGAACATGAAAAATGAATCATTCTCCAGATCAGTCAACTGTGCACATTCCTAAACACTTCCCAAGAGTCTCTAATCTAAGAGCATATAATGGTTTTATGAAAATATTGGATAACTGGAGGTCGGTAGATACAAAACTCAAGGATACGACCTTTTTCTCTACAAGCTCATGGATAAAGTGCTCGCATATCCTAATGTGCTTTGTGCGCGAATGTTGGACTTGATTACCGGATATGTGTATCGTGTTCATGTTATCACAGGAAATAGTCATGGTGTCATGTGATATCCCATAATCCTCCAACATCTGTTTCGTTCACAGAAGTTGTGTGTAATAACTCTCGTTGGCTATGTACTCATCCTCCGCAATGGATAAAGAGATGGGGTTTTACTTCTTTCTCAAGCAAGAGACAAGAGAAAAAACAAAGAAGAAACACCCACCAAAAGTGATCCTACATCCATCTGCATTCCTCGCCCATTAGGCGGATAAATGGTCATTGGTAGCAAAGGAATACCAAATACCAAGTGAAAGAGTCCCACTCACATATTTGATAATACATTTAAGAGAGAGTAAGTATGACTCTTTCGAGGATTCTTGATATCG
Source organism: Sambucus nigra (assembly GCA_949130495.1). Classification (NCBI taxonomy): domain Eukaryota; kingdom Viridiplantae; phylum Streptophyta; class Magnoliopsida; order Dipsacales; family Adoxaceae; genus Sambucus; species Sambucus nigra. The sequence goes on along the minus strand of OX422208.1, from coordinate 370,254,540 downwards.
TACAAAGACTCCTACATTAATGGTGATGTCGGGACGACTGGAAGTCAAGTAGAGAAGACTACTTATCATACTCTGATACAAGGTTTGCTTCACGTACATGTCTAAAGTGTCATTGCTAAGATTTATTGAGGTACCCATCTATGTATGTGCATGCTTAGCAGAGTCTAGACCAAATATCTGCATAAGGTCTCTAGAATACTTAGATTGGGAGATGAACATCCCATCCTCTAGCTGATGAACCTGGAGACCTAGAAAGAAAGTAAGATCACGTACCATGCTCATCTCAAACTCACTCTTCATCTCCTGCTCAAAGTGGTGAGCATGATGGGAGCACATGGATCCAAAGACTATATCATCCATATGGACTTGGGAAACCAAAATAACACCATAATCTCTCCTAATGAACACTGTCATATCAACTGCCCCTCTCTTGAAGCCACGAGCTAAGAGATAGGAAGTAATGCTCTCGTATCAAGCACGGGGTGCTTTCTTCAAACCATACAAGTATTTCTTCAGATAGTAGATATGATCACGGTGATTAGGGTCTTTAAACCCTTTTGGTTGTTCACACAAATATCCTCTAGTAGAATGTCATTCAGAAAGGTACTCTTGACATACATTTAATATAACTTGAAGCACAAATGACATGCAATAGTGAGTAGTAAGCGGATGGACTCAATCCTTGCAATAGGAGCAAATGTCTCATCAAAGTTTACACCCTTTATTTGTGTGGAGACTTGAGCGACCAGACTAGCCTTATTTCTGTAATAGTACCAGTCTCATCCACCTTACTCTTTAAGATCCACTTCGTACCTATCATATTTATCTCACAAGATCGGGGGACTAGTTACCATAAAACTTTCTTTCTAAACTAAGGCAACTCATCCTGCATAACACATATCTAGTGCTCATCTTTGAGTGCTTCCTTATAGTTCATGGGCTTAACTTTGGACGTGTAGCAACCATTGCAAACAACGTTCTCTAGCTGAGCATGAGTCTTGACCCCTAGGGTGGGATCTAATAGAATAGAAGTCTGATCATGACTGTTACGAACCCAAGCAGGCGTATCCCCTAACCTAATAGTAGGGTCCACTCTGGTTGTGGGAGGCATAATGGGATCATCAAGAGAAAGTGTGTAATCCTCACATAATAGTTTAGAATCAACGAACGTTGGAGGTTCGTCATATTACACAGTGACATTTATTGACTCCATAACCTTAGAGCTACTCGGGTTAAAAACCCGATATGCTCTACTAGTCGATGAAAATCCTAACAGTATTCCCTCATCGCTTTGGGAGTCGAACTTTCCTAATTTCTCTCTATCCCATAGGATGTAGCATTTACTCCCAATGACATGAAAATATGAAAGGTTGGGCTTTTTTCTAGTCCAATATTCATAGAGCGTATTAAGTGTGTGTGGACGAAGGTAAACCCAATTCACCGTGTGGCATGTGGTAGACACTGCCTCTACCCAAAATCTCCTACCAACTCTACAACCTAGAATCATAGATTTATCCATCTCATGAATCGTTCGATTCTTTCTCTCGATAATCCCATTTTTCTGAGGAGTCTTCTTGGCCAAAAATTCATGTTTGATTAGCTTCCTTAAACTCAGTGCCACTAGCACTATGTATTCTATTGATGGTAACTCCATGTTGATTTTACATGACATGACACTTGGTCGTAAGAAATTCCACAACGTTAGATTTCCGTCTTAGAAAACCTATAATCGAGTAATGAGAGAAATTATCTACCATCACGGGGATATACCTCTTACAAGCCAAACTCTCAGTGCGAATAGGACCCATAGGATCCATGTGTATCAACTCAAGCAGTTGTGAAGTCGTAATGGAATTCAACTTCATGTGGGGGCTACGGACTTGCTTTCCCAACTGATAGGGTCCACAACCCGCAAAAGTTGGCTTTCCAAGTGATGTCAAGCCACGTACTAGGTCCTTTTTAGCTAATTTCTCCAAATCTCTAAAGTTCACATGACCTAGATATTGATGCCACAGATCCATAGTAGAGATCGTGGCGTTGTTGCTGACAAATAAGGATTTGGGCATAACCCCATAGAAATTATCTTCAGTCCTCACCCCTTGAAATAGAATTTTACCGTCTTGATCATACACATTTCATTCATTCCGGTCAAACTTTACTATAAAGTCAGTGTCGAACAGCTTGCTAATGCTGATTAGATTTGCTTTCAAACCTTTGATGTACAAAACATCCTCTAGCTTAGGAAATGTTGGTATCTCTATTGTACCTCGCCCTGCTATGCCAAATTTTCTCCCGTCTTCGAAGGTTACTTTACCTTCCTTGTGATACTCAAGGTAGGTAAAAAATGAGACATCACATGCCATGTGTCTGGAGCCCTCACTGTCGAAATACCACTAAGAAGTGTTATGTGCTTTAAGAGCAACATGAATAACAAGGTCTTTAGCGTCGAGTTTAGGTACCCAGGATGAGGTAACCTCCTATTTTCCCTTGTCATTTCTGACTCTAGTGGAATATTAGAAGTGTCCACTAAAGGCATAGAAATCCATTGAATCTCTTCTATTAGACTCTGAGAAGTGGCGATTAGAAACTCAGCCTGCTCTCTAAGACTCGAAAAATCACTACTGGCACATGATGGAGCAAATGTACATCGTGTCTGACCCAAACTATACCAAAACTACCTAATATGAACCTTTCTTTTGTAGTAGGTACATAAGTACACAGTCTTTGGCCGACCTGGTCTGCTTTTCTTAACCAAACTATTCTTCAGCATTTTTAGCGATGGCCATATGGGTTCATAGTTAACTCAGGAACCAGTTCCGGTGTCACATGGTACCGGAGGAACCGTCAAAACCAATTTAGAGCCTTTCACCAAAACCTAAAGCGGGGGCGAGGAGCATATTTTCCTTCTTTCTAGATCTATCCTCAATCTTTACGTTGACCTCCTTGGGTATATCAAGGTCACAATTAAGCTGGGCTACAAGGGCTTCAAATTTCTTTTGAGTGTTCATGGAGGTCTTAATCTCACTCGTAAGATTAGCCACTTTCTTGGTCAAGTCCTTTTTCTCTTTCTCTAAAAATCTCTCTCTCTCTCTCTCTTTCTCTCTCATACCAAACTGACACTCCCTCTCTATATAAAATCTCTCTCTCTCTCTCTCAACACAAACAGACTCTCTCTCTCTCTTAAGGAAGTGGTAATGGAGAACTCTCACTCTCTCATCTCTTGTCTCTCCTAAATCTTTTCTAATGCAACTATCCTAAGAGCTAATGCTTTGTTGCGGTTTTTAGTTTTAAAATAATCAACATATAAATTACTGTACATGCATCGTAAATCATTATCTCTCTCTCACTTTCAATATCCTCCCCCTCACTCAAATCACTTCCCGTGTCAAGGTGTCCTTGTGAAGTAGAATCATCATCGTCATTGGGTTCACTATTGGTACTCACATGACTAGCTGTGAATGCGCTAAAGTTACATTCAAGTGGTGATTTGTCTCCAGAATCCGCTGACTCGACCTCACTATCGTCACTACAGGTGGCATTAGGAGAAACTTTTCCTTTGCCTTGACATTGCTACCTGTTAGGACACTCAAATGCATTATGACCTCTACCGTCACACTCATAACATCTATCCTCATTTTTCTTAGGCGCATCCTTTTTATCCTTTTCATTTTTCTTTTCAAATTTATTTTTCTCAAATTTATTTTTGTCTTTGAAATTGCCATTTTTCTTTAATTTGAGAAGTTTATGAAGATTTTAGCAAATAAGGCCAAATCAAACTCAGAATCAGACAACTCTTCCTCTCTTTTCCTAGAAGGCTCACCTCTCTTTCTAGTTTGGCCTTTAAGTGCTACCCTTTTATCTTTTGATTTTATCGTATTAGAAAACATGTCAATTTCATAAGTTTGGAGGTCTAGTACCAATTCTTCTAATTTCAGACTACTCAAATTTCCAAATGAATTTAACACAGTGACTCTAGGGTAAAACACTTAGGTAATGATCTCAAAATCTTTTTCACTACTGTAGAATCAGGAATATGTTCACCCCAATGGAAACTAGTGTTAACAATATAACATAAGCATGCATAGAATTCATCAAAACACTCAAACTCAATCATGGTGATTGTTTGAAATTGTGTAGTTAAATTTTGCAATTTTGATTCTTTAACTGCATTAGTTCCTTCATGGGTAATATGTAAAACATCCCATGCTTCTTTAGACATGTTACACATCATGATACGTCAAAACTCGTCGGGGGTGACATTTTCGTAAATTGCACTAAGCCCACGTGAGTTAAATGGGATCCATTTAAATTCTTCCTCAGTTCATGCCGTCATAGATTTTAATGTAGTTACATTATCAACAATGATAGTGGGAGGCATCCAACCTCTTTCACAAATAACCCAAACATGTTCATCAATGTCTTTTAAATGAGATCTCGTACGGGCATTTCAATATGCGTAATTTGACCCGTCAAAGACTGGCACTAGATTATACAAGTTTTCCACTAAAATTATGCTTTTTCAAAAATAAAATTTGAAACCAAAATTGATATCTAGAAAAGTTTCCAAAAAATATTACATGGTATAATTGTGTAATAGGCTCTGATACCAATTTGAGAGTGCGCCAGCAATTAATGATTAACTTGTTTAATTAAATTCCAACGTTTAATCCGAAAAATCCCAACTCTTGCAACCAAATAGTGACAGACTAAATAAATCAAACCAAGCATGCAAAGTCAATCACAGTATGGGGAAAAATCCCCCAAAGGGGCAAAACCATTTATTTCACTATAATATGTAACGACTTATAATTACAGTAAACTACGAATACCCGCAGGTGTCGGTTCTTCGTCGTCAGCAAGAGGTCCCGTAAGAACTCCAATTTCAGCAGTGGATAAAGACCCTTCTACTTCACAAGGTTACCCCATGATGAGTAGAACAATCGTATAGGGTTTAAATATTCACACAAATGTTTGGGAAGGATTTGTGAATCAAAAAGGAATTAAACCTTGAAAAAATAAAGTCTATTTCTGGGCAGAATATTTACAAAAACATCAGTGCCAAAAGACATGGAAAATGGTAGAATGGCACTGCTTTAAATACTACATTTGAGTCGACGTGTCTCTCGAATGAAGTACATACGTCGCTCAAACGTTAGGCCACATCGCTTGAATGACTTTGAGCGAGATGGCTATGTCGTGCGAATTACAAGCCAATCTCGCTCGAACGACGTCACCGATATTTTTTATTCACCTCTACAGTTAGAAAAAAGTCATTTTGCTAAGTAAAAACTTTCCATCCCTTTAAAAATATATTATACAAAAATTCCCAAATATTTATGTAAATAGAAAAAGCACTCCAAATAAATTATTTTACCATAATCGCGAGTGGAGTGGGAATGATTGAAAAGTATGTTGCATGTTGCATGATGCGCATATGAAGATGATGGATGCATGGATTCGAATCAAGGCCATCATGGATTATCATGTTGATGTGCAAAATATATCAGTATGAGACATACTAACTGTGATCTAGGACAAAAAAAATCTTAGATTTTACCTCGGCCATTTATAAAATCATGTCCTTACAAAATTGTGGAAAGATATATGCATGTGCATCTAAAAATGGTGCAAGTAGTTTAAGATGACCTTTTATGAAATGGCCAAGGAGGGATAAAAAATGTATCTCAACTTTTGATGAATCAATGTCGTGGTTACTTGTCAATGCGTTTATCTGAATTTGAGTCTGAAATTTTTTTAGAGTTAGTTAGTGAGGGTATTGTAATGCACAAATTTACTTTTCAATTTGGGTAGTGTGAGGGTATTCGTGCTATTTTCAGTTATTTATATGAGTATGTTCCAATAATCACAAGGAATACCGCTAAAGATGTTATTGTAAAATTATACAAAAAAGAGAAGGTTAAAATTGAAATAAATGCTTGAATTACCTCCTCGTAAGGTATCAACTACTTTGGATTTGGGGTCTTCCATTAGTACTAATGGGTTATTTGTTTCACTTTGCACTTTATCAATAATGAGTTGAAATTTCAGAAGAGGATCCTAAATTTTAAATTTATTGTTCCCCCGCATAATTGTGTTTGTTTGACTGAAAAAAATCTTAAATTTGATGTCAGAATAGGGGATTGAAAATAAATTCTTTTCTATTACTTCAGACAATGCATCTCGTAATGATACATTTGTCGAATTATTAAAGATTCAATTGAATAATGAAGGTGCACTTGTTAGTACACGTGAGTATTTTCATGTTCGATGTTGTGTACATGTTCTCAACTTAATTGTGCAAGATGGGATAAAAGCAATTGATGAAGGAACATGGAAAGTGATTACATGTGTTAAATATGTTAAACTTTCACAAGTTATGAAGCAAGCAGTTATGGAATGTGTTAAGTTTGTTCATTTGGATCCTAAGAAAGGATTGTGACAAGATGTTCCCACAATGTGGAATGACATATTTCTTATGATTGAGAGAGTCATATGACATTAAGTAGGGGTTTTTCCTTATAAATTATATTTTATTCTAGCTTCTATATATTTTGAATTATCTTCTACACTATTGATCACACACCTCTCATAGATCTAGTTTGAATCATGTGAATTGACTTAAAAATTGAATCAGAGTTTTATATCTAGGTTTCATCACTAGAGTCACTTAATATCATCTCGTGTGAATTTTTAAAGGAATTTTCAAATGTTTTAATAAAATACATTGGCGTTAGTTTTATATTAGGGAACAATTTTGTGCAAGTGAAGAATATTGACCCATGATGCTACCAATGCTATTCACCCCTACTAGGTGTGATGTTCATGTTTTGTAGATCATATCATATATAACCTTCAATTGGTATCAGAGCTAGATTCTCACTTATTAGCATTAACGTGATCAATTAAATCTTGTGTGTAATCTTCATTTGGTCAAATAGTTGCATATTTTGTTAATTGTGGTTATTTCACTCTTATGGATTGATTCGATTTCCGCAAATCGTCCAACTCACCTTGATGGCTCACACTATGGGAATTCGAATGTAAAATGAGAGGACGACTTACATCCAAACATGAATATGTGTGGATGAATGTTAAAGAAGGTTGAATGTACTCTACTATGGAATAAAATTATGTGAGTGTACAAACTAAGGTTGTTATGGCCGAATGCTAAATTTTTTTATTGTAATTTTAACTCAATTGTATTGAATGCATTATTTACTTCAGTAAGTACATAATGGTGCAATCGCATGCTCAATTCTGAGCAAGCCGAGTAGGCTTCACATAATTTAAGAGTTACACATGAGGTAACTTCGAGTGCGAAATTGAAACATATCATAACCTAATTTCAAATCATGATAATGGAGGAGAGTGAGTCATTGATTGACTACTAGAATAGCATAATAAAGGTTGTGAATGCGTCTTTCACCTTGGATGAGAAGATTCTATATAATAAAGTTGTGAAGAATATCATTAGAACCTTGGTTTCTAGAGTTGCTACTAAGGTTTCCATTTTGAATGAAGTCAAAGGCATGGACACGGGTAGTCTTGATGAGATAACTAGATTAATTAAAATTTAGGATGAAGAGGAAAATGTTGTCTCTTCGAAATCGAAAAAGGACTTGGCATTTGTTGTTGAATCAAGTAAAAATATTTCTGAAAAAGGTGTTGAAAAGCCTAAAAAGAACACTAAAGTAAGAATGGAACTTTTTGTTAAAATATTTAGCAACAAGTTTTACAAAAATAACAAAAACAACTCCCAAAATGTAAAGAATCTTGATTAAAATCCATATAAGTCTTCTCATTATAACATTTTTTATGAGAAAAGTTAATCCAAAAAAGGGAAGTCTAAGAATGACTATAAGAGCTTTGGTTATGGAGGGATTGGTTTATATATAACACCCTAACCTGGATTTGTGGGTTACCCATAGTCAACTCGGTCTGTCCTGAGCGTTAGGTGAGAAGTGCAATAAAATAAATTATCAATTGTTGCTAGTCCAGTTTTATTTTAATTAACATTTAACTTGTTTAACATGCATTTCCAATTTCAAGTTCAAACTATGTTAAGAACTCGTTGGAACCATCCCTAGAGTCCAAGCATACAGGCTACTGATGTGACTTTAAATTAAACACCTACTTGTATAACGCTCTCAAAATACGAACCCGCACCCACTTGTCGTATTGAAGACCAGGGTGTGAGACAATGCCCAGTGCGAATATACAAATGCAGTATAGAAATAAAAAACAGAAAGAAGACTCTACACATTGTACATACGTGCTTATGAAACTACCTTGTACACACACGCACACACACACACACACACACACACACACACACACACACATATATATATATATATATATATATATATATACACACAAACGTATTACATGAAATCGTTTTACTTCCGGAAATGTCATTTATCCCGATTAATTCACCTTAATCTTTAAAAAACATTTCCTTTCCCCTAGTTTGACATTTATCTTTTTATTTAACACACACAGTTGAATAATTGAAATAAGTACGATTTTTTTATTGAAAGCCATTTCTTTACAGAAATCCACCTTTTCATTATAACTAATTCACATTAATATTTTCTTTCAAAATCACCCTTTCAACACACGCGGACAGTGTTAGAAAATAATTATTTAGTCTTTGATAACCTTTTACAACACACTCTTGTGTTAATTATGGTTTTAACCTCTTAGGTTGCTTAGCCAACCGTTTACCCCCTTACTTTACCCTTTCCTTTATCGTACGGACATTAATCAATTTCATATTTACATGTCCACTTAACCTTTACCAGAACATTTTATAATTCATTGAAGTTAAGCTGTCTTTATACGTTTTCACCACGCAACCCATTTATTTACATATTCCTTATTCCTTTATCTTCTCTTTGAATCTTCTAATAATCGCGTCCTTTAACGAGCTCCATGTTATTGGCGACGCCACCATATGCTCCGGCAAGTGGTTTTTGAGTCTTTCGCCCCGGCTCCGGATGCTTTTTAAATTATTCTGGTGGCATTCGAGTTCCTTTTATGTATTTAACATTTTACAAATGTCCATATTATTCCTTCTTTCCATTTATACTCGGCCAAAGCCAAACCTGGGGTTTCACCCCAATTTGTGGTACACTTGGAAACTATCTTTTCATGTCCCTTATACTTTATCTTTTATTTTTATTCCAAAAATCATGTTCATTAGGGCTATCATGTGTAACACCCTTTCCAACATTTTTATTTATTTAAAATATTCCTCTTCACCTAAAATTTCAATTTTACCCACTTGTTTCCAAACTCAACTTTTACTCCATTTTCACAAGTGTTAATTTTCAAGAACACCATTAAGTTATCCACACTAATTTCTTAAGTGTTTTTAAACACCTTAACACACTTTAAACTTTGTGGCATGACTTTACTTTCAGTTGGAAACATCCTTATTCTATTTTTTCCTTTCCAAGTTCATAAGTGTTATTATTTAAAGAACATTATTAAGTTACAAACCAACATCCTAGTGTCTAACCACTAATACTTATCCAACACCTTTACTAACCATATTTCCCAATTAGACATTTCTTTACTTCCTTTATTCAAGAAATCTAATTACTCTTGGACACTACCTTTATTAGAAAATAACATTTCCCTTTTATAAATACATATAGTCTTGAACCTTATAGTCATCACACCTTTAACCCTTTTTTCACACACTTTGAAGAGTAGAAGTTCTACTTTTCTTATTTCTTATTGAAACCCGCTAAAACTTTGTTTAAACATGTTTATGTGTTTATTAAAAACATACTACTATTCTGCACACATAAGGAGATGGATTTTATTTCAAAATCTTATTAAATGGGTTAAACATACATTTCATTATAGAAATTGATAATACTTTCAAAATTTCACTTTCAAGTCATAAAAGATATTTTTACTTTTTTCAAACTCTACAAATGTCCATCTTTTATAAATCTACATTTTGAGAAGAAACTTGAAGACATTATTTCACCAGTTTTCTAGAAAAATCAATCATCATTTACATATATTTTATTTCATTGAATGTTTAACATCAATTTTCTAGAAAATACACCATTTCTTTATAGGTTTGTGCGTTTAAGAGATAGTTATGGAGGTGGGTTCTTACACCGATTTTGTTTTCAGCCATAGCTTCTTCCTCTCTCTAGTTGTAAGATCATATCTCTTTCCCAATCTATTTCCACCATATCTCCACTAAACCTCCAACTGTAGACACATTTTCCACCACATTTCCAAGATTTATTATCCCTCTAAAAGCTTTATGAAGGGTAAAAATGGGTTGAATCAACCAACTAAGAGAATCCAGGGTAGCTTTGAAGTGTTTTGAAGACCTCTTTGGAGTATTTGGAGTTAGGAGCTTCCATATCCGTCTTCTTCTGTGTCTCCTCTTCAAACCTTGAGGTAGGGTTTTTCTCTCTCAATGTTTTAAAGGTTTAAGATATGTAAAATATGTAGGATGCATGGTAGAGGTGATTTATTATTAAAAACGATGATATTTCTAGTATGTCCACGACTTGCAAAAATGAAATTTTAAAGAAAACAATTCTTAAATTGATTTTTGATGAATACATGATGTTTTGACCTTGAAGTGTAGAGATAAAGCACGAAAAATGTAAACCCCTGATTTATATCTTATTTAATTGCATATTTAAGGATTTTTAGGCTTGAAACCCTCCTTAACATGTGTGGAAACATGAAGTATCCAAGTAAAAGACATTTTAGACTTGATAAATGATTTTCAAATGGGTTTTATAAGATAATTATGAAGTGTAGAAAAAACATACTAAAATTATGTTATAAATTTTATAAGGAATAAAGCAAAATAATATTTGATGTTACAGTGATAATAGGGCAACGTAGAAGGCATTTTACTGAAATGATTTTAAATGATTAAATGTATCTTATATACCGAAACAAAAAATAATGAAGCATGATATTTGGACATAAAATCATAAAGGGATTATTTTGAAAAGAAATGTTGATTTTAGTGCTATAAAGCTTTAAATATATTTTTCATATAGTTATGATCGAGAAGAGGTAAAATGGTAATTTTATTAAATATTGAGGGTCCTGATGACCGGACTTCCTCGTTAGACCCTATTGATCCATTTTTTTGAAAAATGGATCTAGTAGATAAAATGTCATATTTACAGGATGAAAAGGTGCTATAAACCATAGAAATGATGAAAACGGTAAAATGACGGAATTATACGGACATTTGAAAAAAAGTTAAAACAAGTTCATATTAACTTTAATGACATTGAGAATAACTAAGAAGGGCTCGAAGTCCTATGTGAAAGATCCAAAATAACTAGCCAGTGCATATGGTAGAATAGTCGGAGGTGTAGATCTCCTTAAAGTATGCAGATATTGGAAGATTTTGAGAAAAGATAAAGGGAAAAGGAAATGATATTGGTTGTGCTAAAAAATGTGTAAGTAAGATAGCCTAATAAGAAATGATAAAAGGAGACTAATGAATAAAATATGACTAGTTCTCCACACCCGGTAAAGGTGGTATGAAATGGTTAAGTGTGAGCATGAGCTCATCGCTCGGGTGCATTGCATGGTGGTTGCATTAACACTATCTAAATGGTTAAACATTTTCACAATTGATAAAATACACATGTGTATAATATTTTTGGTAGAAAACATACAGCTTATTATTACCCACCATGTTGAGCATTTTCTCAACCCCTCTTTTTATGTTAAATCCCCCACCCCACCCATGGTACTTTGAGTATCGACGTTGGGAAGGACGCGGGTAAGGCCCCAAAAGTTAGTCAATGTCGTTAATGGATCTGCAATTTCATTTAAATTATCTTTTGAAACAGTGGTAGTTTGAAACATTAAACATTTTATTCGGACCTTTGGACATGGTTTTTAATAATACGGGTATGAGTATGGTTTATTTCTTATTCAATTAGTATTGTGTACTAAATTGGATTTTTATTTATAAACCTCTTAAATTTACTCAATTACTTAAAATGGTCACCTATTTTCCTAAATTAAAACTGGTAGATTTAGTCTTTAATAAATGGTCCAATTAAAGGGGTTTTCTTTAATAATAAAATGGGAATTTCCCCCTCCCCCTTTAACTCCTTGATCAGGTGTGGGTTAACCCAACGATGACCCAAACCCGGGTCAGGGCATTTCAAATGGTATCAGAGCAATAGGATCCTTAGGTCTGACGAAGTGTTTATGCTTTCTTAGTACGCTTTTCCTTATTTGTTTACATGTAGTTAACACTTTAGTTTTTGTTTAAGTAAGTCTCTTATGCTATCGCTTTTAATTCCTATCATTGCTAATTGAATATTTTTTTCTTGTGTAGATGTCTCCATGTCATTATGTAGCTAGTGTTTTGGGTAATAGTGAGCTTATATGCAAGGAGAAAGCCATGCGCTAGCTTGTCGACTTACTCTCACAACAATAGAGGGCCAACCGTAGTGGGACAGTTAAGAGTACTACCTTCGCCTCCGTCGTGAAAGTGTTTAGTAGGTTACACCCACCTACATTTAATAGGGAAGCTGTCCTTGATGCTTCAGAGGAGTGGCTTAATGAAGTCACCCGAGTCAAGAAAATTCTTGATATGCCATCTAGGGACAAGGCAATATATCTACATTTTATCTCACGGAGCAAGCACAGTGATGGTGGAGCACCAACTCTGCTAGGACTAAAGATACCATTAGATGGGGTAGCTTTAGAATTACCTTCCTCAATAGGTACTTTACCCATGAATTTAAGAATGCCAATATGGATGAGTTCCTTCATCTTATACAAGGGAAGACTTTGTGAATGAGTACTTAGTCAAGTTTGAAATCTTGAGTAAGTATATTGATGTTGTGCAAAGAGATGAGGTTGAGAAGACGATGATCAAGTGCTTTAATCTGGGCATTTGGATGTGCCAAACTTCAAGTTAGTGATGAACAAGGCTATTAGGTTAGAGTTGGATGTTGAGGATGGCAAGGCCATCAGGTAAAAGAATAGGGATCCTAGTGGGTCCTAGGGCCGCAGTCAGAAGAAGTCTAGAGTCAAGGCTCGAGGATTATTTACAAAGTTAAAGGCCTATATGGGGGTTGGTTCTCATTTGTACAGTGCCCATTGAACAGGTACCTATAGTCCCCAATGAGAGGATATCTTTTTCTTGTGGGTCCCCTGGTCATTTCAAAAAATATTGTCCACATCGGGCTTTGAGTAGCCGACGAGATAGTCAGCAAATTATCAATAATGTATCGGGATGGAGTTATAATTACACAGGTCCCACCCAGTAGCAATAGCAGTAATAGTTCTCCTCGATCTATCATCAGTCGACGAGGCTTGGTCAGGTACGCGACAACCAGAGCATCTAGTTTGGCACTAGATGAGCTTATGCCATGTTATAATTTATTGCAATTTTTGACGATCCATCTATATTGGAAGGTATGATTCTTTTGTTAAGAACATGGGCTAAAGAACTATTTGATTCAGTCACATCACATTCGTTTATTTCGATCTCATTATCATTTAGTTTAGGACATAAGGTGGATCAGTTTTCCCCTACGATCATCATAGGGCTTCCGTTTGGTGGCAGTAGGTTCTTGGTAATGTATGCCTTAGTTTTTTTGTTATGGATATAGACTACGTTCTGAAGTACGACTTGATTATCATGGACATGGATGGGTTTGAGGATATCCTTGATATGGGACGGGATAGGACAAGTATAGTAGAAAAAATGCATAGTTTCTAGGCTGGGATGATTACTACATTTGGTTTGTGCAAGAATTCTCGAGGGTGGCATTACCCCTCACTATATTGGCTCGAAAGGATGTACACTTTGAGTGGTTTAAGGATTAAGAGTCAAACTTTTACGAGCTAAAGATTAAGTTAATTTAAGTGTTTGTTCTTATCATCGCAATCTTGTGATCCCGAATTTTCCCAATTCCATGATCATATTCAGAATGGTGAAGTGTTGACACTTTTATCGTGGACAAGGATGGTGGGGTATGACACAAGGGTCGGTTGATTATCCCAATTATCAATGAGGTTAGGGGTGAGGTGATGGAAAAGGCCCATCGCTTGCATTTTAGCATACACTCTGGTGCCACAAAGATGTATAAGGAACTATGAAGATATTCAAGTGGTCCGTTAGGAAGATGGATGTGGCGACATATGTGTCCAAGTGATACACTTATTAGAAAGTAAAAGTCGAGCATAAGAAGCCATCATGGATATTACAAACACTAGCCGGGCTGAATTGAAGTGGGATCATATCACGATGAACTTTAACACAGCCCTATTGTGATCTGAATGTGGTGATGGTGTAGTGTAAGTTATAGTTGATCGACTCACAAAGTCCTCACACTTTCTTCTGATTAAGGTCACAGATAGCATGGCTATATTAAAGAAGCTATATTTTCGAGAGATGGTCAAACTTCACGGTGTTACACTCTCAATTGTATCAAATAAGGATTCCCTATTTGTATCTCACTTTTGGAAGAAGTTTTAGCAAGAGTTGGGGATTGAGTTGAGTATGACTATGGTGTATCACCCTGAGACCGATAGGCAGTCATAATGGACCATCCAGATTCTAGAGGACATGTTGAGAGCTTTTTAGATCAACCTTCAAGGTAGTTGAGTGAAGAATCTTCAACTGCAAGAGTTCTCCTATAAAAGCAGTTATCGTATCGAGATGGATGCCTTTGAGTCCCTTTATGGGAGGCCATGCCGCTCTTTGGTTTGTTAGGTGGATGGGGTGAGAAGCATCTCATCAATTTAGAATTGATCATAAAAAAGACTGATAAGGTTTGGCTAAATGAATAGAAGATCATGATGTTATAGAGAAGACAAAACAATTACATCGATAATCATCGAACACCCCTGGAGTGTAATACCCCGTATTTTTGTGATATTTATTTATGGGATTAATTGAAATAAATGTGTATTAATTGGAAATTAATTCGTATTAAAATACTAGCGAGATGTGAGTTGGTATTTGATTATAATGTGTATATATGACTATATATGAATATTGGATTATGAAACTTGTCATGATATTGAAATACGGCAATTTGGAAATTTTGTTGAGACGCGTGTAACAGTCGCGTCAAGAATATAATTATTTTAATTATAAAGTGAATTTTATTTCTATTAACCGTATCGTCGTTTTGAGTCCGCCAACGCGTCCGGAAGGGTCGAAATAGTCAGAAAACACTAGCTGGGGGTTTAGTTTGGGTCCCGGGGTATTTTTAGGTCATACCGGCAACATATAAGGGTAGTTTGGTAATTTTGGATTTTTGGGAATTAAAACCCACGAAAATTAGGAATTAATATCTGATTTGGAAATTACCCACTAAACCCACTAATAACCTAATGGGCTACGGAGGTTATTGAAATTAGTTCCAAAAGAGTTCCTAAGGCAAACCCTAGCCACCATTGTCACTTTGGAGAAGAAGGCTTGTAGAGAGAGAAGAGAGGTGAATTCTGCAGAGAGAGAGAGAACCATTCATCAGATCGACATCAAAACCAGAGATACATATAAGGCAAGTGGTTTAATTTCGTTTATTACAAAGAATGTTTCTTCCATGCGTAGGAAATTGACAGAATTTGTATTGTTCTTGGGAGTTTGATAAAAACCCATTATTTGGAATTAGAACTTTATATTTTGATGAAAGGATTGCATGTAGAATTGTGTTAGGAGGATTATTCTGATGGAAATACACCTTGTTCAAAACAAAAATGGATTTAATTATACCCATTGGTGATTTTAAAATTTTAGGGTTCATGTTCATATGATTTGGGGATAAATGAAGGGATTTGATGATTCAATGATGTTTAGGAAGAATTGGCCCTATATAAACGTTAATATATAACATAAGTATGTTTAGGAATGATTAGAACACATGTACAATGGTTGGATTGATGTTTAGATGAGTTTGGAGAGGAAGAAAAGTTGGAAAAATGATATAGGGAAAATCTGGGCTCGAAGTTGGCCACTCGTTAGAAGACCTGCCCAGGTCGTTCGAACGAGCTCGTTCGAACGAGCTTCTAACGAGTTGACAGTTTGAATTCTAACGAGAGGGGTGTTCATTTGATAACTTTCATTTGAATGAGATCTCGTTAGAAGGCCCACTTCGTTCGAACGAACTCTCATTCGAATAGCCTCGTTCGAACGAGACTTCTAACGAGTTGACAGTTTAGGCTTTTTAGCCTGTTTTGATTTCCCGTGTCCCATAACCTTATTTAATGGTAGAGATAACCTTCCCTTGATGATAAATTAATATAGTAGGGACATTTGAGATATATAGAGGAGTAAAACCTAGAAGTGTGATTCGAACCAAATGGAAATTATGGATTAGGACGTGAGTGTCTATTACAACGTGAGAAAAATTAATGGCTTGTATAATTGTATCATCCGGGAATATGTAAATTGTGTAACATTATACGTAGGTACGAGAATGAGAAGTGTACTACAAATAAATTATGGTGATTACTAAGATGTGTTCATACTTAGTATATGTATTGATTTTATGTGTATGACATACCTACCATACTTGCTATCACGGGAGGTTTACGTTCGCTTAGGGCCCTCTAATCCTTGTGTTGCCCAGATTTAGACTGGTACCTCGATGAACATAGGTCAAAGAAGGACTTATTGGGATGTTAATAAGTCTGCTGATTGTGGGAGCACAAGTATGTGCGTGACCCATGTGATGTGACTGTGTTCGCCTCCATTGTTTGTGATTGTTGTTATATGTGAACGATTTTTGAGAGATTCGGAATGCGTGATCCTTATGTACGTGATGTACCGGGATGGATAGCAGAGTATGTGCACCGCAGCTTAGTCTCGGGGTGCTTGTATTGTATATTTAAGACGTGAATAATATACACTTAATTAATGGGAACTTTCATGTTGGTATTGTGAATATACTTATGGTAATGTTTTGAGAAAACATAACGGGTTAACCGATAGTGAATTGTATTTCTAATTGAGAATCCGAGTATATGTAAAGCCCTCTATTTAATTGATAACGCTAGAATATAATATGGGAATCGAGTAGCAAAGGGTAGAACGTATTACGTTTTGATTAGATATGTATGTTATTTAGATGGGTACGGTACGTTAGGAGTGCACATGTAGTCGAGAGGTGAGAATTTCATGTGAGTGCACGTCCTAACATGTATTTTGCATTTAATGTTTTAATGTTATTAAAACACTTGCTGTTTTTAAAATGATTTCCACTTTTGGGCTCTGACCCATTTGCTTTCAAATCTATTTTTTGTAAAAACCATTTTAGGTGCCCAGCCACAAGGACACCATGCTTAGGATCCTCATTCAGGTGACGAGCTGTAGCTGTTTCTGGAAGTTACAGGACTTTGCTTGTAGATGCTTCATCTATCTTGACTCTATATTCAGCATTTATCGGTTGTAGGGCATAGCGCCCATTTCTTTTAGAGGTATTTCATTTATTTCAGTTATTCAGACTTCGGGCATGTAATTAATTCAGGATTGAGACTTGTCATATTATTTTCGGTTGTGGGATTGTTGTGAGGAGTTTTCCTCCGAACTTCTTATTATTTTATTGGTTATTATATTGCTTCGTTATGGTAAATGGATTATGTTGTTCTTCCATTATTCTTTTATTGTATGTTAATCAGACCTAAATTAAAATTTGGCAACTTACTTTTTAAATACTAGGTGGTTAGTAACTATAAAAAATGTTTTCGACAGTGATGCTATTAACTGGACCAACTTGGCATTTTGTATTAATTTAATAAAGGAGTAGCTACCCGGTATTTTATTAGTCGGGGTGTCACAGGTGGTATCAGAGCATCAGGTTCTAGTGTCCTTTAGGATCTGTACGGCTTATTATGTTTCTGCTGAGCTTTCTTTGATGTAGAGCCCTATATTTTAGGACTGTTGTATTCTTTTGTTTATGTTTCGTTCTTCAGCTATTTTGAGTTTATAACTGCGAACTTATAGACTTTATTCTTGTTTCAGAATGCCTCCACGACGTGCACAATGGGTTCCCAGGAATGCAACGCCAGAACCACAGCCCGCACCTGTTCAGGGCACGATGAATTCCATCGAGGTTGCAGCCATTGTGGCCCAGGCGGTAAATGTCGCACTAGCCGTAGTTCAGCAGGCACCACCCCAGGTGCCAGTAGCCGCGCCAGTTCAGGCACATGCATTCCCGTCTGCTTGGAAACGTGTTTGATATGCTTTCCAGAAAGCACACCCACCGGAGTTCGTAGGTAGCTCCGATGTTGTGGTTTCGAGTCAGTGGAGGAAGGACATTCAGCGGCACTTGAGGATGTATGAGTGCACCGATGTCCAGAAGCAGATACTAGCTACCTTTAAGCTAGTGGGGTCTGCACTGCAGTGGTGGGAGTCTGTTACCACTGTAGAGGAGAGAGATACTCTCACTATCCAGGAGTTTTGGGTACGGTTCGATCGCAAATACTTTTCGTCAACTGTTCACACAAAGATGAGGAGGAAGTTGATGAGCCTCAAGCAGGAGGTTAAGACTGTGGCCGAGTATGAGGCCGAATTCACTAATCTTATGAACATTGTTCCGGATGAGATACCAACAGAGGAGAAGAAGATACAAAAATTTACAGACGGGTTGACTTGGAGGATCCTTCAGCATTTGTTGGGGAACCTATCGTTGGCCACTTACTCTGATGTGGTTAACGCTGCACTACTCCATTGCCAGGATCACCGCTTTCACATGGCTGAGGGCAAACGATCGGGAGAGTCCAGCCATCAGGGAAGGACTGGAGGAAATGGTGCCAGTGGGGAACAATCTGTTCAGGGGCAGAGACAGGGCGACCAGGGTTCCCAGCAGGGGAATCACAAGAGGTTCAGGTCGGGAAATTTCAGTCACGGACAGGGAGGTTTTCGACAGGGCCATCAGGGTCCGAACGGCCATCAGAACCAGCAGGGTCAGAATGGTCAACAGCAGTTTCAGCAGGGCCAGCAGGGCCAGTGGAGGAACTGTAACGGCCACTAGGTCCGGGGGCAGCAGGGACAGAGAGGGGGGAACTTCCTGGGGAAATGTTTCATTTGTGGCAAGACTGGACATAAATGCCAGGACTGTCCTGATAGGGGCAGGGCCCCGCAGGAGCAGCAGGGTGCTCGACATGAGCCACAGAGGCCACTTTTTCCACCTGCCCTCCCAGCTCCAGCCCAGGTGCCAGCACTACCAGCCATTCCAGCAGTTCCTGTGCAGTAGGGGCAGTTACAGTATGGACGTGTCTATAACGTCCACCAGGCAGCAGCTCCATAGGCACCACCCGCAATTGAGGGTATGTTTCCTATCCATGGTACTATGGGCCGGGTTTTGTTTGATACGGGGGCAACGCATTATTTTATAGCTACACATTTTGCGAAAGCCTTAGGGTTGTTAGCCACAGCAGAGAGCACAGTGACGTGTGTAGACTCACCATTGGGGAGTGGGTCGCTTATTTTCTTTATATGCCGGGGAGTGGGGGTAGAGATTGGTAGTTCGGTATTACCTGCAGACATGTTGGTATTAGATATGCATGTGCACGATGTGATTATCGGTATGGATTGGCTCGCTGATTATAGAGCCACGATTGATTGGTTCGGTGGGAGCATTTTTTTTGCCATTCCGGGGCAAGAGATGTTTGTAGTGGCGATTCCTCTCCCAGAGGGAGGCTCAACCTCTCATTTGTATTACATAGAGGAGGACACCACTAAGGAGGTTATGATTCCTTTATATTCGATCCCAATTGTCAGGGAGTATTCCGATGTGTTTCAGGAGATACCAGGCCTACCTCCGAGTCGAGAGATAGACTTTGTCAAAGACTTATTGCCAGATACGAGACCTATAGCATGCGCACCGTACCGCATGGCTCCGGCAGAGATGCGAGAGCTACGAGATCAGATTGAGCAGTTGTTGGGTCAGGGGTTTATACGGAGGAGTACTTTGTCGTGGGGTGCCCCTGTGTTGTTCGTGAAGAAGAGAGATGGTTCATTGAGATTGTGTGTGGACTACCGCGAGTTGAACAAAGTCACGATACGGAATAAGTATCCGTTGCCTCGAATCGATGACTTATTCGACCAGTTGAGAGGAGCTTCTTTCTTCTCGAAGATTGATTTGCGATCGGGATACCATCAGTTGCGTATCAGGGAGGAGGACGTCTCGAAGACTGCGTTCTTATCGAGATATGGTTCTTACGAGTTTCGGTTAATGCCTTTTGGTTTGACCAATGCTCCATCCGTGTTTATGGACTTAATGAATAGGGTATTCGGGGATTTCCTTGATCAGTTCGTCATTGTCTTCATTGATGATATTCTGGTTTACTCCCAGACCGAGGAGGAGCACGCAGATCATTTGAGGCAGGTTTTGCAGACGCTACGTCAAAACGAGTTATATGCAAAATATGAGAAGTGTAAGTTTTGGCTGAAGGAGGTCCAGTTTTTGGGACATATTATTTCTGACCGGGGGATATCTGTTGATCCGGGGAAGGTATCCGTGGTGAGGAAGTGGAGACAGCCCACGACACCAACGGAGATCCGTAGTTTCTTGGGACTATCAGGATACTACAGGAGATTCATTCAGGGATTTTTGAAGATAGCAGGTCCTTTGACACATCTGACTCGTAAAGGTGTGCCATTCATCTGGAGTGATGCCTGTCAGTTGGCATTCGATGAGTTGAAGGATAAGTTGACCTCAGCACCTATGTTAGCATTGCCGAGACCGGGAGTTGAATATCTAGTCTACACCGATGCGTCCTTGCAAGGACTTGGAGGTGTATTGTAGCAGGAGAGTCAGTCCATAGCTTATGCTTCCCGTAAGCTAAAGCCTCACGAGAAGAATTACCCCACCCATGACTTGGAGTTGGCGGCAGTTGTATTTTCCCTTCGAATATGGAGACATTATCTTTTGGGGGAGAAGTTCCGATTGTTCACAGACCACAAGTCCCTACAGTACCTATTCACGCAAAAGGAGTTGAATATGCGGCAGCGAAGGTGGCTTGAGTTTGTGAAGGGCTATCAGTTTGATATCCAGTATCACCCAGGGAAGGCTAACGTGGTAGCAGACGCGTTGAGCGGTAGGCCAGTAGATGAGGTGGCAGGAGTGTGGAGGCCAAGTGGAAGGAGTTGGGACACCAGGATGCAGTGGCCCGATCATTCATGTATGTGATGACTGTTACACCGCAGATTGTCACGATGGTAGTAAGGGCACAGGAAAATGACTCATTCTGTTAGGAGCAGATAGTTTGATTATTAGTAGAGGGAACCGAGTCCTATACCATTAGCTCAGATGGGGGATTACGCTTTAATGGGAGATTGGTAGTTCCGGAAGGGAAGGAATTACGGCATGAGGTGATGGCAGAGTCGCATGGCTCACAGTTTGCGGTACATCCCGGTGGGGACAAAATGTACCAAGACATGAGACGACAGTATTGGTGGAGCGGGATGAAGAGAGATATTGCAGTGTTTGTTTCAAAATGCGCCACTTGTCAGCTAGTAAAAGTGGATCATCAGAGACCGGCAGGACTGCTACAACCGTTGGAGGTCCCGATGTGGATGTGGGAGAGCATATCCATGGACTTTATCACGGGGTTGCCTACGTCACAGAGAGGTCACGACTCCATTTGGGTAATTGTGGATAGGTTGACCAAAGTCGCTCATTTTCTACCCGTAAGGACAGACTACACTACGGGACAGTATGCCCAACTCTTTACTGCGTAGATAGTGAGACTTCATGGTGTGCCCCTAAATATCGTGTCTGACCGAGATAAGATGTATTTTTCACGGTTTTGGGAAAGTTTTCAGGAGGCCATGGGCACGGAATTGCGGTTGAGTACGGCGTATCACCCGCAGACCGATGGGCAGACCGAGCGTACAAACCAGATATTGGAGGACATGTTGCGTATGTGCATCATTGATTTCGAAGGTGGATGGGAGCAGTATCTTCCACTGGTGGAGTTTGATTATAACAACTGCTACCAGTTCACTATTGGCATGGCTCCATTTGAGGCGTTGTAAGGTAGACCTTGTCGTTCCCCAGCGTGCTGGTTGGAGGTGGGGGACAACAAACTACTTGGGACGGAAGTAATTCAGAATACTTCGG
The DNA here is from genome assembly GCA_949130495.1 of Sambucus nigra. Taxonomy (NCBI): domain Eukaryota; kingdom Viridiplantae; phylum Streptophyta; class Magnoliopsida; order Dipsacales; family Adoxaceae; genus Sambucus; species Sambucus nigra. Next base: position 370,232,431 of record OX422208.1, on the reverse strand, counting down.
CGAGGATAGAATTGATGCGGAGTCGCATTCGAGTAGCTCAGGATCGGCAGAAGAGCTATGCTGATGCGAAGAGGTTCTTCAGGGAGTTCCAAGTGGGGGACCAGGTTTTGCTCAGAGTATCTCCTATAAATAGGATTATGCGTTTCGGGAAGAAACGAAAGTTGGCACCGAGGTATGTGGGACCATTTCCTATTATTGAGCGGATTGGACAGGTTGCGTATAGACTTGGGTTACCGGAGCATTTGCATCGGATTCACGATGTATTTCATATTTCCTCACTAAGGAAATATCTTAGAGACGATTTGGCTCATTCTCATATTGCTTTGGAGGACATCGATCTCCAGCCTGATATCTCCTACGAGGAGGGGCCAATCGCTATTTTGGACCGAAGTGAGCGGAAACTGCGGTCAAAGATAGTTCCGTTAGTACGTGTTCAGTGGCGACATCATAATGTTGAGGAGTCCACATGGGAGCGCGAGGATGAGAAGCGCGAACGTTATCCAGAGTTGTTCTTACCAGGTACTTTCTAGTTCCGAATTTCGGGACGAAATTCTGTTATTAGGGGGAAGTATGTAATACCCCGTATTTTTGTGATATTTATTTATGGGATTAATTGAATTAAATGTGTATTAATTGGAAATTAATCCGGATTAAAATACTAGAAAGATGCGAGTTGGTATTTGATTATAATGTGTATATATGACTATATATGAATATTGAATTATGAAATTTGTCGTGAGATTGAAATACGGTAATTTGGAAATTTTGTTGAGATGCGTGTAACAGTCGCGTCAAGAATATAATTATTTTAATTACAAAGTGAATTTTATTTCTATTAACTGTATGGTCATTTTGAGTTCGCCAACGCGTCCGGAAGGGTCGAAATAGTCAGAAAACACTAGCCAGGGGTTTAGTTTGGGTCCCGAGGCATTTTTACGCCATACCGGCAACGTATAAGGGTAGTTTGGTAATTTTGGATTTTTGGGAATTGAAACCCACGAAAATTAGGAATTAATATCTGATTTGGCAATTACCCACTAAACCCACTAATAACCTAATGGGCTACGGGGTTATTGAAATTAGTTCGAAAAGAGTTCCTAAGGCAAACCCTAGCCACCATTGTTACTTTGGAGAAGAGGGCTTGTAGAGAGAGAAGAGAGGAGAATTCTGCAGAGAGAGAGAGAACCATTCATCAGATCGACATCAAAATCAGAGATACATATAAGGCAAGTGGTTTAATTACATTTATTACAAAGAATGTTTCTTCCATGCGTAGGAAATTGACCGAATTTGTATTGTTCTTTGGACTTTGATAAAAACCCATTATTTGGAATTAGAACTTTATATTTTGATGAAAGGATTGCATGTAGAATTGTGTTAGGAGGATTATTCTGATGGAAATACACATTGTTCATAACAAAAATGGATTTAATTATACCCATTGGTGATTTTGAAATTTTAGGGTTCATGTTCATATGATTTGGGGATAAATGAAGGGATTTGATATTTCAATGATGTTTAGGAAGAATTGGCCCTATATAAACGTTAATATATAACCTAAGTATGTTTAGGAATGATTAGAACACATGTACAATGGTTGGATTGATGTTTAGATGAGTTTGGAGAGGATGAAAAGTTAGAAAAACGATATAGGGAAAATCTGGGCTCGAAGCTAGCCACTCGTTAGAAGACCTGCCAAGGTCGTTCGAACGAGCTTCTAATGAGTTGACAGTTTGACTTCTAACGAGAGGGATGTTCGTTCGATGACTTTCGTTCGAATGAGATCTCGTTAGAAGGCCCACTTCGTTCGAACGAACTCTCGTTCGAACAGCCTCGTTCGAACGAGACTTCTAACGAGTTGACAGTTTAGGCTTTTTAGCCTGTTTTGATTTCCAGTGTCCCGTAACCTTATTTAATGGTAGAGATAACCTTCCCTTGATGATAAATTGATATATTAGGGACATTTGAGATATATAGAGGAGTAAAACCTAGAAGTGTGATTCGAACCAAATGGAAATTATGGATTAGGACGTGTGTGTCTATTACAACGTGAGAAAAATTAATGGCTTGTATAATTGTATCATCCAGGAATATGTAAATTATGTAACATTATACGTAGGTACGAGAATGATAAGTGTACTACAAATAAATTATGGTGATTACTAAGATGTGTTCATACTTAGTATATGTATTGATTTTATGTGTATGACATACCTACCATACTTGCTATCACGGGACGTTTACGTTCGTTTAGGGCCCTCTAATCCTTGTGTTACCCGGATTTAGACTAGTACCTCGATGAACATAGGTCAGAGAAGGACTTATTGGGATGTTAATAAGTCTGATGATCGTGGCAGCGCAGGTATGTGCGTGACCCATGTGATGTGACTGTGTTCGCCTCCATTGTTTGTGATTGTTGTTATCTGTGAACGATTCCTGAGAGATTCAGAATGCGTGATCCTTATGTACGTGATGTACCAGGATGGATAGCAGAGTATGTGCACCGCAGCTTAGTCTCGGGGTGCTTGTATTGTATATTTAAGACGTGAATAATATACACTTAATTAATGGGAACTTTCATGTTGGTATTGTGAATATACTTATGATAATGTTTTGAGAAAACATAACGGGTTAATCGATAGTGAATTGTATTACTAATTGAGAATCCGAGTATATGTAAAGCCCTCTATTTAATTGATAACGCTAGAATGTAATATGGGAATCGAGTAGTAATGGGTAGAACATATTACGGTTTGATTAGATATGTATGTTATTTAGATGGGTACGGTACGTTAGGAGTGCACATGTAGTCGAGAGGTGATAATTTCATGTGAGTGCACGTCCTAACATGTATTTTGCATTTAATGTTTTAATGTTATTAAAACACTTGTTGTTTTTAAAATGATTTCCACTTTCGGGCTCTGACCCATTTGCTTTCAAATCTATTTTTGTAAAAACCATTCTAGGTGCCCATCCACAAGGACACCATGCTTAGGATCCTCATTCAGGTGACGAGTTGTAGCTGTTTGGGGAAGTTACAGGACCTTGCTTGTAGATGCTTCATCTATCTTGACTCTATATTCAGCATTTATTAGTTGTAGGGCATAGCGCCCATTTCTTTTAGAGGCATTTCATTTATTTCAGTTATTCAGACTTCGGGCATGTAATTAATTCAGGATTCAGACTTGTCATATTATTTTCGGTTGTGGGATTATTGTGAGGAGTTTTCCTCCGGACTTCTTATTATTTTGTTGGTTATTATATTGCTTCGTTATGGTGAATGGATTATGTTGTTCTTCCATTATTCTTTTATTGTATGTTAATCAGACTTAAATTAAAATTTGGCAACTTACTTTTTAAATACTAGGTGGTTAGTAACTATAAAAAATGTTTTCGACAGTGATGCTATTAACTGGACCAAATTGTCATTTTGTATTAATTTAATAAAGGAGTAGCTACCCGGTATTTAATTAGTCGGGGTATCACATGGAGTTATGGGAAAGTGACCAAATTATGTTGAAAGTTAGATCGAGCACTTATAGTCAACGATTCGGGCAAAAGAGGAGCATCCCCCACAGTATATCGATCCCTTAGAGATCCTAGAACGGATTAGGGATGTATCGTATCGCTTGGATCTAGCTCCACAGATGTCTTAAGTTTATAATTCAGCATCTCTGTGTTGAAGAAGTATCTTCACAATCCCCGACATATCATCGATTGGAACCGCATTGATTTACAGGAAGATGTTACATTTCCAACGTGACCTATATTCATCTTGGACCACTAGGATAAAGTCATACGTAATAAGGTCATTCCTTTAGTGAAGGTTCTTTTGGAGTTTCAAATTGTCGAATGTGCGACTGGGAAACCCGAGTCAGAGATGCGAAAAAAGCACCTGAAACTCTTTCCTTAGTTATTTGTTCAGATTTTGGGGATGAAATATCCTAAGGTGTAGAGAATGTAATACATGTGCCCTAGTTTTTATCTCATTCCATATAAATCTATATTTATGAATGAATATTGAGATTTAACCATCATCGTGGCCTTCATTCTTGTCGAATTAAAATCTTTAAGGCTTAAAGTTTATATAATGGAAATCAAAAGTCATTCGAGTGAGGATCATATCGTTGAAATGGGGATCATGTCTCGAATGAGCTTTTAATGATTGAGATAATGGTCGATTTCCCTCACTCTATGGAATCTCGTTGGAAGCTTACGTTCGAACGAAGTCTCTTATGGTTCGAACAAAAGAGAGTTTCGTTCGAATAGGGTACTTGTCATGTTCCGTTTAAACCGTATTCTTAGCTTCGTTTGTACCTCGTTGGATATCATTCAAACGAATAGGGATCTCATTCGAACGAATCGTTTGAAATACCCGAGATGAACTCAATTTTTTTTTTCATATTTCTAATGTGTTGTCAACACCATAGCCATTAGATCTATAAGGTGTCAATCTCTGGTGCTCCAGATCAAATAAAATGTGTTTGTCATTAATGGATTTAGTTTTAAATTCATTAATTTAGGTTTGTGGCTATTTAAGAGATATATGGAGGTGGGTTCTTACAACCATTTTTTTATCAACCATAACTTCTCCCTCTCTTTAGTTGCAAGACCACGTTCCCTTTCCCAAGATATTTCCATCCAATCTAAGCCAAACCTCCACATTAAGATACCATTTCCACCTAATTTCCATGTGTTATTATCTCTTTATAAGCTATGTCAAGGGTAGAAGTGGGTTGGGTCAAGCAAGTAGGAGAATCCAAGGTAGCTTTGGAGTGTTTTGAAGAGCTTTTTGGAGTATTTGGAGTTAGGAGCATCCATTTTCATCTTCTTTTTGTCTCATCTTCAAACCTTAAGGTAAGGTTTTTCTCTCTCTAATGTTTCAAGGTTTAATCTGTGAAAAATATATAGGATGCATGCTAGAAGTGATTTATTGTTAAAAATGATGATATTTTCTAGTATGTTTAAGACTTGCAAAAATGAAGTTTTACAGAAGATAAAGTTTAAATGAATTTTTTAACATGGAAATTTATGAAGAAAGCATGGAAAATTTAATTACATGATTTATATCTTGTTTAGTTGCATATTTGAGGATTTCTAAACTTGAAACCCTCCTTAACGTGTATAAAAACATATAATATGATAGTAGAAGACATTTTAGACTTGATAAATGATGTTGAAATGGGTTTTTAAGAGATAATTATGAAGTGTAGAAAAACAACCTTAAACTTGTGTAATAAATATTTTTAGGAATGAAGAAAAACAATATTTGACATTACATGTTATTATAGGTCAAAGAAGGCATTTTGCTAAAATGGTCTTTAAATGATTAAATTTATTTTATGTAGTGAAACGTAAAATAATGAATCATGATTTTTGGAAACAAAATCATAAAGTGATGGTTTTGAAAGGAAATGTTGATTTTTAGTGCTATAAACCTTTAAATATGTTTTCTCCCAAAGTTATGATGGAGAAGGAATAAAATGGTATTTTTACTAAAAATTGAGGGTCCTAATGGGAGGAATCTTTGTCAGACCTTATCAGTCTATTTTTATTAAAAATTAATGGAGTATAGAAAATGGAATGTTGAAAAGATGAAAAGGTGCTATAAACCGTAGAAATAATAAAAACGGTAAAATGATGGAATTATGTGAACATTAGAAAAATTGTTAAAATACATTAATATTGATTCGAATGACACCGAGAATAATTAAGAAGGGCTCGGAGCCCTGGGGTGAAAGACTCAAAATTCATGGTCAGATCATATGGTAGCATAGCCGGTAATGTAGAGCCCTTTAAATTATGCGAATATTGGAAGATTCTGAGAATATAAAATGGAAAAAGGAAATAATATTGGTTGTGCTCGAAAATGTGTAAGTACGATAACCTAATGAAATATGACAAAAAGGAGACTCAATAATAAAATATGACTAACAGTCTCTAGACCCTATAAAGGGTGGGATGAAATGGTTAAACATCAGTATGAGATCATCACTTGGGTGCATTGTATGGTAGTTGCATTAATGCTAGCTAAATGGTTAAACATTTTCGAAATTGATGATATACACGATATATGTAGAGTATTTTCTGTAAAAAAACGTATAGCTTAGTATTACCCACCCCGCTGAGCATTCACTCACCCTTACTTTTAATGTTTAAACATCCACCCCCACCTCAGGTACTTCGAGAAATGACGTCGGAAAGGACGCGAGTAAGGCCCCAGAAGGCAATCAACGTTGTTATTCTCTCTATAACTTCAATTAAATATATATTTTGAAAATTGGTAGCTTGGAACGTTAAACATTTTATTCGTGCCTTTGGCCACGGTTTGTAATAATACAAAGATGAATATGGTTTATTTCTTCTTAAATTAGTATTGTGGACTAAATCGGATTTTTATAAATAAACCTCATAAATTAACTTAGTTATTTAAGGGGGTCACCTATTTTCCCAACTTAAAGCTGGTTGATTTAATTTTTAATAAATGTTGTAATCAAAGGGCATTTCTCAAATAATAAAACACGACTTTCCCCATCCCCCTTTAACTCTGCGATCTAATGCGAGTTGATCCAACAGTTATCTAAAGCCAAGTGGGGGCATTACATATGATAAGGGGCATTATTGTTCGTATTGGGATTTTCTAGACATTGATTTCACCTTTGTTACCTTTTTTTATTCACATATTTATCACTTTTGGTATCCTGATATCTTGATAATATATGATGTTAATGCTATTTCATGTAATCACATGTTTCTATATCATTTATCTCATCGATTCTTTTTGAAGGATTCCCAAACAAGGGTGGTTTGTCTTTGTGGATGTTATTGCTTGTGTGATTTTGTTTATTATTTCGTGTGGTTTCGAGTTTAACATTGACGATTCCAACTCCAGCCCATTATTCAGATACGAATTTCGCTTCTCCATTGGCCTTATGGTTTATTGCACATTTCCTTCTTACTAATCTCAAAATATGGCAAATGAGGTGTGAGCCTCATAGGGGTAATCAAGAATTTTTTGGATTTGGGGGGTTTTCCATGGAGTAGCCAAACGGAATATTAAAAATGTATTTTTGCATTATTAATTACGTTGGCTAGTTCCCGTGACAAAACATTTGAGTCGTGGAGTCCATCCAATCATATAGACTTGATTTTCTATGCTTGAAGCGTGGTCATTAGTCCTATATTAAAATTAGATGAACCTTGAAGATTGAATACCAAGCACAATGCTCATTAAAGAAGTTCGTTGTCGTACATTCACCTTTAATTGAAGCTTGTATCTTTTTACATGGTTGTGAATTGTCCATTGCTGAAACACATGTGCACGTTGTTTTATTAATTTAAACCACTTTGATTTAAATGTGTGAGGATTTTGAAATAGTTGAGAAAGTGATTTAAAAAACAATATTAGAGATTTTAAAATGTTTGGAAACTGTTTTCGAAATTAATCCTAAAAATTTGAAAAAGTTAAAGCCTTTGTAAAACCTTGATTTGTCTTTAACCGTTCACAAGGTTAAAAAGTATGACTGTGCACTTAGCCCATTCGTACAGCTATGTTTTAAGCCCATGCACATGAATTTGCCACGATATCCATGCCAGTTGAAATCGTGCGCATGGTCAAATTTAACATTGCGCGGGATGACGCTATATTTTGAAAATTGTTGCTTAAATTCCAATTTTCCTCCCATTTTGATAGATCATAAATATACATAATTGAAATATTCATCTAAGCAATTTCATAGTTGAGAGATATTTTCTCTCTCCTCAATTTTAAATCTCACATGTTCTTAAAAAATTTAATCATTAATATATGTTTGATGTAAATTATTTTTTGAGAGAATTGAGAGTGGATTTAAATCAAATTTATGAACTAGACTTTGTCAGTTCAATCTACATTTGTTTAATTTCTATGAACAACCACTTCGTATCTCAAACTGAAGACAAGTCGAGCTATTGAATAATTTGTTCTATGCATGATTTTCAAGTAAAAGAATGGATTTATTCACTCATTTGCATTTATCTTGCGCTGGGTTCTCATTGAGTATGGATAAGAGTTTAAAAATTAATAAGTAACCAAATGATTTGGATTATATTAGTGGTACCTTCTCGTCTTTTAAAAAATTTCTTTTCAAGTAAAAATGAGAATTGGAGTGGGTCGAAGATTTTTCCCCATTGGTGTGGTGTTTTCATTATAGATCATGTTGTGTGCTAGCTTCTGTATGTTTAGAATTATTTTCTATATAACTGATCAAATAACTCACAAAGATCTATTTTGAATCATGTTAATTGACATAAAACTTTATTAAGTGTTTTAGATTTACTTTCATCACTAGATTCATTTAATATCATCTTGTGTGAGTTTTTAAAGGAATTTGAAGAGGTTTTTATAAAAATCAATTGGGGTTAGTTTTAAAATTGGTAACAATTTTTTCCAAGTGCAAAAAAATACCTAGGATGCTATTACACCTATCCCCCCCCCCACCCTAGAGGTTTATTTTTCATCTTTTCTAGAGAATATCACAAACAACCTTCATATTTTAGTCAAAATAGACAAAAGAAACAACCAGCATTGAAGAGGCAACATAAAAGACAACTAGTGCGTGGGAAACCTAATAAGAAATGGGATTGGAGACTATCTTGCGGAATGGAAAGGTATTAGGCACCCATTTTTCCCTTTAGGTCTCTCATGGGAAACAAAAATATTCTCCTTCTCATAAATCGTATGTGAACATGCATAAAATGTATCAAATGTACCGGATGTGAAAATTGTGCGAAGTGAAAATATGCGAGGAAAAAAATCATCGTATCCACATCGTGGAAAACAAAGGAATTAGTCATTATAATATGACTAACTAAAAAATGTGTGAAAAATACAACAGCATGAACAGTCTAGCAGATTGTATCGCCATTATATGAAAGTGGGCATGGATTTCACAAAACCGCTAAGAAATAATAAACATAAAGAGGGTAAATTTATAAAAATTGAAGGAAAACAACTAAAATGTGAACGATGTATGGGATGGTAGTTCCACCATATAAAATTCAGCAAGGGTGTCGCATAACCACTCAAAAGTGACAAACATAAAGAAACTAAATATACGAGCAAAGTGTACTAAATATATGAATGGGAAAACAACATGTAAATATGAACATAAAAAAAATGAATAAAGAGGGATCGAATTCCAAAAATGATTTCGGGACACCTACGTAGCTAAAAATGACATCAAAGTCCACGTAGTTCATAGGTAAAATAGGTGGGGTCAAACATATAGTCCAAATCTAAGATTTATCTTTTATTTTTATGGAAAAATGTGTAAAGTGTGATGAGAGTGTGATAAAAAGTGAGATAACCTTAAATTCGAAACTAGGGTATAAACACTCTTTTTGGATTTCTTAATTTATAAAAATAAGTTTGAATCTATATATAATAAAAAGAAAGTCGAGATTAGTGATAAGAGAAACATAATTCCTGAAGAATATTCTAGGAATGACAACGTGTGTGAAATGGAAATTGGTTGGGGAAAATGTAATGAAAATGATTTAAACCTTCAAAGATACTAGAATTCTTGTTTTTTGGGACTTTTGTAATTTGATTTTTGAGTGTGGGCAGTGGTAGTGGAATGGTGTCTAGTGGTGAGGTATGGATGAGGTAAGAGAATATATAAGGAATGTAATGAAAGTTTATTCACTAATTTTAGGATTTAATGTTCTGGATAATGAGGTTAGGGTTTCCTTAAATATGAGACACTAAAGGAGAAAAACGACCATGTTGCCCCTAGGTGGATACCGATTGGCAAGGTGGCAAAACTTGGAGGCTAATGAAACTCCTTCCTATAAATAGCCAGGCGAGGTGTCATGTCGATAGGTATATAGAATCAGTTTGTTGGCCTTAAAATACGAAGTGTAGTCCAATTCATGCATGAACAAGACAGTTGAAAAAAGGATTCACACACACACACACACACATATATATATATATATATATATATATATATATATATACATACTAGGGTATGCGTGTGCCTGAAGGCACGCTGATAATTTTGAAAATATATATTTTATATGTTAGAAGTGTAAATTTTGAAAGTATAGATTTAAGTCATACAATTTATTTACAATGCACATGTGTAAACAATTGAGAAAATTTTGACAGGATTGCCTTTGTATATTGTACTGTTGACCCTATTTAAAAAATTCCAATAACAATAGTAATAGTCCATCTTGAACCTCATACAAATATCATTATCAATCAATGTAACTCAACTTGTCGATATACAAAAATTGCATCAATAAATAAATAAAATTTAGGGAGAGTTTCTTTTGTTTATAGTAGTATCCACCCTACTTAAGAAATAAAAACACTCCTACATTACTAATACATAAAGTGGTTCCCATCGATTTCGATAAATGGCTCAATTAATGAAAAGAGATGACTTCATACAAAATACAGAATGCCCAAAACCACATTGTCAACTGCAAAACAACAAAAAAATATTTGAAAAATAGTTACGTCTAAAAAAAGTAATATAAAAATTACATTTTATACTTCAAGAGTCCAAATTAAATGAACTCGATTTATTTGGATACTTTAAGAGCACAAAAAGATACTCATATACTACAAATGACACAATCTACCTTTCCAAATATAGGAAACAATGTAGATTCCCATGAAGAAATTAATAATCAGTAGTAAAATTGTAGTATCACGTATCAAAAATTTATCAATAGAGTAAGTGAATAGTTTATAACCCAGTTCAAGTCGTCATATCCCATCGAAAGAGTTTGAGACCCTTATGTTTTAGAAGAGTGGAAGGTCCATTAATTGGGTTGAGCATTGTTTTGGAATCTAATGCAATTTTCATCAAAATATCATCCACAATTGAGTATTTTAATAACAAAATATATAAAAAATGAGTTATTATTAGGGAACCGCAACCGAATCATGGCCTTAGTCATCCTTGATTTGTGAGCATCCACTTCTACTTCACGAAGATTTTTTATCCTCAGTGTTGATGTAAAAAATTAGATTGTATCTAATTATTTAATCACAGATAAAATAAATGAGACACAGAAGTTTTAAAGTGGTTCATCCTTATAAGAATGGCGTACGTCCACTGTTTCTGTTATTGAGGATTTTTTGGGAATTCTCCATTACAAGTTCAATCAGGAAATTACGGTCCCCTTATAATGAGGGTAATACAACGTATTTATATCCCTGAGGACGTAATGTGTAAGGGTAATACATTAAATGTTGTACATGTGAAAGGGTAATACATTCAATGCCCCTTAAGTGTATACATCTGAATGATAAGCATTTAATGAACAGTCAAACTATTGGTTATCCTGCTATTAATGTTTTGTTCGAGGTGCAGCTCGGACCGCCTAAGTTGCTCGGTACTCAAAAGTTCCTCGTAGAGTTCTTGTTGGTCGGAGCGTCTGAGTTCCTCGGGGAAGCAGTGTTCCTCGTTGTAGTATGGTTCCTCGGGTCGTCTGAATTCCTCAGAAGTGTTCGTTGTTGCCACGTAGATTGCCACGTGTCTTCACTTAATTGAGCCATGTCAGCAGACCAAATTTGGTATCAACAGAATCCCCCAATGTTTCATAGTTCGAAATTTGAGGAGTGTGGAACATTCTTTCTCGGAATATGGGAGTTTTAAATGGTCCTCCTGATTTTAAGGAGTGTTTCCTTTGTATTTATTTTTCCTTCCAAATTCATAGAATCAGGCTTTTTGAATTTTTATAATCGCCACGATCTCCGCGTACTTTTTGTCCTTCTAGCCGCCGGTAGCATAATCATTTCTTTTTGTATTCATTAACTTTACCATTTCCCAAGATAAGGTATTTAAGCATCACAGACAATCCCATCGTCTTCTACTTTTTCAAATTTGTATCTTTGAGTTTTCTACTGTCTTACTCTCTTGTGCGTTCATCCTTCTCATCGTTCGTTCAAGAATAACCCCCAATACTGTCTTACTCTCTGGAATTCTGTCAATACTTTGACGTGGTTCCTGCAAGAATAACCCCCAATACATGGAGAATAGTTAATTGGGTTCATAGACTAAATCAAATTCATGGAACTCGCATAGGAATTCCAGAAATCATGTTTTGTTATAGATGGGCTGTTGGTGATAACACTTTTTATTTAAAAACTAGATTTTTAAATAGGGCTTTAGTGGTCAGTCTCCCGGATGCCAATAGGGACTATTTTGCGCACCGGGTTGTTATAAAAAATTGGCGACATGCTCCTTTATCTGGAGATGAAGTGTATCAGGGTCCCAGATGCCCTCCCTATGGCAATGGGATAGGTTATTTTTATTTCATTTTATTTATTTTGAAATTATGCTTCCTCTATGTTTGATAAAATGTGCCACTGATATTTTAATGTTGATTTGTTTGCAGTTGAAAGCAAAAGAAAATCCCTAAAAGAGGCAGACGTTAATATAAGGCATTTAAAACTTATCTGGAGTTTGCATCAGTCTGTTGCCGACGAGCACATTAGGTCAGCTTTATATTTGATGCAGTACAAGAGTTACACCTCTTCTTTCATAGCTCGTCCGGTGATAAGCGACGCAGAGCCAGTACCAGCTTCTACCAGTTCTTCGCCTGAGTCACACGTTCCTTTAAGTGAAAGGATAGAGAAAAGAAGACCTCCTACTCTCTTGGAGAAACCCGCCTCGGCTGCTGGAGAGGAAAAAAGAAGTAAACATGATGTCCTAGAAGGGACAAAGAAAATTGATGCACCTTCCTCGGCTGCTCCTATGAAGGTTGTCGAGAAGCCCCCAGTGGCCCCGAGCAAGGCTGCTGCTCCAGGTGAGGTGATTGTCATATCACCGACCAAGAGTTCCTCCTTGGTCGAAGCTACTCATGTTCCCCCGTGAAAGCTGAAGAAGAGCTCCTCGGTCAATTTGGCTGAAACCATCTCTCAGCCCCCAACTACTAGAACTGGTGTTCCTACTTTTGTTCCCCCGAGCTCTGCCATGAGCTCGGTGAAAACTTGGATCATTCCCAAGATCCAAGGTATTGAAGAAAACCATTCTCGGGACATGGTTACCTCATTGGTTGCTCTCCATATTGCTTCTATAAGTCTTATTGTTTTGAACTTTTCATCTTTCCCTTGTTATATCTGTCTCTGACTTGCTTTCATTTTCTTTTCACAGTTGGTGAGCTGCTTTAATACAATTTTGAAGAAAGATGAAGCTATTAAAGTTTTAAGCTCCTCATTTGGTGTGCAGGAAGCTCTGATGGGTCTGACACGATCTTTGGAAGATTCTCATCAGAAGCATGATGCTGACAAGGCTATTTAGGAGAAGAAACTTACCTCAATCGAGTAGGAGAAAGCTCAAGTTGTTGAAGTCTCCAAGGGGTTGGAGAAAAAAATAAATGATTTGGAAAAGAAGAATAAAGAGCTCGAAGGGAAGCTTAAAAATGCTGGTGAGCTTGAAGATAAGCTCAAGGTTGCTGAGGAAGAGTTGGGTCAGCTTCGGGAAGTAAGTTGGCATAAGGAAGAAGTTGAGAATAAACTGAAGGTTGTCGAAAATCTTCTGTCCGAGAAGCTTTCCTCGGAGAAGTTAAAGAGGAAATTGGCTGTGAAGAAATCCTTCAGCGCTGGCTGGGATAAAGGGTGGAACAAAGGCTTGGCTGCCATGATGTCGCAAGTAGAATATGACAGCCTCAAATACTTTAGAGATGGGTGGGTCGCTGATCTACAAGAGATGAAAGTTGATGAAACTTCTGAATTATTTCAGGAGCACATCCCTGGTCACCCTCTAACTCCTAAAGACGAAGAAGAGGACGAAGCTGCCTCTGAGGAGTCTTCCATGGTGGTGGGAGATCAAGTTTCTCATCCCCCATCCATCCAGCCTACTAATGAGGAACTTCAGCAGCTCGCTACTTCATCCAAGCAACTGCCAGCGCTCCTCGAGCAACTTTTTGTTCCCTCCGAGCAACCTACCTCCTTGTCCCAGCCTCCCGAGAAAGTTTTGGGAGACAAGGAAAAGGTGTAGATTTGTTCGGGTTTCTCTCTATTTTATTCTTCTTTATCAAATGTAACCCTGAACATGTAACTCTGAACTTTGTGATCTAATAAAACTTGAACTTTTGTTTATGCACACTGTTGTTTCTCCTCTTCATACTCTGTTGGTACTCTTATTGATTATTAGTTTTTCTTCCTCTACTAGTTTCTGGCAAGGATGGAATTATTATCTTCTCACGATACAAAGCTGTTGAGGCAATGCAATGAGTATTTTAAGGCTGGTCACACAGATCTGAGTGCAGCACAAATCGTCGACATCCTCGGCCAAGATGCTTCGAAACAGGCAATTGAAGCCTACCAATACTTGAAGTGTCTTCTTGATCGTGCGGTGGCCAATAATGTAGCTTACTATGATATGATTGAGGATCTCCAAGGCACTCTTGAAGACCTTCAGCAACAATATAAGGAATCCACTGCCCTCTTGCATGAGGGGTACGAGAAGAAGTATTAACAAATCATTTCTGATAAGGGATACGAGAAGCATTTTGTTGATTTCGATGTGCGGGAAAGAACTTTGAAAGCCGAGGTCGAGGAGTATAGGCAAATAGCCGAGTTGCTGGAGCAAGAAAATAACAACTTGCAAAGAGAAGTATCCCAATTAAAATTTATTGCCTCCACCTCAAATGCTTTGGTCCCAGTGACTGACGAGGGATTCTCGTTCTTGGAGGTCGAAAATGCCAACCTGAGGGATGAGTTGGAAACTTTGAAAAGAGCAGGCCCCTATACATCTTCTCGTGGATGAGCAAGATCTCCTCGGGGACGAGAAAGAGCTGCTCGGATTCCTGTCGAGGAATAGAGGACTCAATCTTCTTTAGAGAACCAGGCCTTCCAACTAATGGCGAAGAACCAGGCATTAGCTGAGATGTCTCAGAAGATCAGGGGTCTGGAAGAGCAGCTTTCTGTGCAGAAATCTATCTTGGAGAATAAAGAACTCTTCATCAAAAATCTCCACGAACAGCTGGAAAGATTGACATATCAATTCCATAAGCAGCCCAGGGAGCTCTGGATGGCTGGATACAACGAGGCTCTCTACCACCTGGACGATCGCATCTAAAATGCAAATAATGAGGGCTACAAGATGGGATGGTTGAATGCCTTAGGTGTGCTGCAACTGGAACAGGGTCATTACCTGTGGGATTACAATAATCCTGGGCTGCTCGACCTACCAATGCCACCATTCAAGCTTGATATGAGTTGAATCCATGCTCAGGCCATCCCTCGATGTCTGATTTCTAAATACCTCGGCGATTACAATCTCCATTCAAATGTCGAGATATCTCATCCCGAGCACCTCCTAGATCGACCATCCGTGATGAATCTCAGGATGTTAAAAGATCTTAACTTCATAAATTCTCCTTTTGCTTTAAATGATCCACCTATTGGCGAGGAACCTATTTCAAAAGCAGAGGGAAAGAAACCAATAGAATAGGAATATTTATGTAATAAATTTGTATTTCATTCTTTATGTATTTTGTTCTATATTTAATGAAATAATTTTATTTGCAAATCTTGACTGCTATTGTTTTGTAACACTTTACATCTGTGCATGTGTATCTGTTAAAAAGATAATGATATTATGTTATTTGTCAATCAACTTATTGTCGAGTAGTTTGAATTTGTGATAATCATTTGGCAAAAATGATGTTTTGTTTCTCAACTAACTTAGCAATAATTTAAAAAGTTACGAGTATCAAAAATTTTGCTCGATCACTTTCTCATGTTCATAAAATGTCTTCGACCAACCAAGGTCGGTAAATTTTCCTTTCTGACCAACTACAGTTAGTGGATTTTTCCTCTACGAGCAACTTTGGCACTTTCTGGAATAATTTTACCTCCCGACCGATAGCAAGTATTGTCGGTACGTCATACACACAATAGTCCATACACTAAGCATTCACACAACTAAGGTTTATTAAAGGTATAATTTTAGACCTATACCATTAGTCTTATTCGTACATCATTATCATTCCAACTTATACATAATATGTTTTTGCCAATAAATCTCACGTCGTATCATTTTGAGTACTTAAACCTATCCCGAAAAGGTTACTAGTTCTCCTACGTATCCCACATGTCAATTCAGTACTCTGAGGTCCTTATTTATGTCACAATTCCTAACTTATCACTCGCAAAAACTTAAGTCATGATCTCTCATTTTAAAATGGTAAATTAATCGTTGTACACTTGCAAGTTCAACGCTAAATTCCAAACTAATTCTAATATGTTTCGGGCTTCAATTGCATCCCTAATGGTTTCCCTAAAGTTCTAATGTATTCATAAAATCCCCACCTAAAACTTTCAATTGTCAGAATCGGTTTAATTCACAAAAAGGGGAAAAAGGTCACAGTTTCTGGGGAGATCGATCGACCTATTATTGTCGATCAATAGACACATGAATGTCGATGGATCGATCAAGCAGGTGCAGGTCTTGGGTTTCTTCATTTTAAGTTCCATTTTTGTTCTAATTCTCCATTACAAGATGAAAAATCCTAAAGTAAACATATGGGTAATCATACAACCTAAATACATGATTCTTAATGTTTCAGAACTCTTAAAACATCATCCATTAAACTTTTCTTGGATCAAATCATCCTATTATCATGAAAAACTCTATTTTTCTATTTTCTTCATGAATCATCATACATCTCCTCATGAATCCGTATTTAACTAAGCATGGCTTAGGATTTCATTAATAGAATACTTCCAGAATAAAACTACATATAAATCCTACCCAGAACTAAGGTTTCATCTCCAAGTTTCATGAGTTTCAATATTTTTCATGGCTATCATCAAATTCTACACTATCATGGATATATTATTTGTTGAATCATAATGGAATAAATCACTTGCATAGAAATTTGATGTTTTGATCCTTTGAGGATGAGAAGGGTTGGTTCTCCTTCTCTCTCCAGTCACAAATCCGGTGATAGTGGTGGTGTGTGGTGGTTATATCCTTGAAAACTCCCTTGGAACTTGTCCTCTCTTCTAAAGTTTCCCACTACTTGATTTTGACAGATAATGACCCTAATGACCCTATTATTGGTTGATAAATAAAGCCTAAATTTCGTGAGTCAATATTCCCTAAAACTAAAAATGACTTAAATACCCTCACGGGTTACCGGTTTGGCCTAAAACTGCCTCGGGACCCAAACTAAACCCTCGGCTAGTGTTTTCGGACTATCTCGACCCTTCTAGATACACGGGCGCACTCGAAATGACTATACGGATGATACAAATATAATTTACTTTTAAATCCATTCAAATTGATTCTTGACGCGACTGACACGCGCGTCCCAACTTCAGTTTTGCATTGTCGTATTTATGACTCACGACAATTTTATTAAATTCACTAATCATATATTACCATATTCACTCAATAATATTCAACATGATTATCACAATCAAACACCAACTCTCATCTCGCTAGTATTTAAATCCAGATTAATTTCCAAATAATTATCCCATTTAATTTAATTAATCCCATTAAATAAAATAAATAAAATTAACCGGGTACTTTAGAATATTGATTCACCATTGGGTAGCGAGGCTATCATTCGTTCCATTCGCTGGAGACCTGGAGTTCACATTGTGAGGTTATGTTTTCAGTGGATCTATTCATTTTAGCTGTGTACGAGCATCATGTTATCCTCGGTATAGGCTGATCATCAATGGTTAGAGTGATGGTGGACTGATATTGTAGGACTCTCATTGTTCCTATTCCTAAAAGGATATGTTTCTTGTGACAATGCCTCACTTGGATAGAGGATCGGGCAAACATTTATACTAGACCAAGGATGATCATTAGAGAGTATTGTTACCTCATTAGATTCGATCCCTATGTTTAGGTAATTCATTAATGTGATTCAGGATATATCGAGGTTACCATCGAGTCTAGAAATTGAGTTGTGATCGACTTAGCGTCGGGGAATAGGCGATAATGAGATCATCGTATTATATTACTTCTTTAGAGATGCAGACTCGACGGTTCAGATTTAACAGCTTTTGGGGAAAGATTTTGTCCATGCCCTAATAATGTGTCTTGGACTAACAAATCTCAATAATTGACCAAACTAGGCGATAGTGTATCGAAAGGGTTTCTTGTTTAGATTTCTCTTACGAGACACCCCGCGCATGAGGTATAGTATGTTTCAGGAGTTGAGAGACATTTGGGCTCTAGTATATTGGTTTAGTACATTAGGAATTACACGTGTGAAGATATAACACTTTGAGCAGAGAGGTGTTATATTATTTAAGGCCAATGGCACCAAGTAGTGCTTTGTAGAGAGTAGTGGGGGATGTTTGCACAACTAGTTAAATAAATGGGGCAATATCTAGAGAATTAGGTCTTAATTACCAGGGTAATTGAGTATACCTTTACTGTATGATCATGAAGGGCACGTGTACTTAATTTTGATGTATGTCGGTTGCATCTGTGGTAGGTGTTAATAGTTGAACGTGATATAGAGTGTGGGGGTTCCCCGGTCTGTTCGATATTGAGAATCATCCGAGAAAGGCTAACATGGTGGTAGATACATTGAGTCATATACCTATAAGGTAGTTGGCAGCGGCATGAAAGTCAAACGGTGTGGAGCATCATTAGGAGAATGAGGGAGTTCGGGCCTATAAAGTACTAATTGGAATCACACCCCAGATCATTTTAGGGTTATGAAGGTATAGGCAAGGGATTCGTATTTTCAAGGGAGGGTTCAACAGCTAGTGGAAGGTGGAGCGGAGTTTTACTCGGTCAGTTCTAAAGGTAGCTTGTGCATCAATGGGAGGATGATTGTTTCAGAAGATTAGGACCTATGATGCCCAGTTATGTAAAAGGAGCATGGGGAAAGATTTACGATGCATCTTGGGGGGAATAAGACACGCCAATTTTCAAGGGGTTAGTATTGGTGGGATGGTATGGGCCAATTCAGGTGAATTACACAAACGGGCAGTGTGTGAACCTTTTCATTGTAGGAAGAAAGTGATCCTACATGAGGTGACACTCAAAATTGTTTTGGATAAAGATAAAATATTTGTGTCCCACTTCTTGTAATGCTTTTCAGAAGGCGATGGGTATGGAGTTGTGAGTGGGTAAACCATATCACCCTCAAATCGATGGTCAAACGAAGAGGGTGAATCATATGTTGAAGATATGCATTATTGACTTATTTGTGTATTTAGGATCAGTATTTACCAATGGTAGAGTTTACGTGCAATAACTCGTGCCAGTATGCCATTGTAATGGAAACTTTTGAGGCATTGTAATGGAGACCTTGTCTTTATCCCTCTTACTGGGAAGAAGTGGGAAACAATAGGCTTCTTGGGCTAGACATGATTCAGGATATGTCAGCAAGGATCAAGTGATCACGGGTTATATTTGGGTAGCTTAGGATGGTGAAAGAGTTACATTGATATGACCATGATATTTTGGAGATTGACATGTGTGATCAGGTGTTACTGAGGGTATCTTCCAGGAAGTGAGTGATGCAATTTGGGAAGAAAGGGAAGTTGACTCCTAGGAATGTTGGGCATTTTCCCATAATCGAGAGGGTAGGACTGGCAATGTATAGGCTCGCTTTATTAGAGAATTTGAAATGGATACATGATATGTTTCATATGTTATCGCTAAGGAGGTATCTCAGGGATGACATGGTGTGTCGGCATAATACATTAGAGCAGACTTACTCACAGTCGGATGTTCCTATGAGGAGAGACCCGTTGTCATTTCGAGCCATAGAGAGTGAAATATTTGGTCAAAGGCTGTACCATTTGTATTCATACAGTAGGGGAATTACAATATTTCTGATTTTAAGTGAGAGCGTGAGGATATCGTGCGAGAAAGGTATCCAACACTACACCAAATCCTATAATTGGTCACACCCAATTGGTCACGGCCCAAGTTTGCAACCAGCTGGTTGTGGACTTGAGCTGCGACCAACTCAATTTTTGGCGTGACCATATTTATTACCACACTAAATCATGGATTCTCTGGAAGTGGTCATGGACACCCTGACCACTGTGGGTCACAGACTTGGGCAATGACCAGGGCATGATAACCTTGATGCCAAATTTGAACCCACATTCTCTCCAAACTGGTCGCGGATGGGTCACGGACTTGGACCATGACCATAGGCATAACAAAGAACAAAACCTACACAAATGGAGTCACGGCTGAGGGTCGTGCCCATTTATTGTTATGGGTCATGGCTATGGGCTGTGACTAGGTTCAATCCAACAACACGCTCACCTTATTTACTGGTCATGCATGGTGGGTCACGACTCTAGGTCGTGACCAGGTTCATAACTTAAAATAAAACATCCACTACAATTTCATTTTTGTCGAACCATTTTGGTGCCTAAAGGTTGTGTGATTTATGAAATTTTATTGCTATTTGTCCAAAGGGTAAGGGTGTATGTATAGATTCATTTTGATTGCATTTCGATTTCACTTTAATTTATGCGATTTCACTTCAATTTGTGCGATTTCTTCATGTCTAAAGGTAAGTCCAAATTTCTGTGTACGTATGCGTAGATTTATGTTTTTATTTATGTATGTGTGTGTGTGTATGCACATATTGTTGTGTATATATATGTTTATGTGTGTAACTATGAACAAATAATTTTTTTTTATGTTAATAAACCCTAGATTATATATGTGTGTATACAGATTGTATGTGTGTGTATGTATAGATTTATATAAAAAAAAATATTAAGGTTTAGTAAACCCTAAATTGTATGGGTGTGTATGTATAGATTATGTCAATAAACCATATATTGTATGTGTGTGTATGTATAGATTTTTCGAATAAACCCTAGATTATATGTGTGTGTATTTATTTATTTTTTGACAAAATATTATTCAAAACCCTTGACATTATATTTTTTTGAAAAAATATGATTAAATGGATTTTTAATGAGTAAAAAAATATACATCCACCTTGTTTGTGGGTTATATGCATGCCATCATTTTATAATAGGGGTTATATGTGTGCCATGATTTTTTTTTGACAAAATATAATTAAATGGATATTTTGACATTGTATTGGGGGTTATATGTGTGTCGTTATTTTAGGATAATTCTAAGTTGACACATAAAATTGGACACGACAATGCCTTTAATATTGAATATGTTGTTCATTGAGTTTAGTAAGAAGATGAAGTCAAAGGGTATTAGAAAATATGGTTATTATTAAGATTTCCATATTATTTTATAAATATAGAAAATATGGTTATTAATAAGTCTCTCTGACGATCTTAATCTTTTGTCGGAGCTCTTTCGGCGATTTGGTGTGATTTTCCATTTTTGTAGATTCTTTCTAGACAAAGCAGAGTAATTGACCTCCCTACTAGAGAAGCTTTGGTATAATTTTTTGAAACTAAAGTAGATTGTGTGAAAACGTTGAATGATTTTTAAGGTTACTAATAACTCTTCATTCATTTGTATACAAATGAGATGAAGTTTAGACCATGCCCAGTCCTTTTTTCATCTCTTTTTCGGGGCCCAAAAGCGTGTATCATTTTGTCGGGGGTGAAAACTCGAAACAACCCCCGAATGGACCCGTGAGGGTCACCAACACCTCGCACGGGACTAATGTAACTCGTAGGAACTGACCGCTCGATCACGGGACTCCCGATTTGAGTATACGATGATAATTTGTAAAGTTTTAGACTTAGGCTTATAAATATGGCGTTAGTGGGTGAATAACCAAAAAAGCCCCCGAACGGCCTTGTGAAAGGCACCAACACCTCGCATGGGGCCAATGTAACTAGTAGGAACTGATTGTGTGATCACGGGACTCTCGATTTGAATACATGAGGATCATATGAAAATATCAGGACTTAGTCTTAATAATATGGTGCTGGAGGACCAAAATCCGAAATAGCCTCCTAACGGACCCGTGAGAGGCACCAACACCTCGCAAGGGACCAATGTAACTCGTAAGAACTGACCGTGCAATCACGGCCACCGCACAATAATGGGACTCCCGGTTTGATAATATGACTATAATTTGAAAATGTCTAATCTTAGGGTTAAAAACATGGCACTATAGGGGGAACCTCGAAACAACCCTGTGACTGGAATCGACACCTCGCACGGGACCAATGTAACCCGGAGGAATTGATATGTTAATAATTATAACTCATATATGCAATTTTTTAGTTTAATAATTTTTTTGTAAAACTACTTGGTTACTAATATCATTTTTTTATCCTATCATTTGCAGGATAACATTGCATCGTTTACTTTTTTGCACGTGGAATAAGTGAAGGAGGCAATGGTTTACAACATGAAGATTGTTTATATAATGTTGGGGACATTCAGGGGTATGTTTTTTATGTGTTGACATTCAGGAGTATGTTTTTTATCTGTTACAACCGTGCGGGCTTTTATTGTTTAGTTTTATGGTCGTGCGGGCTTTTATAATTTGACTATTAAATTTTATGGCCGTGCGGGATTTATAATAAGCAGGTTTTACATATACAGGGTTTGAAATGTCCAGAATATAGAGGAAACTCTGCCCAATTTTTTTTTGGTATGTGAATTATTAAGACGTGTAATATTTTTAAGTTTATATATATATATATATATATATATATATATATATATATATATATATATTAGTTTATTTACAATGTTCCTAATTCGCAATTTGTGATTTTTTTATTGTTTTGCCAATAATAAATATTTGTAACACCTCGTAGGCATCCAACGTTACACGTAGCAACCGACCGTGCAGTCACAAGACCCCCAATTTTAGGATTCGACAAAAAAAAGACATTTTTTTTAAATTATAGTTAAATATGGTCATGGACTTTACCCATGACCAGTTTTAATTTTTCCATCGCGCATAAAAATGGTTGCGGCCAAAGTCCATGACCCCGAATCGTGACAAAAAATGGTCGTGGCCAAAGTCCATGACCATTTTTTTCCTTTTTTTTCATCCCAGTGTGGGTCACGGACTTTGACCACGACCATTTTTTTCACGGTTGTGGATCACGAACTTGGGCCGCGACCATTATTTTCCTTTTTTATCGCCATGGTGTGGGTCGCGAACTTTGGTCGAGACCAATTTTTGTCACGGTTGTGGGTCACAGACTTTGGTCACGACCTTTTTTTCCTTTTTTTTTCATCGCGGCATGGGTCACGAACTTTGACCGCGACCAATTTTTTCACGGTTGTGGGTCACGGATGAAGAACGCCACCATTTTTTTCCCATCACGGTATGGGTCACAGCCCAAGTTCGCAACCATCTGCCGTGACCCCCTGCGGGTCGTGACCATTTTTTGGTCACAGACTTGGGCCACGACCCACGAAATTGGTCGCACCCGAAATGGTCACGGCCTAAGTCCGCGACCTACAATCTTGGTCAGGGATTTTGGCCATGACCATTCGCCAATTTTTGGGTAGTGCAGATCTTTTTATGGCAGCTACATTCGCATTTCAAGGATAAAATTTCGTTACTTGGTGGAGAATGTAAACCCTCGTACATGTATGAGTATTTTAAATTTCCATGTGACCATATATTTATTATTTTAATTAGGAAAATTAAACTAGTTTCAGAAAATATTAATTCACGATCTAAGAATTAATATTCATTTTATTATTATTTACTTGCATGTGATAAGTAAATTTTTATGTGATTTATTACATGTCACATATGAGTGATAGCGATGGTTTATTATTATATGCCAATAGAGTTTTACATATATGGATCAGTATAATTTATGGGCTATGCGTAGGGTACGCATTTGTCGGGCCCAATTAATGTGATGTTAGTATTATTGTAGTTTGGTGACTCGAATGACCTTTTTGAGTGAACCGACGATCCAAAAAGGGTTGTAATAGTCCAAATGAGGTACGTAAGTGTTATGATTGAATTTTAGGAACGTTTTGGACAAAGCAAGACCCGTATGAGGGTTTGAGGGTCATTGTACACTTAGGATTAAGTGAACAAGTGGAATTAGCGTAATTAATAGGGTATTTAAGAGGAAGGTAAGGTGTGTGGCATCCCACCTTTCATAATTCACACAATATTTTGATAGAGAGATTTCAAGAAAAGAGAGAGAGGGGAAGAAACAAAGGGAAAGCTTCGAGATGAGAAGAGAGAGGACTCAACCCGTTGTCAAAGTCGTACATAACTCTGTATTCTAATCCACCAAGGCAAGTAGTTACTTTCTTTATGTCGCAAATTAAGCGTAGTTAATTACTTTCATGAGCATAAATAGAAGTATGAGATTTAAAGAATGAAAGATTGAAACTTGACTAATTGATGACGAATAAACCCCAATGGTGTGTTTGATTGCAAACACATAAAATGCATGGAAAATAGTTCATTTGGATGAGAAGTTAAAAAATAAGTCGAAAAAAATATGAGTTTATAGACTTTCTTTTTTCTATTTTGAATGGAAACTAATTATTTGGTGGGTGGATACGAAATATTTTCCACTAAAAATGAGGTTTGAGATGAAGCACTTGTAATGTGGATGAGTGTTGTTCTTAAATGAAGTATTCACAATTAAGGTACTATAAATACAAAACGCGAGTCAAAAAAACAATTTTCCACGAATTTTTTTCCTTGTCAATCAAACATATCCTAAGTGGTTTTAAAGATACGTTATGTTACCAAGTCTGAATCTTTAAGTTTTGATCTTGGATTTGATGTTCTTGGACCATAATGTAGTGCCCCTGCCTGGATTTATGGTTTACCCATAGTCAACATGTTCTGACCCGACCCGAGCATTAGGCGTGAAGTGAAATGAAACAACCTACATAATGTTGTTAGTCCAGTTTTATTTTAATTAACGTCTGACTTGTTTGGAATATGAATCCAATTTCAAATTAAACTACATGAGGGACCCATGGGAAGCAGCGCACCCCAGAGTCCAAGCATACATAGCTACTAATGTAATATAAAAGAGAGTACTTACCTGTGTAACACTGTCAAAATATATGAAACCGCACCGAAGTTGCCGGAACAAAATGAGGGAGTGAGCCTAATGCTCAGTGGGAAATATACAAATGTAGTATTGAATCGAACGGAAGAAATAAGACTCTAACATGTTATCCCTACGTGCACATGCAATTACCATATATGTATGTACATACACAAAAGCTTACTTATGATTAAAACTATTTAACTTCTTAAAACCTTATTTGTCCAGATTAATTCACATTAATCTTGTAAAAGACTTACTTCATCTGATTTTTTCATTCATCCATGTATATAACACACATGAATAAATATTTGAAACTTCACTTGAATTGATCAAAAAATGTTTCTTTACCGAAACTACCCTTTTTATTTTAATCAATTCACATTAGTATTTTATTTTAAAATCACCCTTTCAATACACATGATCACCGTGTTAGAAAATACTTATTTATCCTTTGAAAAACCTTTATAACACACTCTTGTATTACTTATAGGGTGAACCCCTTAGGTTTCTTAACCACCCATTTACGAAAAACTCTTGAACACCAATACTAGTCATTCCATGACATTCGAACATCACTCCTATAATGATTCAAGCTATTACCCTACCTTAGGGATTACACTAACCATCTTTCTTGATTTGGGAAGCCACACCCGACACAAACACTATAAGACCAGCAATTTATGATCATCACCTGGCCCTCAACATAATCATTACTAGGTTGTTAATGCTCCTTCCTACTAGACTTAACTCGTATCCTAAGGACACTAAATAGATTTATTTAACCGTCCTTAAGACTCGATAAGATTTCAGCATCCATACCTCTATCACTGTAGGTACGCTCTACAAACCTTTTAATAACCACATCATGATCACTAGGTTCTCATAAAGACACTAGTCTACGAGCTTATACCTATAGTGAACCTTAACCATCAAACACCTCAAGGAGTCACAACATCCAATCTTTATCCCTAATGATGCCACACATATTAGTCCTATGGGTATTCTAGTATACCTTTAAACCATACTCACACTAGGATTACCTCACACCTAGCCATAAATTTGGCAGCTAAAATGAGTCTTTACACTTAGATAATAATCTTATCTTTCTTTCAAATGGTTGTGACCACATGCCATGTAAAAACCATGACTAACGCTACTAAGGATTATGGCACGGTAGAGGATGTCGCCAACAACCTATAAACCTCATGGTCTACCTCATATAATCCTAAATGAATGTTCAACCATGAAAACTAAATTGCCTCACTATGTAAACAACATACCATGTGCTAATCGACAAGTTAACATGACTACATAGATCTTGGTAGGATATGGGACATTGGGTATTGCCTATAAATACTAAGGCGTAGACCATGGATGCGAAAAGGGATCCTATTCCTCAATACTAAATTATAATCAAGATATACTAAACCCAAGTCCTCAACCAAGGGGCCGAATATGTTCCCACCACGAAATCAATACTTATGAACGCCACTCAGCCACATAACCTCCATATATAAAATATACAACCTTTACAGCTAGGTCATAACTACTCACTATTTCCACTACCAAGGTTACTTTCATCTTTAAGGTTGCCAAACAATACATCTCACTCAAAGGATCATGATATTGCCACTATTGGCCTACACAACGTCATATGTTCACCGAACTTCCATCAACCTTGATATCACCCCAAAGATCAAATTTTCATAATTACATTATCGGCATTAGGTACCCATAAGCACCACACCTAAGGTCTATATACCTTTTAATCACCAATCTGCAGTGCTTAGTCACGACACCCTAACCATCAACCTCTATCATGGACTATACACAATTTGTGCTACCTGCCCAACGGGCATCATATCACTCTATTAACATCTCAGGAGGCTCTATGCTATCAAGGATTGGAATATAACAACCTCACACTTATAACCACGGTGTCACCACTATTGGCTTACAAGGACATCCGTAAATTAGTAAACTATAATCCGAAGCGCGTATGTGATTAATAATTATCAACTTGATTGCGTGACACCTGGCACTGACTTACTTATAGTGTTAAACTCTTTGACACTACCCTTGAGAACACGAACTAAACCTTCACTAAACTACTGTGACTGGACCAAACCGAAACTGATGTCCAAAGATCCAATACCAACCTCATCATGTCACACCCAATTAAATATTTGAAACAACTGCACTTTAATTGAGTGAAAACCTTTCCTTTACCGGAACTACCATTTTCATTTTAACCAATTCACATTAGTATTTTCATTGAAAATCACACTTTTAACACACGCGATCACCATGTTTGATAATACTTATTTAGTATTTGACAACCGTTTAGAACACACTTTAGTATTAATGATGGGTTGAACCCCTTAGGTTGTTTAACCACCCATTTACCAACTTACCTTACCTTTTCCCTTACCTCATGGACATTAATCAATTTCACATTTACTTGTCCATTTTAAACTTTACCCAAACATTCATTATTACTTCAAGTTAGGTTGTCTTAACGCATTTTCACCACACAACCCATTTATTGACATGCTCCTTGTTCCTTTATATCATTATCAAAATCTTCTAATAACCGCATACTTTAACGAGCTCCACACCATCTGCTATGCAAATTATATGCTCTGTCTTAATGTTGTGGGACTTTAACCCAAGGGCTCTAGGCTCTACTTAATTATTCCGATGTTATCCGAGTTCCTTTTGATGTATTTTCACATTTTACAAATGTCCACATTATTCATCTTTCCTTTTTACCCAGCGAAAGCCAAAACCCAGGGTTTCGCCCAACTTGTGTTACACTTTAATTTTGATTTTATATCATAAAATCTTGTTCACTAAGAGTAATCTGTGTAACACATTTTGCAACATTTTTATTTCATAAAATGTTCCACTTTAACTAAAATTACAACTTTACCCATTTGTTTCCACACATTTCATTTTCCTCCATTTCATGTGTTATTTTGCAAAAAAAATTTAGTTAACCATAGTATTTCTTAAGTGATTTCAACACTTTAAACCCTTATTAACATTTGGAGGGTCGTTCTTATCAAGTCAAAAACCTCTTTGTTCCATTATTTCCTTTCCAAATTCATAAGTGTTAACCTTTGAAACATCAATAAGTCACGCACACCAACTTTCCAATGTTTAACCATTAACACTTATCCAACACCTTTACTATTATTTCTTTATTTTCTTTATTCCAGAAACCTATTTACACTAGAAGACTACTTTCATAAGAAAATACAATTTCCTTTTATTATCACATGTCTTTGACTTTGTGCTTATCACACTTTTAACCCCCTTTTCACACATTTTGAAGACAACAATTTTTACTTTTCTTATTCCATGTTTAAACGTCAGAAAATATTCTTTAAACTTGTTTATAAATTTATTGCCAAAAACTATAAGTTTATATGTAAGTGAAGATAGATTTTAAATCCTAAATTCCTAATAAATGGGTTAAACATACATTTCATTCTAGAAATTCACAATAATTGAAAATTTATGTTTTTCAAAGCATAAAGACATTTTTAATTTCCTCAAACTTAGCAAATCTCCATTTCCCCCAAACCTCCGTATTTTACAAGAAACTTTTAGATATTATTTCACCCAATATTTTAGCAAAATCGACATCATTTCTCAAACATTTTATTTCATAAAATGTTTAACATCAAATCTCTACAAAATACACCATTTTCATAAAATACTAACTTTAATTTTCCTAAACTTTCAAATATTTTCTCATCCTTTATTTTCTAACAAAATAACATTTTTCTAAAAAAATTATTCCATAAAAATGTTTAACAGTAATCTATTAGAAACCATTATTTATTCATGTGCATCCTACTTATGTAATCTAACAACAAAACTACTACTAATTCAAATGGATTATTAAACACTAAGGATAGTTTTTTCCACCTCTAGTGGACCTCCAACACTTGTAGGCATGAAAGGTCTAAGAATATGGCAACCTTTCACCTCCTATGGGGGCCTCAAAGAGGTTGCCCCACTCCCAAAAGCATGCTCCATCATGTTTCCAAGAAAGAACTCTCTTTGAACTCGATAAATCTTAAATTTCCATATTCAAAACCACCAATAATGACTCCATAAATTCGCATCTCTCCACATCCATAGTAGAAATGGGTACATATGGTTTAAATATGGTACAATACATAACAAATATGAGGACATAAGGTGGAGGGGTGGTGGTAGCGTTGAGGTTTGTGGTGGTGGGAGAGTGTAGGGAGGCTAAAAGGGTGGAGGAAGACCACCCCTAACACTCTCTCTCTCTCTCTCTCTCTCTCTCTCTCTCTCTCTCTCTCTTCTTCTTCTTCTTCTTCTTCTTCTTCTAACTCCAATAACACAACGAGCCCAAAAAACCCGTATGAAACCCAAAATAAACCTAAAAATCCCATTTTGCCCAATCTGGGCTCATTTGAGGTTGACAACTCAAATATCAAATGGTCAAAATTATGATAATGCATAAGCGCAGTCAGAATAAAACATTTTCACGACACACCATTCGAATAACATGAACCTCGTTTCAGTGACTTGTGCATCTCATTCGATGCATGGCAACGCGCACCTTCGTGTGACCTGGGACTGTAATGTAGTGAAATCTAGTTTGAAGGTCATTTGAAACCTGTTCCGTGTCTTTACTTCTAGCTTATAATGAGACCCTTATGTCGTTTGAACGACCCCATTTTCCTATTCTTATATTTCCATCATTTTTTACCCATAATTTTCTAATAATTCTCCTCAATCCTCACTCTAATACAATTTAGAAAAAATTTAATTCAATTATTAGGATATGGTATTCCATATAATATGGTGTAAAAAGGCATAAAAACATGTTCCTATATTTATATCGGGTTAGGTTATCGCTTGGGTACTATTTTGGGGCTTAGTTTGGGTGTGGATAGAGGTTTAAGAGGCCTCGCCTTTGTCCTTAGCCCATTTTAGTTTCTTCCTTGAACTGAATAGATTCGATCAAGTAGAGAATCGATCCGGGTGAGGAAATTTTAGATCTTATTATTACGAATGTGTAACCTCCAGTTTTGTATTTTTTAGATTTTTTAGTTAGTTATGAATTTTCTACGGAAGGAAGTGAGACCAAAATATTTAGTTGGTGATTTTGGGATGCCTTTATTTTAGGCACAATTATGTTTGTAATGATTATAAAACCTTGTGTATGTATTGTCTTGGTTAATATGAGTTCATAGTTGATGAAATTAAGGTTACAAAGTTTAAAGTTCAATAATTAAGATTAGAAATAATGATTATGGAATTTTGGGGAAGAAACCCATATTAAAATTTGCAAATCTGGGCTTATTGCCTGAAGAAAATCGATTTAGCCTTCAGGGGGAATCTATTTGGCCCGGGGCATATCTATTTGGCTCTAAGGGTGAATCGACTCGGCTCCTGGGCTGGTTCAAAGATGGATCGTGGAAACATTTCTGTGATTTTTATGAACTCAAGCGAGTATGTGAGAAGTTATCCATGTGATAAGATATTTAACTAAAAATATTTTTGTCATGATATTCTTTATTTGGGAAATTATTAATTAACTAGGGAGTGAAGACTTGAGACAGGGGAGAGAACCAAATATTCAAGTTAGGGACTAGTTAAATATTTAATCTGGAAGTTGGTTTAAACTTTAGTATTAGGAGATTAGTTGTCTGTGGGATATACATACGAGCTAAGTATATTTGTTTAGTTCAATCGGGATGTCGGTTCGGACTTCGGGACTAGGTGGACTAGTATGTTGTGGGATTTTGTACATAGTCGGTGCTTACATACATACATATACATGTATACACACACACTCACACACACACACACACACACACACATACATATGTGTGATTGATGTATTTGTTTGAACATACCTACATGGGAGTGATATCGTCGGGAGGTTGCGAGTAGTGGGAAGTCCACCCTGGCATTGACTAGTAGTTCTAGATTGATTCTCTAGGGCACAGTACTATTGCATGGACATTATACATGTGTGAGGATAAATGTGGGTATCAAGGCCTATTATGAGCGATATGGTATGGTTATGACACCCAGTCTATGACCTCCTCCATTGTATTTGTTTTCATTTAGGATCAGTTGTGAGATTCTAATCCAGTGCTCGATATGTGGCGCAATGCCTAGAACCACATAGCACACGAGGGTTACATCCACGAGGTCTCATCTTTGGGGTTATGGTTGTACATATACAATGAGTGACATATGTATTTGTATATAATATATTGTGTGTATATTCTTTTATAGCACGAATGTAGCTATGATTGTGTGAATATTTACTTATAGCAGGGGTAGCTATGTCATTATTATTGTGTAAAATACATATATATATTGAGTGTTACCTCGATGTTGTTTACGAACATATACTTTAGGGAAGGTAGTTATACTTAGTTAATAAAGGGTACTAGTGAGAAAAGATTTGGATAACAATTACATGTCCTAGTTTGACCGGGTAGTTTAATTTGGATAATAAATGAACACACTAGGTGCACACTATAGTTGAAAGGAGGGGTTTGTTTCATGTGAGTGTGACCAACTAATGTTAAAAGTAATATTATACTGTTTCAATCGATTTAAAATAATTAACTACTTGTAAAATATTTTCTACTTTCGGGCTTTGACCTGCGGTCTTTTCTTTTTCCTTGTCTTTATTTTTATACCCCTGATATGCAACAAAAATAGTTGGGACCGTAGAGATAGATCCAATATTGTCGTGCATTAGCGGTGGATGCTACATTTATGTTTAGATGTCGTATTTGATTTTATATAGATGGGATCAGTCATTTTAGTTTTAATTTTTGGCAAGTTTCCCATAGATGGATAGTTTTTTTGTGACACCTGCCTAGTCTAATACCGGTCGATTTATTTAATTAAACAAGAATCACATTTGATTTCATTCTTAACATCACTATCGAAAACTAGTTGGTTAAATAAATAACCTATTTAGTTTGGTGTCAATATTTTAATCTTCTTAACATGCATAGACGAAAGCATTCAACAATATAAAGATAAATACCCTCAGTGATTGAACGTGAAGAGTATTGGTAGAATAAATAAATGAACTGAATAAACTTTCGGTATCCATAATACAATCGTCCAAATACTCAACTGAATATGGTAAATAATAAACGTTCCAACTACAGGCAACATGCCTAAAGAGAAATACTAAAATGGCTACTGCATTATTGTCTGGCTCGAATGAAATGGCTATCCATGGAAAACCTGTGACAAAATACCAAAAATGTTTTGATTTTTTTTATATGGGTCAGCACCTAAAACATTTTAAAATAGTTGCAAGAATTTAAATGCAACAATAATAATGCATCAAGAAATACCCATGTTCACCTTGTGTCGTACTCACATAAGATTATCCTCACCCCCATCTACAGTGTGCACCTAGCGCATTCATTTTATTCCCCTAGTTATGCTACCCCACCTAACTAGTCTAACCATCCTTAACATGTTATGATCCGCTAACTACTAGACCATCCTTAACCTTCTTTGATCTGCTAACCATCTAGCCCATCCTTATTTCTTATACAATACCCCTTACTATGTACTATGTAGTTAATCCATACACTATAACTTAGGTTTTCTCAATTATATTAGTCTCCCTAGATAGGTACCGAAACCATACACTAGCTACACATAGATGTTCACACAATAATTGAAGCAAATATAAATATATTACTCCTTATACGTATATACATAGCATTCCAGAGCCAGACCCCCCGGATGCATCCATAATATACTATTAGGAACAAGGTACATCACGTATGACTCTTGGTCCATCGGATTGGAGTTTACCCACCGATTCTAAAATTTAAACACGCAATAATGGCGGTCATAAATATACATCCGTCGGTCTTAACCATACCACATCATACTCAACTAAACATAAAACTAACACCTATCCTCATATACGAATAGTGGTCATGCAACAATACAATGACATGGGACAAACATTCCAACACTTGTTGGTTAATATGACTGCCTATGACACTATCTATATATCTTGGGAATAGGTTAATATGAGTTTTAAAAAATTCCTCCCATGATCTCTCTTTAAATAGGTAAAAATGTAAGTGACCTAATCCAATTAGATTTCTTAAAAATCACAAATTCTAACGGATCTAATATTCTGAAAGATTAAACTCCTAATACTAGAACGGCTATTACTCCCTCCAAAGAAGTCCAAATGACCTAATTCAACGCTCATTGGAAGGATAACATCCATACCTTTTTTCATCTATGTCTCATAGTCTAATTCAAAGTACATATAAAAGTACATTCAATTGAGGTGATGTCAAAATTCGCAAAATTAAATATTTTGACGGATTAAACGCATTTTATTAAAATCACTATTACTCCCTCCACACGAGTCCAAATGACCTGGTTGAAATATCATTGGAAAGATAAGATCCATACCTTTCTTTATATATATGATTCATAATACAATTCAAATTACAAATAAAATGTCATTCGTTTGAAGTGGTGTCAAAATTTCAAACATATTCATCAATTAAATCAATAAATAATGCAACCCTAGTTTTGAGATTTGATCTTTTTCTTCTTAAATCATTCAAAACATGTATTTCTTTATCAATTTATATAATATTCAATATATAGTTATCATTGTATCCATTTCCTAACATTTATACAATTCAAAACCTGGATTTCCTAAGTTTCCTAACCTAAAATTTTTGCTATTTTAATTACTCCAAAATGGCTATTTTATAACTAATTGAAAAAATGATTTATAAGTGTTTGTGACACTTACAAAATTTATAACAGTTTTAATTGCTTAAGAAATTTGTAAGTGTTCATGCGTGATACAAACGTGTTAATAACACACAAAAGGTAATATAGAACACATCAGAGTCACGTGTATCGCCTCCTAAAACTTGAAACTGTTAAAAAAAATTCCCTTCCCTCTAATCTATTTTTAACCTTCCCGCTTGAGATAGACACCCTTACCGCTCAGCGGTTCTCTTCCACTCGCGTTGGATTCATCTGGGTTCTCTCTCTCGATCGCAGGTAACTCTCTATCCTCTCCCTCGATCTCAGGTAACTACCTATCCTCTCTCTTGAACTCATATCGATCATATGCATTTTGGGAGAAATCTAGGGTTTGAAGATTTTGATATATCTTACAATGATAACTCCGTCATTTTACTTCATCCTGATACAACAGATAAACTTCATATTTTTTACGGGGATAACATCTTGATCAAGGTATTTTATCATGTTATTCATTTGATTATGTTTTTTATTAAATTAAATTTTGATTTGTGGTTAGTGTGATTGTTTAAAGTTGCTCAAGTTAGGGTTTTGGAAGTGTTTACTTCTTAGGAGTTTTTGATTGGAAGTTTCATATGTATATTCTCAAATTAAGATTGGAATTACTAAAAGTTAGAGCTTTAGGTGTGAATTATTTAATATTTCTATGATTACGTAATAACGAACGTGAGAGAGGGAAAACTAGGGATTGTGTTGTTGATGAGGGGATTAACTTCATCTTTTTCGTAGGGATGCGGTCTTAATAAAAGGTTTTGATTGTTGTTAGTGATTATTTGTTGTGTGTTCTTTTGATTCTGAAGTTTTTAATGTTGAATTTTGATTTGTGGTTAGTGTGATTGTTGAAAGTTGCTGAAGTTAGGGTTTTGAAATTTTTTGTTTGTTGGGAGTTATTGATTCGAAGTTTTATTTGTATATCATTAAATTAAGATATGAATTACTACATGTTAGAGCTTTAGGTTTGAATATTAACATATGTAACAAGCAATTCTAATATACCGTGACCTAATATAACATAGGGAATTCACACAAGTTTATTTTAGTTTTTAAGCACAACGAGAGAGAGATTCTGTTATATTTAATGTTATAATTGAAGATAAAGGAGGATAGTCAATCAAATAGATTAGCATATTTGGTAATTAGTGGCATAGTTAGTGTAGAGTTCTAAATAATGATGACTTTTTGTAATGAATGAGTTATTAGGAGTCGTACTTCATTAAGAATTTTGAATTCAAATCGTAGAAGGATTACATTTTAGTATTATATAATTATAGATGTATTTCATTAATTAGAGAGTTAGGTAGTCAGTAATTAGTAATTAATTATCCAAATACTCCCTCCCTCCAAAATTAAGAGTCAATGATGCAGGAAATCGCACCACCCTTCAAGGTGTTTGTAAGCTCAAATTAGTGATGACAATGGAAGCACAAGAGAATATATATATATATATATATATATATATATATATATATATATATATATATATATAGAGAGAGAGAGAGAGAGAGAGAGAGAGAGAGGAGAAGAGGACGAACACTTGAATGTATGTTGTTCAGCCAATCTGGCCTACGTCCATTGTGAGTGTGTGTGAGTAATATCAATGAATGAAGGCACTAATGGCTATGGATACAATCTCTTAAGCTTTCTCTCTCTCGTGTAAAATGACAGAGTTTCAGCTAGGGTTGTAATTTTTTATCCTTGTCAAGGTAGGAGAAGACAAGTATCTATAGTGTTTGGGGGTGTAATGTACCCCCCATGCATGCAATGAGCTTGTGTGTGTTGATCTAGCCAATCTGATGAAGACATTTTCCACTGTCACATGTAGTAAATGATTATGAAATATTCCCCCAGGTGAGGGGATTGATTCGGTTATAACTAATTTTGTCCACATGTTCCTATCCTTGCATATGCTTATAAATGCTTAGCCTTGTCCCTGACTGCAACAACCTCGGCCTGGAAGAGTACGAGGTTGGTGAAGTCTGACCGTTGCCTTATCCGAGGTTAGTCATGATAATCTTGGCTAGGTAGTTCAGCCGAGGTAAGACAGGAGGAGTTGAAATTCCGGCCTGGGACGGGGTTAGGCAAGTATAGTTAAAACGTCAGCTTGGGCCGATGATGGCGATGAAGGGTGGTTGAACCCATGAGTCTTTGTTGGCCTCGGCTGATTCCCAGTCGAGGTTAGTGTGAGAGGTAGATATGGTGTCGGCAATGTGAATCCTGAAGGTTAGCTAACCCCATGAGTTATGAGGACCTCAGCTGATGCCTGATGGTGGTGCACTAGTAACATCAGCCGTAGCCGACCTTATGTTAGATGAGATCGTTGGTCATCAGTCTTGAGCCCTTGTTTCCTCATCCATCCTACTGGCTGAGGTTGGTGCTGCCGAGGTATCAGGTACAATTTAGGCATATCAATCACACCCTACCCTTAGTTACCTATGTGAATAGGTGACTAAGGGGTATGTATGCCCGAGGTATATATGTTTGAGTTTCTTTTCTTTTATGTGCCAAGGGTTCATTGACAAGTGTCAAATGCTAAAGTGGGTTGCGTGCCTAATAACCATAATGATGATGATTGTCCTTTGGGCTCCTATGGCAATGATGGGCCTTGGGACGCGTGTAACCTTATTTAAGGGTTTAAGACCCTTTTTTCTCTCTTTCTTGTCCACTTCTTCATCTTCTTGCCTTTGATTTTCTCTGTAACTTTCTCTCTCTATGAAATCTTAGTTGCGCATCTCAAGGGTCTTCTCTTTCACTAAGGTTTCTATCACGTATCATCTTCCTCTTTTCTCCACTCATTTTCAGCCTTTAATTCTTGTTTCTTCATTTTTCAGTGGAATTTTGAATTTTATGGCCACTGTTTGCATTTTTCGGTGACCATTGTTCTTGTTGTTCTTGGTTATTTCTGGTTTACAAATTAGTTTGATCTTTAGTTAAGTTGAGTCAAGTTGTTTGTCTTTGGCTTAGAGTCCCAAGTGTAAGGTCGTCCTCCTATGCTCAGGCCTCTTTATCAGCTCTTAGAATAATTCCCTTCTCTTAGAGAGAAGAATTTAGAAAAGATTAGGCAAATAGAATGAGCCCAAGAGGAATGTCGTAGGGATGAGGCCTTTCCCCTTAGACCTATCTTTCCCCCGCCTCTGAAGGTGGTATACCCTGAACCAACCGAGACTGCTGAGTCATCGGAGGATCCAATTGATCCCTCTCCGATGTCTGAGTCTGAGTCATCCACCTCATACCCTATGCCTATAGATTCATTCCAAAAGGCAATGGATTTATCCATTAGTCTAGATTTCTTTTCGGTATAAGATATGACAGAGCGTCTCACATGCGGCTTGGCTCTTTATGGGAGAGTCGGCGTCGGTCGACCCGTCCTTCCCAGTCTGTTGGGAGAGTCTGGTGTATCCCGTGGGATTATATGAAGTGGTTGTGGAGAAAAGTAGTCAGCAAGATGTTGATAGTGGAGACCGAATAAAAATGGGTTGTCTTATCCGATACCATGGAGGGAGGTGTTGTAGTTTTTTCGAGGATGGTTCGAGCTTATCGGTCCATGGAGCATTTGCGACATTCTATTCAGGCAGGGGAAGCTTGGGGACCCCAAGATATAGGTGATGATGATGGAGTGGGCTCCTCTGGTAGTTGTGGGTAGGACTCTTGGGGAGTTTGTTTAGTAATGGAGGAATAGATTTAAGAATTTATTTGGATCTTTACGAAGGTAGGGGGAGGGAGTTAACCGTTCCTTTTCTTATGTAATTTCACTGTAACTTCTTATTAATGAAATGAACAAGTTTTTTATCATCCAGACATGCCGTTTGATGAATTTTGTATTTTGAATTATCTATACCGATCTCTAAGGCATGCATAATCCTTTTATTCAAGTACATGTTAAAGTGAACTGTCATTCTTGGTGATAAGAAAAGAATTTTTTTTTTGACAAAGGAAGGGTCGTGCTCATGTAAGATGTATGAGCTGCCTACGTACCTCTGGTTTTTTTTAAAGGTTTTAATTTTTTTAAAAATGGTTTTTACAGAGGATCAGGACCACGTACTTCAGGGTAGAGGGAAATGAAGATTTTTTTCTTTTTTAGAATAGAAGGGAGATGAGAAGAGTCATAGCGTGTCAAGATTTTGGACTAGGGGTAAAACTTTTTGAGATGGTCTGGGTTAACTGAACGATCCATATCTTCTCCATCTAGGTCAACGAGCATAGCGGCACAGCCGAACAAGATCTTCTTGGTGATGTATGGGTCACTCTAATTGGGCTTGAATTTCCCTCTAATGTCCTAGAAGGGCTCTATTATTTCTTTGAGGGCTAAATCCCCCTCTCGAACACCGTGATCCTTGACTCTCTTATTGAATGATCGTGCTATACGGCGATGGTACCCTTGTATGTGGTATAGATCTTTTAATCTTTTTTCATCTTGGAAGGTCAACTCGTCAAGATGGCTTTGGTACCAGTCTTCTTCGCTGACCTTTCTTTCAAGAATGACACACAAGGAGGGTATTTCTAGCTCCACGGGTAGGACTAATTCCATGCCATAGACTAGAGAGTAAGGGGTATCCCTAGTAGAAGTTTTAATTGAGGTTCGGTAGCCCCAAAGGGCGTATGGGATTCAATCGACCCAATCTAGACAACTTTTGGTCATTTTACTGATGATGGCTTTAAGGTTCTTGTTGGCAACTTTGACTGCACCATTGGTCTAAGGTTGGTAGGGAGAAGATTTGTGTCTCTGAATCCCATACTTGTTGACCACTTCTGTGACTTCTGCCTCGAAATGCAACACATTATCTGACACTAGCTCGTGCGGGACCCCATATCGGCAAATGATGTCCTTCCTAATGAATTTGGCCACTTTCTTATCGTTTAGAACTGCGTATGACTCTACTTCAACCCATTTGTTGAAGTAATCAATGGCAACTAGGATGAATTCATACTCGTTGGAAGCCTTAGGTGTAACTTTCTCTATGATGGCGATACCTCAGGTAGAGAACGGCTAGGGAAAACTCATGTTGTATAATTCTCGTGATGGCAGGTGTTGAAGGTTGGAAAATTATTGGCATTTGAGGCATCTTTGGATATAGGCAGTGCAATCCTAGACCATGGTGGTCCAATAGTGGCCTTGTCGGATGAACTTATTAACAAATATGTGACCATTCATGTGGGGCTCACATTCCCCGCTGTGGATTTTTTGCATTACCTCTTCAATGTCAGCCCCTGCGATGCAGTGTAGATGGGTTCCATTAAAGTTTCTCTTAAATAGTGCTTTGCAATAGATGATGTACTGGACGACCAGTCTTTGGAGGTCTTCTTGGTCTTTCTTGTCGGAACCCTTAGGATACCTACCATGCTTGAGGAGGTGCCAGATATCATAGTACCAGAAATTGGCTAGCTCGAGATCTTCTTTGGTGATGAGCTCAATGTGGTAGTTGTGGGTTGGTTTGTCTTGCTTTTGGACTAGGAAGGGGGTCATTGTTATTCCTTCGGGCATATCGACCATAGAGGCCAAGGTAGCAAGAGCATCGTCTCGGTTATTCTTTGCTTGAGGTAAGTAGTGGAAGGTTATATCTTAGAATTGACAAGGTCGTTCTTCTTAGTGGGCATAAAAGGGTTGGAGCTTCTCTTCCTTGACTTTACATTTTCTGAGTAGTTGAACGATGATGAGGGCAGAATCCCTATAGACATCTAGGCATTGAATACCATTCTTAAGAGAAACTTTAAGGCCTACCGTACACGCCTCGTATTCGATCATATTATTGGTGCTGGGGAAATCCAATTTGATAGCGATGGGAGTGTGGGAGTCATCTAGGGCGACCAGAAGTATCCGAATGCCATATTCCTTTTTACTGGCAGTGTCGTCAAAGAACATTTTCCATTAAAGTTCGTCTTGAGTAGCGCAAAGGATGTTTTCATCTGGCAATTGGGAGATCCGAACATCAGCTTCTTCCATGGGGTCATCAGCGAGGTAGTCAGAGATGGGTCTTCCTTTCATGGCTTTATGCGTGACGTGAACAATGTTAAACTCGGCCATGAGCATCAACCATCGATCCATTTGGCTGGATAAGGCAAGTTTCTCGAGAAGGTAATTGATGGGGTCCATTCGGGATACAAGTTTGATGGGGAAGGTGAGCATGTAGTGTCGTAACTTTTGGGTGACCCAAACAAGCGTGACACATACCTTCTCCAAAGTAGTGTAGTTGACTTCGTATCTGACCAATTTTTTACTGGCGTAATAGATGGCTTTTTCTTTACAGGATTTTTCTAGGTATTGGGTTAGCAAAACCCCAGCTGCTATGTCGGTTATGGTTAGGTATAGGAGCAAGGGGAGATGAGGCTGTGGTGGTATGAGTACCAGTGGTTGGGTCAGATATTATTTGATTCGGTCGAAGGCTTCTTGGCAGGCCTCATTCCAAACCTTGGTTGAATCATTTTGGAGGAGTGTGAAAATAGGTTCGCATATGGAGGTTAGTTGGCTAATGAACCGACTGATGTATTATAATTTTCCAAGGAAACCAGGGACTTCTTTCTCCATTCAGGGATGTGGAATATCAAGTATGGCTTTCAGCTTGGCAGGATCTTCCTCTATCCCCTTCTCACTGACCATGAATCCCAAGAGTTTTCCTTTTGTAACATCAAAGACACATTTCGGTGGATTAATTCTCATCTGATACCATTGTAATCATTCGAAGAACTTTCGAAGGGAGGGAACATGACCCTCTCTACTTTTGGATTTGATAATCATATCATCCACATAAACCTCGACCTCTTCATGAATTAGATCGTGTAGGATGGTTGTGGCAGCCCTATGGTAGGTAGCCCCAACATTCTTGAGACCAAATGGAATAACGGTGTAAAAATAGGTTCCCCATGGGGTGATGAACATGGTCTTTTCTTGGTGATCTGGGTGCACTTTGATTTGGTTGTATCCGGCAAACCCATCGACAAATAACTTAGGAGCATGACTAGCTATGTTGTCCACGATCATGTCGATATTGGGTAATGTGTAATCATCCTTTAGAGAGTATTTGTTCAAATCTCGGTAGTCTGCACACATCTAAACTTTACCTCATGATTTTAGCACAAGCACTATATTGGCTAGCCATGTGAGATATTCGATCATGCGAATGAAGCCCACGATCAGTTGTTTGACCACTTTTTCTTTGACTTTGAGCAATCATTTGATGTGAAAGAGATGCGCGTGCGTTCAAATTAAGAAATTATATAATTAAACACACTTTAACCCAATTAAATCCTAAACATGCATCTAGGTGTGATTGAATAATATGTAAAGCATTCAAGAACATCCAAACACACACAATTGAGGAAAAATCCCCCAAAGGGGCAAAATCGTTTATTTCACTATAATTTTGTAAAGTACAATTTACATGGATTACAATGAAATACAAGGATGTCTCAGGCGTCGAATCTGTAGTCAGCGGCTGAAAGTTTCCCTTTCCAGGAGGGAAGCAATGAAGAAGATGGTCGGTCTTCTCCACAAGAGTATGAACAGCAAAAATGTTTGTGTTATAGGGTTTCAAAACGATTCACAAATGATTTGGAAATTTGTGTGAATCAAAACATGAGTTTGATAACTCATAAAGATGAAGACTTTTAGTTTTTTGACTATGAAAATCGTTTGTAGAAGTCTTGCCAAACGAATCTCCGAAGTTGGTTTATAAAGGAATAACATGGCCTAAAAAATCTCTACACGATCTATTGAACTTTATCCCAGGTGGACCAGTACGGGTCTGAGGTGGATCAGTCTGAGGAGGCAGATCGGTTCTTTTAAATTTTGGCATCATCGGTTCGCTAGCAGTCCGGGGTGTACTGGCTTTTCAGCAAGCGAATCGGTTCGGTAGATGGGTGGATAGGTCCGGGGTCGTATCGGTTCTTTTTCTCTGGGCGGACTGGTCCGGCCTGTCATAATTTTGATTCCTCCTCTTCTTTGATATTTGGATCGGTTGATGATGATATGAATCTTGAATTTCTTCAACGGTGTAATGGCGTATGACATAACAAATTGATAATGGACAAAAATGTCCTTACGAATCTCCCCCTATGTCTATGACGGTACATACATAAAAAACAAACATCCGAATTATCACATTACAAAGTGCCTGAAAAAATCTACCCTTCCATGAACCCAAAACTTGAACGATAAAATTGAATAAGACTTCATCGTTTGCTCTTCAAATCTTCAAAAATCTCAACGCTTTTCCCATCAGGGCGTGCAACTCCGAGATTATCAATGAAGTACCTACACACATGAGATAAAGAAAAATACCAAGTGACGTATCGAGTTTGAAATGAGATAAACATATCTAGTTTAAAATAGATCCTCAAGCTCAAAACTCACTCCCCCTGAATATGATAATTCTTCTCCCCCTTTTTATGAAGTCCCCAAAGAGACAGATATGAGAAGCAGAAATAGATGTACATGGAAAATGTCACAAGGGAATAAACCACTATTTTGAATTTGTAAAAGTTGCATACAAAGAATATAAACAAGGAAACACACCATGAACGAGCACAAAACAACCAAGTCGATGATAGCGTAAAGGAAGTGGTGTGATCAAATTCGATAAGAAAATCAATGCATACAAACATGACATATGTGCACGATGAATATTGGATACTCCTAACGAATGAACTCAAAATCTTCCTTTTGGTGTAAGTAAAAATGGAACGAGACATTGATTTAATCAAATCAACAAATCAAAGCTCAAAGTGATTTCCACACCCATAACGTCCAAAACGAATTTCATGCTTTTTCAGGACTTTCAAGGTAGTGCAAACCCGTTTAAACATTTTCCAACCAAACTCCCTCAGATTTTTATTTTGAATAGAGGCTTTCTTAATTCTCAAACTTTGGAGAATTGAAGGTGAAACCTAAATGGCCCATATGTGGCATGAATTGCTTTTTATTGCCTTTAAGTTGTTTTCGGGATCTTTTATCCTCTTTGGACCCCGGATAATAAAATTCCTCAATTTTTTAGGTCCTTTTTAACGCTGGCTTTTGCTCAAAGGATAGAAAATTATCTTTCGCAGCCCCTCCCCGTTAACACATAAACACACAGTCTCACCAAAATGGTTTTTAGATGCATTCCAATCTTGTCAAGTTTAATCGCATATTGTACGTTGTATAGACAGAATTGAGATGAAACACTCAAGTCAATATGTGATAGACAAGTGCAATAATCAAATATAGTCGTACATGTGTGCAATAAAGGAGATAGGAG
The DNA here is from genome assembly GCA_949130495.1 of Sambucus nigra. Lineage (NCBI taxonomy): Eukaryota > Viridiplantae > Streptophyta > Magnoliopsida > Dipsacales > Adoxaceae > Sambucus > Sambucus nigra. Next base: position 370,189,399 of record OX422208.1, on the reverse strand, counting down.
TCAAACATATAGAAAGATATCACTAATCACATCTCAAAGATTCCAAACAATGTAAAGCACATGAATGAAATTATGTAGCATCTCAAATCTCTAGCAAATAGTCACATGGATAAATGAAATGAAATTGTGACTCGGCTATCTTAAATGTTCATCCACAAAAGGTGCAAAAAAGATACAAAAATCTTTTTGGATTTTTCAAGATTTTATTAAAGTAAAATCTTTTTGAGCTTTTCTAAAATTTTTAGAAAAAGAAAATATTTTTGTATTTTTTTTATAAGAAATATAAAAAGTAAAAAGAATAAATACACTAGAGATACAATCTAGCAATAAGAATTAGAGGATATGATAATGCATCCTATGCTAGACACGGACCAACCCCTCAGTCAACTGTGCAAATCCCCAAAGACTTCCTAAGACTCTCGAATCTAAGGGCATCTAAAGGTTTCATGAAAATTTCGGCTAACTGACGGTCGGTAGGAACGAAACTCAGGGATACGACCTTCTCCTCAACTAACTGATGTAGGAAGTACTCGCGTAACCTGATGTGCTTTATGCACGAATGTTGGACGGGATTGCGGGATATATGAATCACACTCATGTTATCACAGGAAATGATCACGGTGTCCTGTAAAATCCCATAATCCTCCAACATTTGCTTCATCCACAAGAGTTGTGTGCAACAACTCCCGGCGGCGATGTACTCCGCCTCCGAAGTGGATAAAGAGATGGAGTTTTTCTTCTTTCTCAACCAAGATACAACCAAAATAAAAACACCCACCAGAAGTGCTCCTACACCCATCTGTATCCCCGGCCCAATCGGCATCCGAATAGGTGGACAAACGGTCATCGGTATCAATGGAATACCAAATATCGTATGAGAGAATCCCACTTATGTATTTGATGATACGTTTTAGAGCGAGTAAGTGTGACTCTTTTGGAGACACCTGATATCGCGCACAGACTCCAACACTAAAGGCGATGTCGGGACGACTGGCAGTCAAGTAGAGAAGACTACCTATCATACTCTGATACAAGGTTTGCTCTACGTCCTTGCCTGAAGTGTCTTTACTAAGCTTGATTGAAATACTCATAAGTGTACGTGCATGCTTAGCGGAGTCTAAACCAAATTTCTTCACTAGATCTCTAGCATACTTGGATTGGGAGATGAACATCCCATCCTCTAGCTGACGAACCTGGAGACCAAGGAAGAAAGTAAGCTCACCTACGATGCTCATATCAAACTCACTTTTCATCTCCTCCTCAAAGTAATGAGCATGTTGGGAGCATGTGGATCCAAAGACTATGTCGTCCACATAGACCTGGGCAACCAAAATAGCACCATCATCTCTCCTGATGAACTGCGTCATATCAACTCCCCCACTCTTGAAGCCATGGTCTAAGAGATAAGAAGTAATCCTTTCGTACCAAGAACGGGGTGCTTGCTTCAAACCATACAAGGATTTCCTCAGATAAAAATGTGCTTAGGATTCTTAGGGTCTTCAAACCCTTTTGGTTGTTCCACATAAACTTCCTCCTGTAAAATGCCATTCAGAAAGGCACTCTTGACATCCATCTGATATATTTTGAAGCACAGATGACATGTGATGGAGAGAAGTAGACGGACGGACTCAAGCCTCGCAACTGGAGCAAATGTCTCCCCAAAGTCTAGACCCTCTATCTGTGTGTAGCCTTGAGCGACCAACCTAGCCTTATTTCTGATTATGGTACCATTTTCATCCATTTTGTTATTGAAAATCCACCGGGTACCTATCACCTTAGTATCACTAGGTCGGGGGACAAGTTCCCAGACATTATTATTTTTAAATTGAAGCAACTCATCCTGCATGGAAGATATCCAGTTTTCATCCTTGATTGCTTCTTTGTGATTCTTGGGTTCGACTTTGGACGTGTAGAAAAGATGACTAACAACGTTCTCTAGCTGAGCACGAGTCTTAACCCCTAGGGTGGGATCGCCAACAATGGTGGAAGGGTCATGACTATTGAGAACCCAAGCAGGTGTGTCCCCTATCACAGGAGTGGGGTCCACTGAATGTGAATGAGGAACTCGTAAGTCACTCCCAGAGGAGTCCTCATCCTAACACTGGAGGTTAGAATCAAAAGCCGTCGGAGGTTCATCATCTTGCACGGTGACGTTTATTGATTCCATAACCTTAGAGCTATTCAGGTTAAAAACCCGGTATGCTCTACTATTCGATGAATATCCTAGAAATATTCCCTCGTCGCTCCGGGAGTCAAACTTTCCTAATTGCTCTCTATCCCGTAGGATGTAGAATTTACTCCTAAAAACACGAAAATATGCCAGGTTGGGTTTCTTACCAGTCCACAATTCGTAAGGCGTCTTAAGTGTCTGTGGACGCAATTAAACCCTATTCACTGTGTGGTGTGTGGCATGCAGTAGACACTGCCTCTGACCAAAATCTCCTAGAAACATTACGACCTAGAAGCATAGATCTAGCCATTTCCTGGATCATCCTATTCTTTCTCTCAACAATCCCATTTTGCTGAGGAGTCTTCACAACAGAAAACTCATGTTTGATCCCAAGGCTATCACAATAAAGATCTACCTTTTCTTCCTTCAATTCTGTGTCGTTGTCACTACGGATCCTATTAATAGTGACTCCGTGTTGGTTTTTTAGGACATGGTACTTGGTCGTTAAAAACTCTACAGCATCGGATTTCTCCCTCAGAAAACCTACAATAGAATATCTGGAGAAATCTTCTACCATCACGAGGATATACCTCTTACCACCAATACTCTCAGTATGAGTAGGACACATAAGATCCATGTGAATCAACTCAAGAACACGAGAAGTGGTAATGGAGTGAAACTTCCTATGAGGGCTCCGAATTTTCTTTCCCAACTGACAGGGTCCAGAAACCGTGGAAGTTGACTATCCAATAGATGGTAAGCCACGTACTAGGTCCTTTTTAACTAAATGAGTAAAATATCTAACGTTCATGTGACCAAGACGTTAGTGCCACAAATCCATAGGAGTGATCATGGCGCTATTGCAGACAAGTGAGGAAGTAGGCACAGTCCCATAACAATTATCCTCGGTCCTCACCCCTTGCATCAAAAGTTTATCGGCTTGATTGTAGACATTACAAGCATCCCGATCAAACATTACTGCAAAGTCAGTGTTGTATAGCTGGCTAATGCTGAGAAGGTTTACATTTAAACCTTTGACGTACAACACATTCTCTTGCTTAGGAAATCCTGGTAACTTTACAGTACCTCGTCCTATAATGCTAGACTTGCTCCCATCTCCAAAGGTGACTCTTCCATCCTTATAATCCTCAAGGTGGGTAAAAAAAGATACATCACCTGTCATGTGTCTGGAACATCCACTATCAAACTACCATTGTGAGGTATTATGTGCTTTGAGAGCAACATGAAGAATAAGGGCTTTCTTATCTTTCTTAGGCACCCAAGAAGTGGTAACCTTTTGTATGCCTTTGTTGTTGTTGGTTTTAGCTGGAATGTGAGAAGAATTCACTAACGGCAAAGACATGCGTCGGAATTCTTTCATCAAACTCTGAGACTTGGAAGCTAAGAACTCAACTCGCTCTCTCAGACTAGAAAACTCATCAGTATGACGTGGTGGAGCAGTAGTACGTCGTGTCCGACCCATGCTATAGCAAAATTCCCTGAGGCGGCCTTTTCTTTTGCAATTAGTACAAAAGAACACAGTCAAAGGCGGACCTTGTTTTGTTTTTCTTGGTCGAACTCTCCTTTGAGGTTTTTGATGATGGCCATAAGGAGTCATAGTAAACTCAGGAACTGGTCCAGGTGCAATTTGGTAGGTGGAGGCACCATCATAACCAATTCCCTGCCTATCACCAAAACCTAAAGTAGGGCCGAGGAGCATTTTTCCCATTTTCCCAGATCTGTCCTCGATTTGTACCTTGATTTCCCCTGCTTTCTCAAGATCATGAGTCAGCTGGGCAACAAGGGCTTCAAGTTTCATTTGAGTCTCCACGGAGGAATGGAGTTCACTCGTAAGACTAGCCACTTGTTTAGTCAAGTCCTCTCTCTCTTTCTCAAAAATACTTTATCTCTCTCTCTAAACAAACTCTCTTTCTCAACCCAGGAAGATTCTATCTCTCTCAGGGCGGTGAAGGTGGAGGACTCTCTTTTTCTTGATTTTCTTAACTCTTCCTCTAAGCCGGTGATCTTAAGAACTAACGCTTTGTTACGCTTTTTAGTTTTAAATGACTCAGAATATAACTCAGCATAGGCACGTTGAATATCACTCTTGCTCTCACTTGTGTCATCCTCCCCCTCACTCACATCGATCTCACTGTTGAGGTGTCCCAGTGAAGCAGCATCCTCATCGTCGTGAGAAAAACTAGAAGTTCTCACATGACTAGCCATGAATGCGGTGAAGTTACACTCATGCGGTGATTCTACTCCAGAATCCACCGACTCGACCTCACCGTCGTCTCTAAGGGTAGCATTAAGGACAGCTTTCCCTTTCTCTCTGTTCAGACGTGTGGCACACTCAAAGGCTCTATGACCCCTACCATCGCACTCAAAGCATCTCTCACTTTCTTTCTTAGGAGGATCTTTAAAAACTTTTTCATTTTTCTTTTCAAACTTATTTTTCTCAAATTTCTTTTTATCTTTAAAATTACCATTTTTCTTATGTTTGAGAATCCTTTTGAATTTTTTTGTAAAAAGAGCCAAATCATCTAAGTCAAAATCACAATCAGAATCTGACGTGTCAGTCTCTCTCTTTCTAGATGACTCTACTCTCTTTCTAGCCAACCCATCACTCTTTCTCTCTTGGGCATTAAGTGCAATTCCCTTATCTTTAGACCTAGCAGTTTTAGGGAACATATCAATTTCTTATGTTTGCAAATCTCCTATAAGTTCTTTCAATTTTAGCGTATTTAAATTACCCATAGAATTTAGCACAATGACTTTAGGGATAAAACGCTTAGGCAAAGAACGAAGAATCTTTTTAACAACTCTAGCATTAGGAATATGTTCACCAAGATTAAAGCTAGTATTAACAATGTCAGAAAGCCTAGCATAAAAATCATCAAAACATTCAGTCTCATGCATGGTGATTGTTTGAAATTGAGTTGTCAAATTTTGCAATTTAGACTCTTTCACAGCATTAGTTCCTTCATGGGTGAGTTGTAAAACATCCCATGCCTCTTTTGACGTGGTGCACGTCATTATGCGTTTGAACTCATCAGGTGTGACAGACTAAGAAATAGCACTTAGACCCTTAGAATTGAATGATGAACATTTAAATTCGTCTTCAGTCTAAGAAGTGACAGGTTTTAAATTGATCACATTATCTACAGTGACATAGGGAGGTGTCCACCCTCTTTCAACCAAAATCCAGACATGTTCATCAATGGATTTTAATGCAGATCTCATGTTGGCTTTCCAATATGCATAGTTTGTCCTGTCAAAAATTGGCATTTTATTATATGATTTCTCCATTGACCACGTACTTTTTCAAAAATCAAATTTTTAGAAAAATTGATATCTTAGAAAAATTTTGCGAAAACTAGGAATACGTAAAAAATTGGCGTAACCTGCTCTGATACCAATTTGAAAGAGATGCGCGTGCGTTCAAATTAAGAAATTATATAATTAAACACAATTTAACCCAATTAAAGCCTAAACATGCCTCTAGGTGTGATTGAATAAGATGTAAAGCATGTAAGAACATCAAAACACACACAATTGAGGAAAAATCCCCCAAAGGGACAAAACCATTTATTTCACTATAATTTTATAAAGTACAATTTACACGGATTACAATGAAATACAAGGATGACACAGAGTTCCCCTCAGGCATCGGATCTGTAGTCAGCGACTGAAAGTTTCCCTTTCCAGGAGGGCAGAAATGAAGAAGAAGGTTTGTCTTCTCCACAAGAGTATGAACAACAAAAATGTTTGTGTTCTAGGGTTTCAAAACGATTCACAAATGATTTGAAAATTTGTGTGAATCAAAACATGAGTTTGATAACTCATAAAGATGAAGACTTTTAGTTTTTGGACTCTGAAAATCGTGTGTAGAAGTCTTGCCAAACCAATATCCGAAGTTGGTTTATAAAGGAATAACATGGCCTAAAAAATCTCTGCACGATCTATTGAACTTTATCCCAGGCGGACCGGTCCGGGTCTGAGGTGGATCGGTCCAAGGAGGTAGATCGGTTCTTTTAAATTTTGGAATCATCGGTTCGCTAGCAGTCCGGGGTGTACTGGTTTTTCAGCAAGCGGATCGGTTAGATAGATGGGCGGACCGGTCCGGGGTCGGATCGGTTCTTTTTCTCTGGGCGGACTGGTTCGGCCTGTCAAAATTTTGATTCCTCCTCTTCTTTGATATTCGGATCCATTGATGACGATATGAATTTTGAATTTCTTCAACAATGTAACGACCTATGACATAACAAATTGATAATGGACAAAAATGCCCTTACATGGTGCGAATCTTTCTCAACTTTTATTTGACTGGCTTGTAATCTGGAAGTGTGGGGATCTTATGTTGGGTTATTTCAGGGCCAATATCGGGCATATCATCATAGGACCATGCGAAGACATTCATGAATTCTTTTAATAATTCTTCGAGTTATGCGCGCTCATGCTCGTCAACGGTAGCCTCTATCCTAATCTCGCATAGTTGGCTACTATAATTGAGGTTAACAATAATAGTTTCTTCTTTATTAACTTGAATGCGGTTATGTTGTTTATTATTAATCTTATTTATATCGGTTAAGAATTGTTCATTTGTAAAATCATCATCATCAAAAGTTTGATTAGAATCTAAACAATTAATGTATGGCACAATAAGATACTTAAAATCTTCATTTATTTCATTGATAGGAAAAATAACATTGAGAACCTCATCAAAGGAGGTCTCGATTACATTTGAGCAAGGATAGATAACAAAAGAAGAGATTGGGTAAACATTGGGGTTAGGTGGGATTTCAACAGGTAGAACTTGCGCAGCGTGCCAATTTAGGAGAGGTGTGTCAGTAGCTTTAATCAGGTGGTATGGATCCAGTAACATAGTACCTGAATGAACCATGCAGAGTTCAAGCCAAATGGATCCTCAAAATCATTTCCCTCGGAATGTGTGGTATCGTTGATGAGTGGTTGTACACGGTGTTATGAATTTTTAGCCCATAGGTAGCTGTCTTGGAAAAAGATCTTCATTCCATGCTTCATCTTCTTGTCTGTATGGTCATACCATGGTTTCGAAAAGCCACAAAAGGGAAGTATTTACCCTCTTTGATGAATCGTCCATTCAAGGAGTCACCTGGGATAGTCTGGGTGCAGTCTAATCTTCTCCTTGGTTATGAATCACAGATCATTCTGAGCACTAATTCTGATGATACCCTAAACCACAAGGAGGGAAAGCTTTTTTTAGTTCAATGGGTTCAATTATCCCTCACTGTCTTTGTCCCAGCCCCCAGTCCGAGCATAAAATGCATGTTTCTGAACATCTGAATCACATTCACATTACTATGAGGGTCGTATTCTAGATAAACCCTTTCTCTTAAATAGTCTCATGTCCGGAGTAGATGTGTCTCAACTCGAAATCCTTATAGGAGCATATCATTTGACCCGTGTTATATCTCAAGGATTGAATTACTGGTACTTGCACCCTCGATATTGTCATCATGGCCCAAAATGGGGATGACTCATCAATCGGCGAAGAACTTTAGTTTCTGATAGAGTGAGGAAGACACACCCTTGATATTATGGAGCCAAGTTCATCCGAGAAATAGGTTGAAACAAGCTGGGATGTCAATAACTTGGAATTCAATGACAAGGTTTATAGGCCAGCCCTTATTACAAGTTTTATGGACCCCATAACTTCCCGACGAGTATTATCATAGGCACGCATGCACCGCAATGGAAGTTGGAGCGAGATGACTTTCTTTCAGTCCTAAGCATTTGAAAGTTATTTATGGGCAAACATTTAAGAAGGATCCATTATTAATAAGAGAGAGTGGTATGATCGTCCCCATAACTTCGACGGAGATGTTGAGTGCATGATAGTGGTTCATCCCAATTCTGGGGATTTCTTCTTCAGAAAAGGATAGAATTCGGGTAGATTTCAAGGATCCGACTAAATTTATCACTTCTTCTGGCGTGGTAAAAGGAGGAACTGTGGGTCCAGTGAGCAACTTTATCAAAGCATTTCTGTGCAGCTGAGAAGACATGAAAAGCCCCCATAGAGTGATGTTAGCTTGAGTTTTCTTCAGTTGATCAAGGATCTTGCTTTCCTCGAGGGTCATCTCTATCATAGGAAGGTTTTTAATGCCTTACCTTTGTCATTGGCTAGTGGTAAGCTCGGCATATGGTAATTCCTTCCCGATCTGGTCATTTGATTTACCGAAGAAGGGAAGAATATTAACCATGTTTTGTCTTCGATCTTGGGTTGTTCTCCTACCTTATTTATTTTTCTGAGGAGTTCTTCAAATGATATCATCCAACACATGTCGGCTACGAGGATAGTTTTTCTGAAGCTTCCTCTCCATTTGAATCTTCAAATTCTTCCCCCCATCCGGTGGCAACAATTATGTCTTTCCATATAAAGTCGATAAATTCCACAACTTTAATGGCTTCTTCGTATAGGTCCTCCTATTATGCAGGGAGGTGTAAGGGTGAAGGGACCAGGTGCCCTTCTATCTTCAAAATATCAAGTAACTCTGTCATACTGTAAATATTTTTGGTTTTCCTGAATAATTCTGCCATGATCTGGATAATGACATCTAGGTTGACTTCATCAGTTGGTACTACCCAATTGTCTGAATCTCGAGCCCATTTTTGTGCTTCCAAGAATAACGTTTTGAACCTATGGAAATCAATGATCATCAGTAAGGGCAATTCCAGCCCGAACTCTAGGAGTTGGTCTAACACTTCTGATAATTCCATAATTCAATTTTTGGAATGGGTACGAAAAATGATGCATGCTCTGATAAGGAGTGATAGTGCCTGATCAATGAGGCTAGCAGGGTGTAGGAGGAAATATGGGCATATTCAGAGAGGTTTGGGAGAGTATATGGGTTTGATTTGAGTTGAGGGATCAAATTATGGATTCTCTCATAGGAAGATGGCATTGGCATGATTTGGGAATGGGTTGTGAGTAATGTTTGGCTTAGGATTGGATGGTGGGGCAATGGTACCCCGGTCAATTAGAACTTGGATTATGTTTTGAAGGTGAAAGCATTGGTCAATGGCATGGCCAGCAGTCTAATGAAAGGTGTAGCAATCTGGGGGTGAACTGGCCGGACACTTTCTTTTGTTCAACTTCTGTTTTAGCAAGACCCTCCTCAATTTTTACTCCGAACTCTCTAAGAGCTCAGAAGTGGGGATAGTATTGTCCTCCCATGGTTGCTCGGACATGGGATAAGAAGTTCTTCTTCACTATATTGACTTGTTCTTCCTCAGATGATCGATTGGTCATGGTGGCTACTTTTTCCCTCTATCAGGATATGAATTTACTAGCTGATTCCCTATAGTTCTATTTGAGAAGCTCTAAATCACGACCGGTGACCTCAAGCTCTTCGTTGTATTTGTACTGCGACATTAATTCTCTGGCTACATCCTCCCAGCTACGAATTTTAGACTCTTCGAGAAATAAAAATCATCGGAGGGCGCTATCCTTCAAAGTTTACTGAAATAATTGGCCAATCACTTCTTTAGAAACCCCTAGGAGAGTCATAGAACGGTGATAATTGCGAATATGAACAATCGGGGGTCCACTTCCTCCGAATTTCTTGATATTTGGCATCTTGAACTTCTCAGGTAACCTCGTCTTAGGATAAGGAGCATGTGGGTGTAGTCCATGTAATTTCCAGAGATAATGACTTGGTCGAACTTCTTAGTTAGCATCTTGAGATCTTCTTTGACCTTGTTCAATTCTTCTTCTTTTGGATCCATAATCATAGGCAAGTTAGCCCCAGGCTGGGTAAGGTTTGGCATAGGAAGCTGAGCAGGCAGCGACCCATTCGCGGGAGGGGCACGTGGAGCGTGCTCATACTCTTCGGGAAACCGGATAGGCTCGGGTGGACCCATAGTGGGAGGGAATAGGGCCTCAGGCTCTTAAGGAATAGGAACCTGGTTTCGTTGCATCTCTCGGACCTCAGTCTGAAGGTTGTCAATCTTGGACACAAGCTGAGCTAAAACTGCCACTAGGTCTGGCTGCATAACTGGTACTTGATCTGTGTTCTTCACGGAAAACGGATGGATTCCGAACTCGAAAGAAGTAGTAGGGGAACTAATGGAACTTCGGGGTGATTTGACTTAAGACCGAAACCAATAAGGAGCCAGGCCAAGGGCATGCGATCGACTTGAGAAGGAGTAAAATGGGGTTTATTTTTGAGAAAAAAGAATAAAAATATTTTTGACGCTTTTGTTTTAGATTTAAAGACAAAATATTTTTGGATTTTTGATAAAGAAGGGAGAAATATTTTTGGATTTTTGATAAACAAGGGAGAAATGTTTCGGGAGATGGGTCTCAACATGATTATTATAATTATTATGTTCTCACTTGTATTAAATTCTCCTAAATGCAAAAATAAAATGTCGGACGGGACCTGAGCCAGGAAAAGTTGGGTTCCTAACATATGTAAAGGTATGGTTGGACTTATAACCAGGCTCACGGGTAGGGTCCCATTCTAAAAAATGCATGAAAATTTGGGCGAAAGGCCGACCCAGAATTTCAGGTCGAAATCGACAGCCTAACATGTGTGTCATAGGATTGACACCTATATGTGGGTATGCAGTTGGCTGGGTGAATTGGAAAGGGTTCCCCTATTTGGTGTGACTTCCACGATATACTTCTTGCTTTTGAGGGCAATCAATACGTGTGGATAAGCCATTTGATATACCTAAGTGTACATTAATTGACTCACTATATACCCCATGGGGACGGTACGTGTGAGAGCGAATTCGATATACTCGGTGTACGTGAATAAGTTCCATGCAATATACCTCCCGCCATGACTTTGGTCAAGCGGTACAATGCGGGGGAACAAATCAATATACGTGGAAGGTACTTGACCAATGGAAGGTGAGAGTCATATCGCTTAGTCTAACTGCACCCTTCCAGACCAGCGCCCATCACGAAGTGACCCTCCACATGCTAGACAAAATTTGGTCAATACCGAAGATATTTGGTGATGTCGTGTGAATCATGCATGATTCTCTTATTAGTATCTTATGATGAGAGTATCTTTCTTGATCATGCCAAACAGGGTGCAGAGTATAAGTACCAATGGTATACCAAGTATGGATGGGTGATGCGTGCAACATGTGGACGTATGTGATCCTAGGTGCATGTGGTGCGAAGTGTATATGGATAATCTTCTAAAAGTGTGAATAGAAGCATAAGCATGAGGTACACATTAAAAGGGGAACATGCAAAGTAGGGGAGTATATAAGAAAATAAAACGTCCATGTAAATAGAGTCTAGCCCTCTTAAACAAACATCCCCAGTAGAGTCACCACTATGGCCATCCCTAATCCTCGCGGAGGGAGAGAGAGGAGAGAGAGGGTTCAATCTTTCTAGTGAGAGGATCTTAGTCCCGCGCATCCCTCTCGGGAGCGCTTCTGTCGTCGTCGGCGATGTGCGTGAGGTGAGAAATGTAGAGAGATGGAGTCGCCAGTCTATTTTACTCAAAATAGACAAAAGAAAGTGAAGCCATTCCGAAGGACATCGTCAAAGACATACAGATACATACAAAACAAAAAATGATTCTAGTAGGGTTCGGAGGCTAAGTTACGAAATGGGAAGGTGTTAGGAACCCATTCAGCCCTTGCTGTCTCTCATGGATTATTGTTATTTTCCTTTATTTCCCCATGATATGTGTGAATGTGTACAAGTAGTGGAGATAGGAATCCTCAAGTTGTATCATGGAAGAGATAAAGCAATTCATCCGTAGGAATGTTCCTAAAAGTGATATTAGAAAATAGGATTTATGCGATTATCCTTGCGTTGGTCGTTATAATGGAACGATAACGCATATGGAATAATATGCCACTAAGAACAAATATATGTATATATAAATATATAGAATCTAAGAGAATTAAGTTAAAGAATATAGAAAATAACAAAAATGGAAAGAATAGGACTCGAGTCTCTGGTTTTACCCCGAGATGCCTACGTAGCCTATAGAGGCATCAAAGTCCACGTAGTTCGTATGTAAAATGAAGGGTGGAATTTATCCCATAAATCATACCGGGGACTTCTCTTATAGGTGTGTGGGTGTGTAAAAAATTATTTTAGTTGTGAGAAAAGTGTGAGAATTCCCGTTTGGAATTTATGAGTAAACCCTCTTTTTCTTATTTTTTTTGGGTTTATTTATATGTAAATAGGAGATGTGCAATAATACAAATTAAAAATTATATTAGGATATGTAAGATGAGAGAATAAAAGTGCTAAGTAATAAAATAAGTTAATGCGAATTGAGGAGATGTTGAAGGGAGAGTTGAGAAAGTTGGACCTTCTTAAAGATCTTGAGCTTGATCTTAAAACTTGAAGAGAAGCCCTTGCACTTGGGTGATGATGAAGTGTAGTTAATTCACCAAATTTGATGAAGAAGATGATGAAAAATGAAGGTTGGAAAAGCATTTGGATGTTGAAATCACGCTAACTTCGAGAGAGGTTTTCTGAGTTCTCTGAGAGTGATAGATTTCAGATCTTGGGTCCCTTTTGAAATGAGGTCGGTCCCTCCATTTTATAGGCCTAGGGCATTTCCGATCTTCATAACCTTGGTCCTACCAATCGGCAGGTGTTTTTAGGAACATTTCCGATAGGCAGGGTTTGGAACCTGCCGTTTGGCAGTCTCTTTGTGACAACCCGAATATAATTATGATAAATCAACTTTAAATCATGATTAGCTTATGTGATATGAATACTATGTTATTAGTATATATATAATATTAAGTAATTATGTTTAGTTTAATCCCACCTTCCTAAAGCTTGAAATATCGAATTAGTTATAAATGTGAAATTTTAAAGTTTCTGTAGGAATGTTCCTGTTGGAGTCTAGTTTTGACCTTTATGACATAACAATGAACTTGAGGTATAAACTAGTTATTTGTAGATATATGAGTTAGGTTTATAAAAAAACAAACGGTTCATCGAACAGACATCCGAGTGGGAAGATATTGTCTTTTTACGAATAGGGGGTAAAGTAGTCATTTAGCCTTTAAATGATATTGCGTTTTATGTAATTCCAAATGTTATACTTTGATTGGACCAAGAGGGGGTGGCTTTATGACGACTTAAAACCCTTGAACTAAGCTCTTCCTCCAGCATATTTCAGCCATGGAAGAGTTTTAACCTAAGGAAAGAGAGTTTTGAAGTTTAGGAAGAAAGTGTGAGGAGAAATTGAAGAAAAAATTCATAGAAAAATTACGTAAAAGCCCCTAAGGTATTTCCATCCATAAATCTTGTTTATTTTTTTGTATTACTTATTTAAATGATTGCAATAATCATTTGTTTACTGAAATTCCATGTCTTGATGTGTACTTATGGATAGATGCATGTTTAAGCAAACTTGAATGTGTAAACCCTTGAGATTGTTTTGTTTAGGAACCTTGTTTATTCAAACTTCCATATATTTCTCTATACTTACTACAATTGATTGATTCCAATTGGAGATTAACATGGACTCACATGTGTATGAAATATCAGAAAATTATGTTAAGATACCATTAAATGAGTCTTTGGTGAGAGTTTGAAATTCGGGTATGAAATCTTCCCTAAGGGTGAAAGTATGCCCGCCATGTGTTCGATGTTTTGCTTGACACAGCAAATGAATTCTGAAAATTATGAAATTTTAATCTTCTATTATTCAGTATGTTTACTGAAGTTGGGTGAAATATAACATAAATTTATCATGTAGAAAAATTATGGAAATTCCTGGAAGTTGAATGAACGATGAAAGAGCCTATAGGGAAGATTTGATATCTGGTAAAGAAATGAGCATATCTTGCTCTAGGAGACTTAAAACGATGTATCGTCTTTTGTATTGGAATACTAATATGACAAGGATTGAATTTACAAGAATAAATGAATTTATATTTGGTCTATGATTTGACATGGATTGGGATGGAACTTCACTTGTGATAAATGATTTGAATGGAATGATGTGATGCTTATGGATTGAATTATGTTTAAATCATTCTTTGGATTATTGATATTCTTATGATGATACTAATATTGTAAGAATGATAGGAAGGTAAGAAGAGCTGATTGAACAAATACTGGATAAAGGCAAGGGAAAATCCAGTTAAACTATCAAGGTGAGTGTACTTATGATTTGTTTCATATATAAATATGAATATAGCTCTAAGAGCGGAGTTGTTTGAATACTTCGGTATTCAGGATTTGTTTGGATATTAAAATATCAAGGATTTGTTTGGGTCTCATGATCCGGGATTGGTTTGAATACTTCGATATTCAGGATTTGTTTGGATATTAAAATATCTAGGATTTGTTTGGGTCTCATGATCCAGGATTGGTTTGAATACTTCGGTATTCAGGATTTGTTTGGATATTCAAATATCCAGGATTTGTTATTGCCAATGGGCAGAATTATTTGGGTCTTATGATCCAGGATTTGTTATTGCCAATGGGAAGAATTATTTGGATCTTATGATCCAGGATTTGTTATTGCCAATGGGCAGAATTATTTGGATCTTATGATCCAGGATTTGTGATTGCCAATGGGCAGGATTGTCCGGATTTTATATCCACATATTCAATATAAAATTGTTATGTCATTGTAGGGAAGGAGTAACTCACTAAGCTTAATGCTTAATGTTTATACTTTAACAATTTCAGGTTCGTACGCTTCCAGCTAGGATACCATATGTCCGGTAACTTTGAGAGTTGCACCGTTGGAGAGAGCTGGGGTTTAAAAATAGGGATGTTATTGTTGTCACACTAAAGATTTTAATATACTCGCACATTGTATATATTGATTTAGTATGGATTGAGTTGATCATAGTTAATCAGAGTATTGTATGTCCACTTAATTTTGACTCTGATATAAATTTTTTGTATGGTATAAAAATAATATTATGTTCATTATGGACATTATGTAAGGAAAAATATTGATAAATGAAGTATATTTTCCAATGGGCTCAAGATTATGATCCAATTATTCCAATAACAAATGATAAGTATGGATATTGGGTTTGGGGTGTGACAATTAGTGGTATCAGAGCGTGGTTATTAATTCGGGACGTGTGTGACAGTTAGATGGCAGTATTGAGTTGATTTGATATTTATGAATTATTTATGTAATAACCAATAGTTTAGTAGTATAAACTGTTTATATTGGTTATTAGAACTTTGTTGTATTATAGATAATTCCAGATGGAACCTGGGGATGGACAACATCGAGAAGAGGGAGTAGCTTTTCGTACAGACAATACTGGAGAAGAGCAGAGTGTTGCTGGAAGGGCTAGAGAGAATGAACAACCTACAGAGATTCAGATGATGGTGCAGGCAATGATGAGGATGGAAGAGCAATAAGAAATAAATACGGCACAAATGGAAGAACAACAGGCTAGATATCTAGAATCAAAGATCGCTGCCAGGATTGAGAAAGAGGCAAGGAAGGAAATGAAAGATTCCATGCATGAGATGTTTTTGAAGTTGAATCCTCCAGAATCTTCAGGGTCAGTTGAACCTATAGAAGATGAGATGTGGGTTAGAGATCTAGAAACTATCTTTGCAGTTATAAAGGTTCCAGATAACCAGAAAGTGAATCTAGCTGTGTTTAAGCTCAAAGGGGAGGCAAAATATTGGTGGGAAGCCAGCAACCATTTGGTGCCCAGGATGGAAGGTACTGATGTTATTACTTGGGCTGAATTTATTAAAGCTTTGTATGATAAGTATTTCCCTAAGGTTTATAGGAGGGAGAAGCTGAGGGAGTTTATAAATTTGACCCAAGGGAAAATGTCTGTAAGGGAGTATGATGCTAAATTTACTGCCTTGTCTGGATTTTCTACTAAGTATGTGTAGGATGAAGGTGATAAATGTAGTAAGTTTCAAGATGGACTGATTAGGCCTATTCAAAATAGAGTTACCACTTATGAGTTAGAAGATTATGCTTCTCTGGTAAACAAAGCCACGATAGCAGAAAGGCAAATGAACCAAGGGGTGGTGAGTAGAGAGAGTTTTAAGAAGAGTAGATTCGGCGCATCTCACTCTAAGGGAGGTGAGGGTGGAAGTGTTAAGATGGAACCTCATAAATTTCAGAGAGGTGGTGGAGATAGTGGTAGAGGTCTGGGGAGATTTAGCAGAGATACTAGGGGGGGAGAATCTTCCAGTCTGGTTAGGAGGTCAGGAAAGGGTGAGGCACCGACAAGAGTTGTTACATGTTTCTTTTGTAAAGAGGAAGGGATTTATAATCTGAGTGTCCTAAGCTTAAGGGATTGGAATGCTACCATTGTCATCAAGTGGGGAATATTAAGAAGAATTATCCGCAATTGGCAGAGACTCCAGCAACACATAGTGAAGTAGAAAGAAGAATGTTATCTCCGGGAAGTGCAGTGAAAACTATGGGCAGAGGACAAGCTAGTATTTTTAGACCAAGTGGACAATTTTTTGCAATGAAAGAAGCTCAGATTACAATAGATGTGGTGATAGGTAGACTTTTTGTTACTGATAGAAGTGCTTATGTTCTGATTGATCCTGTTTCCACACATTCTTTTGTGTTATATGCATTTTCTATATATCTGAATAGACCATGCACTCATTTAGAGGTGGGGTTGGGTATTTCCATGCCTATGGAGGATATAATTGTAGTTGAATATGTTTTTCGTGATTGTGTTTTGACTGTGGGGGCTAGAGATACAGTTATAGATCTACTTCCATTGGATATTTTTGATTTTGACATAATTCTGGGAATGGATTGAGTAGAAAGGCTTCGGGCAGGTTATCTTGTATTCGGTATGCTAGAGTTTCCCACATCATGGAGTTGAGATTGACGGGAGTAGAATTGAAGCTAGTCGATGGGCACAGGTTCTTTGCTCATGTAAGCGTGAGGCCTTTGTTTGCTACCCGTATTCGTGATTTGCACAGTCAAGATCCTTTTCTTGAGAAGAAACGACAAGATCTCCGAGATGGTAAGTCTGAAAATTTTTGTATTGTGAATGATGGCACTTTATTGTATAAGCAGCGGTTATGTGTGCCTAATGTGTGTGGATTAAAAGAGGAAATTTTAGATGAGGCTCATAATTCCATTTATACTATGCATCCTGGTAGCACTAAAATGTATAGGGATTTAAAGGAGCATTATTGGTGTAATAATATGAAGAAGGAAATAGTTGAATTTGTTACGAGGTGCCTTATAGGTCAGCAAGTGAAAGTGGAGCATCAGAAACCTACTGGTCTGCTTCAGCCATTGCCAATACCGGAATGGAAATGGGATCATGTAACGATGGATTTTGTGATTGGGCTTCCTCGATCTCAGAAGGGGTCAGATTCGATTTGGGTAGTGGTGGATAGATTGACGAAGTCCACTCATTTTCTAGCAGTCAAGACTACGTATACAGTTGACATGTATGCTAGATTGTATGTTAATGAGATTATTCGATTGCATGGAGCACCGGTATCTATTGTTTCAGATAGAGACCCTACTTTTACATCCAGATTTTGGGATAGCTTGTAGTGTTCTATGGGTACTAGATTGAAGTTTAGTACGGCTTTTCATCCTCAGACAGATGGGCAGTCTGAAAGGACAATATAGATTTTGGAAGATATGCTTAGAGCTTGTGTGCTTGATTTCAAAGGTAATTGGGATGAATATTTGCCTTTGATAGAATTTGCATATAACAATAGTTTTCAGTCTACTATTGGTATGGCTCCATATGAAGCATTGTATGGTAGACGATGTCATACACCGATATGTTGGGGTGAAGTTGGTGAAAGTAAGATAGAGGGTCCAAAATTGATTGAAGTCACCACTGAAAAAGTGAAGATTATTCAAGATAGAATGAGAACAGCTCAAAGCAGACAAAAAAGTAATGCAGATAAATGACAAAAAGATTTGGAATTCCAGAAAGGGGATTATGTGTTTCTTCGGATATATCCATGGAAAGGAGTTATGAGGTTTGGAAAGAAAGGGAAATTAAGTCCACGCTACATTGGACCTTATGAAATCCTTGAGAAAGTCGGGATGGTTGCCTACAAGTTAGCATTACCACCAGAGTTATCTCGGTTACATGATGTTTTCCATGTTTCTATGTTAACAAAGTATGTAGCGGATCCTTGACATGTGTTGGTACAACAGCCTATTGAGTTAAAGGAAGACTTGAGTTAAGTGGAAGAACCACTTGCTATCGTGGATAGGAAGGAACAAGTATTGAGATCAAAAGTAATCCCACTTGTGAAAGTTGTGTGGAGAAGGCATTCCATGGAAGAGGCTACATGGGAGAGAGAGGATACCATGAAGATTATTTATCCGTATTTGTTTGATTCGGATAACCAAGGTATGTCAATTTCGGGGACGAAATTTCCTAACGGGGGGAGAATTGTGACAACCCGAATATAATTATGATAAATCATGTTTAAATCATGATTAGCTTATGTTATATGAATACTATGTTATTAGTATATATATAATGTTAAGTAATTATGTTTAGTTTAATCCCACCTTCCTAAAGCTTGAAATATCGAATTAGTTATAAATGAGAAATTTTAAAGTTTCTGTAGGAATGTTCCTGTTGGAGGCTAGTTTTGACCTTTATGACATGACAATGAACTTGAGGTATAAACTAGTTATTTGTAGATATACTAGTTAGGTTTATAACAAAACAAACGGTTCATCGAATGGACATCCGAGTGGGAAGATATTGTCTTTTTACGAACAGGGGGTAAAGTAGCCATTTAGCCTTAAATGATATTTTGTTTTATCTAATGCCAAATGTTATATTTTGATTGGAACAAGAGGGAGTGGCCTTATGCCGACTTAAAACCCTTGAATTAAGATCTTCCTTCAGAATATTTCAGACATGGAAGAGTTTTAACCTAAGGAAAGAGAGTTTTGAAGTTTAGGTAGAAAGTGTGAGGAGAAATTGAAGAAAAAATTCATAGAAAAATTACATAAAAGCCCCTAAGGTATTTCCATCCATAAATCTTATTTATTTTTTTGTATTACTTATTTAAATGATTGCAATAATCATTTGTTTACTGAAATTCCATGTCTTCATGTGTACTTATGGATAGATGCATGTTTAAGCAAACTTGAATGTGTAAACCTTTGAGATTGTTTTGTTTAGGAACCTTATTTATTCAAACTTCCATATATTTCTCTATACTTACTGGAATTGATTGATTCCAATTGGAGATTAACATGGACTCACATTTGTATTAAATATCATAAAAATATGTTAAGATACGAATAAATGAGTCTTTGGTGAGAGTTTGAAATTCGGGTATGAAATCTGCCCTAAGGGTGAAAGTATGCCCACCATGTGTTCGATGTTTGGCTTGACACAACAAATGAATTCTGAAAAGTATGAAATTTTAATCTTGTATTATTCAGTATGTTTACTAAAGTTGGGTGAAATATTACATAAATTTATGATGTAGAAAAATTATGGAAATTCCTGGAAGTTGAATGAACGATGAAAGAGCATATAGGGCAGATTTGATATGTGGTAAAGAAATGAGCATATCTTGCTCTAGGAGACATAAAACGATGTATCGTCTTTTGTATTGGAATACTAATATGACAAGGATTGAATCTACAAGAATAAATGAATTTATATTTGGCCTATGATTTGACATGGATTGGGATGGAACTTCACTTGTGATAAATGATTTGAATGGAATGATGTGATGCTTATGGATTGAATTATGTTTAAATCATTATTTGGATTATTGATATTCTTATGATGATACTAATATTGTAATAATGATAGGAAGGGAAGAAGAGCTGATTGAACAAATACTAGATAAAGGCAAGGGAAAATCCAGTTAAACTATCAAGGTGAGTGTACTTATGATTTGTTTCATATATAAATATGAATATAGCTCTAAGGGTGGATTTGTTTGAATACTTAGGTATTCAGGATTTGTTTGGATATTAAAATATCCAGGATTTGTATGGGTCTCATGATCCAGGATTGGTTTGAATACTTCGATATTAAGGATTTGTTTGGATATTAAAATATTCAGGATTTGTTTGGGTCTCATGATCCAGGATTGGTTTGAATACTTTGGTATTCAGAATTTGTTTGGATATTCAAATATCCAGGATTTGTTATTACCAATGGGCAGAATTATTTGGGTTTTATGATCTAGGATTTGTTATTGCCAATGGGAAGAATTATTTGGATCTTATGATCCAGGATTTGTTATTGCCAATGGGCAGAATTATTTGGATCTTATGATCCAGGATTTGTGATTGCCAATGGGCAGGATTGTCCGGATTTTATATCCACATATTCGATATAAAATTGTTATGTCATTGTAGGGAAGGAGTACCTCACTAAGCTTAATGCTTACAATTTATACTTTAATAATTTCAGGTTCGTACGCTGCCAGCTAGGATACCATATGACCGGGAACTTTGAGAGTTGCACCGTTGGAGAGAGCTGGGGTTTAAAAATAGGGATGTTATTGTTGTCACACTAAAGATTTTAATATACTCGCACATTGTATATATTGAATTAGTATGTATTGAGTTGATCATAGTTAATCAGAGTATTGTATGTCCGCTTAATTTTGACTCTGATATAAATTTTTTGTATTGTATAAGAATAATATTATGTTCATTATGCACATTATGTAAGGAAAAATATTGATAAATGAAGTATATTTTCCAATGGGCTCAAGATTATGATCCAAATATTCCAATAACAAATGATAAGTATGGATATTGGGTTTGGGGTGTGACACTCTTTCAGGTTCCTTCGAAAAATGGCCGTAAAATGCAAACCGTTGATCCAAATCATGCGCGAGGTGAACCAATAGAAAGGTATTTCAGAGACCTTTGAAAGTACTTGGACTTCTACCGGTTCTAAGAGTTTACTTTGGGTCAAATGTGGCTCGGAAGTGCTCTTCGGTCCTTAGGACAGGGATTTGTCGAACGCAAACGGATCGTTCGTCCACATGGTAAGCCATAATTACGCACGGGCTGGACCTTTGGAAAGGTTAGGAGGTGTATTTCAACATTACCAAAATTTTTACTCAGTTTGGGGAGTTTACTTTAGTCAACTGACACCTAGAAGCATTTGGTGACCTTTCTAAGTAAAATAGATTGTTCGTCCGTAGCGTAAGTCAGAATTGCGAACGGGGCTAACCGTTTGAAAGGGGTTTCATGCCCTTTGAAGATTCATTCAATCTCAATCGATATGAAGAGTTGACTTGGGTCAAACAGAGCCCGGGAGTACCCGGTGGCCTTTATGTCAGGTTTCAAGGGAAAACGGGTCATTCGTCTGCACCGTAAGTCAGAATCGTGCATGGGGTAGACCATTGTAAAGGGGGTTTAGATCCCTTTGAAGATTCATTCAGTCTCAGTCGAGTTGAAGAGTTTGAATTTTTTTCAAACGGAGCCTAAGAGTGCCCGATGGCCTCTAGGTCAGTACCTTCGGTATGGCTTAGGTTTATAGTGATGAAGGGAGGTGCTAGGGACCTAAGGAGAGGTTAGGGGGCCAGAATAGGGTGTATACAACCACCATTAGATAACATCACCCATCTCTCACGTTGTCAACGTACATAAAAGGTACTTATTTTGTTTCAGATTTTATTTTGGGGTTCACCTCATTGATCATTTGGTCTAACATTACCTTTTCTTTTCATATTTATTTTTAATGAGTTGGTTCATTAATTTTGGTATTAGTGATTTAGGAATTTTCTTAGTGGCTTGTTGGTTTATTATGGTGTAATACTAAGTTAAATCTTTCTTAATCATCACGTACCATTAGGTTTATAAGTTAATCATTTTCTTTGCCTTTACTTTGGGTATGTAGTCACATACTAACATTTTTTGTTATATATTTTTATTTAAACATTTTGGGTATGTAGTCACATACTAAAAATTTTGTTATATATTTTTGTTTAAACCACATTTCCCCTGTTTTAAGATTTTATCCATTACCCTATATGTCAGTAATGTTATTCTGTTTCATTATTATTTACATATTGTTACACTTATTTGGTTGCCTATTCTAATTGAGATGACTTGTATCCAAAATCACTTGGTAATTTCTCCTTCCTAATGTTCTCAAATACTATGATATTGATCGGGTGTATTTTTTGGTGTTAGTTTTTATAAATTGGATGTATGGTGTTCAAATTTGGTATATGCATTACACTATTTCTTTTAATTTTTAACGCATGTGACACAAATTTAAGACAATTTTTAAAATTCTTTATGTATAACCTTTTAAGCAAATGTCTACCAATTCTATGGATAGTTGGTTTGTACTTATTGATAAATGCAAATATACTTATGTGATAATTGTGACCCACCCCCCCCCCCTTGATAAACACGTTTTACTTATGTGATATTAGTGAGGACCCCTCTCCCCCCCCCAACACACAAATTGATACCTCTAAATTCCAAAAGAACACAAATTTATTTTCCCTTCTAGTCATAGTTTGGATCGTTGTTAAAATTTTGATGAAAAAATTGGTTAAGAAATTAAACTGGTTTAGATGAAATACTTTTTCTTTTACTTCATTTTTTTTAAACATTAAAAAATATTTCTTGTACGAAATTATATTTTTTATAATAACCATGTTTTTTATTCTCACTTGGCAGTTTAATGATATTTCTAGAGTTTGATCAAATAGAAATTGGGGGATATTGTTATTTTTTAATGGTTAGTTCGACTTACTAATGTAATTTTTAAATATCAACATAGTTTAATGTGAATATTAGATTTTTCTTCTTAGTATTGTTAGGTTTAGATTATATTTCGAGTCTACTTTTGGCAATTTTGCATATTCATATTAGTTTTGTATTCATTGTGTTGTGGCATGTCCTACAACCCTTATTTTTTATGGTCACTGGATTAAGTTTTAACGGACAATTTGGTATTATATTTTTTTCTTTTATGCCAAAGACCCAAGAATTCTATGTTTTTTCTTGAAATTGTAGTCTTACAAGTAAGAGTTCAATAGGACACCATGAAGTGCTACATGAAAATTCTAATATTATAATACCCAGTAATTTATTTTTTGGGGGTATTTTTTTGGAATAAGTTGTAAGGAAATAGAACAATATTGTAGAAAAGCTATTAGTGAATGTAAACACTAAAGATTAACGATTCAATATGCTTTGTAAGTAGCTGTTGTTGTTTTTTAAGTTTTGAGTTAGATCAATTTTTTTTAAACTACTATAAGAACCCCCATTTTCACGTAAAGGTTAGCCATACACAATACGCCGAAGATGGGGCTTGCCTAAAAATCTATACCAATTTTAGCATCTAACCATAATGTGATATTTTAATTTAAAACATTCACGCCCAATAAAATCATATGAATAAATAACTAACAATAAATAAATACCAACTTCCATTAGTCATAAAGCATCCACCTCAAGTGTAACTTGAAAATATGTGACTAAAATGATAAATCTTGGGCTTATGCCCATACAATCTCTGAAATAATAAAATGAGTGAAAGAGGAGTAGAACCCAATCCAAGATATAATAGAATTGAATTCGCTAATCATCAAGTGTGATGACAACTCTAATCTCCCGTTAGCCCCGTTGTCCCTATCTAGGAAAACCTGGGGCAATAAATATTATATAATTTGGATCAACACCATAAAGTTGAAAGAATTAACATTCAAACCCAATATATAATTATGAAGACAATTCACATTACACACCGCCCATCGGCACTCGCATGCGGTAAGTATATCACACCTCATCTAAGTGTAATACTATACGCATTCCAACCTAAGTCCAAATATAAAGTCCGGTATCTACACTAACATGATAATATCCAAGGCATCTAGAACATATAATAAACAATATCTAAACATCTACACATATGATTCAAGTCCCATGAATAAGTCCCACAATACTACCCATAAGAAATATCATCTCATCACATTATGAATTTAGCATTGTTTTCATTAAAAGTTGTATGCATCATTAGACTACATGGATTTGTTCTCAATTAATTTACACACACACACACACAGACACACACACACACACACACACACACACATATATATATATATATATATATATATATATATATATATATATATCTGTGTGTGTGTGTGTGTGTGTGTCATTACATATATACGACACACGAAGGTGTCTACCTTCGGTGTCCAGTTCGCGCTCTATCGATAAGTCCGGAGGAGTCCCTCACCAAATGGACGTAAACAAAACACACATAAGGTGGTCCCTACGCGACACACCATTTTAAGGTCCATACCCGCGATAATGACAATGTATTCGAGTATCTATCTTACCTAATTGCTAGTGGTTCCATCGCCAGAGGACCCTCAATAATGACCTACACAATGCCTAGCCCACGTGTGCTGACGCGTGCTACGATCCGAAGATGTACGCAACACCAACTTATAAGTCTTCCATGAACATGGGAATGTTCACACAATTAATACATATATGTAACACATAATATGTGTCGGTAACTATCCCCATAATTGTCCCCATCAATCTCTTGGTAATAAACTTGTGTTAAGAATTAACATTTTATTTAATTATTAAATTCTCCAAATAATGAATAGTGAGACAAAACTATTTTTAATTAAATATTCACTCACGTGGATGACCTCCCATATACTCGTTTGAGTTCATAAAAAACCCCAGAATGTTTCTACCGTCTAACCCTGACCCAAGCACAGGGGCCCAATCGATTTTCTCTTAGGGCCAAATCTATTCACCCTAGGCCGAATCAATTTTCCTTGAAGGTCGAACCAACTCGATTTGGGCCAGAAGCACATATATGTTTGGTTTTCCTATGTGAGTTTCATTCCCAAAACCCAATTTTGTTTCTAATATTTTATCCACTTCCATTTCAAGAACTATAATCCCATTGTGGTTATGAAAAACAATTATATGATTATACACTCAATGTACATATGACCATTCCCAATAATTGCTAGAATTCGTATCTAAACACTAGACGTTATCTAACCCAATTCAACATCATAATGTTTATCTAAAAAATTTCGGATTAAAGGAATGAATACATAATTAGAAATCATTTAAAAGTATAAATCCTATCACAAGGATTCTAATAGTCAATTTCTTAATAAAACGACATCAATTTCGGGTTTGTCACCAAAGTGTTTACTTCTCAAAACACAATTATTTCCATATTTGTTCTAAACAGCCCTAGATTTCAATCCATTTGTTTTCATCATTGGATAAACTTTTGACCCAAAATTGTTATTAGAAAGTATGTATATGAATTAAGAAACAAATGATAATTAGTTTAGCAAGAAAATTCTTGCCTTAAACTGATGATGTGAGACTCTTCTCTTGAATCTTCTTCTTCCTTTCCTCTTTAACCCTAGTAACTTCCTCCATAGGGTATAGAGTTGTTAGGAAAACTCTAATATGGATGCGATGTGAGTTTAGGATGGGTTGTTAACCTAATTTATATTGTAATCTTGTATTCCCCCTAAACCCCCAATAGTGGGCCCCTAAACAAGCCTGAAATACTACCCGAATTGGTACAATATCTCCACTGAGGGTATACATATCCCTCGGGCCAACTTTGTATGTTTAAAATGACAAATTGAGATTCCAATTCACTCTAGAGTGCACCCAAAAAATGTCTACAATAATTTACACATTTTATTATGTTTATTCATGACATAATATTAATTAAACTAACATGAAATTTAATTATCTACGAATATACACATTTGGCATAAATAAATCACATAATCATCCATATCGCAGTCAAGCAATTTATTCATGAAATATATTTATTCGAGATTTTACCAATCCAGTTATTATAAAAACAAGGGGGGTTACATTTTTCCCTCCTAATAATGAAATTATGTTCTTGGAATTCGAACGTGCCTGACTTGAAGAGTTCTGAATTCTTCTCTTGCATGTAATCCTCTCTCTCCCACATCTACTCGTACTCATTATGGTGTCCCCACTACATGCGTACTAAAGGAACAGACTCAAAATGGAGTGTATGCTCCCCATGGACCACAATAGCTACAAGTCTCTCCTCATAACTTGCTTCGGGCTGAAGCTCTATCTCATTATGATCTATGCGCTGGTAAGCTACCTCATCTCTAAGAAACCTACATAATGCCAAAATATAGAAAATGTTATGGATCCTCTGCAAATGATTCAGTAAAGCTAATCAAGGTGGTTCCACATATCAGGAGTGAACTTCTCTTTCTTCCCAAATCACATCACACCCTTCATGGGAGACACTTTAATTAGAACCTGATTAATGACCTCAAAATCTAAGTGCCTCTTGCCTGCATCATCATAACTCTTATGTCTATCCTGGGAAATTCGAATCCTATCCCAAATCATCTCCACCTTTTTCGAAATTTCCTGGATGAACACCGGGTGTTCTCTACCACTTCCAACCAACAAAAAGGTTAATGAAAAGGCATACCTTACAATTCCTCAAAAGGTTCCATCCCAATAGTAAACTGGTACCTGTTGTGGTAAGAAAACTCCACCAATGGTAAGTTGTAATACCCCGTACTTTCATGGATATTTAAATTACATGAGTGAGTGTAATTTATTAATTTGAGAATTTGAAGTGAATGGATAACTCTTAATTGGCAAGTTTTGGATTATTATTGATGTGTGCTATATTCACTTATGTGAATAAATAAATGAAGTTGGAATATTTTATATCATGTCGAGTTGGAAAAAGTGACAAGTAATAATATTTTATGTGGAAAATACGTGTGGAGATGTACTGGGTTTAAAAAGGTGATTTTTTTATAAGTGAATCGGATGGGGATTTCGAGTTCATGATTGGTCTCGAATGTGTCAAAATAGTCAGAATAAAGTACCCGGGGTAGTGTTTGGGTTCTCAGGACTTTTTGGACTAGTAGGGACTCGCATTTCAGTATACGAGTCAATTTTGGGTTTAATAAGGGGATAACCCTTATTATTTTCTTATAAGGTCACGAGAGAAAGATAAAAGGAAGGAAAGAAAATAAATAAATAAAGGAATAGAGAATGGTAGAAAAAGAGGAGATTTCGTCCAAGCTCCGAAGGATCCCGACACGAGGTCATCGGATTTATCCAACGAGGCAAGTGTTTAACTTGCTTTAATTATTTATTTATGTGTGTATATTATTTATACTATAGTGTTATCATGGAAAGTTGCACGATGTGGGTGAATCCCCTGTCTTGAGGAGTAGGGTGAGTATAGTCCCCAGATCATAGCGTCCAGATATTTAAGTAGTGTGGCTCTTTATCCTGGGTGAGACGTCTTGGGCATGATTCGGTTTCACTTCCAGGTGAGGAACTATGATCAAATCCCCTACTTTTGTGTTATGTTTTATCAGGTCGGTGTGACATCATGACCGGTGGTACCCAGGATGATGTGTGTATTCCCTAGAAGATTATAGCATTCTAGAGATTGCATTCATTAAGTTATAGCTCTGAGGGATGGTTATTATACTTATATAGTGTGTGATATATAAGTATGGATATACTTGATCTGTATAATATATTGTATATATATGAAGATGTAGAAACATATATATATATATATATATATATATATATATATATATATATATATATATATATATATATATATATATATATATATATATATATATGAGAATATAAAGAATAAAGTGAGAAGTAAATTGTTGCATCCGGGAGAATAAAATTCGGAATAAAATGTGATATACATATATAAGATGAAAAAATTGTATACTTGATTAATGACACTAAAATGTGATTAGTGTATAATAACTAGTGAACGTTATCTATTAAGAACAGAGATATTATAAGTGAGAAATTTATAATGCATAAGCTTATGCGAAAGCTTGGGATATTATATACGCAGGACATGAGTTATCGTATGGTGATTAAAGGGTTTTGAGAGGGGCTAGTTGGGCCAGGTAGCATAACTAGGGTGTTTAAAATACATGCGTTAGGTGTGCACTATTAGATGGGAGGTGAGGGGTAATCTTATGTGACTGCGACACCAGTTTAAATATGAAGAATATCACAGTTTAAATATTAAAGTGTTTTAAACACTTGTTAAATATTTTCAAAAACTTTTGGGCTCTGACTCGCTTGCAAATATTTAAAACACCTTTTAGGTGTCCAGGCACAGGGACGCTTAGATGATATTATTCCTTCGATTCAAACGATGTTGCAGTAACTGTGGATGCTAGTAGGGATTGTTTACACACTTTTATCCTTGTGATCTAGATAGGAGGTACTATGAGTTATATTCGGGCATGTTTTCCAACTGTTATCATTTATTTTATTATTTTTCATTTTTTTGTTTGCGCCTAGTTGATATGGTTGTGTAAATGTTTTACCGAGATTTATCGATTACTGTTTATTTATTTTAGTTGTTGCATATATATATATATATACACTAGTGGAATGCCCGTGCCTGAAGACACGTCGAAAATTTATAAAGTACATAATTGCAAAACGGTAAATTTCGTTCCTCGACAAAACAAATTGTAATTTTAAAAAAATGGTAAGAGTCTCCTTTATTTATGATCATAATCTCCTATGTTTACATGACTATCTATCATTATATTTAAGAAATAAAAAAACTCCAACAATAAAACTAATAGTATGTAACAACAATACTAATAGTAAGTTATAAACCTTATACAAACAAATAATTTGTTAAAATGACAAAAAAAATGCACCCGTTATTTTGATTATGTAAGTTTTAATTAAGTAAATAGTAGACCTCGGGTCTTTTATTATAATTGTTTTTACATTGAGTGGTCTTTTAAGGTCAAAATTATTGTATTTTTTTTAAAACAATTGTATAAATAAAATTAAATCATTTTAATATTGAATTGCTTTTATTAATCTCACCCAATCCAAAGATCCTACTGTCATTTGTTGTAAAAAAATTAATTGAACAACTCAATGCACTTTATTTGCCCTGCAATCATTTTGCGCCTCTCTACGCAATGACTCTCCAAAAGTGCCATTAATATCACATTTGCAAAATTTGTTATCTTTTATATATTTGTTTGAATTTGTTTTATTCATTCTTTCTTTATTTAATTAGGCCCCACTCCCTCTTTGCCTTTAATTCTTTCGACCGAAATATGTGTTGCCACATAGTTTTTTAATATTTTTTATTATTCTTTTATTTTATTTATTAAACCAAAGATCCACTTCCCTTTTCAAAAATTCATTTTTTGTCCTTTAAAATTTCTTTTACTTTTGTGCCATCATCGCTTACCCTCATCATGCCCTTTATTCCTTGTGTTTTGTACTAACTACACCAAAAGCCAAACCGACTTTTCAGTTCCCATTACCCCATGCCATTAATGTTATTTTCAGTCTACTATTCCTTTATCTATGGAAATATTAAAGCATCAAATCATGACATAATAGCATCTTTTAAAAAAATTGCCCATACATTGTAAAATGAAAAAATCAATGAGTTCAAGTATATTTTAAGATGAGTTCCAATATACAAATCGAAATTAGTTAAAATGACTGTTGATCAACACTAAATAATACATTCACATTAATAAATAAAAATAGATAATACATTAAAATTAATTGTGCTATGTGGAAATTCCATGGACATATGCCATCCAATGAAACATAATGCCATAATACCCAAAATGTGTATTTGTATACAGCAATGTAAGAAGAGTTATATTCTCTTTAAAACAAAGAGTTGTTACAAAGAAGATTCAACATTTAATATGCAATTTGATTTTTACATTATAAATAATAACACCAAGATTAATCTAAATTACACCGTTCTTATTTTTAGATTTACATAAAACATATTAGGCAAAAAAAATATTAGACCTGGAAAAAAAATTAGATATATGCAAAAAAATATAAATCTTTGTGTGCGCGTGTAAGAAGGTCAGAGGCGGAAAAACCATCATATATCTATTGTGAGATGGGGAGAAAAATCTTAAAAACAAATAAACCTTAAAACCTTTACCCAAAATCAAACCACAAAAGTATTAGATCTGCAAAAAAAACATTGCACCTATAAAAAAAACATTAGATCGAAAAAAATATATAAATGTGACAAAATTACACCATTCTTATTTTTAGATCTAAAAAAAATGTTAGGCAAAAAAGTATTGGACCTTCAAAAAAAACATTAGATATGAAAAAATATATATATTTGTGCGTGTGTGTGTAAGAGGCAGATTGAATCTAAAAAATTCCCATTTTGAAATCGAAAAAAAATTATATATCTATTGTGAGATGGAGAGAAAAATCTTAAAACCAAAGAAACCTTAAAACCCTTACCCAAAATCAAACCACAAAAATATTAGATCTGCAAAAAAAACATTGCACCTGTAAAAAAAAATTAGATCAGCAAAAAAAATATAAATGTGACAAAAATTACACCATTCTTATTTTTAGATCCACAAAAAAAAAATATTAGGCAAAAAAGTATTAGACCTGCAAAAAAACATTAGGTATGAAAAACAATATATAAATTTGTGCGTGCGTGTGTAAGAGGCAAATCGAATCTAAAAAATTACCATTTTGAAACCGAAAAAGAATTATATATCTAATGTGAGATGGAGATAAAAACCCTTTAAAATAAAGAAACTTTAAAATCCTTACCCAAAATCGTACCACAAAAATATTAAATTTGCACAAAAACATTACACATGCATTAGATCTGCAACAAAAAAATGTGACAAAAACTAAACCATTCTTAGTTTGAGACCTGGGTGAGAGGCGGAGGCAGTATAGGAGGTAGAGGTGGCGAGGCGGAGGCAGGGGAGTGTGTATGTGGGTGCGTGTGAGTATGTAATAGGGTGCGGCAGTGTTTGCGGTGTATGGCGGCGGCAAAGTGTGGCAGCGAGTAGAGTTTTTTGTGGAGGATTTGGGTTGAAAGGTAGAGAGAGAATGGTTGAGGTACCGGGTAGGTGGTGTATGGAGGTACCGGGTAGGTGGTGGATAGAGGGTAGTGCTGATAGGTGGTAGATGGATGGATGGTGTATGCTGTGGATGGTTTTTTTCAGATTTCATGGATTGGAGATGGAGATATTATGAATGTTAGGAGATAAAGTGAGAGAGAATGAATGTGAGAATAGAGAAAGAGAGAGAGTAAATGGAGGCTCTCATTGAGCCTTGTGCACTACACATTGAGCCTTGTGAACTTCAAATTAGTCATGGGTATTCAGCTTTTTCACCTCATAAAGTTTCCACATCACAATGGTATAATGCTACATGGCACAATCTCATACCCTTAGATCGTCTCAAAAAATTCGTTCTCAACCGTTGATTTTTTGGAACAGTAAAACACCCCCCTCTCATATAATATATATATATATATATATATATATATATTATGTCGATAGATTTTTGTGTAAGTTAAAAATATTAGTAAGTTTAAAATTGGACACCGATAATTAATTTGGTTTTCGACAGTGACGCTGAGAATGATCCATTATGGGAATCCTATTTTATATTGATAAAGGATTGATCAACCAAGATTAAAATAGGCGGGGTGTCACAGATGATATCAGAGCATCAGGTTCTAGTATCCTTAGGAATCTGTGCAAACGTAGTATGCTTTCAGCGTTGCTTTCTATTTAATATAGAGCCCTATGCTTAGGATTGTTGATTCCTATGGTGAGATTTCGTTCTACTTCTATAATGTATAATTATAGTGAATCTTATGTGTTCGGTTGTGCTTTGTTTGCCGACACGCGAAGGACGACAGATGAGGGCCATTGGGAGAACTGCAGGAGTCAGGGCTCATTTGGAGTTGTAGAATATTTTGGGGATGATGACCATAGTCGAGGTCACCCCTATTGTTTATTTGGTACTTGGGGCTATAAGGATTGCTAAGGTGAATCATATATTATTAAAGTAGTGCTATGGCAGAAGTGGTGCAAAATTACACTCACCCAACGTGGTTAAAGTGGGAGGAGTCAGAGGGGTCTTTGAAGATGACCACTCGCTGGAATTTTAGAAAATATGAAGATTGTGTGTTTGTTAGCCAATGGATGTGAGATACCTGAAGACTTTGGCATATAGCAAAGTGTAGTATACCTGGAAGTGAAAATTTAGGTAAATTTTTTTCTTAACTCGTGGGAGCAGTGTTGTAATGGTGGGATTACATCACCACATTTGAAAAGTGAAATAGTATGCCAATGGAAGGATCTTAGGTACGATTTAATCCCAAGTTCATTCATCTATTGTTGAGGAAGAGATGTGAATGAAATTATGAACTTGTCATAGGAGGACCGGACAGAGGCCTTGTCTTGTGAGCTTTGTACCCGATAAGGTAGGTACAATGGACAAAAGATTCCTTAAGTGGGTGATAGACTCACGAGATGAGTCGCCAAAACTTAATGAAAATTCTTCTTGGATGATCGATACAGATGATGACATTAGCCAAGGAGTAAAATTGGATGAAAATGTGATAGCAAAACACCAGTAGGGCAGACCCATCGGTTGGGCCATTTAAATAATTTAGATAGCTGAATTCCTACCGAGTGACGGAAGATTCAGTCGGGACTAGTAAGGCCAGTAGTTTGCTTCTTAGGGTCAGCAAAACCAATGGGCCAATGAGGGTAATCATCAGGGTTGAGGCTACCAGAGTCCGAGAGAAGGACAACCCTAATACGATCAGTATGGTCAGGAATAGTGGATTTGATGGAGAGATATTTTTAAGTGGAGACTAGGACCACATGCATTGATTTTTCCCAAAGCGAGTAAATGGAAAAGATTATGGTGACTAGATAGGGCAATGATTAAGATAGTTGGTTCTGTTCGGACAAGAGTTTCATGCCTAGGAACCATTTGAGTAGCAGGGAAATTGGCAAGGTTGGAATATGAGTTTTAACCTCAAGTGAATGGGGTATTATTTATGTGACACGAGCGAGTCATGGTATTTTTATTAACACTATATTCACGTGTGAGACGAGTTTAGTGGTTTTATCGATAACATTATTATTTGTTTATGTATTATCTGTGGTATTGCGGGGTTATCTTTGGTTTCATCCGCAGGCGAAGCGGGTGTAGTCAGTGGGAATATATTTTATTAGAATTTCTTATTTTATTGATGTGTTATACGAGTATGATATTATCCCGAGTATAGACTGGTTATAACGACAGTGGGCTGATATTGAAACTTTTAAGGCTATTATGTTTGCTGTTCCAGGGCAGGATGTATTATTTTGGCGATGCCTCGCCTGAAAGAGATCGGGGCTTCCATTTATATTATATTATGATGGAGACTTGGGAAAGTATATTTATCTCGAGATATTTATCCCGGTGTGTAGGGACTTTACCGATATGATTCGGGGTGCATTGGGTTTACTATCGAGCGAAGAGATTGGGCTCGTTATTATGTTTAGTGCTCAGGACTTGGTGATAAAAAGAGCGCATTTTTATATCACTCTTTTGGAGACGTGGGAGTTGAGATTGATATATATATATGTATGAGAGTTCCGATAATGTGTTTGAAGTTTATGCATATTGATTTTCGCCAATGCTGAGTGATAGTGCATTGAGGAAACTTCCTTGTTTGAATGTGGGATGAGATACGCATTAACCTTGTTAAACATCGTGAGTAGAGAGATGTTAATGGATGCTTGGGCATTAATTTTGAATTTTAATCAATGAAAGTTTAGAGAAAAAACTCTGAGCTGAGAGCTATTATATAGTGTAGGGCCAGTGGAGCTAGTAGGGTCATGAGAGAGCACTAGAAAATTTTCTTCTCACCACAAGCTGAAGGGTGGAACGATGTTAAGGAGAATTAAATTTTGATTTATGGGGTGATTGATAATAACCACGTGTTATAGACACGTCGAGAATGCGAGGCCAATTTTGAGAAAAAATGTGTTAAGTGTGCGACGTTTCTAGTGTTGTGCAAATACACACGAATTAGAAGGTGTATGAGTGCCTCGATTAGTTTGATTTTCAAATCATCCGAGATAGGAGGACGTGGGAATAAATGTGTGAGATATATACAAGTGAGGTAGTTATAAACAAAGCTATAATGGCATGATGTATTGAACGTCGTGTGAGAAAGACGATAATCCAAGTATATGTGTGCAATGAGAGTAGCACACCCGAGATGAGTTTAAAGGATGTGGGAAGCTATTTAAATGAATATCTCTTAAGAAGAGGAAAATCCAACTATTTTGTGAAAGTAGAGAGGAGCCTTACTCAGTCGAACATTGAGGGTGGCTTGTGCATAAATAGAATGTTGATGACTTTGAGGCAAAAAAAGGCCCAGAAGTGCGCACTGTGGTAAAAAATGCACGGGCTCTGATTTTTGGTATACCCCGAGGAAAGAAGGGGAGTATAAAGTACCACTTAATGTGAGATATTGTAAGTGAGAATTGGTGTTAGGTGAAACATAGTGAGATTGTCTCTTGGTGCACCATTCATAGATGAAAATAGGTTGGTTTGAGATGATCAACTAGAAATTTTGTATCAAGTTGATGATTCCAGTGACAGAATAGGCAGATAGGCTGGTAAAGAAGGATTGCATCGGTGCAAGGTGCTGCCTAATATTATTGTAAATAAGGATAGGATACTTTAACCGCACCCCCGATAGGGATTGTTGGGAAGACGTGGGAACGACGTTTTATTTTGAACAAGTCGTGTCACCTATGGCCCGATGCGTATACAGGAGGTGATTTACAATGTTGGATAATATGAGGGGTGAGCATCATAAACTGTACCGTAATTGGGAAGAGAAATTACCGATTACTAGAGTTGTGTATAATAACTCGTACCAGTTTATTATGGACAAGGTATCATTTGAGGTTTTACGTGGAAAGCCAGTCCGTTATCGAGAGGGACATTAATAACAAACTGTATTGGGGTGACTTTTGAGCGTCATAAGAGTTAAATCTCCATGAACTGAGAGTTGAAGGAATGATAGGTGTGGTCAGATGTTCTTATGGTTTCTCTCAGGATGGGAGTTCTATGTTGTGATGGATAGGGGAAGTTGGCACTTAGTGATGTGCGGCCTTCCAATAGTATTAAGGTGATAGAGCCAGTGATGTATAGACTCATCTTATTCGGATGTTATTGGTAGAGGCATAATATGTGATGTGCCTTTATTTAGGTGAGAGCTTATAACTTATGGAGTATGTGAGTATGGCATGTATTGAACAAACTTATTATTAAGTTGGGCCTATAGTGAGTAAGCCTTTAGATAGCTGGGTCCCACTAGCGGGTGAATAGTGGAGTGACCATACCATTATCGTGATTTGATTTTTAGTACTAAAGGATGTTGTGTGGTTCAAGATCCTAAGTTTTTGGTGCAAGTATTATCCGAATTTTGAGGACGAAATTCCTTTGTAAGGGAGAAATATGTAGTACCCCATACTTCTACGGATATTTAAATTACACGAGTGAGTGTAATTTATTAATTTGAGAATTTAAAGTGAATGGATAAATATTAATTGGAGAGTATTAGATTATTATTGATGTGTGCTATATTTACTTACGGGAATAATTAAATGAATTTGGATTATTTTATATCATGTCACAGTTGGAAAAAGGCGACATTTAATAATATTCTATTTGGAAAATACGTGCTGAGCTGTATTGGGTTTAAAAAGGTGAATTTTTTATAAGTCACTCCAAAGGGGATTTCGAGTGCATGGTTGGTCTCAGATGGGCCAAAATAGTCAAAATAAAGTATCCGGGGGTAGTGTTTGGGTTCCGTGGACTTTTTGGATTAGAAGGTACTCGCATTTGAGTATACGAGTCAATTTTGGGTTTAATAAGGGGATAACCCTTATTTCTCTGTTATAAGGGCACGAGAGAAAGAGAAAAGGAAGGAAAGAAAGAAATAAAGAAAGAAAGAAAGAAAGAAAGAAAGAAAGGAAGGAAGGAAGAGAGAAATGGAGAAAAAGAGGAGATTTGAGCCAAGCTCCGGCAGATCCCGGCACGAGGTTGTCGGATTTATCCAATGAGGCACGTGTTTAACTTTCTATAATTCTTTATGTGTGTTTATTGTTCATATTATACTTGGTGTAAACTATATGATTTTTGCGATGGGATTCTTGTATCAAAATGAGGTTTTTGGAAATGATTTCCTATAAATTGATGTGATAACAACTCCATATGAAATCTAAGTTTAAATCCATGTTAATGGTGCAATTTTTGGTGAGAAATTGGAAGAGTTGAACAAATTGAGGGTTTAACTAAGTTAGGGTTTAAATCTTTTTTAAACTGAGGAATACCATGAATAAATTGTTGTGTTGGGTAAAAACAAGTGCCTAGATGTTTGTAGTGAGGGTTGGTGGTGTTAGAAACTATAAATTTTTGAATTGAATAAGAAGATGAACTCCCGGGCTATTTGCGTCGAACTGGTAAAATGCGGTTCGATTTTGGTCACCAAATTGGTTCATTTTTTAGGGCCATGAATTTAGTTCATTTATTGGTCACCAAACCAGTTCATTTTTCTGGCCATTGGTTCGGTTCGGTTATAATAGAAAAATTTGAGAAGTTTTTCTTGGACAAAAAGGATTGGAAAACAA
This sequence comes from Sambucus nigra, assembly GCA_949130495.1. NCBI lineage: Eukaryota > Viridiplantae > Streptophyta > Magnoliopsida > Dipsacales > Adoxaceae > Sambucus > Sambucus nigra. The sequence continues at coordinate 370,152,728 of OX422208.1, read as the reverse complement.
TTCATTTTCAAGATAAATATTAGGGGATCCTAAATATAGTGTGGTGGCCTCTAAAAGATTTAATAAGTGATATATAAATCTTAGGTTAGCGGAAATAAGATCCGGGTTATAAATTTTAAGAGTGTTTGGGACGAACGACACTAGAGAAAATCATTTCGGTGGGTATAGATACATTTATGCATGTAGAATGTATATGCCAATAATATGTGAGTAAAATACGAATGTGCGAGTAAGATGAAACTATAATACTAGCTAGACGTGATACACTAATATTCACAATAAATCAATAAGATAATTGTATCATAAGTGAGTGAACACTTATGGGATCAACATAAGTTGTGTGTATACTAATGGATTTATACGAATTGGTATATTCGGGATTATAGGCTAATGCCACAGGAGATAGGCA